>HG995303.1:5000-1255000 GCA_905332915.2 Hecatera dysodea
TAACCTAACCTAACCTAACCTAACCTAACCTAACCTAACCTAACCTAACCTAACCTAACCTAACCTAACCTAACCTAACCTAACCTAACCTAACCTAACCTAACCTAACCTAACCTAACCTAACCTAACCTAACCTAACCTAACCTAACCTAACCTAACCTAACCTAACCTAACCTAACCTAACCTAACCTAACCTAACCTAACCTAACCTAACCTAACCTAACCTAACCGAGATATCTCAGACTCCTGAAAAGCTTTTTTGAGGCGGTTTTCGACAGTAGTCATTATAAATGGGCCTCCGCCAACCAACTGGCGCAAGGTATTTGGCTTTCCTGCAAGGGTGGTTTTATTTTGGTACTTGCCCCTATTTTTCAAAATTTTACATCTTTAAAAAATAATAACTCACAAACCTTACGTTAGATTTCTGTTTTGTTTTCTGAATCGGGTTTTCGCCATGCTAACCTAGGTTTCCCGGCGCTGCGCGCGAGTTGAAGCCCTTCCAGGTCGCTGAAAACTCGGTTTTTTCATTGAAAATCGTGGTTTTTTGAGGTTTTTTGACCACAATTGGGGTTTTTTCTTCCAAAAGTGGTGCTGAGGACCTTGCAGTGAGCTTGCCCGCGCCGAGACGCGTCTTTTGACGCCTCGCACGACCCGCTAGCTCGCATATATCTGCAAAAAACTTAAATTTATTAAATTCCATACATAGGTACATATAGCTGAAACTACCTTAGGAAGCACCGTCGAAACACAAATCGAGATATCTCAGACTCCTGAAAAGCTTTTTTGAAGCGGTTTTCGACAGTAATCATTATAAATAGGCCTCCGCCAACCAACTGACGCGAAATGTTTGGCTTTCCTGCAAGGGTGGTTTTATTTTAGTACTTACCCCTATTTTTCAAAATTTTACATCTTTAAAAAATAATAACTCACAAACCTTACGTTAGATTTCTGTTTTGTTTTCTGAATCGGGTTTTCGCCATACTAACCTAGGTTTCCCGGCGCTGCGCGCGAGTTGAAACCCTTCCGGGTCGCTGAAAGCTCGGTTTTTTCATTAAAAATCGTGGTTTTTTGAGGTTTTTTGACCACAATTAAGGTTTTTTCTTCCAAAAGTAGTGCTGAAAACCTTACAGTGAGCTTGCCCGCGCCGAGACGCGTCTTTTGACGCCTCGCGCGACCCGCTGGCTCGCATATATCTGCAAAAAACTTAAATTTATTAAATTCCATACATAGGTACATATGGCTGAGGCTGCCTTAGGAGGCACCGTCGAAGCACGGATCGAGATATCTCGGACTCCTGAAGGGCTTTTTTGAGGCGGTTTTCGACAGTAATCATTATAAATAGGCCTCCGCCAACCGGCTGACGCAGAGTATTTGACTTTCCTGCAAGGGTGGTTTTATTTTGGTACTTACCCCTATTTTTCAAAATTTTACATCTTTAAAAAATAATAACTCACAAACCTTGCGTTGGATTTCTGTTTTGTTTTCTGAATCGGGTTTTCGCCATACTAGCCTGGGTTTCCCGGCGCTGCGCGCGAATTGAAGCCCTTCCGGGTCGCTGAAAACTCGGTTTTTTCATTAAAAATCGTGGTTTTTTGAGGTTTTTTGACCACAATTGAAGTTTTTTCTTCCAAAAGTGGTGCTGGAAACCTTGCAGTGAGCTTGCCCGCGCCGAGACGCGTCTTTTGACACCTCGCACGACCCGCTAGCTCGCAAAAAATTTTGCCCACCCACCCACCCTGTTCTATATAGGGAGGATAGATAAAGACAGTGTCGAAAAATTTTATTTTTGATTTTGCTCCACAGTGGTTAGCCCGGGCCAAAACAACTTTTTCTTTCGTTTTGCGGCCACTGTAGCACCAGATTCTGGAGCAGAGGAGTCTTTTTAGTGTACTTGACTTAAGTTATATAAACTTGTACTCTGACTCGCCCACAGGGTAAACTGACCTTTTATTCTTAACTTGCTGGCCCCCTCTTTACAGGGACCAGTAATTTTAACAGTGTGTATAGTGTTATATTTTATCTGACTTTTGACGAACATTTTTAAATTTAAAATAATTATTTATGTATTGTTTTTAATCTGACCTTATTTATATTGTTAGGTCTTCTGATCCCCCCTTTACAGGGACCAGAACTTTTAACAATTATTTTATAGTTTTATGTGTAGTGACTTTATTTGACGCAAAATTTTAAATAATTATTAATATTTACAATTATTTTAATCTGATTATATTCAAAATATTAGATCTCCTGATCCCCCCTTTACAGGGATCAGAGATCGCTGAGTGTCCCTTGACCATATTTTAGACCAATTTATTGACTCTCCCCTACCGGCGACATGTTCGGGTTTAGGACCCCGACCGTTAAGGCGACCAAAGCCGCGGAGGAGAGCCTGGACCCGGGGAGTTCAGTCACGGAACAGGCGGGCCCTTCGGTTGGGCGCAGTATCGGAGAGCGAGAGGCTGACCAGCGCAAGGCAGTCCAGCTTTTCAAGACGCCATCCCCAACCAAGAAGGCCCCCATGACTTCTCCCCCCAAGCTCAAATCCAAGGTGGCGGTATCGAAGGACGACAAGCGGGCCGTGGACCAGTCGCCGCCCTGCTCGCAGCCGGCTCGGTATCCCAACCGGACCTCGGAAGCCAAGGCCTGCCTCTCTAAGGCAAAGATCCAGATGGTGAGCTCTCGAAACCTAAAAAAGGAAATCAAAGATGAGATTACGAAGGCGGTAGAGAGGCTCTACCAGTTGGTAAAAGAGGCAGAGGCTGAGAGAGGAATGGTCACCGAGTCGGAAGATAAAATAGACCGTCAAAAGGATCCGACGCCGAGCGCAAATGTTCCGACAGAGCTCATGAGGCAGCTAATGGAAAACCTCCAGCAGCACAACAAAGCGCTGGATGAGTGCCAGCAGCATACCCGGGCTCTGTCGGAACAATTGAAGCAAGCTCCACCCTACGTCCCAGGCCAAGGGCCAACGTTTGCGGAAGTCGCTAGTTCGAGGCAGAACATCCAAAGGCCTCTCCACTCGGTGGTCGTCTCATCTACTGATGATCAGGACACCGGTGAAGAGGTCGTTGAGAAGCTGAGGACAGCGGTCGACGCTAGGAATGAGGGAACGCAGGTCGAACGGTTGCGTAAGGCCAGAGACCGGAAAGTGGTAGTAGGGTTCAAGACCCGGGAAGAGATGACGAAAGTGACTGATCGCATAAAGAGGGCAGGAAACCTTGTGGTGGAGGAGATCAGGAACAAGGACCCCCTCGTCATCATCATGGACGTCCTCTCTTGCCACTCGGATGTGGAGGTCATCGAGGCGCTTAAGCGCCAGAATCACCACCTGATAGGGGACTTACCTGTAGAAGATGCTAAGATCTCGGTCAAATACCGTCGTAGGACCAGGAACGCACATACATGCCACATCATTCTGCAGGTGTCCCCATCACTATGGCAGAGGCTGACGACAGCGGGTCGAGTGCACATCGACCTGCAGAGAGTGCGTGTACTGGATCAGTCACCACTGATTCAGTGCACGCGCTGTCTGCGGTATGGCCACAGTCGCAAACTGTGCACTGAACCTGCAGACCTCTGCATCCACTGCGGTGACCCCCACCTCCGTGTGGACTGCCCCTCACGATTGTCAGATGAGACACCAAGGTGCCTAAACTGCGTGTCGGCGAAGATGATCAGGACGGACCACAGCGCATTTGACAGCGAGTGCCCAATCCGCGTCAAGTGGGACGCATTGGCGCGCCAGTCGGTGGCCTATTGCTGAGGTGGTCCCAACGGCGTCAAGAAACAACCCCAACGTCCGCCCAAACTACCGAGTGATTATTATTGCGATGGTCGAGCCGGTAACAATGTATGCAGCAAGCGCCTGGGCGCCCGCAGCTAGGAAGGTCGGAGTGCAGAAGCTCCTAAATCCAGTCCAGCGGGGGTTCGCTCAAAAACTCTGCAAGTCCTATCGCACCGTTTCGCTTAACTCCGCGCTCGTGCTGGCTGGGATACTCCCACTTGACCTGCGAATACAGGAAGCAGCCGCTCTGTACGAGGCAAGGAAGGGGGTGCCCCGGCCATCGCTTGCGCGCTGGGAGGGGGAGCGGGCGGTAGCATTTGCAGAGACTCCGCACCCGGCGAAACATATGGCCACGGGGTTCGTGAGCTTGGTAGATCAGTCACATGTGGAGACCCACAACAGCCAAGAAATACGGATTTTTACCGACGGCAGCAGGATTGACGGCAAGGTCGGAGCGGCACTGTCCGTATGGGACGGGGAAGCCGAGACCAAAACCGTCAATCTTAGCTTGCCGACGTGCTGTACTGTCTACCAGGCAGAACTCCTGGCCATATGCGTAGCGACACGCCAAATACCGCGGCGCAGGGAGGGAACCTTTGGTATCTACAGTGATTCAATGTCTGCATTGCAAACTGATACGAACCAGGGTTCCCTCTACGCCCTGGCAGTGGAGGCAAGAGCGAACCTCAGCGAGGCTTCATCCCAGAACAAAAATGTCCTTTTGTTCTGGATAAAGGCACACGCTGGACTGGAAGGGAACGAGCGAGCAGACCACCTCGCGAAAGAAGCTGCACTGCGCTCTAAGAAAAAGCCGGACTACGACCGCTGCCCGGTATCATTCGTCAAGCGGCAAATCCGCATGGGGTCGCTTGACGAATGGAACCGGAGGTATAAGGAGGGTACAACCGCCTCTATCGCAAAGGTATTCCTCCAGGACGCGATCGAAGCCCACAAGATAGCCACCAAAATAAGACCGACAGGGGTAGTGACCCAAATTCTGACGGGGCACGGTGGGTTCTCCGAATACTTGCATTGCTTCAAGTGTAAGGAGAACCCATCGTGCATCTGCGAAGAAGGTGTGCTGGAATCGATCTCGCACATGATTTTTCAATGTCCTGCTTTTGAGAGGGAGAGAAGGGAATTGGAATATGAGCTGGAGTCTGAAATAAATATAAATAATATTAGTACAATTATAAATAATAGGAAAAGTAGAGATAAGTTTTTGGATTTTAGTGTAAAAATTGCAAATAAAGTAATAAAAGAAATTCGGTAACGTAAACTATGCTTTCCTGATATATGACTATATGAAGCGATAAGCATAGAATACACCGTCTTAAACTAGTAATTTGTAAAAATAGAAAATAAATTAATACCTTGTCTAAAAGATTAAAATTAGTTGAAATCGTAGTTTAAATATGTCGAAAAATTAAACATTCAAGGAATATCAAGGTCTCTGACCACGTCAGAGGGACACCAGCAGAGCAGGAGTGGTTTTTAGTCGGTTCGAGTCCGACACTACCTGAACTGGCTCTCGGCTCAGTAGACCGAGAGACAGTTCAGGTGTCCGTGGGGATTTTCCACTCCTGCCAAAAAAAAAAAAAAAAAAAAAAAAAAAAAAAAACCTAACCTAACCTAACCTAACCTAACCTAACCTAACCTAACCTAACCTAACCTAACCTAACCTAACCTAACCTAACCTAACCTAACCTAACCTAACCTAACCTAACCTAACCTAACCTAACCTAACCTAACCTAACCTAACCTAACCTAACCTAACCTAACCTAACCTAACCTAACCTAACCTAACCTAACCTAACCTAACCTAACCTAACCTAACCTAACCTAACCTAACCTAACCTAACCTAACCTAACCTAACCTAACCTAACCTAACCTAACCTAACCTAACCTAACCTAACCTAACCTAACCTAACCTAACCTAACCTAACCTAACCTAACCTAACCTAACCTAACCTAACCTAACCTAACCTAACCTAACCTAACCTAACCTAACCTAACCTAACCTAACCTAACCTAACCTAACCTAACCTAACCTAACCTAACCTAACCTAACCTAACCTAACCTAACCTAACCTAACCTAACCTAACCTAACCTAACCTAACCTAACCTAACCTAACCTAACCTAACCTAACCTAACCTAACCTAACCTAACCTAACCTAACCTAACCTAACCTAACCTAACCTAACCTAACCTAACCTAACCTAACCTAACCTAACCTAACCTAACCTAACCTAACCTAACCTAACCTAACCTAACCTAACCTAACCTAACCTAACCTAACCTAACCTAACCTAACCTAACCTAACCTAACCTAACCTAACCTAACCTAACCTAACCTAACCTAACCTAACCTAACCTAACCTAACCTAACCTAACCTAACCTAACCTAACCTAACCTAACCTAACCTAACCTAACCTAACCTAACCTAACCCGAGTTGCGTGGCACCCCTCGCCGCGAGCAGATCATTTTTAAAGCCGCTCCGCGCTCGAAAAATCTAAAAAATAGGTTTTTTCGCGAAAAGTACTAAGTGCGATACACCATTAGAAGCGCGCTGCTGAGACGCACGCCAAAGTGGAAGTGAAATTGTGAAAAGTGGAAAATTCAAAAAGTTATTGGTGAAAAACCACTCTGTGAAAACATTGGAGGTCAACGCCGCTCGATTTTGAGCGAAGACCAAAAAATCTGTGACTGCGGCCGGGTGCGCCGCAAGAAGACCTTTCTCTGGACACCAATCTTGGAATTTTCCGAGTTGGGGTTCCGGAGATATAAAAGAAAAACCAAAAACCACGTGCAACGTGGACAGAGTTCCCGAGGGTTTCGACTCGACCCGCGAGCTATTCCTGATAGCGCCACAGACGAGGTGCCAGGAGCTCAATTGACACAAAAGAAAATCTTCGTGGAACACCTGCAAAAGTAAGGTCAAAGTTTTCAGTAATTTTCAACATTAAATTCCCGGGAATCAAGATCGACAACACATATTTTTTATGGACTGAAAAAATTGACTATAAGCATTCCTACAAGTGTTTTAAATTTGGGATAAATCCGATAAATAGTTTTTAAGCTATAACGATTTGAAAGTTTCAAAAATTCGGGGGCTGGTTATTTCAACCCCAAAAAAAAAAAAAGTCCAAAAATTTTTTGTACATACCATTTGATAACTTAATACTGTTTTGTATATTTTTAAATTTTATGTTTGTGTTAAACTCCAGAAAACTGCATATTACTACTTTAGATTTTGATATATAATTTTGAAAATTAATATACACCCCCTCAGGGCGACATAAAAATCCATACTAAGTATCACAGGATAGGAAAAACTGTCCTCTATCTAGTGCAATACATGAAATCCATGCGAAACGTATATTTAAACAAAAATTTTAACTAATTCTGGTTGAAAATCGCATCAAAACAAAAATTCTGTTTTTTTTTTCCAAAAAATTCTTGTTCGGTATTTTTAGTAGATATAAAGCTGTCCTGCTTCTCTCTGGAGCGCGCTCCCCGTCTTCTGACTCCTCACTGGCGGATAAAACCCCATACCCTCAAAAAATTTTTCAGACGGAAAACGCGCTTTTTTTTAGCAAAAATTAAAAACTTCTATCTTGAGATTTCATTAATAACCCCACAGACAGCTAGCCCGCGTAAAGACGCGTCTTTTGACACCCCACACGCGTACCTAGCTCCTATAAAACTCTAAATAACTTCAAAGATCCGATTCTCACCGGCCGGGAATCGAACTCGTGACCCTGAAATCCCCTAAAACGCTCGTATCTCGGGAACGGAGCAAGATAGCCCATTTTTAACACCACCCAGTAGATCTATACTACGTATAGATATACTGTAAAGTTGCTCGACCACCTTTTTAACGAACCCCCCCATTTTTATTATTTTTTATTTTTTGTAATAAACCTTTCCCATCATATTTCCCAACCCACAGGCATCCACCGAGATTACAAAAACGCTCGTATCTCGGGAACGGAGCGAGTTAGCCCATTTTTAACACCACCCAGTAGATCTATACTACGTATAGATATACTGAAACACTCGACAGTCACTCCCTTTGCGAACCCCCCCACTTTTATATAACTTGTTCTATTTGCAATAGCCCCCCAACCCCCCCACCCCGTCACTAATAAATAACTCGAGACATCGTAACCGTCACCGAATCAAACTTTATAATATCCTATATTTAGCTCTTCAACTTACCAGCCCCCCCCCCCCCCCCACCAACACTCCATCACCTCACCCCTCTTGGCTGCCCCGTGCATCTATTCTTAAAATTATTTGTATAGGTACTATTACATCGTCCGCTTTAGCAAACATCAGATCATTCATACTTATCCTTGACCCCTCGTCCTCCCGAAATCAGTTATCCCTAAATATCTCGGAAACGGCTGGGAATATCAAAAATTTGAGTAAATTTTCCCCCCCCCTAGTACCCCCCTCTGCACTTGAATGTACTTTCAGATAAGCCCCCTAGACCCCCTTTTGACCCCCATTTTTGACCCCTTAAATTAAGAAATTATTATTTCTTACTTGAACAAACGAAACGGGAAATTTTCGCGATCCCTAGTGAACCCCCCTCTTCTTAAATACCTGAACCCCTACCCAACCGTACCCCCTTCAGGTCTACCTCACCCCCCCGGCACTAACTTCTAAACCGAAGGTCGTAGACCATCCAAGTTTGGTGTCTCTGAAATCGGGAAGAATAGATCTCCCCTTTGGCCCCGGAGAAAATATAGAAAAACGCCTCCCCCCTACAAATTTGACTAAAAAGACCCCAAAAAATTTTCCTAGAAATATCATAATTAATAGTTGTAATTGTTTCGGGAAAGTGGATGAGTGACGCAGAGTATACCTTCAGTTGGAAGTGGGCATTAAACGCTTATCATACACACACAGAGGTTAAATTCACGCGTACTCTCCCGGCCTAGACACGCGAAGTGACAAAACCCTGAAGGGATTATAACTTGACCCAAGTGACTTTTGGACGTAAAGCAAAATTAGACCACAGTACTGTACCGCTGGACGAGACTTCAGACCGCCTATTGAGGCGAACAGTCTGTTTCAAAAATATTAAAGCGACGGAAATAATCTAACTTCCCAGACAAAACTTTTAGACATAAACTTATTGACTCATACTGATAGTTATACATTATTCTTTAACAAACTTTTATGCAAATTTACAATATTTTATTTTTACAACCTTTATACAATCTTGCATTCTACTTCTTTACAAAGTAGAACTTAATTATTATAGTTAACTACTTACGCCCCTCGGACAAAAAACATGTTTAGAACACCGTCAAAAGACTGCAAGGACCCTGCCAAATCACCGGTGGGAGACAAGACCTTTATAAAAGGCACACCACCAAAAGAAGGACCGAAAACGGCCTCAGTGGCCAAGAAAACCATAGGTGACTGGGAGGCGGGGGGGTCAGATACATCATCCCAGAAGAAACCTCAGATCTCCTCCAAGGGACCCCCGTCTTTGTCAACTTCTACTCTGCCGGCAGACCCCAAAACAACCATAGTAATGCCCTCAACTTCCCAAGAGGAGAAACGGACCATACATAGAAAACCGACGGAGCCGGACGGAAGTTCCCCTGTAGGTACAGACCAAACACCTAAATTTGCAAACAGGATCTCCGAAGCACGAGCCTGTCTCCTCAGAGCAAAAATGCACCTGGGGAGCTCCCGGAATACAAAGAATGAGATAAAGACGGAGGTTATCCAGGCACTGGAAAGACTCTTCCAGATTGTTAAGGAGGCAGAGGCTGAAAACGGGAAAGGTAAAGAGTCACTCAGAGGCACACAGATAGAACAGGACGTGGAACTGAGTGGAGAAAAAGAAAGAAAAGAAGAAGGAAATAAACACATAATAGACCTCATCGGAAAACTGAAGGAGCACGCTGACCTCATCAAAGAGAATACCGAAAACATGGGCCAACTTAAGGACCAGCTAACGAGCATGGAAAAGCGGTCATATGCCGGTGTAGCTGCGACCCCCATAAGTACGCGGCTCCCGGTACAGACAGCTCTACACTCCTTCGTAGTAACCGCGAATGACGACCAGGAAACCGGAGAAGATGTCCTTAGCAAAATCAGAAAAGCCGTCAATGCGACGGAAGGAGGTTTCGAGGTAGAAAAAATTAGGAAAGCAAAGGACCGAAAAATAATAGTTGGCTGCAAAACAGATGAAGAGAGAGAGCGAGTCAAAAACAAAATTAAAGAATCCGGCGAGAGCCTGAAAGTGGAGAATATCCAGAACAGGGACCCTCTCGTTATCCTGAAGGACGTGCTCAGTTGCAACAGTGACGAGGACATTATAAAGGCGCTCAAAAATCAAAATAAGAGAATTTTCATGAACCTTGAGGAACATGAAAATAGACTGGAAATAGCTTTTAAAAAACGCACTAGGAACCCCCACACGAGTCACATCGTAATGAGGGTGTCCCCCAAAATGTGGCAGAGACTGACGGAAGCTGAGTCGGTCCTCATCGACCTGCAAAGGATAAAAGTGACTGACCAGTCTCCGATAGTACAGTGCTCGCTTTGCCTCGGCTACGGACATAGCAGGCGCTTTTGCCAAGAGACCCAAACAAAGTGCAGTCATTGCGGGGGATCTCACATGAGGGCAGAGTGCCCCGACTGGCTAGAGGGTGCTTCACCGTCTTGTTGCAACTGTGTGCGTTCAAAGCTGGAAAAGGTAGCTCATAACGCATTTAGTCAGGATTGCCCCATTAGGGCAAAATGGGATGCAATAGCTAGATCAAGGGTGGCATATTGCTAAGGTGGTCCAAACAGAAAACTCGGTGTCCCAAAATAGGCCATACCTCGTGGCACAAGCAAATCTACAGAGGAAGGCTCTGGCCACAAACGAGATCATGCTTGAAGCTCACAACAAGGGGGTGGCGTTCGCACTGCTCCAGGAGCCGTATACCGGAAGTTTAGGCAGAATGAAAGACTACCGCGGCGCCAGAATTTACCAGCACACAGGCGACGGAACTGGCGTAACCAAAGCTGCAATCGCAGTTTTTGATGAAAACATAGACGTTGTCCAGTGTCCGAACCTCACCACGACCAACATCACAGTGGTGAAGATGAGGACAAGAGCTTGGGAGATCGCGGTGGTCTCATTCTACCTGGAACCGAAACCAATGCCGATAGGGCCATACCTGGAGCAGCTTATCAGGATAGAGAGGATCCTTGGCCAGAGAATAATCATGGGCGGAGACGCAAATGCCAAAAACCCTTGGTGGGCTAGCCGAAAAATAGACCAAAGAGGGACTGAAACTGCGGGAGCCCTAGAAGAGATGGGAATGCAGGTGCTCAACACAGGCGACACACCGACGTTCCACACAGTGAGGGGAACCTCACTGTACACCAGCTACGTGGACATCACGGCATGCACGGCGGATCTTCTCGACCTGGTTGACGACTGGAAAGTGGACGAAGGCATGACGAGCTCTGACCATAACACAATTATTTTTAAAATCAAACTGGAAAGGGCAAAGGGCTTAGATGTAACTAGAACAACCAGAATATACAATAGTAAAAAAGCAAACTGGGGCCAATTTTGTGAGAAATTGAGCCAGTTGCTAGTAGATAAGGAAATATACAAAAACAAAATTCAGGGAATTAATGATAAAACAGAATTAGAAAACCAAATAGAACAATACATTAACGCCATAGTAGAAACTTGCAATACAATAATTCCAAAGTTAAAAGTAAGAAACAAAATTAAATTACCTTGGTGGTCCGATGAGCTCGCCATGATGAAAAGGGAAGTTGCCACCCGGAAACGCAGGGTCCGCTGTGCAGCGCCGGTTAGGAGGGCGAAAGTCGTAGGTGAGTACCTGCAGATTAAAGAAAAATATGAGCAAGCGGAAAGAGCAGCCGTTACAGAAAGCTGGAAGAGCTTCTGTGGAAAACAGGATGGAGAGGGACTCTGGGAGGGTATATATAGGGTTATAGGTAGAACAACAAAAAGACACGAGGACTTACCCCTGACCATAAAAGGTAAAACATTGACCCATCTAGAATCTGCCACATTGCTAGCGCAAACCTTCTACCCCGAGGACAAGAAGGAAGAAGATAATGAAGAACATAGGCGTATAAGGACGGAAGCCGAAAAAGTAAACGAGATGGGCCATGATGAAGAACATGACCCTCCGTTTACCCAAGAAGAGCTAAACGTAGCCATACGCAGCTTCAACCCCAAAAAAGCTCCCGGGGCAGACGGCCTCACGGCCGACATCTGCCAGCAAACTATCAACTACGATCCGGAGCTGTTCCTATCACTGGCAAACAAATGCCTAGAGCTGGGTTACTTCCCGAGAATCTGGAAAGAAGCGACAGTAGTCATCCTGAGGAAACCCGGGAAGGAGAGCTATACAGCTCCCAAATCATATAGGCCAATTGGACTGTTGCCGGTGATGGGGAAAGTTCTGGAGAAAATGCTGATAGGAAGGGTGAAATGGCACATCATTCCCGGACTTAGTACTCGCCAGTACGGTTTTATGCCACAGAGGAGCACCGAAGACTCCCTCTATGACCTGTTAGAACTCACACGCAAAAAACTAAAAGGTAAGAAGTTAATCGTAATGGTATCACTGGATATAGAGGGAGCCTTTGATGGTGCATGGTGGCCGGCAATTAGAGCCGGACTGGCGAAAACTAAATGTCCGGTAAATGTCAGACGAGTGATTGATAGCTACCTAGAACATAGGAAGGTCAGGGTAAGATACGCTGGTCAAGAGGTAACCAGGGAAACAAATAAAGGCTGTGTGCAGGGATCTATAGGGGGCCCGATTCTTTGGAATCTACTACTCGACCCCCTACTGAAAGGTCTGGAACAAAGGGGAGACTACTGCCAAGCATTCGCCGATGACGTAGTTTTGATGTTCGACGGGGACTCAGCGACGGAGATCCAGCGGCGTGCCAATGGCGCTCTCGAATATGTTCACCAGTGGGGAGTCAGAAACAAGTTAAGATTCGCTCCGCAAAAGACGAAAGCGATGGTTATTACGCGGAAACTTAAATATGACACCCCGCTGTTGAGCATGGGAGGGGTCGACATTGGCATGTCGCGGGAAATCAAACTCCTGGGGCTGACCATTGACGATAAGCTAACGTTTAATGCCCATGCATCTAACGTATGCAAAAAGGCATTAAACCTATACAAGCAGTTGTCAAAGGCAGCCAGGATTAGCTGGGGACTCAATACAGATGTCATACGCTCCATCTACACGGCAGTAGTTGAACCAACAATCTTGTACGCGGCAAGTGCGTGGGTACCAGCAGCTGGAAAACTGTGTGTGCGCAAGCAGTTGAACGCGGTCCAAAGGGGATTTGCACAGAAACTGTGCAAATCCTACCGCACAGTCTCCTTGAACTCGGCACTGGTTCTGGCTGGGATACTACCCCTTGACCTTCGAATACAAGAGGCAGCGGCTCTGTACGAAGCGAGGAGGGGGGTTCCTCGGCCGGAACTAGGAGATAAGGAGGTTGAGCGACGTACCGCGTTCAACAAAACTCCCCATCCAGCCAAACATATAAGCCTGCAGTTCATATGCTTGGCAGACCAGGAGCAACACGACAACCACTGCACTCAAGCAGTGCGGATATACACGGACGGCAGCAGGATCGAGGGCAAGGTCGGGGCATCATTGTCTCACTGGAGCAATGATGCCGAAATCAAAACCCAAAAACTTAAGCTGTCGTCCCACTGTACCGTATTCCAGGCAGAACTGCTGGCTATATGTAAGGCTACAAAGGATATTCTGCGTAGTACCAAAGACAGCTACGGCATATACAGCGACTCCAGGTCGTCGCTGGAAGCTGTCACCAATCAGCGCTCTCTTCATCCCCTCGCAGTCGACATCCGCGAAAATCTGCGACACTGCCAGGATCGATCCAAAAAAGTTGAACTTTTTTGGATCAAAGCTCATGCGGGACTAGAGGGAAATGAGAGAGCAGACCAACTGGCTAAGGATGCCGCCCTCACGATGAAAACAAGGCCGGATTATGACCAGTGCCCGATTTCATTCGTCAAGCGGCAGATCCGTTTGGACACACTTGACGAATGGAATCGGAGATATAAAACCGAAGAAACAGCCGGTGTAACAAAAATATTTTTCCCTGACGCCATCCAAGCCTATAACATAATAAGAAAAATAAAACCGACTGGAATACTGACCCAACTACTGACAGGCCACGGTGGGTTCTCCGAATACCTAAACAGATTTAAGTGTAAGGAGAGCCCATCGTGCATCTGCGACTCCGACAAACACGAAACCGTGATACATATCTTGACTGACTGCCCCGTCTATGGTCTGGAGAGATATAAAATTGAGCAGGAATTAGGAATTAGGGTAACCACGGCAAATTTGAGTACACTACTTACAAATAAAGAAACCAGAAAAACATTTATTAGTTTTTGCATAAAAATAGGCAACAAGACCATCACAAGGAACAAATAAACGAATACTATGCTTAGGATTCATATTTGCACATAATATGTAACAGTAGCATAATCACACAAATTGTTGAAAATGTCCGAAATGTGATAAGAACGAACCAAAGACAAATGGAAAACTAGGCTATAAGAAATGCAAAGACAATGTAATAGTGTATAAGAAAACAAGATAGAGATAAGATTGAAAAAGACTGTGTTCAAATAGATATAATAATGTAGATTAAAATGTAACACGATAGATTTAAGAATGTTTTATTATTATATAAATTATTTAAAAATTAAATAATTGTAATAGAGAATAGAAACAAAGGTCTCGGATCAAGTCCGAGGGAGAAATGTAAGGAAGGAGAGTGGTTTTAGTCGGTTGGAGCCCGACACTATCCAGACTGGCTCGTATTGTGAGGCAGTCTGGGTGTAAGTCCGACCTGGATTTCCACCTCCTGCCACAAAAAAAAAAAAAAAAAAAAAAAAAAAAACCTAACCTAACCTAACCTAACCTAACCTAACCTAACCTAACCTAACCTAACCTAACCTAACCTAACCTAACCTAACCTAACCTAACCTAACCTAACCTAACCTAACCTAACCTAACCTAACCTAACCTAACCTAACCTAACCTAACCTAGCCTAACCTAACCTAACCTAACCTAACCTAACCTAACCTTTTTTTTTTTTTTTTTTTTAACGGGGGGAAATCCTCATGGATGTCCTCCACCCTGGGGCGGGCGGAGGGGTCTGTCAGACTCTTACTGACTAAAACCACCCCGGTGTTCCATCTCTCACCTACGCCGGGGATCGCGGGAACGTATACCACATCCGTAATCCCCGGCTGGTGCCGGCCCGCCTCTGCGGGCCACCTCGCGTCTACGGAGGGAGTGAGGTGTTAAACACCCTCCGTGACTTCAGAGAGGGGCGCACGGGAACACCTCGCGCCGCCACCTCGGGTCCAGATGAATGGGGGGCGACAGACGTCCCCAAGTCCGCCGCCCCTGGACCCAGTTAGGGGGGCCGGAAGAGGGCAGCATACGCCCTCCTCCGACGCCCGGTGCGCCTGCTGCGGGCGGGGTCAGAGGTCGAGATCTCTCTTTCCCTTTCCGCAGCCTCCTTCTGCGAGATAACTGTTTCGCAGAAGGAGACCACCGCGTCCCAGGACTCCTCGCCGCCGACCATAGATTGGACTACGGCCGGTAGCGAGAGGTCACTGCCCACCACAGAGATGAGGTCACGGCGCGGCTCCTCCCAAGCGGCACACTCTGCCAGCGTATGCCGCGCCGTGTCCTCCCGACAGTCGACGCAGTGGTGACACCGAGCGTCCGGCTCCCTGCCTATGCGACACAGGAACTTCCCGAAGCAGCCATGCCCCGAAAGGACCTGTGTCGCACGAAACGTCAGGGAGCCGTGCCTTCGCCCGAGCCAAAGGTCGAGCACTGGCCGGATGGCCTCGACAGTGGCGAGGCCGGCGGTAGGGCGTGAAAGCCTGTCCCGCCATTCCGCCACCAGGACCTCGCGCAGCTGCGACCGACGCAGCTCAATGTGTCGCTGCATCAGTCGCTCGCCGCGCGCCCGCGCGTCCTCGCGCCACCGATACAGTGACGCGAGAACCTTCGCCTCCAGGTCCCACGGCGGAGATCCGGCCAGTGCGCAAGCCGCCTCGTAGGAGATCGTGCGATAACCCCTGATGACTCTGACGGCCATCACCCTCTGCGGCCTCCGCAGAACTGTGATAGTGCTGGCCGTCAGGTCAGCCGCCCAGATCGGGGCCCCGTAAAGGGCCATCGATCGCACGATCCCCACGTACAACCGCCTGCAGGCGGTGCCCGGGTCCCCCAGATTAGGAAGCAGCGTTGATAGCGCCCCAGCCGCGCCCATCAACTTGGGCGCCAGCCGCCGGAAGTGGGGGCCGAAATCCCACCGGCTGTCGAGCACCAATCCTAGGTACTTCATGGTGGACTCGACAGCGATTCGGACCCCCCCGACCACGATGTGTGATCCCGGCGGCGGAACCTAACCTAACCTAACCTAACCTTTTTTTTTTTTTTTTTTTACGGGGGGAAATCCTCATGGATGTCCTCCACCCTGGGGCGGGCGGAGGGGTCTGTCAGACTCTTACTGACTAAAACCACCCCGGTGTTCCATCTCTCACCTACGCCGGGGATCGCGGGAACGTAAACCACATCCGTAATCCCCGGCTGGTGCCGGCCCGCCTCAAAGAAAGAAAGAAAGAAAGAAAATACATTTATTTGGCACATACAGATACACACAATTTAGACACAAATATAAGGAAACTTAAATTTAAAACAATAACATTGTGTGACCCGCGGCTGCGCCGAATAGGTCCAGTTCAGCAAAAATGCCAGACAGCTAGGAGCTGCCTGACGCTGGTTGATGCTGGTTGTGCTGGTTGGTTGGTGGCCTCTGCGGGCCACCTCGCGTCTACGGAGGGAGTGAGGTGTTAAACACCCTCCGTGACTTCAGAGAGGGGCGCACGGGAACACCTCGCGCCGCCACCTCGGGTCCGGATGAATGGGGGGCGACAGACGTCCCCAAGTCCGCCGCCCCTGGACCCAGTTAGGGGGGCCAGAAGAGGGCAGCATACGCCCTCCTCCGACGCCCGGTGCGCCTGCTGCGGGCGGGGTCAGAGGTCGAGATCTCTCTTTCCCTTTCCGCAGCCTCCTTCTGCGAGATAACTGTTTCGCAGAAGGAGACCACCGCGTCCCAGGACTCCTCGCCGCCGACCATAGATTGGACTACGGCCGGTAGCGAGAGGTCACTGCCCACCACAGAGATGAGGTCACGGCGCGGCTCCTCCCAAGCTGCACACTCTGCCAGCGTATGCCGCGCCGTGTCCTCCCGACAGTCGACGCAGTGGTGACACCGAGCGTCCGGCTCCCTGCCTATGCGACACAGGAAAACCTAACCTAACCTAACCTAACCTCCTGTGTTCGGATGGGAGAGGATGGAAATCGAACAGGAGCTGCGGACCAGACTAAGCCAAGACAGCACGGGAGCTCTCTTTAGTAATAAGAGAGATAGAGAGGCCTTTTTGGCATTTGCCATCAAAATTATAGAAAAAGTGGTCAACAGAAATAGGATAGGGTAGTCTATGCTTCCCTTATATTACAGGAGAATATAACGCGGCAAGCATAGAAAACAACCGTCTTATTTCTGAACTACTTCAAAATTGTTTTCTTTAACTGTAGTTTTTCTTTAATATTTGGTTAATTTTATAAAAGTTGTTTTCAAAATTATATTCTAAATAAAATAAAATTCGGAACGAAAAGGTCTCTGACTATGTCAGAGGGACACCAGCAGAGCAGGAGTGGTTTTTAGTCGGTTCGAGTCCGACACTACCTGAACTGGCTCTGGGCTCATTAGACCGAGAGACAGTTCAGGTGTCCGTGGGGATTTTCCACTACTGCCAAAAAAAAAAAAAAAAAACCTAACCTAACCTAACGATCGATCGACGATCATCCGAGTCCGGCGGCGCTGGAGGGGAGCCAAGTGCTGAGCCAGGTGCGGAGCCTGGTGCGGCAGGAGCTGGCTCCCTTCCAGAAGCAGTTCTCCGTTTTGGAGGACATGATTCGGCGTCCCCAACTAGCGGCGACACAGAGGCCTTCGTACGCGGCCGCCGTGGCTGCCGGCCCGGGAACGTCCAGCCAGGCGAGGGCCAAGGCGGGAGCCGCGCCAGCGCCTGTGGCGCCGGCGCCTGCGACGATCAAGTCGGCCCCGGCGAAGAGGGGTAGGAGGAAGGCTGGAGGAGGAGCGGCTAAGGCTGCAGCGCCAGTGGTGCCGCAGCCGCCCCCACCCCCACCCTCGGACCCTCCTGCGGCCGAGGCCGAGTGGCAGGTTGCTGGCCAGAAGAGGAAGGCCAAAGAGGCGGCCAAGAAGAAGGCGTGGAAGCAGCGGCGGAAGGCCAACGCCATTGCGGCGAGGCTTCGCGCCCCGAAGTGCGCGGCTGTAGTGTTAACACTGCAGCCGGAAGCGGAACAGAGGGGCGTGACTTATCTCGCCGTTTTGAAGCGGGCGAAGGAGGCGGAGAGCCTCCAAGAGCTGGGCATCAGCGGGGGCATCGGGGTCAGGAGGACCTTGACCGGTGCCCGGAAGCTCGAGCTCGCTGGAGCGGAGAGTGGCCCGTTCGCGGACGCCCTGGCCGAAAGGCTGAGGGCGGTCTTACCCGCGGAAGAGGTCCGGGTGTCCAGGCCGACTAAGCGCATCGACATGCGCATAGTGGGCCTGGATGACTCCGTGACGGAGGAGGAAGTTGTGGCCGCCGTCGCCAGGACTGGGGGGTGCTCTGCCGAGCTCGTCAAGGCCGGCACCATCCGTCCCGACAACACGGGCATGCAAACCCTTGTGGTGAGCTGCCCCGTGACGGTGGCCAGAACTGTGTCGGAGGGTCGAAGGCTCTTGGTGGGGTGGGTGTCTGCGCGGGTAAAACTGCTGGAACCCAGGCCTCTGAGGTGCTACCGCTGCCATGTGGGCAACCACACGGGAGCTATGTGCCCCTCGGAGGTGGACCGCAGCGGACTTTGTTTCCGCTGTGGTCAGCCCGGTCATCGGGCCGGCTCGTGCGAGGCCACGCCGCACTGCAATTCATGTGCGGCTGCTGGCAAGCCGGCCGAGCACTGGGCTGGGGGAAGGGCCTGCGCGCCATCCGCCCCGACCAAGGGCAAGAGGTCCGCCGCCGCCGCCGCCTCTGCCGCCGCCGCGGCTTCCGTCGCCGCCTCTGCCGCCGCCGCGGCTTCCGTCGCCGCTTCTGCCGCTTCTGCTGTGGGTGCTGCGACTCCCGGTACTCGGGAGGGTGCTGAGATGGAGTGCCAGTAATGGTCCCATTTCGGCCTCCTCCAGAGACAAGTCGGCCGCTGTGCTATTGCGCAGTGGCTGATGCCTGGGGACGGTGAGCATGGGTGGCTCGCCGTCCGATATCAGGTTGAATCGACAACGCGTTGTGTTCCACGCGCGCCTCAAGGAGCCGTCAGCACCAAGGACGGGGCCCCATAGGGTCGGTGCCTGCTAGGGTTGCGGAATTTGTTCGAAAGAGTTACCGCGGCCCTGGAACGCATAGGGCACAAGAAGGATCACGGGTGGGTTTTAGTCAGTAAAAGTCTGACACTCCCTACCGCTCCACCCAGGGCGGGAGGGGTAATTTGATGATTTCCCATCCAAAAAAAAAAAAAATACCTGGTTATAGTATTTTATTATACTTATAAAATTAAATTTCATTTTAGAACAGTAGGTAGGTATACAAATAAATAAACTAAAATAGGAAAAACATAATATACATATCGACGAAAATAGGAAAAACATAATATACATATCGACGGTTAAAATAAGCGACATTTTGGTCAAAAATGAGTTCTATATGCCATCCTATGTAAAATTTTCCGCTCTTTCGAATGCGCTTACTCTCATGGCTCTACGATGAGTTTTTTGGCGTTTATGCCCTAGCAAAAAAAAATCGTTTTCATAGTATTAGTTTTCGTAACCGACGAAAATTCAAGTAATTTTTGCTACAAAGGTGCTTGTGCCCCTACAAAAATGATTTATTTTGTGTTTGTTGTCGGTAATGCTTTATTACCTACTTCATAATGGTGTCAAGCTTTCGGTTGTTTATGCCTTTTAAGCTTTTCCCTCACAAAGTACAAACGTTGTTTATAGCCTACTTCCATTTCGTAATTTAACATAGCTATGGCGCTTGTACCCTATATACGAAATTCATTTTCATATTACTCTGTCAGTTATACCCTATTACCATTCAGTACTTTATGGAAGCTATGCAGGTTATACTCTATTACCTAAATTTATTTTAATATCACACTGTTAGTTATACCTTACTTCCGCGTAGAATATAAATACAGTTTTGTCGATAATATCTTATTACTTAAATTAAATTAGATATCATGGTGTCGATTATAACCACATTATAACCTACTTCCACGTTCTACAATCATACTTATACGTCACTTATACTACAATACCCAATACGCTTTTTATTATTTACTATTACGTTTGTTACCTTTTTAAATGTTAATATTAGGGATACATACCAAGTGTTCGTAATTAATTCTTAAGTTCCCTACCTGCTAGCTGCAGTATTAGCTACCTACCCATCATCATCATCATCATCATCATCAACAGCCTGTTGCAGTCCACTGCTGGACATAGGCCTCTCCAATTGCAAGCCACTTAGATCTATTTTCGGCTTCTCACATCCAGTTTCTGCCAGCCGTCCTGCGCAAATCGTCACTCCACCGTGCGTCTCGGCAAACGTAGTGTAGAACATCCTACACTACGTTTGCCGAGACGCGGTCTCCACTCTAGAACTCGTTTACCCCAACGGTTGTCGGTTAATATGGCCAGCCGACTTCCACTTCAGCTTACTAATCCGGTAGGCTATATCGATGACCTTGCTTCTCTGACGGATCACCTCATTTCTGATGCGATCCCTCAGAGACACACCGAGCATAGCCCTTTCCATAGCCCACTGAGCGACTTTAAGCTTGTAGACCATACGAGCCGTCGGTCTCCACGTTTCTGATCCGTATGCCATAACGGGTAGGACGCACTGATTGAAGACTTTCGTCTTTAAGCACTGTGGAATCGACGATGTAAAGACTCGACGTAGCTTCGCAAACGCTGCCCAGCCTAACTGAATTCTTCTATTCACCTCGCCCTCAAAGTTGTTTCTACCTAACTGCAATGTCTGCCCGAGGTACACATATTTTTGAACAACTTCAAGAATCGCACCGTGAATCGCAATCGGTTCCGGTAGAACATTTTCGTTGAACATGACCTTGGTTTTATCCAAAGTCAAAGTCAAAATGTTTACTGCGAACTAAGTGTACAATGTTGATGTTACAGAAAAGTCAGCCAGACCATTCAGCATCTGTTGTAGGTCCTGCAGCGTTTCTGCCATGATGACGATATCAGCTACAAATCGCAAGTAAGAGATGTATTCGCCATTGCTATTAATGCTACGTTCGTTCCAGTTCAGCGTCTTGAACATATCCTCAAATGCATTAGTGAACAATTTCGGGGAAATAATATCCTCTTGTCTCACTCCTCGATGCAACGGTATGGGACTTGTTTGCTGATTCTGTACTTGAACGGACATGGTGGCGGAATCGTAGAGACATTTCATCACTTGAATGTATCGCCAGTCTACTTGGCAGCGCTGCAGGGACTTCAGAACAGACCAGATTTCAACCGAGTCAAAGGCCTTTTCATGATTCACAAATGCTAGACACGGGCTGATTATACTCTTCGGTCTTCTGTATAATCTGCCGCACTGTGTGGATGTGGTCTATGCGGCCGTATCCGCTCCGAAACCCAGCCTGTTCTGGTAGTTGGAATTCGTCGAGCTTTCGCGCAAGACGGTTCATAATCACTCTTGAAAACAGCTAATTGACGTGGCTTTGAAGGGATATGGGTCGATAGTTCTTCAATAGGGTCTTGTCTCCCTTTTTGAAGAACGGAGTAGAAGTGTGGTTATCTTAACCAAACTTCTACTCCACGCCTCTGAAATTCTCCCTTCAAACAGGACAGCGTTAAACAGCTTCTGGAGCTCCCTCAGTACGGGTTTACCTCCAGCTTTCAGCAGCTCTGTGGTAACGCCGTCTTCTCCAGGGGCTTTTCCATTTTTAAGCTGTCCAAGAGCGATCTCGATTTTGCCAATAATGACTTATTTATTTATTAAAACTTTACGCACTAGTAAAAAAAAACTGTACAAAGCGGACTTAATGCCATAGGACTTCTGGCAGGTCTTCGGTTAAATGGCGTGTCAATGTGGCTCTCGAACCCTCATTTTTGGGATCAGAACGAGATGCATGCGATGCGTATAACCGGCTATAGAAGTCCTCCACTTCCGAAAAGACTACTGGCTTCAAAGAAACAACTTCTACACTTGCTGTGGTCAACTTCATCAGGTGGCTTCTTCCAAGAGACTGTACGAACACCTTTGACCCCCGATTCTGCTCGATTGCTCTTTCAACCGAAAGAGCATTGAAGCACCGGAGGTCCTGTCGTACGTGCTTGTTGATCTCTCAGTTTAGAAATCGCTTTGCCGACGAAGTGACGGGTGGGCTTTCACGTCATTCCTTCATTAGCCCTAAAGTCCCTTCTGAAAGCTTGAACTTCTTGCCCTTACG
Organism: Hecatera dysodea; assembly: GCA_905332915.2. NCBI lineage: Eukaryota > Metazoa > Arthropoda > Insecta > Lepidoptera > Noctuidae > Hecatera > Hecatera dysodea. The sequence continues at coordinate 27,432 of HG995303.1, forward strand.
CTGCATATCACAGAATCTCGTACCCTTTTCCCTGAGGATCCGAGTCACATTTTATAGGTTCTGGTTTACGTCTGTTGTAGTTTCCACGGCAGCGAATCGGTTTTACAGGTTTGCCTGGAACGTTTCAGATCATGCCATGAAGTCCAGACTCCGACCAACTCTGCTTTTGGAGCAGAGTTGGTCGGAGTCTGGACTTCATCAGACGGACACGTTCGGCCTTGAAGTTAATATTCAGAGAGCCTCGGACAAGTCGGTGATCGCTACAGGTATTAAACCTATTGATCACGGAGACGTCTTTGAATATATGCCTCTTGTCATTCATGATGAACAAACATGAGATCGACATCTCATGTTTGGTCATAGTGTCGGGGCTTTGCCACGTCCACTTCCTTTGGGTCTGTTTCTTGAAGGAGTTCATCAAGAACAACCCCTCCCGTTCGAGGAAGTTGACGAGGATTTGCCCCCTATGATGTCTGCTTCCAAATCCATGGTATCCTATTACCTATTCGCAGCAATACTGTACTTCCACTTTGGCATTAAAGTCAACATGACAACGATGTACTATGTCTTTGTAGTGAAGTGGAGGGCTCTCGATATGTCATCGAACATATCCTCCACTTCGTCGTCCGAGTGTGTCGAGGTCGGTGCGTACACTACCTTGAGGCTATACCTCTCGGTGAGCTTCACAATAAGGTACGCTACCCTGTTCGACACGCTTGACATTTCCACAAAGTTGTTAGATAGGGACTTGTTTACCAGAAACCCAACGCCGCCTTGCGATTGTTGGTCTCCCTCTCGGAAGTACATCAGATGACCCGATTCCAGGGATAACCCTGGAATCGGGTCATCTGATGTACTGGATGTGCTTGGGGGAGGACACCATAAGGTGTCCTCCCCCCCTTCTTCGGACTTCACTCAACCCTAGTGCCACCTAATTTTCCCAAGTTTCACCTCGAGTTGCGTCAGATGCGAGTCAAGCCGTAGCGTGCGTCGCCAGGGTTAGTTTCAGTTTATGGTGATGGTGGCCTCCTGTAGCCCGGAGATTCTTGGCACCCCCCGCCCCGCCGTTACCGTGGTCGCCACCATGACCAGGAATAGCGGGACCGCCGGGAACTGGAGGCCGTGGCTTTTTGTTGTTCTGCATTGGAGGTATTTGCCCATAATCGCCACGCTGGGCAGGCGGGTTGGCTACCTAACCACTCCTTTTTAAGTAGCTTTGATTTTTCCTTATTGAAAAAATAAAAAATGTCTTTTTTTTATTTAAAAATATCCTACTATCCGCTTGTTAGTAAATAGGTAAGTAGGTGACATGAAAATGACTATAATGACGAACTATCATCTTTGAAATCTACTATTTAGTGTAAATTAGAATCACTTGAACGGGTAGGGTATACTGAAATAGGCCCCTAAGACTAAAGATCCTTAGTCATTTTGTATGAAAATCTACTCCCTAATACTTTTAAAATACTTCACCCTATTTTACGAGTTAGGGACAAAATTACAGTGTAGTGTAATACCCGTTTTAGCTCTCATCCTGATGAAGGATCGTGTTGGTTGCGCTACTTCATTATTTTTGGGGTGTCTTTTCATCCATATTTCCATAGACTCACGCAATGCCAAATGTTGATTATCCTTCTTTTCCTTTGCTTTCAAGCGACATTGTGCGTCACTAATGTCTTATATCATGGTATTGTTTTGAAAGCTGACTGTTTCTTGTGCTCTATTAGCTTCCATACAACCACTGTGAAAAGTACCTTATCCTTCTTTTCCTATAACACTTATTGAACTGTCTAGTCTCTTATACCCTTTTACCTTGCGGTGTGAGAAATCTGTATGTCGCCTAGGCTTCTTATCCTTTAATATTTTACTTTTTCATTTGTATCTTATGCCATATTTCCTCATTAGAAAATTAAAAGCTATTGTTATAAGCGACAAAAACCACTTTAAATAGCGTCAAATCATTCAAACTAAAAATACCGGTATATGCTCCATTTTTTTATGATTTTATAACTGTTTTAGATTTCACAATATCTTAATAAATAACAAAATTACGTCAGTTTTTCTAAAATTTAAAACTTTGAACGGCTCTCCTTTTATTTTTTATTTTTTTCTGGATGGGAAATGAACATTTCACTTTTTGTCGCTTATACCCTATTTCCTTTTAACCGTCGATATTGTAAATACACTTCATTAAAAGTTTAGGATGATGTTGTAATTTAAATAATTGTGGCGAGAAAAAATAAACCAATATATATAAATAAACCAATACTCCATACTACTTCATAAACTAGCAATATATGGTATTACTGGGCCCTTGCTCAAGTGGTTAGAATCTTACCTGTTGAACCGGGAATTCTATGTTGTTGTGAACGGTTTTCGATCCGTCTGCAATTACCGTATGACTTCCGGAGCTCCGCAGGGTTCACATCTTGCCCCAATATTATTTATTATTTTTATCAATGACCTTCCCAGCTGCTTCTACTTCTCTCAGTGCTTTTTGTTTGCCGATGACCTAAAGTTTGCCAGAGCAATCGAGTCATCTTGTGATATCGCGCTCTTACAAGATGATTTAAATAGGGTTGTCGAATGGTGTAAAAATAACAAAATGGAACTTAATTTAAAAAAGTGTTACCACCTGTCATTCTCAAGGAAGGCTCATCCTATACTATCAGAATACGTGATAGACAACACAAAAATACAACAAGTCGATACCGTCACAGATCTAGGAGTACTTTTTGATAAAAAAATAACTTTTATCCCTCACATCGAGAATATTATTAAAAAAGCCTCAAAAATGTTAGGATTTGTACAAAGGTACACAAAAAGTTTCAAAGTGGTAAGCACTAAAATAATGCTTTACAGTAGGTAGTCTTGTACGAAGCGTCTTGGAGTATTGCAGTATTGTATGGAGACCACACTACGCCACGCATAAGTTACTCTTAGAAAGGGTACAAAAACGGTTTCTTTGGCATCTTGCGTTTTCGAAAGGGAAAAGCAAACAGCTACCCTCCTACAATACTCGCTTGAAACACTTCAAGATGCACACTTTATCAACCCGAAGAGATATCACTGATGCCTTGTTTCTCTATAAACTGCTTAGAAATAAAATCGACTGCCCTAACCTACTAAGCCTCTTAAAATTTCGTGCCCCATCCCGAATTCCACGAAACCCCATTACTCCGTTGCACCCACCCTTACGCAGAACAGTTTTGGGTGCAAACTCTCCGATTCCACGACTTTGTAGAATGCTTAACAGTTGCAGTGATCTAGTAGATATACACCACGACAAATTGAGAACATTTTACGAGATAGTTAGAGAGCACTATTCTCGTATTTAATGGTGATTGAATATTAATATGTATTAGATACTAAGAATGTGATATTTTGTCTCCCAATCCAATCCAATACAATTTAATCAATTCTAACTCAATATATTAATGATGTACTGTAATCAACTTATTTTGATTTTAATTTTATAAACGTATGAAAATATTACTTTATTTGGCTCTGTTTTTTTTTAAGATTATGATGGGATGTATTTTAGTTGTTTATGCTGTGTTTGGTTCCCAAATGATATGTTTTAATAATGGCTGTGATGTACTTAATTTTATTTAATTATTAATTAATGTTATGTCATAATGAAATTTTTAATTGTATGGTTACGTTTCATTCTTTTTTAACTGTTTTTAATTCTTATTCTCGATTTTTTACTAATTTAATTGTTATTGTTTTAACATATTTATTGTTACCACAAATTGTGCATGTGGTGTTAACCTTTAATTAATTGTTACACTAATAAATGTAGTAAAAAATGATATTGTAAATGTTCCGTGTAAACAATTGTTGGTTAACCAAATAAATAAATAAATAAATAAATAAATATCGAACTATCGATACATCGTCTAAAAAAGTATTAGTAATAAATATCGATATTTCTAAGTTATAATATCGATAATTCGATATATCGATATTTTATCAACAATCCTAGTTACCTGCCTGCCTCTGTGACTTTTACCGTCATAAAAATCCAAAAAAAAAAATGACTTACCGTTGTTGTTATAGTATGATTTTTAATTCGAGTCAGTAAAATGCAAAGACCTTACAATAATATGGACCAGAAATACCTACAAAATACGCGTGCATACCTACTATAAACCTGGTCCAAAAGATGGCGGCCATTGCTAGGGAAGCACATAAATAATCAAAACCAAAAAGTATCGATATCGATACCAGAGTTACTAACATTTCTTCTGGTACATTTAATTTTGTTACTTATCAATACTATTAAACTTTGGATGATTAGATTATACTTTTGGCATAACTGTAACAAGTCTTTTAGTTCTTTTACTATACTTTTAAACTTATAGTGCATAACATTCATATTAACATACAAGGGGTGAGAAGCTACATTTTATGAGCGACTGACTGACTTCGAATTTTGTTTTTGCGAGTGACTTTAAGGACAACTGAGGTTTTTTTGCGATTTCAGGTTCTGTTCTACATTTAAAGTTGTTCATAAAGATTACTCTGACCCTCAGTATCGCTATTTCAACTTTAAATGTGTGCATGTAGTAGAGTCGATGGAAAACTTAATATTTGTTACTTAGCAAAAAGGGGCCGCAACGGAGCGCTTTTGTAAGGGACCGCGCGGGCGACCGTTTTACGTAGGCTCGGCCCATAGAGTATAAATATTGTAGAAAGATACTAACACTGAGGTATTAAAAGGATTAAAACAACGAAGTAATATGAAAAATGTACCTTTATTCACTATAATATATCACCAGGTCAATGTAAATGCCTAATGTTAGTGAGATATTTATTAGGCACTTTTGAAAGTCCCAACCATTACCAATTATTGTGAACTATCCATTGAAATCTGAGTTTAATTTTATAGAAACTAAAAGTGGCCTTCTAAATCACATTACGAACTAAATCATGTATAACAATTAACATATAACTACTTCTTAAATAACTTCTGGCAACTTGTGACCTATAATTACCGTTCACTCGTTCAAGTAGGAGAAGAAAAACCATAATTCTGACCGAAAAGACACATATACTTAAATAAATGTAATGTAACTGTTATTATATCCGAAAACGTAACCCTTCGTTTGTTTCAGAAAAAAAAACTTGACCATCGATATTGTTCATTGTTAACTTATTAAAATAGTTTCTTAAGGATAGCTTTTCACATGATTTTCTTGCAGACACGTGATACTTTATGTCCAGGTTTGATATTTTCCATCCCAATGTCTGCAAGCCACTTTTGTCATAGTACTTCATTTTTAGGGAACCTGTGTAAATAAAAAACATGCAAATTTATTTCAGTTTGATGCAGTTAGTGGAACAAATCAGAGTGAACTAAATAACCACCACCTACTGCATGACGAATTGATATTGTCGTTTTAGTACTATCACTATTTTTATTCTGTTAGTTTTATTTTCAAAATCGTCTCTTCAAGCCCTTCATTTTGATACCCTACTCTACAATATATAATACAAACTAAAAAAATGCAACTTTCTTATCGATAGCTTAAATAAAAGACATCACTATTTTGAATTGTCATTTCTATTGTAAACAAAACATGATATAAATTTAGCAAATAGAGGTAAATATCAGAAATAACTTGTATGTACATGTGGGAACTTTGATTCTATAAATAAAACAAGGATAGTTATACAAAAAAATAGCAGTATGATAAAGTTTTTCTTAAAATACGGCTACTAACCTGTGCATGTTTAATTAGGCTCGATTGGGGTTTTTCCTTGCACCACACTGAATTATTGCACACGTAGGCATATTCAATTTGCTTCACTAGACACTCACAGCACAATACAATTTAGTTTGGAGCGTTTTTGTCCTTAAAAATCGTAATTTAAACCCAATGTTGTTGTTCACTTGACAGCTGACGTACTTCAAAACCACGGGTCCAAAAGATGGCGGATGGCACGCGAGGTACGTACATTGACGGATATGTGAAAATGTTGTCAGGAAGAGATAAAACAAATAGCGTGACGTCTCTTTCTTCAAATGTGAAAACTCATTGGTTAATAAGACAAAGTGTAGTTTCTTATTTCTGTATCGATTTAATAGATATTTGTATAAGCAAATAAGATATAGAACATTACGGCATCTCTATATATTCTATACTATAGGGTAAAATGACAAGTGCAACTGTCACTGATACAAAAAAGGTTTTTTTTTTTTAATTTATTGACCTGGTAACAAGGACCTTTAGGTCAAGTCTTTATTTGTTGCACTGATTTGCACTTCTTCACTTGCAGCTTTGCAGTACTTTGGTTGGAATTTGCACTTTATTTTAAAACAAAAAAGGGTGACCCGCTACAATAGTTATGTTCAGCAATGAATAGACTTAGACATTTAGTCATGCTTTATTTTAGTAAGTATCTATGATGTGGTCGAGTTGATAAATTTTGTCTTCGACTTTTATGGCATGGAGAATTTGAGAAACTTTATTTTAAAAGTTTTGTTGTTCCTGGCGACGTAAATCTTTGCTTGAGCCCAAACTAACTCTATTGGGTTGAGCTCACTGTGATAAAGGGGTAGACGCAGGATTGTGACACCGTATTCAGCGGTTAACTCTTCCACAGCATAGCGTTCGTAATCAAGTTTTTGTAATTTTACTATTTCTATTAATTGAGCCTTTATCATTGTAGGTTGATATTGAATTTGTTTTTCATCCAACCACTGAATAATATCAGCTTTCCGCCAGTTTGAAGTGGGGATACGCTCGACTTTTCTTGAATGGTACGGTGCGTTATGTAATACCAGCACCGCATTTTGGAGGGAGACATCTCTCTTTAGAGGTGGACGATTGGGTTTCGGGATTTTGAATCCGGGAGCAGAATGAAAAACAAGATGTCGTTCATAGCGTGACAAGTGATGATCCAACAACCAAAAACAAAGAATATAACAGTATTTTATGTTATATGTAATTACCTACCGTGTTGTATTCTGTTTAATTACCGTAAATTACATATTTTTATTTATATAAAGGCTATTTGATATTGAATAAAAAAAATGTAATCTCGACTAAGTTTTAATTGTAAAAACTCGATTTTACCACATCACTATTTATTTGAGACTAAAAACCTGCAACATTGGAAATGTCATTTTCTCGAATTAAAAATCATACCTACTTTAGGTTATGTTATTGTTTTTCCTAAGTTAAAGTTCATAGTAATAATATATAAATAAAATATATACTTCGTGCGAAATAGTTTAAAGTTATAATGGTTTTTGAATGAATTCCTTCATACGTTTCTAAGCATCATGTAAGTAATCAGTTCAGGCTTGTATGCATGCATGTTTTTGCGAAATGTTAAAAATATTTTGTAACAATATTATAAATTTTAAGGTCTCCGAGTCCCAACTCAAGTCTGGTGCAGCACTCGATTGATCTGAACTACGCGAATAAGAAGCGATCAAACTCACTGAAATGGATCTTCGTCAACATTGTGTTGTTCTTGTTGTTTGCGTACGACTTGTAAGTTCATAATAAACATTGTTAGCTTTGGCAACTACCATACAAAAAAGCCCATTAATCAAAATTTAATTCTTGTGTGAGTACTACGTGGAAGGGCGTTCGGAAATGGTGCTTCTTTTGAGTTTTATCATTGAATGATATCATCATGGGTTAACGTTTGATGGCATCTTCTATGATGCGCGTGTTTGATTCTAGAGTCTGTTCCTAAAATGCCCAATGTATTAAGCCTGAAGGCCGCTAGGGCTGCTTCCTTCCGTACTATAAGGTGAAGAGGTGGAAGCCCCAGCATAGCCTGCAGGGCCGCGTGGGTGCTGTTCTCATGCTGCTAGTGATTGACACAGGCAAGTCGTTGCAACTTCTCGAGTTCTTTTTGTGCTGCGCTCAAGTCGGTCCTGGGCCACCAACCTAGAGAACCATATGTGATTAGTGGTCTGCGACTGCAGTGTATAGCCAATGGGTTGTATTTGGGCTAATGCCCCAGTTCTTACCTAGCATGCGTTTGCATTGCCAGTATTGCCACATGCATATACTGGCTTCTTGGGTGGTGTATTCAGTGTGCTTTACCCAATTCAGCTGCTTATCCAATTAGATGCCCATATTTGTTTCAATTGAAAGGCTTAAAGTGGTACCGAAGAATCGTGGTAGTTCTAGTGTTGGCAGTTTCCTCTTTTTGGTTTCTTGGCACAAATCCTCTACTATTTTCAAGTGTTGGTGCATGAGGTTGTACAGCGTGTTTTCATGTTTACTGTTTATTATTAGGGTTTAAATGTTGTCTGTGTAGCCAACAGTAAGTTTCCTTTATCATTGAGCATTTGACTAAATTATCTATGATGAGGTTCCATAGTAGTGCTGAGAAGACGCTGCCTTGGGGGCAGCCTTTCGCCACAATGGCCCTCTTTGTGTCATTTATGGTGACTTGCACAGCTCTTTGCTGGAACATGTTTATGATTCAGCCACTCAGGGTAACGCCCACGCCGTGCCTTCCGATGGTGGTGCTGATGCTCTGGAACATGTTTTTGTTGAAGGCACCCTCGATGTCAATGAAGACAGCTAGCGAGGAGCATTTGTGATTTATTGCACATTGGATCTTTCCCGGTGGAGTATGCATGTTGTTGTCTGTGAAGTGGGTGTTGGTGCAGAAGTCCATCCCAAGTATATCGTCACAGAGCCCCATCAGGGTTTTCAGTAGAAAGGATTTAAGGCTTATTGGTTTGTAAGCTTTGGGTTGTGTGTAGTCTGTTTTTCCCGGTTAGGCATTGAAACATACTTTTAGTGTGCGCCGTACTATGGGTGTGTATCCGTAGGCTACGCAGGCCGGGTAGATTGCTAACAACCATGCTGTAGGGGTTCTCTCTCCTCATTATGGTAGGGCTGGGAAGATGCCGTCCAGTCCTGCAGATTTATATGGTTGGAAGGTCCTGATAGCCCATGCTATGCGATCTTCTATCACTATCTTGCGGCCTATAGACCAGTCTTGTTCAGCAGGGGCTGTCCCGGTTCGCTTAGCAACATTCTGTCTTAGAGAAGGTTACAGCCCGGGAAATGCGTTTCCAGAAGGACTGGCTGGCCTCCTGGTCTGTTTGTGTGTATGAGTTGTCAGGTTTTTTGAGTGCGCCTAGTGTGCGATCCTGTCCGGTTGATGGGATCTTCCTTACGCGTGCTGCTTCATTGTTTGATTCTGGGAGCTAGGACGAGTTTAAATTTAGGTATGTTCGTTGTACGTGGATTGCGCCGCCGTGCGGACTTTTTTGTGTTGACTGCCAGTGCGAAGCTAGGCAGCAGGTATAGGATAACACTAAATTGTTAAACCCAAAAGCCTGGCTGTGGAAGATGGAAAAGCAATGTAAACAATTGCATGCAGGTGCTGTAAGTGCCCGGGCTACACATCGGCGCTGCACTACGTGGAGATGTGCGTGGCCGGCGTGCTCGCCGCCAACGTGCTGCAGCACGGCGCGCGCCTGGCCGCGCCGCGCCGCGCGCCGCCCGCGCCGCCCGCGCGCCGCGCCGCGCCCGCCGCGCCGCCCGCCGCGCCGCTCCAGCCCGACGTGTCGCTGTCGCCGCGCCGCGCGTGGCGCGCCGACGCGTCGCCGCCGCCCTCGCCGCCGTCTCCCGCGTCGCCGCGGCCCGAGCGCGCCGCGCCCGACCACTTCATCGCCGACGCGCAGAGCCTGGCCGCCTACCTGCGCGGCCAGGCGGAGCGCGCGCGCGCCGAGCCGGCGGCGGCGGGCTGGGCGCTGGGCGCGGGCGCGGGCGGCGCGGCGCACTACCAGCTGTCGGCGCCGGCGACGGCGGCGGGCGCGGACGAGGCGCCGGCGGCGGGCGCGCCGCAGGTGTGGCGGCGCCTGCAGCTGGACCCCACGCGCCTGGAGCAGTGGAACCTGAACCTGCGCCTGTGGCTGCACGTGACCATCCTGCAGCGCCTGGTGCGCGAGCTGGCGGCGGCGGACGAGGCGCTGGCGGCGAGCGGGCTGGAGGCGCGCGTGGGCGCGGCGAGCGCGGAGCGGCTGCGCGGCGCGGCGGCGGCGGGCGCGCACGGCCCGCTGCAGGCGCTGCCCGCGCTGCTCGCCTACCTGGAGCCCTTCGCCGACCAGCGCTACGTCGTGCAGCGCATCAGAGGTACACAGACATACAGATGGTCTAGGAATACTTCGGAACGTATTTTCAGTTCTCCGTTATCCGCCGCGAGTTTCGTCATCCGTCTCCAATTCGGAAGAAATATTGACGGACCGATGTCAAATTCAACCAAAAACTCAAACTCAAAATATTTATTATATATGAAATCGGCGTTTTGTAGGAGAAGAACATAAAGTCGTTTTTTCTTTTAAATCGATTTAATTCATCAAAGATGTACCATTGCTATATATACATTTTTGCCATTAATTTGTTTAGTTCATTGATCCCTTTACTAAAAAAACCATTCGGACGGGTAGGAATCAATAAAATTACTGAAGGCGGTTTGGACTGCCCCATCGGAGTTGAATTTTTTCCCTTGCGTTATCCAAAGAAGACGTTATCCAAATTTCGAAAAAAATGGTGGTCTGTTGGACCAAGGTCCGGAGAGTACGGTGGATGTCTAAGACATTCCAATTGAAGCTCGTCTAATTAGGTAGCCGTCTGTTGTGCAGCGTGTGGTGTAGCGTTGTCCTGAAGCAGCAGTGCACTAGCGCGATTGGCCAGCCTCGGTTGTTCAGCTAGCTTTTCCATCATGGTTTCTGTTTTTGAAAGAGTTAAGAGCCATTTCACAAAATTTGAACGCTCGAGTTTAGGTAAAAATGCTAGCATATTGTATTATTGTATGTGTGCGTAAGTTACCCACACAAAAACCGAGCCGACAGTGTAGCGCGAGTGTCGAGACGGACTAAACAATCTTGAGCTGCTAACATCGTAATGCACATTTGTTCGCGAGTTATTAAAAAGTGATTTCATTTATGCAGTAGAATTAAGGATTTCAAGGCCCCAAGTGCTATTACAATAGTGTCAGAATGGTCTATCATTGGTCTTATAATGGTCCATTTTGACAAGTTTCGTAATCTACTAATATAAAAGCGTCATTATGACTTTCCAATGGTCAACCACTGAACACTCATTGAAAGAATTACAAACGTATGCGGTAAGTAAATCTTTTACGGGCACTTTTGCATAATTAAGGGGTCGGTAAGTCAGAGAACTAGTGAGATTGTAGTTTTCAAAACGAAAATTTACATAAGGAGAAAAACCTTTTTTTTTTTTTTAGAAGCTCTTAGTTACTTTATTCAATCATGTTAAATATTTCAAATATGTTAGTTTCAACATTCGGCTTTGTTTTGTATTGTTATCTATACTTCTATACTAATATATAAAGCTGAAGAGCTTGTTTGCTTGAACTCGCTATAAACTCAGGAACTACTGGTCCGATTTGAAAATTTCTTTCAGTCTGAGACGCTAAGGCCAATAGGAGCGGTACACCAATGAAGAATGTTTCAAAATCAAATTAGTAATTATTCCACGCGGGCAGAGTCATCAATAATTTTGCGCCCTCACTTTAAAAATAAAGTGAAATAGCGATATCAATTCGGTAGAATCCCCAAATTGATTGAGTCTGAAAGTTCATCAAGTTCGTTAATTGATTCATTAAGTCCGTGGTCTAACGCTACAGGTCCGTTCTTCTATAAATTGTATCATTTACTGCTAAATAAACTATGATATATAAATTTGTAAAAATCTCCTAAACCCAAATTGAAAATTAAGGAAAAAACTGGATAAAGCGAGTCAGACTCGTGTTATTTCGATCGAGTTTTGATTTTTTCCGGGTTCTACGGAAGTTTATAAACTATGAAAGCACTCTCATTACTCTGGCAAAAATAAGCAAATTAAATTGAAGGGCAAACTTGTTGAAATAAATTGTAATTGCAAAAAATATTTTATATCATTTAATAAGAGAAAACTACAAATTCCCAATTTTCTAACTTTTTTTCTGTAAGTACAGAAAAAGTCAGAAAATTGTAGTACTACAGTACTGTAAAATCTATCTTCATGCCAAATTTCATGACTCTAGGTCACCGGAATGTTCCCTATTGGTTTTGATTCCTTTGCGGGCGTCAAAATATGCACCATAACCGGCCTTATCTCTAGATTGCATTGTCTTAGAACTTGATTTTTTTCACAGCTCCAAGTTAGTCTCAACATATTTGAGGAATTCATATTAATTTTAGCTTTATTCCTCCATAAGTTCCTGAGAAAAAGGGTCGTGACAGACGGACAGACTGGCGGACAATAAAATGATCCTATAAGGGTTCCGTTATCTGGGTGTCAACACTGTGTGGATCGCCCGGAGGACACGGTGGAGCATACGGTGGATGTCTGCCCTGCGTGGGCGGAGCAACGCTATGTCCTCATCGAGGCGATCGGCGGCGGCGACCTCTTGTGACTTGCCCTGGTACAATCCACGGTCCGGAGCGAGGAGACATGGGAAGCGATGAACTCCTTCTGCGAAGCAGTAATGCTAGCGAAGGAGGAGGTAGACCGCGTGAGGGAGAGCGAAACCTCACGCTCCAGCCGCAACAGAATAAGAGTGTCGGGAAACGCTCCGTAATAAAATAAAATATTTACGATTGATTCCGAATGGTTCACTCAATCGTCCAGTCTGTAGTCTAATGCAACAGTCAACATTCTTTCTCCTACAATATTAAAATAATAATGTTATTTGCTGCTCAATAACCGTATGCTTTAAATCAAGAGTTGTTTCTTAAAGATACAATTTCTATTACCGGATCTAACTTTATATATGTACCCGGCACAGCGTCTTTTCTAATGATAAAAACAAAATTTCTAATTAAAAAATAAAACATGGCTATTAAATTTCGATACCTACAAATAAATTGAAATAGTAAACCGTGGCTTTCAAACTCAAACCTAAACCATTTATTTTAATTAACCTTATTCAGGCAATTTTGAATTGTCAAGGTCGGACAGTCGAAAGAGGTGAAGCTATCTGCACGTTCCAAAGCGTAGATCTCTATAAAGAAGAACGTGCAAGACACTCCAGTGACACTATCTTAAATCAATAAATTATTACAAAGTTTGTTATAAATTGTTACTCTGTAAGGCAGCTAAATAATTACGTTTCCATTTATGATACAATGGTGTACAGAACTTTTAAACTAATAAACCAAATAACATCATTATTCTACAGAATACGAGAGTCGTATTTTACTTTAAAAAGCATTTTACTAAAAATAATAGCGAGTATCAAAACGTAGTAGTCGTAACATAATAATGGGTTTACAACACGCGCGCTTGAAGATCGGGACGCGGAAAAAAGTGACACAGGTCCTACCTCGACGGACGTTTACGCCGTACTGATCGGTGACCGTTTTTTTTTTTTTTTTTTTTTGAATGGACTACTCGCAGTTCAGCACATTAAGGCTGGTTACTGCTCAACCGGGCAATCCCGTGGTTGCCTTAGATTCTAAGGCCCCCAGCCGGGGCTTAAAACTACTTAAAACTAAATGGCCGCTCGCTAAGGGCATCCCCTGTGGGACACGGGCCTCGGCTTAGCGGGGTCATTGAGGAGGGGCAGCAAGGGACAGGCTGGGTCTGATTGATATTATTTAGGGGATTTAACGCTAATGGCTCAGCAGCGCGGGCTGGCTCGTTAGGCAAAAGTCGGGGAGGGTTTTGACGGGGGCGTCGCGATGGACCTCGTCGGCGAGGTCGGAATACGGAACGCGTTCTGGGTTTGTTTTTCCTAAGAGTGCTGGTTTCCCTACTACTCTCTTGGGTCAGGGTGATGGGGTCATCGGGCTCGACAAGGGTGTGCCGCGGTCGGCGGATCTTGCTGATCTGGGAGGGGGTGTATCGGGTGGCCGACGCGATAAGGGGGTTTTGGTGCTTTTCAGCGGACTCTATGAAACGCTTGGAAATACGTTTCATGAATTGTTTGATGGTGGGGATACGGAGGTCGACATGGAGACGCTCATTTCTAACGTACCACGGGGCTCCCGTAGCCTTTCGGAGAAAACGGTTTTGGATGACCTGCAACCTATGGATTTGGCGGGGCTTAGCGTGTGCGAAGGCTACACACGCATAAGTCATTATTGGACGTATGCACGTGGTGAAAATGCGTAGTTTGCCTTTCAGGGATAACTTGCTGCGTGCGTTCAGCATGTAATGAAGCCTACTGAGAGCGAATGCGGCACGATTGCGCACCGTCTTAATGTGCTCTCTGAAGGTAAGCTTTCGATCGAGGATCACGCCTAGATATTTAGCTTTCTCAACCCAGGGGATCGGCTTGCCAAATAACGTGATCGGACTGGGACGGGGGGGGAAGAGACGAGTCTTGGGCTTGTAAAACAAGATCGCCTGACTCTTCTCTGGGTTGACTTCCACTCTCCATTTCCGGAACCAAGCGCCTAGTGCGTTTGCGGATCTCTGGAGGTGGCCGGCTATTGCCTTCTCGCTATTGCCGGAGCAATATATCGCCGTGTCGTCAGCGAACAGAGCTAGCTGTGTCTTAGAGCTAGTGGGAATATCGCTAGTAAATAGCGAGAACACTAGGGGGGAGAGAACACCGCCTTGGGGTACTCCGGCGCGAATGGGATGTGGGGACGAAAGTGCACCTTCGATTCGGTACTGAAAGGTGCGGTTCGACAGATAATCTCGTAAGATGAGCACGAGACGATCCGGCACACCGAGCTGGTATAGCTTGTATATCAGCCCGTTGTGCCAGACCTTGTCGAAAGCTTTCGCTATATCGAAGAACAGGGCTCCCGTAACGAGACCGCGCTGGTATTTGGCGCTGATATGTTCAACGATACGGTAGACCTGTTGGACGCAAGAGTGGTTTGATCTAAAACCAAACTGCTCATTGGGGAGGATGATCGGTGACCGCTTGCGCATCGTAATTTATTGCAATTTAGAGTAGTTTTAAAAACGATGTTATTTCTAATTGAATAAAGCAATTGTTATGAAAACATAGAAACATATTCTTCAAAGAACATAGTTTACGGTGATATGTATATTTTCTTTTAAATTATATTTATTATGTTAAAAAAATAGCGATAAAGTTTAGATTAAAGTCGTGAAAATTGGACTCGGTTTTAATTTTTTTACTAATTAATGTAATCAAGAATCGAGAAAATAGTACGCAATGTAACGACAAAAAGATATGTCTGATGCTTACCATATTTTTTTTACCCAAATTTATAAATGTTTTTGATAGATTTTGGAATCCAAAATTGTATCTGCGACGATTTTTCAGTAATCGAGTTGTGGGAAATTGATCACTACATAGAAACGAAGTTGGTTTTTGAAAATATGGTACTTTAAATAACAATACTAAGGACTGATCTATCTTATACGTGTATTTTAGATTTTCAGACTATTACCTAAGATCGTAAAAAAGACGACTAAAATCTTAAAAAACTGCGCGAAAATGTGAAATGGCTCTTAACCATTGCCTCGAAAAGAGAGAAGGGTCCTTTGACAGTATACACTACACTAGACACGAGACCCTTGTCGACGCTTGCAAACACTAGTTGGTACTTTAAGACAAAATATAGTCAAACTAGATTTGTCTTAGGCTAGCCGCACACACTCAATAATATTGTCAATGCAAGATTGTCAAAATCTTCATCAATAAAATTATCCCCGCACACTACACAATATTATTGTCAATTTTTCATGGTACAATCTGACTCAGTCGCTCCGCAGCTAGATTCATGTGCGCACGTTTAACATAATGGAAAGAAAGAAAAAAGTCGTTGCATTGAGTATTGCATTAATTTTACTAACTAAAAAAAGGCAATCAAGAAAGAAACGATGGATTAAGGACTGGATGAGAAAAAAAGCTGAGTTAAATCACTTTAATCTAATAAATGAACTAGGTACGAGTTACAGAAGAAAATGATAATAAGGTTTTGGTATTTTTCAAAAGGCTATAAATCTAAAACCAGACAAAGCAACGACATTGACTTTAACCTGCTGTTACTTACACAACTTTAAAGAAAATGCTTCCCTTTATTTAAACCAAGAAAAGGATTCACCATCAGTCATTATAACTAATCTACAGTCTACTCAAAATAGAAATGCAACTATAAATGCTAAAATAATAAGAGACAATTATTGTCAGTACTTTTGCAGTTTAAATACCTAATATAAGTTTTTTTTACTAACCTACGGAGAGTACTATTAATAAACTTATTAAAATATAATACAAACTTCTATTGTTTTCTTTTCTAGTTGTCTTACTGGTTGCTCATCATTTGATAAAAACAGCAATTCATAATACGTCCAGGCAGACGGGACGTAAACCTCATCGGTAGCCTTTCCCGATGATTTCGATTTGTGAATCTTCTTTAATTCTTTCCGAAAATTTGTTCGTAGGGAATTATTTTTTTTCTTTACGTCTTCTCTTGTACTATTTGGTTTGATTTTTTTATAAATATCGAGCAACTTATCAAGCGCATTATTTTTCTTAACTGTATCGCGATATGCTTTGCAGGATGTATTCCATAATTCTGGATAAGTTTCCCATGTTTTAATAAACACTGACAAATAGTGTTTTTCCGTAAGGGTACTATCATCAACAGTATCAACACTATTTTCGCTTTGGATACTGTTTTCGTCTTCCATTTTGAACAAATAACACGAGCGTCCGCCTGCCTTGAATTTTTTTCCTCAACTAAAATATTGCCGCGCGCCCGCACACGTCAATATGATTGACAATACCCCTGCCTCCCCCCGATATTGACGTGACAAAATCAGAATTTCTGGATAATCTACAATATTATCATTATTCTAAAGAATGACCAGCTTAAACGAGTGGATTACATACGTGATTTAGATGTGATACATGATTCCAAACTTACCTACGAAAAACACGTAGATCACATTGTAAATAAAGCTAACAAAGCCATGGGGTTTTTAAAAAGATCTTGCTCTCAGTTTACAGATACTAAAATAATTAAAATATTGTACTGTTCCTTCGTCCGAAGCTCACTCGAATACTGTTCACAGGTTTGGAATCCCATGTATGACATATACATCTCACGATTAGAATCTGTCCAGCGAAACTTTACGCGATACCTACAGTATAAGTCATAGAAATATAAAATACAGGAGAAGTGGCAAGGGGGCGTGTCGGTGTCCTCGCGACATGCTCTGGGCGAGCATGTCTTACGCAATGGTCGAATCCGCGAACTAGTGCGCTTACGACCGTGAGCGTGATAAAATATAAGAATGCCGTGTTGTTCAGTGTTTTCTTGTAAAAACCGAAGCATAAACCAAAACTTTGTTAATTATGGAATCACTTACCATATCAAAATACAAGTATTTTACTATATTTGTCTTTAAAATCATGAAAAACAACAAATCGTAAAATATTTCTTGCTTATACTATGTTATTTTTGTTTTCAAATGTCACAGCGACAATTACATATTACAATGAATACACTGCTCCTTAACCACTACCTAAGTTTGTCGCTAAGTGACTGGATGAGCAATGTAAAAATCACAAAACGATACTTTAGCAAGCCGATGTATCGCATAGTACGGCCGCTGCTTCTTGCCGCGAGTTAGTGATGTAATTGTGCAGATACACTGTCGACAACAATGTCGATTGTTGAATGAAATATTACAAAAGTGTACCAAACTTTCTTAGATTGCAATAAATTTTTGGTAAATAATCGTTCAAGTGTTTTTGGCTTTGAATTATCGTATGTATGCCTTATCCTCGTGCTACTTCCTTACTTTTTATGGTAATTGTATTTTACTTTCGATAAAGTTTCGAATGCATTATAGTAATCGGCATGTTTAAGATAATATATTAGTGACCTTTGCTTAAAATAGTCAACATATTCATGCTATTTATTTGTTATACATGGGCAGCATGGCGTGTGTAATAAATGCCAGAATCGATAAGTCAATCACTAGCGTATATGTAAAATAAATTGCTTTTGCACAGCACAACGATACCCAGCGTTGTTTTTGTGTGAGTAAGTTGCACGGTGTACTGTAAATATACGCTGTGTTTATTAGGATAAGGTTTATAATTGATTGTGTAGTACAGTCCGATTTAAAAAATGCGGGTGTGTGCGCGACTGCGTATCTATTGCTTTTACTGAACTGCATTCGTAGTAGTTGCCGGGTGGTAGGGCAAAACAGGAGACACAGGTTCCGATACATTTTCGGCTACAGGGCATATCTCCTTGTTTATTATATCTATGGTATAAGTGTAAAACCCGCGACCACAACTACGAGTTTAGATGCAAAAGGTACCACTTACTACCACTTAGGGAGAGAAGGAGTATATCTGACATCTCTTTCCTTGTTAAATTAGCGCAATCTTACATCGACGCCCCGCAACTTCTCTCCAAGATCAATTTACGCGCCCCTACTAGATCTGCGAGAACACCCTTTCTTCTTTTTAACGTTCCCCACTGCTATACAAATTACAGACGGAATTCGTTCTTTATAAGAAGCGCAAAATCTTACAATAGCTTGGTTGACTTTTCTGAACTTGATTTATTCACTACTAAGCCGCGTGTATTCAATCGAATTCTTACTAAACATTGGTTCGATAACTGTTTTATTTTGCACGACAAAACGCAATAACATGATTGTTTGTGTAATATTGTTAATATTTCTAATTAGTATTTTTCTTTTTCTTCTCATCTTTCAAGCATGCTCTTCATAGATAATTATAATAATAATAATAATAATAATATCTTGGGACAACTCACACACGGCTATCTGATCCCAAGCTAAGCAGAGCTTGTGTTATGGTAACCAGACAACTGATATACATACTTATATAATTTATAAATACATACATATTATAGATAATTCACACCCAGACACAGAACAAACAATCATGCTCATCACACAAAGTTTGTCCTGGGTGGGAATCGAACCCACAACCTCCGGCTTAGCAGTCAGGGCCACTAACCACTAGACCAACAGGCCCGTCTCTATTAAATGCGAAAACATGTAATTGGTTAATAGTTGTATAAGTTGCTGTACTTGATGCTGTTATAACTGTTTGTTTTCCAATTGTAATAAAATAAAAAATAAAAATTATTGAACAATACCGCAATACAGGCCGCACACACACAATATTATTGACAATACGTACTTTATTGACAATATTATTGAGTGTGTGCGGCTAGCCTTAGTGTGCACTGAGGCGCTTTACAAATTGAGTTAAGTTCGAGCAGTAACCGTGTCTCCTGCGGGCAGAGCTGGCGCACGGCGGCTGCCTGAGCGGCTACCGCTGGAACGGCGGCGGCTCGGACTGGGACGACAGCAAGCCCACGGACGCCGAGATCGTGCTGCACCTGCTGGCCACGTACCTGGACGCCACGCTGCCGGCCGCCGCCGCGCCGCGCCCCTTCAGCGCCGCGCACCTGTCCGCCGCGCCCGAGCCGCCGCCGCGCGGGCCGGGCGCGCTGGCCGTGCACCGCGTGGCGCTGCGCCCGCCGCACTACGCGCTGGTGCTGGGCGACGACACCGTGGAGCTGAGCCGCGGCCGCAACAACCTGCTGCACACGCTGCTGCTGTTCGTGGCGGCGGCGGCGCGCCGGGAGCCGCCGGCGCTGCGGCGCCTGCACCTGGGCCGCGCGGGGCTCAACATGCTGTGGATCATCGGCCGGTGACGCCGCCACGCTACATCATTGTTTACTGTTTACCTACTGAGCAGCGATCCTTTTTATTGTGACTCTAAATAAAAAAGTCAATTCTGATTCGTGTTCATACATCCCTCCCGCATCCACGACTACCACGCAGACCTCGTAGTGGCAGGGCCAGCGCACATCTGCTCACATTCGTTTCGAAGACCTACAGACCAGGGGTAATTATCGCTTTGTTGCGTAGTTATCAGATGGTGGATGCAGTCGCCTTGAATGCTGTAGTGTGGCTGGTCGTGCCCTCGCAGAGGTAGTACTGGCTAAACTAGGAAGGGATAGGTAGGAATTCGCACTCTGTTTAAAGTAGATATTTAACTATGAGCTGGGTCTGTACTTGAACTACGAACGAAGCAGGGGCGTGCAGTGGTTCTAGAGTAAGGGTAGGCCAGACATAATGTCCAAAAAAAAAGCTCACCACATTCTACTGGGTTGAAATCACGATACGGAACGATGAGAAACATATAATTTTAAAAACTCACCAAATTCAAATCACGATATTCTGACGATACAAACTACTCTTTCTAGAAGTATTGAACAAAATGCACAGAAAACAAAATAATTTGTGTGTACACACATAGCCAGTTATATGTTTCATAACTCTGAGGATTGAAATGACGAGTACGAGATGAATTATTTTTGAGTTAATTCTCGTAACTCGGGTATACATCTACCTTTAGGAACAACTTGAATCTTATCATTATATGATAGCTGTGAAAACTTACTGTTTTTAATCTCTAACAAACACATTGTCAGCACAAACTTCACAATTTAGGACCATTTTTAAGTATGTAAACAAATAACTAAACTTTAATATTTACACTACTTTATGACTCAAAACGAATTACTTATAAATCAATGCACTATGATTTATAACACTCAACAACAAAATATTCGAACGACTATTGCTTGTCACATGAAACAATATCAACAATATGGCTTCTCTTTTTCTTGCAAAAATATCATTTAAAAAGACAATCAATACACTTCCAAAAAAAATTGCTACATGGTCCTATCGTAATCTTTAAGAATGACATGTAATGACATTTTGCCGGGTTATACATCATAACCCGCCAAAATTGACAATTCTATGTCAACAGAGTTGCCAATTTTATTTTTCTAATTCCCTTTAAACCAAATTCTCAAATTAAGTTTGGAAAATTTGGGGAGAAAAGTTAAATTCTTGCGGTTTTTAATTATATTTAGAGGGTTATTAATTACAATTTAACATTTATTTTGTACATTTTATACTTTTGATAATACTAACCAGTTTTTTAAAACTATATCTATAAGTTATTAAGGAAA
Source organism: Hecatera dysodea (assembly GCA_905332915.2). Classification (NCBI taxonomy): domain Eukaryota; kingdom Metazoa; phylum Arthropoda; class Insecta; order Lepidoptera; family Noctuidae; genus Hecatera; species Hecatera dysodea. Next base: position 48,403 of record HG995303.1, read on the forward strand.
TTATTATTCTCAAATTGGCAACCCTGTTAAGCGATTTCCATTCATAAAATTTTACTACTTGTCCTTGAATTGTGTGGTGAACCAATCAGGACCCGTGTAGTGGGCTCCAGCGAGCCTAGAAACGCCCATAATTTATACATGTGTGTGTAAATTATGGGCGTACATAACACAAGAACATTTGCACACATGCATAAATTTATCAATTGAAATAAGGCTCTCCGTATTGTGGCCTATGTGAACCGTTTCGTAGGAACAGCGTAGTTTGAGATACGTCACACGCACGGGCGAGAAGTTGCTATAAGCATTATACTAGGCGTTATGAGTTATTAAATATTTTTGTTTTATTTTATTGCATAGTTACAATAAATACATTTATTTATCCGTTGCTATTGTAGGGTAGGCTTAGCCTAATTGCCTATATGGAGCGCACGCCCCTGGAACGAAGGCACACAAAGTAACTCCTTAACGGTAAATAGCGTGACCACTAATAATGTTAATAACGTCACCTTAACTATGAGGTATCGTATCACCACTAAATCTTGAATCTCTCTTCCATTTGCTTAGCTTTCTTTTTATTTTCTCTGGAATTAAGTTCCTTCAAACTACGTTTCACTGCTTTAGCTCTAGCTTTCCTAACCTGTTCTATTTTTTTCAATTCTTTCTGTCTATATCTCTTCTAATTTAGTTTTTTCAGGTGTATCTGTATATATACGGGATATACCCGGTTTTCTTCGCATTCATATGTACACGTACGAATGTGCCCCATGTTTGGCTGTCCGAATGCACCCCATGCCTTGAACAAAATTAAAATATAACTTATACGACATTATATAATCAAAGCTTTATACAAATTCTAATTTAGTCTGAGAAATATAACAATTAAAGCTCAAAATAAACAATTTTAACATTAATTAATCATCACCATTTTGTCAAAAGTATAACAATATTCTACTTAAAATTGCCAATTAAACATAGGTAGGTACAAATTTACTCACCGCGCGCGAAAACACGTAGGTACCTTCTTGTCAGTCGATACCTACATCATGGTGCGGCTGGCGCGAAACTCCGCTAGCAACATGGTGGCTGGTATGTCTATGCATACATGGAAAAGCGTATTTGTGAGCCGTTTAGTTTTTCTGTTACACTAAATGTACGAATGTGCCCCGCGTACGAATGGTGACCAGGACCACTTTCCCCTACGGGAATCCATCCACTCCCGGCGCGGAATCCTAGCACAGTTTTTAGCTCTTCCAAGCTGAATGGCATGTTCATTGGTTCGTCAATGTTGTCTGCATCATAGATGTCAACACTGATTTCGTCAACACCTGGCTGGAGCGATACCCGAGAAAAACCGGCATGAGCCGGCATCCCAGTTCCTCCGTGAGGTTGTTAGAGGAGGAGGCAGGTGCCAAACTACTCCTAAAACGCTTCAGCTTTCGCCAGACCACCGAAACCGGAGTGGAGGGACTCAGCGAACTACAATATTTTGTCCAACCTTCGCGTTTTTTCCTTTTAAGCTTGGCTTGGCTAGTACCCGTTGGAAGGCAATAAGGTTATCCAGGTTCATACTGTCATTGAATGTCTTTTCAGCCTCATCCCTGGCCCTGACCATGTCAGTGCATTCCCTATCCCACCACGGCGGGGAAGGGAGTTTACCAGAATGGGGTTTTTTGGATGGGAAGCAATCATCAGCAGTGGAGGCAATGGTGGAGGAGAAGGACAAGAAACAATCCTGGGCGTTGTCATTGTTAACTTCTGGAAGGGAGGATATTCGCAGGTCTAGAATTTTAGAAAATAAATCCCAGTCTGCTGAATTTAATTGGTATTTTAAAAGAGGGGGGAAATTTTTAAAGGAATATTTTTGGAGGGAAATTCAATTATGATGGGGTAGTGATCACTTCCATAGGTCATATCCAAGCGACGCCAACAGAAGAGACTAGCTAACCCAACCCCCCAAAACGTACCTATCACTTTGGTGTAAACAATAAACAAACATGCGATTTCAGCAATCCCGAACGATTTGCTATTATTTAATGAAGAGTTCCGTTTCCTCTCATATCTGTTCTTCATCAGATCTTCACCAAACTAGAAAGGGACCACGAAGATGCTCTACCAAACCATCATACTTACACAATTTTATTTTTTCATTTTACATCGACAAGACGAAATGAAAACATCTCGTCAAAGTAAACTAAGCCACGCATTATTAGGGATAACTCAAATACTAGTCGTCAGATCTCAATCAAAAAATTAAATGGGACGACCACACGACATGCACCAGCTTTCGAATATAAAAAGAATCATAAAAATGAAAAGCAGTACACCCAATACAAACTTATGAGTACCTAAACATAAAAAAAAATACAGTTGAATTGAGAACCTCGTCCTTTTTTGGAAGTCGGTTGATAATATTAATGATCTAAAAAGTATGAAACAAGAAAATATTTCAGAAAGTGTGTTTACACTGTTTTAAATTATTTATTTTATTTGTACATACTTACAACATTCTTTTGAAGACCTACAATTTGTATGAGAGATGCTCATAATTATAAATAAATTATTATAAAGAAAACAATGCTATACTGTATAAATTTAATGCTTAAATTATGGACAAGTAGATATAATATTAAATATAAATCTATAAAAGTGCCCCTACAGGGTACATTGTTCAAGAGGGTGTGGATTGCTTAAGCTGGTACTACAAACAATGAATTAATGAATCAAAAGCAAATCAAGAGTCAAGTCAGCTTTCATTGAAGTAGGGCCACGAGGCCGAGGGAGAGCTAAAACTGAATGTTGGTTGGTCGAAGGTTTTTCGAAAAATCAATACATTAAGAAATAATAGGTGTAGTGTGGTAAAGGATTTGGAAAAACTTAGCTCTTTCCTATGTTGCTGTATGTTATTCCTTCAAAATTTTGATCACTATCATAATATTAATATAATTCAAGATTCAAAGCATTTATTTCAATTAAACCCTTTACAGGTACTTTTGAATTGTCAAGTCGAAAGAGGTGAAGCTTTCTACACGTTCCACAGCGTAGATCTCTACGGAGAAGAACGTGAAAGAAACTCCACGGACACTCTTTTAAATCATGTTCTGTATTATATAACCTTGGTTACATCCTTGGTCGCTTCTATATGTGAGGACAATGCAAAGAAAAAAAAGGAAACTATAAAAACAATTCAAAGTATACAGATTAAAACAAGTCAGTGGCAGTTAAGAGGTGACCAGTCTCAACCGACGGCGCCCGTTCACGAACATGACGCGTGTATTGGCACCATTTAGATCAACCATTTTGAAGGGAACCGAATGATCCAACACACACTAATAGTGATCAAACACTTAATTTACAAAATAGTCTCAGATTTGTGCCTCCACACCCGCTTCAAAAATTGTAGTATCTAATGGTCGAAAGTAAAAACAGGATCAGGCAGGCACAGCCCCGTCATCCATGTCGGCTGCGTCCGCCAAGTGATCGCGCAGCGCTGCGGCCAGAGCGTCTACGTAGCGAAGCAGCGCCGGAGCCGGCTCGCGCACGTGCAGCGCGCGCGCCAGGAAGGGCAGGCGGCGCAGCGCGCGGCCAGACACTGCTGCCTGCGCTGCCTGCTGCGCAACGCCCCACAAGCGCAGGCTGGCGCGCGACGGCTCACTTTCCGCGAAGCGGGAGCCCTCCAGCACGCGCAGCTCAAACACGGGCTCTCGCGGCGCCACCAGCCCGCGCGCCATTAGCTCGCCGCAGCAGCCACGCAGGATCTCGTAGGCAGCGCGCGCCGACGGCGGGCCCACACGTCGCTTGATGTCTGCGCGGTCTACGAAGGCCACGTCAATGGCGCCTGTGACGTTGGACGTGGTGAGCACGAGCGCGTTGGGCCGGCGCCGCAGCCGGTCCAGCTGGGTGAGCAGCGCGTTGACGGCGCGGATGGAGTCTGACGGCTCCAGGCCTGAAAGCGCGGCGCGGCGCGCGTGCGCCAGTGATTCCACTTCGTCCACCAGCACGCACACCAGCAAACGCCGGTCTGCCACAATCTCCTCCAGCCGTTCGAACAGCCGCGCCACCAACTTGCCGCTCTCGGCGAACCACTTCGAAAACAGGCCGTGCGCATTGATCTCTATGAGGCGTGCCCGCGGGAATCGGTCTGCGAGGCGCACAGACAGCTTCTGAGCCAGTGCTCGACACAAGCTAGTCTTACCAGTTCCAGGGGGACCGTGCAGCAGCACCACTCTATTCCAGCCGATCACGTTCGGATCTACGCCTCGGTCAGCGAACTCGAAGGCGGTCTCCACAAAACGAACAGTATCCTCTTTTAATTTGGTATCATAAATAAGGCTCTCCCACAACCCATGGAACTGTTGGCTAGGCAATGCCCAGACGTCGGCCGCAGCAAACTCTTCCCCAGTACTCGCGTCTGTCATTGTGTCACTTTCGGCGCCGAAAGCGTCCAGTTTATAAATGTGATAAACAAGTTCAGTTCCAGTCACTAAAACTTCAGTATCATGTTCAATGTCACAGAAAGTTATCATTTGCACATGTTCTTTTAACTCGAGGTTTTCTTCTAAATCGGTTTCAGACAAGATAACACCAGGACTTAGGGATACAAAATTCACTAGAAATGTTCGTACAAGCTCCCTAACATAATCCTTAGCCGCACGGCTTTGAGATCTTTGAACAACTTCAACGTGAAGGGGGGGATTCATTGTACAAAACTGATACTGAATTAACAAGGATCACAATCTTACAACAAAATAATACAATATTGTAAATCAGGTGCAATTTGATCAGGATATAAAAACAATCAAAAATAACTGACAATCCATGGACATTTTTTTTTTTTTTTTTTTTTTTCGTTCCTGACGGAACAGGCTAAGGTCTGAGACCATGCTGCCTAGTCATCAGTTAACATTTTTTTCTTGAGTAGGGTAGATCCAGTTCAATTCATCAGTATGTAAATCCATTCCATTAAAACTCTTTAGTTTTATATTTATCCATAAATAAATAATTCCAGTAGTCATTAGTAGGTATTATTATCCATAGGTATTCAAATCCAGGCAAATTCATCAGTTTCTTATTTTTCATGTGAAGTTAAAATCCGGTAAATTCATCAGTTTCTTATTTTCCATGTAAAGTTATTCCGTTTAAAGTCTTCAGTTTATTTCAATAAAATCCATGTTTAAGATTTGTTATTTCACAAAATCTTGAGTCAAGTCCAAGCAATTTTCCATTCAATGTTTAAGTTATTTCTTTTTTTTTGTAGGAGCCGAGTGTCAAGTCTTTAATTATTTTTATTTTTCCCAACTGATGGGAAGCAATCGTTAACGATAACAGCTAACAGTATGTACAAACCTAAATAAATGAATCCCTATCATTTTAGTACCTACAAAATATATTTAAGAAAACCAATGAAAAGATGTTAAAATAATATAGAAACATTAAATAATAAATTATCTTTAAATTATCTTTAGACACTATGAGTTAAATTTGTCCAACTGTATTACTAATAAAATTAAACAAAGGTAAATACGTAGAGCTATTTACAAGAAGAGCCTGAATGGAGCGCGGTACCAAATTAGGGCTACCATAAATTTCAATTAGCTCATCCATCAGCACAAGGCGCTGAATGCCAAAAGAAGAGCAATCAAAGAAAATGTGAGCAAGAGATTGCTCTGCTTGAGAGTTACAATGATCACAGAGAGGACTATGTACAAGTTTCAGACGAGACAAATGAAAATTTAGTCGACAGTGACCAAAACGAAGCCTGAGTATGGTGGAGTAAAACTTCCTGTTCATGTAAGTATTGGTTTTACAAAACCAAGGCATGGTTCCTATGGGAATATTGTATACTGCATACCACATACCTTTATTTTCAATTTGAACTGTATGATTCCAATGCCTTTTCCATATATCAGTGGACCTTTTTTTCAACAGAGGAACTATGTCTGTACAAGGAACAGATATGTTGAGTAAACTACTTGAATCTGGGACTTCATCAGAATTTGTTATTACTCTAGCTAAAAAATCAACCCTTTCATTGCCCATCACACCAACATGCGAAGGAACCCACATGAACAAAACCTTAATGTTATGAAAAGACAAGTGTAACCAGGATTCTTTTATTAATGAAATAAAATGGTTTGTGTAAGCATTCAACTTATTATTTTTGAGATTTTCAAGAACACTCATGCTGTCACTAACTATAACCCATTGTCGACATCCATCATTTGTATGCCTAATGTGCTTTAGGGCAGCAAGTATAGCCACAGCCTCAGCTGTGAATATACTTGTGTTTGAATTTATTTTATAACCAGTACCAGAATTCAATAACTCATCAAAAATAGCAAATGACACTGCTGACTCAGTTTTAGACCCATCAGTATACATAAATCTATGATCAGTAAACTCATGAAATTTACTATATACATCTTCCTTAGTGGATAAGTTGTGATCAATAATGATGTCAATTGCAGGAAATTTGCTGTCAAAATCCCCCTGATAACATGGAAGAATAGATGACTTGTGAATTTGCAAAGTTTCGAGAAAATTGACATATTTATGAAAGCCCTGTAGTATATATGTTAAGTTACAAACGGATGATGTACACGATTGTTTCAGATTGGAAAACAAGTGATTATTATTTTTACTATAAAGTTTTAATAGGAACCTTTCCTTCAAGTAAGAGAATCTTATACTTAATGGAGGAAGTTTACATTCAACTTGCATTGCATTGATTGGAGTACTTTTAAATGCCCCGGTAATGAGTCTCAAACTTTTATTTTGTATTTTATCAAGAATATCTACTAACCTTCTATCACCAGCAAAACAGAAAAAACCATATTCAAAATGACTACGGATCAAAGATTTATATAATAACAACAATATTTTTGGGTCAGCTCCCCAGGATGTTCTACACAATGCCTTCAAAACATTAAAAACTCTGGTAGCTCTAGAACTTATCAATTCAACATATTTTTTCCAAGCTAAATTATGAGTGAAGGTCACACCTAAAAACTTAGCTTCATTAAAAATTGGTATAGAAACTTGATTGTAATAAACAGAAGGGCAGAAATTGTTAGTTCTACCAAATATTACTAGTTTAGATTTAAGTACGTTTATATCTAGATTTAAATAAGAAAAGTATGTGCACAGTCCTTCCAATGCCTTATTAAGGCACTGTGTCATATTTTTGAAATTTTTCCCAGTCAAATACACAACTAAATCATCAGCAAATTGAAGATTTTTGACTTTAGAACCTAGAATCAAATTTAAACGACGTATATACAAAATGAATATTAATGGAGACAAAATTCCTCCTTGACAAACTCCTATCGAAGCAAATCTTGGCCCATGTAATTTACCATTATATCTAACATAAACTTTCCTTTCAGTTAAGAATTCATGGACCCAGTGGACAATTTTGTTTGGAATTCCAACAAGAAGTAATTCAGAACAAAGGACATCAATATTTACACTGTTAAAGGCTCCAGCAACATCGAAGAATACTGACATTAAACAATCCTTGTTATTTAAACTATTTTGGATGTCAAGCTGTAACTGACAAATACTTTCACGAGCTGATGTTCCCCTACGAAAACCAAATTGATTAGCAGGTAGAATATTATTTTGTTCTATGTAAAATTCCAACCTTTGTTTTATTAACTGTTCAAAAATTTTACCTACACAGGATGTTAGAGCAATAGGACGATAAGAATCTGGATTAGACCGAGGCTTATCTGGCTTCAAAATGGGTATCAAACAATCAGACTTCCATTGTTGAGGTATATCATTGTTTAACCATAAATTATTCAATATTTTGAGAAAAGTGTGCAAACCCTTATCACTAAGCTTTTTTATCATAATGTATGGAATACTATCCAGTCCAAAAGCACTATCTTTTCTAGAATTAACAGCAGACTTCAATTCTTGTATTGAAAAAGGTTTTACTAAAAACATATTTTCTGCGTTTGACTCACTAACTATGGGAAAATTCGACTTATTATTTACATAATCTGGGGTAAATTTTTCCAGAAAATCCTGAATCCAATTGACATCATTATTGTTGCAAGAATATGTTTTATTAAATTTCCGCATATATTTCCAGATTCTGGATAGAGGCGTATATCGATTAAAGGAGCTGCAAAGAGCAACCCAACTATTTGATCTTTCTGTTTTCAAAGTAAGTTTTTTGAGGGCTTGTAATCTTTTAAACTCGATAAACGTTTCATCTGACGGATTGTTTTTAAAATTTATATAAGCTGATTTAGACTTTTGAACTGCTTCTGAACATTTTTTATTCCACCAAGGAAGAGGAGGGGCTTTGATCGATTTCCTATAAAAGTTTTGAATAGTATGATCAACCGAGGAAGAAGCTGGCTTATTATGATTAGGAAGGGACTTATTAATTGCAGAATGCAAAATTCGACAAAACTTTGTATAACTTTCCAATGGAGCAACATGTTGATCCTGAAAAGTAGATAGTTGTAAATCTACATTATGTTCATACATCTTCCAATCTACCATTTTAAAGTTAGGATAGGTGGGCAAATTTGTGATAAAACTAGTGTTTTCTATATTACTACTATTGATAAACACTTTCATAATTACAGGAAGGTGGTAACTGCCAAGAGGATCACAATGAACAGACCAATCACAGGAAAGAGCCAATGATGGGGATACTATGGTCAAATCTAAGGCATTTGGACGCCATGTTAAAGAACCGACTGTTGTCACTTCACCATTATTCATTAACACCAAATTATTATCATCAACAATTTCTAAAATATCCCTACCTCTTGAATTTGTAGAATTACAACCCCATGATGTGTGATGGGCATTGAAATCACCAGCAAATATCATTGGTTCAGGCACAGATTTTATTAAAGATTCAAATTTATGTTTGTCAAAAGATGGAGAGCAATTTGTTGGACAATAGAAACTTACAATACTTATTTCTATATTATTTACAGTAATTCTTACACAAATATTTTGTAAAGAACTATCAGAATAAGTAATTATTTTTCTGTAATTTATATTATTGCAAATTAAAATAGCTACACCATTGTGTTTATTTCCAATATCATGTCTTTCTATTTTGTATCCTCTAATGTTAAAATGTTTGATGGGTGTTAACCAGGTTTCTGATATAATTGCAACATGTATGTTATGCTCTTAAAGAAATTGGGTTAATAAGAGTTTGTTACTTAAAATACTTTGTGCGTTCCACTGCATTATATTAAGATCCATTTTTAGATGTGGAAGTACTGTTACGGAAAGTTTGTTGCAAAATTTCTTTTATGGAGTTTGAATTTATGGGATTATCTTTTTGATTTAATATAATTTTAGTGATAGCATTCGTTAAAGTATTCATAAAAAAATCTGATTTAGTCAAATTAATAATCTGTGTTTCAATGTTCTTCTGTGTTAATTTTGGAAAAGAATGTTCATTAAATAGATCGGAATACTTAGCAGCTCTGGACTTGACTTTATTTTCTTCTATTTTCATTTTTTTTTGTGGGCAAGTGTTTGAGATGGAAACATGATTACCACCACAATTGACGCATTTAGCGTTTCTGGGATCTTCTTTACAAATTTTAAAACTATGCTTGTCTGTACATATGGAGCATACAACTTCATTCTTACAATATTTTGCAATATGTCCAAATTTCATACATTGCAAACACTGTTTGACAGGAGGAACGTAACAGCTTACCTCGTGTCTCCAGGAGTCAAGGTACACATATTGTGGTAATTCAGTAGAGGCAAAAGTAACCGCTACAGTTTGAGTGGGGTCATACGTAACCACGCCGCCCTCTCTTTGTACGCGGCGCATGAAGCGCCTCACCTGTATGACATTTCTGGAACTTCCAATCAAAGCAGATATTCTTTCATTAGACAAATCCGTAGGGACTGAAGTCAGAACCCCGGTCACCTCGGTGTCAACAGCTGGTATTGATGCATTTAAGCCCATTTCTTCTAGAAGTTTTTTATTTTGTAGGAATACATTGGCATTGTTGGATAGGTCAAATGTTATACCTATTTTGTACTTATTTATAGATTTTAAATGTAATATGCCAGTGACGCAATATTTGCGTATAGCATGCGAAATAGCCAGTCTGTCTTTGTCAGAAAATTGGCGGTCAGTCTGGTGAGATAAAAATACTATGTATTCTGTTTTCTTGCTATTTTCGGGATACTTCCTTGAGTATCCGGGGACTTTAAATACTTGATACTTCCTGCTGTTGTATGCTGAATCATCAGAGTCGGAAGAAGTCTCCGTGGTGTCCCGCGCTGCTCGAACATCAGGGGGCTCCTCTTTTTTCCTCTTCTTACCACTTCCTCCCATTGTATATTACACTATTTACATGTATATACAACTACTACTTTATAATTAAAATTAATTTTAAGGTGCTTTAAACAATATATAACAAATTAATTTTAAATTATATGAAATTTGGCGCCTTGTTCGTTTCAAGGTTCCCGCGCTTTTTTTCCAATCCATGGACAAAAAAATTTGTTTGTTAACTGACATGTGTCAGTGCAGAAGTTTCTTATAGTGTCAATGTCATTTTATTTTATAGCCTGGGTGACCAGAGACCTTAATTTAGCCATATCAGTTTCTTAACAACAAAAGTAGTTGGCGGATAAAAAGTGGATGCAATAATCATTTTTATTGCATCATTTATATTAATCTTACGGGAATCATTCATGGGATTCGTTTCCTAGCCATCAATATTCCTTACCACTCGAACGGGCCGTATCATGTTTTCTCAAGTTCTCACAACCAAGAAACCAAAGATTTTACGGCACTAAAACGTATGAGCAACATGAGCAACAGTCCTTATACTATTTATATAGACTTGATTTCGATTAGTTCGTTTGGTTGGTAGGAGCTTGCTTCCAATTATGACTTGACTGACCCAAAAAAAGGAACCCGTGATTCCAATATAATTACACCCTCTCATACAATTAATTACTTAAATACCAAATGCAGACGATCCACCTATTGATGCCATTTCTCATTTATTTATTTATTTATGTTAATACGGTTTGTGGACCAATTACATTCATTTACACATACAGTAAACATATCATAATCATAAAAAAGACAACAAAAAGTTAGAAAAAAAAAATATTATAAACAAAACGCAAGTTATAAATTTATGTGCTCTCACAAAAGTGAAGACAAGCGCACAAAACAGTTTTGAGACCAACTGCAAATAGGTCACAGTTCATAGAATCCTGCAGGTTTTTCTCCCCATTTATAGTTTTTAATATGATGTTATTTGTAATAAGCCAGAGGTTTTCTACAATATTGGTATACTCAGTTTCTTTGGATGTGTTTGGAACACATTTTCTCTGCTCCAATAACCCTTCCCAAAACCCTTCACCTAAATTTAAAAAAATCCTATCTCTATCAACTTTCCGGCTCTATTAACTCACTTCTCAGCAAAGCTGCTTAGTGCTTTGATAGTTTTTATTCCTGTAAATGATAATTATTACAAGTTAAACTTATCGTCGCTCGGCATCCAATACCGCGAATATGACATTTTTGACGAAAATCCGATTTTTGTTTTATATCATTCTATACGTTAAAATACGTGATCCTACATTTAAATATTGGCCGAAAGTCTTCTGGTCATGTAGATAATCGAGTCGTCCAATACCGCGAACGTAATTACCCGCCATCAAATCCGCGAATATGCATCAGTTCCTCAGAGCCGCCATACCTACCCATTGCAAGCGCAACACGGTGCCGCGAGGTTTTGGGGTGTTTTTTGGGTCAAAGTGCATGTATTTCACATAATTTTTGGCATGAGATATTTATTAATGTATAATAAGTTGAAATCAACACTACATGCATGCATATTTCTAAATGTACTAAGAAAAAAATTACGATTCTTAGTAAAGTTATTGGAATCGTGGTTTTGAATGACCTAAGTTGCTTTACGTTTAAAACATTTTGAACAGGTTCGCGGTATTACACCATCGTAACAGACTTACCGGTCTGCCAAAAAGAGAGTAGGTTTGAATAAATCTTTAACTGCCCTTGTGAACATAGATTGAAAATGTTTAATTACGCAATTTGGCCTCCTGGTGCAGTTTCCATTTACAAGGATAGCAGGGTTAGCTTATTAGCGAGCTTATGGTCAAGACTTTTCAGATTTCTAATGGTAAAGCTAGCCTCTTTTTACAGCGTAATGGAAGACTCTTCGTATGAAGAAAATAATGCGCTTCAAGATCTTCAGCAATGAAATGATAGTACAAAAACAAAAAATGGCGTTTGAAGAACTTTTTTATTCGCAATCGACATGTTCGCCATTATAAAACCCAGCGGTACGCAAACGTATTACTGACAAAAAAGTTGTTGAAGTCAGGTATCATTGTTCCAAAAGTTTCTTCCGCAATAGAACCCGGGCAGGGAGAAACTTTGAAGATGACGTACCGTCTCTTAAATCCTGTACCGATAATGCTGATAACTTTAACAATGTGATGTTTGAGTTGACCAATACGATGATAAATACTTAGTGAATGGGATGAACATTCATTGACTATTCTCTTCGATTTCGGTGAAGAAGATTTGATGTCTCAATCTTAGATTACTTCTCTAGCACTCGATACTTCGGAAACGAGTTACAGCCTGCTAACCTAAAAGCCTTTTCTCAGCCTGCTGGCATGAATTTAGGTCTTCAACTTCAGTCAAATTTCTTGGACAGCCAATTAGAGAAGTAATACAGTTTCCTATACAGGCACTCCTTCCTCTACCTACCACTCCAGACAACCCTAAAAATCTCAATCTGCAGCCCTGGAAGGTCGCGCCTTACGATTCCTAATTATACATATATACGGATTAATTTTATGAGTATCAGCCAAATAACGTCAAAACTCAAATAGAGCTGCAGTCTCTTGTGTAACTTTTGTTAGATAAGTTCAATAAATAAAAAATAAAAAAAAACATAAAACGTCTTGTTCGTTCGTTAGAATTTAGCTTAATATCGTCTAATAGTTCGGTCATTTCACTTTTTCACACATTGATGTTTGACTTTTAACTTTGTTATAAAAAGAATAATTTGTTAATCAATCCACTCATCTGATTTCTTAACATTCAAATATGTTTTTATTTACCTACCCGGTTTACAATAATGCCATTATTAAGATAAAAATTGTCAACGAAAAGGGTTGTTTGATTTTCTAAAGTTTATCCGCGGATATGTTAAAATATTACCAAAAATAATTGGTAAATACCGCGAATGTGTTAAAATATGACCAAAAATAATTGGTAAATACCGCGAATATGATTTACCCATGCCAATATTAACTTAAAATAGAAAAAAAGTATTTAATACAATCAAAACACATTACTTTAGCTTAAAATATATTTTTTTTGAAATTATAGTTCTTATGCAGTATATTTTATTAAGTTTTTAGTGCCTCCTGTAAAATTTGATAAACGTTCTATTCGCGGTTTTGGATGCCGAGCGACGTTATATTACTCGACTTATTTCAAAGAGCTTCTCTATTTATAAAAAAAAATCTTATTTGTTGTCTTTGGTTTGGTTTGAGGTTAATCATGGACAAAGACCTTACAATAATATGGACCAGAAATACCTACAAAATACGCGTGCATACCTACTATAAACCTGGTCCAAAAGATGGCGGCCATTGCTAGGGAAGCACATAAGTAATCAAAACCAAAAAGTATCGATATCGATACCAGAGTTACTAACATTTCTCCTGGTGCATTTCATTTTGTTACTTATCAATACTATTAAACTTTGGATGATTAGATTATACTTTTGGCCTAACTGTAACTAGTCTTTTAATTCTTTTCCTATACTTTTAAACTTATAGTGCATAACATTCATATTAACATACAAGGGGTGAGAAGCTACATTTTATGAGCAACTGACTGACTTCGAATTTTGTTTTTACGAGTGACTATAAGGACAACTGAGGTTCTTTGCGATTTCAGGTTTTGTTCTACATTTAAAGTTGTTCATAAAGATTACTCTGACCCTCAGTATCGCTATTTCAACTTTAAAGGTGTGCATGTAGTAGAGTCCAGGTTTGATATTTTCCATCCCAATGTCTGCAAGCCACTTTTGGCGTAGTACTTCATTTTTAGGGAACCTGTATAAATAAAAAACATGCAAATTTATTTCAGTTTGATGCAGTTAGTGGAACAAATCAGAGTGAACTAAATAACCACCACCTACTGCATGACGAATTGATATTGTCGTTTTAGTATTATCACTATTTTTATTTTGTTAGTTTTATTTTCAAAATCTTCTCTTCAAGCCCTTCATTTTGATACCCTACTCTACAATGTATAATACAAACAAAAAAATGCAACTTTCTTATCGATAGCTTATTTAATAAAAGACATCACTATTTTGAATTGTCATTTCTATTGTAAACAAAACATGATATAAATTTAGCAAATAGAGGTAAATATCAGAAATAATTTGTATGTACATGTGGGAACTTTGATTCTATAAATAAAACAAGGACAGTTATATAAAAAAATAGCAGTATGATAAAGTTTTTCTTAAAATACGGCTACTAACCTGTGCATGTTTAATTAGGCTCGATTGGGGTTTTTCCTTGCACCACACTGAGTTATTGCACACGTAGGCATATTCAATTTGCTCCAATAGAAACTCACAGCACAATACAATTTAGTTTTGAGCGTTTTTATCCCTAAAAATCGTAATCTAAACCCAATGTTGTTGTTCACTTGACAGCTGACGTACTTCAAAACCACGGGTCCAAAAGATGGCGGATGGCACGCGAGGTACGTACAGTGACGGATATGTGAAAATGTTGTCAGGAAGAGATAAAACAAATAGCATGACGTCTCTTTCTTCAAATGTGATACCTCATTGGTTAGAAAGAGACAAAGTGTAGTTTCTTATTTCTGTATCGATTTAATAGGTATTTGTATAAGCAAATAAGATATAGAACATTAGGGCATCTCTATATATTTCTATACTCTAAGATCATGGACTTAAATAGCGCAGCTGACATTGGCAGAATTGTCGACATCGGCACCATTGCCACTAAAAAAAATTAGAATAGGTATAGACTTGACTATTTTCTTATGACATTGACAGTTGTTTGATAGAAGTTGAAGTTTGGTGGTATTGATTCTACAGTACCTACTTAAATAAAAAAAATCTTCTGTACAATGTATATAATATTTTAAAGTTCAACAGCATAACTTAAAACTGTGTGTTCTTAATTATTATGATTAACATATGATTCAAGATATAAATCGTGTTAGAATCCGTGGAGGTGGTGCATTGTGGGGAGTGACGCGTCGTACGAGCAGCCGAAGGGCGTGCTAGAACTGCACTCGGCCATAAGATGTGGTTCTAGAAGGTCACTCGAGGCAGCTGAGCGGCGACGCGATGGCGGCCGACACCGCGGTGACGGCCAGCCCCGAGGAAACGCTCGAGTCGCTGTTGCGCGAGGCCGAGGCGCTCAAGCAGAAGCTAGAGGAGGAGCGCCAGAAGCTTAACGACGTGACACGTGAGTCCCACGGTACATCACTCGCGGTACATACCAGCACAGGATTATGTCTTGGATATGGCTGTCTAATCTTGGAGCATTCTATTATATGATAGTCTTTATTAAACTTCTAACCAAAGGGTAGTTTGCAAGTAATTGTTTTAACAGTGTCATATTTTCCAAATGTCTAACCACCAAGTTGATAAATTGTAGTGTTTATACATTAAGCCAGTTACAAAAGTTAGGGTCATGGTGATGTTGGTATGGTGGAGCTCACCCATGGGCAGAGCTGCAGCTGTAAGCCAGGGCTCACTATGTGTGTTTTGCAGTGAAGACTGTGGGGGAGAAGCTGGAGGGCTTGCAGCTGCCGGTGCTGAAGATGCGGCGCACACTAAAGGGGGCTCAGTCCAAGGTGCTCTGCACTGACTGGTCACCAGACAAACGTCACATTGTTTCCTCCTCACAAGTAAACACAATTTATTTCTGTATAAACTTGACTGGAACCTTCATTATAATCATTTTTATTCACCAAACAATTTTAGCAAAAAAAAGACTGCATTTGCTGCTGTGAGAGTTATGCATTGGACAACCCTGATATTTAATAGCTGAGATAGATTTGTTATTGCCGGACACAAATCAGAAAAAAAGATGTTTTTAATCTTAGATTAAGCACACTTCCAAGAGTCAGTTAAGCATAGCTTAGTATTTTAATGTAACAACTTTGGCAACTTATTCACACTGCTTGCCAACACATGTGGCTCAATCTGCAGCAACTTCAGTAAAATGTGTAATTTTTTTCAGTTATATTGGTTTTAAGTGCTTTTACTCCATTGCCATATATTCTTTCTGTGTAGTTGTTCAACTAAATTACTTGTGTATGAAACTGTCTAGTTTCTTAGAGTTTATCCATAGTGCTCAATATTTTCATTGAAAAACATGTCACCAAATTGACACTTGCTGCCATTGCCATCAATTGCTTGATATGCCATGACATCACAATCAGCCAGTATTGCTTATATTGATCAATTTTCATTGCTCATGTAAGCACACCTTTAGATTTTATTCTTGATATGCTGTGAAAAGATTTTTCTATGAGATTTTGATGTGATTAACATTGTAAAAGAACAACTAAGTATGTAATTACTCTTTAGAATAGAAAAAAAGAATAGAATAGAAAACATTTATTTGAGACAGACAACACAACAGCAACAAAATGCAAAGTAAAAAAAAACAATAATAATACATAACAATTATGAAGATTGAAATTGTGCTGAGCGTGCCCATACTGAAAGGGTCACCATCTCAGCATTTCATCTACACTAATATTATGAAGAGAAAAGATTTTACTGTTTATTTGCATTGAAGAGGCTCCGGAACTACTTGCCCTATTTGAAAAACCATAGGGCGCTGCTAGTTATCTAATATAAAACTAATATAACTTGATAGTTCTATTGAACTATACAAGCTATGCAGGATCCAGCAGGATTGATCAATCTCGCACATCCATTCTTTGGGATTGTAGAAGCTGCAGGATTGCAATCTTTTAATGTAGGCTTTTGCAAAAGATCGTTCGATTTCTCGATAAATGACTTCTGATGCTGCTTGGTCGGCTTTAACGGGCGCGGTGTGTGCAGGACGGCAAGGTGCTGGTGTGGGACGCGTACACGGCCACCAAGGAGCTCACCATCGCCATGCCGAGCACGTGGGTCATGGCGTGCGCGTACGCGCCCTCCGGCAGCCTGGTCGCCGCCGGGTACGTACTGCCCACCTACTGCTGCCACTTGTCTTAATCTAACCTATAAAAGGAATACCTACTCCAGTAAACACAGTAAGTAAAGTAAGAGTCCAAGCTTTAATAATAAAAGAAAATAACATTTTGTGGCCTTAGTGAGACAGTTTTCACGCACTCGATCGCGATTACGGGTAGGACAATTCCATATAATGACACGAGTTTTTTCCATTATGCGACAACTGTTATCGCGATCCGTAAACTATTCGTTACTTAGCACCAGAGATAGCAACACCATCAATACCAATATAATTTGTGACTAAAAAATAATTTGGTTAAATATTAGGTACCTCATGTGATTACCGAAACATTTTTATAATTATTTGTACATTTTTGTGTACATCACAAGCTCCGTAATAATTACCATAGCAACACTGAACTATTGATTTCGTATTGATTATCATCAGCACATTAGGGATGGGCAAGTGAAAAAATATATCGATATTTTTAAACAATATCGAGAAGTTCGATATATCGTCAGTTTTCGCATGCAAAAAAAATCCGAAAATGGTTAATTGGCTGTTAACTTCAGGGTCATATTCGTCTCACACTGATGGTTTAGTAGTATTAGTATTTTCGTGCACGCTACCAATAGTCTTAACAGTAAGACTATTGGTAGCGTGCATATTGCATTTCATAAAGATTGTGGAGGGATTGTGGTGCGTCTGCGTTTGCGCGTATTTGTAGTTTTCGTCCCATGTTTGGGCTGTTCTTCGTGAAATGAATTCCGCTGATCCGTGTTAAGTGGAGCCCACTCCTCTGTAGTGAAGTGTAAGAGTTTTCCGAAGATAATTTTGCGTGTTGAGCTGTTAGTTTCTCCGCGATTCTAGTGCAATCGTTTTTTGCGAACAGGATGCTTCGTCTGTGTTGTTCTTTTGTGATATAGACGCTTGTGATTTGTTTTTATCATGCCCAAACGGTGTGCATTGGGTTGTTCTAAGCTTATGAAAATAAACGTGAATAATTGAAGAAAAGAAAAGTTTTTTTAATGTATCCACTAACCTTTTAAAATTGATGTTTTCTTACTAATTTACTTGTTTTTAATTTGGTAAAGTTTTACTATGATTTTATTAATATAGAGAAAAAACAATATTCAGTAAACTTTGTCAACTTGAAAACAAGTTAATTAGTAGGGAAGCTAGTCTATGCAATATTATAATATCTACAAGGTACAAGGCCAAAAGAAGTCATCTGATGTTGTTTGCCTCTCTTTTTTTTTTCTAAATGAAAAACTTCGATTCTGTTTTTTGTTTCTGTTTATATGAACCTTTAGAATTTTATGGGTCAAGTCGAGAAGATTATATCGGCCAAATGGGCGCCGTCACAATTGATTGCCATACGGGCTCGTTTTATGGCATTTTTCAACACTTCGGCGAGAACTTCCGGCGACAGATTGTCGCACTCGTGCCGAATGCTCTCCTTGAGGACTTCCAGAGTCTCGGGCTTGTTCACGTAAACACGGGACTTCAAAAAACCCCACAAAAAAAGTCTGGAACGCTTGAATTGGGCGATCTCTCGTTTCGGCGATTTGCACTGGCCCGGGAACGCTTCAGAATATCGGTTGTGGCTCGCGCAGTGTGTGCCGTTGCTCCGTTCTGTTGAACCACTGTCTAGTTCGTCCAATTGCGGCAGAAAAACTCGGTCAACATGGCCCTATAGCGCGCACCGTCCACTGTTGTTGTTTGGCCAGCAGCATTCTCGAAAAAAAATGGCCCGATGACTCGTCCAGTGTGAACAGCGCACCATGCAGTCGCTTTGAGCGGGTGTAACGGCTCTTCTTGCATCCCTCGTGGATCTCAGTGCCCCAGAAGTGATAGTTTTGCTTGTTCACGTAACCGCTGAGGTGGAAGTGAGCCTCATCGCTCATTATGATTTTTGTCGAAAAATCGTCCCCTTCTTCCTCGAGATCGAGGATGGCTTGGGCGTAGGTTACGCGCGTTTGGCGGTCGGCAGGCATGCAGCTAATGCACGGACTGGACTTTGTGCGGGAACATGCGCAGGTCTTTGACCAAAATTCGCCTTAGGGACGTCCGGCTGATGTCTAATTGGTTCTCTATTGTGTCACCTAACTTCTTTATCCATAATTATATAACTTTTTTGTACTAATCATCAGTTATCCGAATGATAACTTACCCGAACTTACTACTACTTCTTGTACTGTTGTTTCTACTACTTAATATCACCTAATATCTCATGCCATAAAATTGAAATCCCTAAATATAATATGTCCTAAGTCCGTTTGTCATAAATATTACAATTAATTTGACGACACGTTTGGCGCAGTGGTCGAGCGTTCGGCTGCTGCAACATGTCGCGGGTTCGATCCCCGCACGGAACAAATGTTTGTATGGCCTGCAGATAATTGTTCCGGGTCTGGGTGTCTTGTGTATGTGAATTTTCATGTTTGTGAACGCACCCACGATACAGGAGTAAATCCTAGTGTGAGGCAACGATTAAAAAAAAAAGAAAAAGAAATAATATACAAAATATATAAAACCGTTTTCAATAAAAGTTAGTCTTAAATTCAAATTAAATAATGTTTATCTATACTAATATTATAAAGCTGAAGAGTTTGTTTGTTTGTTTGTTTGAACGCGCTAATCTCAGGAACTACTGGTTCGAATTGAAAAATTCTTTTTGGGTTGAATAGACCATTTATCGAGGAAGGCTTTAGGCTATATATTATCACGCTTAAGCCAATAGGAGCGGAGCAGCGATAAAGAATGTTTTAAAATCGGGGATTCCACGGGGACGAAGTCGCGGGCAGCAGCTAGTTTCTACTAACAATATTCTTAGAACGTATAACATACCAATTGCTTTTTTTAAAAATGTCTGGTGTTGCATTATATTTTTTTACTAGCTGCTGCCCGCGACTTCGTCCCCGTGGAATCCCCGATTTTAAAACATTCTTTATCGCTGCTCCGCTCCTATTGGCTTAAGCGTGATGATATATAGCCTAAAGCCTTCCTCGATAAATGGTCTATTCAACTCAAAAATAATTTTTCAATTCGAACCAGTAGTTCCTGAGATTAGCGCGTTCAAACAAACAAACAAACTCTTCAGCTTTATAATATTAGTATAGATTATACGTAAATAAATATATTATAACTACATGTACTCAATAAAGCAGATTGTAAACATGTGGTTTGTAAGCAAGCAAGCATGTAGCATGCAAGCAAGCGTACAACATGCAAGCAAGCACATAGCATGCAAGTAAGTACGCAGCATGCAAGCAAGCACGCAGCATGCAAGCAAACATGCAGCATGCAAGCAAGCACGCGGCATGCAAGCAAGCATGCAACATGCAGCAGGCATGGTTTCTGTCACGGCTCCGGGCGGCGCTGCGGGGCTCCGGCGGTCCCACGCGAGTTTATCGTCGCAGATGAGTTTAACGATCTCCACCGCAGCTTCGGCTTGCCTCAGCCGCGGCGGCGAGTTTAAAATATTTATTATAAATGAACATTCGGAATAATCAACACAATACTTAGGACATATGACTTTAGTTAGGGCAGGTAAAATTAGGAGATTAAATTATTATAGTACTCGATATTATGACAGAATACTTTTAGAACTAAAGATAATTATGCTGAACAAAATTTCGGGATTTTGAATATTATGGTTACTGCAGTTTATAGCAAACCTGTTATGGATAATGATTTTCGGACAAACAATTTTAGGAGAAGAAAGGGAGTACCTGTCTAATTGCGTGGCACGGCGTCTGGTCGATGTTCCCGGTGACAGCTCGACATCCTCGGCAACAGCGGCGATATTGTCGGTAGAACGGGCGCTGCGGGGCCGGCCACTCTTGGCAACGTCTCGTGTGGTCCCATACTCTTCAAGGTTGGTGGCCAAACGGCGCAGTGTTTGCGCAGTCGGTGTCGGACGGCCGGGGAATCGGCGACGGAATTCGCGCCAACACCATAGACGAATTGTTACGCAAAAAAATAGATACGATTATTCCGCGTTCTTGGGGAGTGTATCGCTCCATGGCTTGGTCACTTGTATTCTGCGTCTGTCTAGTCCACAAATGTCACAACTGATTGGCGGCCATTTGCAAAAATGAGAGCATCTTCCAATAGGGTGATTGTTTTTGGCCCACATTATTTATAGTAGTTATGTACCTACGTGTACGCGCGCGCGTGCGCTGATTTTAACGAACTTGAATTTTGATGAACGTTTACCTTAACGCGATCGAGTACGTTGAAAAGCCCTCGATGCACATCCCATCAACATAGTCAGTCTCCAGACGCGACGATGCACGCATTTTAACAGAAAAATATTTACAACCGACTTCTAGATGAAAACACTAGAAAGTGTAAAGTAACTTTAATTTCGGATTGCGGTTTTTTGTTCTTTTCTGACTTCAGTTTTTCTTTCTTTTCTTTTTAGTGACGATACTCCACATCTTAATTGACTGCTTGTCTGGTGTTTTGTAACCACTTCATCTTGTAAGTTTCCACCACCCACAAACATTCTCGAGATTTTCTTACTATCACTGCTCACAATCAATTCCACTTGATTTCTAATGTGTAATGTCAATGTTATGATATTTTGTCAGGACTTTTATTTGTAAATCGGTTTTCGTTGGAGTCACTAGATCTTTTTAGCGGGTCAAGCAGCACACAGCTCACGATGTGCGATTCTCGCAGGGGCCTGGACAACAAGGTGACGGTGTTCCCGCTGTCGGGCGGCGACGAGGAGCCGGCGGCGCGCAAGCGCACCGTGGCCACGCACACGTCGTACATGTCGTGCTGCCTGTTCCCCAACACCGACCGGCAGATCCTCACGGGCAGCGGCGACGGCACGTGCGCGCTGTGGGACGTGGAGTCGGGGCAGCTGCTGCAGAGCTTCCAGGCGCACGCGGCCGACGTGATGGCGCTGGACCTGGCGCCGTCCGACATGGGCGACACGTTCGTGTCCGGCGGCTGCGACCGCGCCGTGCTGGTGTGGGACATGCGCACGGGGCAGGCGGTGCAGGCCTTCGACACGCACGACTCGGACGTCAACAGCGTGCGCTACCACCCCTCGGGCGACTCGCTCGTCACCGGCTCCGACGACTCCGTCTGCCGCCTCTTCGACTTGCGCGCCGACCGCGAGGTACTCATCGCATTAACGTATTCTCCTAGCCCTGGTATCCAGTCTCTCTGACTCGGTTCGTAAACTTGTTCTAAGCATGGTGTATGTAATGACTCGATGTAGGTACTGAACTAATACGAGATGGTGAATTTTGCTGCAAGTAGGCAAACTGAACTCTGGCTCAACTTTGGCTTCTCGCTATCTAGGTTATATTATGGCTTCGCCTTCTGCTCGAGCTACGCACGCTCGAGTCCAAGGCAATAAAAATTGCTGCGGACTTCACCGCTCTCTTCGGTTTGAGTGACTCCGTTATATTAGCGGACGATCTCAACGTCAAGCTTACCGCGCGTGCCACCTCCAATGCAGGCAGGGAGGAAGCAGGGCTTTGTTTAACCCAGGTTCAACCCACAACTTGGATGGCCTCGCCCCGTTGACTCCCACTCACTAGAAAAGCTTCACGAGCTCAACTCTGACACCCTCCAGTACTCATGCACCGAGGCTCCCGCTAGGGTCAACGCGATCCCGACCAGCCTCCCCCGTTTCAATTGATCACCGACTGTAGAAAAGTAAGCGAAAGGCTGAAATCCACCACCTTGCCTATTGCCCAAACGAAGTATTTTTTGTATACCAAATATTTGAAAAGATTAGGTAACTATGGAGTTTCTTGTCCGTTCTTCTCCATAAGAATCTACCTTTGCGAATGGACGCTAGGGTTGGTTACTTAATTATGATAACATTTAATGATGACGTTCAAGTGTCGTTTAATGGCCTGATTGAAATAAACGTTTTGACTTTGAGCCGATAATCTGGAGTCCTAATACTCTCCCAGCTCTCCATCGGTAGACCAAGCTCATCTCGAAACGGTGGATGGTGAAGTCGAAAGTAGAGCTTTTTTCTCACCAGTCGAAGATCCTGATGATCCTCTGCCCGTTGGCATTACCAATAAACTCTTGCTCGTCAAACTCATAGTGCCAATGACTGCCATCCTCATTGGCGCTCTAAGTAACAACAGACCACCGCTATCGATATCCTCAAACCAGGTAAGCCCTAGTCTGATTTCGCCAGTTACCTTCCCATTAGTCCACTCAACGTTCTTGATAAATTCTACGAGAGGCTTATTTACAAGCGGCTCAAAGATCATGCCAAATCAAAGAGTCTTATCCCCGACGAGCAGTTTGGTTTTCGAACCGAACACTCGTGCATCCAACGACTCAATCGTGTCGTCGAGCACCCTTCTGCCTTCGCCACCGAGGCCCGACTCGACCCTTGCTCGAGCCAGGCCGCACCGCTGAGCCTGTATAGTCTTAAATTCGCCCCTAAATAATAATCATCTTTGTTGATCCATGCCGTCCCCCAGCGACACCCTGAGCCGAGGTCCGTCAGTCGCTTAGTTGTACGTTTTTTATAAGCCCTGCGGAGGCTTTAATATTCGCATTAATTCCGCCACAAGCAAGTCCGGTTAAGCAGTTGACAATAGAATAGAATCACAACACACAACACCGAGTTCCGGGGGGGGGGGGGTTGGTCCGGGTTCCGATTTCCGAGTTTGAACTACGAGAGCCACTTATAAAAAAGAAGAGAAATGCCAGAGTGCTGTTTTTTTTTTTGTGTGATTTTGTGCATACAAGTAAATTCATTAGAAACATTTTGAATATTTTGTTTAATGATATTAATTAGCGATAATGTGTACTTTGTTGTCCTACGGCTTCGGCTAGGCTACGTGGCTAAGTGCTACTCGTATGCGACAGGTGGCGCGCTACTGTCGCGAGAGCATCATCTTCGGCGTGAACTCAGTGGAGTGGTCGCTGAGCGGGCGCCTAGTGTTCGCGGGCTACAGCGATTACACCGCGTGCGCGTGGGATGCGCTGCGCGCCTCGCGCGTCTGCGTCATGTGCGGCCACGAGCACCGAGTCACGCGCGTGCAGCTGTCGCCCGACGGTACGGCGCTGTCCACCGCTTCGTGGGACGCCACGATACGGGTGAGCCGCACTCAACTACACCACACATTGCGCCCCACGCTACCGCACACTCACTACACCACTCATTGCACCCCACACTACTGCACACTCACTACACCACACAACACACTGTGCCCCACACTACCGCACACTCACTACACCACACACTGCACCCCACACTACCGCACACTCACTACACCACACACTGCACCCCACACTACCGCACACTCACTACACCACACAACACACTGTGCCCCACACTACCGCACACTCACTACACCACACACTGCACCCCACACTACCGCACACTCACTACACCACACACTGCACCCCACACTACCGCACACTCACTACACCACACACTGCACCCCACACTACCGCACACTCACTACACCACACAACACACTGTGCCCCACACTACCGCACACTCACTACACCACACACTGCACCCCACACTACCGCACACTCACTACACCACACACTGCACCCCACACTACCGCACACTCACTACACCACACAACACACTGTGCCCCACACTACCGCACACTCACTACACCACACACTGCACCCCACACTACCGCACACTCACTACACCACACACTGCACCCCACACTACCGCACACTCACTACACCACACACTGCACCCCACACTACCGCACACTCACTACACCACACAACACACTGTGCCCCACACTACCGCACACTCACTACACCACACACTGCACCCCACACTACCGCACACTCACTACACCACACACTGCACCCCGCACCACAGAACAGAAAAAAACAGTAGAAATCACATAACGCATAAATTACTATCAGAACCAGCGTGCCCTAACAAACACATCTTCAAGTTAATCATATTATGTCACACTAGCAAATTCGTTTTGTGATTGGTCCATGCCAAAAAGTCTCTATAGTCAGTCCCTATTTTAAAAAAAAGTGCAACTACATCATATAAATAGAGTTCATTATTGTCAATCTTTTGTAGGTATTAAATCTTATATTTCCGTGAAAGCTCGTAGGCATAGTTTTACTAACAAGTTCCGCTATTCGACGCTAGATGTCACTAAATTGTAATATATTCAATTGTATGCAGTATGCCATTGAACATAAGATAGATATTTGTTTATAGAGTTGATCGCTATTATGATATTCGCTAGTGATGTACAACATCGTAACCTTACTTATCGATATTTAATTGTATACGTGCATTCCGTTTGTATTTATATTCGTATTCCATAAGCATAACATTCTTCGTATTTGGCGAAAACTATACACTGATAGCTGAATACGCTGATGCTAAAACACAGATTAAACTCAATTAGTCAGGTACTATTACCGAATTTTCCAACCCACTTATACAAAGCAAAATTATCTTTAAATGGAGAAAAAGTTTAATAAAATCAATTTAATTTTACTAAATCAGATTTTTTCACATGTTTTACATAAGTAAAAAATAACAAAACAAAATTAAAATCTAAACGAATTACCGAAATGTACCTTTATACGTGTGTTACGTCCGATCGACTGCTTAATGAATATTTTTTTGTTAGCTTTACTTCTTTAGCTTCTGCTAGATGGTCACCTATTAATCCTGTACCCATGTCAATATATCCATGAAACCATCCCATTCAATTCTTCTACGTATAGCCATTTCATCAATTAGGTACTAGTGAAGCTAATATTGGATGACTTGATGAATCCGCTTTAAGTTTTAAAGCTGTAAATGACTCTTTTGTGAAACCAGGATCTCCACCGATATTAGCATACCATTTTGTTAAGGTTTGTGGATGAGGCAAAGAGCAATCAAACGTACTACGCTCGTATTTATAGGCTTTCGGTGAGTAATAATGTAGAGTAAGGGCGAAGCTGCGAAGTTCTGGCGAATACATGCTTATGCATACTCTCACGATATTTCATTTTCAACGGATATAAATAAATTACTATCTGTTTAACATCAAATAATATTACTATTAATCAATTTTGAATTTTTACTTGATAAGGTTTGAAACATCGACAACTCGTTATCGATAACGTCTTTCTCTAATTGAGTAGCAAACTGTCACATGGCATAAGATGGAATCATCTAGAATAACTGGTTTGATGTGAAAGAAAGTAGACCTTATGGTTTAAATCATAGATTCTACTTTTGTTTAGCGTTTTTGAATAAAAATGTAATCAATGTTTTATCATATATTAATTAAAATAAAATAGTACTTAATTATGATACGATATACCACTATGGGATACATTTTTGGTACGGCTATCTTTTTTATACTCTAAAACAGCACAATAAGGCATATTTGATTTTATTTTGGATTTTCGAGA
This sequence comes from Hecatera dysodea, assembly GCA_905332915.2. Taxonomy (NCBI): domain Eukaryota; kingdom Metazoa; phylum Arthropoda; class Insecta; order Lepidoptera; family Noctuidae; genus Hecatera; species Hecatera dysodea. The sequence continues at coordinate 75,058 of HG995303.1, forward strand.
GTAAGTGACGTGAACGCAGTCGGAACTAGACTGATATGCGCGACAGCGCTTGGGCGCCTACAATTGCGGAGCTACGCAATACTAGGGCTACGCGTGCCCCGCCTACTTGCGACTTCTACTGTTGTTTTGTGTTCTGTGCCCCGCACTACCGCACACTCACTACACCACACACTACACCACACACTACACCCCACACTACCGCACACTCACTACTTTGCACCCCACACTACACCCCACACTACCGCACACTCCCTACACCACACACTGCACCCCACACTACCGCACACTCACTACACCACACACTGCACCCCACACTACCGCACACTCACTACACCACACACTGCACCCCACACTACCGCACACTCACTACACCACTCATTGCACCCCACACTACTGCACACTCACTACACCACACAACACACTGTGCCCCACACTACCGCACACTCACTACACCACACACTGCACCCCACACTACCGCACACTCACTACACCACACACTGCACCCCACACTACCGCACACTCCCTACACCACACACTGCACCCCACACTACCGCACACTCACTACACCACACACTGCACCCCACACTACCGCACACTCACTACACCACACACTGCACCCCACACTACCGCACACTCACTACACCACACACTGCACCCCACACTACCGCACACTCACTACACCACACACTGCACCCCACACTACCGCACACTCCCTACACCACACACTGCACCCCACACTACCGCACACTCACTACACCACACACTGCACCCCACAGTACCGCACACTCACTACACCACACACTGCACCCCACACTACCGCACACTCACTACACCACACACTGCACCCCACACTACCGCACACTCACTACACCACACACTGCACCCCACACTACCGCACACTCACTACACCACACACTGCACCCCACACTACCGCACACTCACTACACCACACACTGCACCCCACACTACCGCACACTCACTACACCACACACTGCACCCCACACTACCGCACACTCACTACACCACACACTGCACCCCACACTACCGCACACTCACTACACCACACGCTGCACCCCACACTACCGCACACTCACTACACCACACACTGCACCCCACACTACCGCACACTCACTACACCACACACTGCACCCCACACTACCGCACACTCACTACACCACTCATTGCACCCCACACTACCGCACACTCACTACACCACACACTGCACCCCACACTACCGCACACTCACTACACCACACACTGCACCCCACACTACCGCACACTCACTACACCACTCATTGCACCCCACACTACCGCACACTCACTACACCACACACTGCACCCCACACTACCGTACACTCACCGCCGCATCTGTTACAGATCTGGGCGTAAACTGCTGCTGCGTGCGCCACCGGAATCGCTGTGGATACTTCGCGTATTTCTTGCATTTCAAGTTTAGTACGATTCCGAATACCTTGTGCGTAGTTTTAGTCGAGTATACCTTTACTAGCACTAGTCGATGATAGTATGGTAATAATAAAAATTATATATTATTTATAAAGATCTAAGTAATGTTTGTAAATATTGGTTATCGAGCACGTTGAAAGGTGATGTTAATTTTTGCGAGTATTTATTTTTAGACTTAGTCGTCTCGGGTATTGTAAGAATGAGAGGGCGGCTCGGCGCCGTTCGTCCAACAGCTCAGTGTTAGTCTCCTACTATTATCAATACATATAAATGTTATACCTATATTTGTTTCATTTCTATCATTAAGTATTTGGTCGCTATTTTATCCCCTAAAACTCACTGGGTGATTATAATCACTATTGATAGTGAAGTCAAAACAGTTAAGATAACAAAGGTCGTAATTATTCTGTTTTCCTAAACTACAGACCTACACTCAGACCTACTCTGTACAGCGGAGGAATCGATCTAAGGTTAATGCTAAGACCAACTCTATGTAAAAGTCACTTTGTTACAAATTGCCTGCAATTTAATTGCAACCATACCTCAATAGTTTTAATAAGTATTGAGGTAAAGCAAATCATAATCATACTAGCCTGCAGACGTCCACTGCCGGACATAGATAAGATCGGCTCCCCGCTCCAGAACGTTCCGCCCCGTCGACCATCCGTTCTGCGAGCGACGCGCCCTGCCCACCGCCACTTCAGTAGGCGATCCTTCAGTCTATGTCGGTAACCTTGGTTCCCTAGCGCATATCATCCTTCCTGATTCGATCACGCAAGGAGCCTCTCCATGGGCCTTCCGGTGACTTTAAAACTTCTGATGAGGCCCATTGTGAGCGACCACGTTTCAAGTCCGCAATTTATCACAGGCAACACGGACTGGTCATAGACTTTCGACTTGAGACACTGTGGAGAAGATAACTAAAACACTCAAAATGAACACGGGTGGTCGTTTTGGGGGACTGTCTTTATGTAAAATTTGACTCATTTTACTTCCACTAGTGAGACACTTATAGACCTAGTGTGCACTGATGCCAAGGCGCGGGACGTTGAGGTGGACTGGAATAGTGCGCTTGGTGCGCATGCTTTTATAACAGCTGAATTTCATTTTAAAAAGAGAAAATACCGTCCATTATTATAACACGTAGAAATTTAAAAAGCATACCGTTAGACAAGTTCAAAGAGGAGGTGGCTTCAATGGATTCAATGGATCACTAACTCTGTCAGGTGATGTAAACACTATGGTGGCTCAACTTAACAATAATATAACCACACTTTTTGATAAATATGCTCCACGTAAGACTCAAATTATTAAGGAAAGGTCGTATCCATGGATAACTGATAATATCAAGCTTATGATGTGCTTGCGCAATCAAGCACACATGCGATGTAGTAACTCCGTTTCTGAGAGCAAAATATTGTATTACTTTTGATCTCCTTGATCAAAAGTCTAGTTAATAAAGCCTTATATTATGAAAAAGTGGCTTATTTCAAACACAATATTAACAGTAATACCTATCTTTTGAACCTGAAAACTATGAAACTGCAGTCAAATTATTAAATGAGGACCTGGGCAGGATTGTGGACTGGTCGGAACAAAACTCACTACCTACTACTCAACCCGACCAAAACTAAATTTATGCATTTCGAGCCTAAAGGTCAACTGGATAAAATCGATTCAAATCTTACTAACGTAATCCTAATGGGCCAATGTATTGACCGTGTTTATGAGGCGAGAAATCTGGGTTTGATAATGGATCAGGATCTACGTTTTGAAGTTCATACTGCAAGTTGTGTAAAAATCTGCTTCTACCGTCTTAAAGTATTGTATAAGATGCGTCCGTTTTTAAGTGAAGACCTGCGTGCACAGCTAGTTGAAAGTCTGGTTCTATCCAAGCTAAATTATGCCGATACCGTGGTGGGACCTCGACTACTAGCACGTACCGTACGACTAATTCAAAGGGTTCAAAATGCTTGCGCGCGGTTTTGCTTTAATGTACCACCAAGGAGCCATAACACCATATCTATACAAAAATAATATTTTAAAAATGAAATCACGTCGGAAGTTACACATAGCCTGTCTCCTATTTGGTGTCATTAAGTATAAATGTCCGTCATACTTGTACTCGAAGCTTCTGTGGGTGAATAGTCACTGACAGCGCAAAGCCAGGCGTTGTGCTCAGCAGCTGGCTACCCCGCATCACCGTACTGCAGCCTTCCGAGGAAGTTTTCGCGGCCTCCAAATGTTGCACCAACATTCCCCCACCCATTAGAGACTTAAAAAACATTAGTTCATATAAATCTAGGCTTAAGAAACTCATTTTGAGTTGACAAATCGAATTTAATGACATTGACATTGATAAAATAATCTTTTATTAAATCCAATAATTATTTGAACACAATAATAAATATAATGTACCTACGTTCAATCAATCACCAATATAAATACATATTTTACCAATAAAAAAAGAACCTTAGTATATAAACTAACGACATTATATAATCAAAGAAACTAACCTTATGTTGGCCTGGATGTGATGCGGTATGTGGTCACAGTGTGGTCCAGGAACAAGGCTGCGATCACTTATCTTCTCGTTCCGATTACAATATACATAGAAATATTTTATGAAAGGCACATTTGTATTTTCCTTCACTTCGTTTTTGCTTTGGATGATGCGACCCTGCGTCGAGCGGCCTTTTTGAATTTGGATGGGAAATCATCAAATGACCCCTCCCGCCCTGGGTGGAGCGGTAGGGAGTGTCAGACTTTTACTGACTAAAACCCACCCGTGCTCCTCCATGTGCCCTTTGCGTTCCAGGGCCGCGGTAACTGTTTCGAACAAATTCCGCAACCCTAGCAGGCACCGACCCTATGGGGCCCCGTCTCTGGTGCTGACGGCTCCTTGAGGCGCGCGTGAAGCACAACGCGTCGTCGACTCAGCCTGGTATCGGACGGCGAGCCACCCACGCTCACCGTCCACAGGCATCAGCCGCTGCGCAATAGCACAGCGGCCGACTTGTCTCTGGAGGAGGCCGAAATGGGACCATTACTGGCACTCCATTTCAGCCCCCTCCCGAGTACCGGGAGTCGCAGCACCCGCAGCAGAAGCGGCGACGGAAGCCGCGGCGGCGGCAGAGGCAGCGGCGGCGGCGGACCTCTTGCCCTTGGTCGGGGTGGATGGCGCGCAGGCCCTTCCCCCAGCCCAGTGCTCGGCCGGCTTGCCAACAGCCGCACATGCACTGCAGTGCGACGTGGCCTCGCACGAGCCGGCCCGATGACCGGGCTGACCACAGCGGAAACAAAGTCCACTGCGGTCCACCTCCGAGGGGCACATAGCTCCCATGTGGTTGCCCACATGGCAGCGGTAGCACCTCAGAGGTCTGGGTTCCAGCAGTTTTACCCGCGCAGAAACCCACCCTACCAAGAGCCTTCGACCCTCCGACACTGTTCTGGCCGCCGTCACGGGGCAGCTCACCACAAGGGTTTGCATGCCCGTGTTGTCAGGCCGGAGGGTGCCCGCCTTGACGAGCTCGGCAGAGCACCCCCCAGTCCTGGCGACGGCGGCCACAACCTCCTCCTCCGTCACGGAGTCATCCAGGCCCACTATGCGCATATCAATGCACTTAGTCGGCCTGGACACTCGGACCTCGTCCGCGGGGAGGACCGCCTTCAGCCTTTCGGCCAGGGCGTCCGCGAACGGGCCGCTCTCCGCTCCGGCGAGCTCGAGCTTCCGGGCACCGGTCAGGGTCCTCCTGATCTCGATGCCCCCGGTGATGCCCAGCTCCCGGAGGTTCACCGCCTCCTTCGCCCGCTTCATAAGGGCGAGGTACGTCACGCCCCTCTGTTCCGCTTCCGGCTGCAGCGTTAAAACTACAGCCGCGGACTTCGGGGCGCGGAGCCTCGCCGCGATGGCGTTTGCCTTCCGCCGCTGCCTCTTGGCCTTGCTTTTGGCCGCCTTTTTGGCCTGCCGCTTTTCTTCAGCAACCTGCCACCCGGCCTCGGCCGCAGGAGGGTTCGAGGTTGGGGGTGGGGGCGGCTGCGGCGCCACTGGCGCAGCAGCTTTAGCCGCTCCCCCTCCAGCCTTCCTCCTTCCCCTCTTCGCCGGGGCCGACTTGGTCGTCGCCGGCGTCGCGGGCGCCGGCGTCACAGGCGCTGGCGCGGCTCCCGCCTTGGCCTTCGCCTGGCCGGACGTTCCCGGGCCAGCAGCCACCGCGGCTGCATACGAAGCCGCCTTCTGCTGGCCCGGGGGCCTCTGTGTCGCCGCTAATGGGGGACGCCGGATCATGTTCTCCAAGACGGAGAACTGCTTCTGGAAGGGAGCCAGCTCCTGCCGCACCAGGCTCCGCACCTGGCTCAGCACTTGGCTCCCCTCCAGGGCCGCTGGACTCAGCCCCCCCCGCGGCTCCTCCGAGGCCGCCCTGGCCATGCCAGCCAGGTCTCTCCGGAGCGACTCATTCTCCGCTATGAGTCGCTCCGTAACGGCCGCGAGGCGGGCGACCTCCGCCCGCAACTCTGTCGCCTCTCCGGACCTGCTGACGTTGGCCGCCGCCGCCGCCAGAATTGAGGCTTTGACCGCTCCCTCCAGGGCGCTGCCCCTCCTCCACCAGCCTCTCGGCCCGACGCCCCGCCCCCCGGATAGAGGGTGCCAGCCCCCTCCCTGCCTCAACGCCCCTGCCCCGCCTTGCGGTGGGGATCTTACGGGCGGAGGCAAGCTCGCCCTCGGAGGACGACTCCCGGTCATCCTCCCGTCTGGGCCGCTTGCGGAAGAACTTGACGTTCTCCGCAGCAGCCCCCCCTCTTCCGTCTCTCGAGCCCGCCGAGCTGACCGTTACTAGGTCAAGTGCAGAGCCAGAATCTGACCCTGCACCTCCCCGGCGCTCAGGCGAACTCCCCGCATCACAATCGAACGCCATCAGCTCCTTAAAAGAAGCGGATCCGGATGACGTCGATCCTGAGCCTCCTCGGCTCCTGTTGCCACTGGCAATCGGAAGGTCTTTGTTGCCCACCCCATAGTACGAAGGGCAGCCCGCCGAAGCGGGGTGGGATTCCCCGACCGCTGAGCAGTCGGGACCCACCTGGGGACTTATTTTACATCGGCCTTGTTCCATAATTTTCCTTTTTGAGGGTGCGGTCCCTTACTCCTCCGCCCTTTCTCCATCACAGGGCCTCTCCTCCCACCCGCTCACTGCCCTCACAGCCACGTCTGATGAGCAGACGCGTACCAGAAGGCAGTGAGCGGGATTCCCTGCGTGTGTGTCTCTCTTGGTCTGATCCCTCACTTGCGACCTTCCGGCATGAGTGGCTCTACCGGGAAAGCTCGCAAGATCATTGAGACGCTCAAGCCCCACCACGACGACAACGTGGAGACACATTCGGTGGGGTGCGTCGAGCGGCCTGCGTTATTTTATATCGCATATTTGTAGGTAGTATGGAAACAAAAATATCTGGACAATGTAGCAAACATAAAAAAGACACATTCTTTTACAATATTTATTTACATGTTCCGAAATATTGTTTACTAGCTTCTGCCCGCGACTTCGTCCGCGTGGAATAGTTACTTTACCCCCAATTTTGAAACTCTCAGCCCGATCGGTTTAAAATTGACAAAGTTTCATACAAACGATCATCCCCTAGGATGGATCCGCTTCTTTTAAGGAGCTGATGGCGTTCGATTGTGATGCGGGGAGTTCGCCTGAGCGCCGGGGAGGTGCAGGGTCAGATTCTGGCTCTGCACTTGACCTAGTAACGGTCAGCTCGGCGGGCTCGAGAGACGGAAGAGGGGGGGCTGCTGCGGAGAACGTCAAGTTCTTCCGCAAGCGGCCCAGACGGGAGGATGACCGGGAGTCGTCCTCCGAGGGCGAGCTTGCCTCCGCCCGTAAGATCCCCACCGCAAGGCGGGGCAGGGGCGTTGAGGCAGGGAGGGGGCTGGCACCCTCTATCCGGGGGGCGGGGCGTCGGGCCGAGAGGCTGGTGGAGGAGGGGCAGCGCCCTGGAGGGAGCGGTCAAAGCCTCAATTCTGGCGGCGGCGGCGGCCAACGTCAGCAGGTCCGGAGAGGCGACAGAGTTGCGGGCGGAGGTCGCCCGCCTCGCGGCCGTTACGGAGCGACTCATAGCGGAGAATGAGTCGCTCCGGAGAGACCTGGCTGGCATGGCCAGGGCGGCCTCGGAGGAGCCGCGGGGGGGGCTGAGTCCAGCGGCCCTGGAGGGGAGCCAAGTGCTGAGCCAGGTGCGGAGCCTGGTGCGGCAGGAGCTGGCTCCCTTCCAGAAGCAGTTCTCCGTCTTGGAGAACATGATCCGGCGTCCCCCATTAGCGGCGACACAGAGGCCCCCGGGCCAGCAGAAGGCGGCTTCGTATGCAGCCGCGGTGGCTGCTGGCCCGGGAACGTCCGGCCAGGCGAAGGCCAAGGCGGGAGCCGCGCCAGCGCCTGTGACGCCGGCGCCCGCGACGCCGGCGACGACCAAGTCGGCCCCGGCGAAGAGGGGAAGGAGGAAGGCTGGAGGGGGAGCGGCTAAAGCTGCTGCGCCAGTGGCGCCGCAGCCGCCCCCACCCCCAACCTCGAACCCTCCTGCGGCCGAGGCCGGGTGGCAGGTTGCTGAAGAAAAGCGGCAGGCCAAAAAGGCGGCCAAAAGCAAGGCCAAGAGGCAGCGGCGGAAGGCAAACGCCATCGCGGCGAGGCTCCGCGCCCCGAAGTCCGCGGCTGTAGTTTTAACGCTGCAGCCGGAAGCGGAACAGAGGGGCGTGACGTACCTCGCCCTTATGAAGCGGGCGAAGGAGGCGGTGAACCTCCGGGAGCTGGGCATCACCGGGGGCATCGAGATCAGGAGGACCCTGACCGGTGCCCGGAAGCTCGAGCTCGCCGGAGCGGAGAGCGGCCCGTTCGCGGACGCCCTGGCCGAAAGGCTGAAGGCGGTCCTCCCCGCGGACGAGGTCCGAGTGTCCAGGCCGACTAAGTGCATTGATATGCGCATAGTGGGCCTGGATGACTCCGTGACGGAGGAGGAGGTTGTGGCCGCCGTCGCCAGGACTGGGGGGTGCTCTGCCGAGCTCGTCAAGGCGGGCACCCTCCGGCCTGACAACACGGGCATGCAAACCCTTGTGGTGAGCTGCCCCGTGACGGCGGCCAGAACAGTGTCGGAGGGTCGAAGGCTCTTGGTAGGGTGGGTTTCTGCGCGGGTAAAACTGCTGGAACCCAGACCTCTGAGGTGCTACCGCTGCCATGTGGGCAACCACATGGGAGCTATGTGCCCCTCGGAGGTGGACCGCAGTGGACTTTGTTTCCGCTGTGGTCAGCCCGGTCATCGGGCCGGCTCGTGCGAGGCCACGTCGCACTGCAGTGCATGTGCGGCTGTTGGCAAGCCGGCCGAGCACTGGGCTGGGGGAAGGGCCTGCGCGCCATCCACCCCGACCAAGGGCAAGAGGTCCGCCGCCGCCGCTGCCTCTGCCGCCGCCGCGGCTTCCGTCGCCGCTTCTGCTGCGGGTGCTGCGACTCCCGGTACTCGGGAGGGGGCTGAAATGGAGTGCCAGTAATGGTCCCATTTCGGCCTCCTCCAGAGACAAGTCGGCCGCTGTGCTATTGCGCAGCGGCTGATGCCTGTGGACGGTGAGCGTGGGTGGCTCGCCGTCCGATACCAGGCTGAGTCGACGACGCGTTGTGCTTCACGCGCGCCTCAAGGAGCCGTCAGCACCAGAGACGGGGCCCCATAGGGTCGGTGCCTGCTAGGGTTGCGGAATTTGTTCGAAACAGTTACCGCGGCCCTGGAACGCAAAGGGCACATGGAGGAGCACGGGTGGGTTTTAGTCAGTAAAAGTCTGACACTCCCTACCGCTCCACCCAGGGCGGGAGGGGTCATTTGATGATTTCCCATCCAAATTCAAAAAGGCCGCTCGACGCAGGGTCGCATCATCCAAAGCAAAAACGAAGTGAAGGAAAATACAAATGTGCCTTTCATAAAATATTTCTATGTATATTGTAATCGGAACGAGAAGATAAGTGATCGCAGCCTTGTTCCTGGACCACACTGTGACCACATACCGCATCACATCCAGGCCAACATAAGGTTAGTTTCTTTGATTATATAATGTCGTTAGTTTATATACTAAGGTTCTTTTTTTATTGGTAAAATATGTATTTATATTGGTGATTGATTGAACGTAGGTACATTATATTTATTATTGTGTTCAAATAATTATTGGATTTAATAAAAGATTATTTTATCAATGTCAATGTCATTAAATTCGATTTGTCAACTCAAAATGAGTTTCTTAAGCCTAGATTTATATGAACTAATGTTTTTTAAGTCTCTAATGGGTGGGGGAATGTTGGTGCAACATTTGGAGGCCGCGAAAACTTCCTCGGAAGGCTGCAGTACGGTGATGCGGGGTAGCCAGCTGCTGAGCACAACGCCTGGCTTTGCGCTGTCAGTGACTATTCACCCACAGAAGCTTCGAGTACAAGTATGACGGACATTTATACTTAATGACACCAAATAGGAGACAGGCTATGTGTAACTTCCGACGTGATTTCATTTTTAAAATATTATTTTTGTATAGATATGGTGTTATGGCTCCTTGGTGGTACATTAAAGCAAAACCGCGCGCAAGCATTTTGAACCCTTTGAATTAGTCGTACGGTACGTGCTAGTAGTCGAGGTCCCACCACGGTATCGGCATAATTTAGCTTGGATAGAACCAGACTTTCAACTAGCTGTGCACGCAGGTCTTCACTTAAAAACGGACGCATCTTATACAATACTTTAAGACGGTAGAAGCAGATTTTTACACAACTTGCAGTATGAACTTCAAAACGTAGATCCTGATCCATTATCAAACCCAAATTTCTCGCCTCATAAACACGGTCAATACATTGGCCCATTAGGATTACGTTAGTAAGATTTGAATCGATTTTATCCAGTTGACCTTTAGGCTCGAAATGCATAAATTTAGTTTTGGTCGGGTTGAGTAGTAGGTAGTGAGTTTTGTTCCGACCAGTCCACAATCCTGCCCAGGTCCTCATTTAATAATTTGACTGCAGTTTCATAGTTTTCAGGTTCAAAAGATAGGTATTACTGTTAATATTGTGTTTGAAATAAGCCACTTTTTCATAATATAAGGCTTTATTAACTAGACTTTTGATCAAGGAGATCAAAAGTAATACAATATTTTGCTCTCAGAAACGGAGTTACTACATCGCATGTGTGCTTGATTGCGCAAGCACATCATAAGCTTGATATTATCAGTTATCCATGGATACGACCTTTCCTTAATAATTTGAGTCTTACGTGGAGCATATTTATCAAAAAGTGTGGTTATATTATTGTTAAGTTGAGCCACCATAGTGTTTACATCACCTGACAGAGTTAGTGATCCATTGAATCCATTGAAGCCACCTCCTCTTTGAACTTGTCTAACGGTATGCTTTTTAAATTTCTACGTGTTATAATAATGGACGGTATTTTCTCTTTTTAAAATGAAATTCAGCTGTTATAAAAGCATGCGCACCAAGCGCACTATTCCAGTCCACCTCAACGTCCCGCGCCTTGGCATCAGTGCACACTAGGTCTATAAGTGTCTCACTAGTGGAAGTAAAATGAGTCAAATTTTACATAAAGACAGTCCCCCAAAACGACCACCCGTGTTCATTTTGAGTGTTTTAGTTATCTTCTCCACAGTGTCTCAAGTCGAAAGTCTATGACCAGTCCGTGTTGCCTGTGATAAATTGCGGACTTGAAACGTGGTCGCTCACAATGGGCCTCATCAGAAGTTTTAAAGTCACCGGAAGGCCCATGGAGAGGCTCCTTGCGTGATCGAATCAGGAAGGATGATATGCGCTAGGGAACCAAGGTTACCGACATAGACTGAAGGATCGCCTACTGAAGTGGCGGTGGGCAGGGCGCGTCGCTCGCAGAACGGATGGTCGACGGGGCGGAACGTTCTGGAGCGGGGAGCCGATCTTATCTATGTCCGGCAGTGGACGTCTGCAGGCTAGTATGATTATGATTTGCTTTACCTCAATACTTATTAAAACTATTGAGGTATGCGCAGCAGAGACGAGAGCAGACGCGTACCAGAAGGCAGTGAGCGGGATTCCCTGCGTGTGTGTCTCTCTTGGTCTGATCCCTCACTTGCGACCTTCCGGCATGAGTGGCTCTACCGGGAAAGCTCGCAAGATCATTGAGACGCTCAAGCCCCACCACGACGACAACGTGGAGACACATTCGGTGGGGTGCGTCGAGCGGCCTGCGTTATTTTATATCGCATATTTGTAGGTAGTATGGAAACAAAAATATCTGGACAATGTAGCAAACATAAAAAAGACACATTCTTTTACAATATTTATTTACATGTTCCGAAATATTGTTTACTAGCTTCTGCCCGCGACTTCGTCCGCGTGGAATAGTTACTTTACCCCCAATTTTGAAACTCTCAGCCCGATCGGTTTAAAATTGACAAAGTTTCATACAAACGATCATCCTAGGGGATGATCGTTTGTATGAAACTTTGTCAATTTTATCCCCTTGGGGGTAGAATTAATCAAAATCCTTTCTTAGCGGATGCCTACGTCATAACATCTAGGTACCTGCATTCTCTTTTCTTGCAGAAAGTAAATCTGATATGCCTGTGCAAAATTATATTGTAATAACCTTTTTTTTTTTTTTGGATGGGAAATCATCAAATGAACCCTCCCGCCCTGGGCGGAGCGGTAGGGAGTGTCAGACTTTTACTGACTAAAACCCACCCGTGCTCCTTGTGCCCTTTGCGTTCCAGGGCCGCGGTAACTCTTACGAACAAATTCCGCAACCCTAGCAGGCACCGATCCTATGGGGCCCCGTCTCTGGTGCTGACGGCTCTTTGAGGCGCGCGTGAAGCACAACGCGTCGTCAGCCTGGTGTCGGACGGCGAGCCACCCATGCTCACCGTCCACAGGCATCAGCCACTGCGCAATAGCACAGCGGCCGACTTGTCTCTGGAGGAGGCTGCAATGGGACCATTACTGACACTCCATTTCAGCCCCCTCCGGAGTATCTGGAGTCGCAGCACCCACAGCAGCAGCGGCAGAAGCGGCGACGGAAGCCGCGGCGGCGGCAGAGGCGGCGCCGGCGGCAGACCTCTTGCGCTTGGTCGGGGCGGTTGGCGCGCAGGCCCTTCCCCCAGCCCAGTGCTCGGCCGGCATGCCAACAGCCGCACATGCGACGCATTGCGGCGTGGCCTCACACGAGCCGGCCCGATGACCGGGCTGACCACAGCGAAAACAAAGTCCGCTGCGGTCCACCTCCGAGAGGCACATAGCTCCCGTGTGGTTGCCCACATGGCAGCGGTAGCACCTCAGAGGTCTGGGTTCCAGCAGTTTTACCCGCGCAGACACTCACCCCACCAAGTGCCTTCGGCCCTCCGACACAGTTCTGGACGGCGGCCAGAACTGTGTCGGAGGGCCGACACGGGGCAGCTCACCACAAGGGTTTGCATGTCCGTGTTGTCAGGACGGATGGTGCCCGCCTTGACGAGCTCGGCAGAGCACCCCCCAGTCCTGGCGACGGCGGCCACAACTTCCTCCTCCGTCACGGAGTCATCCAGGTCCACTATGCGCATGTCGATGCGCTTAGTCGGCCTGGACACCCGGACCTCGTCCGCGAGTAAGACCGCCCTCAGCCTTTCGGCCAGGGCGTCCGCGAACGGGCTTTCGGCTTCCGGGCACCGGTCAAGGTCCTCCTGACCCCGATGCCCCCGCTGATGCCCAGCTCCTGGAGGTTCACCGCCTCCTTCGCCCGCTTCATTACGGCGAGATAAGTCACGCCCTTCTGTTCCGCTTCCGGCTGCAGTGTGAGCACCACAGCCGCGGATTTCGGGGCCCGAAGCCTCGCCGCAATGGCGTTGGCCTTCCGCCGCTGCTTCCTCGCCTTCTTCCTGGCTGCCTCTTTGGCCTGCCGCTTCTGGCCAGCAACCTGCCACTCGGCCCCGGCTGCAGGAGGGTCCGAGGGTGAGGGTGGGGGCGGCTGCGGCGCCACTGGCGCAGCAGCCTTAGCCGCTCCCCCTCCAGCCTTCCTCCCACCCGTCTTCGCCGGGGCCGACTTGGTCGTCGCCGGCGTTACAGGCGCTGGCGCGGCTCCCGCCTTGGCCTTCGCCTGGCCGGACGTTCCCGGGCTGGCAGCCACGGCGGCTTCGTAGTCGCCGCTAACGGGGGACGCCGGATCATGTCCTCCAAGACGGAGAACTGCCTCCGGAAGGGAGCCAGCTCCTGCCGCACCAGGCTCCGCACCTGGCTCAGCACCCGGCTTCCCTCCAGCGCCGCCGGACTCGGCCCCCCCTGCGGCTCCACCGAGGCCGCTCTGGCCATGCCAGCCAGGTCCCTCCGGAGCGACTCATTCTCCGCTATGAGTTGCTCCGTAACGGCCGCGAGGCGGGCGACCTCCGCCCGCAACTCTGTCGTCTCTCCAGACCCGCCGACATTGGCCGCCGCTGCCGCCAGAATGGTGGCTTTGGCCGCGCTGATGGCCTCCCGCTTCGAGGATTGCTTCCTCTTGAAGGCCACAGCGCGGATCGCGGCCTCCACCACCTCCTCAAGACGAGCCCTCTGCTCCTCGGCAGTGGGAGGTACCTCTCCCGGGGACTCCGAGTCGTCAGAGTCGAGAGGAGGCGGACGAGTAGAGGGAGCCCTGCGACCGCTCCCTCCAGGGCGACGCCCCTCCTCCACCAACCTCTCGGCCCGACGCTCCACCTCCCGGGTAGAGGGAGCCAGCCCCCTCCCCGCCTCACAGCCCCTGCCCCGCCTAGCGGTGGGGATCTTCCGGGCGGAGGCACCCCGAGTCCCCGGTATCCTCCCGTCTGTGCCGCTTGCGGAAGAACTTGACGTTCTCCGCAGCAGCCCCCCCTCTTCCGTCTTCAGAGCCCGCCGAGCTGACCGTTACTAGGTCAGGTGCAGAACCAGAATCCGATTCTGCACCTCCCCGGCGCTCAGGCGAACCCTCCTCAACACAATCGAACGCCATCAGCTCCTTATAAGTAGCGGATCCGGATGACGTCGATTCGGAGCCTCCTCGGCCCTTGTTGCCATTGGCAAGCGGAAGGCGTTTGTTGCCCACCCCAGAGTACGGAGGGCAGCCCGCCGAAGCGGGGTGGGATTCCCCGACCGCTGAACAGTCGGGACCCACCTGGGGACTCATTGAACAAATGCCTTTTTCCATTTTTTGTCCTTTAAAGGGTGCAGGTCCTGTTAGCTCCGCCCCTTCTCAGGGGCCCCTCTCCTCACCTCACCTCTCTGCCTGCTCGCTGCTCTCACAGTCACGTCTGATGATCAGACGCGTACCAGAGAGCAGCGAGCAAGCTTGACACGCACACCGTCCGCAGACCCAAACACTGCTCAGGTCCCCGAACGGTGTGCCCCTCGTTTGTGTCTCTCTTGGTCTGATCCCTCACTTGCGACCTTCCGGCATGAGTGGCTCTACCGGGAAAGCTCGCAAGATCATTGAGACGCTCAAGCCCCACCACGACGACAACGTGGAGACACATTCGGTGGGGATATTGTAATAACCTATACCTACTCCACTTAAAAATAAATACCTATAACTATGTATAACTAATTAATAAAATAACTACTAAATCATAAAAGTATCTACGCTTTTACCTACATAATGCTAAAAAAACAGAACATAAATTAGCCAAAACTAACCTATTGGTATCTAAAAATCTATGCTTCTACTTCTACTACTACTTCACCTAAAAAGAAATAAAATTGAAACTATTAATCATTTGTAATTTGAACGAATATTTAAACACTACCAAAATAACTAATAAGTACCTATTTTATAAACCCTACCGCCGCACGGTGGGCTGAAAATCGGCTTTCATAGACTTAGGGATTCCAATTTGCAAGTGCTTGTTTTTATGTCGGATGTCGCTTCTATTAGTCATTACTATGTACAAAAATGACACCCGAGTTAATTCTGCCCAAAAACGAAGGAAATATAATTTTTTTACGAAAAATTTGTATGAAGCTAGTATGAAAAATCGAATTATCTCCTAAACGGCATGTTTAACCGTAATATCCTTGGAGGTGGTCATACTTTCTTTACGTCACTCTCAAATTGTCAGATTAGTGGAATATACACTTTTTAGGATGTAATTAACTCACCCTACCTTAATCTGACGCGCTCGAGAATTCCTGATGGTCAATTTTTTTTTACTAATCTGATCCTGTATCCTTCACGGACGGCCTTATATATGGGCCTCATGTTTGGTGGAGGTACTTAACCGGGTACACGGTATCCCCCTGCATATTAATCTGCCGCGCTTTAGAAAATCCCGAAATCCCCGCTTGGGCTCCCCTACTATTGACTGTTCATCGAGGTCGGAACTCGGGTCTCGGATACGCGAACAGTGTAGCGAGCGGCTAGTGTAGCTCTTAACCGAAACTAGT
Source organism: Hecatera dysodea (assembly GCA_905332915.2). Classification (NCBI taxonomy): domain Eukaryota; kingdom Metazoa; phylum Arthropoda; class Insecta; order Lepidoptera; family Noctuidae; genus Hecatera; species Hecatera dysodea. The sequence continues at coordinate 90,933 of HG995303.1, forward strand.
CGCGTAACCGAGCCGGTAGACGACGCCTCATAGAGGTGCGCGAAGTTACTATTTGAGGTATCGCTATAATTTACACAATAGACAGATAATCAACCTAAAACAAATTTTTAATAGGAAGAAGAATAGCAGTCAATTACACAAAACAATATTTCTAAATATACCTACATACCTAACACTACAAAAACCTGCCATATTAAATACTTGCCGGATAGTCAGAAAATTTTTACAACTGGATTTAGATAAGTAATAATTTAACTGCAGTACAGGATAATTTACCATCAAACAGTAGGTATGAATAACTAGGGTCTCACCTTGGTCCTCACCCGTGAGATTCTAGACAAATACCAGGTACCTACCTGAGAAAAATAAACCTAAAAACTAAAATAATAATAATAATTTATTGCCAAAAGAAAATACATGATGTGTTACTATTTTAAATCTACGAGTGCTTTTTTACATATGAATAATTTCTCCTATGCTAGGAAAAACCTGTATTATAGGAGACACCCATTCGTCCGTTATTACAATTTACAAGAATTCGTTGAACCAGACGTGTTACATACATTAGCAATAATAAATTATACCTACATAAATGTGAGTATGCGTGCGTTCAGTGAATAGTGTGTATGTGTGAGAGAGAGTGTGTGTGTGGGAGGACGAGAGTGATATGGTGTATGTGCATGTGTGATGGTATGTATGTGTGTGAGAGTGATAGTGTGTGTGTGATGGTATCTGAGCGTATGTATAGTTTAAGTCACTTAAGTGGTGGTTATATATTAAATTAGAAACTTATGTGGATGAGGGCTTTACCAGTGCGCTGGAAAAGTTTTAAGTGTTTTTTTTACATTTGAATATATTTTGGGAGTGGATATCTAGTTTTTGGTGTATTTTGTTGTAGATGCGTGTGTTAGAAATGAGTATATATATCTGTATATATATGTGTATACATATATGTAGGTATGTACATATATATATATATATGTTTGTATATAGGTGTATATATGCCATACATCTGTATTATAGATGTATTCTCATTTATGTATTTAGATAAGGGTATTCATATGGCTTTATCATATTTCAAAATATGTAAAATGCTTATATTTAATCAGTACTTTGGAATTACATTACACTATTTAATTAAAACAATGACACCCTATCTATATATATAAAAATCAATGCCACTTTTCGTTGTAATTCCATAACTCAAGAACGGGCTCACCTATCCAAACCAAATGCTTAGGATTTGGTCGGCATATTTAGTAGATGGTTTATGTGAAGTTTGCACAAAATCGGTCGAGCGGTTCCTCATTTGTCACATTTTTTGTAATAAATGAATTCAATAGAAACTTTTTTCACAGAAACTTTTTTGAAGTTTTGTTGACAGGACAAGCACGTTGTTATGTCATTCATGCCGTCAATTCATTTTGGACGTGGTTTGATTAAATCATATTATCAGCGATAAATTTTTTCTTTTCACATAATTGCATTTGCAGTGCATTCATACAAACGGTGAGTCCTGAATTTATGTATACTTTTCTAAGTTGCCGTATATGATTTCACATGGCATCATATGCGACAGCTTCTTGGGAATTTGTTTTTTTTTTGTTCTAATTTTTTTTTTCGATTTTTAAGCGAAAACATATGTGCATACGGGAAAAATGCCACCAGCCAGACGAGCAAATATAGGTTACGAAATATTAATCCACCAAAACTGTGTAACGGAACCAGATTGGCAGTGAAAAAGTTATTGCCAAATTTGATTGAAGCTACGATCTTAACTGGTAAATCAAAAGGAGAAGTTGTTTTGATACCGCGTATACCTATGATTCCAACTGATATGCCTTTTGAGTTCAAACGTTTACAATATCCTGTGCGTTTATCATTTGCGATGTCCATCAACAAGGCCCAAGGTCAAACACTTCACGTTTGTGGTGTGAATTTGGAGGAACATTGTTTTTCACATGGCCAGTTATATGTTGCCTGTTCCAGAGTCGGTACCCCCAGCCGTTTGTTTATTTATGCTCAAAATGGAAAAACAAAAAATATTGTTTATCCAAATGTTTTGGATTAAGTGTGTTGTAAATAGCTAGCAATTGATTTCGATTTTAAATAAAATATTTTTTTGATTAAATAAATGAATTTGATGTTCCGATTTGTTTATTTTATTTCACTTTATACGTAGCGAAGCACGTACCGGGCCGCTAGTAGGTATATAATATTCTAGCACGTGCACTTAGGTTTAAGTGAAGTGTCGCCTAGCAAATGTGGTGTTGTTTTGCATGGTGGGTTAGTTCTTCTTCTGGGTGTTGGGCTGTTATTTATGGTATGGTTTTTTTATGTTTAGGGCGAGATTGTTTTTTCCCAACCATAGCATCACTTCGCTGAGTCCTCTTTCGGCAAATTCTTTTGCTGAGGTCCAATTACAATTGCTGTGTCATCTGCATATGCATAAGCTATTATTTTTGTGGAGGGGAGGGATAGCTGAAATGCTGAGATGGTAACCCTTTCGGTATGGGCACGCTCAGCACATCTTTATAATTGTTATGTTTTTTATTGTTATTTTTTTTTTTACTTTGTATTTTGTTTTGTGTGTTGCTTTGCTGTTGTGTTGTGTCTATGTCAAATAAATGTTTTCTATTCTATTTAATAAAATATAAAATTAGGTACGAAATTCCGATATTAATATCGGAATTCTGATATGCGTTGCGTCCGATAGCAACCAGGCCCGAGTCGACGGCGCGTCGTGTTCCACGCGCGCCTCAATGAGCCGTCAGCATCGAAGACGGGGCCCCATAGGGTCAGTGCCTGCTAGGGTTGCGGAATTTTTTCGAGAGAGTCACCGCGGCCCTGGAACGCAAAGGGCACAAGAAGGATCACGGTTTTAGTCAGTAAGAGTCTGACACTCCCTTGTGCGGGGGAAGTCATTTGATGACTTCCCATCCAAAAAAAAAGGTACAGACTGGTATGCTTTTCGGACCAGCTTCTCTACTTCAAGGGCCCACTGCTGCAGGTTTTCACCACTACGTTGCACGCGATCCTTGAGCTACGCACGAAACACGAGTTTCAGATGAGCGTCGCCATACCTAGCTTCCAGCGCCTCAAGGAGCTGCTCGTAAGTCAATTCCTTGCCGAGAGCCTCCAGAACAGTTAAAGCCTGGTCGCGCAGGCCTAGGGGAAGGGCAGTTATGGCTTGATTTTTATTCCACCCGTTTGCCTGCATAACGGCTTTAAATTGTATTTTATAGGCCGACCAAGAAGATTCCCATCGAACGGCGGCACTTTGAAACCACGTAGCGAAGGTGTTGGTGCTACGGAAATTGCCATCCCATCTCCAAGTTTGAGGTTGCCCAACTCCTTTTTCACATCAGTAATGGCGTCATTAAACTTGCTGATCTGAGATTCAGCTTCTGACAAGCGGTTGTCATGCTGAGCTGAGCAACCTCATCCTTCACCTCCTTAATTTCTCTCCCGAAGGTTGCGCGAAGGTCTTTCATAAGCAGGATCTGTTCTTCCTGATGGTGCGCCTTCTCCTCCTTATCACGTTTGAGCTGCTCTTCCAATCGACGCGCCTGTTCCTCCTGACGACGGGCCCGTTCCTCCTGACGACGGGTCTGTTCCTCCTTGTTACGCTGCAGCTGCTTATCTAAACGATGGGCCTGTTCCTCTTGGCGACGGGCCTGCTCCTGTAGCATCATCATCAGAGCAGCAAAGTCTGGTGCTGATGATAATGCTGGAACTGCGGTGCACGGGCCGACCTCTAAGGTCGGCAGCTGTCTCTCCGCCATCTGCGGCGGTGCACCTTCAAAACGCCTTTGGTGTCCATCTCCTGCTGGCGTTGACTGCGGGTACGGATACCCTCCGTGTCGTGCTTCGGTAAAATCGGCATCTTTTATATCCACTCTGCTGACACCAATTGTTACGAGCTTCGGGTTCGTGACAATAAAAACAGCCGACTGAATAACCAAAAATGACACTTTAATTACACAACAATAATTACAACTTTAAAACTCCCTAATTATATAACACAATCGCACTAGGCTACTAATCACTTGAATTCGCAGTTGAAGATCGCTCTCGAAGTTGTCACCACAGGTTGTCACTTGTATCGTAAATCCAATACTGACTCGGTCGGTTTTTTTTTTGCATGGACCACTCGCAGTTCAGCACATTAAGCAAAGACTACAATAGTATACTGGCTAACACTAAGGCTGGTTACTGCTCAATGGCTCAAACGGACAATGCTGACTCAGTTGGTACATGTGCCAGCCTTATATAGGGCGCCGGATAATTCCAGAACCTTCTTTTGTAGAAAGTTCGTGTACATATCGCTCGCGACTGACTAGGGTTCGAGAATTCTAGCAGAATGTTCTAGCATATAAAAGTCTCGAAGGTTTTTGACTTACTAGTTCCGCTACTCGATACTAGATGGCGCTAGTGGTACCGAATGCCGCTATCTCGTGCAACAATATGTTCAAGAATATCTCTACTTGGGCCAAGTAGTATCTTTCCAGGCTAGGCAAGATAAGGAAATAGCGCGATAAGCAAATAAAATGCCTGGAAGAGCTACTGGTCCATGAAGGAACTATTTAAGGGCACTTTGCCCATTTCACTCAAGCGGAAGCTCATGGAAATGTGTATTCTCCTCATTTTGACCTATGGTGCACAAACTACGTCTTTGACTAACATCCAAAAGTCCAAACTCAAGGTTTGCGGACATGCTATGGAGCGCAGTATACAAGACTTGGTGTTCAATTAACGGATCGAATTCGAAACACGATACTGCGCTCAAAAACACAGATCGTTGACGTCACCCAGAAGACTGCCCAGCTTAAATGCGACTGGGCTGGACATGTCTGCCGTATTTCCATCGAGCGGTGGGCCTATAAAACACAAAATTGGTACCCTCAAATTGTAAGACGGGGCCGTGGCACAAGATCGGGAAAAGTGGAAGGATTGGAGGGAGGCCTTTGCGCAGCAGTGGGACATTTCAGGCTAGCTATAATAATAATAATATAATATTGATTACCGATCTGATTGTTAGTTGCAGATTATGAGGTGGTAATACGGTCTATTTCAGCGAATTTAAGAACTCCGTACGATGAGGAAACTGGCATATCCTAGAACCAACCCGCACTGGGCCCGCGTTGTGGAATACGGCCCATTCCCTAAAAAGCAGGTCTGTGTCCCAGCAGTGGGAACATAAAATATTTGCTTCGATCTCCGTCGACAGAATCATCTTGGTTAGTAACGGAATGAATCGATTTGTATGTACTTACTATTTTTTTTTTTTAGTTACAGCGAGCCTTTGGTACTAACTTTTATGTAATTTGAAAATTATCAGCGAACATAATATTGCTCAGACGCGGAAACGGGCGGGAATCTTTCTTGTACGCGCGGGGCGCGTGTGGCGTGATTGCGCCGTAGCGGCTTGATCGCCGCTATGATTGGTCGAGGCGTCGCGGTTTACGCGCGAAGACGAGTCGACGAGAGCGGGAAAATTTGAGTTGGGATGCGTTTCGTTACACGCGTCCGTTATATAGTATTTATTCTATTTTTTAGAGGAGGAGCTCGTGGCTCAAATAAAAAGCCGTATGGGTCGATATTAGAGGTTACGCAACGCTTGCCGAGATTGACCTGTGGATTGTGGACCATCTTATCATAACGAGACTTCTCCGTGCCTCGGAAAGCACGTTAAGCCGTTGGTCCCGGCTGTCATTTGGAGATTTTTGACAGTCGTTATGGATTGTCAGCAGTCTTGCCAAGAAGTACCGTGTTCCCCAGTTAATAGGTTGTGAAGGTCTGGTAGACAGCCCACAGAAATCTTAATATATTATTAAGATATCTGTGAGACAGCCGCTCCGCGTAAAATACCTACTGGTATTCAGCTAAATTCGGCTTGTCTGTGAGCCAACCCCCTCCTTCAGTTTCTCGCCTATCTTAAGGTATAAATGGTTAGTTATACCATTTATACCTTAAGATAGGCGAGAACGGGACACAAAAAATAAAATCTAAAAAAAGCTTCGTATGCAATACCGTTTCTGATAAATACCAGAAATAAAACGAGGAAAAAATGAATTCTGAGGTGGTTCGAGGATCGGCGGGACAGCTAGTAGGTACTTCAATACATTACTCAGCTCTACTTTCCTGAAAACGCTTTTATTGATCGAAGCTTTTGTTCCACATATGCTTCCACATAATATTGTCCAGTTACCTCAAGACAAATGCATAACTAAATCAATTTTACTTTACAATATCTGCTTTAAACAGTCACTCAACTTCACTCTACCTCCAAAAACCTCCCCTACCGATACTTAGCCCTGTACTGTTTTTATATTTTTCTCCAAATTTTTGTCATAAGCAGTCGTCGGTTGTGAGTTTTGCAAACTACGGCACTGGGCGGTAGCAAGCTTCGAAGAATTTATTGAATAACTAGGACGTAACTCTGGAAATTATATGAAATATAACAAACAAGAGAATGTATTTGATATTACTTGGCATCTTATTATTTTATTACTTCCTAGCTGACCCGTGCAACTTCGTCTGCGTCACATAAGAGGGAAAAATAACCATTTTTGTATGTTTCAATGATGCTCCTATGTATCGTAGCGATATGTTATATAGCCTAACCCAGCCTTCCTGAACAAAAGGGCTATCCAAAATTAAAATAATTTTAAAATTCGACCCAGCAGTTTCTAAGATTAGCGCGCGCAACTAAACAAACTTTTCAGCTTTATAATATTAGTAAAGAAGACTACGTACGCGTGGATGTCGGAAAATATTTTGGTGCGTACAGTGAATTTCTTTCACAACCTGATCCCTCTCAGAATTAAGAAAGTAGGAAAAGGTTGCAGGGCACTGACAGGTATTACCAAACAACCCAAGTATCTCCTGTTACCTCGAATCAATATTGACCAACAAACCAGACTATTTCTAATATTCAAACTAACAATACCTAAGACTGAATCAAGTTGATTCTTCAAGTTCGTACTTAAGCCCACAACGAATCAATTTTATTTGATTTTCAATGAGAACAACATATTATGAATAGCAGCGCCCCGCGGTTTCACTCGCATAGTTCCCGTTCCCGTGGGAATATGAGGATAAAAATAATATAGCCTAGGAATCACGTATGTCACCTAGGAATAGTGTAGCTTCCCAGCAGTGAATGAATTTTTCAAATTCGTTCAGTAGTTTGCGCACCTATTCAATAAAAACAAACAAACAAATCTTTCCTCTTTATAATATTAGTATAGAAAACTACCCAGCCAGGAGAAGTCGGCGCGTTTTTTTTTTTTTTAATGGACCACTCGCAGTTCAGTACACTAAGGCTGGTTATTGCTCAACCGGATAATCCTGTGGTGGCCTCAAATGAATTTAAGGCCCCCAGCCAGGGCTTAAAAAGTACTTACAAACTAAATGACCGCTCGCTAAGGGCATCCCCTGTGGGACACGGGCCTCGGCTTAGCGGGGTCATTGAGGGAGGGCAGCAAGGGACAGGCTGGGTCAGATTGATATTATTTAGGGGATTTAACGCTAATGGCTCAGCAGCGCGGGCTGGCTCGTTAGGCAAAAGGCGGGGAGGAGGCAAAAGTCGGGGAGGAAGTCGGCGCGTTTTTTTTTTTTTTTTTTTTGAAAGGACTACTCGCAGTTCAGCACATTAAGGCTGGTTACTGCTCAACCGGGCAATCCTGTGGTTGCCTTAGATTCTAAGGCCCCCAGCCAGGGCTTAAAACTACTTAAAAACTAAATGGCCGCTCGCTAAGGGCATCCCCTGTGGGACACGGGCCTCGGCTTAGCGGGGTCATTGAGGGGGGGCAGCAAGGGACAGGCTGGGTCTGATTGATATTATTTAGGGGATTTAACGCTAATGGCTCAGCAGCGCGGGCTGGCTCGTTAGGAAAAAGTCGGGGAGGGTAAGTCGGCGCGTTTTTTTTTTTTTTTTTTTTGAATGGACTACTCGCAGTTCAGCACATTGAGGCTGGTTACTGCTCAACCGGGCAAAGTCGGCGCGTGAGCGCCCTCGCCTATTTATACATGCAGCGAATGGCCGTTTCGCGCGTTAAACAAAAATCAACCGTATAGCTATACCTACATATACTGGCGCGGCGACATTTGGAAGTTTTATTTCATCTATATCTTGTGTGTTTTTAAACCGATTTCTATAATATTTTTTTATAAAATATATTTATAAAAGATTGTAGTCGTCGGGGTGAGTCAGTTTAAGTGAAAGGGTTTTGTAATTGGCATAAACTTAAACTTTAATCGAAAACTTTGAATCACAATCATGTCTGAACATTACCAGCGCAGAATTCCCAATCCAATGTCGCCACACTTATCATAATTAATATGGCGACCTTACAACTAAGACAGTTTTACCAACCTAACAGCCAATCAGTGGCTGATATTATCGCGGCCTTGGCTACTATTGGCCGGCGCGAGGCGAATGCGTGAAGGTGCGTTCGGATACGCACACGCAATTACGGCGAGTATCGCTCAAGCGGCCTACCTCTACCTTTGCGACCAGGGAGACGTTCGGATACAACCGCTATAAGATAGATAGATATATACTATCGATGACTTTTTTGTAGATCTTTTGAAGAACATCATCCTTGTAATACATACTTTTGGTGTATGATTAACGTATGCGAGGATAAGAGCTCGAAAGCGCATTTTCATCCGACTTGCTTCAAATTTATCGTCACTGCTCAGCTCCTATGTGTCTTAGCGTTATGTTATATAGCCTACTAGCGACCCGCCCCGGCTTCGCACGAGTGCAATTATGTAGATACTAATGTTTCCTCTATTATAATGTGCATTTATCATACATATAAACCTTCCTCTTTAATCACTCTATCTATTAAAAAAACCGCATCGAAATCCGTTGCTTAAAGATTTAAGCATACATAGGGACAGACAGCGGGAAGCGACTTTGTTTTATACTATGTATTGATAACCTCACTAGAAGTATGGACTACAATCGTACCAAGTTAATAAAAATCCCTTCAGTAGTTATTGATCCATGCGCGCACATACAGACAGACAGACAGACAAATTTACTGATTGCATTTTTGGCATCAGTATCGATCACTATTCATTCTCCAATATTAATTTTGAATATATTATATTCAATAAGTTACAAAGTAATATCCTATCACTGATAAAAAACCTTAGACGCAGTCGCACACGTCTTTGGTACTGCTTAGAATCCGTTAGGCATAGAGCTAAAGTTGGCTTCAGCGTCTATAGCCAGATCTCACCGACTTTTGTGGTATAAATTGGGAATATAATATCAAATGTTCTCACTGAAATATCCCGACAGTAACTAATTGGGATATTGACGTGACGTGAATAAGACTTTAAAATTGCCTTTATAGTGGGAGGCAGTTCAAAAAACGAATGATTACAAAAATGGGCGATACAGTTTGGTGTTGCAGCTACATATCTATGATCTCCATCCAAAATTGAATTACACCACTGCTAAAGGATCAAAGAATTCAGTAGGTACGCAGTGAATATACGTCGTGTTATAATAAAATAAAATTCTGAATGTCAACCTATTCGCGTGAAAAGTCCAAATACAAATGCGGAGATCGCATACGATTACGGAAAGGGCTTCTCAAGAGCATCCAGTGATACCAATAACACACAATGTGACTGACTTAATTAAGCAGTGCCAGAGACGTAAAAGAATTAATGCGGCCGAGCGGATCAACGACTGTGACAGTATATCGGTATCAAATTATGAAAATATTACCCGTTTTGTACACGTATTCACATACAACACACAGCCGTGTCCACGAGACGTGCCACATCCCATTATTTTTCTTATATGTATTTCACCACTGCTTTATATAATTTGTCTATACTTCTATATTAATATTAATAAGAGGAAAGATTTTGTATTTTTGTATGTAACGAATAAACTAAAAAACTACTGGACCGATTTCAAAAATTCTTTCACCATTAGAACGGCCATTCACCCTGAGTAACATTTACGCGGGTAAAGCCGCGGGGCGCTGCTAGTCTTATATAAATGCACTTTCAACTCAAATTCAGGCCCTCACGGTCTGATGTCCATCCCATAGGTAGGACGTACGGGGACCGAGTAATACTGAGTATGCATTGCAGTCTCTCATAAAGTCTCATGTGCAAGTCACTGTCCCACGTTTGTGAGTAAAGTGTGTGAAATGCCAAGTGTGTAAAGCCGGCAGAATCAGTTAATTTTAGTAAGTGGCAATACTGATTCACTGATTACTTCGCTGAAATCCGAGTTCCGACCGCGATGAACAGTCAATAGTAGGGGAGCCCAAGCGGGGATTTCGGGATTTTATATCCTTCTCAAAATTTATCATTATCTTTTAGCCATATCCAATCTGTGGTATCCAATTTTTTAAAACACGATGTACACTTACTAGGTTAAAAGAAAGAATTAAATCTCTTTTAGAAATAACATCTGTTTTTTGGTATTATGATTGTAATACACATAGAGAAATTGCTAAGTATAAACTATTTTATAGATATCTCAACAAATCTGTTAGTTTATAGTTGGTGCAAAAGCGTAAACAGAATTTTATCAGGTAAATACAATTACGATGGTGAAGATCAAATTAAATTAGCAGCGCTTTCATACTATATAAAACATAAAACTAAACCAAAAAAGTAAATGGCATCTTATTATTGAATTAATATTATATAATACTGTATCTAATGTATTAATTACTACCAAAAGTAGCTTATATATTGTTGCGTTGTGTGTGTGTTTGTTGTGTTGTTTTGTAGCGTATATATTGTTTTCATTTTCAGATTTAAAATGGATTTCCGCAAAGTAACGCCTGACTCAATCAATTTTATATTTTAAGTATCGCCTTGACATGCTAATAAATCATTGTAACTTGTCTCTTATAATTTTTATAATATGAGATTGTTTGTAACTGAATCGAAATTACCCAGTGATTGATGTATCTAAATGAAAGTTGAATGATTAAAAAAATATGTTGTAATGATTTGGTTTTATTTTTTACTTATAGGCGGTCGTACACCAGCAGCACTATTTGCAAAATTTAATTGTTCTTGTTGTGGTTTATTTTCTATTTTAAATGCAAATCTGGCCGAGGCTGTGGTGTAAATGTCGCTTTCCCAGTACACTAACTTTCAATTTTCAAATACGGCTGTAGTACGTATACAATACAGTATCACCTGCCTATATTTTTTTTTTTTTTTTTTTTTTTTAATTTAATGACCTGGTAACAAAGACCTTTAGGTCAAGTCTTTTTTTGTTGCACTGATTTGCACTTCTTCACTTGCAGCTTTGCAGTACTTTGGTTGGAATTTGCACTTTATTTTAAATGGATTTTATAGTATTTTTGATATATTTGTATATTGGTTTGTAGCTGTTTTTGTCTTTTAATAACTGTTCAAGTGGCGGCGGGCGGGATTCAAAATCACATTTAACTTTCACTTCACTTAATTCAATAGCTAACACTAGTCTGTCAAGTAAGAAATTCTGACATGAGAAAATGAGATGTTCTACAGTTCCTTCAGTATTTTCACAAAACGGACATATATTGTTTGAAATAATATTCAATCTTGCAAGGTGTGACGGTGCAGTATTATGGCCAAAGCGCAGCCTGTTTATCGTGGTGATAAAATCTCGGCTTGCATCCTCCTTCAGTTTATCGTACCAAGGTTTAATAGGTAATCTTTCTTGAATGCTTCCATACCACTTTCCTTTCGTATCTTGATCTTTTTTCCATATTTCATACCACAACTCATAAATGTTTTCATTAATGCTTTGTAAGAAATCAGTCATAGGGATGTCCATTGTATTTTTAACATCAACAGAATTATAACCCTCATATGCGGCTTTATCAGCCATTTCATTGCCAGTGATACCACTGTGAGAGGGTACCCACAGGAAGGCAATTTGTATATGTTCAAGATGATATTGGTAAATTATTTGTTTAATGAAATAAAGAATAAAGTTAGACTTAAATGTTACTGTAAGGCTACTTAAGGCCTTTATCATGCTTAAAGAATCAGAAACAATTAAAAAGTATTTACAGTTACTTATTTCACGTATACATAGTAATGCCTGATACACCGCATATGCCTCCGCTGTAAATATAGAACAAGATTTATGCAGAACAAAGCTTTGAGAGAATTTTCTGTGTGGATCATACAATGCTGCATGAACATAATCACTACTCTTGCTACCATCAGTGTATAAAGTATAATAACTATTGTTTTGTTCTAAAAATTGTAGCATATCTAAATTGTTATTAATTGTATTTTCAAACACTTTTACAGGATGTGAAATACATTGATATGTGAAGGAGTAACATGGCCATGGAAATTGTTTTCTAATATTGGAACAGCTATTGTCTATTTCAAGTAAGATGTTGGACAACATTGGGGAAATACCATTCAACATATCAACTTTTGTCTGTGTCTGAAAATTTCTGTGAGTAGAAGGTAATATTTTATTTATTATCTCTCTGTTATTTGATGATATTAATTTGAGAGAATATCTTTGTGCAAGTAATAGCCTTCTCAAACTTAAGGGCATGATTTTAGTCTCCACTTCCATGGCCCTTATGGGAGTGGAGCACATTGCGCCAGATATTATTCTCAAAGCCCTATTCTGCATTATATCTAATTTATTTACATGTGTACTGTACATATAAGCTAGTGAGCTATAATCAAAATGGCTTCTAACAATTGCTTTGTACAATAATGATAATGTTTTGGGGTCTGCCCCCCATGATACACCAGCAAGACATTTCATTAAATTTAAACCTTTTAGGGCGCTTTTGGAAATGTGCCTAATATGTGTTTCAAAAGTCAATTTTTGATCTATTATTATGCCCAAAAATTTCTTACTATTTACTCTAGGAATAATTTCACTGTTGTAAGTAACATTAGTTGTGGAGCTATCATTGCCAAAAATCATTACACTGCTTTTAGATGGGTTGATTTTTAGGTGTAGTAAATCATTATAATATATAAATAATTGATTTAAAGCTATGTTCACATTGTCAATTGCCACTTCTAAATTATAGCTGCTGCTGTATATAACAATATCATCAGCAAATTGCAGAATATTTACATCAGTATTATTTACAAATTTACAAATTTCACATGTGTAAATATTGTACAGCAAAGGAGACAGTGTAGCACCCTGCATTGTACCTCTTGAAGCAGATTTTGGTCCAAATAGTTTATTGTTATGTCTTACATATAGTGTCCTTTTATTCAAAAAGTTAAAAATCCATTTACATAACTGACCAGGAATACCTAATCTTGACATAATTTGGACAAGTATAGCAGGATCTACACTATCGAAAGCACCTTGAACATCTAAGAAAGTACAAACTGTGTGTAATTTTTTATTCTTTGCATTTTTCAGGTCAGAGATGAGAGAAGTAAAACTATCTGCACAGCTGCGGCCACGACGAAAACCATACTGAACATGTGGAATGATACCATTGGATTCAACATACCAATCAAGACGAAATTTAATCATGTTTTCAAAAATTTTACCTAGACAAGATGATAATGAAATTGGTCGATAGGAACTAGGAAGTTGCGGAGGTTTCTCTGGCTTGAGTATTGGAACAACACATTGTGTTTTCCAAGATTGCGGGATAGATTTAGTATACCAAAGCAGATTAAGAACGTTAAGAAATATCTTTTGGGCCGATTCGTCTAAATTTTTAATCAATAAATAAGGGTAGTCATCCAAACCAGGAGTTGTATTTCGTCTACCTTGCAGAGCCATTGTAAATTCGCGCCATGAGAAGGAATCTAATAAAAATTTTGAATTTCGATTATCATTGTTTAAATCAAAAAGGTTTTTTATATTATCAGAAGAAGAAGAAGAGCAGTGGTGGCCGAGTGGTAACGGCCCCGACTTACGAATCGTAGGTCGCGGGTTCAAACCCAGCCAGGCGCATTACTTTGTGTAATTCATTTCTTCACCACTGCTCTCAAAACGGTGAAGGAAAACATCGTGAGGAAACCGGCATGTCCTAGAACCAAAAATTCGAAGACATGTGACATTCACCAACCCGCACTGGGCCCGCGTGGTGGATTACGGCCCATTCCCTCTCCTAGAGAGGAGGCCTGTGTCCCAGCAGTGGGAACGTTAAAAGGCTGATTATGATATTATCAGAATCAGTTAAATTTGTGTTATCAGATAATTTATCTAAAAATGGAATAATGAACTCATCTCTATATGATTTATTGCCAGGTCTTATACCTTTGAACATCTTTATAAGATTCCAGATCTTACTTATTGGAGTAGTTCTATTAAAACTATTACATAAGTTGTTCCATCCAACTTTTTTCTGTTCTGAGATGGTTCTTTTTTTCTGTGCATCTTTTCTCTTGTAATTTAAATAGGTTTCGAAACTAGGCTCACTTCTATATAGTTTCAATGCATCGTAGGAAGCAACAACGCTTTTTTCACAAATTTCATTCCACCAAGGAGCTGGGGGTCTGCTTTTAAAGTTGTTCAATTTAGTTAGCTTTGGGATTGTTAATTCTTTTAGAGTATCTAATCGAAAACAGAAATCATTATAAGTTAGAATAGGATCATGTAGTTTAAGAGTCAAATCATTAAATATTGTTTTAGAAACTTTTTTGAATGTCTCCCAATCCGCTTTTTTATACAAAAACTTATCAACTGGAGGACTAATGTCATATCTATCTATGAGTAATGAAATTTCTGTTATAGTTGGGTAGTGATAACTTCCCATGGTATCATCATGCACAGACCACTCACACAATGATGCAAGACTAGAACTTATGAAGCTAACATCAATGGCAGAAGGATTTTGTCCTGGCCGATTGACAGTTGTATAACTGCCGTCATTTAAAATACATAGGTCTAAGTCATCGATTATATTATACAAATCCTGACCTCGACTCTTAGTTGATAGACATCCAAATGCAATGTGGTGGGCGTTAAAATCACCACTAATAAATATAGGTTTAGGAAGATCTTTAATTATGTCGTGCAATCTATGAATTCGTATGTGCGCACTAGTTGGTGGGCAGTATACACAGAGCACAGTTAAACTGCCGCGTACCGTGCATACGGATAAAGCTACTGTTTGAATATTTTCATAAAATTGCGTATTTATTATATTATATTTAAGATATGGTCTGATTAGTATTGCTACTCCGTTATGAGCGTTACTCGAATTTTTGTTATAAATATTGTATCCAGGTATCCTAAAATTGTTATCTTTAAACCATGTTTCGTTAAGTAAGCAAATATCAATATTTTGTTTATTTAAGAATTGTAACAATAAGGGTTTTTTACTATTAGCACTCTGAATATTATACTGAGCAATACGTAGTTTAGATAGAGAAGAATTTGGATCCATTACTTAAGATTTTTAATTAATGTAGCTTTAATACTTTTTAAAGTAGTAGGTGTATTATCTCCCTTATTACCCAATTCTACCAACGTCTGTACTAGGGCCATAAGTACATCGTTGTTGTCAATAATTTTATTTTTGATGTCTTCACTAGGTAAGACATCATTTGATTTATTTACATCATTCACAGATTTATTTACATATGTAGTATTCTTATTTACAGAGGTATGTACAGGCTTATTTACAGATTTATTTACAATATTATGTACAGGCTGCATTCTTGGCGGCGCTAGCGGAGGGAATTCTGTAGTGTCATTTATTTTCTTGGTCAGGGTAGCACTTGCATAAGTAATTTTCGTTTTCTTTTCAATTATTTTCTTCATTTTAATCGGACATAATTTTGAAATTGCTAGATGGGGCCCACTGCAGTTTACACAACAGACCTCATTTGGTTTGTCACATTCCTTATATAAGTGCTCACCTCCACAAATAGAACATCTTTGCTTGCTATTACAAATTCTTGCTGAGTGGTTAAATTTAAAACATCTAAAACATTGTTGTAAAGGGGGAACATATTCGAAAACCCTATAAGAAAATAAGTCATATTGTATACTGTCTGGCAGTATATTGGAAAGAAAAGTGATGCTTACTGTTTGCAGTGGGACACGTTCTTGGCCAACTTTTTTAGTGAATCTTCTTACTGCGATAATTTCATAAATTGATGATAATTTTGTATATAATTCTTTATTTGAGATGTTTGAAGGAACAAATCGTATGATGCCAGTTTTTTCAATCTGTGCAGCTGGTATAAATGCTCTCATGTTGTGCTTTGTTAAGAAATTAGTATTATTAATAAAATTATTAGCTGTATTGTACTGTTTAAATATAATAGCTATTTTATTAGCGTTTACTCTTTGAATTGCCGTCACACCTTTTATTTCATTGGAAAAAATATGATTCAAATAAATTGGGCTCTTGTTGCCGATTCTATCCTTGCCGTTTGCTTCAATAAATACCTTAAACTCTGTGTTATTACAGTTTTCGGGATAAAGTCTTTTATAATTTGGCTTGAGGTAAGGCATAAAAGGGTTCATACGCTCACCGCCGCCGCCTTCGCCACAGTCCATTTCCTTCATTTCGTTTGTTTCCTCAGCCCGAGGACGTTTATGAGGGGCGGGCGGGTTATCCCCGCCCCCCTCGTTACCCACCATTTCGGCGAGCTACCGTATATAATTTAACAGCTTTTTAGTCACTTTAAACCCAAAAATCCTCCGAAAACAATTAAAAGGAATTTTGAAAGAAAATTTCAAACCGCGCTTTTTCGAAGTTCCCGCCAGAATCCACCTGCCTATACTTACGTTTAAAATAGGTAGGTAGGTACCTATACCCACGGCATCGGCATTTAGTTCCGATAAAGTTTCATAGACGGCAGCACTTTCTACGTGGCCGTTTTTTATGGTCCAGTTGCTTCTCTATTCCTTTTTATACTTACTATACTCTATGGGGAGGGCAGCAAAGTTGTAAAAAAAAAACGTCATCTCGACATTCTCGAGCGTAGCTAATTTTTTTTTTATTTTGAAGGAAATAATTCAAGAATAATGAAAAATATATAATCTGACGATTTCCGCAAGCCTGCCCCTTTCTTGGTTGGCAACCCTGCTTCGCTCACTCACTATACTACCGATACGCCATATTTCTCTTTCCGCCATTGTTCTACTACAGTGCAATCAAGGAAGTCGCATCGATCTTGTGGAACAAAATTTGAAGACCGTGCGTGAGCTGCATGTCCATCAAGTCATCATCTTATTTTTAAACGGTGTCATTTAATTAAGTCACCATGCGGCAACTACTCGTTTTGCCTCTGGCTCTGCTATTTATAGCGCTCGGAGTTCCTTCAAACGCACAAAGTAAGTGAACATTTGTATTGCAACTTTATATAGTTTCATTCGAATCGATTTCTAATTGACTACTTGGATAGTCATCTTTGATCGCTGATGGTTAAGATAAGCATTAGAACGAGTTGGCGGGCTCTCAACTCGAGCTACGACAGCTCTGCGTACAACATGCGAGTAGTCGATATTGCCGCAGCTGATGGGCGACGGCTGCTTACATGATGTCACTGGATGAGTAATTTCTTCTTTCGACCTAATTAAGTTTAATTAAACGATACAATAATGTGCAGCCCTGAAACGTTTGTGCGCACAGCGATGACAGGCACTAGCTACGCATTTTTCAAGTCTTGTTTGTACCTATTTAGAACAAGGACATCGTAATCGAAATCGAAAAGATTGGCCAGTATTGGTTGGATCAGCGAATCCATTACAATAGTTCCCAATGGCAATAACTGTTAATTTTGGTAGCTGGATTGCCTTTCGTAAGCTGACACTTCGCTAGAAAATTGTCTAGTCTACTTGAATTAACTTAGATTCGCCCCTAAGATGACACACTGACCGATTAATTGCTTATTCTACTAAAACCTGGACAATTTTTTCATTTTTAAGTTCATAGTGTTTTTTCTATTGAACATTTTTAAGTTAAAAAGATACAACAAACCTTGTGTGAAAAGTCATGTCACTAGATAAGGAGCACATTACATTTAAAACCTCTAATCATAATGAATGTGAAAAGTTTGTACAAACAAGAGTGCTATAAACTGCAGATAACAGTTTCCTTGTTCTTGATGTTGTTTGTCTCACATCTTAACTTTATCAGTTAAACTGAATAAGCACAAATAAAATGTGGCTTTAATCGTAAAACAATTAACATGTTCACTTAGTAAGACTTTACCTGCATAACAGTATTTAGTATATAAGTGCAGATCAAACAAGTAGGAGGTCATGAGTAGCGTGGCACAGCATGACTTGATGTTCACATGACTTGCGCACACATAGCATCACTTGGAGAGGTTCATTCATTGTAGCATCCAACATGGTGCTAGGTGACTGACTCCTTGAGGCACAGCAGCAAAGCTCTTGTTCAATACGGCCAACCAGTCGTGGGGAGTCTGAAAATAGGCTCTGCAAACTTTTGCGCTTGAAACTGGTGAAGAAAACTGGTTATTTCCAGATTATCTTTTTGAACAAATGGACAGCTACAAAACAAAGCTAAATATTCAATTTGATAACCCACATTTATGTTTTTAACACCTTCTTTTTATTTTTTCATCCACTGTGATTTTTCTCACTCACCTGATGATTTAACAAACAATTGTGCTTTGGTATCATATTTGGTAAATATAGTGCCAACTGACACTTGCAAATTACACAAATTAAACTATCTTCACATATGACTCTAAATTAAAACTTAACAACAATAATAAAAACCATGGATAGAAACACCACAAAAATGTTAGTAGCTGACTGTACTATAATAATAATAATAACGTTTATTAATCAAGTAACAAAGACTCAATATGTTAGTAAAACTTAAGAACTATGTTAGTTAACTAATTAATTTACATCATCCCATGTGAGATGGCACTGCAGTGGTCCACATACGTACAATCCAGCCTGCTAGCTATAATTTTCAGGATATTGTTGGAACTGGCCTGCACCCTGCGTACCAAAGAAGCACACCTCACTCTCATTGTTGCGTAAAAGCAGTTTATATGTGCATCCGCGAACATACCATGCTATGTAGATAGCGAAACAAACAAGTTCCATGCTAAAAAACGTTACTGTCAAGAAAGACAATGTTACCACCGATGCAAACCTTCTGTGTGAAGTTGAGTCACCGAGATCCATGGACCCTATAGTAGACTGATGGCTTATTCAAATTCTTTATTTTATTTGCTGGCTTAGGGGCCCGCTAAATAGAAGTATGTATCGTCTTGCTGCCACAGCCCTGCACTGCACTATATATAATGATAGGTTTTAAGCTCTCTTCCTTCTTTATTTCTGTATGACAAATAAATCTACAATTTATCAGTTTTTCTGGCCAGCCAAGTAGCGGAACATGGGACAGGTGAGGTTCGGGTATGACGGGAGCTAGAGCGAGCGGGCGCAGGGAGCGCCACTAGCTGCCGTCATGTCAGCCATGTTGTATGTAGTAATAACGCGTTACGTAAACGTTTCGGTCCTCGCTATTCTACAATTTCTCGGAATGACTTCGAGACATAGACTATCGAATTTTATGTGTAAAAAACTGCTCCTAATGTTCAGATGGCAATTTATCGAAAGTTGACAATCTCAAGATATTTCATAATCTTACGGAGTCGGCAATTTTCCGGTAACATAGGTATGTCACCCGAAAATTATATAATATTTATTACATTATAATTTCTCGATATATTATGAATAAACCATTTTGTATACAATAAATCCCATCTACTATATTCAATAGTTTCCAATATATCCGTGTTTTATTATAAAAAAATAGTTTACATTTTCACCATTCCATCTAAGTTCCCTGTGCCCTATGTTCAGCTACTTAGCTAGGCCAGACAATCCAATAAATAGTACCTAGTAGGAGTAGTAGGTCGCCAACATGTCGCCAGCTCGACATGCATACGTTCACAACTTCAAGGAATGACATCCGATAGATAATTGACTATCAAATTCTGATGCGTAAAAAAGTACTCCAAATGTTCAATTTTTCGGCAACTTCTCAAGATATTTTGAACTTACGCATTTTATAATTATCCATTGACATATAGAATAAATCCCATCCAAATGACATAATTTCAAATTTTTCCAAATCAATATATCCATAAAAAGTGTTGATATTGAACTATTTTACGGCGTTTCCAATTTTCCGGAGTTTTATGCAAATAGTAATTATGGACAAATGGGGTATCTACATGGACATAAGTCCAAAGATATTCATAGGTAGGGACACCTCGAGGGACCCAGTGCCAGCGTTGTGGCTACTGGCTACGTGACGTGTGGGAGTGGGGAGTGACGCCTGGCGTGCGCAGACGCAGACGTGACGGTGGACGAGGGCGCGCCGCTGACGGTGGAGTGCGCGCTGCGCGTGGAGGAGCGCGCAGAGTGGCGGCTGGACGGCGCGCCGCCGCCCGCCGACCTGCGGCCCGCCGGCGAGGCTGCGGCCGCCGGCCGGCTCACGGCGCGCCTGCACGCCGCCGCCGCGCGGCCCGCCCACGCCGGCGTGTACACGTGCGCGCGCCAGCCCGCGCAGCGCGTGCGCGTCACCGTGCGCGCCGCCGCGCCGCCGCCCGCGCGCGCCGTGCCCGGTACTGCACTAGTGCTAGTGCGCGCATGCCGCCCGACGACCCGCCCCGAGCGGCTCTCACGCTGACACTCCTGTAAGCGAGCGTCCAGGCGCCGAACGGTTCGAGCGAATATTTATGTAGTGGCCTTAACTTTTTGTTCTGAATTATGTCGTTTTTTTTCCGAAACTATGAAGGATAAGGCCAGAATAAAACTTTAAGTCGGAAATTAGTGATGAAATTACTCGTTGAATACCAATACTTTTAACTATGATTGTGGACAGCGTACGTATTTCACTCCAGGATAGCTTCTTCATTTTTATGAAGCCCAAGCCAGCCCTTTATGGAGTTTGCAGCCACTTTAGACTAATATGATCTTACCGCACAAGCCCCAGTGCGACACTGAGCAGAAAGGCTGAGCACGACTGATCCCAACGTCTCCCTTTCACAGAGGTACTGCAGGGTACGCTCAATCTTGCGCTTTTCCTGGTCACTCTAGTAACTGGTAACAGTTACAGGGAGTGTTTCAGAGTGATAGAGTAGCTCTCTCAGTAGTTACGAAGTCCGGCCTTGCTGTTGTATTGGTCGCGGGTCGGCCGCGCGCGCACTACTCACGCCGCTGGTAGCAGTGTCGCATTGCAGTGCTTCATAGGACACAACGCGTGTTGCTCCGTAGATATGTGGGACGGGCTCCCGTGACCGACTCGGCCGTGCAGTTCTCCAAGGAAATGGACTTATTAAAAATGTCTCGTTCCACACTTCGATACAAAAATGTCGGTGTTATCGGCTCGTAACCGATAGACTAGACTTTAGAACAACGTGTTCTAATACACAGTACGGTCGGCGCCGGAGAGAGCTTACAGGAGTGCCGCGCTCGCGGGCACAGCACTGAGCACACGGACTCCTTCCACACCGTTGATAACGTCGATTGGGAAGCTGAAGCTCGCCCCGTGGCGGGAGTCCGGCGCCGCCGCGCCGCTGGCGGGCAGCAGCGTCTCGGGCGCGGAGACTCGGCGCTCATGCTACTTAGCTTCGCTCTACGTACACGTCCGTAGTTTGAATTATTTATTATTGATTCTTTTCACAGTACATTTTTTTTTATTTCTGTGTATGTATCGTAATCGTCTAAGATATTACGGTAGTTAAAACAAGATTTTGGCTTTTAAGTAGCATAATGAACTTATAACATTCAGTACACTAGCAACATGCAAGTTGCAGATATTCAGTTTTTATTAAACGATCAGGATTGAAGTAAACGCTTTTCGGTACTCCGTAGTAACGTAGCTGGCGAGCGGCGAGCGGCCGCCGCCCGGAGCAGCCTGGCCGGCGCGTGGCGCGCGGTGCGCCGCTGTAGTCGCTCGGCGCCTCCACTCCGCTGTTTCATTGATCTCAATCTAGCTTGTGACGTATTGCCGACTCTGTATGCCTGTAGTTAAGCCGTAGTATCTATGTAGGTGTTATTTAATGACAGTATGCCGTTGATTTATCGCCAGTAGAATCTACCTACTTTATTTAATTAGATAAGGTAGGTGTAGTAAGTTATCTCTGCCGTGATAAGTAAGTACCTACGTTTTGATTGAAGTAACACGACGATGTGAAACATCCCACGTGATGCAACAGTGCGCAGGGAGGCTCCTGACGCTCAGCTCGTCGAGCGCCGCTCTTGTTCATTGAATCACAGGATGCTTATTCGCCTTCCATTCTATGAGCCTACCGGCCGAGGATTACGAGTCTACGAAACGTTAGTAGTGTCGCTTGTTGTGTGGAAGCGCTGGGTAAGCGAGCGGCTGTTTCGTGTTGCAGGCGAGGCGCCGGGCGCGGCGGCGGCGGGCGCGGCGGTGGCGGCCGAGGTGCAGTACTACGACGTGGGCCGCACGTTCTCCTTCAACTGCAGCGTGCCGCGCACGCCGGACTCCGGCAGCATCGTCTGGTCAGTAGCCGCGTTCCGTTGACCACGCTCCTTCGATCTAGTCTTAATGAACTCATTGCTCTCTACTTGTTTTATTCCATAATAAAATTGCAGTGAGGTCGAGACGTAAATTGAAAACTAAACAAAAGTTAGTCCCTTCACTCCAGTTTCTGAGTCTGCGAGTTTGTAAATAAAATTGTAGTAATCTCTCCACGTAAAATACTGGTATTGGGCTAAATCCGTTTGACTCGAAGCCGACCCCGACATAGTTGGGAGAGTGCTAGGCAGAAGACTCTTCGCTTGCTCCCTGAACCCCATAGAACATATAGGGTTTATTAAAGCGTAGAGTTAGGCTGGACTGCTGCCTGCGCTTAGAATGGAACGCGATTACTGCTGAAGACTAAACATCTTGTAAACTCTTTACCAAAAAGAATTTCTGCCGTAATTAAGGCAAAGGGTAGACCCACAAAATATTAATTTTGTGGGAGAAATATCCCACATAGTCTAAAGGTTTTATTTTTATTTGTTACTCCGCATAAAACTGAAAGATATCACTTTCGGCCGAGGCTGCACGCGCGGTGGCAGTCTCACAAACCACAACCTAGCTACGAATGTGTTCAATGATGTTAATTGTGTCTTGGCGTCCATCTTCATTCGTCTTGCAGTTTTCTCCACACGTCTTCCTCAGATGTACGTAGGTCAACGTTTCCGCACCTGCCTATCCAGCTGATCCCACTATATTTCTGGGGACTGCGGAGGCTATATCATGATGAGTGTCAACACCTGTTGTAGTTATTTTCACTTTAAAAAGTCCTTGCATAGTGTTGACGTGTTTTGGATCATTCTCCTGTTTAAAAAAATCCTCTGTTCAATATCTTGTAACCTTTTTTAAGATTCCTTGTATTCGCACATGATATCCAACGGCGGAGCCAGCAAACCAGCTGCAAGCCATCACTGCCCCCCTTTCAACTGAAGCCACAGTTACAAGCGTCATTTCAACCTTTCGTTAGACTGCCGCCGTAAAAAAACTCTTTGTTATAATTTGAAGAAGTGGTCTTGAGGCCGCTATGAGTCATCCCTTGAGTCATCTGTCGGCTGTGGATACACTGACTGCACGATCCACATGAAACTGCTGCTATTTCCGGTGTAGTTAATCGTCTAATATTCCGTTTGCTACTAATAACTATACTGAAACCTTCACTCGTACATCATTGTGGCTCTCAGTCTGCGTAAAAGTTTGTTGCAAATTATTCCTTCAGGCACAAATTGTATAGTGATGTAGCCTTGGTATCTTCCGCAGTCTTTCACGTCGTTACGATTACTTTTATCGGATTTATGAAGGTCGATTATTATGCCCCTGATCTCTTGGGAATATTCCTTAATTTTACCCAATTTCTTAAAAAAAATATGTGATTTGTATAAATTTCGCAGGAGGAAGAACGGCACGCAGGTGGAGCATGTGTGGGACCTGCGCGGGCGCTACACGGTGGAGGACGGAGTGTTCAAGATGACCGTCCGCACCAAGGAGGACGACTACGGCAACTACTCGTGCGCGCTGGCCGGCGCCGCGCCCGCGCGCGTGTGGGAGCTGCGCGGCCGGCCGCACGCCAAGCTGGCCGCCAACACCAACGTCGTGGAGGGCCAGAAGCTCAAGCTGGTGTGCAAGGTAGGCGCCGCTCCCCTGCCCGCCCCGCTCCCCGCTGCCCGGCCCGTGTGACGCTCGTGTGCTCGTGCAGGTGGTGGGCAAGCCGTACCCCGGCGTGACGTGGCAGGTGGCCAACGTGTCCGACGGCGCCGCCAACCGGAGCGACGTGGCGGCGCTGCTGGGCGAGCGCGTGACGCTGGCGCGCTCGGAGCAGGGCGTGGAGGGCGCCGAGCTGGTGCTGGAGGCGGCGCTGCGCGGCGACGCGGGCAACTACACGTGCGTGCCGGCCGGCCAGCAGGCCGTCGAGGCCAGCACCGTGCTGCGCGTCAAGGACATGTACGCGGCGCTGTGGCCCTTCCTGGGCATCTGCGCCGAGGTGTTCGTGCTGTGCGCCATCATCCTGGTGTACGAGAAGCGCCGCACCAAGCCCGAGCTGGACGACTCGGACACCGACAACCACGAGCAGTGAGTGCGCCGCTCCGCTCCGCCGCTCCGGCTCTCGGCTCACGCTCACGCTCTGCTTGTGTGTTGCAGGAAGAAGTCGTAAGCGTCGTGCGGGGGAGCGGCCGCAGCCAGCCGCCTCGTTGACTTTGTGATCGTTGTTATGTTTCGTTCGCAATAGATTTATATGTATCTCCACACGTTGACACGGCGCCGTTCCGCCCTGGGCCGCAGCGTTCTGACTCGCCGCTCGTTCGTTCACTGAGCGCCTCCTGCGCCTATCGATCGGCGCGGAACGAACCGCTAATTTATAATATATTATAAATGAATCCGAGAGGAAAGTACAAAAACGAAAAGCATGTTCATTCTTGTCTTACCTTTAAACTGCAATGACTAACTCGTAATGATACTGTTTGTACCATAGCTTTGTAATATATTATGCGCTGACTTCTGTGTACTTATATTTTTTATTTTTGTAGATATTTTATTAATCGGTTATAATAATGCTCCTTACTCCGATGTTGATGCCGAGCGGCGATGATATTAATTAAGATTTAAATGAGCGGGTCGACCGGACTGTGACATTCATTCAAATGCATTTCATACAGAAGTGTATTTGGGCCAGAACACAGTGCAGCAGGTTAAGGCCCCCACAAGTCATTTAAGTAAATAGTAAATTCTGTCTAGCTTTGCCTTATCCCGCTATACTCTTACGGCCGAACCCAATAACCGATCTATCACATACTGGAGATAGAAAAACAAATGAAACAACAGAAAACCTTTATAAAGGTTTTCTGTTGTTTCATTTGTTTTTCTATCTCCAGTATGTGATAGATCGGTTATTGGGTTCGGCCGTTACTGATTTTACGCAGCCGTTCGACGCTGACTATAATATATATTACCAAAACTGTAGATTATATTATTAAAAAAATAAATTATTATGTTGATACCACTGTTTCAGTTTAAATTGTACATGATATATCCCTGATGCGACTCCTCCTCTCCTTGTCCGCAAAAGAAGGATACATTTCCTTTAGCGACAAGGTAGAGGTGCAGGAAATTAAGCCCAGAAGCATTTCGCGAGTTTAGAGTAATTTTGTGAAAAACTATCATCAATTCTTAAAATGGCTTATGGCACATTTAAGGAATTTGTGTAGATCATAATTATTATAGAAACAAAAATCGAATTTGATTTTATAGAGCGGCCATTCAAGTATTACGTAAGCACGAAAGGGGGGGTGTCTTTGATTTGCTTATTTTGGATGACATGGGGGGGATGGGGGGATCCGAGAGGTTATCACGTCAGCAATATTTCATTTGGCATATGGGATCTGAGATCATCATATGGCCTGGCGCGGTCTTACCCATTAATAGTTATTTTTTCTATAGATTCCTATAAATTCTATAGACTATAAATTCCTTATTTCTAGACTGCTGTTGCTGTACTGTTAATTGCTGTTTCATGAACCAATGAGAACGGATTCGAAAATACTTAGGTATATAAATGCTTACGTACGTAAGCATGGGGGGGGGGGGGTTGGGTAAGAGTTTCGCTTACTTTTGCTGACAAGGGGGAGGAGGCGGTCAAAAATGTCAAAAAATCTGCTTACGTAATACTTGAACGGCCCCAGATTCACTAGATCGATTCAGTCAGGACCTATTTAATTTGACCATAGCCTAGCCTTTTCCCAACGTCGGCTTACTGTGAAACCGGATTTAGCTGAATACCAGTTTTTTACATGAAGCGACTGCTTTTGTCTATAAACCCGTAATTAGGAAACAAGGTTGCTGTCAGATTTTCTGGCTTCTGACAATTCGTGACAACTGCCGGCCGAGACCAACGAATTAGCATGTTTTCCACAAAGGATTCCCAGTAGGTATGTTAAGATGATCACCCATCTATAGGCTGACCTCGGGAAGCGTTGCTTAACCTTTAAGATTGACCCGTGTGGCTTTTATTATTGAGCTACGAGCTGCTCTTTGAGTATTCTCATTCCTCATTCAGTGCTAAGTATCGATTCAAAATTACGATGTTCAATGACGAACAAGCCAATGTCACTCGAAGTTTGGCCCCAAAAAACTGTTTAACCATATACGACCTACCTACAGGTAAAACAGATTTGAATGAACCAGTAATAAGTATTCTCAATGAAAACCAAAGAAATTTTTTTATGTCGTAACAAATTGGTTCGATATTTTTTTAGTTTGAATAGGTAATACGAGTACAACCATTCGTTCGAAATTGTTTGTTTTGTTTATCAATTTTTGATGATTTTCCGCTCCACCCAGAGCGGGAGAAGTCATTTGATGATTTCCCATCCAGAAAAGAAAGGTAGGTAACCGGATATTCCTACTGGGATTGTTTTTTTTTTTACAATTTGAATCGGCAGAGGTGATGAAATCAGTGCCCTGCACTCTTCCTATTTTCTTAATTCTGATAGGGATCCAGGTTGTGGGATTTTAGCTGGAGTAATTGTTTGGTTTAGTACGCTAATCCCAGGATATCTGGGTCGAATTTTAAAATTTTGAAATTATTTTGAAAGAGCTATCCAATAATATACCCCACACGCAGGGCCGTCTTAAATTCGTGCAGGGGCCCCTGGGCACACTTGAGTCTGGGGCATATCGAAACAAAGTAGGGTAAATATGCCATACGTCGCCCCCCCCCAAACTTCGGCCGTCTTCATATTTTCAGCTTGCATTCATTGACAAGGTAATTAAGTGACAATTGCGCTACTCAAAATGCAACCTTAGTTCATACTGTATACGTACAAACCGAAACTATCCGATTAAGTCCCTCATTCTTCGCACACTGAGCGTAAGTAGCGATGGCACCGTTAAAGCGTCAAGTTCGTAGTTAAAGTAGCTAACTTGTTGTGAATACCCACACTACGGGGATTGATATGACAACGGTACCTAAGACATTTCTTTTTATTGTTTTAAGCTTTGTTATCACTAAAAAGTTATTTTTACTATATTTTGAGATAGCTTTTTACACGTTTTGGTTAATGGTTTAAGGCAGTGGTTCTTAACCTTTTGATTATAAGGGACCATATGACAAAATTTCTGGCTTGCCATGGACCACCAACTTTTTGGAGGAAGTAGGATTATTTTAGCGTCAGCATACTCTTTAATGATCACTTCTGAATCCAGTACAGGGCTGCTCCAGGCCTGAAACATACCAATTCTGACAAAAAACCGATTTCGTTGCTTTTTTTAAGTAATCAGCAGGGCCGAGAACTCCTGTCTGCATAGATGTCGATGAAAACAAAGTTATGTAGTGTGTAGCACTTTTTCGAAACATACAAAAATATTTCCTATAACATCTTGTGTTTAAGTAATTTCCTTTCTCAAACACATCTTACAAGCTGGTATTGTATTGCATTTACAATGCAATTGCATTTTTTTTTTAGTTAATTTATCTACTGCTCTCTTAACTGGTTATATTAACTTGTATGTACTTTCTTTTGTATGGACTATTTTCCTTACCTTTATGTGGAGGCTTGTTATTAGCTATTTGTTAATATTACAGTCTTTGTGTTATTGGTTGATTAGTCTGTAAGCCTTCTTTAAAATTAATTAAATAAATAAATATTTCAATCACTACTTCTTTTTGGACCCTTGCAGAAAATACTGTATTATAAGGTTGGCTTCGCGGACCACTTCGAGTGCTGCCAGGGACCACCAGTGGTCCGCGGACCACCGGTTAAGAACCACTGGTTTAAGGGAAAAATAGGGGCCGGCATTACAATACCAGTTTTGTCTAAAACCGGATACTCGGCCGTGGCCGACTTTAAAGCTAATTCAGTCTGTTTTATATATTCCAATTCTACCAAATCCATTGACTTAATAGGAGAATTTGCAAAGCTTATGGGCAAATATACCTATCTATTTTTCGTTTAACCGCCAAATACCGGCCGGGGTGATGTCAATTGAATCTCGTGAAATAAGTTACATGAAACAGGGGCCGACTTTAGAAATATTAAAGATCGTAAAGTCGGCCAGCTTCGAATTCGAGCGCCACTATACAGGCTGATTTTGATTTTTTTCTTGTAAGTGTGTGGGAAGTAATTTTTAATTTAATTATCAAACTTATTTTCCCGAAATTGATTACCTACGTATTATTAGATAGGTATATTTTTTAATATTATAAAGGGGTTAAGTGTGGATGGAGGAATTGACAATATTGAAAACATATTTAAGATAGCTAAATATGGTTCGGGAATTCGGAATACAAATTAACTCTTTGGAACTTGCTGTATATTAAACCCATGTTAATTAGCTTAAAAAATATAAAGCGTTGGGTGTGGATCGTTAGCTGATTTACTAACCTGCGTCCAGTTTTGAAACTGATGGACTGGACGCTCTTCGGTTTTAAGCCCATCCGAAGAAGAAACATTGGTTTAAAGGCTGATACAGCTTGCCAAGTGCAGTTTCCCGAGAAAGATCTGCGAGAAGAAGATGTTCGTTTTTAAATATTGATGATAATTTTTAACTTTGTTATAATTATATAATAACATTGTTAAAGTAAAACAAATATGAATGTAAACTTAGTGTGGTATTATACTCCTGCCAAAATAATATTTTTTACTGTCTTAATTTAAAACACCCTATACCCGGCCGATATTTGGGAAAAACGCGACCGACCATGGGCCGTGAACGGCCGACTTTAGGGTTTTTTCGTCCTCAACACATTTAAACCTTAACCCATTCAATGCCACCTTTTTTTAAACACTACTGACCAGGTGCCACCAGCTTTTATTATGTACTAGCTGCTGCCCGCGACTTCGTCCCCGTGGAATCCCCGATTTTAAAACTTCTTTACCGCTGCTCCGCTCCTATTGGCTTAAGCGAGATGATATATAGCTTAAAGCCTTCCTCGATAAATGGTCTATTCAACCCAAAAAGAATTTTTCAATTCGAACCAGTAGTTCCTGAGATTAGCGCGTTCAAACAAACATACAAACAAACTCTTCAGCTTTATAATATTAGTATAGATTGTGGTTGAAAATAGATTACTTACTTATGATGTAATTAATAAAAATATTAATAAATATTGTTGATAAATACGAAAAAAAACACCAAACGCATATGGTGCGTAGGTGGCATAAGGTAAAAAATTGTTTTCGGGAGATCCGAGAACGCACCTTTGAGAGTATATAGTGGATGGCTTCATGCACGATTCGAAACATGAACAAAGAATCTAAATTAGGGTGTAGGTACAAAAATAAAAATACTTATAATAAATTAAATCAGTCTTTTAATTTCTTCTCTTAATTTAAATTATAGCTCTTTGGTGAATAGATAGAAAGATCAACTGTCTGTATTATAGCTCACCTATCTTGTGAAGTACTTTTTCTGGCTTGTAAATACCTACCTACCTACCTACCTACTTAATTACCTCCGGCAATGTTAAGTGACAATTCAACCAAGCGACGACCTCTATTATTGTTTGCCATACTTGCACAGTAAACAAAATACCTAGAAAAGACGAAAATACTAGTAACTTTAAAAAATTAACCATTTAAATTTAAAAATAAAACCGTCGGTGAATAACGTGTAGGTAGGTATGTAATCCAATGTCTGTAGTGAAATATCTCAAGTTATAAACTATTTAGGTAATTTATAATAGCAGTAGTAGGTACTATTTATGTTACAACGAATCTAAGAAGTAAGAAGATAGCTTCCTAAAGCCGTAACTCTATTACCTTTTCCGTAAAATCATTGAATTATGAAGCTATTTTTATTTTATCACAAGTTAAACAATTTTTAATCAACAAATCAAAATTCAAATGTATTACGTTTACAACTATCAAACGGTACTTCTTACGGTTCTTCTTCTTCTTCTACGGTCTTTCTTGCGTTACTGGCATGGAATGGGTTATTAATACCTACTTTTTTATTTTAGTAGAAAAGTCGACTTTATGTTTATAATCATGAAATAGACTTATCAACTTGTCTGAAAACCACATCACAATGCACATGCCAACTAATGGAGCCAGCGCAATGAAGTTAGAAAATCCGTAAGGGGGCCGCGTATTTACCCTATGTATATTGAAAACTATAGATCGATAGCTCCAAGAGCTCGGAAAAGTTGCTGCCAATTTATGATAAGTTACAATACTCTTTCGACGCTTTCAAGAAACAAAAAGTTACTTTGTTTAAATCATGCCGAAAATCTTTCTTCACCTAGCGAGCGTAACGAGCTCCAAAATTTTCGAAGATTTCATCTTGCGACCGAGGTCAAAAATGTCCTGCCATTCGCTAGAAGCTAGTGCACGGTTCGCATTGATCGTTTCCTAAGAAGAACCTATAATAGGTAAGTACAATTTGGGGGCCCTCAATGAAGCGGGCCCCTGGGCACGTGCCCTTATGGTGAAGACAGAAGTGCCCACACGATTATGTTTGTTGGAATTTATTTTTTCAACCCTCAATTACATGTATGGACTATGGAGTGCTACCCCTAAAATTATGTTTTTTCATAATATCACACTCGCATATCGCACTATTGAATAGCGGTTCACCGGTTGGCGGTTGCACCTATCAATTTTCATTTATGTAGCTTTAATTGCCTGAGTAAAACGGCTGTGACGTACAGACAGACGGACATGACGAAATTATAAGGTTTCCGTTTTTGCCATGTGGCTACGGAACCCTTAAAACAGGTTCTTTTCTCTCTTATGTGACGCAGACGAAGATGTGCGGGTCAGCTAGCTAATGAATAAATGAATGCTCTTTGGTACATAGAGGTGTTTAATTAACTGAAACATTCAACAAAATAATAAACAATCTTGGAAAAAAATTGGTATACCGATATCTGGTACGTAAAAATTACAGTAAGTGGCCTGCAGGCAGCACCACAGTGTCCACAGTGGATATTTTACCGGAAAATTGCAAGCGCCGTTAGATTGTATAATATCGCTTAATACTATTTGTTTTAAATAAGCAATGGATATATTGCAAAACATTGAATTTGGTTGGGATTTATTCTATACAAAATGATTTTTCATAATATATTGAGAAATTATAATATTTATAGCATATATTTATTACAATCATAAGGAAACTACAATTTTCCGGTGACAGTAGAGTTACCAACATTTTTGGAAAAAATAACGTTATTATTTACTTATTTGGACAGGAAAAAATAAAGTATTTTCAAAGTATGTTTGAGAATATTTTTAGCACAGTACATTTTTTTATACGTATAAAGTAGGATACGTTTTTATAAAGTATGGTTGGCAACCCTAGGTGACAGATACCTATTTCTCATTCGTCAATATCTTAGCAAAATGACGGTAAGTGAATTGGTAGGTAATGTGGGTATATGCGCTTACCGACCAGTTCATCACAATATGCCGTGAGGTATGTTCACTCGAACTCATTAAAAAAATTAACCTACCCACGTAGTTAAAGATAACAAAACCAGATCAAACTATAGTTTTAAAAATACATCCTTTGGGTCATTATTCTAAGCTTTAAGCATGTTTAGCTTGGCAGGCATTAGCGCGAGTTTTTTAGCGTTCTCGATCGCGATAGCGTAAATGTCAATTCGTATTGAAACTGAATTAGCGCCGTCTACTGGCAATAACAGAAAACCTTTTTTTCATACAATTGAAAGCGAAAGTTATCGCGAGCGAGTAGGCACGACCCTACGTTAACAATTCGCACTAAACGCTGTCAAGCTCACTGCTCGCGAGGCTGTCATTTCGAAGCGGAACATTTCTGAAAATATTTCAGTTCCTTTAAATGGTGTAATTAAAATAAATTAATACTATGTAGGTATATGTTTTCATGAAATACGCCGTCTTCGAAATTTGCGGTATAACACACAATTTTAAGAAAAAATAATGCTTTCTTTTTTCTTAAAATTGTGTGTTACTTATATGTATAATACCTATGCTATTAGGTATCATTGGCGAAACTTGTTTAAGGCAATTAAACATAATCCTTAAAGTAAAGACAAGTAGGTAGATACCTACCTATAAAACAAATTTTCTTAAAAGGCATTTTCTACATGATGTTTTTTTTGTTTCTATTAAAAAGAACACATCTCTTCAGGAAATCAAATTACTTATTTACAAAGAAACAAGCATCGAGAGATGTGACCTTTTCGAAATTGGATATTCAATGTTTTCGGTAGGTACTTATGAGGTTTTGCTGGCATAATCTATGTATGCTGTGAATACTTGGCGCAATGTCACAGTTATGGTGGGTTTTCGGCAAATGCGCAAAAAAGGGAGTGGCTACGGGTCAGGATCCGGCGGATCCGGCGCTGCGGACTCACCGTCAGTCGTAAAGCACGCGCGTGTGCAGTCGCGTCCGCTCGTCACTTGTAACTATTACGTATGTCTTAGTCATTGTTTGTGGCGAATTATTAACATCAAAAAGTGCAAACACACAATATCCTTCCCTAAGCAAGGCACAGTCTGTTCCGATTACCTACTTAACCTACAAGCTCAGCGTTAAATGAGCCTTACAACTAACAAATTAATATTACCTACAGTTACAATACGATAGTCGATGATGCACGACCAGAGGCGGCGGAACTAGGCAGGGTCACTATGGTCGTGTATCCCACGGCACAGCATACGCTGTTGCTGCCATTTAAAAAAATAACAGATTTACGTTACCTACATTAACTAAACAAGAAACTAGTTACCCACTTATAAAAATGTACCTATAGGCATTTACTTAGCAGATAGCATGCCGTCTCGGCAATGTTACGAGTTATGCAGGACTGAGTCGACTAGCTATTATACTGACTTATGAACAAGTCTACCGTACGAAATAGTTTGATTAACTTGGTGCTGATCAGGGGTAGGACAAGTCCATATAAGTACCAGCGCGCTGGGTCCCGACGCGAGGCAAGCTATGTGGGTAATGCTTGCAGAGCGCTCCCCACTGCCCGCGCGCCGTGACGTCAGCGCGCTGGGTCCCGACGCGAGGCAAGCTATGTGGGTAATGCTTGCAGAGCGCTCCCCACTGCCCGCGCGCCGTGACGTCAGCGCGCTGGGTCCCGACGCGAGGCAAGCTATGTGGGTAATGCTTGCAGAGCGCTCCCCACTGCCCGCGCGCCGTGACGTCAGCGCGCTGGGTCCCGACGCGAGGCAAGCTATGTGGGTAATGCTTGCAGAGCGCTCCCCACTGCCCGCGCGCCGTGACGTCAGCGCGCTGGGTCCCGACGCGAGGCAAGCTATGTGGGTAATGCTTGCAGAGCGCTCCCCACTGCCCGCGCGCCGTGACGTCAGCGCGCTGGGTCCCGACGCGAGGCAAGCTATGTGGGTAATGCTTGCAGAGCGCTCCCCACTGCCCGCGCGCCGTGACGTCAGCGCGCTGGGTCCCGACGCGAGGCAAGCTATGTGGGTAATGCTTGCAGAGCGCTCCCCACTGCCCGCGCGCCGTGACGTCAGCGCGCTGGGTCCCGACGCGAGGCAAGCTATGTGGGTAATGCTTGCAGAGCGCTCCCCACTGCCCGCGCGCCGTGACGTCAGCGCGCTGGGTCCCGACGCGAGGCAAGCTATGTGGGTAATGCTTGCAGAGCGCTCCCCACTGCCCGCGCGCCGTGACGTCAGCGCGCTGGGTCCCGACGCGAGGCAAGCTATGTGGGTAATGCTTGCAGAGCGCTCCCCACTGCCCGCGCGCCGTGACGTCAGCGCGCTGGGTCCCGACGCGAGGCAAGCTATGTGGGTAATGCTTGCAGAGCGCTCCCCACTGCCCGCGCGCCGTGACGTCAGCGCGCTGGGTCCCGACGCGAGGCAAGCTATGTGGGTAATGCTTGCAGAGCGCTCCCCACTGCCCGCGCGCCGTGACGTCAGCGCGCTGGGTCCCGACGCGAAGCAAGCTATGTGGGTAATGCTTGCAGAGCGCTCCCCACTGCCCGCGCGCCGTGACGTCAGCGCGCTGGGTCCCGACGCGAGGCAAGCTATGTGGGTAATGCTTGCAGAGCGCTCCCCACTGCCCGCGCGCCGTGACGTCAGCGCGCTGGGTCCCGACGCGAAGCAAGCTATGTGGGTAATGCTTGCAGAGCGCTCCCCACTGCCCGCGCGCCGTGACGTCAGCGCGCTGGGTCCCGACGCGAGGCAAGCTATGTGGGTAATGCTTGCAGAGCGCTCCCCACTGCCCGCGCGCCGTGACGTCAGCGCGCTAGGTCCCGACGCGAAGCAAGCTATGTGGGTAATGCTTGCAGAGCGCTCCCCACTGCCCACGCGCCGTGACGTCAGCGCGCTGGGTCCCGACGCGAGGCAAGCTATGTGGGTAATGCTTGCAGAGCGCTCCCCACTGCCCGCGCGCCGTGACGTCAGCGCGCTGGGTCCCGACGCGAAGCAAGCTATGTGGGTAATGCTTGCAGAGCGCTCCCCACTGCCCGCGCGCCGTGACGTCAGCGCGCTGGGTCCCGACGCGAAGCAAGCTATGTGGGTAATGCTTGCAGAGCGCTCCCCACTGCCCGCGCGCCGTGACGTCAGCGCGCTGGGTCCCGACGCGAGGCAAGCTATGTGGGTAATGCTTGCAGAGCGCTCCCCACTGCCCGCGCGCCGTGACGTCAGAGCGCTGGGTCCCGACGCGAAGCAAGCTATGTGGGTAATGCTTGCAGAGCGCTCCCCACTGCCCGCGCGCCGTGACGTCAGCGCGCTGGGTCCCGACGCGAGGCAAGCTATGTGGGTAATGCTTGCAGAGCGCTCCCCACTGCCCGCGCGCCGTGACGTCAGCGCGCTGGGTCCCGACGCGAGGCAAGCTATGTGGGTAATGCTTGCAGAGCGCTCCCCACTGCCCGCGCGCCGTGACGTCAGCGCGCTGACGTCACGGCGCGCGGTTAATTCGTGAGTTAATTCTTAGGCGAACCAGTGTTTCAAAAAATATGGGCCGAGCTGGCCGAGCGCCGTCTTCGAGCCACTTCATATTCAGCCGCTAGGATCTGACGCCAGCCGTATCTCGTGCCTCCAATTCCCTAACAATCGGCCGCTGATTTTGCGCTAGCGTCTACTTCCGCCAGTGATACAACGACGGGAGATTGCTTGGCGTCCATGCTTACTGAACTAACTAACTGCTTAACTGTGAGATTAAAATAGGATATTTAACTGTGAGATTAAAATAGGATATTTAGCTGCAATCATAAAAAAGTATTACGTTAGATTTTTCCCAAATGCTAATTTTCTGGATAAATAGACTTTTGTTTATTCATTGGAGGTGTTCATTCACTGGAGTCATTATATGAATTGATCTAATAAATAACATATAACATATTTAACGTATGATTCCTTTGACAATTTCTCTGCATTTCTAACAGATGTGGATTTTCTCGTACTTATCCGACTTAAACAACTCCGTATTAGTTTTAGCTATCTACATAATATGGTTAGTAGAACAATTTTGTGCTAGTCTAGTTAACCAGGAGTGGGCTTCAGTAATGACTGAAAACAGTAATGACATGATGTAGCGAGTGCTCCTCGCCGTCAGCTCACATCACTCGCGCTCGACGTGCGCTACACGCGTTACGGGTGCATGCCTACGTCCCAGCCCGGCAGCGACGTGCGCTACACGCGGTACGGGTGCATGCCCACGTCCCAGCCCGGCAGCGACGTGCGCTACACGCGGTACGGGTGCATGCCCACGTCCCAGCCCGGCAGCGACGTGCGCTACACGCGGTACGGGTGCATGCCCACGTCCCAGCCCGGCAGCGACGTGCGCTACACGCGGTACGGGTGCATGCCCACGTCCCAGCCCGGCAGCGACGTGCGCTACACGCGGTACGGGTGCATGCCCACGTCCCAGCCCGGCAGCGACGTGCGCTACACGCGGTACGGGTGCATGCCCACGTCCCAGCCCGGCAGCGACGTGCGCTACACGCGGTACGGGTGCATGCCCACGTCCCAGCCCGGCAGCGACGTGCGCTACACGCGGTACGGGTGCATGCCCACGTCCCAGCCCGGCAGCGACGTGCGCTACACGCGGTACGGGTGCATGCCCACGTCCCAGCCCGGCAGCGACGTGCGCTACACGCGGTACGGGTGCATGCCCACGTCCCAGCCCGGCAGCGACGTGCGCTACACGCGGTACGGGTGCATGCCCACGTCCCAGCCCGGCAGCGACGAGCGCTACACGCGGTACAGGTGCAGGTCCACGCCCCAGCCCGTGGGCGCCACCCAGTCCGGCAGCGACGCCAGCAGCGCCGCGTGCGCCGCCGAGCGCGCCTCCGCGCCGAACTGCGCGTGGCCGGCCAGCGACACGTCCGCCCAGTGCGGCGCCGCCAGCCCCTCCGCGTGCGCCAGCTCCAGCTGCACGTGCCACGCCGCGCCCGCCGCGCCCGCGCGCGCGTCGTGCAGCGCCACGAAGTACGTGCGGCGCGCGCCCCAGCGCGGGCCCTCGCGCCACGCCCCCAGCGCGCCGCCCGCCACGCGCGCGCCCGGCGCCGGCGCCAGCAGCAGCACCACGTGCGCCGGCCCGCGCAGGCGCACGTCCAGGCGCAGCGCGCTGGCGTTGAGGCGCGCCAGCTGCAGCTGCGCGGCCAGGCGCGGCAGCGGCGCGGCGGGCGCGCGCACGGCCAGGCTGCGCGGCACCAGCGACAGCACGGGCAGGTAGTAGGGCGCGCCGCAGTACAGCAGGCGCGCGCACTCGGCGCCGCCCAGGCGCTCGGCGCGCTGCTCGCCCGCCACTGCAACACGACACCTGCTCAGCGGCTGATACCTTGACCACATGGGTTTGTGATTATTTTAGGAGCATCTCGCAAGAACTACTGATACATTCGTCCCTTAGCAAACAACACCGCTTAAGTAGTTTTTGCCAGTTATTTCACAAAAATTTTATGTGGTGGAAATAGTACTCTTAGTCACCGATTGAACTGATATAAACTATACTTGGCAATAAACCAAACCTAGGTGAAACCTAAATAGTTGTTACGGAAGTACCCCAGTGCATTTGTTACACTAAATGGATCGATTTTTTCGTTCCAGTGTTAAGTTATTTAAAATGACTTGAGCGGTGTTGTTTGCTAAGGGATGATATGTATATACATATAAGTTGAAAACTGCACCGTAACTGTAAAATATTGTTGCGCGCCGCAATTCGTTGCCACTAGCGCCATCTAGTATCGAGTAGCAGAACTAGTAAATTCAAGAACCTTCGAGACTTTTCGATGCTACAACTCACTCGACGCTGTAGCCGCATGAGGCGCTGCGGCCGCGCCGCGCTGTAGGGCGCGCCCAGCGGCGACAGCAGCGCCGCGCCGCCGCGCGCTAGTATAGTGGTTACCGTATCTGTCGACGGTGCTGGGCGTGTTGGCGTCGAGCTCGGGCACCCAGTAGAAGTGCTCGAGCCGGTCCCGGGGCACCAGCGGCGCGTGCAGCGTGCGGCGCGTGTGGAACAGCATGAGGCGCTGCGGCCGCGCCGCGCTGTAGGGCGCGCCCAGCGGCGACAGCAGCGCCAGCAGCGCCGCGGCGCCGCACGCCAGCGCCGCGCCCACAGCGGCGCGCCGCCGCCCGCGCGCCGCCATGGCCGGCGCCAGCAGCCAGCCGCAGCTCGCCTGCGCCAGCACCGCCACCAGCGCCGCCATCACCACCTGCCGCCCGCGCCGCACTTTATTGCCGCACGCTCTCACGTGCCAACTTCGCTTGCATAATACATTATAAATTATAACATCAACAATCAAAATTACCTACTGTTTCTTTTTTTGAATGAAATTATTTTGCTAAGTATTCTTCAATAAAAAACTAGAAGCGTCATTACATTTGGTGAACAGGTTTCAAGATCCGATGGCGAGAATACCCAATGAAACGCTACACTGTTTCAACTAAGACAATTTCATTCACAAGGAACGGAACTACTTTTACAAAAAAATCAAAAACTATATACAGTGTGAAATTTTAATGGTTGTTTTCCCGAAGCGAAATGAGTTTGTATCGGTAATACAATCGATTTACATATATAAAAAATATTAGACTCCATAAATGGCAGATTAACAATTGAATTATCAAATTAAAAAAGCAGATTATCAAACAAAACTCGAAAGCGACTTGAACCAACAGTAGGTAGTGCATCGCGCGATATGTAGGTACGCGCCGGTACGTGCGTCTCATGCAGGTATCTACCTACTTTATGCCAAGTGCACTACTATTGATTCTCGCTCTTTCGAGTTTATGAACACTTTTTTAATGATTTCTAAAATAGGCCTTTACTAATACTTTAACCCCTACAACCCAATACCGAGATCTCAAGTAAGCGATCATAGCTTGAGGCCCCCCATGCATCGTTTTTTGATGCGCTTCGCTTACGAGAAGTTTCGTGAGGAAAGAGTCTTTAGGTATAAGTATTGGATGTTTGCGATTATAGCTCAACTGAGACATCTCTAATCTACCTCCCACTCTAATTATTCCCTTTGAGTCCAAAAATAAGTTCAACGATTTGTACTTTCTTCCCTTTTTACCTAAAGTTCCCATCTTCTTAAGTTCTTGTATTTCTTCTTGTAACTCTTCTTCTTGACCCTTTCTAATACATACTTCCATCGCCTCCTCGAGTTCTGTCGTAGACAACTGTTGATTTCTTTCCTTGTTAGCAACATCAATTCTTAAGTGCAAAAACTTCCTACAGTAGGCTACTACCCTGATCATCCTTGAAAGCGATGAAAATCTGTCCCAAAAGGATATATCAAGGATACCCGAATGGACTTTCACTTCCTCCAAATTAGTAATCAAGTGTTTAGGTTTTTTATATTCTATCACTGATGATTGCCTTAAGAAGTCTGGTCCATTGAACCATATCGCAGCATTGCTGAGTGCCCCAGGAGCCACGCGGCGAGAGGCACAATCTGCTGGATTCTGTTTAGATGGAACGTGTGACCAATATTGCGTATCCAATGTGTTTAACATTTCTGAAGTGCGATTGGCCACAAACGTTTTCCAACGGCTTGGATGACTATTAAGCCATGCGAGAACAACTTCGGAATCCGTCCAAGCGTGCAGATCTAGTACATTTACATCCAGAGTTTTAGCAACGTCCACCATCAACTTAGCTAATAGAACGGCTCCGCATAGTTCTAACCTAGGTATTGACACCTGTTTGATGGGAGACACCTTGGTTTTCGAAGTAACTAACGCAACTTGTATGTTACCTTCTGCATCGACAACTCTGATGTATACCACTGCAGCGTAGGCCATTTTTGAGGCATCCGAAAAACCGTGTAGCTCCGTCTTTACATTGCTCGATTTAGTGTTAAGCCAACGTGGGATTTTAACGTTCACTAAAGAAGACAAGTTCTTACGGTAAGTGATCCATTCCTTTAATAAACTACTGGGGACTTCTTCGTCCCAACCTATACCTGCTAACCATAGCTTTTGTATCAAAATTATCGCTAAAATGATACTAGGTGCCAACCAACCTTACGGGTCGAAAAGCCTAGAAATATCCGATATTATTTTCCTTTTACTTATAGGTTCCGTCGGGAGCGGCAGTTCTACAGAGTACTGGAAAACATCAGCACGAAGATCCCAGGTAAGTCCGAGTATTTTTGTAACATTATCTATTTTTATTTTTACTTCCTCAGCCTTATCTCTTTTACTTTCTCTTATCTTATGTAATAATTCTTCACTGTTACTTATCCATTTTTGTAATAGGAATCCCCCTTTAGCTAGAATATTTTTTATTTTCGTATGAATCTTATATCCTTCCTCTACGCTTTCTGCCCCTGTCATTAAATCATCCATGTAGAAATCATTAAGAATTATTTTTGCTGCTAATGGATGATCTTTCCCTTCATCGTAAGCAACTTGATGTAAGGAACGCACTGCTAAAAACGGCGCCGATGAAGTAGCAAATGTAACCGTCACTAACTCAAATTCTTCAATTTGTTTTTCAGGACAATCCCTCCAAAGAACCCTTTGAAACATTGTGTCATCTCTATTGACCAGAACTTGTCTATACATTTTAATTATATCAGCACCTATACAAATCGGATGTGATCTCCAACGCATAACCGTATGTCTTAATCCTGCTTGTAATGTCGGGCCAACCATCAAGTCGTAAGTTATTAAGTTTTTTAAAAATGGTATTGGTATATAAATAAAATAATGCAGTACTCGTTACTGTAACATCAGGCCCAACTTTCTATGAACTTTCGCCCGGCTCCTTTCTAGACCTCGAAAGCAGCTTGTTAAAAAATCAGTAAATTGAGTAAAAGTAGGCAAATCATCCGTTGTATCTGAAGCTACTTTTAATTCCCAGGCTTTCCTGGTGTCCTTGTCCAATTTGGCACTTACAATGTGTATTATTAGTATGTCCCAAGAAGTAACATCTATTCCTAAATTTTTAATTGAACCCAAGCAATCAGATGTATTACTAAGTAATCTTTTTATTTCAGTGGCTGATTCGATTGTTAAACTCTTTCGATTAAACAAACGTTTTAAAATTCCATTTGCTAAGAATCGTTTATTATTGTACATTGCCTCTAGTTTTGCCCAGCTAGCCGTATAATTATCCGATGTTACATTAATATTTCTTAATAGGTGCTCTGCATCTCCGGTTAAGTACCCTTTAAGGTAATATAACTTCTGCGCATCGTCTAGAGTTTTGTTACTGTGTATTAACCCTACAAATAAATCCCTAAACGTCTGCCACTCACTATAATTTCCAGAGAAAACAGGTATCTTAACCTCAGGTAACTTAAAGTTCCTAAATCCTGAACTACAGCTAGCTCCTGAACTAACATTACAAGGTTCACTCAACATTTTCATATCGTTTAATACTTGTTTCAGTTCGCTTTTAAACTGTATATAAAACTCTTCGACCTCATCATATAAGCCATTCTTATGATACTTTGAACTAAGTAAATCAGACCTTTTTACCTCACTAATTATTTTTACATGTGTTTTGTGCAATAATTACCATTGCTATTCTAACTGCCGCACTCAGAGGCGCTCATTAACGCTAATCTCTGATTTACTAATTTTGTCATTGAATAATAGTCTATATCTTTATGATGTTAAGTACCTTAGGTTTTGCTATAATTGACATTAAAGTAAAATGACGTCTCTGTGCGCGGCAGTAAGTGTTCAATTCTAGTTTCTATATAACAAACAGTTAAACGCTCTTTAGGACTTTTTTAAAAGTTAGATTTTGATCTGAGTATTTTATCTTTAATGTCTTCCTGAATGTCGTTAAGCGACTCC
Organism: Hecatera dysodea; assembly: GCA_905332915.2. Lineage (NCBI taxonomy): Eukaryota > Metazoa > Arthropoda > Insecta > Lepidoptera > Noctuidae > Hecatera > Hecatera dysodea. The sequence goes on from HG995303.1 coordinate 132,634, forward strand.
ATTTTTAATTAATAACACAAGTTTGTTAGGTCACAAAACATGAAATACACAATTTTCTTGCAACTAGATACAAGACTAAATAAACCTATTGTTGCGCGCCAGAATTAAACAACGAAGATGGTTGCATTCGGTACTACTAGCGCCATCTAGTATCGAGTAGCAGAACTGGTGAAGTCAAGGACCTTCGCGATTTTTCTATGCTAGAATTCTCGGACCTTAGTCGGTCGCGACCGATATGTACGCGAACTTTCTGGAGTTCTACTCGGCGCCCTATATAAGGCCGGCACATGAGCCGACCGAGTCAGTGCGCACGGGGGTTTTCCCGGCTATCTGGAAGGAGGGGCGCGTCATAATGCTGCCCAAGGCGGGAAAGAATATCCTGAAGCCTGAGAGCTATCGGCCGATCACTCTGCTGCCCACCATCTCCAAGGTGTTCGAAGCGCTCCTGCTGCGACACTTGACACCACACATCGTTCCGCGTCCAGAACAATTCGGGTTCCGGGCTGAACACAGTACGACGCTCCAGCTGTCGAGGGTACTGCATCTGCTGTCGTCAACGATGAACAAGAAGGAGTACGCGGTCGCAGTATTCCTCGACATGGAAAAGGCCTTCGACCGTGTTTGGCACGACGGCTTAATCTACAAGCTGGCCACATCCGACGCGCCCCGTCGCGTAGTGAGAGTGGTCCAATCTTTTCTGTCCCACAGAAGCTTCAGAGTGGTGGTCGACGGCGCGCTGTCCGCCCCCCGCCCCGTTAGGGCGGGCGTGCCGCAGGGCAGCTGCCTGTCGCCAGCGTGTTACTCACGTTACACCGACGACATCCCCACCACGCCGCAGTCGACGCTCGCGCTGTACGCAGACGACGCCGCGTACATCTCCACCTCCATGAACGCCAGGCACGCGGCGTCCAAGATGCAGCGCGTGCTCGACCTCCTCCCAGACTGGCTCGCCAAATGGCGACTTTCGGTTAACGTGGGTAAGACGCAGGCGATTGTTACAGGCTCATCGCGCCTCCCACCACCTCTGAAGCTGCAAGGAGTCGACGTCGAGTGGTCGCACCAGGCCAAGTACCTGGGCGTGACCATCGAACGCCGACTCACGATGGGCTCGCACGTCCGCGCGGTCGCCGCGCAGGCAAAAGCTGTTCGCAACAAGCTCAGACCGGTGCTCTCGTCCCGACTCCCGGTGCGCGTCAAGTTGGGCGTGTACAAACTGTACATACGCCCAATACTGACGTACGCCGCACCTGCATGGCTCGCCCTCACCATTGAGGGGAACCGCAAGAAGCTCCGCGCGCAGCAACATCTTGCGCTGCGGACCATTGTTGACGCCCCTGACTTGGTGAGGAACGATGTCATCCAGCGCGACCTCGGGATTGAGAGCCTGGACGAGTTTGCGCAGCGCCTCGCGAAGGCAATGTTCGCGCGTGCCGACGCATCAGCTTGGCCCCACGTCAAGCACCTTGCGCCCTGGCACGCGCGCCCGCCTGACGCGAGGCGCCTGCCCCGCGACCTAATCGCGGACGTTTAACGGCCCATCGCACCGATTATGACGCCTGAGTGAGTCGCATTCACGTAACACGCGACTCACCCAAACAATAAGACTTCACACATAACGCACATCGCGAAGTGCGACTCGTTCTAAGTTAATATAGGCGAGTCGCGCAACGCTCACACAATAAGCATTTCTCGACATTCGCTCGAACTCACGCACCGAATATTGGCGTAGTGGAAGCGCTATTCGGTGCAAATGCACTGGGCGGTAGTACTCACACTGCACGGCCGCTCACACACAAACATAATTACCTTCTCGCAGTCCAAACCGCAAACGGCTCGATCTGTGCGCGGGGCGGACGGGGATTACATATTACTGCGGGCGTGTCAACAAGTCGGCACCTCCGTCGCTGGTCGTTCCTCGCTGGGCCTCCCCCAGGCAACTGGGGGTCTCACCTGGCGGGCTCCGACCGCCGAGGTGTCGTGAAGAAGCGTTCGCTGTGCGCTGTACACAGTGGCGCGACAACAAGTCGGCACCTCCGTCGCTGGTCGTTCCTCGCTGGGCCTCCCCCAGGCAACTGGGGGTCTCACCTGGCGGGCTCCGACCGCCGAGGTGTCGTGAAGAAGCGTTCGCTGTGCGCTGTACACAGTGGCGCGACAACAAGTCGGCACCTCCGTCGCTGGTCGTTCCTCGCTGGGCCTCCCCCAGGCAACTGGGGGTCTCACCTGGCGGGCTCCGACCGCCGAGGTGTCGTGAAGAAGCGTTCGCTGTGCGCTGTACACAGTGGCGCGACAACAAGTCGGCACCTCCGTCGCTGGTCGTTCCTCGCTGGGCCTCCCCCAGGCAACTGGGGGTCTCACCTGGCGGGCTCCGACCGCCGAGGTGTCGTGAAGAAGCGTTCGCTGTGCGCTGTACACAGTGGCGCGACAACAAGTCGGCACCTCCGTCGCTGGTCGTTCCTCGCTGGGCCTCCCCCAGGCAACTGGGGGTCTCACCTGGCGGGCTCCGACCGCCGAGGTGTCGTGAAGAAGCGTTCGCTGTGCGCTGTACACAGTGGCGCGACAACAAGTCGGCACCTCCGTCGCTGGTCGTTCCTCGCTGGGCCTCCCCCAGGCAACTGGGGGTCTCACCTGGCGGGCTCCGACCGCCGAGGTGTCGTGAAGAAGCGTTCGCTGTGCGCTGTACACAGTGGCGCGACAACAAGTCGGCACCTCCGTCGCTGGTCGTTCCTCGCTGGGCCTCCCCCAGGCAACTGGGGGTCTCACCTGGCGGGCTCCGACCGCCGAGGTGTCGTGAAGAAGCGTTCGCTGTGCGCTGTACACAGTGGCGCGACAACAAGTCGGCACCTCCGTCGCTGGTCGTTCCTCGCTGGGCCTCCCCCAGGCAACTGGGGGTCTCACCTGGCGGGCTCCGACCGCCGAGGTGTCGTGAAGAAGCGTTCGCTGTGCGCTGTACACAGTGGCGCGACAACAAGTCGGCACCTCCGTCGCTGGTCGTTCCTCGCTGGGCCTCCCCCAGGCAACTGGGGGTCTCACCTGGCGGGCTCCGACCGCCGAGGTGTCGTGAAGAAGCGTTCGCTGTGCGCTGTACACAGTGGCGCGACAACAAGTCGGCACCTCCGTCGCTGGTCGTTCCTCGCTGGGCCTCCCCCAGGCAACTGGGGGTCTCACCTGGCGGGCTCCGACCGCCGAGGTGTCGTGAAGAAGCGTTCGCTGTGCGCTGTACACAGTGGCGCGACAACAAGTCGGCACCTCCGTCGCTGGTCGTTCCTCGCTGGGCCTCCCCCAGGCAACTGGGGGTCTCACCTGGCGGGCTCCGACCGCCGAGGTGTCGTGAAGAAGCGTTCGCTGTGCGCTGTACACAGTGGCGCGACAACAAGTCGGCACCTCCGTCGCTGGTCGTTCCTCGCTGGGCCTCCCCCAGGCAACTGGGGGTCTCACCTGGCGGGCTCCGACCGCCGAGGTGTCGTGAAGAAGCGTTCGCTGTGCGCTGTACACAGTGGCGCGACAACAAGTCGGCACCTCCGTCGCTGGTCGTTCCTCGCTGGGCCTCCCCCAGGCAACTGGGGGTCTCACCTGGCGGGCTCCGACCGCCGAGGTGTCGTGAAGAAGCGTTCGCTGTGCGCTGTACACAGTGGCGCGACAACAAGTCGGCACCTCCGTCGCTGGTCGTTCCTCGCTGGGCCTCCCCCAGGCAACTGGGGGTCTCACCTGGCGGGCTCCGACCGCCGAGGTGTCGTGAAGAAGCGTTCGCTGTGCGCTGTACACAGTGGCGCGACAACAAGTCGGCACCTCCGTCGCTGGTCGTTCCTCGCTGGGCCTCCCCCAGGCAACTGGGGGTCTCACCTGGCGGGCTCCGACCGCCGAGGTGTCGTGAAGAAGCGTTCGCTGTGCGCTGTACACAGTGGCGCGACAACAAGTCGGCACCTCCGTCGCTGGTCGTTCCTCGCTGGGCCTCCCCCAGGCAACTGGGGGTCTCACCTGGCGGGCTCCGACCGCCGAGGTGTCGTGAAGAAGCGTTCGCTGTGCGCTGTACACAGTGGCGCGACAACAAGTCGGCACCTCCGTCGCTGGTCGTTCCTCGCTGGGCCTCCCCCAGGCAACTGGGGGTCTCACCTGGCGGGCTCCGACCGCCGAGGTGTCGTGAAGAAGCGTTCGCTGTGCGCTGTACACAGTGGCGCGACAACAAGTCGGCACCTCCGTCGCTGGTCGTTCCTCGCTGGGCCTCCCCCAGGCAACTGGGGGTCTCACCTGGCGGGCTCCGACCGCCGAGGTGTCGTGAAGAAGCGTTCGCTGTGCGCTGTACACAGTGGCGCGACAACAAGTCGGCACCTCCGTCGCTGGTCGTTCCTCGCTGGGCCTCCCCCAGGCAACTGGGGGTCTCACCTGGCGGGCTCCGACCGCCGAGGTGTCGTGAAGAAGCGTTCGCTGTGCGCTGTACACAGTGGCGCGACAACAAGTCGGCACCTCCGTCGCTGGTCGTTCCTCGCTGGGCCTCCCCCAGGCAACTGGGGGTCTCACCTGGCGGGCTCCGACCGCCGAGGTGTCGTGAAGAAGCGTTCGCTGTGCGCTGTACACAGTGGCGCGACAACAAGTCGGCACCTCCGTCGCTGGTCGTTCCTCGCTGGGCCTCCCCCAGGCAACTGGGGGTCTCACCTGGCGGGCTCCGACCGCCGAGGTGTCGTGAAGAAGCGTTCGCTGTGCGCTGTACACAGTGGCGCGACAACAAGTCGGCACCTCCGTCGCTGGTCGTTCCTCGCTGGGCCTCCCCCAGGCAACTGGGGGTCTCACCTGGCGGGCTCCGACCGCCGAGGTGTCGTGAAGAAGCGTTCGCTGTGCGCTGTACACAGTGGCGCGACAACAAGTCGGCACCTCCGTCGCTGGTCGTTCCTCGCTGGGCCTCCCCCAGGCAACTGGGGGTCTCACCTGGCGGGCTCCGACCGCCGAGGTGTCGTGAAGAAGCGTTCGCTGTGCGCTGTACACAGTGGCGCGACAACAAGTCGGCACCTCCGTCGCTGGTCGTTCCTCGCTGGGCCTCCCCCAGGCAACTGGGGGTCTCACCTGGCGGGCTCCGACCGCCGAGGTGTCGTGAAGAAGCGTTCGCTGTGCGCTGTACACAGTGGCGCGACAACAAGTCGGCACCTCCGTCGCTGGTCGTTCCTCGCTGGGCCTCCCCCAGGCAACTGGGGGTCTCACCTGGCGGGCTCCGACCGCCGAGGTGTCGTGAAGAAGCGTTCGCTGTGCGCTGTACACAGTGGCGCGACAACAAGTCGGCACCTCCGTCGCTGGTCGTTCCTCGCTGGGCCTCCCCCAGGCAACTGGGGGTCTCACCTGGCGGGCTCCGACCGCCGAGGTGTCGTGAAGAAGCGTTCGCTGTGCGCTGTACACAGTGGCGCGACAACAAGTCGGCACCTCCGTCGCTGGTCGTTCCTCGCTGGGCCTCCCCCAGGCAACTGGGGGTCTCACCTGGCGGGCTCCGACCGCCGAGGTGTCGTGAAGAAGCGTTCGCTGTGCGCTGTACACAGTGGCGCGACAACAAGTCGGCACCTCCGTCGCTGGTCGTTCCTCGCTGGGCCTCCCCCAGGCAACTGGGGGTCTCACCTGGCGGGCTCCGACCGCCGAGGTGTCGTGAAGAAGCGTTCGCTGTGCGCTGTACACAGTGGCGCGACAACAAGTCGGCACCTCCGTCGCTGGTCGTTCCTCGCTGGGCCTCCCCCAGGCAACTGGGGGTCTCACCTGGCGGGCTCCGACCGCCGAGGTGTCGTGAAGAAGCGTTCGCTGTGCGCTGTACACAGTGGCGCGACAACAAGTCGGCACCTCCGTCGCTGGTCGTTCCTCGCTGGGCCTCCCCCAGGCAACTGGGGGTCTCACCTGGCGGGCTCCGACCGCCGAGGTGTCGTGAAGAAGCGTTCGCTGTGCGCTGTACACAGTGGCGCGACAACAAGTCGGCACCTCCGTCGCTGGTCGTTCCTCGCTGGGCCTCCCCCAGGCAACTGGGGGTCTCACCTGGCGGGCTCCGACCGCCGAGGTGTCGTGAAGAAGCGTTCGCTGTGCGCTGTACACAGTGGCGCGACAACAAGTCGGCACCTCCGTCGCTGGTCGTTCCTCGCTGGGCCTCCCCCAGGCAACTGGGGGTCTCACCTGGCGGGCTCCGACCGCCGAGGTGTCGTGAAGAAGCGTTCGCTGTGCGCTGTACACAGTGGCGCGACAACAAGTCGGCACCTCCGTCGCTGGTCGTTCCTCGCTGGGCCTCCCCCAGGCAACTGGGGGTCTCACCTGGCGGGCTCCGACCGCCGAGGTGTCGTGAAGAAGCGTTCGCTGTGCGCTGTACACAGTGGCGCGACAACAAGTCGGCACCTCCGTCGCTGGTCGTTCCTCGCTGGGCCTCCCCCAGGCAACTGGGGGTCTCACCTGGCGGGCTCCGACCGCCGAGGTGTCGTGAAGAAGCGTTCGCTGTGCGCTGTACACAGTGGCGCGACAACAAGTCGGCACCTCCGTCGCTGGTCGTTCCTCGCTGGGCCTCCCCCAGGCAACTGGGGGTCTCACCTGGCGGGCTCCGACCGCCGAGGTGTCGTGAAGAAGCGTTCGCTGTGCGCTGTACACAGTGGCGCGACAACGCCTGCAGTAACACAACATCATACACTCGGGTTAACGTTGCTATCACTTTTTCAGTAGGCGTTAACCCGAAACTTTACGTTATTTTTATAACGCCTCAATGACGAGCTCATATTAATGGGCTGAGGGGTGCCCCCGCGGGCAGGGGGCGAAGCTCCGTGACCGCTCGCCGCGTCCTCTAGCGGGGACGTAGCGACTTCCATAGTTCAGTTACCGAGTCAGTATTGGATTTGCGATACAAGTGATAACTTCGAAAGCGATCTTCGACTGCGAACTCAAGTGATTAATAGTGCGATTGTGTTTTGTGATTAGTGAGTTTATAGTGTAATTAGTGTGGTGTAAAATAAAGTGTCATTTTTGATTATTGAATCGGCTGATTTTATTGTAACGAACCCGAAGCTCGTAACACTATTATACACTAGATAAACACTAAATAAACTTATTGTCCAGTAAACACATTCAATAACACCACGAAAAATTCTGTTTCTTTATCACTTCGGTATTTTTCTAAGTCTCAGATTGCGTTTAAAATTTCACAAGTGTTTTAAACTTGCATTCCTGAGTAAAATCGGGCATAGGTTCCCCGTCTGAACCACTTTTTGCTTAAAATTAGTACAAGTCCAAAGTAATATTATCAACGGTTAAGTTAATTATCCAATGATTTTAAGGTTCAAATTTCAATGCACTTTCTTGAATTTTTGAAGTGAATTTCTTCTTATTAATAAAGTCGAAAATGTACTCACAATTTCTTCACTATGCACTCACTGACACTCGACGTCTCTCGCCGCCTTTGTCGCCACAAAGGCGGCCACCAGAGGGCGCCCCCTCTGGTGGCCGCTTCGCACACTCCACCGCCTTGCTCCTCCACGCAACGTTACTCCTCCGGCGCCCAGCTGGATCCTCTGCTTCGATGACGTCACCGCTGACACCTCGCTGTAGGGATGCTCTGGACAGCAATCCACTGCCCAGTACTAAACGTCGCGGGGTGATAATCACCACCACCACCGATGACTGCCAAAAACACCTTCACGCAAATCCGGCTTCGAAGGACCATGAACAGGTTTCAAGATCCGATGGCGAGAATACCCAATGAAACGCTACACTGTTTCAACTAAGACAATTTAATTCACAAGGAACGGAACTACTTTTACATTTTTTTTTTTTTTGGAATGGACCACTCGCAGTTCAGCACACTAAGGCTGGTTACTGCTCAACCGGACAATAACTTTTACAAAAAAATCAAAAAAAAAAATCAAAAACTATATATAGTTTGCGCGGTAACGAAACCATAGCGAGATGTATTTCGATCCCAACGCCATCTAGGGAAGCATACGATAAACTTTGCACATATTACATATTAGACATTTGGAATGTAACAGAACTAGCAGAAAACGGGTGTTTCGAAGCCAAGCGCAAGTAACGACACTGGCGCCCAATACTATTAAAATACAATTTAGTGGCAACCTGGCCCGACCGTGCCTCACCTACACAGAGCTGCACCTCACGCATATCGGCGGTACTCTCTCAGCGGGTGTGCTTGCTGAGAGAGTACCGCACAGTTATCAACTTTTCGTTCCGAATATGATTGCTTAAAAACCGCACTAACTACTCTCCCTCTATAAGGGTTCTCTATTGTGTCACCTAACTTTTTGATCCATAATTTAAAGAGCCATAACTTTTTTGTCCTAATCATCATTTGTCCGAATGATAACTTACCCGAACTTAATATCACCTAATATCTTATGCCATAAAATTGAAATCCCTAAATATAATATGTTCTAAATCCGTTTGTCATAAATATTACAATCAATAATATACAAAATATATGAAACTGTTTTCAATAAAAGTTATATGTCCTAAATTCAAATAACATAATGTTTTTTGTGTTCAACATGATTTTTACCGCGCCCTGATGTTACAAGCACTCATGATCTTTGAAGCTGTTTATCTTCGTCAACTTTTAGATATTTCATAAAGCAAAAAAGACGTGTCCAATATTTTTCGATAATGTAACTGACGGACTAAATAGGATCATATTTTTATTCCTCAGGAAACATCCCTATTGCTATGAACTTCTCTCATTTGTTATAATAAAAAATATCTGATGATGCATTATATTTTTTTATTATGCGTAAATAAATATATTATACATGCATACGGCAGACAAGACTCGGAGTCGGATTTACAGCGATTCGTTTCTCAATATATACGTACATATGTGCATAATTATATAAGCGAATGTCTTGATTTGACATCGGGGTAGCTGTATCGACAAGCTACCACAAAACGATTCTAATGCGCAATCCGACTATCTGAAAATATATAATTATGTAGAGTCTACTAGGAGACGGACGAAGCGATTTCTTCACTCAAAATATTTTAAATTCAAATAATACTATGCTAAAACACGCATCCGCTATGCTATACCTGTGCATAAACTGATAACACATATATTATGAATGGTGTAGCTTGTACCCTTCTGCACAAACAAGTGGCAACATCCAAGTAGTGTACGTGAGACTCACATCAGGCGGCAGGTCGGCGGCGCCCGCGCGGCCCATGAGCGGCACGAACATGTGCAGCGAGCCCAGCGCCAGGTAGCTCGTCTGCGCCGCCGGCAGCGCCGCGCCCAGCGCCCACAGCGCCGCGCGCGTCCCGTCCCGCGCGCCCAGCCCCGCCGCCAGGTCGCCCGCCGCGCCGCCCGCCGCCCACAGCGCCGCCACGAACCCCGAGCGCAGCCCGCGCGCCGCGCACAGCAGCAGCAGCGCCGCCCAGCCCAGCGCCGCCGCGTCGTGCCACGCGCGCGCGCCCCACCAGCCGCGCAGCAGCGGCGGCGCGCCCCACAGCCGGCCCGCCGCCGCCCACGCGCCGCCCAGCGCTGCGGACATGTCATACTACTATACGAGGGAGTGCCGCCCCACCAGCCGCGCAGCAGCGGCGGCGCGCCCCACAGCCGCCCCGCCGCCGCCCACGCGCCGCCCAGCGCTGCGGACATGTCATACTACTATACGAGGGAGTGCCGCCCCACCAGCCGCGCAGCAGCGGCGGCGCGCCCCACAGCCGGCCCGCCGCCGCCCAGCGCTGCGGACATGTCATACTACTATACGAGGGAGTGCCGCCCCACCAGCCGCGCCCCACAGCCGGCCCGCCGCCGCCCACGCGCCGCCCAGCGCTGCGGACATGTCATACTACTATACGAGGGAGTGCCGCCCCACCAGCCGCGCAGCAGCGGCGGCGCGCCCCACAGCCGGCCCGCCGCCGCCCAGCGCTGCGGACATGTCATACTACTATACGAGGGAGTGCCGCCCCACCAGCCGCGCCCCACAGCCGGCCCGCCGCCGCCCACGCGCCGCCCAGCGCTGCGGACATGTCATACTACTATACGAGGGAGTGCCGCCCCACCAGCCGCGCAGCAGCGGCGGCGCGCCCCACAGCCGGCCCGCCGCCGCCCACGCGTGCAGCAGCAGCGCCGGCAGCAGCGCCGCCAGCACGTAGAGAGGCGTGCGAGTGAGACTGACCGGGCAGAGCGTAGAGCGGCGCCAGCAGCGCGGGGTGCGAGTAGAAGGCCAGGCGCGCGCCGGCCGCGTGCAGCAGCAGCGCCGGCAGCAGCGCCGCCAGCACGCCGGCCGCCGCCGCGCCCGCGCCCGCCAGCGCCGCGCGCCCCACAGCTCGCCACCACGCGGCGCGCGGCAGCCACAGCGCCGAGCGCGCCGCGCCCGCGCTCACGTGCACCTTCAGCAGCGCCAGCGCCAGCACCGCGGCCGCCAGCAGCAGCGCGGCCGGCGCTCGCAGCGCCACCACGCACAGCCCCAGCACGTCGAAGAACACCGGCTGGCGCGCCGTGTCGGGCTCCGACTCCAGGCTCTCGCTCGCCAGCAGCCCTGCACAGTGCACGTCCGTCAGCACGCGGCGCGGCGCACCGCTGCACGCGTCGCCAGTAGTCAGCACGTACCGTGCGCCAGCGCCAGCACGTTGTCGCCGGTGCGCTGCAGCGCGGCGGGCGGCACGCGCTCGGGCGTGTCGAGCCGCGTGTGGTACACGTAGCCGTTAGAGCTCCACGCCAGGTCCACGCCTGCAACACAAGGCGGCGTGAGCGGCGGCCGGGCGGGCGCGGCGCGGGCCGGGCGCGCACGTACCGGACAGCTTGCCGAAGTCGCGGAAGATGCGGAAGTCGGTGTCGGCGGGGATGAGGCCGCTCTCGAACAGCTCCTGCGCTAGCGACGACGCGAACGGGTGCGGCACGACGCCCGCGTACATCTGCACACAAGCGAGAGGCGTCAGCTCGGGCCGGGCGGCGGGCCCTGGACTGTACACACGGAGGCCTGGGGCTCACCTCGATGATCCAGGGGTCGTGCGGGCCGGCCTGGAACAGCACCTCGCGGCCGCCCGCGCCGCACGCCTCGATGTTGATGAAGGCGCGCACGTCCCGCGCCCACCTGCCGCCCGACAACAGTACACAATCAACTCTCACTACCACTGTATAACACGCATTATTACATCATTATTAACTACCGCATTAACAATATAATTATATTTTTAACAATAATTGAAAAGTGCCGGTCCCACATGGGCGTCGTTAAATTATTGTTCATGGTGGTAGGCTCCAGTAGCGCGCTAGCGGTAATAAACTCGAAGATAGTGCGTCAAATATGCAAATAGCATTAAACGTCATAGTTTCTATATTAGGCTTGGATAAGATTTGTCAAGCTCTAAATATAAATATAGTATATTTGGTAGGGCTCGTAGGATGCCGAGGGTACCTACAGCTTGAAGTTAAGAGTTCATTATTAGATTCTAGTGACTGAGTTAGATATCTAGCATTTGGTTGGATACATCTTTACGATGGGGAAAGAACATAAATGACTGTTGTGAGGAAGCGATGACATTTTTAATTTTACTGAAGGTATTGGCAGGCTCTTCGTGGGGTACTCATCCCACACATATTCGTAGGATATATATAAAGCACTAATTAGAAGCCGTTCAGACTGGGAGTTATTTATACGACACTGCGGCGAAGTGTCACACATCTAAGTTAGACAAACTCCAAAATCAAGCACTTCGCGTTATTGGTGGGTTTCTGAAGTCTACTCCTTTTCATACTATGGAGAACACATTGAGTATCCCCCTCTCCATATTAGACGACTGTACTTATCGTTTAAATTCTGCTCAAAAGTTAAATCGTTTTCTGAAAAATAAATACAAAGCTTTTAAGAGAACCCAGTGATTTTTGCAATAATAGCTACTGGTTACATAAAAAGCAACCCATGTCAGCAGAACGTTATAATGAAATGCAACAGGACGAGTCGGCCTCCTCTTACCCGCTTTGAAATGTTTAAATTAAACGTTATCTAATATCAATTAAAAAAATGTATTACATTATAATTTGGATGCTGATAAAGGAGCAAAGTCAAAATATCAGACCCATTCGCTAAAAGTAGAGGTGTTGCAGGAGTAACATGCTAAATACCCCGAATATTATACTATTTTCACCGAAGGACCTAAACCAGTTGCTGGTGTTGGTGCGGCATACTAGGATCCGTTCCCCGAGACTCGGGCCACTCGTGCCACTCACGCCACTGACAAACTAAACAAACATGTTCCTATTATGTCGGCGGAACTACTTGCAGTGTCACAGGCTTTGTCCTATGCTGTCAATTTAGAAGAAAAAAGATGTATACGAGTATTCATTTTAACGGACTGTAAAAGCGCTTTATTTCATATTGCTCGATACGCCTCTGGTATCAGAGGTGTATCGATAGCATATAAAACATTAAAGCAAATAAAATTAGCTAGTGACAAGAACATAACCTTGTCACTGCAACGGGTTCCTTCCCACATTGGACTCATAGGAAATGAAGAAGCCGACGAATTCGCAAGGCAAGCTCCTGAATATGTATTATTTTAGTAATCACAATCATATCCTTACATCGAACCCTTGAATACGTATAATAATGACGAGAAGGTCCACTAAAATTTCAGTGGAACTTGAGCCTTTCAGTCGGTGTTTCTTATTAAATTGCCAGTTAGAAAACACCAGACTTCATCTAGTTGAAATAGGAAGGAGAGAAAAAACAATACAAAAGTAAATATTTATATTGTTTCATGTTGAAATATGGTTTTATTATTGTTTTGCCAACACGCTCACTTTACGAGCGACACTTCGCTCGTAAAGCCTTATTACATCGTTCTTAGGGCCATAAACCGAACTATAACACGCGTGCATAATAATATTACACACTAGTGCATAATAGAATTATCCCTACAAAGTTAAGTAAGTACCTAACTGCATTTTTTTAACACCGAATTGGTTTTTCTGTCATTCCATTTGTTGTCAAGTCCATTGTTCAAAATCCATTTAGTTTTTTGGTAAAAATAATGTGTCCCTAATTAAGACGAAAAAACATTTATTGTAAGTAGGTAATCGAATTATTTATAATCCACAATCATTTTTTATAAAATATTTGCATTTTATCACTAAAATTATAATTTTGAAGTAGGCTGTATGGCTATATGTAGTCAACCATCTTGGCGCGTGCAAAAAAGAAACTTGTCACCATTTCCCATAATTTTCATATTTTGGTTGTATCGTATTATATTTGTTGTTTTTCCTCGCAAGTGTGTTGAAAAAGTGCGTATGAAACTCGGTGAGCAACTTGCTCACTAGACACTCTACGGCCTACGGCTCGGGCTGCAACTTATTTATTTATTTATTTATGCAATCTTACCTACAACTACCATTACAGATCAGCGATCCAATGCGACAGTGTGGCTTTACATATGAAACCTTATACACATCTTAAGAAGTTATATTTTTTTTTTTTTTTTTTTTTTTATTATTGGCAAGTCGCTATTTGCGCAATGCCACCAACAAAAACGGGGAAACTTGGTAGAAAATGAAATTAATTTAGGATTTTGACTTTGATTTAGGATTTGGACGGATATTTGATAGGATCATTTGGATAGATACAGGATATTAAATGTTTAAATACGTAAATTATTTAGAGAAATAAATGATGCTAAATACATGTATATTTTGAAATCATTAGTTGATAATAACACAGAGATAGAGGTAGGAAAAGGAACATTATAGGACAGTAGACTTGAAATAAAAGAATCATGATTAAGAAGAGGGCAGGAAAAAAACATGTGGTTCAAATCGCCTACCTCACCGCATTCGCAAAGGGCACTATCAACGATCTGTAACCGAGCAAGGTGGACCTGGGAACAATTATGACCCAGTCTCATACGAATCAAGCAACTCGTAGCAGCTTTACTAAAGTTGAATTTAGAAAACCATGGCTTCTTTGGGATATGCGGTTGAATACGTGAAAAATAGTTACTGTTGCGCGCCAGAATTAAGTTAGGATGATAGCGGCATTCGGTACCACTAGCGCCATCTAGTATCGAGTAGCAGAACTAGTGAAGTCAAGGACCTTCGAGATTTATCTATGCTAGAATACTCGGACCTTAGTCGGTCGCGACCGATATGTACGCGAACTTTCTGGATCTACTCGGCGCTCTATATAAGGCCGGCGCATGTACCGACCGAGTCAGTATTGGATTTGCGATACAAGTGATAACTTCGAAAGCGATCTTCGACTGCGAACTCAAGTGATTAATATTGCGATTGTGTTTTGTGATTAGTGAGTTTATAGTGTAATTAGTGTGGTGTAAATTAAAGTGTAATCCTTGTTTATTTAATCGGCTGATTTTATTGTGACGAACCCGAAGCTCGTAACAATTGGTGTCAGAAGAGTGGATTTAAAAGATGCCGATTCTACCAAAGGACGACACGGAGGGTATCCGTACCCGTAGTCAACGCCAGCAAGAGACGGACCAGAGGCGTTTTGGAGGTGCAACGCCGCAGACGACGGAGAGACAGTTGCCGACCTTGGAGGCCGGCTCGTCCGCAGTAGCTCCAGCGTCATCATCAGCACCAGACTTTGCTGCTCTGATGATGATGCTGCAGGAGCAGACTCGTCGCCAGGAAGAGCAGGCCCGTCGTTTAGAAGAGCAGCTGCAGCGTGACAAGGAGGAACAGTTTCGCCGACAGGAGGAACAGGCTCGCCGACAGGAGGAACAGGCCCGCCGTCAGGAGGAACAGGCCCGTCGGCTGGAAGAACAGCTCCGACGTGACAAGGAGGAGCAGGCGCGCCGCCAGGAAGAGCAGATGTTCCTCATCAAGGATCTGCACGCCACTTTCGGCAAGGAAATGAAGGTTGTAAAGGAAAAGGTGGTCCAGCACGAGAACCGCCTGACGGAAGCTGAAACACGAATCGACCAAATTAATCATCGGGTTGACAACGTGATTGTTGACGTGAGGAAAACGCTGGACAACCTTAAAGTTGGAGATGGAATTGCAGCCTCAGCTACTACACCTTCTCTACGTGGATTCAAAGTGCCGCCGTTCGATGGAACATCTTCCTGGTCGGCATACAAAATGCAATTTGAGGCTGTTATGAAGGCAAACGGGTGGAGTAAGGACCAGGCCATGACTGCTCTCACCCTAGGCCTCCGCGACCAGGCCCTCACTATCCTGGAAGCCCTCGGTAACGAGGTGACTTACGAGCAGCTGGTTGAGGCACTGGAAGCTAGGTATGGCGACGCTCATCTGGAACACGTGTTTCGGGCGCAGCTAAAGGATCGCGTGCAACGCAGCGGTGAAAACCTGCAGCAGTGGGCCCTTGAGGTGGAGAAGCTTGTTAGAAAAGCATACCAGTCTGTACCTGCGCTCATTCAAGGGAACCTGGTGCAGGCATTCATTGACGGCATCCGCGACCTTGAAGTTAGAGCTGCCGTGAGGCTCGGGCACCATGAGAAGCTTAAAGACGCCTTGGCACATGCATTGGAGGTGGAAGCTGCGCGGCAGGATTATCGTTCCCATTGCGTCAGGAAGGTTGCAGCGGCTACAGTTCGCGACCGTTTTAAAAGATACAGCCCTCGATGCTATGGTTGTGGGGAAAGGGGCCACCTACGGTCCAGTTGCCCTAGGCGAACTTCAGAAGGAGAAGCTGTGCGGCAGAACCATCGTTCCCACTATGGCAGGGAGGTTGCAGCAGCTGCAGTTCGTGACCATTATAAAGGGCGCAGCCCTAGATGCTACGGCTGTGGAGAAAGGGGCCACTTGAGGCCCAGTTGCCCTAAGCGAACTGTTCAAAGGGCAGATAGCCGACCTCTAGCAGGTAGAGCGGCTGACAATCGCGGACAGCGATTGGGAGAGTATGACTTGGTGGTCGAAGGTCATAGCGGGAGATCTCATGGCAACGCAGATGTATTGTCAAGAGGACCATGCCCAGAAGTCTGCAAGAATTATACGAGGCAAGAGGATAAAGAAGTCGTGCCTGTGAGGATGCTCAAGACAGACCTCAGCAACGAGTGGAAGGAAAGCATACAATGTGCACAGCGGGAAGATTCGGACATCAAACCGATTCTGGAGTGGATGAAGGCCAGTGCTCCGAAGCCTACGTGGAGTGATGTCTCAGCGATGAGTTCAATCACAAAAAGCTATTGGGCCCAATGGGACAGCTTAGTGATACAAGATGGAGTCCTGTGCCGTAAATGGGAAAATGCTAGGGGAGACAACTGTCATTTGCAAATGGTTGTCCCTAAAGCTAAAGTACCGGATGTTCTACAGCTGTACCATAATGGTTGTTCGGGAGGCCATATGGGAGTTAAACGAACTCTACTGAAGATACGGGAACGGTTTTACTGGGTCCACTGTCGTGACGATGTCGAGGACTGGTGTCGCAAGTGTACAAGTTGTGCGGCTGTAAAAGGACCTCAGACTCGTAGCAGAGGTGCATTGAAATTGTACAATGTTGGTGCACCATGGGAAAGGATAGCGCTAGACGTTGCGGGACCGTTTCCGGAAAGTGAAAGTGGTAACAAGTATTTCATGGTGGTTATGGATTATTTCACTAAGTGGCCGGAAGTCTTCGCCATTCCAAACCAAGAAGCTTCAACAGTTGCGGATAAACTAGTTCATGAAGTCTTCTGTCGTTTTGGAGTACCCTTGGAGATTCACAGTGATCAAGGAAGGAATTTTGAGTCTCAAATATTCCAGGAAACTTGCCGAGTGATGGGTACTTATAAAACGAGGACAACTTCTTACCACCTGATGCCCCACGCAGTATAACCGATTATGCGAATGACTTGCGGAACAAAATGAACGACATTCATGAGCATGTCAGACAATCGGGCCAGCAAATGTCTGAAAAGATGAAAACCCGCTATGACCGCAAAATGAACAATAAAGGGTTCGAGGAAGGTTCACTAGTGTGGTTGCACAATCCAGTTCGCAGCAAAGGGAAATCTCCTAAGCTTCAAGCTAAATGGGACGGACCGTACCGGATTGTGACGAAGATCAATGACGTGACCTACCGTATACAGAAAGGTACAAGAAGCGCTCCTAAGATCGTCCATGTTGATCGACTGGCGCGTTATTATGGCGCTGATAATGCTCGGGACGAGCATGTCTTAGGAGGGGGCAGTGTTGCGCGCCAGAATTAAGTTAGGATGATAGCGGCATTCGGTACCACTAGCGCCATCTAGTATCGAGTAGCAGAACTAGTGAAGTCAAGGACCTTCGAGATTTATCTATGCTAGAATACTCGGACCTTAGTCGGTCGCGACCGATATGTACGCGAACTTTCTGGATCTACTCGGCGCTCTATATAAGGCCGGCGCATGTACCGACCGAGTCAGTATTGGATTTGCGATACAAGTGATAACTTCGAAAGCGATCTTCGACTGCGAACTCAAGTGATTAATAGTGCGATTGTGTTTTGTGATTAGTGAGTTTATAGTGTAATTAGTGTGGTGTAAATTAAAGTGTAATCCTTGTTTATTTAATCGGCTGATTTTATTGTGACGAACCCGAAGCTCGTAACATTACCTTTAGAAGTGCTGCTATCTGCCCACAACCTGCTCCAATCTTCCCAAAGAAAACTCTTAGGTAAATTGACCAAGTCGTGGCTAAAGTTTGTACCTATATGGAAATATATCACCACAGTCTACCGCCTCGTTTGCCAGAAGATCAGCTTTAACATTACCAGTAATATTGCTATGCCCCGGTATCCAAGCGAAAGAAACTTGAAGACCAATTTTAAGGCATTTATATAAAAGGCTTCTAATAAATAAAACTACAGGAAATAAAGGTTTAGATTTAAAAGGATTTCGTTTAAGAGCTTGTAACGCACTTAGAGCGTCAGTAAATATAACAGTTTTATCCAATTTCATTAAGTAAATATACTCTAGGGCCTTGAAAAGACCATAACATTCCCCAGTAAACACCGAAGACTCAGGAGGAAGCTTAACTTTTTGTACAATTTTATACTGTGAGTGAAAAACTCCAACTCCAACATTTCCTGAAGAAGAGTGTTTTGATGCGTCTGTATAAATATGATGCCAATTCTCCCATTGCAAGTTTTTGGAAAAGTTAAATAACTCTTTTACAAAGTTGTCGTTTTTGGTAATTCCTAAGTTCAAGATAATATCCGGAGTGAACACCAATGATTCATATGGATTACCAAAGAGTGGAAACGTAATGGACTTGTATATTGGAGCTTGTAGAGAGATTAACTTTTTATAGCTTACCAGAAGACAGGGAAGAGATTTGTGAGACCAATATTGAGAAGAATTGGTTTGATCTAAAAGAGACTGAAGTTTCACACGTAAAGGATGATTGGAAAATTGTAAGGCACGGAATAAAAATTTATCGGAAAGAAACTGACGTCGAAGAGAAAGTGGAGGATCTACTGTTTCAACCTGTAAGGCATTAATTGGGCTTGATTTCATAGCCCCAGTCACAATACGCAAAGCTTTTGACTGGATAGCATCCAATTTTTTAAAAGCAGCTGAATTTCCGGGTTCTAGTAAAAATGTGCCATAATCTAGTACACTTCTAACTATAGCGCTATACATTAATTTTAGTGAAAATGGATGGGCTCCCCACCAAACTCCGGACAAACATCTTAATATATTTAGTCTTTGTTCACACCTTGATGCAATATATTCACAGTGTGGAACTCCAGTAAGTTTACTATCTAAAATCAGTCCTAAAAACTTAACTGATGATTTTACAGGAATAGGAACATTATCATAATATACAGTAACAGGAGGCGGAAGGCGCATCCGAGAAAAAAGAACAATTGAACTTTTTGAGGTAGATAGCTCAAGACCATTGCTATCCATCCATTTTTTTAAAAGGGAGAGACCTGATGTCAATGAATTACAAGCCGTTGAGATAGAGCTATTTGGGCAATACAATAGAAGATCATCAGCATATTGAAGCACTTTTACTTCATTATTCAGAGAGGATTCAAGATCATAAGTGTAAATATCATAAAGTAGAGGACTTAGTACTGATCCTTGAGGGAGACCTTTCCACACGACTCTAGTTTCACAAGAGTCGTCAATAGTTAGATTTATATACCTCTCAGATAGTATATTTAAAATGAAGTTTATAAGTAAAATAGGTACATTTAACTGCTCAAGTTTACATTTTAATTTTGATATTACAACATTATCATAAGCCGAATTTATATCAAGAAAAGCTGCAACTATGGAGTGATTAGTAGAGAATGCTAATCGAATGTCAGTGACAAAGATACTTAGACTATCTAAGGTACTTTTACCTCTCCTGAAACCGAACTGACTTTCACTTAATAATTCCCTGTTTTCTATAAACCACTCTAACCTATTTTTAACCAAGTGTTCTGATATCTTTAACATAATTGATGACAAAGCTATGGGACGATAAGATGTGCTGTCAGATGGACTTTTGTTGGGTTTCAGTACTGGAAGAATATCTTGCGATTTCCAAGAAAGGGGAACATTCCCCGTTATCATAATCTGGTTTATTAATTTTAGGTAATATGAAAGAGATAGATCACTCATGTTAGTCAGAAAAGAGTAAGGGATCCCATCTGCGCCCGGTGCAGAATCTGTGATATGGCTGACAACACCTTTCAACTCTTCTAGAGTAAATGGGTTATTGAGTTCACAGGGAGGATCTGACAATGTGAGAGGCATACTATACGGAACAATGTCATTTGGGACATATGAGGGAGCTAATTTATCTAAAAATTGATTTTTTAACTGAGTTGGAAGAAATGCGGTAGACGATTCTGAAAACGCTGATCTGAACCTTCTGATATTGCGCCAAACAACAGATGGTTGAACATTAGGTGATATAGAAAGACAAAATAATCTCCAGCTTTCAAATTTCTTTTTTTTAAATAATTTTTTGGTCTCTGAAATTATTTCACACAAAATGTCAAAATTTTCTTCGGTAGAATTTTCGTAGTAGTTTAGTTCACACTGCTTTCGTTTTAATATTGCATCTGTGCAATCTTTATCCCACCATGGTGAAGATGGAATTTTATTATGTGGATTTTTAAAAGGAAAAAGTTTATCAGCGGTTTTTATCATGGCTTTAGCTAAAGCCTCAGCACATGACTGTTCATTGCCACTCTTAATTTCAGGAAGAGCAGAAACTATTTCATCCATGTGTTCCCTAAAAGTATGCCAGTTTACATCCGTTAGTCTATACTTCAACCGCGGAGGGCGATTGGAATACATTTTTTGGTTATATGGAAATGATAAAACTATGGGGAAATGGTCGCTCCCATAAGAGGAAAGCATAACTTCCCAACTCAGGCGCGAAGCTAATTTATCAGTGCATAATGATAAGTCAGGTGCACTAACTCCTTCATTTGGAGAGGTGCGTCGAGTAGGGGACCCAGTGTTTAATATACAAAGATTAAGATTATCTACAATTTCTAATAAAGAGCTACCAAAGCCATTTGTTGATGAGCTTCCCCAGACTTCATGTTGGGAATTAAAATCTCCTAAAACTATATATGGTTTAGGAAGTATAGAAAAAATATTTACAATTTCACTAAAAATTACAGCAGAAGGACGAGGAATATATACAGAAACAAAACAGATATTATCTACAATTGCTGCAATAATAGAAAAGTCATTATTATGAGATGGGAGTGTGAAAAGTGAAAATGGATGATGATGTTTGATGAGTAAAGCTACACCGCCATACCCATCAGAGCGGTCTTCCCTGAGACAGGCATACCCAGGAACCTTAAACAAAGACCCTGGTTTAAGCCATGTCTCTTGAAGTGAAAAAACAAAAGGATTATATTTATTTACAAGATATATTATATCACATTTTTTACTTACTGCGCTTCGGCAGTTCCATTGGAACACCTTTGCTTTGTTGTCCATTATTTTTATTTGATTCAGAAACTGCATTCAATACAGTGGCAGCGATGGTCGGTGAAAGGTTATGAGTTTGAGTTAGAGATTTAATTAATGCTATGATCAATTCGCTAACAGATAAAGTAGATAAGTCATCTCTGGGGATGATAGCACAACCATCTTTAGGTTGAGGCACACCCTGAGTAAGCTCCTGATGGAATTGCCGATCGTAACCTTTGGAAAAGTGAGGTGGCGACCGAGGATTAATAAAAACTGTCTTTTTATATGATGTTTTATTTTTTGATGGAGAGTAATCCTGTGGAATTGATGCATTTATATTGCTAGAAACTGTGGGTGAGGAGAGCAAGGCATCAGCATAAGAAATTTTTGAAATTGTAGGATGAAGTTTTGAAGCTTCAGCATACGAAATGCAGGACTTGGCCATTGACTCCTTAATGTTTTTCTGCCTCTCATATTCTAAGCATTTTTTGCTAGTTGCCTCATGGTATCCTTTACAGAGGCAACAACGTATGCTGTCTTCAGAGACGGTGCAAGCATCCCCAGAGTGACCTTGACCGCACTTATAACATCTAGGTGTTGACCTACATTGATTTTTAACGTGACCATATCTGCAACAGTTATAGCATTGTATAGTAGGATAAATGTATAAATCGACTGTTAGAGAAGAGTAGCACATATACACCCGCTTTGGTAAAACTTGACCATCGAATGTCAAAATAACAGTTTCTGTATTTTTTAACTGAGGTTTATCGTCTAATATAGTTTTTCTCTTAATCCTCCTAAGTTTTAAAATCTTCCCGCAACCAATTGGGACCGAGATGTTTTCAAGAACCTCGTCGTCAGACCACTCCATGGGAACGCCTCTGACGACGCCCATGCGAGTGACAGAGAACGTCGGAATAAAAGATTTAAAATTTTCCTTTTCCAACATCTTATTGGTAATAAAAGAATTGGCATCTTGGAATGTGGAAAAAGATAAAACAAGCCGATTGCGTCCGATTTTTTTAAGACTTCCATTGATAATACCTTTAAATGAGTTTCTCTTTAAAAACCTACCAAATGAAATTGGATTTAAAAATGTATTTCCATTGGAAGCAGATTGCTCCTTTTGTACGTGAACTAAAAATGGTGCCGCATCCGAGGAATTATATAATAATCTGGCCACCGAAACCGAAATCTGTGGTGATTCATTTGAATTAATGATCTGAGGAGTAATGGGAGGATTGGATGCCGTATTTACATATTCTGTTTCCATTTCCACCTCACCGCAACTACAATCGTTGTGACGTTTCCCGCCACTTTTGCGCCTTTTTTTATTGCAATGTTTACATAAAGTAGGCCGAGAAGAAATCCTTTTTCTTTTGGAATTAGAAGTGCTGATAGAACCATCAGTATCAACACTAGTGTCGTTGTTCGAAACGGTAATATAATGCCCCACTTCGGGCGGCAATGTTCCACCTCCGGGGTCATCCGGAGGATCCATATTAAAACTACAATAAACTAAAAAACTTAAAAACACTTACCGAAGGAGATAAAACACTAAAACTAACTAAACTACTAAATATTAAGATAAAAATATATACAAAAACTTAATCTAATCCAATATTTTATAATTAATTCAAAAATTGAGAAAGAAAACCACGTCCGCCAAACTTCAGGTTTCCCGCGCTTTTTTCGAAGTTATAATTATAATATTCTAAATCTTAACCTATATCTAAATAACATATTACATGTAATGTTACTTTTGCGAATTCACTCAAGCCACAACACAATACATCAACCCTCTCGTGAACCTCGTTCACCACACGCAAGGCCCTAGTAAGAGGAGCTCTCGCCAGTAGATTGGTTCTGGCCGCAGGCACAGCAAGTAGGGGCGGACGTCGCCGCCTCCACACGTACCGGTCTGGCACGCGAAGTTCCAGGTGCCGCAGCACTCTCGGGTTATGCGCTTGGCCACGCAGTAGCTTCACCACATACGCTGCAATCGCAAAGTCCCGTCGCACCTCTAACGCGTTGTACCCTACCATACCCAGTACAAATAGTGTAGGGTACATCAATGGGTAAAATGGATATAACCCATACAACTTAAAATATAAGTGTCTTGTGAACTTATTTTGGACACGTTCCAACATGGCACTATATTTCGCCTCATGAGGAGCCCATATGACTGCACTATGTTCAAGGTGACTCCTGACTATCGCGTCATACAACACCTTGAGTGTCGTGATGTTGGTAAACCCCTGAGCTTGCCTGAGTACGAAACCTAGGTTTCTGTATGCCTTCTTACATAACTTATTAATGTGCTCACGGAAGGTTAGTTCGTGAGTGAAGGTCACTCCTAGATCTCGTACCTGAGACACTCGCTGCATCGGTTCATCCTCTACTTTGTATTGATAATACAACGGAGTCCGGGTTCGAGTGAAAGACATCACCGAGGATTTAGCTATATTAAAGTACAGTTTATTGCTGATGCTCCACTCGACAACTCGGTTGATGTCGTCTTGCAGGCGTTCACAATCCGAATGATCCCTAACCTCAAGCAGCAATTTCAGGTCATCTGCAAACAATAAACAAGTCCCATGTTTGACGACTTCCGGTAAGTCATTTATCATTATAATAAACTCGAGAGGCCCTAGATTGCTGCCCTGGCTCACGCCGGATCTAGTGTAATACGGTCGAGATTCACAGCCATTGTAATCTACATATTGCTGGCGACCCTCCATATAGCTGGCGAAAAACTGCAGCAGAGGCAGTGTACATCCCATTTTCGCAAGCTTCCTTAATAACACGTCATTATCGACCGTATCGAACGCCTTTTTAAAATCGAAATACGCAGTATCTACCTGTGCTCCAGAGTCAACCGACGGCACCACCTGCACCATACAGTTTAGTAGGTTAGTGGCCGTGCTGCGTCCCGGCCGGAACCCATGTTGCGCATCCGACAGACGCGCGCGAACTTGTCCCTGTACAGAGCGCTGAATAGCTGACTCTAGTACTTTAGCAGGCGTCGATAGAACAGCTACCGGTCTATAGTTACAAATATCCGGACCTGATTTCCCTTTAGGGACCGGAATGACGCGTGTGATCTTCCACCTATGAGGGAACGTCGCTTGTTCTAAACAGTTATTAAAAATGTGAAGTAATGGTTCCGCCAGTATCCTCCCACAGTCTCGGAACAGAAACGCTGGTAAACCGTCCTGGTAACTGGTAAAACTTAGCTCACTTGTATCACAATGTACTATTAAACACCTTTAACTTTTTTAATTAAATAAAAAAAAAAAAAAGTATAAAGCTACAAACTATCACATCATATTTTGTACAGTGACGTATACAAAAAATATGGTAGGTACAGTCACGATGTGACCTCTTTGGCTGTAGGTTACCAGCAGACAAGTTCGTCGCTAACCTTACAAGGGTCGAGCAAAAATATAAATAATATTTTAATTAGGAATGTAAATTTTAGATTATTTTTGTGCAGCAAACATGTATTAGCTCCCTTCTGAGGCGAGGTCAGAGTTATCTTGGTAATTTGAAAATACATAATAAAAAAGATGAAGTAAATCTAATTTTCATACCACTTGCTCAAAAAAGTGACATTCTATGCCACAAAAAGCGAACATAACAATAGTCATTTTTAATCTGTTAAAAACAGGGAAAGAAAATTGTACTGAATTTCATTCCTCCTCTAGGGGGAGAATGTGATTTAAATTTGGAATACTTACCGAAATTTATACTGAAATACATCTGTGTTTACACCATTGAGTTTGTATATAAAGCATTATACATCTTTTTGAAAAAGGAATACGCATTTTACTTTTAATTTTCATTATTTTTAATAAATGCTTATCTCATACTTTTATTGTGTTAATTGTTTCGCAAATGGTACGAAAAGTAGAGTATTTTCCTCGGTGATAAAGCTGTCTTAGTCTTGGGTGAACTTAAATCCCTCGCTACACTCAGCAGGGCTCGTCTTAAATCCCTCGCTTCGCTCGTGATTTAAGTTTTTAACAACCTCGCTACGCTCGGGAGTAAACCTCGAGTCCTTCGTTACGCTCGCGATTTAAATCGTCACCCGCGACAGAAGACACTGCTTTATCCCCTTGGTTAATCTATACTTAATATTATAAAGCTGAAGAGTTTGTTTGTTTGTTTGAACGCGCTAATCTCAGGAACTACTTACAGGTTCGAATTGAAAAATTCTTTAGGCTATATATCATCACCCTTAAGCTAATAGGAGCGGAGCAGCGATAAAGAATGTTTTAAAATCGGGGATTCCACGGGGACGAAGTTGCGGGCAGCAGCTAGTTTCTACTAATTGTAATTGGAGGACATTTTCTGGTGTCTCCGCAAGTAAATGTGGTGTGGCCGGAGTGAAGCAACAGCACTGACTATGTGCAGTAGAAAGGTTAAAGCAAGGTACCATGTATCGTAGGAACGCAGAACATTAAGTGTTGCGTGGGTATACGTAATTTAAAAAGTACTCCTCTCTTCATCTTAAATCTTTTGGTACCTACATATTCATAAAAACTATTGTTGTATCTTCATTAGTCTTTAATACGAGTATACGCAGAACTGTTAGCAACCGTGAAATTTAAAAAAAGTCTTGGTCAAAGGGTCGAAAGGTCGAAGTGCTCTTCTCTCTCGCGAACAACACAACGGATACTCAAACTCAAACTCAAACTCAAAACGTTTATTTCAATTAGGCCATTAACGGCACTTTTGAACGTCATCAATAAAAAATATCATAAATTAAGTGACTCTAGCGTCCATTCGCAAAGGTAGATTCTTATGGAGAAGAACGGACAAGAAACTCCATAGTTACTCTTTTGAAATCAATGTTTTACAATATTTGGTAATACAATAAATACTTCATATATGTGAGGACAATGCACCAAGTATACTAGTTATAGAACAAAGTATTACCAGCAGAGGTAAACTTCTAAATATCTCATGCCCATGGTACTCACATATTTACAAATATTGAAATAATAAAAAGAAAAAAAAAGTACAAGACACAAAAAAAAATGCATTCATAAATATAATTCACTCATAAATTATCAACCAGTTTGATTTTGTCTACACCCTTGATTGCCCTATGGATCAAGACCAGCATGTTTCCAAGCATTCTTATCCTGAATGTAATCTTCTAATTTGTAATATGCTTGTTTACAAAGGGTGGTTTTAATAAAAGTTTTAAATTTTCTTTCATTTAATTCTAATATGTTACAAGGTAATTTGTTGTAACATTTAACACAGTACCCCATAAAAGATGTATGTACTTTAGCTAATCTATAAAATGGTTGGTCTAATTTGTCTTTATTTCTAGTATTAAAATTGTGTCTATCACTACTTTTACTAAAAAGATGTCGATTTTTCCGTACATACATAATATTTTCATAGATGAATTGGCAAGGGACTGTCATAATATTGATCTTTTTAAAAATTTCTCTAAGAGAATCGCGGGGACGCAAATTATAAAGGGCCCTGACAGCTCTCTTTTGTAAAATAAATATGGATTCAATGTCAGCAGCCCGACCCCACAACAAAATACCGTATGACATAATGCTGTGAAAGTAACTAAAGTAGACCAAACGTGCGGTTTCTACGTCTGTTAACTGTCTTATCTTTCTAACAGCATAAGCGGCTGAGCTTAGACGACCAGCAAGAGATTTTATATGAGGTCCCCATTGTAATTTCTCATCTAAAGTAATTCCCAGGAAAACCGTCTCATTAATGATCTCCAGTTTTTCTCCATTAACATTTGGTAAAGTGAATTTAATACATTTGGTTTTCTTTTCATTTAGTACTAAGTTGTTTGCCGTAAACCAATTTTGGACCTGACTAACTGCGCTATTGACTTCGTCAAAATTTTGTGACCGTCGGTCTATTTTAAAAATTAATGAAGTGTCATCCGCAAATAATACCATGTTTGGCTGGTTTGGAATTAAATGGGGCAAATCATTAATATAAACTAAAAAAAGGAATGGACCCAATATTGAGCCTTGCGGAACGCCCATCATCACTTTCGACCCTTGTGAGTTTACACCGTTTACCTGAACTTTAACCTGTCTGTCTGCCAAGTATGAACTAAGTAAATCAAGGGCTCTATTCCTAATCCCATAGTGCTCCAGTTTCAATAAAAGCGTCTCATGGTTAACGCAGTCGAACGCTTTCGAGAGGTCGCAGAATATTCCAATGGCGTCTTGCAACTCTTCCCAGGCGTTAAAGATGTTCTTTATTAGTGTGACACCGGCGTCTGTTGTACAACGCCCTTTGGTGAAACCATACTGTTGTTCATGAAAGATGGAATTTTCTTTAAAGTGACGTAACATCTGACTAAGCATTAGCTTTTCAAACACCTTACTGAGAACGGGCAGAATTGACACAGGCCTATAATTGTTAGGTTCTTGACAATCACCCGATTTGAACAACGGGACAACTTTACTGTGTTTCATGAGATCCGGAAATACTCCTTGGTCTACACTAGTATTAAATATGACAGCTAAGTAGGGGGCAATAGTTTCAATGACAGACCTACAAACTTTTACAGATATACCCCAAAGATCTTCTGTTGGTTTAATTTTAAGATCTTTAAAAGCTTTTATAATGGCCTGGGGGTTTGTGTGTTGAAAGTTAAACTCCGATTGACATACCTTTACATTCTTTCTAAGTAAGGAAGCAGAGAGCTCGGGTGACGAGTTGAGAACTTCTGTTGTTTTAAGAGGAATATTAGCAAAGAAGTTTTCAAATTCTTGTGCTACCTCTTCATCCGAGTTTATTGGGCCATGTACAGTATTTAAATTAAATTTAGTTTCCCGCTGTTTTTTTCTACCTGTTTCATTATTTATTATTTTCCAAGTAGTTTTTATTTTGTCGTCTGCTGATTTTATTTTATTGCTAATATGTAGCGCTTTTGCAATTTTGCATACGCTTTTATATGTTTTTGAATATTTCGCAACATACTTATGAAAGCTTGTATTATTCATATGTTGCTTTAGGCCATACAGTTCATATAGCTTTTCCCTGCTTATCCGAATGCCTGGAGTTGCCCAATCGCTAAATAAGAACTTAGTGTAAATACTTTTGGACTTCATAGGAAAAGTGTCATTAAATTGCATGTTTAATATTGAAAAAAACTCGGCATAGAACTCATTGGGGTCGTCCATGTTATTAAAGTTATGAGCACCTAGTTTACTAGCCAAAGTAATATTAAGTTTCTCCAAATTATATATACTATGATATACACGAAACAAGGACGACGCCATCAAACGTCAAAATGTGTTTCAATACTTCAGGTTCGTAAGTATTTTAAAATTATTTCATTTTAAATATCTACCTTTTTATGCATAACTAGTTTATGCCCGCGACTTTGATCGCGCATATCCCGTTTTATCCGTTCCTGTTGGAATTCCCTGAAAGCCTTTGTGACGTAGTGCTCTCCTACTAATTCCAGTTCAGTACAGCCAATCGTTTCGGCTGTGCGTTATCAGTAACGGAAGAGCTTTATGTAAATGTATTTATTGCAAAGGGATGAAAAAGTAAATGTGTTCAGAATCAGAATCAGAATCAGAATCATTTATTTGCAAGCAATGTAGGTACAATTTTAAGATGGGACAGAGTTGGTGATTCCGCTACATTCTGCCTTTCGGCATACAAAATCATTATTTTTGGAGTTTACAATACAACAAATATAATCTCAAGTTCTCAAAATTCGTATAAATAAACACATCAAAAGTATCTAGGGATCAACATATATTTTTGCAATAACTTTTCTCCTGATTGATATTAATTAAAATTTTCTTTAAGGATTCATCAAATAAAGTGTTTTCGTTTGTCACAGTAACGATAAACCAAGTCACCTTTGCATTAATAAAGAAATTTGCCATTTTCCTAATAAAGGGATTTTTGACATTTGAACCACTAACATTAAAGTTCGAAAAAAAGACTGAAATAACAGTTTTCTTTAAAATTTTATTGGGTAACTTAAACAATTAATAATCCGTGTTTCTACCGCGAACACTAACAACACAAGAACATCGGTTTGGCATACTCAAAATGAGTTCATCCAAATCACGCTGTGGAATGGCCGCCCATGTTCGTTGCAACAACAAAAAAAGGTCTTCTTGCGACTGGATACCCTCCATATTCGGCAGAGCTCTTCTCTGTAGCATATCCCATGCATGCTCAATCGGGTTCAAGTCTGGCGACTGAGCAGGCCAGGGCAGGACATTGATGTTAGCTGCGGCGAGAGTCTGTCTTACAACTCTTGCGGTGTGCGGTCGTGCATTATCATGCATTAACTGAAATAAGGGACCGATTTGCACTTGTAGAGGAACGATGACGTCTGATACAATCGTCTCAGCATAAATTTGAGCGTTGAGGTTGCCTCTGATCCAAATCAACTCAGTTCTTCCGCCGATCCAAATACCCGCCCATACTATGATGGTTCCACCACTATAAGGATGGACTTCCTGGCAGGATTTTAATCGCTGTTGGCGTCCAGGGGTTCTCCAGTGTCGTATACGTCTTGTATCCGGTCTCATACCAAAACGAGACTCATCAGAAAAGCACACGAAACGCCATTGTTCTTCTGCCCAATTTCTGTGTTCAAGAGCCCATTGATATCGAATCCTACGATTGTGCATTGCTATAGGTGGTACCCGTAGCGGTCTTCGGGAATGAAGGTTCACTTCATGCAAGCGGTTTCTGACTGTTTGGTCGCTAATTAAGTTCCCTGAAGAGTGATGAAGCCTCACGGCTAACATCATGGCGGTTATTGTTGGAGCTCTTCGAGTTAAGATTTGAATGTATCGGTCTTGTCTCCGTGTGGTGCAGCGATACCGTCCTCCATGGCGCTCAGCCAAGGTAAGCGAAGAGCTCTGCCGAATATGGAGGGTATCCAGTCGCAAGAAGACCTTTTTTTGTTGTTGCAACGAACATGGGCGGCCATTCCACAGCGTGATTTGGATGAACTCATTTTGAGTATGCCAAACCGATGTTCTTGTGTTGTTAGTGTTCGCGGTAGAAACACGGATTATTAATTGTTTAAGTTACCCAATAAAATTTTAAAGAAAACTGTTATTTCAGTCTTTTTTTCGAACTTTAATGTTAGTGGTTCAAATGTCAAAAATCCCTTTATTAGGAAAATGGCAAATTTCTTTATTAATGCAAAGGTGACTTGGTTTATCGTTACTGTGACAAACGAAAACACTTTATTTGATGAATCCTTAAAGAAAATTTTAATTAATATCAATCAGGAGAAAAGTTATTGCAAAAATATATGTTGATCCCTAGATACTTTTGATGTGTTTATGTCAGTTATCAAATGAATAGTCAGTTATAAATCAATAAGTTAACCTAGAAATTACAATTAATTATTATCATATCAAATGTCAAAAAATAAAATAGTTAAAGTACAATTATAAATCTTTATCATTCAAGAAGTCATTAACAGAATAGTAACATTTATGCAATAGTAATTTAGTCAACTTATTTTTAAATATGCGTATGGGGTGATCTTTTAAACTGTGCGGAATTTTATTATATATGATAGGGCCCATTGACATTATACTCTTTCTTAATAATGCTGTTTTGTATTTTCCTGTATGTAACAATTTATTATATTGTAGTCTCATAGGACCTGAGCGTAATCTAATGTTAACTAGAGCCGAAAATAGATTTAAATTCGACCTAACAAAAATGGACACTTCCAATATGTAAAGACACGGAAAGGTTAGTATTTTCAGCGACTTAAACACAGGCTCACAGCTATCAGTAGTTTTTAAATTTGACATTGATCTTATGCATCGTTTTTGGGCTTTGAAAATCTCCTCCCTCTCACTACAGTTGCCCCAGAAAATCACTCCGAACCTCAATGTTGATGCAACCAAACCATGGTACGCTGTTAGAAGTGTAGTCTTGCTTACTTTGTGCGATAAGATGTGCAGTACATAAGCTAATTTACTCAGCTTTCTACAGACATCCTCGGAATGAGGTTTCCAAGTCAGATTGCTGTCAATTATAATTCCCAGGAATGTTGCTGTATTTGTTGAGTCAACTTTTTGGCTATTATAGCTGACAGTTATATTAGCGGGACTAATCCGTTGGTAAAAATGCATTACCTTCGTTTTTTGCAAATTTATTATCAAGTTATTTATGCTAAGCCAATTAATAATACTCTTTAATGTGTTATTAATCTCACTCTCATATTTTTTTAAATCCGTACCTTTTATTATCACAGTACTGTCGTCAGCAAACAGCACCATAGGATGATGTATTTGACGGGGCAAATCATTAATATATAAGAGAAACAAAGGTGGCCCCAGAACGCTACCTTGTGGTACGCCGTGTTTAACCTCTCTACAATCCGACATATATTTATGTTCACGTTTAGTTTCAAGGCATACTCTCGTTATTTCTGTGTACTGCAATCGATTTCGTAGGTATGATTCTATTAGATCGAGGATATTTCCCCTTATACCATAGGCGTAAAGCTTCTTTAAAAGTACGTCATGATTTACATAGTCGAATGCTTTAGTCATATCGGTCAAAATTGCACATACGGGAATTTTACTATCAACATTTATCATAATATTATTTAAGAGTTTATATATTGCCATATTAATATTTTTATTTTTCCTAAACCCCATTTGTTCCTCGCATAATATATTATATTTACTCAAAAATCTATCGATTCCTTGATAAATAATCTTTTCAAATACCTTAGAGAATATTGGAATCAATGCTACTGGTCTGTAATTGGACATGTCTTCTCTATTATTTTTTTTATGTAGCGGTTTTATTACTACGGTTTTAAGGCTATTAGGGAATATACCAGATTCAATACTACAGTTCACAATATGACTTAGAGGCTCAGCAATAACATCATTAACAAATTTAACTACACTGGTGGTAATTTCATCGTATCCATAACTTTTTGTATTTTTGAGAGATTTAATTACTCTTTTTATGTCATTTGGGATTATCGGTGCCATAAACATCGAATTTGAGCTACTTTCTATATCAATAATTCGGTCAGATGTGTCGTTAGAGCCAATTTGTACTTGGTCAATAAAAAAGTCATTAAACGATGTAGCTATTTCCTTAGGATCCTTAATTGTCACATTTTTATTGTCAATTTTTAAAATAGGTTCTTTAATATGGTTATTATTATTGATAATTTGCCACGCTGCCCTGGATTTATTGTGTGCCTTATTAATAATGTTACTATTCTGTGCCTTTTGAGTAAGTTTAATGATCTTTTTTAATCTTTGTGAGTACGTCCTAAATGTTTTTTGATTTTCGCTTGACGGATTCAATCTGTATTTCCAAAGCAAGTTTCTTTGTTTCTTGCTGCAGAGTTTAATGCCTTTCGAAATCCATTTAATTCTTTTTTCCGATCGAATTCTAATCCATTTGATTGGAAAACACTGATTGTAAAGAAGAAGAAAAATTTCCATAAAAATATCATAAGACTCACTAGGGTTAGTCTCGCTGTAAACGTCAGAAAAGGATAGACTCTTTAAATGATTTTTAAATTTAGTCAAATTTTCTTTTGAGAAGTCTCGTTTCTGAGTCCGCCAATACCTTAATTTGCAAATTCTACTGACTTGAATTTTGAGTATTTGAGCTGAGTGGTCAGATATTGCAAAATCCTTTACTTCAGCAACACATTTCAGATTTGAGTTCAGAGCAAAATTATCTAGGCATGTAAGGCTCCTCGGCCGTGTTGGTTGGTTTATTTTTAAGATAAGGTTGTAATTTAGGAGCAAAGATTCAAAGTCCAAAGTGCATCTATTACGTTTTAAAATATCAATGTTGAAGTCTCCACATAATACTACCTTTACATTTGATTTATTGCACAATTTTTTCAATATAGTGTCCAAAGTATCATAAAAAAGACTAATGTTAGACATATTTGGTGGTCTATAAATACATACAACTATTAATTTATGTTTGATTATTTCTATAGCACAACATTCAATAACGCCTGTGATAGAAGAACTCTTCACTTCAGTTAGTTCTTTGTATTCGTGGTAAGTCTTAAGTAAAATACAAGAACCTCCTCGCTTATGCTCTCGTCTTGAGTAACATGATGCTAACTTAAAGTTTGGCACGTTTATTAAATTTTCATGACCAGAAATGACGAAGTGTTCCGTTAGGCATATCGTTTCAATATTGATTTGTTTCTGCAAAAGATCTTGAATATGTAATGTTAACAGGTCTGTTTTGTTGAGGAGCCCAGCTATGTTTTGGTGTAAGATGTACATGTGATTATCAAAGAAAAAACTCAGAATTATCATTAGATTCATCATTTACCGTTAAGTTTGATGTATTGTCAGTCCCACTATGGTCTTCTTTGAGGAGTTTGTTAACTTTGGGGTAATATTGATCGTAGTCAATTAATATATTGGACTTGATCTGGTCAAAAATTTCTCTCCATCCACGTTTGTTAATTTTTCCTGTATTGTCGGAAAACATTTCAAGAGTTAGGGTGTAGTTACTGTCAAAAAAGTATGCATACTGATGGTTTTTTATGTCTAAACTTAGAAGATTGTTGAACAACTCGGCTTTATAGTTGTGAATTAGAGCACCCCTTATGTAAGTCGGCGCGCATATAACAATATTTGTGTGTTTAATAGGTTTCAGTGTGGTTTTCAATTTGTCGAGGATATCTAAATACTCCATATTTTTTAAATCGTTTTCTCCAATGAAGATCAGGCAATAGTCTTGCATTGTGAAGTGTTTCAAGGTGTTCTCGACTATGCTTAACAATTCTTCTGTAGTGGCGTTATATAGAAGATAGTGACAGTAGTCAAATTGATTTCGAAAGACTTCTTCGATTAATTGTAGTGTTCCTTTGGTACACTTACTACTCATGAAAGCGAGTTTATTTTTTTGTTTTGGTTGAGATACGCCTACTGGGTTTTTTTGAGCAACATTACCCAAGATTGAAGATGATGTCAGGTTGTTGTTTTGCATCAATGTGTCATAATAAGTCATCTCGGAAGTCTGAGTTTCTTTGTTGAGAGTGTCGACTTTTATTTCTTTGCAGTAATTGATCGAAGTGTTGGAGTCAGTATTTGAAGAAGTTGGTCGAATATTGTAATGCTTTGATTTTTGTTTGCTCGATAATGATGGTATACTACTTTTTCTGCTGGGTGTCAAGCATATCTGTTTACATGTTTCGACTGTCCTTAGGGCTTTTTCTAAATCGGCTTTTAATCGGAAGTTTTCGCTATTGAGGTGGTCTATTTCCTGATGAGCACTCATAAGTTCCATTTTAAGTGCATTTATTTGTTCATTCAAGTCGTTAATATAGTCGCCGTCATTAAAATCCTGCAGGCTGTCCGGTACGCTCATCATCGTAGTATCAAGAATTGTCTTTTCATCGTCATTTGTTAAGTGAGATAAGTTCGTCAGGGACCCAGTGTTCCGCTTACGAATAGTGATATAATCTGTATCCATGTTTATCTAAGTCTGTTACAATATCAGCACGCGCTCAATTTTTAATAGTAGATGTTCAAAGTAATTTATGTCGCAAAAAGTGCACGCATGTACGCTCCGGATTCGAACTCGAGACGGGAGGTCAGCGTCTGGCCAATGTAGTTTGTTAACTAACTGAGCCAAGTTGAATATATATTCGTTGGTCGAAATTAAGTACTGAATGTTAAAAATTTAGAGATTTAAATTTGGTGTATCGGTTGGTATGACTAATGTGTGTCACGATTTTTTTCCACTTCACGTAGGTAGTCCTTTATTCGAGACACTAAAGTGAATACTTTTTTATGTTAAATATGTCCACTTTTAACACTGTTTGGTTGATTGTTTATTTGTTTTATCTACTATTAACACTGGTTTTGTTACTTTTAATAGTCACTTTTTTGTTTATAATGAATAGTCATAGTTGCTATTTTAACAGTTTTATTTCACTCACTATTGAATTAGTCACTTGAATAACGTTTAATCTGATTAATTAGACCTTTATATAGCTATTTTACGGGTTTTTAACACAAAAATACGATTCTAAATATTTTTAAACGAAATGTAAACACGGAGCTTATTTATTGAGGTGTCAAGATGAACAGCGCCATCTACGATGTTGTGATGAGAATTTTATTGTATGTTTTCAATATAATGTTTTGTAAGTGTAGCTATGGACAGAAAGTCTGAAATAAATGTTTATTATTATTATAAGCTAACACCACTGAATTACAAACAATATTTTTAGTAGTATTGGAGAGCATCTGTGTAGTTTCTTTAATAACTTTTAAGCTATATATTTACAAATTATGGGATACCTATTTATTACCTTGAAATACGAGCGATCCTCAGAAATCTTTTACGAAGTAAAATCTTTTAGAAAGCATCATTCAGAAATATTAAAAAATAGAATGGTGACTTGTTTGAGTTGTCATTAGGGACGAGTGCTAGGGTCAAGGACATACTTGTGCTGCGTGATGAAGGCGTGCGAGGCCTGCAGGATGTTCTCCTCGGCGCCGTTGAACAGGAACACGGCGTCGTGGCGCAGCGGCGCGCCCGCCGCCAGCGCGCGCAGCGTCTCCAGCAGCACGGCGCAGCCCGCGCCGTCGTCGCTGGCGCCTGCCGAGTCCGACTCCGGTTTACCACAGCCCTCGACTCGCACAATGAGGGCTCTGTTCATCTGTTCAACTAACACAACTGGACACGACTGAGTCGGACTTCACTCTTGGCCAGTTACCTCTCTTACTATCCTAGTCCTGCTTCTCTCCTACGGCTAGGGCCTTATATTGCCTTAGGAGGCTATACATACCCGTTGACCTGATGTCACGCCACTACAGAATATCACGGCTGACACAGAAGCAAGAGCTTCTAATGAAATGTGGATTTCACGTTTTAGTTGTTCATAGGTTGTTACCACAGAGCAAGGCCGCCGAAGTGAATCGCTGAACTAAGTGCAATAAAGCATCAGCACACAACATCATACCATCCACAAGCGTTTGAAATTATTATAAGATTCCTAAGAATTTTGTAGTGAAGTTGTCAGCATGAGCCACTACATAAATATCATTTTCATCCCCCCATCTCGGAAAGACTATTTTTTCTCTTCGATATCTGAGCGTAAAAGCCGTTTTTTAACCAACTTCTAAAAAAGGAGGAGGTTCTCAATTCGGATGTTTGTATTTTTTTTTTTATGTTTGTTCGCGCATAACTCCGTCGCTTGTCAACCGATTTGAAAAATTCTTTTTTTGTTGGAAAGGGTATACTTCCCAAATGGTCCCATGAACCAAGCGGTTTTCGAAAATCTAATAAAAATATTACTACATTGTCTACCTCTTAGTTTACTCTGCAAAGGAGCAGTGCGTTTTTTTACACCAATGTGATTGGTTCGTTTAGGTGGGGGGAGGGGAGGGGATGTAGGTACCACTAAAAAGTGAAAAATAAAAAACTTTAAAAAAAAAAAACCGACTTTTACGCAAAAAATCAAAAAGTGCAAAATAACTTTAATTTCGGAAGTCGGTGTTCAAAAAACGAAAAAGCAGCCACCAACACCGAGTTCCGAAATTAAAGTCATTTTGCACTTTTTGATTTTTTGCGTAAAAGTCGGTTTTATTTTTTTGTAAAAAGTTTTATCCTCTAGTGGATAAAGTAAATTGAATTTAGAACATCGTGTGCACGAAGGTTGTCGAATCAAATTTCTTTCCTTTCTTTTCTTTTGTTCGGAAATTGATTCGGAAATTAAAAAAGTATCTTGTGATTGTAACTGTGTTTTTTTTGCATTTAGTCATTTCCTCGCTGAGGTGGGATGAAAAGTTACGTGTTGCACTCGAGTGCAAAGATTTTTCACCTTGTGCTCTTCTGATTCCGTCGCTAACGCTCAGGATTCTAATTTTTGAATCACTCGTTGCACTCGTGATTCAATTCTAGAATCCTTCGCTTGCTCGGTCATCAAAATTGAGCACGCGGTTAAAAAGCAACTTTGCACTCTTGTATAACAAATAACTATTATTTATCAGATAACAAAGATCCATTCGGTTAGTAACAATAGTCTTAACCTACATTTATGTAAATACTTAACCAAAAACATCGACATACCAACGGGCTGTCATGTCTCCCAGCTATAGCGCGTACAATGCTGTTGGGGCTACCACGGAGTTTAGCAGTGAGGCCGCTTTCTTTCGCCGAACAGCATTGAAGCAGTCGGTACGTGCCTCAGCGAACATCGATGACGCGCTACAAAACCGTGGCAAACGCAACAGCGCCCTAAACACGTTGTTATACTAGATCCGCAGAGCTATTGCTAGTAGCTTTCTATTGGCGAAATAATTTTGAAAATCGGTTCAGTAGATCCGGAGATTGCCCCTTACGACGTCACAAACTCACAAACGTTACCTCTTTATAATATCAGTATAGATGAATTAATGTTTTCCTTAGATTTTATAATAGCTGTAGTACCTACCATCTGCGAAAATACTTAAGATAGATCGATCCTTGTTCCTTGTACCGCAGAAGACTGATGTCATTCAAAGTGAAGAATGATTTACAAAATCAAAGGCCTTACTACTCATGCTCGGTGTCTAAAGAGAGAAACCAGTAGCACATGTTAATTGAGTTAATCAATATAACGATTCGCCCTATTGCCGACTGCCGTGTCCGACTAGTTAGTGAGTGCAGGAGGCGCCCGGCGCACGGCGTCTTACGGGGAATAGAACGTAATTAAACAAACGTAAGGCGGTCAATTACCAATTGTGACTATTAACACCTGTGCACGGCCCGCGCCGACCGCGCTACCGACACTGCCTCGCGACTCGATTCAAAACAATTCACATATTGGTGAGATCGACGAGTGGAGTTTTTTATTTGCGTCGCTGGGAAAGTGTTCTTTGAGACTAGACTCATTCGCTCGCATATTTGATTGATTTTGATTTGAGAGACGATTGGTTGTTAAATTAACCCCTCCTCTCCCCCACACATCGCAGACCAATGGAGGGCTGTGTTCTTCTCGAATGAGACGAGGGTGTGTCTTTTCTGCAATGACAGGCGTAGAAGAGTGTACAGGAGGCAAGGGGAACGATTTGCACTGGCCTGTATTCAAGAGACAGTGGAATACGGGGGTGGCTAGTGCATGTTCTGGGGCGGCATGGTAATCGACGCAAAACGATCCTTGTGTGTGTTCCCCGGGCTGGAAGTGCTCGCGGGCAGGGGTCGCCGACTGCTCCTCGGTACATAACAGAGATCTTAGCGGAGCAGGTTGTCTCTTATGCGGTATTTGTTGGCAGTGGGTTCACGTTAATGCACGATAACGCCCGCTGTCATACCGCATTAACTACCTCGAAATATTAAAATGCTTTTCTAAACCATCGTACAGTTTGTTTTTTTAATTTTACATCGACAATGAGAGAATGAGAACATCATCAACGTAGTCGGAGCCGCACATTATTAGGGATTACTCAAATACTAACCGTCAGATGGGACTAAGAATGGGAGCTTTCGAATACAAAAAGAATCATCAAAATCGGTACACCAAGTAAAAAGTAGTAAAAAGAAATGAGGAAACAAACAGAGACGTAGACAAGTAGAGACGACTTGAGAACGTCCTCCTTTTTTGGAAGTCGCTTTAAAAACAAAGAGCGTTTTAAATATTTTCTGATAGAGAAAATCTAATTTTGTTGCAAAAGTAACCCCGCACTTGAAAAAGCCCTCTCTGCTTCTATGCTTGTAAGTGAGATAGAATTCAGATAATCTAAGCAAATATTTAGGAATGTTCCTTTACCACCACCATGCTCAAACAAAGTATAAAATACCTACAGCCCTCTCCACGTGCAAGGTTGTGTTGGTTGTGTGCAAGTCATGGATAAAAGATTTATTTCTTTTGTATCTTTTTGTGGTTTTAACAAATTGTTAAGTGCAAACGCTTATTTTGTCATCAAACACGTGAGCTCCTCGACCGTCATGTTATTACAATCACTACGGGCCTGTCACTTGAGTTTCTTCAAATGACATACAACATGAAAATGTTGAACTGCGCCACAAAATGATAGTGTAAACACTGTTTAGTAGAAACTGTTATAACGTGAGTCTTTTACGCCTTAGGACGTTAAGAGAGATTGTAATCTCCACCAATTATCATAAGTTTCATAGAACAGTGTTGCCACATAACCGGAATTTAGTCAATATTTGCAGACTAATACTTATTTTACGTCAAATATTTTGATCTCGACAGTCTCTTTTTTCTCGGGACCGAAAGTAGCAAGTATCGAGTATCGAAATTAAGAAAAAATCGTCGAGACTAGACATTTTCGAGAACCCTAAACTCAACCCGTAGGGAAGCAGTAATTCTAGCGAAGGAGGAGGCAGACCGCGTGAGGGAGATCCCAAACTCACGGCCAGCCGCAACAGAAGAAGACGCCCGGGCGTCGGAGAACGCAGGGTTATTCCTGACCACCGTAGACGCGGGCCTGCGGATGCCGAGCTACTGATGGTTCGACGACCTTTTTTTTTTTTGTTTTTTTGTTGCCGGGGTGGAAAATCCTCATGGATGTCCTTCGCCTGGGGCGGGCGAAGGGGTTTGTCAGACTCTTACTGACTAAAAACCACCCCAGTGTTCCTTCCCACACTTGCACCGGGGATCGTGGGAACTAGTGCGACTTCCACGATCTCCGGCTAGTGCCGGCCCGCCTCTGCGGGCCACCTCAGCCTGGCGGGGAGAGTGAGGTGTCCTCCCCCCGCCACGTCAAAAAGGGGGGCGCACGTGGAACACGACGCGCTGCCGCCTCGGGTCCTGCTGGATAGGGGGATGGCGAACGACCCCGAGTTCGCCGTCCCTCCGGACCGCTTATGGGGGCTGGAAGAGGGCGTTGTCCGCTCTCCGCCGACGCCCGGTTCGCCTGCTGCGGATCGGGAGAGAGGTCACTTCCTCCCTCTCCCTCTCCGCAGCCTCCTTCTGCGAAATGACATCTTCACAGAAGGAGATCACCGCTTCCCACGACTCGGCGCTCCCGACCATTGAACGAGCAACGGCCGGCAGCGACAAGTCGGGTCCTACCTCGGATACGAGGGCACGGCGCTGCTCCTCCCATGCGGTACACTCTTCCAGAGTGTGCTGCGCCGTGTCCTCCCGACAGTCGGTGCAGTGATGGCACCGAGCTGGTTCGCCGACCTAAAGCAACCAGGCCCGGGTCGATGACGCGTCGCCATAGGGTCAGTGCCTGCTAGGGGTCACCGCGGCGCTAGAGCACTAATGGCACTAGGAGGAACGCCCACCCGCGGTTTTAGTCTGACACTCCCGCCGCTCCGCCCAGAGCGGAAGAAGTCATTTGATGATTGCCCATCTAGAAAAAAAAGTGGTTGAGTTTCGGGGGAATTGTAGAATTATTCCATTACAACTTGATGCTGATCACTGCTTCAACTAATTCGTACAAGACTCCCAGACAATGCGAGCCTAGCTTATTTTATGATTCTCAATATTTTTAGTATCGGCGGCGCCTAAGTATTATAGGTCCTATCTTTCAACATCACCTGTTTGTAGTGCGCGTAATCAACTAATCACTAATCCACGATAATTCCACGCTCAAACGAGACACTTGCGTTATCGCATCACTGTGCCGTACACATAAGGTTAGTTACATTTAAGTTTCGTTTTGCTCTTGTCATTACTACATCGTACTACTTGGCGCCCACATACGTCCATAAACATTCGTCAGTTGGAAACAGATAAGTAAGTAGAGCAAACACCGGGTAACAAGTGACGACCTTAGGTCAGATCTATGGCGGTATATCTAAGAAATAACTCACACTCAATCACTTGTTTTTATAAATATTTGTTCTGTTCCTGTTATGAGGTGTACCATAAAGTACTTAATCGCTTGTATCGCTCGTATGGACCAAAAAATGGTATCCGGCTGGTACCAATTTATATAGGCGATTGAGAAAAGATAGTTTTATATTTAAGTGGACTGTAAATTTGAGGATGGCTGTAATCGCCTAGAAATTAAATACTGGATGAACGGACAATCAGTTATTATATAGGAGTAGGTAGGAACAGCACACCTTACCTTGAATTCCTGGCGCGACGCGTGGTCGAAGACAAAATGGCGGCAACACGGCGTTCCTGTTTCTAAGCACAGATCTTGCTCGCAGGAGTCTCACGATCACCAAGTCAATCGATCACACCCGCGGGCGGTTAGTAATTCAATCACAGTTTTGCGGTTCAAGCGGACACGCGATATAAGCGGGGCGCGCGCGCACGTCGGATACGCTGCGACACGACACGACACGGCGCGATGCTTCTTCAAAGTCTTAGCCGAGCCGGACGGAAACAGAGTCGGTGGGACTCTAGCCAATGACACTCTCCTGGTACTCTTGGCCAATTAGAGGCAGGCGTGCCGTTTGGGTGGGAAAGAGAGATTCGATCGTCCGTTCTGACATTTACGTCAATTGGATTGAAACTATCTTTGAGCGTTAGTAAATATTAAGAGCATCAGTAGATGGCGTTACCATTTCCCCCCGGCTTTAAAGGGTTGCCTTTAAAGGAGACAGAATAAAATGAATATTGTTAGGTATACCACCGCATAACCTATCCAAAATCTGAGACAGTATTGTCATATATTAAATTAACCTAAATTTATTTCAGCGGAACACTTATAACACAAGCTTAACTAATATCTAAACTAAGAGAGAGATCCAGCTTCAGGCTAGATCTCACTGAGTTGGTAGCGGACAGAGACGCACGACAGGGCGCACGTAGCTACCCTTCGCGGTTTTTACCGTAACAACGCGGGTTATACCGTCTTTAGATGTGTGCAATTTCTCTATGATGGCTAAGGGCCACGAAAGCGGCGGAGAATTATCATTAATGATAATTACTAACGTACCCTCCTGTATAGGGGGTGCAGGACTATTCCATTTGGACCTAGTCTGAAGCTGGTGAAGGTACTCAGAACGCCAGCGCCTCCAGAACGACTGCACGAGATTATCGAGCAAAGAATGTCTCTGAAGCAGGCTAGAGGAGTCTGCTGCAGGTGCGGGGAGCGACGACAATGGCACTGTGTTCAAAAAATGCGCAGGAGTTAACGCGGATAATTCTGCAGGGTCACTACTCAGTGCTGTGAGAGGACGCGAGTTTACCAGTGCCTCGATTTGAGCCAGCACGGTTAAAAGCTCTTCGTAGGAGAGGATTTGTTGGCCTATGACCTTGAAGAGATGGGTTTTAATTACCTTTACCATACTCTCCCAACATCCACCGAAATGTGGTGAAGCGGGTGGTATAAATTTCCAATCTATCTGATTCATGGAAAGTTCTTCCTGAAGACAAACACGATACTCATTCTTGAGAAACTTATAAAGATCGCGTAAATAAGAATTTGCACCTACGAAACAAGTGCCGTTGTCCGTGTACAAACAATTTATAGGGCCGCGTCGCGAAAGAAATCGTTTTAGAGCTGCTATAAATGACACTGTGCTTAGATCCGTTGCAATTTCAATATGTGTAGCGCGCGTTGTCAAGCATGTGAAAACGCATAGCCAAGCTTTACGGCTTTTAACGCCTCGACCACGCACTGGCGTGTACTGCAGTGGTCCAGCGTAATCGCAACCGGTATGTGTGAACGCTTTATCTGCCTGCTTGACGCGATGGCTTGGAAGGTCAGCCATGAGAGGAGTGACCGCGCGAGGACGAAATTTAAAGCACACGTTACATTTAGATAATCTGTAGCGAATTATTCGTCGTGCAGCTAAAACCCAATATTTATGCCTGAGTAAGGACATTAGCAACTCTGGACCGGCATGGAGATGTTTCCTGTGATAAAAATCAACAAGAAGGTCAACGACATGGTCGTGACGCGGTAAGACGCAAGGATGCTTGTAGCAATAAGGCTCGTCCGAATTAGACAGACGACCACCAACACGTAATATGCCATGCTCGTCGAGAAATGGCCTAAGTTTAAGGAGTGCGGGAGAACAAGGTACATTATTTTTCAAATTATGAATGTCATTACTAAAATAAACAGCCTGAACAACTCGCAACAATTTATTCTCCGCAAATTCAAGGTCAGAGCTTGAAATAGAAGTCCCATTAGGAAGAAGCTTAAGAAACCTACAAACATAAACGATGGCGCGTAGTAATTTAACCCACGACGACATGCGCTGTGCGAGTGCATAGATCGGAGATTCTGCGACCTCAACGACAACGGGATGAGAAACAGACTTCTGCTCGGGTACATTATCGGCTTCTGCACTGTGGTCACAAGTATGTATGGGCCACTCTGACGGATCATGGGAAATCCAAGAAGGCCCACAATACCACAAGGGATGTTCGAGAAGTTTAAGTGGAGTAACCCCACGAGAAAGGCAATCAGCAGGATTCTCAATACCCGCGACGTGGTGGAAACAAGTAGCAGGAACAAGCTCTATTATTTTAGTGACGCGATTGGCGACAAAGGTCTGCCAGCGGTGTGGAGAGGAATAAATCCAAGCGAGCGCTACCTTGGAGTCAGAAAATGCGTATATTTTATTGATAAGGTAGTGGGGCAAAACTGTGTCTTGAACTTTGCGGAGCAACTGAGACAACAGAAGGGCCGCACACAACTCCAGTCTCGCAACCGAAATGGTTTTGACAGGCGAGACCTTGGATTTGGCACAAACTAACTGCACCGAGTAGTTAGTACCATTGCGAACTTGCAAATACACTACTCCCCCGAAAGCGCGTTCGCTAGCATCAGCGAATCCTATTAGATTGACAGTACATCCGTCGACTAACCCAAGATGGCGTGGTATAACAATTTGATTGAGCGCAGAAAGCTCAATACAAAATTGTTTCCAAGCTGCGACAATATGGTCAGGAGGTGTGTCATCCCACCCACACTTTGATAGCCAAAGCTCTTTATCAAGAGCTTGGCGTGCAAAATTGTGGGAGCCACAAAACCCAGTATGTCCCATAGTCGAGCCACTGTTGACAGCATAGTGCGCTTGGTGCACTTATCATCAGGTGGTGCGACGTCAAATCGAAAACTATCACAGGATTTATCCCAGCGTAAACCGAGAACTTTATGCGGTACAGACTTGTCAAACTCAATGTCTGGGGAAGCTTTATGAGAGTTAGGTAACTGCTCGAGAACCTCTTTACAATTGCTTGTCCATTTGACAAGATCAAATTGGCCTCGCTTGAAGAGCTGAATAAGCTCTTCACAAAGCGAAATTGCTCGCGGAACGGATGTGACACTACAAGCGATGTCATCCATATACAAAGCGGAGGAGGCAACAGCTGCTGCAGCGGGAAAGTTGTCGCCTTCATCAGCGATTAACTGGCGGACAACGCGTAACGCGTGATATGGACTGGACTTAAGTCCAAAACAAACACGATTAAATTGATATACAGATAAAGGTTCACTGCTGTCAAAACGATAGAAAATCCGTTGAAATCTACGGTGAGATTCACAAACGCCGATATTCAGGAACATTTGGCGGCAATCAGCTGACAGTGCGACTTCGAAAAGACGGAACTTTATGAGGATGTTAAATAAGTCACCCTGTAGATTAGGGCCGGCATGTAAAATGTCGTTAATCGACTGACCCGATGTAGTCTTACAACTAGCATCTAAAACCACGCGGAGTTTAGTGGAGGTCTTATCTTCGCGAACTACACCGTGGTGCGGAATATAATACGTGGGAAGAGACTTTTCTTCGTGGTTGACAACCGGACTCAAAAAACCTTTATTTAAATAGTCACGAATGACGTCATTATAGGCGCCGCGTAACTTGAGCGATGCAACAAGTTTGCGTTCTAAACAGTAGAAGCGTCTAAGTGCAGCAGCGTATGAGTCACCTAGCGAATACGGGTCACCACAAAATGGTAACTCCACAACATATCTGCCACTGTCATCGCGAACAGTGGTAGCGCGGAAATGTTCTTCACACTCGAGTTCCTTACGGCTCTGCGAGGGCGGTGCGGAAATCTCTTCAAGCTCCCAAAAACGCTTGAGAATAGATTCAACATTATTTTCTTGAAGAACTGCACAACAAGACATAGTATAATTAGGAGTATGTGACGTAGGTACGGTACCCATAATTACATACCCCAATACCGTCTGAATAGCGGGAGGTATATTCTGTTGTTTACTATGTACCACATTTTGCAAAAATATGTGTGGGAATATGGCAGCCCCT
Organism: Hecatera dysodea; assembly: GCA_905332915.2. Taxonomy (NCBI): domain Eukaryota; kingdom Metazoa; phylum Arthropoda; class Insecta; order Lepidoptera; family Noctuidae; genus Hecatera; species Hecatera dysodea. The sequence continues at coordinate 177,619 of HG995303.1, forward strand.
AACAGGGCATCGATGTTTCCCGGCTGCGCAAAGTCAGAATCCGCCAGCGGTAACATCTCGAGATGTGCGAGTTGAGATACGTCCACCTGCGCGTTCGGCAACGTGTCCGTAATACGTTCTACGATAAGTGAGGAAATATCAAAGTTAATGTCTTTATTAAAACGGGAATGTATTTTAACATCTACGGAACCCTTACAAGATTTTTCCGACCCACCGATCCCTTTTATTATTGATTTCGTATTCTTAAAGTTATTCCAGAGTCCGAGGCGTTTAAAGCAATCAAAAGTAATAAAATTACTTTGTGACGCACTGTCGAGTAAACAACGAATCGTATGAGGTACATTATTGACATCGTAAACGACAACTTGTGCAGTCGCCAACAAAACCGTTGTGGACGCTACACATTGCTGCTTGGTATCGCGCTGAACATGACAAGTAGCCGAGACCGCGCCGCGTGCGCACGCAATGGATGTCGTACACAGAGATATCTCCGACGCGGCGGCGGCGTGCGGGGCGGCTATAGTACCAGCATTCGGAATCGTCTGCTGTGACGTAACAGGTTGGTCAGCTGACGAGATAATCGACGGCGACTTCTCCAAGTGCAATAATGTGTGATGACGCTGCTTGCATGATCGGCATTTAGCATTACTCGAGCAATTACTGGTTTTATGTTTTAAACTTAAACAATTAACGCAAGCTTTGTTTTCCTTTACACATTTAAAACGCGCACTCGGGTCTAAATTATTAAAAGCGGGACATTTATAGAAATGGTCGTGCACAATATTATTGCACAAACACTTATGCAAATTATTATTAGGCTCTGAACATGCTACGTAAGATTGCGGGTTAGGGACGGGATTACTTTTATTATTTCGCGATTTATTCGACTTTTGTTTACCACTGTTCTCATTTGACGAGCTAGATGCGTTAAGCTGCGTATTATGAAATATTTGGCACTGATCTTTGATGAAGGAAATAAAGCTATCTAGTGAAGGTATTTTATTAGAACGTTCCGTCATCTCGAAGGCACGAATTGTTTCTGGGTCGAACTTTTTTAACGCAAGTTGTAATAATATAAAGTCGGATAGATCTTTTAATTTTAAGTTTTTAAGGGCATTGACCGCGGTAACAAAGTTATCTATGAACAGCTGGAAATTCGAAACAGACGCGGGTCCTGACAATTTAAGGTTCAACATCTGGTCCAAGTAGGTAGATGCTAGGACACGAGTATCTTGATACCTATCAAGGAGTGACTGAAATATCACGTGATAATTCTCAGCACTTGGAGTGACACCTGCAAATACGGATTGCACTTTCGGCGACAGTTTACCTATTAAATAGTACAACTTGTCGGCATCTGTCAGAGAGTCATTGTCGTGCACTATTGACTTAAAGCTGGCGTAAAATAACGGCCAGTTCCGTATATCGCCATCAAACGACATTAGTTCGATAGGAGGTAGTCGCGGCGTACGTACTGACGGCGTCGGCGCCTGCGCGATTGTTGTACTTCTACCCTCTAACTGAGATTGTTTACGTTTGATGATACAATAAAGATCCTCGAATGAAGTGTACGCCTGGTAATTCGGCTTTGTTTCGGGATCAATAGAAAGTAACTTTGCGTTATAAGTGTCCAATAAATTATGAAAGTCTGTTCGAATATTATCTACTGTCATACAATTACTAAGAAATGATTCTTTTTTAGCTTCGGAAGTATTTGCTGTTTTTGAGCGCTCGTATAGGGCCTGAATACGCTCAAATAAGACATTACGTTTAGCTTCTAATATTGACAATTCCGTTTCTTTCGACATGTTTAAGCTAGTAGGTAAGTAGGTATATTATAACTGGATATCTAAACACATCAAAAGTATCTAGGGATCAACATATATTTTTGCAATAACTTTTCTCCTGATTGATATTAATTAAAATTTTCTTTAAGGATTCATCAAATAAAGTGTTTTCGTTTGTCACAGTAACGATAAACCAAGTCACCTTTGCATTAATAAAGAAATTTGCCATTTTCCTAATAAAGGGATTTTTGACATTTGAACCACTAACATTAAAGTTCGAAAAAAAGACTGAAATAACAGTTTTCTTTAAAATTTTATTGGGTAACTTAAACAATTAATAATCCGTGTTTCTACCGCGAACACTAACAACACAAGAACATCGGTTTGGCATACTCAAAATGAGTTCATCCAAATCACGCTGTGGAATGGCCGCCCATGTTCGTTGCAACAACAAAAAAAGGTCTTCTTGCGACTGGATACCCTCCATATTCGGCAGAGCTCTTCGCTTACCTTGGCTGAGCGCCATGGAGGACGGTATCGCTGCACCACACGGAGACAAGACCGATACATTCAAATCTTAACTCGAAGAGCTCCAACAATAACCGCCATGATGTTAGCCGTGAGGCTTCATCACTCTTCAGGGAACTTAATTAGCGACCAAACAGTCAGAAACCGCTTGCATGAAGTGAACCTTCATTCCCGAAGACCGCTACGGGTACCACCTATAGCAATGCACAATCGTAGGATTCGATATCAATGGGCTCTTGAACACAGAAATTGGGCAGAAGAACAATGGCGTTTCGTGTGCTTTTCTGATGAGTCTCGTTTTGGTATGAGACCGGATACAAGACGTATACGACACTGGAGAACCCCTGGACGCCAACAGCGATTAAAATCCTGCCAGGAAGTCCATCCTTATAGTGGTGGAACCATCATAGTATGGGCGGGTATTTGGATCGGCGGAAGAACTGAGTTGATTTGGATCAGAGGCAACCTCAACGCTCAAATTTATGCTGAGACGATTGTATCAGACGTCATCGTTCCTCTACAAGTGCAAATCGGTCCCTTATTTCAGTTAATGCATGATAATGCACGACCGCACACCGCAAGAGTTGTAAGACAGACTCTCGCCGCAGCTAACATCAATGTCCTGCCCTGGCCTGCTCAGTCGCCAGACTTGAACCCGATTGAGCATGCATGGGATATGCTACAGAGAAGAGCTCTGCCGAATATGGAGGGTATCCAGTCGCAAGAAGACCTTTTTTTGTTGTTGCAACGAACATGGGCGGCCATTCCACAGCGTGATTTGGATGAACTCATTTTGAGTATGCCAAACCGATGTTCTTGTGTTGTTAGTGTTCGCGGTAGAAACACGGATTATTAATTGTTTAAGTTACCCAATAAAATTTTAAAGAAAACTGTTATTTCAGTCTTTTTTTCGAACTTTAATGTTAGTGGTTCAAATGTCAAAAATCCCTTTATTAGGAAAATGGCAAATTTCTTTATTAATGCAAAGGTGACTTGGTTTATCGTTACTGTGACAAACGAAAACACTTTATTTGATGAATCCTTAAAGAAAATTTTAATTAATATCAATCAGGAGAAAAGTTATTGCAAAAATATATGTTGATCCCTAGATACTTTTGATGTGTTTAAATGTAGGTATGTAGTTATGCGGCGGTATTCCTAGCTTATCGAATCGAATTGTCGAATTATGTAAGTATGTAGGTAGCTACTTAGAGTAAGTATATTGCCTACTAGGTGCGGGAATGATAAAATGTATATGTAGGTAGCTACTTTGAGTCAGTATATTACCTACTGAGTGCGGGAATGACCACGTAATGGGTATGATAATAGTCTAGGGGTATAGCTAGGTACTATAACCGCCTAGGTAGGCACTTCTAGAAGATACCTACGCGTTATAGGGGAGAATATGATTTATATAAGTAGGTGTATAAATCCTTCTCTTGCGGGGTAAGTAATGAGTTAGGATCAAAACAGTGGATCCGGCTCGAAGGACCAAAAAAGTGGTATCGCTCGTATGGACCAAAAAATGGTATCCGGCTGGTACCAATTTATATAGGCGATTGAGAAAAGATAGTTTTATATTTAAGTGGACTGTAAATTTGAGGATGGCTGTAATCGCCTAGAAATTAAATACTGGATGAACGGACAATCAGTTATTATATAGGAGTAGGTAGGAACAGCACACCTTACCTTGAATTCCTGGCGCGACGCGTGGTCGAAGACAAAATGGCGGCAACACGGCGTTCCTGTTTCTAAGCACAGATCTTGCTCGCAGGAGTCTCACGATCACCAAGTCAATCGATCACACCCGCGGGCGGTTAGTAATTCAATCACAGTTTTGCGGTTCAAGCGGACACGCGATATAAGCGGGGCGCGCGCGCACGTCGGATACGCTGCGACACGACACGACACGGCGCGATGCTTCTTCAAAGTCTTAGCCGAGCCGGACGGAAACAGAGTCGGTGGGACTCTAGCCAATGACACTCTCCTGGTACTCTTGGCCAATTAGAGGCAGGCGTGCCGTTTGGGTGGGAAAGAGAGATTCGATCGTCCGTTCTGACATTTACGTCAATTGGATTGAAACTATCTTTGAGCGTTAGTAAATATTAAGAGCATCAGTAGATGGCGTTACCAAATAATAATCCACAGGGCACTTTTGTGGCGAACCTTTGGGTAGTAGCGAGCCCACGAACCCGATCTCCCGGAAGACGTCTTGTTCTCATCTCCGGCTTGCCTTTACTGGCTGGACAGAGTGAACACCGACGAATAGAGGGCTTAGTGCGAGTTTTTTAACGTTCACTTATGTCAAATTGTATGAAAAAAAAAACACCGACTTCAAAAAACCCTAGAAGCACTAAAAAGTTAAAATAATTCTATTTCCTACCTAGTTATAGAATTATTTTTAACTTTTTAGTGCTTCTAGGGTTTTTTGAAGTAGGTGTTTTTTTTTTTGCATAAATACATTTTATTTGTTAATTTTTAGTCACATAAAAAGGAAAACGCTTAAAAGAAATTAGAGAAAGAAATGCTCAACGCATTTCGAATGGGAACCCCGACCAGCGCGAAAACAGACAGAAGCAAAGCAGAGGACCGTAGGTTACGTAGGTTGAATTAGGAAAGTCAAGAAGGTTATGATCGTCGTCTTAGTTTAATTCGTACTCGATTGGCCACTGAAAGCCAGATCATCGTATAACGGAATTATGTACAAACATTAATATATCCGGAGAATGTTATTTTGAATGAAGAAAACATGTTCTATTTTTTTTAATATAATTATCAGTGGTTGACCTGGAAAGTGCATACCGTTACAATTCCAACAAACCCAAACACGGATACATTGTCTTATTCTGGAGTTCCGGTGCCTGTCTCTTGGTTTCATCATCAGATCTGATGAACAGAAAATACAACCATCCGAATAGAGAACCTCCTCTTTTTTAGAAGTAGGTTATAAAACGCACTGCTCCAATGCAGAGTAAACTAATAGATCGTTAATGTAGACAATGTAGATATTTTTTTTAGATTTTTGTTGATTTTCGAAAACCGCTTGTTCGATTTCGGTAAAATGTTCATGGGACCATTTGGGAAGTATACCCTTTCCAAAAAAAAAAAGAATTCAAATCGGTTGGCAAGCGACGGAGTTATGCGCGAACAAACATTAAAATAAAAATACAAACATCCGAATTGAGAACCTCCTACTTTTTTAGAAGTCGGTTAAAAAAACGTTTTCCGTTTTTGTCACCAGACGGTGCTTATTCCGTTTCAATACAAATTTACATTTACGCTAATCCGATCGAGAACTTTCAAAACCTCCACTGAACTCCCACCTCACTCATGCCTTAATTGGTAATATTTTTATTTTCAAAATGTTTTGACGTTCAAAAGTGCCTTTAAGTGGTCTAGTTGAAATAAATGAACTGACTTTAACTTTGGTCCGTCTGAGTGGACATTTGCAAGACCAAAAGTGCTCGGAAGATGGATGTATACTCCAGTAAGATGCTGGTAGGGATCTTGACTTTACTTCCGGCATTGTCCTGATAGCCGTGGTATAGCCTGATAGCGCCTCATTGCGGACATAGAAGGGGCACCCGTGATGTTGGAGCGCCTGCAACCTTTGGAAGCGGGAGGCTTTGCGTGTGAAGAGTGAAGAGACAGCGCAAGCGTACGTCATGGTGGGAGGACGACCGCGTTAAAGAGCCGCAATTTGCACCTGAGTGTCAGTTTGCTGCTGGCGGGCAGGAGGAAGTGAAGCCTACCTAGAGAATAGAATAGAATAGAAAAACTTTTATTCAGGACAGACACATAACAACGGTTACAAACACAAATTAAAGGAGAACAAAAGTACAGAATGCGCCGAGCGTGTCCGAACCGAAAGGGTTACCACCTCAGCATTTGCTGGGCGTCAGACACCCAGCGCATAGTCTTTATACTATGCCCAGCGCTGGTTTTCAGTTGGCACCTCGCAGTGACGCACGGACGTGGGTAAATAAAATATATACTTGAACTAAATATTTATGTTTTTGTACTAAATTTTATTAAAATACGTAGATATAACATATTTATATGTATACATATATATATATATATATATATATATATATATATATATATAATTATATATTCCATAAAACGTAATGAAACAGTTGCCACATTCGTTAAAAACTACAAATGTCATAATACCCACAATACTCGCAATAGTAACGTGAACACCAGCCGATGCGACGATCAACGACATTAAATAACCGAGAAGCGGTTATCATCGGACACAAAGGAGTGAAATCACGTAAACAAATATAATTGCGATTGTTGCCTTCTAGAAAATATATCCAAGTACTTAAATCAAATAAAAGTTAATTTGCTATGGAAAGTTTATATTGCAATTGTAAAGGAGTCAAACGAAAACCAATTAAAAGTGAAAGTGCAAAAACATGATGTTCCTGGGGACACAGATGCAACGGGCTCACCGCATCAAGCCTACCTACTACATGATAATATCCACTAATTACCAGGAAATAGGTACATAATATAATGGTAATATGTAATTTTAATTTATATCTAATCATGATAAAATTGGTGTTTAAAATAAATAACGCAACCTAAGAGTGCATATAAAGAGATAAATACATTATTACATTTTAAGAATAATTAAATTAGTATAAACAGAATTATATAAACGATTTATCAATATTTACTTCATTAAATTGGATTTGAGAATTCAAAATAAATTGCTTAAGTCTAGCCTTAAAAGTACTTATATTTTGTAGGTCCCTAATGGGTGGAGGAATATTATTCCAACATTTGGAGGCCGCGTACCGAAAACTTCCTCAAAATGCTGCAGTACGATGATGCGGAGTAGCCAGCTGCCGAGCACAACGCCTGGCCTTGCGCTTGCGGTGACTGTTTACCCACGTAAGCTTCGAGTACAGGTAAGAAGGACATTTAGATTTGATGACGCCAAAAAGAAGACAAGCCAAATGCAACTTCCGACGAGACTTCATTTTTAAAATGTTATGCTTGTTTAGAAATGGTGTAATGTGGCTACTTGGTGGTACGTTAAAGCAAAATCGCGCGCAAGCATTTTGAACTCTTTGAATAAGTCTTACGGTACGCGACAGAAGCCGAGGTCCTATGACGGTATCGGCATAATTCAATTTTGATAGAACCAGACTTTCAACCAGCTGTACACGCAGTTCTTCGCTGAGATACGGGCGCATTTTATATAAGACTTTCAAACGGTAGAAGCAATTTTTAACACAGTTTGCAATATGAGCCTCAAATCGCAGTTCTTCGTCCATAATCAGACCCAGATTTCTCGCCTGATGAATACGTTCAATATATTGACCCATCACGATTACGTTTGAACAAGTAGAAGTTATTGCATTGAGTTGACTTTTAGAACCAAAAAGCATAAATTTTGTTTTAGCCGGGTTTAGTAAAAGGGAGTTTTCCAGTCCACGATCCTGTCCAGATCGTCATTTAACAATTTTACTGCAGTATCGTAGTCTTCAGGTTTAAAAGAAAGGTACAATTTAATGTCGTCTGCATAAATATGAAGTTTAGAATTTTTCAGAACATTAATAATGTCTGCACTATACAAAATAAACAATGTGGGGCCCAGTATAGATCCCTGTGGAACGCCTTTTACCACAGGAGTCATATTAGATATAATACTAGATCCATTGGCATCTTTAATTTCAACCAGCTGTTTACGATTGGTTAAACCACGCAACCGTAGCTGCGTCAAAACCATAATACGTCATCTTAGAGAGCAAAAGAGTAAAATTAATAGCATCAAATGCGCGGGAAAAATCCAGTAAAACTAATAAGGTACAACATCCTTCATCTTGAGCTGATATTATGTTGTCTGTGACATCTAACAGAGCCGTTGCAGTGCTACGACCCCTCCTAAAACCAGATTGCGCTTCCGGGAGAATGTTATTTTGCTCAAGATATGTTGTTAGTCGGGCATTTACTACCTTTTCCAGCACTTTCGATAAAAAGGGTAAAGCTAATAGGCCTTAAATCCTTTACACTGCTTGGGTTCATAATTTTAGGAATTGGAGGCACAACTGCAATTTTCCATAGGTCAGGAAAGGTCGACGTAGAGATGGAATCAATAACAATAGAAGTCAGTATATCTTAAGTTTGAGGAAGTGTCTGATAAAACATATCAAGCGTAATGTGATCAAAACCCTCTGCATTAGATTTAAATTTTGATAAAATTTTGATTATGGCAGATTGGTCTACCGTGCCAATAGAAAAAACACCCTCACCAAATCTTTGAGACTCATAGTATGCTATACATGATGCTGGTGCCATACTATCACCTGGAACATTCAAGAAGTGTGAATTAATCTCATCAGGGGTCGTTGAGATGAGAAGGTAATTCAGATATATTTTTGAAAGGTAATAATGTTGATTTTAGATTTTTCCACAGAATTTTGGGATGATGTATCTTACTATTAATATTGTGTTTAAAATAAGCTACTTTTTCATAGTATAAAACTTTATTAACTAGACTCTTCAACTCCTTGTAATAAAGCATTTTACCTTCTGAAACAGAGTTTTTGCACCGTACTTGTGCTTGATTGCGCAGACACATCATTAGCTTAATGTTATTCGTTATCCATGGATACGACCTATCCCGAACGACGCGAGTCTTAAGTGGAGCATATTTATCAAAAAGCGTGATGATGTTCGAGTTTAGTTGAGCCACCATAGCGTTCACGTCACCTGACGCACCCCAATCCATTAAGACCAAGTCCTCACTAAACTTGTCCAGAGGCATATTTTTTAAGTTTCTACGAGATACAACAATTGGCGGTATTTTCTCCTTTTTAAAATGAAAAACAACAGTAATGAAAGCATGCGCACTAAGCGCACTAATCCAGTCCACCTGAATGGCGCGCGCCCTCGCATCAGGGCACACTAGGTCTAAAAGAGTCTCGCTAGTCGAAGTAAAGTGAGTAGCTGATGTTACCAATTGACTTAGGTCGAGACTTTGAAGAAACATATTTAATTTGTTGGTTTTGGAATCCATTTGATTCAGATAATTAATGTTGAAGTCACCTAGGAGAACGGTGTGCTTGCAAGACGATATTGAATTTATTGAACAAGTTAGCGCGTCTAAAAATAAATCAACATCCATCCATGGCGGTCTGTACGCAGTTTCGATGGCGATTTTGACCCCATGAGTACTCAGAACAAGCCACATTTGTCCAACAGCCTCATGAAGAGGGTCAACCGGGTGCGCATGGGTACGCACCCTTATCCCGCGTTTGATATTAAATCCAACAGCACCGCTCACCGGACGCGGAGCATGCCGCAGCCGGTAACCGGGCACGACGGGCGCGCGCCCCTCCTCACCAGTCCTAAGCCAAGTCTCATTAATTGCCACTATACTAGGATCATGATGCTGTAAAGCAGCGATAAATTCATCATGGTGAGTGCCCAATGAGCCAGGATTAAGAAAACCAAATTTAAGGTACTTTGCGATCATGACAGTGTTTCAGTATCACTAAGCAGCACAATGTAACATACGCGAGCAAAGTGGTGGTACATATTTAAAGGCTTTCCGCAATAAAAATAAACATGTAAAACAAAACAATATTATAATAGGCACAAATACTAATAAACTGAGATCAAATAGTATTAATGTTGTGTGAATTTGTAGTGTAATAATTATAAGTACAAAAGATTCGGAATATGGGGGAAGGAATTGTGATATAATAACATAATATATAAAGATACGATAACAACTTAATACGAAGGGAGAGGGGCACTAACAAAACTATGCCACTGCGGAAAATGCCAAACAAAACAACGCACCCTTTCGGCTGGGCTAACTGTGGCCAGAAAAATACATAAAAAGTAATGAAAAAATATACAAAACAAATAGTAGGCACGGGAAAATAACAAAGATGCAATTCAAAAGTTATTTTTATACAAACTAAAAAGAAACTTCCAGTCAAACTGACATATTGCCAAAAATTCGGAATAAATCTAGTTCAGAGCGAATGCGTTGTGGTGGAACACCATCTTCCTTCTTTACAAAGATGCGGCCATCCTTGGTCCACACATACTTAAATTTATACTTCTGCCCAGCCTCTCGCGCATTATAAAACAACTTGCCGTTAATCGGCGTCAACCGCTCATTTAAATAGAACCTTTTCGAGGGTCAGAGCGAAGGCGGCGCGCGGTCGGGTACCTTATGTGCTCAGGAAAGGTGAGGTGGTTGATCTGTATGAACCCCAGGTATCGCTGTTTGCCACACATGATGATCGGACGGCTCTAGCGACTGTTTTCGGGAAGCCCATTTATGGAGTGTGCCAGTTGGCTTTTCCAATTTTGAAGCCGTGTATAGTGAGTCGGTGGTTAAGCAGAGGCCAATAGTTTTTCCATAGTGTAACGTACGACGTAACGAGTTCACTAAACCAACCAGATCCAAAGCCTCTCATGTTTTGTTTCCATATTTTGCAAAAGTCCGTTCATCGTTCTGCGATTTAGCACCGGCCGGCCCCGTACGCCTATCAAAGGAATCGCAGAAGTCCCTACCAGGGTCCCGCCATTTTATAAGAAATACAAAAATAAAATCGCTTTTGCTGACCACTTTATTCTTCTGAAAATGCATGTTATTGGTGGCAAAAGTACATAAATTTAAGTTATTTTATATTTTTTCTGCTAACATCGACTTTTTAGAGTTCCGAACTTCTGCATGGAAAAATGGAACCCAATTGGATTGTTCGTTTGTCTGACTTTCTGTCTGTTTGTCGGTCTATCTGTCTGTCCGCTGCCACAGTCAATATTCTCGTCTGCCTAGCCTTTTGTCCCATCTGGAGTGAGAAGGCTCTCCTCTCAGTCAAACCGGATGCAGACGTATTTTTTTCTCAAATTTAAATATTCTATTCCGAAGTTTTATTTGTTCTGTATAATAGTATTAAATTCTATTAATAAGAATAAATAAATGACATCATATTCCTTATAAAAATAATCTATACTAATATTATAAAGAGGTAACGTTTGTGAGGTAGTGAGTTTGTGACGTTGTAAATGGTTGTAAGGGGTAATCTCTGTGGTCCGGCGCTCCCCAACGGCGGCGACACAGGGGCCCCCGGGACGGCAGAAGGCGGCTTCGTATGCAGCCGCGGTGGCTGCCGGCCCGGGAACGTCTGGCCAGGCGAAGGCCAAAGCGGGAACCGCGCCAGCGCCTGTTACGCCGGCGACGACCAAGTCGGCCCCGGCGAAGAGCAGCCTTAGCTGACCCCCTCCAGCCTTCCTCCTGGCTGGAGGGGGTCGGCTAAGGCTGCTACGCCAGTGGCGCCGCAGCCGCCCCCACCCCCACCCTCGGACCCTCCTGCGGCCGGGGCCGAGTGGGTTGGTTGGTAGGTTGCTGGTCAGAAGCGGCAGGCCTCGAAAGCGGCCAAAAATAAGGCAAGGAAGCAGCGGCGGAAGGCCAACGCCATTGCGGCGAGGCTTCGCGCCCCGAAATCCGCGGCTGTGGTGCTTACACTGCAGCCGGAAGCGGAACAGAGGGGCGTGACGTACCTCGCCGTAATGAAGCGGGCGAAGGAGGCAGTGAGCCTCCAAGAGCTGGGCATCACCGGGGGCATCGGGGTCAGGAGGACCTTGACCGGTGCCCGGAAGCTCGAGCTCGCCGGAGCGGAGAGTGGCCCATTCGCGGACGCCCTGGCCGAAAGGCTGAGGGCGGTCTTACCCGCGGACGAAGTCCGGGTGTCACGGCCGACTAAGCGCATCGACATGCGCATAGTGGACCTGGATGACTCCGTGACGGGGGAGGAAATTGTGGCCGCCGTCGCCAGGACTGGGGGGTGCTCTGCCGAGCTCATCAAGGCGGGCACCATCCGTCCTGACAACACGGGCATGCAAACCCTTGTGGTGAGCTGCCCCGTGACGGCGGCCAGAACTGTGTCGGAGGGTCGAAGGCTCTTGGTGGGGTGGGTGTCTGCGCGGGTAAAACTGCTGGAACCCAGACCTCTGAGGTGCTACCGCTGCCATGTGTGCAACCACACGGGAGCTATGTGCCCCTCGGAGATGGACCGCAGCGGACTTTGTTTCCGCTGTGGTCAGCCCGGTCATCGGGCCGGCTCGTGCGAGGCCACGCCGCACTGCATTGCATGTGTGGCTGTTGGGAAGCCGGTGAAGTAGGCCGAGCACTGGGCTGGGGGAAGGGCCTGCGCGCCAACCGCCCCGACCAAGCGCACGAGGTCCGCCGCCGCCGCCGCCTCTGCCGCCGCCGCGGAATCCGTCGCCGCGACTCCCGGTACTCGGGAGGGGGCTGAAGTGGAGTGCCAGTAATGGTCCCATGTCGGCCTGCTCCAGAGACAAGTCGGCCGCTGTGCTATTGCGCAGTGGCTGATGCCTGTGGACGGTGAGCGTGGGTGGCTCGCCGTCCGATACCAGGCTGAGTCGAAGACGCGTTGTGTTCCACGCGCGTCTCAAGGAGCCGTCAGCACCAGGGACGGGGCCCCATAGGGTCGGTGCCTGCTAGGGTTACGGAATTTGATCGAAAGAGTTACCGCGGCCCTAGAACGCAAAGGGCACAAGAAGGAGCACGGGTGGGTTTTAGTCAATAAAAGTCTGACACTCCCTACCGCTCCACCCAGGGCGGGAGAGGTCATATGATGATTTCCCACCCAAAAAAAGGGGTAATCTCTGGATCTACTGACTGGACCGATTTTCAAAATTATTAGTTTGGGGAAAAAGTCTTTTCGCACTATAGTATGTATGAACTTGTAATAAAATTTGGCTATACTATTTGCATCTGGCTGGTTTTGGTATCATTGAAAGTTTAAATATTAAAGAACATAATTCCAAATTCAAATTAGAAAAAATGTGTGAAAAAAAAAAAAAAAAAAAAAAAAAATTGATTGAGTCAGGCGTTACTTTGCGGAAATCCATTTTAAATTTGAAAATGAAAACAATATATCTAGTTTTAATTTCCGCGAATATTAGTTTATTTTCATTAGTTTTTCGTACCGTGAAGATAAGTGAATCTAATGAAGAAATTCGATTCATTTTAAAATTCTACTAAAAAAAAGGTAAAAATGCAACGCAAGCCGCGAAAAAAAATTGTGATGTTTATGGACCTAGTGCAGTGTCGGTGAGAGTAGCACAAATTTGGTTTAAGCGTTTTCAATCTGGAAATTTTGATGTCAAAGATGCACGTCGCTCTGGTCGCCCTATTACGGATAAAATGGATGCCATTTTTGAAAAAATGGAGCAAGGTCGGCATAATATCAGTAGTTACGACGTAGCTGAAGAACTGGGAATTGACCACGAAACAGTTTGGGGCATTTGAAAAAAACTGGGTACACAAAAAAGCTCAATATATGGGTACCTCACGAGTTCACTGAAAGAAACCTAATGAACCGTGTACTCATTTGTGATTCTTTATTACGACGTAATGAAACCGAACCATTTTTGAAGAACCTGATAACTGGCGATGAAAAGTGGATCACGTACGACAAGAACGTGCGAAAAAGGTCGTGGTCCAAGGCCGGTCAGGCTTCACAGACTGTGGCGAAACCCGGGTTAACTCGCAACAAGGTGACGCTGTGTGTGTGGTGGGATTGGAAGGGCGTTATTAATTATGAGCTGTTACCATTAGGCAGGATTCTGAACTCTACTGCGAACAACTGATGAGATTAAAGCAAGAAGTTGAGAGAAAGCGACCGGAATTAATCAACAGAAGGGGTGAAGTTTTTCATCATGATAACGCTAGACCTTTCAGATTTTTAGCCACTCAGAAAAAATTAAGAGAGTTTGGCTGGAAGGTCTTAACGCATCCGCCGTATAGTCCTGACCTTGCACCTTCAGATTTCCACCTGTTTCGGTGCCTTCAGAATTCTTTAGGCAGTGTCAAGTTAACATCACGAGAGGACTGCCAAAACCACTTGTTGCGGTATTTTGATCAGAGATCTCAAAATGTTAATAGCAATGGGATCATGTCCCTACCTTCAATATGGCAAAAAGTTATCGAACAAAATGTTACCTACATACTTTAGTTAAATGTAAATAAACTATATTAAAAATGTTTTGAATTTTCTTAAAAAATGCGAAGAAACTTTTTCCCCGACCTATTATTTCACAAATAGAAAGCTACATTATTGTGGAGTGTCATAGCATAGGCTATATTTTATCCCCGTAGGTATTGCCACGGGAACGGGAACAACGCGGGTGAAACCGCGGGGCGCTGCTAGTGGTAATATAAAATAAAAAAACGCTCTTCCTCTCTCCTAATTATTTTTTTAATCACAGTTCACAATAACTACATGCTGAATAGGTACAGACGGATTGCAAACATTGCCAAAAAAAGTTCAAGTAATCGCAGTAAGAAGCCTCTTCAGCCGAATTTTCTCAAATATTTTTACAAGTTATGGGAGACAGAAGCAGCAGACGCATTTTGCACATAATTGCGTTACAGTAAATTGAAGGATATTCAGATATTCGAACATGATGAAAAGAATCGAGTTCGCAGGAAGACGGTAGGTACATGTGAATGCTTACCGGGACTATCGGGCACGGTGTCGAAGTGGCAGTTGAGCAGCAGCGCCGAGCGGTCGCGCGGCCGGCCGCCCGCGCCGCGCACGCGCGCCACCACGCTCTGCACGCCGCGGTACACGTTGTTCATGCCTGCCACACACGCAGCGGTCAGTCGGCGCCCCGCACACACGCACACACGCTCACACGCGCACGGCACTCACCGTCCATGAAGGAGAGCTCGAAGGCGCCGCTGGCGGTGTGCACGTCGAGCTCCACGCGGTTGTGCGGCGAGGCGTGCGCCGCGATGTGCTTCAGGGCCGACACCAGCATGGCCACCGCTAGCACCTCGTTCTCGTAGCTGCCGGCCACCTGCAACACTGCCAGCTACAGCGATGACCAGCCACAAGCGAGGCTTCTACAGCGTGTTATGTATGTAACGCACCCGTGGCCCGATGGCGGTGAGGTTCACGAGGTGCTCGTGAGCTACGAGCGCGCGGAAGCGGGTCGGCGGCGCGTCAGGCCCGAGCGGCGCGGGCAGCGCGTAGTCGATGCAGGCCACGGCCGCCAGCAGCGCGGCGCTGCACGCCAGCGCCGCTAGCACCCAGCCCAGCGCCAGCGGCGCCTGCGCTGGCTTGTTCTCCTTCACCAGCCCCGACTGCTCCGACCTCTTCTGCGATGTAATCACCTGCTCACATTTAATTATATAGCTAGATTACAATAATGTCTAAAATAAATAATACCACTTTGAACATTCTTACCGGCAAATATTTTATGAGATGTCTGTTGAACTAAGAAGTTTCTATTTTTAATTTTAGATTTATGTTACCGGCCAAACCCGATTTCAGGAAAAACTAGTTTTGCCTAGGCTATACTAGTTCTTCCTATACACTTCAGGGCAAACTACTTTTGCCTAGGCTATACTAGTTCTTCGTATACGCTTCAGCACAAACTAGTTTTGCCTAGTCTAAACTAGTTCTTCCCATACGCGATAGGATTCATTGGTATTACCTAGTCCAAACTAATTTGTCTTAAGCACGATAGGATAAACCAGTTTAGGCTAGGCCAAACTAGTTGATCCTTTATCTGAAATATCGTAAAGGACTGCAGGTACGAAACATTCAATTGGATCAGGCCATGGTTTTGTGAGATGCAGCTGCAAAATAAAAAACTGTTACACAAACAGATGCCAGAGCAAGAAGGCAATGATACTCTGCAATTCTAAGTATCACCAAAGCAAACCATGTAAAAATAAATATCAATTTTAATAATTATTGAGGTATAATTATTGCTTCTATTAAAAGAAACACTAATTATTTGTTATTGTTTGTATTACCAATTATCCATTTGTTTTAACGATGAATCATTAAAGTTTTAATAATTTTTTAGATTAGTTTTACACTTAAAGAGTTTATGATTCAGCTTATCTGTATAGTTTAGGCTAGACAAAACTAGTTTGTCCTGAAATCGAGTTTAGCCGGTAACATATACATACATACATATATGTATATCGTGTTATTATAATAATACAATAAAATATGAAAATATTATCAAAATATCTCAACAAATAAAAAAGTTTTGGAACTAAACAAGTTGCTCTTGGAAGAATAATTTCCTTTCTTCATACTTCGTTAACAACCGAAGCGACTCGTATTCGGTTAATAGGTAGTACTAGCTGGGCTCGCCACCATTGCGGCGATAAGTCCCCTCTTTGAGGAGTGGTTGGAGAGACGCCACGGCGTCCTCACCTTCCGCCTGACGCAGGTGCTCACCGGACACGGCTGTTTCGGGAGCTACCTGTGTGGGATACAGAGGGAGGACACGTCCGGGTGTCGACACTGTGTGGATCGCCCGGAGGACACGGTGGAGGTCTGCCCTGCTTGGGCGGAGTACCGCCGTGTCCTCGTCGAGGCGATCGGCGGCGGCGACCTCTCGCGTCCGGCCTTGGTTCAAGCCATGGTCCGAAGTGAGGAGGCATGGGATGCGGTCGCCTCCTTCTGCGAAGCAGTAATGCTAGCGAAGGAGGAGGCGGAACGCGTGCGAGAGAGGGAAACCTCACGCCCCAGCCCGGCAACAGAAGAAGACGCCCCGGGCGTCGGGAAAGGCAGGGCGATTCCCGGCCACCGTAGGCGCGGGCCTGCGTATGGCGAGCTATGGGTGGCTCGCCTTTCGATAGGAACCAGGCCCGAGTCGACGGCGCGTCGTGTTCCATGCGCGCCTCAAAGAGCCGTCAGCATCGAAGACGGGCCCCATAGGATCAGTGCCTGCTAGGGTTGCGGAATTGGTTCGAAAGAGTCACCGCGGCCCTGGAACGCAAAGGGCACAAGAAGGATCATGGATCATCTGACACTCCCTTCCGCTCCGCCCAGAGCGGGAGAAGTTATTTGAAGATTTCCCATCCAGAAAAAAAAAAAAGAGGTCCAAGCCCAGGAGACAACAAACCCAGCCCATAAAGCATATTTCATACCATGTAATTTAGCTGCCATGTGAAATCTCAGATGAAGGCCTTACTGTAAGGTTTTCAATTATTACGTTTTATTTTTTATTTATTCGAGACAATACATGAACAATATATTTAAACAAATCACCAGGGAAACTTTTATAACAAACAATGTTTGAAAACTTTGATCAAATCCTTTTCTTATGTTTATGTAAAAACCGTTTTTTAACATTAGGTTAAAAAAACGGCAGGTTTTTTAAGCATGGGGTGATATATACTCCTTTATTATGTTTATTTTGAAACATGTGGAACCACTCCCTATCTAAGAGAACAAGGTATATTGGAAAAAAACTTAAAGAAAGATTTTGTGTTCACTAAATCATAACAGGGATACCAAAACCAGTCAAAGTCCTGATGACTTACATCAATAGCTTCAGTACTATGTTTTTCACACTTCAATTGGATTTGCATCAGAGGCATACAGAACAAGACAGGAACTGATGGAAATGAATACTGATGATTTTAGACCTTACAGCAACTATAACTATTTCAAAGTATAGAAGTAGAGGATTAAAAGTAGGCAATCCTAGAACAGTCCATCTTCAGAGCATGTTAATTAAGCCCTCACAAAACTATGTATTACACAACCAATGATCGAGAGACCTTACCAGTTGACGTCTGGAGCATTTTCCCTTAAGGCCAATGAGAAAACCAATACTTGAGAGATCTAAGAAAAGTTCAGTTCGCAATGATGAGAATTGCTGAAGAAGAAACTTTTTAAGTCTCATAACTGTGTTCAAACCATTAATTGACAAACATTACAATTTTAGTGAGATGTTAATTTAATACTCGTGTTAATGCTATTCGCAACTATAATACCTACCAATACCTTAGCAAAACCTACACTTAAATTGAAGTTAATGAATTTTGAGACTTACCATTTTGCATAAATTTAACGGAATAGGATTTCTTGTTCCGATTTTATCCCATAGGAAAAATAGTGAAGTTTTAGATTACTTAATGAAACCTTTTTCATATGTATACAATAAGTAATGTTTCTATTTTTTTTCGTAAATAAACATGTGAGCAACTGACAACCTCCATCCGTAAAACAAATCACACACTAAATTATTTTATCATTTCTTCTTATTGAAGTCAATCACTCACGGATTAAAGTTTTTTTGATAAAAAAAAGTGTTTAGATCTCTTTATTCGTTCGGTTGCCTTTACTCAGAACTACTTCCATCTGAGTGTTGCCCGGAATGCCCGGTCTTGCTTGCCAGCTGTGAAGTCATTGTCAGATATCTGTCGCTATCAGCTGACAGTGACATCTGATTTTTTTTTTTTTTTTTAATTTAATGACCTGGTAACAAAGACCTTTAGGTCAAGTCTTTATTTGTTGCACTGATTTGCACTTCTTCACTTGCAGCTTTGCAGTACTTTGGTTGGAATTTGCACTTTATTTTAAATGGATTTTATAGTATTTTTGATATATTTGTATATGGGTTTGTAGCTGTTTTTGTCTTTTAATAACTGTTCAAGTGGCGGCGGGCGGGATTCAAAATCACATTTAACTTTCACTTCACTTAATTCAATAGCTAACACTAGTCTGTCAAGTAAGAAATTCTGACATGAGAAAATGAGATGTTCTACAGTTCCTTCAGTATTTTCACAAAACGGACATATATTGTTTGAAATAATATTCAATCTTGCAAGGTGTGACGGTGCAGTATTATGGCCAAAGCGCAGCCTGTTTATCGTGGTGATAAAATCTCGGCTTGCATCCTCCTTCAGTTTATCGTACCAAGGTTTAATAGGTAATCTTTCTTGAATGCTTCCATACCACTTTCCTTTCGTATCTTGATCTTTTTTCCATATTTCATACCACAACTCATAAATGTTTTGATTAATGCTTTGTAAGAAATCAGTCATAGGGATGTCCATTGTATTTTTAACATCAACAGAATTATAACCCTCATATGCGGCTTTATCAGCCATTTCATTGCCAGTGATACCACTGTGAGAGGGTACCCACAGGAAGGCAATTTGTATATGTTCAAGATGATATTGGTAAATTATTTGTTTAATGAAATAAAGAATAAAGTTAGACTTAAATGTTACTGTAAGGCTACTTAAGGCCTTTATCATGCTTAAAGAATCAGAAACAATTAAAAAGTATTTACAGTTACTTATTTCACGTATACATAGTAATGCCTGATACACCGCATATGCCTCCGCTGTAAATATAGAACAAGATTTATGCAGAACAAAGCTTTGAGAGAATTTTCTGTGTGGATCATACAATGCTGCATGAACATAATCACTACTCTTGCTACCATCAGTGTATAAAGTATAATAACTATTGTTTTGTTCTAAAAATTGTAGCATATCTAAATTGTTATTAATTGTATTTTCAAACACTTTTACAGGATGTGAAATACATTGATATGTGAAGGAGTAACATGGCCATGGAAATTGTTTTCTAATATTGGAACAGCTATTGTCTATTTCAAGTAAGATGTTGGACAACATTGGGGAAATACCATTCAACATATCAACTTTTGTCTGTGTCTGAAAATTTCTGTGAGTAGAAGGTAATATTTTATTTATTATCTCTCTGTTATTTGATGATATTAATTTGAGAGAATATCTTTGTGCAAGTAATAGCCTTCTCAAACTTAAGGGCATGATTTTAGTCTCCACTTCCATGGCCCTTATGGGAGTGGAGCACATTGCGCCAGATATTATTCTCAAAGCCCTATTCTGCATTATATCTAATTTATTTACATGTGTACTGTACATATAAGCTAGTGAGCTATAATCAAAATGGCTTCTAACAATTGCTTTGTACAATAATGATAATGTTTTGGGGTCTGCCCCCCATGATACACCAGCAAGACATTTCATTAAATTTAAACCTTTTAGGGCGCTTTTGGAAATGTGCCGAATATGTGTTTCAAAAGTCAATTTTTGATCTATTATTATGCCCAAAAATTTCTTACTATTTACTCTAGGAATAATTTCACTGTTGTAAGTAACATTAGTTGTGGAGCTATCATTGCCAAAAATCATTACACTGCTTTTAGATGGGTTGATTTTTAGGTGTAGTAAATCATTATAATATATAAATAATTGATTTAAAGCTATGTTCACATTGTCAATTGCCACTTCTAAATTATAGCTGCTGCTGTATAAAACAATATCATCAGCAAATTGCAGAATATTTACATCAGTATTATTTACAAATTTACAAATTTCACATGTGTAAATATTGTACAGCAAAGGAGACAGTGTAGCACCCTGCATTGTACAGTCGGTGATAGCAATTAACTGACCCCCTAAAAATTAAACGAATTTGAACCTTTTGCTTGTTAGCAGTAAGACAACTGGTTCAACGTCTACGATCAATAAAATAGTTATTCGAATTTGATCTTTAATACGCAGTGTTAAGGTAGGTATGATCTTGAATATTATTTTAACTTGTAATATAATACGTAATTTCGCACATCTTAAACATGTTTCGAGTGGTCTAGTGGTGACTGTAGTGAGCTGACAATTCGAGGATGTGAGTTCGTAACCAGCGTGATTGACGCGTTTGTTTCTGTTTTGTAAATTTATTTTAATTTATAAATAATAAATAAATTATAACTTTAGCAAAAAAAAAAAGAACAGAAATAAAAAACCAAAATGATGGTAAAAACGATTATATTTTATAAAAAAAAATATTATAACAATAACATAAATGATATTGATGACGACACGAAGATGATAATATTTACCTACTTACTATTTTACTAATAACGTTGTTAACTGCACTGAGTTTAATGTAGTGAATCAGCATGTTATAATATTTAGAAATATGGGTATGTATTTCTATTTCATAACAATAACATCACCACATTAAACATCATTTAACTAAATAAAACGGCATTATACGTTGAAGTTCTACCTACTATATATCAATTTGTTTTGTGAGTAGTTATTTTAGTTACCTATAAGGTTTTGACAAAAAACTAGGTATTCGAAATACTTCGTTAGAAATTATAACAATAGTTAATTTAACACACACACTGACATACGTTAGTATTGTTTGTGACCAACACTGGTTACTCAAGTCATTTATAATATGCTTTTATAGCGAAGTGGAGCACCATTTTTTTCTATTACTTGTTGCAAGCGGTCCCGCATACGGCGCACCATATCCAACAACAATCACTTCCTCTCATGAATGGTTTTGGTCCAGGACGATCTTTTTGAATATTAAAACCACACGTCATACGTCTTAGCCACAATCTGACTGTATTTCTCTGAAACAACACAATAAGCATAATTTTAGTAACGAATAGGTAAACATAATTTATCGATTAAGTTTGCAAAAATACGTTTATCAATTTAGATAATATAAATCAAATTAGACCTATAAATGATCTCAAATTAGACTCATAATGAAACATAGTTAATTGTCTATTATTCTACATTCACCGGCTTTTAAGCCAACTAACGAATTAAGGAATAACTATAATTATAAATGAAGCATAAAAAAGAATACACTTACCGCTATATTAAGTTTCGTAGCAATCGCTTTAATACCAACATTCTCCTCATGCAAATAGATTATTTTGTATTTTAAGTAATCACTCAACTCAACTTGGACATGACGATTAAACTATCAAAACTGATAACAATTAATAATAAGGAAAAAAGCGTGGATTTTTACAATTTAGTAAGGCAAGGTAAAAATGTTCGCGCGTATTCACTGCTATTTGTGCATAGAATATCTTGTTCAATTTATTCTTCTACCCCATATTCCTAATGTCATATCTATAGCAGTTTTGGTTGAATACGCATATTGACGTCTAACTACCCACTTATTAAAATAGGTGAACAGTCTGATAAACTCAGACATATTGAATAACGTTTAATGTTATGAGCATAGGGTGTAAAATCGAGTAATTTTTAGGGGGGTCAGCTAATTGCTATCACCGACTGTACCTCTTGAAGCAGATTTTGGTCCAAATAGTTTATTGTTATGTCTTACATATAGTGTCCTGTTATTCAAAAAGTTAAAAATCCATTTACATAACTGACCAGGAATACCTAATCTTGACATAATTTGGACAAGTATAGCAGGATCTACACTATCGAAAGCACCTTGAACATCTAAGAAAGTACAAACTGTGTGTAATTTTTTATTCTTTGCATTTTTCAGGTCAGAGATGAGAGAAGTAAAACTATCTGCACAGCTGCGGCCACGACGAAAACCATACTGAACATGTGGAATGATACCATTGGATTCAACATACCAATCAAGACGAAATTTAATCATGTTTTCAAAAATTTTACCTAGACAAGATGATAATGAAATTGGTCGATAGGAACTAGGAAGTTGCGGAGGTTTCTCTGGCTTGAGTATTGGAACAACACATTGTGTTTTCCAAGATTGCGGGATAGATTTAGTATACCAAAGCAGATTAAGAACGTTAAGAAATATCTTTTGGGCCGATTCGTCTAAATTTTTAATCAATAAATAAGGGTAGTCATCCAAACCAGGAGTTGTATTTCGTCTACCTTGCAGAGCCATTGTAAATTCGCGCCATGAGAAGGAATCTAATAAAAATTTTGAATTTCGATTATCATTGTTTAAATCAAAAAGGTTTTTTATATTATCAGAATCAGTTAAATTTGTGTTATCAGATAATTTATCTAAAAATGGAATAATGAACTCATCTCTATATGATTTATTGCCAGGTCTTATACCTTTGAACATCTTTATAAGATTCCAGATCTTACTTATTGGAGTAGTTCTATTAAAACTATTACATAAGTTGTTCCATCCAACTTTTCTCTGTTCTGAGATGGTTCTTTTTTTCTGTGCATCTTTTCTCTTGTAATTTAAATAGGTTTCGAAACTAGGCTCACTTCTATATAGTTTCAATGCATCGTAGGAAGCAACAACGCTTTTTTCACAAATTTCATTCCACCAAGGAGCTGGGGGTCTGCTTTTAAAGTTGTTCAATTTAGTTAGCTTTGGGATTGTTAATTCTTTTAGAGTATCTAATCGAAAACAGAAATCATTATAAGTTAGAATAGGATCATGTAGTTTAAGAGTCAAATCATTAAATATTGTTTTAGAAACTTTTTTGAATGTCTCCCAATCCGCTTTTTTATACAAAAACTTATCAACTGGAGGACTAATGTCATATCTATCTATGAGTAATGAAATTTCTGTTATAGTTGGGTAGTGATAACTTCCCATGGTATCATCATGCACAGACCACTCACACAATGATGCAAGACTAGAACTAATGAAGCTAACATCAATGGCAGAAGGATTTTGTCCTGGCCGATTGACAGTTGTATAACTGCCGTCATTTAAAATACATAGGTCTAAGTCATCGATTATATTATACAAATCCTGACCTCGACTCTTAGTTGATAGACATCCAAATGCAATGTGGTGGGCGTTAAAATCACCACTAATAAATATAGGTTTAGGAAGATCTTTAATTATGTCGTGCAATCTATGAATTCGTATGTGCGCACTAGTTGGTGGGCAGTATACACAGAGCACAGTTAAACTGCCGCGTACCGTGCATACGGATAAAGCTACTGTTTGAATATTTTCATAAAATTGCGTATTTATTATATTATATTTAAGATATGGTCTGATTAGTATTGCTACTCCGTTATGAGCGT
This sequence comes from Hecatera dysodea, assembly GCA_905332915.2. NCBI lineage: Eukaryota > Metazoa > Arthropoda > Insecta > Lepidoptera > Noctuidae > Hecatera > Hecatera dysodea. Next base: position 201,565 of record HG995303.1, read on the forward strand.
TACTCGAATTTTTGTTATAAATATTGTATCCAGGTATCCTAAAATTGTTATCTTTAAACCATGTTTCGTTAAGTAAGCAAATATCAATATTTTGTTTATTTAAGAATTGTAACAATAAGGGTTTTTTACTATTAGCACTCTGAATATTATACTGAGCAATACGTAGTTTAGATAGAGAAGAATTTGGATCCATTACTTAAGATTTTTAATTAGTGTAGCTTTAATACTTTTTAAAGTAGTAGGTGTATTATCTCCCTTATTACCCAATTCTACCAAAGTCTGTACTAGGGCCATAAGTACATCGTTGTTGTCAATAATTTTATTTTTGATGTCTTCACTAGGTAAGACATCATTTGATTTATTTACATCATTCACAGATTTATTTACATATGTAGTATTCTTATTTACAGAGGTATGTACAGGCTTATTTACAGATTTATTTACAATATTATGTACAGGCTGCATTCTTGGCGGCGCTAGCGGAGGGAATTCTGTAGTGTCATTTATTTTCTTGGTCAGGGTAGCACTTGCATAAGTAATTTTCGTTTTCTTTTCAATTATTTTCTCCATTTTAATCGGACATAATTTTGAAATTGCTAGATGGGGCCCACTGCAGTTTACACAACAGACCTCATTTGGTTTGTCACATTCCTTATATAAGTGCTCACCTCCACAAATAGAACATCTTTGCTTGCTATTACAAATTCTTGCTGAGTGGTTAAATTTAAAACATCTAAAACATTGTTGTAAAGGGGGAACATATTCGAAAACCCTATAAGAAAATAAGTCATATTGTATACTGTCTGGCAGTATATTGGAAAGAAAAGTGATGCTTACTGTTTGCAGTGGGACACGTTCTTGGCCAACTTTTTTAGTGAATCTTCTTACTGCGATAATTTCATAAATTGATGATAATTTTGTATATAATTCTTTATTTGAGATGTTTGAAGGAACAAATCGTATGATGCCAGTTTTTTCAATCTGTGCAGCTGGTATAAATGCTCTCATGTTGTGCTTTGTTAAGAAATTAGTATTATTAATAAAATTATTAGCTGTATTGTACTGTTTAAATATAATAGCTATTTTATTAGCGTTTACTCTTTGAATTGCCGTCACACCTTTTATTTCATTGGAAAAAATATGATTCAAATAAATTGGGCTCTTGTTGCCGATTCTATCCTTGCCGTTTGCTTCAATAAATACCTTAAACTCTGTGTTATTACAGTTTTCGGGATAAAGTCTTTTATAATTTGGCTTGAGGTAAGGCATAAAAGGGTTCATACGCTCACCGCCGCCGCCTTCGCCACAGTCCGTTTCCTTTATTTCGTTTGTTTCCTCAGCCCGAGGACGTTTGTGAGGGGCGGGCGGGTTATCCCCGCCCCCCTCGTTACCCACCATTTCGGCGAGCTACCGTATATAATTTAACAGCTTTTTAGTCACTTTAAACCCAAAAATCCTCCGAAAACAATTAAAAGGAATTTTGAAAGAAAATTTCAAACCGCGCTTTTTCGAAGTTCCCGCCAGAATCAGTGACATCTGACAATTATTTCACTTGAAGTGAATGTTACCATTGATAAAAATCAAACCAACATAATAAGCATTTTCAGCGAGTTCTCACCTATCAATGACTTTCATCATTGTCACCTATCAATAGTAAATGTTTAAATTTTGAGCTCAAAGACTCTTGTTTACATTGTATTTCATAGCCATTTCATTCAACCCGGACCGTTTCAAATGTCTAATTCTAAATAGTCGCTATACATCCGGAGCGATTACTTTTTTGTGCGCGTCGGCACGATGAGTCATCGGTAATTTGATACGCAGACCGCTAGAGGTTATTCCGCCACAAGAAAAACTAAAACGGCAGCAAAAATAACCACTACGCCATCTTTCTCTCCACCACCGAACTACTAACTAGGGATGGGCAAATGAAAAAAAAATATTAAGATATTTATCGTAAATAGTATCGATAATTATCGAGTGAAAAATATCGATATATCGCCAGGTTTCGCATGATTATTCATACATATTCTCAAAGCATTCAAACTTCGTAAATCATTTAATTTATTGGAAAAAAAACGAAAATTATTAGTTGTCTGTTAACTTCAGGGTCATATTCGTCTCACACTGATGATTTAATAGTATTATTATTTTGCGTGCACGCTACCAATAGTCTTTCTGCTATATTGAATTTCATAAAGATAGAATAGCGGCGGCATTTTTTAAAGTTAACGACACGCGAGGAGCATGCAAGGAGTATCTAATAACATTTAAAACACGAAACCAAAATTGCGTAAAAAATCGAAATTGATACGAATTCGATACTCTAAAATAAAAATCGAATATCGATATATCGTGATCAAAATTATCGACGATATATAACGATAATTGTATGGAAAAATATCGATGTTTTGATATATCGATATTTTGTGCCCATGCCTACTACTAACGATATCCTATATTGTGGTATCGAAGTTTACCGTGCGATTTGAACGTAAATACGTAAACATCAATCCGAATCCGAATATTAATAGCTATGGGTCAGTTAGTAGGTACCGGACTCAACAACCGTTCGGTCGCAGGATCATTCCTTTTCAGTTTAAGTTTGCGGGACGTTACTACTTTCTGTACTGCATATCTCTTTACACATATATTTACATACGTTCAAAGTAGGGTCATTACGCTGGATCGCGGCCCTGCGTTGTTTCGCGGCCTTTTAGAGGACCAACCGTATAAATATTACAATAATAAGAATTCTATCTCAATCTTGCCAACGTTTTGTGCCACATTAAAAAGATAGATAGTTACAGAATGTAATGCCTATTCAAATTGGTCAATTAACCTAATCCATGTGCCGGAATTAAATCGTCAATTATGCCAGCCGCGCTGTCAGCGCTCACACGTACGCAAAACTGCGGAAAAAATAGCGAACAAGTCCCGCTTCAAAAGTAAGTATTTCAAGTTATCGATTACTTATTACTAGTGTGATTGTTTTTGAGTTATCATAGTTGTTTGTTTCATGTTATTTTTCATTTGTTTTGGGAGTAAATCACTTTAATACCAGTTTTTTTTTGGGGGCCGCCAACCAAAATAATAAATTTTTAGTAGAGCTGGTATACGGCCGGGTGGCCGCGGCACTAGCTCATTGAATGAAATAAGTTGGCTTTCTTTCTTCATAGTAATGTAAATAAAGCTTCGCTTTGTGCAACATTTTTTTATTGTTGGTGTTGGTTTAAATGATATAGTTAGTTCACGGCCGCCAAAATCTAATTTTATACGGATGTATAGCTATCATGTGGCCGCAAACTAACACTTGCTAACAAAACAAATTTGGTTCGCGGCCCTCTAAAAATCATATGAAAAATAGAAGGCCGTTATCTGACTATTTGAAAATAGAGGTGTCAGTTTACGGCCACTTCTTATACACAGGTGTTTAGGTAATCCCCACCGAATGTGTCTCCACGTTGTCGTCGTGGTGGGGCTTGAGCGTCTCAATGATCTTGCGAGCTTTCCCGGTATAGCCTCATGCCGGAAGGTCGCCAGTGAGGGACCAGACCAAGAGAGACACACATGCGAGGAATCCCGCTCGCTGCCTTCTGGTACGCGTCTGCTCATCAGACGTGGCTGTGAAGGCAGTGAGCGGGTGGGAGGAGAGGCCCTGTGATGGAGAAAGGGCGGAGAAGTAAGGGACCGCACCCTCTAAAAGGAAAAGAATGAAGAAAAAAGGCTTTTGTAAAATGAGTCCCCAGGTGGGTCTCGACTGCTCAGCGATCGGGGAATCCCACCCCGCTTTGGCGGGCTGCCCTCCGTACTCTGGGGTGGGCACCAAATGCCTTCCGTTTGCCAGTGGCAACACGAGCCGAGGAGGCTCCCAATCGTCGTCATCCGAGTCCGCTTCCTTTAAGGAGCTGATGGCGTACGATTGCGTAGTGGAGGGTTCGCCTGAGAGCCGGGGTGGTGCGGAGTCGGATTCCGGCTCCGCGCCAGACCTAGTAACGGTCAGCTCGGCGCGCTCTGAAGACTGAGGAAGGGGGGTCGCTGTGGAGGGCGTCAAGCTCGTCCGCAAGCGGCCCAGACGGGAGGACGACAAGGAGTCGTCCTCCGAGGGCGAGTTCGCCTCCGCCCGCAAGATCCCCACCGCTAGGCGGGGCAGGGGCTGTGAGGCAGGGAGGGGGCTGGCTCCCTCTACCCGGGAGGAGCGTCGGGCCGGGAGGTTGGTGGAGGAGGGGCGTCGCCCTGGAGGGAGCAGTCGCAGGGCTCCCTCAACTCTTCCGCCTCCTCTCGACTCTGACGACTCGGAGTCCCCGGGAGAGGAACCTCCCGCTGCCGAGGAGCAGAGTGCCCGATTTGAGGAGGTAGTGGAGGCCGCGATCCGCGCTGTGGCCTTCAAGAGGAAGCAATCCTCGAAGCGGGAGGCCATAAGCGCGGCCAAGGCCTCCATCCTGGCGGCAGCGGCGGCCAACGGGCCTGCCTCAAAGGAGGCGTCAGAGTGGCGGGCGGAGGTCGCCCGCCTCGCGGTCGTTACGGAGCGACTCGTTCGGGAGAATGAGTCGCTCCGGAGGGACCTGGCGGGGATGTCCAGAGCGGCCTCTGTGGAGCCGCGAGGGGGACTGAGTCCGGCGGCGCCGGAGGGGGGCCAAGTGCTGAGCCAGGTGCAGGACCTGGTGCGGCAGGAGCTGGCTCCCTTCCGGAGGCAGGTCTCAGTGTTGGAGGACATGGTCCGGCGTCCCCCGTTGGCGGCGACGCGGGGGCCCCGGGGACAGCAAAAGGCGGCTTCGTACGCGGCAAGCAAGGTTAAGTAAGAGCATATGAAAGGGACGAATATTGATGAGAACATGCTTTTTAAGAGTAAAGGCATTTGATTGACAATCGCCGTCATATGCCATACATGGAAATTTATGATAAGACCATTTGGTATGGCGAAAAGTGTACGGAAAAATTGTATAACACTGGCGGCCGAAAACTAACTCTAGGGTGGCCGCGAACTGAAAAAAGTGGCCGCCAACCGGCATTTTGAGTAAATTTTAGGTTTTTATTTATTTAAAAAAAACCTGTTAGAATAGTCCTCCAATACTTATGTCCAAAAATAACTTGATGATATCAGCTACACCTACAGCAACAATCAGACCCTGACTTATGGACATATCATACTAATATCAAAGAGCAAAGTTAGGAAGGCGACTAAAAGGCCGCCAACCGGCGCAACGACCCTACTAAGTGATCGACTGATCGTTTACGTTATCACGATCGAATAGGTATAGGACCTATGTAAAAAGATTGGTGCTGTATTATAGCGTTTGTATTGAAATGTATAAAAAAATAAATAACTTATAATACGGTATTATAATATTTGCTACGATATTTTATATATTAATCGTTTGTTTTAAGTAAATTATCTCAATAATTATGTATACTGAATCCGGTGGAAATGCACAGAAAACATAAAATGGTAGGTATTCTAAATTTGTATTAAATTTTTACTCCGCTTGTACATATATATTTAGTATATTTTCGTCATTAACTAATAATCAGATTCAACATTATTACCACAAAATAAGCTAGAAACAATTAAAGAGCGAACTAAGAGGTACATAAACTTATTTGAATCGCAAAATCTTTTTATTCAAAATTAAGTTCTGCTCCTCTCTTTCCCCCTGTCAAGAAATCTAGATGCGAGCAGACACGAATGGCCCGAACCTTAATAAAGGTCCAAGTTAACGTGGCCCAAGCCTTTACGAGCCTATGGTCTGTCTAGTGAACTCGGGATTTAGAGGGTCTTCTACCTCCATATTTAAATCCTCTTGTGTTGCTACGTTCTCGGTAGAAGATGTCGCAACAATGTTTCCTAGCAACGAACTTTCAGCTGAATCAGGCACGGTCGCGTGAGGGCCGATCACGCGTTAAATCGTACCTACTGTGCGGTACAATATATATATAACAAACACAATAATGCAAATAGACGGAAATATAATATTGTAATAATATTGTGATTATTTACTAAGTGATCATTAGAATTAGTCATTTTAAAATATAGAATACAATCGAAACTTAAAATATATTTTGTTTAAACTAGAACTCTTCGTAATATTGCAGGATCCTAAAAAGTGATTCAAAATATAAAAGACCAATAATACCGTAAGTTATAATAAAATACCTGTATAAGTATAATACATAGCCTTTTGGTTTTAAACGGTATTTTTACAACACTACTACGGATACAGAAGTGTTCGGCATTGTCTTTGGTCTTTATTAGACTTGTGGTAGGGATGGCGATTCTTACCGAAAAGAATCGATTTTTAAATCAATCCAAATCGTAAACTAATGCATCGATTTAAAAAAAAATCGAGGTCTAATAGATCGTTTTCTAAAAAATCGATTTTTTTTCAGGTAGCTTTTATAATGTAAATATAAATCTATTTTATAAGAAACAAGAAAGACAACATAATAAATGAACTCATATCAGTAAAATTAGTTTTTTTTTCTAAATTTATTTAATTCATATCAAAGTCAAATCAGGTATGAAAGAAGACATTTGTTTTCAAAATGTATTAAAAAACAAACATAAAGCCATCTCACGAGTTTTTGAGTAATTAACCCTTTAACCGGCAACACCGTAATGTTACAGACACATTCAACTAATTGTAAATAATTTTATGGTTTTTACCAATACAAAAAAAAAAAATTGAAAGGCGATTTTCAAGGGTGAAACATCGATTCACTGGATCGATTCAATACTTCATATCGATTTAAAAAATCGATCTTTTGGGTCTGAAAAATCGATTCTTCAATTAATCGATCTCAGATCGCCATCCCTTACTTGTGGTTCGTGGCAGTGTTGCCAATTTAGCGACTTAGTCGCTAGAACTGACGACTTTTGCTCAAGTCTTAGCGACTATAGTACGATTTTTAATTCGAGTCAGTAAAATGACAAGTGCAACTGTCACTGATACATCAAAGGGTGACCCGCTACAATAGTGATGTTCAGCAATCAATAGACTTAGACATTTAGTCATGCTTTATTTTATTAGGTACCAAAGCGTTTTTATTTTATTGTAAATATTTAATACATAACGTAATAAATAATACTATTTTAGAAACATATTAAACAACATATTAAAAATTTTCACTACAACATTATTACAAAAGCTGGGAAAAAAATGTATAAAGAGATTCAGAGGAGTTAACACTAGAAAGTCGGGAAAATACAAGTAATTTCATACGTTTTTATTCATTACGGTTGCTATTGATTCCCACTCCCGATTCTGAATCAGTATATTCAGAATCGGAATCAGTTACATTTATAACGAATGAATTCACATATTCATCTATGATGTGGTCGAGTTGATAAATTTTGTCTTCGACTTTTATGGCATGGAGAATTGGAGAAACTTTATTTTAAAAGTTTTGTTGTTCCTGGCGACGTAACTCTTTGCTTGAGCCCAAACTAACTCTATTGGGTTGAGCTCACTGTGATAAAGGGGTAGACGCAGGTCACGCAGGATTGTGACACCGTATTCAGCGGCCAACTCTTCCACAGCACAGCGTTCGTAATCAGGTTTTTGTAATTTTACTATTTCTATTAATTGAGCCTTTATCATTGTAGGTTGATATTGAATTAGTTTTTCATCCAACCACTGAATAATATTAGCCTTCCGCCAGTTTGAAGTGGGGATACGCTCGACTTTTCTTGAATGGTACGGTGCGTTATGTAATACCAGCACCGCATTTTGGAGGGAGACATCTCTCTTTAGAGGTGGACGGTTGGGTTTCGGGATTTTGAATTCGGGAGCAGAATGAAAAACAAGATGTCGTTCATAGCGTGACAAGTGATATTCCGACAACCAAAAAAAAAGAATACTTATAACAGTATTTTATGTTATATTTAATTACCTACCGTGTTGTATTCTGTTTAATTAACGTAAATTACATATTTTTATTTATATAAAGGCTATTTGAATATTGAATAAAAAAAATGTAATCTCGACTAAGTCTTAATTGTAAAAACTCGATTTTACCACATCACTATTTATTTGAGACTAAAAACCTGCAACATTGGAAATGTCATTTTACTGACTCGAATTAAAAATCATACTATAAAATAAAGTTTTGACGACAAAAATTATTTAGCGACATATCTGGCGATTTTTGAGTACAAATTAAAACAGCCAGCAATAGATATTTCAAAAAATATTCAAAGCAGCACATCCAATTTTCTTTCAAATCTAAGTTTTGCTATTGAATACGGCCAGTTCTCCTATAATTTCTACTATTTCGTTGGTATGCTCCATTGAGAATAGGTCAATGTATAGATAGGGGAACACAGGAGAAATCCCCGAAGTTGAATATGTTTGAATATTGAACAGTCGACTGCTCGCTTGCTTTAATTTTAAGGAATTTTATAGTGCTTAAACGTGTGTCGCAATAGCAAAAATAATGTTGAACAATTTTTTTTTCACTTATCCTAATGTTTCACGCCGCCTTTATGGTCCCCGACAAAATTATAGGTATTCTCCCAGACAAAATCGTGAATCCACTCCTGGTGGAGCTAGTTTTAGCGACTTTTGATTAAGAGTCTAGCGACTCGGTAGTTTTGGAGTTGGCAACACTGGTTCGTGGTCTTGTTTGAAGTTGTCAATCATTTAATTTTATTGTGAATGTCAAAGAAAGAAAGAGTATGGTGATTGGTGAATGTGATTAATGGGTCGTTAGCTTGTCAACCAAACCGACTCGTGTTATTACGTTATGGTTATTAAAGAACAGGCACTGCATTTGTATTGCATGCATGCTGAAAAATGTGAATTCGGTAGCGTGAGCTTAACCTGTTTACTGTGACTAAAGTTGATGTTCATCTAAGATAGCAACAGTGATCTTACTTCGTATTATTTACTTAAAGTTTGGGACTATGTCGAACTGGGTCGGGTATGCCATATCAGTGAACTGTGGTGAGCCTCTGGGTTGCTATCAAGGAACTATTCTAGAGGCAGATGGTAGCACTATTACTTTAACTAAAGCCTTCAGGAATGGCTTTCCTTATCCAAAATCACAAGTGACTCTTAAGTAAGTTGCGAGGTTCAACTTTTTGCATGCTGTTGTTAAATACCATTACAATATTTTATCATTTTTTTATTATTGTCTTGCTTTAGTGCTGCCGATATAAAAGATCTGAAGATAATCGAGTCTCGCGCAGAGCCTGTGGAGCAGACCCACAGCACAGTGGCTGTCTCCAAAAATTTGAAGAAGGCTCAAAGGGCTACAGTCTGTGAGAACTTGCAGGCCAACCCCACGAGTTCAGGTATGATGCAGTATCATATGATTTATATGGCCATAGTCTGCAGAGCTACGAGCACCGCTGCCCTTGTTGTGACAATTCCCTTGACATGCCTGGCAGACAAGGCTGCTCACATTATCAATCAATTCCAATCTCACTTGTCTACACTATATTAGTGTATAAGGAGGAAAGATTTGTATGTTTGTGTGTGTGTATGTTTGTAATGAATAAACTCAAAAACTACTGTCGCAATGTCAAAAATTCTTTCACTATTTGAAAGCTACATTCACCCTGGGAAACAGGCTTTATTTTATCTCCGTATTGCCACGGGAATGGGAACAATTCAGGTGAAACCATGGGATGCTTCTAGTATGCATATATTTTAGGATTATAAAAATGTTATGTTAACCCGAGGCCTTCTTTGCGCGAGCACCTTGTCCCTCATTCTTGCTATTTGCATCATAGTGGGCCAGACTTCTCCATAGCTGAGACCAGCCTGATTTGTCATCTTGATTTGTTTGCCTCACTGAGTTTTATTAGTGATTTGGGATAACTTTTAATTTCATTATATTTGTGGATGACAAGCTTGAGTACTGAAATCAACAAACAAAACATTAATTTGGTAAAGGTTTAGTATCGCTTGGCAGGATTTGGGGGGGGAGAGGGGAAGGGGAGGGGAGAGGGGGGTGACCCTTCCCCCATGGCACCACTCCCGTAAACAGGCAACGCACCGTTTCCGAGAAAATCGACTTTTAGTAACCTAACCTCAAAACACTTAAAAGTGGCTTAAAAAGCTTGTCGGAGCCCCGCGGGTTTAAAAAAAATAACCACGAAGGAGTGGCGGAGTCTGATCGATCGCTCGCTTCGCTCGCTCGCTCTTCTAACCTAACCTGTCCGAGTCGGGGTGCCCCATGTCCCGACCTCGCTTCGGTCGCTCTTGCATCCTAAATTCTCCTTGTACACTAGTAAACTGCCTTTTGCACATACATACAATTTGGTATAAACACATCACATTAAAGTTATTTATTTTATCCAAAATTTATCACTTTGATTAATTCCTCACAAGGATCACTTTTATTTCTTGCTACCAAGTTTAGGGGGGAAGCCAAGGTCGGTGAAAAAAGCCAAAATAATACTTCAAAACAAACACGCAACTCGGGAAGAAACGGAACATAAACGGAATGTTGACATAGACACATGATTGAAATGTCTTTTTTACGTTCCGTTTTACCGATTTTGCACGATATTTACACCACAGACACTATATTGTGACAGATTTGGTTGTCAAACACCCATTTTAACGTTCCGTTTTCCGCTTGATCAATTTGAGGTTAGTAACTTATTTTGTTTATTTCTCGATAAATATGCGTTACCTTTTAATAAGAGTGGTAGCGTTATAATCAGGGCCTCAAGCTCTTCCAGATTTAATCGATTTTACACTCTAACTCCTGCCAAACGATACTAGACCCGACCCCTTCAGTTATGTACACGGCCCAGTTTTAATGGATTTTTTTTCTCTCTTTTGTGCGCTCTTTGTTTCTATTTATACAATTTGACATTTGTATATTTTCATTTTCATTTACTTTTTAAAGTATTCTTTTTATTTTATTTCATTTTCTTATTTCGACATGAATACTTACTTTGTAAAGTATCATATTTTTTTATTTTAATTTTATTCCCTATTGTGAATATGAGGACTATATGGGTTATTATTAGCTTTTCCTATTCAAGTTTTTTTTTAACGTTGTCTAGCTGTTTGAGTATATTTTTGGCCTACCCAAATGTCCTTTCATTGGCATTGTTTGTCGAGTTGTTGAGCTCTTTATTGATTCTAAGTTGAGCTACTCGACTCTGACCAAGGCTTGCACTGACTGGACAGGTACACTCTAAACTGTGTGGTTCCTTCTTAAAAAGACCATTTCAGACACTGATCTGCATGGTCCTCATATAACGTATTGTGAATATGAGGACCATGTAGATCGCTACGTCAGGGGTTCATTCATGTTAGTCTGGCGGTGTGAGTTCTTTGGGTGGCCTACCCAAATGTCCTTGCTTTGGCATTGTTCGTCAAATGATTGAGCTCCTTAAAGTTTTAAGTTAGAGCTACATGATAACTGACAAATGCTTGCACTGTTTGGACAGGTCCACTCAAGTCTGTGTGGTACTTTCCTCAAAAGACCACTTCAGACACCAACCTACATGGTTCTCATATGATTTGACCAGTACAATTGTATGGACTTCAAAATAGACCTTGACCTCTGAGTTTGTTTCGGTGTTTCTTCACAGGGTAGTCAGCTAGGAAAAACACCGGCCTCATCTAGTTTTTATTCTTGTGGATGCCAAAAAAAAAGCATAGATAAAAAGTACATTGTGAACACCTTGCATGCCTGACCCTGCTTAGAATTAAGAATATAATAGATATAGGGTAATGCAGGGCGCTGACTGTATATACTTCCTTTGGTTTAGTGCTGACCAAACCAGGTCATAAGACTATGGAACAAATGGTGAATGCTTTCTTAGTTTTGTAGTCTTCAAACTACGATACAAAAAAAAACTAATGAATCTTAATATAAATAAACTTGATTCGTAATTTCGTACTTCGAATGATTGTACAATACGATCTAGTAGCCTAAAAATAACGTTACGTATATCCAAAACGTTAACGTTTTCGTATATCCAAAAATAATAGTTCTGTATTGCACATGACTCTAAGACTTTCCATATTATTATTTTACAAATTTGTCGTCGTGGTTTATATCTACAACCATGCCAAATTACAGCTTTGTAGCAATTCTTTGAGTAAAAAAAAACAGCGGGCGGGCAGGCACGTGTAGCACATGACGAAATTATGAGGTTCCTTGTTTTATTACGGAACCCTATAACAATCTTTTTTTTTGTGTTATATAATTTTATATAAATTGAATAGGATAGACTAAATCGGATCATCACCTTTGTACGTGGTCGTTATTTTAAGCTCGACTCCTTTGACTATTTTTATGGTGGTATAGTAGACCCGCGCAACTTCGTCTGCAACATTCTTCATTGGTGTTCCGCTGCTGTTGGTTATAGCATCATGATATATGGCCTACCTCGATAAATGGGCTAATATATGATAAATGATCTAACACTGAAATAATTTTTCAAAAAACGGACCAATAGTTCCTAAGATTAGCGCGTTTAAGCAAACACACTCTTCAGCTTTATATATTAGTAGTATATAGATATAAAAGTTCACCGACTTTAAGGCGGGCTAGACAGCTATTCTATTTCTATCTTTAGGTGTGTGTAGTTTCTGCACGTAGTCCTTATGTTGGACCATTGTGCCTGAGCTATGGCAGCCGTCATTGCAACCAGCCAACCTCCCTCCTGACGCAGATCCGTACTCCCAGTGTGTTCAGGATATCTGTAAGCGAATTCGGTGCCTTATTTTTTGCCTCCGTATTTCGGAGACACCTGTGCACTCCAGGAGCACGTATGATACCGTTTCCTCCTTCTCCATGCATGTTTTGCATAGAGAACTGTCCGTTATACCTCCTTTATCATTGATTGTTTTGAAGATTATCTGCGACTAGGTTCCATAGTAGTGTCGAGATAACTCCACCTCGAGGGCAGCCCACGATGGCCCTTGTTGTGTCATTTATGGTGACTTGTACGGCTCGTTTCTTGAGCATGATTCTACATCTTTGCCTAGGGTCGTGTCCACACCGTGCCTTCCAAGGGCAGCGCTGATGGTCAGAAACACGCTCTTGTCAAAAATGTCGATGTAAATGAAGACGGATAGAAGTATTTGTGGTTTATCGCGCATTCGATCTTTGAGACTACGCTGTGCAGCGCAGATTCGCGTTGTTGTCTGTGGAGTGGGTATTGGCGCAGGGTCCATCTCAAATGTATGTATGTATCACAGAACCAGTGTTTTCAGTACGGAGGATGTTAGACTTATTGGTCGGTATGCTTTGGGACTCTGTTGTGCCCGGTTTGGGGATGAAATGGACATATCCGTGCGTCCCTGGTAGATTGCCTTTGCCAGTCAGTAGTAGAAAAGTAGTAGTAGTAGTAGTATAGTAGACTATGGTGGTAGAATGGTTCCTCATTGTATTAGGGCTGGTAGGTGCCATCTAGTCCTGCGGATTTGTATGCTTCGAAGGTCTTTATGCCATGCCCATGCTATTCGTTATTCTCTCTCTATGTTACGGGCTGTAGACCAATCTTGATCGGCAGGGTTCCGTCCTGATTCGCCTGCTCACATCCTGTCCTCGAGAAGGTTACAGTCTGGGAATTGAGTTTCCAGAAGGATTCTACTAGTCTCTTGGTCCGTTTGTGTGTAACTCTTCGCGTTCTCGGTGCTGGTTGCGTACTGGCTCTGCGGCAACCGTCTGCTCTCGCACGTGCTGACCGTGCGCATCCGGTCGCCGTGTTTCCTATTCTCAGCTAAAGCTTTTTCGCACTTATTCATACGTACCGAAGTCGCCCCCCAGCCGGAGCTGGGCTATCCGCAACCCGCTCGGTTGCATGAAAAGGGGGCGTGGCGGTCTGTGCCCTCCTGCCGCTTGGATCTGCCCGCGTCGGTATAACTCGGCTGAGCCCCGAGACGACGAGAGGGCTAGGCAGCAGGGTATACGATAAAGTACAACCACATTATGGCAGTTATCTTTAAGTTTCCAGTGACAGTGGACAGTCTTTGGCTTAATTTTTCTTGTTTCTATCATCTTATATTATAAATCACTCGTGGAGCAGTTTTGCTGGTAGCTCTCTAAAGTGTGAGTGAAAAAAATTACTCACTTGATCATTTTAGTTCTACGCGCTTTGTTGAAAATTATTTTTTAACAGTTACATTTCTAAAATGAAAATTTGTTCTCCTTGTTTATATTGACATATGATGGATTAGTTTGCGTACTCTGGTGTTATTTGCGTTAGGTAACCAGGTTCCTCCGGCTGTCAGCAGCAGCAGCAAGAGTGGCAACAGTGGCAACAGCCGCGCCGCCCCCCCGCCCGCAGCGCGCAGCAAGCCCATAGACATACAGCCCACCCGCAGCAATAAGAACGTCACCCACGCTGGTAAGTGTAGATAAAGTCGCGCGTAGCAAGCCGATATACATACAGCCCACCCGCAGCAATAAGAACGTCACTCGCGCTGTTGTGTGTGGCAACAGGCGCGCCCAGCGAGCCCATAGACATACAGCCCACCCGCAGCAATAAGACGTCACCCGCGCTTTTGTGTGGCAACAGGCGCGCCCAGCGAGCCCATAGACATACAGCCCAGCCGCAGCAATAAGACGTCACCCGCGCTGTTGTGTGGCAACAGGCGCGCCCAGCGAGCCCATAGACATACAGCCCACCCGCAGCAATAAGACGTCACCCGCGCTTTTGTGTGGCAACAGGCGCGCCCAGCGAGCCCATAGACATACAACCCAGCCGCAGCAATAAGACGTCACCCGCGCTGTTGTGTGGCAACAGGCGCGCCCAGCGAGCCCATAGACATACAGCCCACCCGCAGCAATAAGACGTCACCCGCGCTTTTGTGTGGCAACAGGCGCGCCCAGCGAGCCCATAGACATACAGCCCAGCCGCAGCAATAAGACGTCACCCGCGCTGTTGTGTGGCAACAGGCGCGCCCAGCGAGCCCATAGACATACAGCCCAGCCGCAGCAATAAGACGTCACCCGCGCTATTGTGTGGCAACAGGCGCGCCCAGCGAGCCCATAGACATACAGCCCACCTGCAGCAATAAGACGTCACCCGCGCTGTTGTATGGCAACAGGCGCGCCCAGCGAGCCCATAGACATACAGCCCACCCGCAGCAATAAGACGTCACCCGCGCTTTTGTGTGGCAACAGGCGCGCTTTGTTTTAACAGTGACAGGACACATAGCGTATTATAAGTACTTAGTTAAATAGCTAATTAAACTTTGCTAAATTAGACATTTAATACTTGGTGTTTAAAGGTTTTATTATTAAATAATCATGCCTCGTTACAATTACACAGCTTCGGAGTACACTGATATGATTTTAGTTTATGGGGAGTCACCGAAATGCCGCTTTAGCTGTACGGATATACCGTGAGAGGTATGAGAACACACGTATGTGTCCGACCCACGGGCGCACTTTTGTAGAAGCTGTCCAGAGGATACGGGAAAATCAATCCTTGATCCCGCGCGTAGATTGTGCTCCTCCACGTGCAAATGTGATTCCAGACGAAAGAGTTATTAATTATTATGATCGCAATCCGAAATATTGAAAAAAAAAAGACGCGCATAACGGCGCGTGACGGCGTGAGCGCCTTCGCCTTTTTATAGTGCAGCGGATGGATGGCCGTTTCGCGCGTTCATCTATATCTTGAGTGTGTATAAACCGATTTCTACAATATTTTTTTTATAAAATATAGTTTGAAGTGTACTTTTTGTAATATGGGAAGTTGATAAAGATATATCCATGTGAAATACAGTATATTTATGTATTTAATACACTTTGAAGAAATGCCTAAGGATTAAAGACGTTATTGTGGCTAATTTATAAAAGATTTGTGACGCCCACTTCGCAACGGGCCGTGCAGCAGAAATCGTAATATTTTAATTTCGCCATAACTTCAAAACCAAACGTCCATTTTTAATCATGAAAAGACCAAATATTATCAACATAAACTATAGCAGTGGCGAAGGGTGATATGTTGAGAGAGGTAAGCCGTAGCAAAAAAAAAAAAAAACATTATTATATGCTTACTTCCAGGCCGGCCGCGGCAATTCCCTATTACGATTTACTTTTCTGTTATGGGCGTCATGCGAATTTTCGAAAAATAATTCAATCTTACTACTCCTACTAGTCCCAAACTCATGTAATGCTAAACAACTACGTATATGTTTTTCGGTCTGAACATGTTTCTTAGATGAATTCGTTAGATTATTAATATCGGTGTAGGTAACCCTCTTTATTCCATAAACTATTCCCATCTGAGAATAGTAGACATGGCCAGCAATACATTTTATTTAATTTACAACTGTATTTATAAAGTGAAACACTAAAAAAACTTTTTACAAAAAAATACAACCGACTGTTCGAAATGAAATGCGTTAACTTTAAAGAAAAATAACTGTTCGAAATGAAATGCGTTAACTTTAAAGAAAAATAACATTTATTTCTCATTTTAAAAAGAGCACATCGTGCGCCATGACCCAGACATATTTTCTCAGTGATTTAAAACGGATACAGGAAGTCCAAAATAATGTTGCCAGAAGTTACAATAAAATATTCAATATTGGCAATGGTTACTAAATAATAAAATCTATATGTTCATTATGGAATTGAACACCGACTTTTACACAAAAAATCAAAAAAAGTACAAAATAACTTTAATTTCGGAAGTCGGTGTGTTCAACAACAAAAAAGCAACCAAAAACACCGAGTTCCGAAATTAACGTTATTTTATACTTTTGAAAGAATTTTTAAAATCGGTCCAGTAGTTTTTGAGCCTATTACATATAACAAACAAAGTTTTCCTCTTTATAATATTAGTGTAGATGAAACCACGCAGCGTTGCCATTCTTACCGCTGCCGCGCTGGTCAGTGAACCAATTTTATTAATGGTGTTTTATTTTGTTTGCTGTTTTAAGCTATTTAGTTTGTTAGAAAATATCGTTTTTTGAATTTCGATGTTCGGATATATACACCAGTATAGCCAGTGTTTTCATTTAAAGTCATATTGTCATCTCCACATTGTATACCTACTTACATAAAGTATATACATATGTAATTACGCCGACGCTATACATAGCGTGTGCTGCATAGATAATAAAGAAACGGACGTGGAACGAGTATAAAGTTAGTAAAGCATTAGGTATATTTTTAATTTGCTAGGAAATGTGTATCATACACAAAGACAATATAATCACTTGACTGCGCATACAGTGCCCCGACGCTCGAAAACTATTAGTGTTTTGTCGCCTATAAATAGGCTACGGTAAGAGTAACCATTTTAGTTGTGCCCAAGTGTCAGACCTGTGTGCACGCTAGATTAATACAAATTTTGATAACTTTTTATGTAATTTTATCGTATCCAAATGCCTGCATGCGCGGTGAAATGGTGCGGGAAGCATTCCAAGACATTTAGATACAAAAAGTATGACATAACTCATCGATAATTAAAGCGAACGAAAATTATGTTTGATTTAATCAGATTATGAGTCACCGCAGGGGTCTATTTAAAATGGTGTTTGGGGTAAACGAGTACACTGTCGAGTTCCGCGTTGATGTCTTTTGGAAACGTCTCGTTCTTTCATTAGACAATTCTAATGCTTCTATCCCTTTTTTTCTCTTTGTATTTTTATCGAGAAAAATAGTGGTGTCAATAATAGTTAGCTGAAAGTCGATATCGAAAAAACTATTTGTTTTTATTCTATTCACATATTGTGATAAAATACCTGAACTTGTAACCGATTTCAAAAAAGGAGGAGTTTCAGTTCGTCAGTATTTTCTATGCAAGTTTCTTTATTTTTCGATTTATTTGTATCGCTCTGTCCCCGACCGGGACCGATCGGTTATTTTATTATTTTTTTAGATCGGTTTTAAAATCTCTGATTGGATATAATTTAATAATATAATTATATAATGTATAATAAGCAAGATGCATAATTCAAAAATATGTAGACGCTCGTTTATCTTTTTTACAAAGAACAAGGACCCTAAAACTTTGATTCAAAAAACATAAATACCAAAATAATTCATTTTAAAAATCAATAATAACAGAATATGTTTTTTTTATTTTTGTAATTGATTGATTTTGATTAAATATTGTTTCTATGATTTTAATTCAGTATTTTTCATAATGTTAAAATCCATTTTATCGATATCGATTATTTTCCCCTAATGAAGTAGTGCAACCCTAACGATAGGCATACCTACGCAACTTGACCTTGAACTGACCAATTGCAGTCGCGCATTCTTCCTCGTTCCCCGGCCCGCAGTAGTGAGTCGTGTGCTTAGAAGAAATCAGCCTATACGCTCTCTAGTGGTTACATTCTCTATGATCATACACATGTAAATAAAGTTATGTATGAAATCAAAAGATATTCCATAGTCAAAAACGAGATAACACGAAAAGACTTAGAAATTCCTTTTACACGAATAAACCGTGGGAATAGGGTTGTTGGCTTTTACTTTTATTGGGTCCCTGCTTCCATCCGAAGCGTTATGCTGACCCTGCCTAAACAGCATCAGCATGTTCAGTGATTGTATTCATGGGAAATGTTGACGTTGCAGGTAACTGCGGCAACACTAGTTCCACGCCGAAGAGCCGCGGCGGCGGGGGCGCGGGCGGGGCGGGGGCGGCGGGCGGCGCCGGCTGCGGCAACGTGTACGACAAGGCGCGGCGCCGCAACGAGGCGTGCTTCGGCGAGTTGGCCGACGCCGAGCTCGACAACGATTTCGACTTCGAGGGCAACCTCGCGCTCTTCAACAAGCGCGCGCTGTGGGAGGAGCTGCGCAACGCGCACAAGCCCGACGTGGTGCGCCAGGCCGACCGCGTGGGCAAGTTCCGCCACGACGAGAACGTGCTGGGCGCCGCGCCCGCGCCGCGCGCCGCCGTGGCCGTGCCCGACGAGCTGCGCGCCGACGTGGACTACGTCACCGACGACGGCCTGAGCCTGCCCAGCGCGCAGGCGCGGCTGCGCGCGCGCGTGTGGGCGGCGCTGGCGCGGCGCGGGCTGCGCGGCCAGGCGCACACGCTGCTGGCGCGCGCCGCCGCCGACGTGGCGCTGCGCCTGGTGGGCGGCGGCCGGCGCCTGGACCCGCGCAACGCGCACCAGGCGCCCACCGTGGTGGCGCTGCTGGGCCCGCACGCGCTGGGCGCGGCGGGGCTGCAGTGCGCGCGCCTGCTGGCGTCGCACGGCGCGCGCGCGGCGGCGCTGCTGGCGGCGCCGCTGCCGCCCGAGCCGGCGCCGGCGCTGGCGCGCGAGCTGGCGGCGGCGGCGCCGGGCGGCGTGCTGCTGGCGCCGAGCCTGGCGGCGCTGCCCAGCGCGGACGTGGTGCTGCTGGCGCTGTACGACCCGGTGCTGGACGACCCGCAGGACCGCTACCAGTCAGTACTTATGTTTGTCGCTTGTTACATCCGTTGCCAGGTGATACGTTACATTGCGATTTGATTCTTCGCACTCTCATAGGGACCTGTATGCCTCAAACTACCACGAGATCTTCTGATCCGCTGAGTCCGCTGGCAAGACAACAAATAACACATACACATCAACATTTATTCACTCTGCACCCAATTGTTCAATGTGTCAGCCACGTGTGGTGTGTGCGCAGGGCGGCGCTGGCGTGGGCGGGCGGCGCGCGCGGCTGCGTGCTGAGCGTGGAGCCGCCGGCGGCGGGCTGGGGCGCGCTGTGCGGGCGCGCCGCCGTGCTGGGCGCGCTGCCCGCCGCGCTGGCGCCCGCGCTGGGCCTGCAGTACCTGGCCGACGTGTGCGTGCCGCCCGCCGTGTTCGCGGACCTGCGCGTGTCCTACCGCCCGCCCTTCGGCGCTGGCGCCGTGCTGGCGCTGCACCGCGCCACGCCCGCCGACTGACCGCCGCCTGACCGCCGCTCGACCGCCACCTGACCGCCGCCCGACCGCCGCCTGACCGCCGCCCGACCGCCGCCTGACCGCCGCCTGACCGCCGCCCGACCGCCGGGTGACCGCCCCCTGACCGCCGGGTGACCGCACGCCCCCGACAGAACTTTTTATTTTAAAATAATACATATTTCTCGCTATATTTTTCTAAATGTTTTTACTGTTAGCAGTAGGTGTGGAAAGAATGCTCCGACGAAATAAAGGTGTTTTTGCTAAGGGCTAGCTGAATCACAAGCTGCCTTCAAGAGTATAGGGTAAGCTGCTTAGCTTCACTCATGAGCTATGTATGTTGTAAACTTCTCACTCGATCGAAAGCCCGTGACATCAGACTGCTTTATTCCTTCGGTGCATAATCTACTGTTAAAAAAAACCGAAGAATTAAAGATAAAAATAAACATACAGCAACTTAAATAACGTAATTCTTGACATCGCAATACTCGCTCCGACCAAGATGTAACAGCCACTACTGCCGAGACTTCCCCAATGAGTTTCTTAGTTTTTTTTACTCCTTTTTCCATGTAATACATAAAAAGAAACATATTTCTAGAATATCTACGTAATGCGCAAAAAATAAAATGTGTTGCGTTGTGCGTAATATTTGTTGGGGACTTTTCAATTAAGAAATTCAAAAAGTCAAACAAGAACTCTTAACAAAAACAAAAGGCCCAATGTTAGTGCGCGCAAGTGGTCTCGGGAGCACACGGGACACGTTGCGAGAGGACTGCCGCTGCCGACACGCCTCGGCACGACTCGCTCTTCCACGAACAAACCAACACTATGATAAACAACCGTGCATTTTTTAACACAATCACCCGAAAACAGGCTCCTGTTTGTCACTAGCATGTGTTACAAAAATAGTTATATATTTTTAGCGGGTAAGCATAATAATAATAAGTGTCGAAAATGTCATTTGCTACACGTGGACGCAGGATAGATGCCCGAGCCGAAGGCGAGGCTTTTATGTAGCCGAAAGACTGCAATAACCATGTTTGCCCGCTTGTATCAAAATATACCTGCTATTAACGAGTGTAATTCGAGAATTTCAAAAATGTTCTGAAATAACAGTAAGCCACAGTATTACAATATTTCCTACAGTAGGGCAACGCCTTTGGTGTCGCGCGATGCCGCCGCCAGTGTAGGCTGCCACATGCAAATATGGAAGGGTAGGGTTGTCACCAAATGGGAAATAAAACAAATGTGATTATTACTATTATGATGTAATCATTTATTCATATTTACATTCAAAATAATTATGATTATTAAATCTAATATAATTATTTATTAAAAGTGTAAACCACATACGTACCTACATGTTATATAATAAGGATATTTACTGAGTAAAAAATATCTGATTATGTTTAGTCCGTCAGTAAGATTATAGAAAATAATTGTTCACGTATTTTTTCCTTTATTAAATCTATAAAAACTGACGAAGATAAAAACCATCAAAGATCAGGAGTGGGGGCTTGTTACGTCACGGCTAGGTAAAAATTGTAGCGAGTAGTGACGTGACACGAGTTTTCAACTATATGAAAAAAGAAAAAATACGTGTCCAATGTTTTATGGAAATCTATCCGCCGGAGTTATCAGATTTTTTTAGTCAACTACCTTATTGTACAACTGTTTTACTTTTCAATTACCGTCTTTGAAAAGCTTCTATCAATAACTCGCGCCTGGAAAGTAAGTAGGTACCTATAAATTCAATAAACTAACACATACCTTTACAATTATAATTATCAGACATAAAGTTATAAGGAAAAGTGGCCAAAATTGTGTGCACAAGTCAGTTTTGTCTTAGCGGCGGCAGCGGGGCGTCTGTAATATTCCATAAGTCTATGGTACACAAATGAAAAAACCCACAGAACAGAAAAAAACAGTAGAAATCGCATAACGCATAAATTACTATCAGAACCATCGTGCCCTAACAAACACATCTTCAAGATAATCATATTATGTCACACTAGCAAATTCGTTTTGTGATTGGTCCATGCCAAAAAGTCTCTATAGTCAGTCCCTATTTAAAAAAAAAGTGCACCTACATCATAAAAATAGAGTTCATTATTGTCAATCTTTTGTAGGTATTAAATCTTATAATTCCGTGAAAGCTCGTAGGCATAGTTTTACTAGCAAGTTCCGCTATTCGACGCTAGATGTCACTAAATTGTAATATATTCGATTGTATGCAGTATGACATTGAACATAAGATAGATATTTGTTTATAGAGTTGATCGCTAGTATGATATTCGCTAATGATGTACAACATCGTAACCTTACTTATCGATATTTAATTGATATACGTGCATTCCGTTTATATTTATATTCGTATTCAATAAGCATAACATTCTTCGTATTTGGCGAAAACTATACACTGATAGCTGAATACGCTGATGTTAAAACACAGATTAAACTCAATTAGTCAGGTATTATTACCGAATTTTCCAACCCACTTATACAAAGCAAAATTATCTTTAAATGGAACAAAAGTTTAATAAAATCAATTTAATTTTACTAAATCAGATTTTTTCACATGTTTTACATAAGTAAAAAATAACAAAACAAAATTAAAATCTAAACGAATTACCGAAATGTACCTTTATACGTGTGTTAAGTCCGATCGACTGCTTAATGAATATTTTTTTGGTAGCTTTACTTCTTTAGCTTCTGCTAGATGGTCACCTATTAATCCTGTACCCATGTCAATATATCCATGAAACCATCCCATTCAATTCTTCTACGTATAGACATTTCATCAATTAAGTACCTACTAATGAAGCTAATATTGGATGACTTGATGAATCCGCTTTAAGTTTTAAAGCTGTAAATGACTCTTTTGTGAAACCAGGATCTCCACCGATATTAGCATACCATTTTTTTAAGGTTTGTGGATGAGGCAAAGAGCAATCAAACGTACTACGGACGTATTTATAGGCTTTCGGTGAGTAATAATGTAGAGTAAGGGCGACGCTGCGAAGTTCTGGTGAATACATGCATATCGTGAGAGTATGCAACTCTCACGATATTTCATTTTCATCGGTTATAAATAAGTTAGGTACTATATGTTTAACATCAAATAATATTACTATTAATTTTTATTTGATAAGGTTTGAAACATCGACAACTCGTTATCGATAACGTCTTTCTCTAATTGAGTAGCAAACTGTCACATGACCTAGGATGGAATCATCTAGAATAACAGGTTTGATGTGAAAGAAAGTAGACCTTATGGTTTAAATCATATATTCTACTTTTGTTTAGCGTTTTTGAATAAAAGTGTAAGCAATGTTTTATCAAATGTTATATCATATATTAATTAAAATAAAATAAAATAGTACTTAATTATGCTACGAAATACCACTATGGGATACATTTTTGGTACGGCTATCGTTTTTATACTCTAAAATAGCACAATACGGCATATTTGATTTTTTTTCGGATTTTCGAGAGTAAGTGACGTGAACGCAGTCGGAACTAGACTGATATGCGCGACAGCGCTTGGGCGCCTACAATTGCAGAGCTACGCAATACTAGGGCTACGCGTGCCCCGCCTACTTGCGACTTCTACTGTTTTTTTCTGTTCTGTGAAAAAACCTAACAGAACAGTTTGTGCGCACCATTATAGAATGTAAGTATAATAAAATTATTACACAAAAAACACGCCCACGTCTGCCTTTCGCGCTCGGTACCGCAAACTAAGCGTGTTTGCGGTACGCGGCCCGCGCCGCCCGACACCCCGCGAGTTCCCCTCCGTTGCTCTGCGCAAGTACATTCGTCGCCCTACTGTAGGCAATATTGTAATACTGTGAGTAAGCTATTTAAGTTGATAAGTAATTGTGATAATCGGTCGGTCCGAACCGACTGCCGGACCTCGACCTGAGAGTGATGACTGCTTCAATGTGATTGAAAGTGAACATAAATATATAATAAATGATATTGTAATTATGACTAGCACGTGGAAGTGTGCACTGGACGACGTATCGTATGATTTTCACTTGTAAAATTTAAATATTTTCTTCTGTTATTATAATTGTACATTTTTTTTTTATTTCTATTGTGAAATGATATCGAACAGGATGTCGAATTGTGTAGTGGAGCCTGCTCAGAGTTATTTAAGCAAATAGAGGCTTGTGAGGTGTGCTCTGTGCGGTTCAACCTGCCGCGCGAGTGTGTGTGTGTCTGCGCGTGCTGTCGGTACAGCCTGCCGCGCGAGTGTGTGTGTGTGTGCGCACCGCGCGTGCTGTCGGTACAACCTGCCGCGCGAGTGTGTGTGTGTGTGTGCGCACCGCGCGTGCTGTCGGTACAACCTGCCGCGCGAGTGTGTGTGTGTGTGCGCGCCGCGCGTGCTGTCGGTACAGCCTGCCGCGCGAGTGTGTGTGTGTGTGTGTGTGTGTGTGCGCGCGCGCCGCGCGTGCTGTCGGTACAACCTGCCGCGCGAATGTGTGTGTGTGTGTGTGCGCACCGCGCGTGCTGTCGGTACAACCTGCCGCGCGAGTGTGTGTGTGTGTGTGTGTGTGCGCGCACCGCGCGTGCTGTCGGTACAGCCTGCCGCGCGAGTGTGTGTGTGTGTGTGTGCGCGCACCGCGCGTGCTGTCGGTACAGCCTGCCGCGCGAGTGTGTGTGTGTGTGTGTGCGCGCCGCGCGTGCTGTCGGTACAGCCTGCCGCGCGAGTGTGTGTGTGTGTGTGTGTGTGCGCACCGCGCGTGCTGTCGGTACAGCCTGCCGCGCGAGTGTGTGTGTGTGTGTGTGCGCCGCGCGTGCTGTCGGTACAGCCTGCCGCGCGAGTGTGTGTGTGTGTGGGCGCGCCGCGCGTGCTGTCGGTACAGCCTGCCGCGCGAGTGTGTGTGTGTGTGTGTGTGTGTGTGCGCGCCGCGCGTGCTGTCGGTACAGCCTGCCGCGCGAGTGTGTGTGTGTGTGCGCGCCGCGCGTGCTGGCGGTACAGCCTGCCGCGCGAGTGTGTGTGTGTGTGTGTGTGTGCGCACCGCGCGTGCTGTCGGTACAGCCTGCCGCGCGAGTGTGTGTGTGTGTGTGTGCGCACCGCGCGTGCTGTCGGTACAGCCTGCCGCACGAGTGTGTGTGTGTGTGTGCGCGCCGCGCGTTCTGGCGGTACAGCCTGCCGCGCGAGTGTGTGTGTGTGTGTGTGCGCACCGCGCGTGCTGTCGGTACAGCCTGCCGCACGAGTGTGTGTGTGTGTGTGTGCGCGCCGCGCGTGCTGGCGGTACAGCCTGCCGCGCGAGTGTGTGTGTGTGTGTGCGCGCCGCGCGTGCTGTCGGTACAGCTAGCGGCCACGGTAACACTTGAGCTACGACAAGTGAAAAACGTCTTCTGGTACATTTCGCTGTTGATGTCGTCGTTTGTTCTCTCAGAATTCTCATGACATAATGTTCTGTTCATTCTATTTTTAATGTTTGTTAGCTGTACTACTAATATTATGTTATTCAGTAGCTTGACATTTAGTGCAATGCAAACTTTTAGAAAGAAAAACAAAATATGAGATTATCGATGGTGAGGAAGTATCGTGAGTAGGGGAAGTTGTGAAAACTTAAGTTTCTATTTCTATCATAAATACTCTAATATATATTTTATTAGAATATAATATAAACAATGAGTTATGCTCGATTGAACGGTTGTGATTTTGTGAAAGGTCAATTAAAAATAATTTTATTGTTTAATATTTATGGCGGACTTGTTAGTTATACATAGTCAGAATGTCAGATCAGGTTCTGGCACTCGTAGACCGGGAGATGATGACAGAAAAGTTCAAGTCATTTGTTACAAGTATGGCGACCCTTAGAGGGTCGCATTGGGTGATTTGAAAACCGAAAATAGTAATTTCAGAGCTGGCCCGCGGGGCGTAATTACAGGCTAATTAATTAAATCTGTCGGAAAAATTACGGTGTTCAAACGATTTGTTACACAAAGACTCTTGCGTTTTTTTGTAGTCCATGAAAATTAAACTTGGCGCTAGCGTAATGCCATACTTTTTTGGCGGGTTTTATGGCCCGCCATCTTAATTAAAACACATTAATTAATTAATTTTTTTCGAAACATTCTCTACAGGATATTTTTGTTTTTTAATGACAATGTACAAGGAATTCACGAAACTCACAATGCCATACCATTACGACGGTTCTAAAGAGCCGCCATACCGCTACAAAGACGTCGATTTTTTTAACAATGTCCCGTAATTTTTCCGACAGATTTAATTAATTAGCCTGTAATTACGGCCCGCGGGCCAGCTCTGAAATTACTATTTTCGGTTTTCAAATCACCCAATGCGACCCTCGAAGGGTCGCCATACTTGTAACAAATGACTTGAAATTTTCTGTCATCATCTCCCGGTCTATCAAACAGAATATTGCTGTGAACTGTCAAGTTGCTGCATAATATATAGAAGTACACACAGGCAATATTGAAGCATGTGACTTCACGAGTTGCCCTTTGACCTGTCCTAGCAGTGCCTGCTGTGACGCTGTTCTTGCCCAACTTTGAGCTTCCAAGACAGCAATTATTTACTTTCTGTGGGAGGAAGCTGTAATATTGTGAATGCAACGCCTCGGGACACAACTTATAGGGAATACAAAAATTTATATTAAAGTGATTTTATTTTGTAAATTGCATTTAAATGAATTTTAATAAAATTGTTAGTTTCTAAAAGGTTGTATTACTTGTTCAATTTAATGACATTATTCTGAGGTTTCCCGTAAATGAAAGTGTATTTATTTGTAACATTTTACGATTGCAGTGTTCGTTTTGCATGAAAACGCACACTTCAGGAGTTTTAAACATTTTCAATTGATCATTCATTATGATTAATTAATTTCGTGTTCACTTAGATACCTTTTTGATTGATTTGTTCGAATCGGATATTTCATTCAAAAGTTACAATTAATACAATGTTGATTTGTCTATAAAATAAGTACATTAGCGTTATACATGATTAGCATGGTAATATCCCGTTCTACAATAAATCGAAAATGAATTGATCAATCAATCGAGCCAAACAAATACCACAAGGTTAACAACACCTGATAAAAAAACTTTTTACAAAAAAATACAACCGACTTTTACACAAAAAATCAAAAAAGTGCAAAATAACTTTAATTTCGGAACTCGGTGTTTGCGGTTGCTTTTCGGTTTTTGAACACCGACTTCCGAAATTAATCTTTTTAGTGGTACCTACAACCCCTCCCCTCCCCCCACCTAAACGAACCATTCACATTGGTGTAAAAAAAACGTACTGCTCCTTTGCAGAGTAAACTAAGAGGTCGTCTATGTAGATACTTTTTTAGATTTTTGTTGATTTTTCGAAAACCGCTTGGTCGATTTCGATAAAATTTTCATGGGACCATTTGGGAAGTAGGTATACCTTTTCCAACAAAAAAAGAATTTTTCAAATCGGTAGACAGGCGACGGAGTTATGCGCGAACAAACAAAAAAAAAATACAAGCATCCGAATTGAGAACCTCCTCCTTTTTTAGAAGTCGGTTAAAAAATAAGTCGCTTACCTTCCATTTCGGTTTGTACACGCAGACAAGCACTTCTAAACACTTGAAATAAACTATTAAACCGCTTACGTTCACTGTTGGGATGCGACTAAAAGAAAAACCCATGGAAACAGACGAAAAAGCGACAAATTACACTTCATGGCGGGTGGCGCTCGCGAGGAACCATGAAAGTTCCTGGCGCTTGGCGCCTCAGAAGAGCCACGAAATATTTGTTCGCCGCCAAGCGTGTTTCAAGGTTTGCCAAAAATTACACCGCACTGAATCGGTTAAGCTCTAGGTACATATCTATGGCTGATTGTTTTCACACAGTAACTACTCGCGTTAGCTCGTTCCCGCACGGAACTAATATTTGTATGGCCTACAGGTACTTGTTCCGGGTCTGGCTGTTTTTGCATGTGAGATTGTAGGTATGTTTGTAAACGCACCTACGACATAGGAGAAATTCCTAGTGTGCAACGTTTTAAAATAATACACAAAATGTTAGTTATTCCTCCTTTTTTATAACCTTCAAAGTATGCTTCTTCAAAAACAATACACAACACTTACGCCAACGAATAATCCAATCATCAAAACATTTTTAAACGCTTTTTCCGGAATTGAGTTCAGCCGTGCTATTCTGAAAAGTTTATTTGCTCATCATCGCAGTGAAATCATGTGAAACTCTTTAGTTTCGTTTTTTTTTTTTTTTTTTTTTTATTAATTTAACTGCGGATTCAGAAGTGATTTCGCAAATAAACTTTTCAGAATAGCACGGCTGTTCTCGCCTCGAATTGCGTGTGAAAAATGTCTTCTACCGAATCAAAACTGGTGCCAAGTGGTCATTTGAGTTAGAGAGGAAAAAGGAAGAAGTCGGCTGGAGACATATCTGTTGAATAAGGTGGTACTCATGGTATTTTTGTTGAGTTTTTGGTCAAAAATTCGTTCATAATGATAGCCTTGTGCGAAGGCGCATTATTGTGGAGCTGATCTAATGGTGGCCATAGGAACTCGTTGGTTAAATGGCACAACCCCATCTAGTTTGGAGTCGTTTTTTCGTCTTGACGAGTAATTCGGTGCTAGATGGTTACAAGGGTCTGATGATGGAGCTGGAAGGTGCCCATAAGAACTCCTTATTGATTCTAAGTTGAGCTACTCGACTACTGACCAAGGCTTGCAATGACTGAACAGGTCCACTCAAATCTATGTGGTTATTTCCTCGAAAGACCACTTCAGACACTGATTTGCATGGTCCTCATACCTATAACGTATTGTGAATGTGAGGATCACGTAGATCGCTATGTTAGGGGTTTATTTCATGTTAGTCTGGCGGTTTGAGTCCTTTATGTGACCTACCCAAATGTCCTTACTTTAGTATTGATCGTCAAATCGACGAGCTCCTTAAAGTTCTAAGTTTGAGCTACTCGGTAACTACAAATGCTTGCAGTGTCTGGACAGGTCCACTCAAATCTGTGTGGTACTTTCCTCAAAATACCACTTCAGACAGACATCAATCTACATGGTTCTCATGTGATTTGACCAGTACAATTGTATGGACTTCAAAAGAGACTGATCTCGGAGTTTGTTTCGGTGTTTCTACTCAGGTTAGTCAGCTAGGAAACACCGGCCTCATCTAGTTTATAACGACAAAAAAAAATGTCGTGTAAAAGTGTAATTTACAACCTACTTACAAAATAAATATCATTTATTGCTAACGTTGCGCCTCAGGGTACCAGGGTAGGTTGCTGAATTTGTTCGAAAGAGTCACCGCGGCCCTGGAACGCCAAGGGCACAAGAAGGATGACGGGTGGGTTTTCCCAGAGCCGCCCAGAGCGGGAGAAGTAAATTGATGATGTCCCATCCAAAAAAAGGGTACCAGGGTAAATCCTGTTGTACAGAAGCCCTATTCCCCTGCAATAGTTTTGTATTATTTGTGGAAGTCCAGGGAAGGTTTAAAAGGTGAGAAAACATGAAAAAAGTGCTTGGAATATAGTAAAAATAACAATTTTGCTTTTCCGTAGAAACTATTGTTATGTACCTGTCATACATATTTTGATGTTCGTCCCGTCAAACAGAAATCAAATTTAATTTATAGAATGTAAGTACTTTTTTTTTCTTTGTTTATGACATTTGACATTGACAACCAACAATTTGTGATCCCCTCTATTATATTTTACGGATTTTGGCGGGAAGGTCGCGTTGTCTAGGCAGAACTTTATTTTTATGTGTATAATGTATAATTATAATGCGGTTAATGTACAATGCGGTTAGGGTGTAAGAGCGTATATACACCATACGGCATTTCATAAAAATTTTCAAGTCCTTATTTCCCGAAATGACAACCGATTTTAATAAAACTTTACACACATAAGCAGGATACATAGCTCTAAAAAGAAAGTTGAAAACATTATCGAAAATAGTGTTACAGTTAAATTAGGCCCCAATTTAAATTTTCCATATAAACATTTTCCAGTTATCTTTTTTAAAATAAGACATTTCGAAAATGTTTTTAACTAACTTTTTAGACCTATGTATCCTGCTTAGGTATATCTATGAAGTTTCATTAAAATCGGTTCAGTCATTTCGCAAAATAGTGAGTGAAAATTTTACATGAAATGCCATATGGCGTACACGCTCTTAATGTTTGATGCGACAGTGTCAAGATTCAAGATTCAAAGCATTTATTTCAATTAAACCCTTTACAGGCACTTTTGAATTGTCAAGTCGAAAGAGGTGAAGCTATCTGCACGTTCCAAAGCGTAGATCTCTATGGAGAAGAACGTGCAAGAAACTCCACGGACACTCTTTTAAATCATGTTCTGTATTACATAACCTTGGTTACATCCTTGGTCGCTTCTATATGTGAGGACAATGCAAAGAAAATAAAAAAATAGAAAACTATAAAAACAATTCAAAGTATAAAGATTAAAACAAGTCAGTGGCAGTTAAGAGGTGACCAGTCTCAACCGACGGCGCCCGTTCACGAACATGACGCGTGTATTGGCACCATTTAGCTCAACCATTTTGAAGGGAACCGAATGATCCAACACACACGCCACCATCAGCGAAACAATTGAGCAAGCATGACATGCTCTCAACTGCCATTTTAGTTCAAGTCACAAGGTAAACTATAACCTATAACATGTAAATGGCTCCATGGTACTCACATTTACAATATTTGAAAATAAAATGCTTCTACATTATACAAAACTATGGTTTACAAAAACCAAGCAACTACAAGTAAAAAAAAAGAGAAATTATTTATCATCAAACTAATATTATATAAAAAAAAAGAATAAATAAATGAGATAAAAAAAGGCGAGCATCTCTTCCAAATATAAATCCTAACTTGTTTATCCAAGTGGTTGAGGCTGTGGAGCAGGACCGGCATTTAGCCAAGCATTATTATCTTCAATGTAATCCCCCAACTTATAATATGCTTGCCTGCATAATGTGCGTTTAATACAAGTTTTAAATTTCGTTTCATTCAGTTCTAATATATGGGGAGGAATTTTATTATAACATTTTAAACAATACCCCATGAAAGATGTGGCTACTTTAGCTAGTCTGAAACCTGGTTGAACTAATTGATCCCTATTTCTAGTAGCATAATTATGTCTGTCGCCTCGCTTACTAAAGAGATGTAGATTTTTTCTAACGTACATAATGTTTTCATAGATATATTGACAAGGTACCGTCATGATGTTAATTTCCTTAAACAGTTCCCGTAGAGAATCACGCCGGCGGAGATTGTAAATGGCTTTGATGGCTCTTTTCTGCAGAATAAAAATTGACTCGATGTCTGCAGCCCGTCCCCATAACAAGATACCATAAGACATTATACTATGAAAGTAACTGAAATAGACTAGTCTCGCGGTATCAACATCAGTAAATTGGCGGATTTTCCTAACAGCATATGCTGCTGAGCTTAGTCGTCCTGCAAGAGATGCTAAATGAGGACCCCATTGTAGCCTTGAGTCAAGCGTAATCCCCAGGAAAACCGTTTTATCGAGTGTATCATCCAATAGTGTGTTTATGTGCAGCAATTGAAATGAATCCCTATTTCCCTTTGTCACGGCATCACGCGTGAGTGAACGGCTTGACCGATTCCGCTAATTGTTTTTTTGTCGTACCTATTTGTAAGTGTCAGAAGAATGTTCTTATGAATGAACATTTTGAAAAAAGGAACATAAGAAAGCCGGGGCGGACCCTTTAAAAAAAAACAAGTATTTTCCGGGGCTAAAATTGCATGCGCTAAAGAAAGACCACAAAGAAACAACATGTCGAAGTATTTCAGGGGCTAGTCATTTGAGAGGTAAATATTCACGACACGTCTACCAGCAAACTATAAACATGTCGAAACATTTCCGGGGCTGGAATTGTAAGTGAAGACTCACAAAGTACCTACTAGAACCATAATTATTTAACACCAAGCTATGATTCTGAGAAGCCGAAAGAAAGAGCACTGGGCCAGAATGAATAAACGGCGGAGGCAGGTGAAACCGCGGGATACAGCTAAAAAGTATTTTAACTTTAAGAATTATAAATTACTAGCTGCTGTCCGCGACTTCGTCCCCGTGGAATCCCCGATTTTAAAACATTATTTATCGCTGCTCCGCTCCTATTGGCTTAAGCGTGATGATATATAGCCTAAAGCCTTCCTCGATAAATGGTCTATTCAACCCAAAAAGAATTTTTCAATTCGAACCAGTAGTTCCTGAGATTAGCGCGTTCAAACAAACAAACTCTTCAGCTTTATAATATTAGTATAGATTAAACTCTTTATTTATTTTCCTATACTTACACACAATTTTATATTTTAAAATATTTCTTAAAAAACAAAAAAAAAAACATTAAAAAAAATTAAAATAGGGCGCTGGTGTGTGCCTTGGACTCGCTGCTACAGAACACCTTTGTAAGCAGTGAGAACCTTGTTGATACACAATCCTGTATTGCGGGGCTGTTGCGGCATGTCGTTTAGTAAACGTCAAGTTTCAAATTGTGATGAGGCTATTCGACCAAAACCTGCTGCACCAGCCTGGCAGTGCAGGATCGAGCGGCGTATCGACGAGGCTAGGGCACTCATTGGCAAACTATACTGCTTCAGGGAGGGCAATACACGACCTCGTGTGACGCGCTTTGTGAGGCGGGCGTTTGCGGCGACTGGAATCAGCCATCACGAATATACGTCCCGTATCACAGAGCGCATCGACTTCCTGAAGCAGAAAGTTTGTGCATGGGCAAAGCGTATTCGGCGGTATAAGCGGCGGGTTGACCGATACTCACAGATTCGCATGTTCCAGAGCGATGAGAGGTGGGTGTATAGAGCTTGGGAGCGACCTGAACAAAGTGTGACGGACGTATGTGGACCGGATGATATCGCCATGAGTACATTCTGGCGAAGCATCTGGTCGGTGCCCGTTCGTCATTCCGAATGTGACTGGATGCGTGGTCTCGAGCGCGTGTGTAAAGCTATAACACAAATGGAAAAAATCACCATAACACCAACACCATAACATAACCACAGCAGTCCGTCCGTTACCGAACTGGAAATCTCCTGGACCGGAAGGACTGCACAACTTTTGGCTTAAGTGGTATAATAACAGCTCACATGCGCTCCTGGTATCTTAGTTCCAGTTATCTTTAGAGTCTGGGTCGCTACCACAGTTTCTAACAACTGGCGTTACCCACCTGCTCCATAAGACAGGTAGTCCCGCGGAACCCAAGAATTATAGACCGATTACTTGTTTGTTGACGGTCTAAAAAGTTCTTACATCCATCCTGAGAATGAAAATTAATGAGCATACCTATTGAAAGTAACTCGATTATGTCCTCCTTTCAGAATGGATGTAGGAAGGGGTCCCACGGCACTAAGGAGCTACTCCTCATAGACATGGCCACAAGCCAACAGGTTCGTCGCTCCCGTAAGGATCTGTCGACATTATATTACAAAAAGGCCTATGATTTTTTGCAACACATACATGGATCTTGAAGGTGTTCGAGTATAAAATTGATACAACTCTGCGCACCTTCCTTGAGTTATGAATGAAGCAATGGAAAACGGTCCTTTGCAATCCAGCATGTCGACCGATTCAAGGGCATGATGAGCCTGTATGGATTAAACGGGAAATATTTCAAGGCGACAGTTTCGAGTCCACTTTGGTTTTGCTTAACTCTGAATCCTCTAAGCACACTGCTGGAGGATTCAGGGCTAGGCTGTCGGTTGAGAAGAGGTGGTCAGGCTATATCTCACCTTATTTACATGGATGATGCGAAACTCTTTGCCCTTAGTAAACCTTTAGTAGTGCCATCAGGATGGAATTTGGTGTGGATCCCTTTATTATAAATGAATATTTCAAGCTTTTGGAATCAACATTGATTGAAATAAATTTGGAACAGAGGCCACATTTAATATGGAACCTACTTAGATGAGACGTCAGTTTGCTTAGACCCTTCCAAGACAAAAGTAGTTGGAAAGAAGGGGGCCCATCCTCTCGAACTACGCATGGTACTGGCAAAGAAAATATCACCGTCTTAACGGCTGTTCGTGCGAATGCTAAGAAAATAAGTCCTTTAATTATATTTAAAGGGAAATATGTGTGGGATTCATGGGTAGCTGAAACTGAGGGTGGATATGATTTTGAGCTGTCTTATGCTGCGAGTCAAAGAGGATGGATGGATACTCAAATTAATTATATAGAAAAAGTGCCCATTCATTCCTGCCCTTGGAAAAGAAAGACCAGTCCTACTTATTTATGATGGACATGGCAGCCATGTTGATCTCAGTGTAGTTGAATTAGCTATTAGGAACAATATCACGATATTAAAATTACCGCCTCACACATCTCATATCCTACAACCCTTGGATGTGGCTGTATTCAAGTCCTTTAAAAATAGATGGACGCTAAATTAGTCGCATGGCAAAGACAAAATACAGGTGTTAAAGTACCTAAAAGGGTATTTTCAGAGCTTTTTGCTGAAATTTGGAACGATACCAAAGATGAAATAATAACGAACGGCTTTAAAAAAGCAGGAATGTACCCATTTAATTCTGAGGTAGTTTCAATTGATAAATACGACCCAAGAGCATACAAGCGTTGGGAAGAAGCGCAAAAAAGCAAGTTTCAATTTTCACAATATCCGCCAATAGATGATACACAATATACTCTGCCACTACATGTGGAATCACAGTTTTCACAACAGTCAATCCAAACTCCAGCACCTTTAAAAGAACTTTGCATTAATGCTATCAATGTCCTAATGCATGGTAACATATTATTCTATTTTGAAAATACTTCTTTAGTTGAGGACTAAGAAAGTGTTCGATTGTTAGCCAACGTGTCGAAGTACGAAGAAGTGGCTCAAAACTTCACAGCAAACCACGAAGAACAATTGCCCACATGTCTGACATCAATTAATTTCACAAAGGAAAATGGAACAGAAACTAAATCTACTTTGCGGGGACAAAATTCGAAAATTAATATAATTTCTAATGAGATAGTCAGTTTTGAGGAACTTTAGCTAATTTTATTTGTGAAAAAAAAAAGTCAAGCTCTTGTTTTGTAATACCTATATCGGCACCATGTTAGAATAAAGTAAAAATAAAAGATTTAGTTGATTGATAGTGATGTTTTATTTCCAGTATAAGCAATTGAAGTAGAAAGTTTGAGAACCTCTATGTCAATCTTCCCCCGGTGGGGTAAGATTGAAATATAAAAAATCGTTATATCTTCGTTAAATAAAGGTATTTTGACTCTACAAGCAGTTCCGAGTGTTTTGGGCACGTGAAACTATAGACTAGTGACCACCAATAACGTCTGATAAATAATGATTGGAACGATTTTAGTAACTATATCGATTTTTCCCCATCATCCTTTCGTCTTCCCCCTATTTCATTCTCGTGATACAAAGATTTTAATTTTTTTTTTGTTCTCTGGAAATGATTTAACTGGATGTTATCAATTTGATAGAAAAGTATATTCTTTGCTCTTTACTCGGTACATTTTTTTTTTGCATAATTATATTATAATAACTAGTATTTCGCTTGGGAGCGCGAGTTGCGAGCAACTCGCGGTGTCTTTTTAGTATTTTTTGACTAACAACAAAGGGGTTGAAAGTAGGGGGTTGAAAAGGGTTGAATTTTTATTGGCCATATACTCATCTAAGTACCCTCTATACAACCCCGACAACCATTTTTCTCTTCACCGTCAGGTTTCTGAGATACGCAATGGGGTTGAAAGAAGGGGGTTGAAAAGGGTTGATTTTTTTATTGGCCATATACTCAACCAGATACCCTCTATACAACCCCGAAAACCATTTTTCTCTACAATGTCACGTTTCTGAGATACGCAAAGGGGTTGAAACAAGGGGGTTGAAAAGGGTTGAATTTTTTATTGGCCATATACTCATCCAGATACCCTCTATACAACCCCGAAAACCATTTTTCTCTAAAATGTCAGATTTCTGAGATACTCAAAGGGGTTGTAAAAAGGGGGTTGAAAAGGGGTAATTTTTTTTTCGTTTTATACTCATCCAGACACCCTCTATACAACCCCGAAAACCATTTTTCTCTTCGACGCCAGGTTTCTGAGATAAGCAATGGGGTTGAAAGAAGGGGGTTGAAAAGGGGTAGTTTCAGATTTTTCCCATACTCACCCCGACACTTTCTATACAACCCCATAAAAAGTTTTCCCCTCCTAGCACGGCAAGTGGGAGAACAATTATGTCAATCACTAGATCAGTGAGTGGTTTTTTAATTATATACAATCTACTAGTATTTCGCTTAGGGGCGCGAGTTGCGAGCAACTCGCGGTGTCTTTTTAGTATTTTTTGACTAACAACAAAGGGGTTGAAAGTAGGGGGTTGAAAAGGGTTGAATTTTTATTGGCCATATACTCATCTAAGTACCCTCTATACAACCCCGACAACCATTTTTCTCTTCACCGTCAGGTTTCTGAGATACGCAATGGGGTTGAAAGAAGGGGGTTGAAAAGGGTTGATTTTTTTATTGGCCATATACTCAACCAGATACCCTCTATACAACCCCGAAAACCATTTTTCTCTACAATGTCACGTTTCTGAGATACGCAAAGGGGTTGAAACAAGGGGGTTGAAAAGGGTTGAATTTTTTATTGGCCATATACTCATCCAGATACCCTCTATACAACCCCGAAAACCATTTTTCTCTAAAATGTCAGATTTCTGAGATACTCAAAGGGGTTGTAAAAAGGGGGTTGAAAAGGGGTAATTTTTTTTTCGTTTTATACTCATCCAGACACCCTCTATACAACCCCGAAAACCATTTTTCTCTTCGACGCCAGGTTTCTGAGATAAGCAATGGGGTTGAAAGAAGGGGGTTGAAAAGGGGTAGTTTCAGATTTTTCCCATACTCACCCCGACACTTTCTATACAACCCCATAAAAAGTTTTCCCCTCCTAGCACGGCAAGTGGGAGAACAATTATGTCAATCACTAGATCAGTGAGTGGTTTTTTAATTATATACAATCTACTAGTATTTCGCTTGGGGGCGCGAGTTGCAAGCAACCCGCGGTGTCTTTTTAGTATTTTTTGACTAACAACTATTATCTTTACAATGTCAGATTTCTGAGTTACGCAAACGGGTTGAATGAAGGGGGTTGAAAAGGGTGGATTTTTTTTTTGGCCATATTTTCATCCAGATGCCCTCTGTATAACCCCGAAAACCATTTTTCTCTACAATGTCAAGTTTCTGAGACACGCAAAGGGGTTGAAAGTAGGGGGTTGAATAGGGTTGAATTTTTTATTGGCCATATACTCATCCAGACACCCTCTTTACAACCCCGAAGACCATTTTTCTCTTCAATGTTAGGTTTCTGAGATACGCAAAGGGGTTGAAAGTAGGGGGTTGAAAAGGGTTGAATTTTTTTTCGGCCATATACTCATCCAGACACCCTCTATACAACCCCGAAGACCATTTTTCTCTACAATGTCAGGTTTCTGAGATATGCCAAGGGGTTGAAAGTAGGGGGTTGAAAAGGATTGAATAGGGTTGAATTTTTTAGTGGCCATATACTCATCTAGACACCTTCTATACAACCCTGAAAACCATTTTTCTCTACAATGTCAGGTTTCCGAGATATGCCAAGGGGTTGAAACAAGGGGGTTGAAAAGGGTTGAATTTTTTATTGGCTTTATACTCATCCAGATACCCTCTATATAACCCCGAAAACCATTTTTCTCTAAAATGTCAGGTTTCTGAGATACGCAAAGGGGTTGAAAGTAGGGGGTTGAAAAGGGTTGAATTTTTTATTGGCCATATATCATGCAAATACGCTCTATACAACCCCGAAAACCATTTTGCTCTAAAATGACAGATTTCTGAGATACGCAAAGGGGTTGTAAAAAGGGGGTTGAAAAGGGGTAATTTTTTTTTTTCGTTTTATACTCATCTAGACACCCTCTATACAACCCCGAAAACCATTTTTCTCTTCGACGTCAGGTTTCTGAGATAAGCAATGGGGTTGAAAGATGGGGGTGGAAAAGGGGTAGTTTCAGATTTTTCCCATACTCACCCCGACACCTTCTATACAACCCCATAAAAAGTTTTCCCCTCCTAGCACGGCAAGTGGGAGAACAATTATGTCAATCAGTCAATCAATCAATCAGTCAGTCAATCAGTGAGTGGTTTTTTAATTGTATATAATATAACTAGTATTTCGCTTGGGGGCGCGAGTTGCAAGCAACCCGCGGTGTCTTTTTAGTATTTTTTGACTAACAATTATTATTTCCCTGTGAAAATAATAATTTGTGTCAGGTTTCTGAGATACGCAAAAGGGTTGAAAGAAGGGGGTTGAAAAGGGTTGAATTTTTTTGGTCATATTTTCATCCAGATTCCATCCCTCTATATAACCCCTAAAACCATTTTTCTCTACAATGTCAGGTTTCTGAGATATGCCCAGGGGTTGGAAACAAGGGGGTAGAAAAGGGTTGAATAGGGTTGAATTTTTTATTCGTCATATACTCATCCAGATACCCTCTACACAACCCCGAAGACCATTTTTCTCTACAATGTCAAGTTTCTGAGATACGCAAAGGGGTTGAAAGTAGGGGGTTGAAAAGGGTTGATTTTTTTATTGGCCATATACTCACCCAAATACCCTCTATATAACCCCGAAAACCATTTTTCTCTAAAATGTCAGATTTCTGAGATACGCAAAGGGGTTGTAAAAAGGGGGTTGAAAAGGGGTAGTTTTTTTTTCGTTTTCTACTCATCCAAACACCCTCTATACAACCCCGAAAACCATTTTACTCTTCGACGTCAGGTTTCCGAGATAAGCAATGGGGTTGAAAGAAGGGGGTTGAAAAGGGGTAGTTTCAGATTTTTCCCATACTCACCCCGACACCTTCTATACAACCCCATAAAAAGTTTTCCCCTCCTAGCACGGGAAGTGGGAGAACAATCATGTCAATCAGTCAATCAATCAGTGAGTGGTTTTTTAATTATATATAATATAATAATAACTAGTATTTCGCTTGCGGGCGCGAGTTGCAAGCAACCCGCGGTGTCTTTTTAGTATTTTTTGACTAACAATTATTATTTCCCTGTGAAAATAATAATTTGTGTCAGGTTTCTGAGATACGCAAAGGGGTTGAAAGAAGGGGGTTGAATAGGGTTGATTTTTTTATTGGCCATATACTCACCCAGATACCCTCTATAAAACCCCGAAGACCATTTTTCTCTACAATGTCAGGTTTCTGAGATACGCAAAGGGGTTGAAAGTAGGGGGTTGAAAAGGGTTGAATTTTTTATTGGCCATATACTCACCCAAATACCTTCTATACGACGCCGAAAACCATTTTTCTCTAAAATGTCAGATTTCTGAGATACGCAAAGGGGTTGTAAAAAGGGGGTTGAAAAGGGGTATTTTTTTTTTCGTTTTATTCTCATCCAGACACCCTCTATACAACCCCGAAAAACATTTTTCTCTTCGCCGTCAGGTTTCTGAGATAAGCAATGGGGTTGAAAGAAGGGGGTTGAAAAGGGGTAGTTTTAGATTTTTCCCATACTCACCCCGACACCTTCTATACAACCCCATAAAAAGTTTCCCCCTGCTAACACGGGAAGTGGGAGAACAATTATGTCAATCAGTCAGTGAGTGGTTTTTTAATTATATATAATATAACTAGTATTTCGCTTGGGGGCGCGAGTTACAAGCAACCCGCGGTGTCTTTTTAGTATTTTTAGTAACAATTATTATCTCTACAATGTCAGATTTCTGAGTTACCCAAAGGGGTTGAAAGAAGGGGGTTGAAAAGGGTTGAAATTTTTTTGGCCATATATTCATCCAGATGTCCTCTATACAACCCCGAAGACCATTTTTCTCTACAATGTCAGGTTTCTGAGTTACGCAAAGGGGTTGAAAGAAGGGGGTTGAAAAGGGTTGAATTTTTTATTAACCATATATTCATTCAAACATCCTCTATACAGCACTGAAACCATTTTTCTCTACAATGTCAGGTTTCTGAGACACGCAAAGGGGTTGAAAGAAGGGGGTTGAAAAGGGTTGAATTTTTTATTCGCCATATATTCATTCAAACACCCTCTATACAACCCCGAAAACCATTTTTCTCTACAATGTCAGGTTTCTGAGATACGCAAAGGGGTTGAAAGTAGGGGTTGAAAAGGGTTGAATAGGGTTAAATTTTTTATTGGTCATATACTCACCCAAATACCCTC
This sequence comes from Hecatera dysodea, assembly GCA_905332915.2. NCBI lineage: Eukaryota > Metazoa > Arthropoda > Insecta > Lepidoptera > Noctuidae > Hecatera > Hecatera dysodea. Next base: position 241,619 of record HG995303.1, read on the forward strand.
TATACAACCCCGAAGACTATTTTTCTCTAAAATGTCAGATTTCCGAGATACGCAAAGGGGTTGTAAAAAGGGGGTTGAAAAGGGGTATTTTTTATTTTCGTTTTATACTCACCCAGACACCCTCTATACAACCCCGAAAACCATTTTTCTCTTCGACGTCAGGTTTCTGAGATAAGCAATGGGGTTGAAAGAAGGGGGTTGAAAAGGGGTAGTTTCAGATTTTTCCCATACTCACCCCGACACCTTCTATACAACCCCATAAAAAATTTTCCCCTCATAGCACGGCAAGTGGGAGAACAATTATGTCAATCAGTGAGTGAGTGGTTTTTTAATTATATATAATATAATAACTAGTATTTCGCTTGGGGGCGCGAGTTGCAAGCAACCCGCGGTGTCTTTTTAGTATTTTTTGACTAACAACAAAGGGAAAAAAACCATTTTTCTCTACAAAGTCAGGTTTCTGAGATACGCAAAGGGGTTGAAAGTAGGGGGTTGAAAAGGGTTGAATAGGGTTGAATTTTTTATTGGCCATATACTCACCCAGATACCCTCTATACAACCCCGAAAACCATTTTTCTCTAAAATGTCAGATTTCTGAGATACGCAAAGGGGTTGTAAAAAGGGGGTTGAAAAGGGGTAATTTTTTTTTCGTTTTATACTCATCCAGACACCCTCTATACAACCCCGAAAACTATTTTTCTCTTCGACGTCAGGTTTCTGAGATAAGCAATGGGGTTGAACGAAGGGGGTTGAAAAGGGGTAGTTTCAGATTTTTCCCATACTCACCCCGACACCTTCTATACAACCCCATATAAAGTTTTCCCCTCCTAGCACGGGAAGTGGGAGAACAATTATGTCAATCAGTCAGTCAATCAATCAGTCAGTGGTTTTTTAATTGTATATAATATAAAATAACTAGTATTTCGCTTGGGGGCGCGAGTTGCAAGCAACCCGCGGTGTCTTTTTAGTATTTTTTGACTAACAATTATTAATATATCCCTATGAAAATAATAATTTGTGTCAGGTTTCTGAGATACGCAAAGGGGTTGAAAGTAGGGGGTTGAAAAGGGTTGAATTTTTTATTGGCCATATACTCATCCAGACACCCTCTATACAACCCCGAAGACCATTTTTCTCTACAATGTCAAGTTTCTGAGATACGCAAAGGGGTTGAAAGAAGGGGGTTGAAAAGGGTTGATTTTTTATTGGCCATATACTCACCCAGATACCCTCTATACAACCCCGAAAACCATTTTTCTCTAAAATGTCAGATTTCTGAGATACGCAAAGGGGTTGTAAAAAGGGGGTTGAAAAGGGGTAATTTTTTTTTTCGTTTTATACTCATCCAAACACCCTCTATAAAACCCCGAAAACCATTTTTCTCTTCGACGTCAGGTTTCTGAGATAAGCAATGGGGTTGAAAGATGGGGGTGGAAAAGGGGTAGTTTCAGATTTTTCCCATACTCACCCCGACACCTTCTATACAACCCCATAAAAAGTTTTCACCTCTTAGCACGGCAAGTGGGAGAACAATTATGTCAATCAGTGAGTGAGTGAGTGGTTATTTAATTATTGTATATAATATAATTATGTACTTTTCTACAAGGCTTCAAATACAACACTGCTCATCTCATCAAACCCGTTCGATCTTGCCCCCACTCACCCTATATCTTTCTTTGACATAGGTACAGGATTGGGCGACACCAGGCATTCGTATAAGTAGAGAAAAGTTATACGAACTATATGGCCTAAAGCAACATGTGAATAATACAAGCTTTCATAATTACGTTGCGAAATATTCTAAAACATTTAAAAGGGTATGCAAAACTGCTAAAGCTTTATTTATTAGCAATAAAATAAAATCAGCGGATGACAAAATAAAAACTACCTGGAAAATAATAAATAATGAAACAGGTAGGAAGAAAAAGCGTGATATATAATTTAATTTAAATACTGTACATGGCCCCATAAACTCAAATGCAGAGGTAGCTCAGGAATTTGAAAACTTCTTTGCTGATATTCCTCGTAAAACTACAGACGCTCTTAACTCGTCACCCGCACTCTCTGCTGCCTTACTTAGAAAGAATGTCCAGGTGTGCCCATCAGAATTCAAGTTTCAACATACAGACCCCCTGGCTATTATAAAAGCTTTTAAAGAACTTAAAATTAAATCAACAGAAGATCTTTGGGGAATGTCTGTAAAAATCTGTAGATCTATTATTGAAACTATTGCCCCTTACTTAGCTCTCATATTTAACTCTAGTGTAGACCAGGGAGTGTTTCCTGATCTCATGAAACACAGTAAAGTCGTTCCACTTTTTAAATCGGGTGACAGTCAAGAACCCAATAATTACAGGCCAGTGGCAATCCTGCCCGTTCTTAGTAAGGTATTTGAAAAGTTAATGCTTAATCAGATGCTACAACACTTTAATAAAAATTCCATCTTCCATGACCAACAGTACGGTTTCACCAAAGGGCGCTGTACAACTGACGCCGGTGTCACCCTAATAAAGAACATCTTTAATGCCTGGGAAGATTCACAAGATGCTATTGGAATTTTTTGCGATCTCTCGAAGGCGTTCGATTGTGTGAACCATGAGACGCTTTTGTTGAAACTCGAGCATTATGGGATTAGGAATACTTCCCTTGATTTGCTTAGATCATACTTGAAAGACAGGCAGGTTAAAGTCCAAGTAAACGGTGTAAACTCACTAGGGTCTAAAATGACAATGGGCGTTCCGCAAGGTTCAATATTGGGTCCATTCCTTTTCTTAGTTTATATAAACGATTTGCCCCAATTGCTTCCAAATCAACCAAAGATGGTGTTATTTGCTGATGACACATCATTAATATTTAAGATAGACCGACGATCACTAAATCTTGATGACGTGAATAATTCTATTCGTCAGGTCCAACATTGGTTTACGGCAAACAATTTGGTACTAAATGGAAAAAAGACTAAATGTATTAAATTTACTTTACCTAATGTTAGAAGCAACGAATGTGACATTGTATTGAATGGACAAAAACTGGAATATATTGATCAGACGGTTTTCCTAGGAATCACTTTAGACGAGAAATTGCAATGGGGACCTCACATAATATCTCTTGCGGGGCGGCTTAGCTCAGCCGCTTATGCTATTAGAAAGATAAGACAGTTAACAGATGTAGAAACCGCGCGTTTGGTCTATTTTAGTTATTTTCATAGCATTATGTCGTACGGTATTCTGCTGTGGGGTCGGGCTGCTGATATGGAATCCATATTTATTTTGCAAAAGCGTGCTATCAGAGCCATTTATAAGCTTGGTCGCCGCGATTCTCTTAGGGAACTTTTTAAAAAGATTAATATTATGACAGTCCCTTGTCAATTCATATATGAAAATATTATGTATGTGAGGAAAAATCGACATCTCTTTAGCAAAATTAGTGATAGACATAATTTTAATACTAGAAATAGAAATAAATTAGATCAACCATTATATAGATTAGCTAAAGTACGTACATCTTTCATGGGGTACAGTGTTAAATGTTACAACAAAATACCTTGTGACATATTAGAATTAAATGAAAAGAAATTTAAAACCTATGTTAAAAGCACGCTTTGTAAACAAGCATACTACAAGCTAGATGATTATATTCAAGATAAGAATGCTTGGAAACATGCTGGTCCTGCTCCATAGGACAATATTGGGTGTAGTAGACAAAGCCAAACTTGTCGGCCTGTATGTGTGATCTATCTGCTATGTATACAGGTGTAGTTACTGATTTTTTATAGTTAATTTAACACACACTGATTCATTTTTGGTAATTGTATAAAACAAGGATTAAAAAAAATTGTAAATATGTGAGTACTATGTCCCTGATTAGCAAATTTATTAATTTTACCTCTGCTGCTGTTTCTTTGTTGTACCTGTTAATAGTATAGTACTTAGTTTTATTCGGGTGCATCGTCCTCACATATAACCAATTGGCTAATGTATACAAAATATTGTAAAACTTATACATATTTGAAAAGAGTAACTATGGAGTTTCTTGTCCGTTCTTCTCCATAAGAATCTACTTTTTGCGAATGGACAACTAGAGTCACTATAATATTTTTATTTTCAAATGTTTTGACGTTCAAAAGTGCCGTTAATGGTCTAGTTGAAATAAATGAATTGACTTTGACTTTGACTACATCTTTAACTTTGACATTGTTCTTGTATTTGTTTTTTTTTTTTAATTAATTCTGAATGTTGACATGATAATATAAAAATAATTTCGAATTAACAGGTCCCTAAGTTATAAATTATGTATTTGCAATTCTGGGTACTTTCTTTCTTTTTGTGAAATCAGAAATTAGAAATCAGAAATATTTTATTTGTGATACATAGGTACAGTGGTTGGACATGTTTTAGGGTAATGTGCGCTATGATCAGCCTATTATAGGCATACAAAAATAATTAATTACAATTTATATTTTTTTTAGTGTGAAATTTTATATTTTTTTTAGTTTTCTATATTACTTATGTAAAGAAATGACATGCCATTTCATCAATTCGAATTTGCCGCGCTTCGCGACTTTGTAAGTTGTCTGTGGAATTTGTTAGAGGGCGCACGAGAGTGACGCGCGATTCAATGGCGGATGATGTTCAGATTAATTTGGGCATTTTATTGTTATAAAAAAGGTTGCAGACAGATAAGTTAAAGGATATATTTGAGGAGGCGATATTAGTGAACTTTAATGTCGTTTCTTTGTATTTTCAGGTGAGTTTTTAAGAATTAAATTGGTGTTATATTGTAAAAAAGCATGATAAATAAAACAAAACTTTGTATTTTCAGAGACACAATTTTTGGTTTATTTTGAAACTCCTTAATAATATATCTTATAAAACGACATTTTCGTTAACTAAAAGAAGATGGACCGGCTGCAATTTGAATTTACGATGATAGCCTCAAATGACGGCAAATCAAATGTATTAGCCATAACCTCAATATCTACAGAACAAGGAAAATGTTATGTTTTACCCGACGAACTGAAGCCGGTGATTAATCATACATATATTGTTAAATTGAACACTTTCACAAAAATAAAAAATAGCATAAAAAAAAGGCACCAAAGTAGAAAAATATGGATAAAATTGGATGAAGATCTAAAGAAAACATATATAGATGAGGAAGGTAATATGCAATTTTTAGATCAATATCTAGAAGAAATGAGCACAAAACAACCAAGAGACAAAGATGACAGTTTGCAACATATCCTGGAAAAACTAATAGAATCTACAACAGAGAAAGAAAACCAACATAACCTGAAACATGTTTCAGAGAAATTTATTATTGAAAAATTCACAAGCAGGAATCCTAATGCAATGCAATGGATAGAAAATTTTGAAAAGGAGTGTGAGCGCTTCAATATAACAAAAGATGAAACAAAAATAGATATACTGAGGTTATTTTTAGAAAAATCTTGTTTGGATTGGTATAGCTCGATGGTGATAAAACTGACAGTAAAATCTGAATGGAATGAATGGAAAGATAAATTTTTAGAAACTTTTAAAAACCAAGGATGGGACATAGTCACAGCTGCTCTCACATTGAAGTATAAAGAAGGACTGTTAATTGATTATGCTATAAAAAAAGAACGGCTTATACTAGATATAAACAAATCGATAGATTCCAAAACAATGATAGATCTTATTGCAACAGGTTTACCTGGGTTTATCTTGAATAAGTTAAACAGGGACGAACTCAACAACACTACTGCTTTGTTCAACGAGATAAGAAAATATGAAGGTATGATGTACAAAAAAAACACAACTATAATAAAGAATAGTACATTTCCTTATAAAAACAAAACTAATGAGAAGAAGCCATGTAAGACTTGTGAATCTTTGAACAAAGGAATTAGATATCATCCGGAGGAGACATGTTGGTTCAAGAAAAAAAAAATGATGAATCAGAAAAGGTATACAAAACTAAAAATGTAAATAATAACTCCATAATTGAAGTAGATATGAATACTGATAAAAAAAACGAGTAAGTACACCATTAATCAAAATCAAGTTATTAATAGAAAATAAATTAGAAATAAGTGGCATCTATGATTCAGGCTCACAGATCTCTTTAATAAATTCAAGACTGATTAAAGTAAAAGAAAAAAAAGACAGTGTGAATACAGCATATATGAAAACGGTTAATGGTGTGAAGAAGACAGATGGCTTGATAACAATAAAAATAAAAATCTTAGATATAGAAGAAGAGGTGGATGTATATGTTGTAGAAAATAAAGATTTTGAAGATTTCATAATTGGATTGGACATGATAAAGAAATTCAAATTAACCCAAAATGAGGACTTGCAGATAAAACAAAAGAAAATAACAAATAAAATAGACAGGTTGTCTAAAGATAACACAAATGAAGATAAGAATATAAAAACATATGCAATAAATTTCAACGAACACATAGAAACAGAGGAATTTGTAAGTAAGATAGACCATTTAGATAATGAAAAGAAAAAAGAGATAGAAGGAATTATAAATGAATATAAAACAATTTTTGCTAAGGACAAGTATGATATAGGATCAGTCAAAGATTATGAAGCTCACATAGATTTACAAGTAAATAGATATTGCAGTAAAAGACCATACAGATGTACAATAGAAGATAAATTAGAAATTGAAGAGCAAATATCCATGTTACTAAAGAATAATTTAATAGAAGAATCATACAGTCCTTTTGCTGCACCAGTGACATTGGCACTTAAAAAAGGTGAAAACAGAAAATCCCGCTTATGTGTAGATTTCAGAGAACTAAACAAAATTGTTGTGCCACAAGCTCAACCTTTCCCATTAATAGATGATTTGATTATTAAAACTAGAAATTGTAAGTATTTCACTACACTGGATATAAACTCAGCATTTTGGGCAATACCACTACGGGTAGAAGATAGAAATAAAACAGGATTTGTCACACAAGATGGCCACTTTCAGTGGACCTGCCTTCCTTTTGGTTTGAAAACATCGCCAGCAATCTTCCAGAGAATTTTAAGCAATATTCTAAGAAAGCACAATCTCACAGGATACTCCGTAAACTATATCGATGATATTTTAATATATTCACCCACCTTTGAGGAACATATAACACACATAAAAAATGTACTAGAGGCAATAATAAAAGAAGGCTTTAGACTGAAGTTTAAGAAATGTACCTTTGCTTCAGACTCAGTAAAGTATCTTGGCCATGTAATTCAGAACAATTCGGTAAGACCGCTAAAAGACAATTTAATATCAATAAGACATTTTCCAACTCCGAAGACGCAAAAGAATATCAGACAATTTTTGGGAAAAATCAACTTCTACCACGAATACATACCAAGAAGTGCAATTATCTTAGATCCATTACATAATTTATTAAGAAAAAACGAAAAATTTGAGTGGTCAGAGAAGTGTGAAGAATCATTTAATCAAATAAAAAGATATCTATGTTCTCAACCAGTGTTGGAAATATATGACAAAGACTTACCAATAAAAATCTTTACAGATGCATCCTTAGAGGGTATCGGGGCAATACTAAAACAAACACAACTAGACGGTAAAGACAAACCAGTGGCATATTTCTCAAAAAAACTGAATGAATCTCAAAAACGGAAAAAAGCTATATACTTGGAATGTTTAGCAATGAAAGAAGCTGTTAAATACTGGCAACACTGGCTCATCGGAAAACAATTCACTATTTATTCAGACCACAAACCTCTAGAGAACATGAACATTAAATGCAGGACGGACGAAGAATTGGGTGATCTCACATACTACCTGTCTCAATATGACTTTATAGTAAAATATATACCAGGTAAAGAAAATGTAGAAGCAGACTGTTTGAGCAGAAATCCTGTATTAGAACCAGAAGATAACAAAGAGGAACTATTGAAAATAGTTAATTTAATACAGATAAAAGATATAGTTGAAGACCAAGAGAAAAATGATACAATAACAGAAAAGAAACAAAATCTAATACACAAAAATAAAATCTATTATAAAAAAATAAAAAAACACGAAAAGATTATACTCTCAGAAGAATTTAGTAAAAAACTTATAAAAAAGGTGCATGAGGACTTATGCCACATTGGGATCAGACAATTGCAGAAAAAAATAAGTCCAATATACACAGCTAAAAACCTAACGAAGAACATCATAAACATTTGTAAAACATGTGAAATATGCATAAAAAATAAATCAAGATGTCAGGGAAAATTTGGATTACTGTCACAACTGGGACCAGCAAAAAATCCATTTGAGATAATGTCAATGGATACTATTGGTGGCTTTGGAGGATCCAGGTCAACAAAAAAATACCTACACCTTTTAGTAGACCACTACACAAGATATGCATTTATTGCAACTTCAAAAACACAGAATGCAAATGACTTTATAAAACTAACAAAGAATATACTAGAAACAGATGAGATTGGAATAATTTTGACAGATCAATATCCAGGCATCAATTCAAGAGAATTTAAACAACATTTGCAGGAGAATAATATTAAACTAATTTTTACAGCCGTGAATACACCATTCTCGAATGGCTTGAACGAAAGATTGAATCAAACAATAGTTAATAAAATAAGATGTAAAATAAATGAGAAAAATAATAAGAGAACATGGACAACAGTAGCAAGAGAATGTATACAGAAATATAATGAAACAGAACACTCTGTTACAGGTTTTGCACCAAAATATTTACTGGATGGTACAAATGTCAGCATTCTACCAAAAGAATTAAAAACAATAGAAAGGGAGGACAAGTGGATTGCTGATAAAAGACTGGCATTAGAGAATACAATAAAATCTCACAAGTACAATAAGAAAATATTTGATAAAAATAGAAAAATGCTAGTGTTTAATATAGGAGACAGAGTATATGTAGAAAATGGAAATAGACTGAATAGAAAGAAATTAGACGAATTAAAAATAGGCCCTTACAAGATAGTAGAGAAAATATCGAACTCCATTTATAGGATCGAAACAGGCAACAGAAAAACAGAATCAACTTTATTCCACATAACAAAATTACAACCTGTCACAACAGAAGTTGAAGAGGATGAAGTAGCAGAGAACGAATATGAAGATATGTAATAGGTACAGTGTATAGATATATTATTAAGAATTTTCCCTCTTAAGGGGGGGAGATGTAAAGAAATGACATGCCATTTCATCAATTCGAATTTGCCGCGCTTCGCGACTTTGTAAGTTGTCTGTGGAATTTGTTAGAGGGCGCACGAGAGTGACGCGCGATTCAATGGCGGATGATGTTCAGATTAATTTGGGCATTTTATTGTTATAAAAAAGGTTGCAGACAGATAAGTTAAAGGATATATTTGAGGAGGCGATATTAGTGAACTTTAATGTCGTTTCTTTGTATTTTCAGGTGAGTTTTTAAGAATTAAATTGGTGTTATATTGTAAAAAAGCATGATAAATAAAACAAAACTTTGTATTTTCAGAGACACAATTTTTGGTTTATATTTGTACGCCGATACTACGGTTTTGTACGGCTAAACTTGCTTGTACGACTGGCAGGTCTGCAGTTTTTGCCTAACTAGATGTGTATGGTTCAGAGGTAGCCAGTTACTTAAGTTGAGATGTTGGATGTAAGTTGACGAAAACCACAGACTTCCCGATAATATAGTTTATCCGTAAAAATTACACGAAAGTTACGTTGGGTGCTAATCCGCGGTAATAGCGCTACGGCAGCTATTGGTCAACTAAATAATTGTAATTAAACAAGTAAATAAAACGAGTAGCGAAAGTAGGTTGCAGCGTTAGCTACTTGACTGTACGTGAACCGTACAAGATGGCAAAAAGCCGTAAGTTTGCTTGTGTGTGTTACAATAAAACAAGGAAATGTAAGTCCATCGATTTAATTTGAAAAAAATTAGTTCCTCAAAAAGCACATCATACTTATTTGGACAACAGAACATGATTATGTTATGGCTTAACAGAACAACACTATCGCGTCTACGTTACATACTTATATACAAGATGGCGCCACTGTACACTCGCGCAGTGCCGCCTGATATTTACAAATTAACAATAAATACATAAATTATTGTACGGAAGACTCGCGGAACAGACAGCAGACGCTCGCAGGACATGGCGGAGCAGTTCGCTCTCATTAGCTACTTATTTACACTGATTAGCATTCCACTCTGGTAACGAAGCAACACCGGTACGCGGCACGACGTGTACGAGACACGAGCACGCTGGCGACGGATCACTGTCGGGGCAGATTGTGCCGAAGCAGAATATCTATGACTGTTAAAATGGTTATAGTTAACAGTTGAATTCCTTGGCTTGTTGCAATCATAGATCGTGGTGCACTGGGTGCCAGCGCCGCCACATACTGCCACTGAGCATGTGCGCTCCATTGCAGCTCAACTCCTGGGAGTATGCAACCGACGGTTCGCCAAATATACCTACTACAATATTTAATTCTCTTTTTGTGAAAAATATTCATTTAAAAGGGTATCCTTTAATAAACTCGATAAAAAATATGCTGGATATAAAATATTGTGTACACTTTGTGTGCAACAGTCTTTGGTTGTCGAGATGGTGGTAGCCGTAATTTATCTCATCACCATACATGATATCTAATGTCGACGACACCGTCGTACGAGGCGGTGTGACACGAGCCACGCACGCTCTGACAAGTACCTACACGGGGACACACCGAGGTAAGTCGCTATCCTACGGGATACAAATGATACAGACTAGGTAAACTGGTGTAAAAAATATCCAAAACACTTGTTATAAAAATGATTTTCTGAAGTTAGTGACTATACAATAGAAGCTCCTGTGACGTCGACACACTAATGTGGAGCCGTCGCAGCGAGGCGCGGCCCCACTGCTGTTCTGAGAGTTCGAGAGCCACGGCCTGCACTAGGAACACGGACACACATACACACCGCCACGACACACAACGCAGGCTCGTCTTGTGACTACACCGAATAACCTTACCGATAAACATTCCCACGTAATAAAACTTACAACAAGACTATTGAGGCCGCCGGGCTGGCCGGCCGCCGCGTAATACTTAACTAGCCGACCCTGTCGGAACACGCGAACAGTTCCCGCGGCTCACGCTACAGGTCGCGCGCGGCGCCGTTGTGCTGCGACGCGGGGCGCGCGGGGGCGGGCAGCGCCGAGCGCATGAGCTTGTGCGTGGTGTCGCGCAGGCGCAGCAGCTCGTCCTGGATGCGCTCCGTGATGGCGCGCCGCGTCTCCTCCTCGCTGGCGCCGGCGCTGCGCAGTCTGCGGGCCACACCCACGTATATTGCACGAATGACCACTCATAAAACCCAATGTAACTATTGAGCACGGAAAACAATGTGAATCAGTACGGCAGACGTAGGACTACATGACTTGTGGTCATGCTTTTTACCCACGACGGAACGGACACAGTGTCACCCAAGAATTATCCGTCAGGGCTGCCATCAGAATCTGCAAAACTAGCTCATTTAATGGCAGCCCTGACGGATATTCTTGGGTTACATTCATTCTGTAAGTCGGGGGTTTTAATTAATTATTTACTTAATTCTTTTTCAATTGTTTTTACCGGCGGCGTGGGTTTTTTTTCAAATTTTTTTGCTTGCCAATAAGGATGTTTCCTGAATAAAAAACCACCAAAGCATTTTCATGTAAAAATGTTATCAAGCCGAATCTACGTAGCTTACTGTGAAAAAGTTATCAGATCTCGTATAAAGCCAAGCTCTAAAGACTGCACGCTCTAAACCTACTAGTATAGGAAGGTGTGTGTTAATTTGGAATTTAAACTCAGAGTCAGATAATAAGGGCGTTTAATTACTCTGAACAACCGAGGCACAGTGCACACTAGAAAATTACCGACCTAGTCTACGTCCGCAGTCGGCTCGGCGCGCGGTCACGCGCGCGCATACATGTACACTACTCGGACTCGCGGCTCGGACTCGTTACGTCATGAGACCGCGCGGCGCTCGCGCGGTCCCCCGTCCCGCTGCCCCGAAGGCGGGCCGATCGCCGAATCGGCTGCGGAGATTGCCGAGTGTTAGGAGCGGTGGCGCGAGTCTTATTCGCGCGTTTTGGGCACGCTACAACCTCCCCCTCCAAGTCACAAGGACGTCCCGTCTGTGACTTGGCTGGCCTACCCCGTCGACGCTGATGAATAATCACGGGCTCGGAACCTTCATAAGGATACAGGGCGCTGGCATGGTATTTCCCTTTTATTTTCCCCTCACTATCAGCAACTACAAACGACGTGGGACTAACGATTTCTGAGATACGATACGGGCCCTCCCGTTTAGGCGCAAACTTACTAGTGAAACCCTTGGCGGCGTTACTAGCATAGTGGGTCTCCACAAGGACCAGATCTCCCACCTTATAAGGAGGTACGTCTCGTCTATGCTGATCCTCTGTAGACTTTCGAGCATCCTGTTGCTCCTCCACTCGCTGTTTCACATCTTGAAGGACACGTGCAAATCCCTCCAAATAGGGTGTAATTTGGGGCACGAAATTCTGTTGGGAGACGATAGCACGAAGGTCGGTCTGCACGGCCAGCGGCGAACGCATCTCTCGTGCGAAAGTCAGATATGCTGCTGTCTGTCCCGTGCCCTGATTGTACGCGCTATTAAGAGCAAATCTCACCATCGGAAGAGCGAATGGCCATCGGCGATGCTCTGGCCCTACTAGAATGGCCAACTGCTTCTTTAATTCGCGGTTCTTACGTTCGGCGGGATTCGCCTCCGGATGGTATACCGGTATCAAACTTTGATGTACTCCAAGCACCAGCATGGTTTTCTGCATTACCGCCGAAACAAACTGACTGCCATTGTCAGAGATAACGCGACGTGGTAATCCATACCGCAGGAAAACTTCCTCAATGAGAACTTTCGCACACGACTCGGCAGTCGCATCACAGAGTGCAAACAGCTCGACCCACCGGCTGGCGGTGTCTTCTACGAGGAGAATCCACTTCTCTCCTTTATCTCCTTCAGGTAACGGTCCGAATAAGTCCATTGCAAGCACTTCAAATCTTTGCTGTAGAACTGGGGTCTGAAGCAGACCTGCAGGCTTGAAGTTGGTGGCTTTATATTTTTGGCAAAGATCGCATGACTTAAGGTATTGGGCCACGAAAGTTTTCATATTCTTAAAATAATATCTTTCTTTGATCTTCCGCAGGGTTCGCTCTAAACCTAAGTGTCCAGCAGTAGGCGCGTCGTGAAGCTCTTTCATGAGCTCTGCCTGTAAAGACTCTGGAACAACTAACTGAGGTTCTTCGGAAACTCCGTCCGGATCACAGCGATACAAAACTCCTTGCGAAAGATAATATCCTCTATCAGTCCAGCGTACGGCTGCTTCTGGTTTATTAGGATCTTCAAAATCCGAAATGATTCTACTAATATCCGGATCGTTAAGCTGGGCCTTGCGAATATCTTCTGGCTTTCGTTGTGGTAAATCAACGACGACTGGACAAATGCTACAAGGGCTAGAGTTGGGTTCCTCAGAATCAGTATTCACTGGGCGGCTGAGCGTATCCGCGACCACATTAACTCTACCCGGTGTGTATTCGACTTCCAAATTATACGACTGAATTTTCATTGCCCAACGGGCTAACCGACCACTAGGGGTCTTCAGCGACAAGAGCCACTTCAACGGCTGATGATCCGTTGACACCCGTACCTGAGCACCTTCAAGGTATCCTCGGAATTTCTCTAATGACCAAACTACTGCCAGGGCTTCCCGTTCAGTGGTATGATAGTTGCGCTCTGCAGGGGTCAGCAATCGGCTAGCGTACTCTATCGGCCTCTCTTCACTATGACTCGCCCCCTGCATCAGCACTGCTCCCAGGGCGTACGCGCTAGCGTCCGTTCGGAGAACAAATGGCTGTTCAAAGTCGGGTTGACGCAGGATGTGGCTACTTGAGAGCCGTATCTTGAGTTCTTCGAAAGCTCCTCTTTCACGCCCCCCCCACTGCCAGCGTCGGTCCTTTTTAGTGAGGTTAGTTAAAAGGCGAGCAACTTCCTAAAAGTTTGGTATGAACTTGCGGAACCAAGAGCAAGTTTGTAAAAACGTCTTCAGTTCTTTGATGTTTGTCGGCGGCTTTATATCTACCACCGAGGCGACCTTCTCAGGGTCAGGCTCTATGCCTCGGGACGACACAACATGTCCCAGGTAAGTAATCTTGCCTCGCGCGAAGACACATTTACTTCTATTTACTCTTAGGTTGAACAGACGAAGGCGTTCGAAGACCAGCTGAAGGTCTTTAAGGTGCTGATCTAGATTTGGAGATATCACGAGAATATCGTCCAAATAAGCGAGGACGCAAATATCTTTAAGACCAGACCTCATCCGATCGATGAGACGCTGAAATGTAGCCGGCGCGTTTTTCAAACCGAACGGCATACGACGGAACTGGAACGTGCCAAATGGAGTGGTGAACGCAGTCTTATGACGGTCTTCTGGAGCTACAGTCGTCTGCCAATAACCTGCTTTTAAATCAATTGTGGACATGATGCAATCAGGTTTGGTACTCTGCAGCAACTCGTCAATTACCGGCAGCGGATACTTATCAGTCCGTGTCACGCTATTAAGCTTACGGTAGTCGACACAAAATCTGATCTCGCCGTTTTTCTTTGGTATCAACACCACAGGCGAGGCCCATTCCGACTCAGCGTCTTCAATGATACCATCTTCAAGCATTTTCTCAATCTCTCTCTTTATTATTTCTTTCTTGGCGGGAGAAACTCTATAAGGCGGACTGGCAATAGGTGCGGCATCTCCTGTATCGATGCGGTGCACAGCAAACTGTGTAGGCCCTCCCCCTGGCGCAAAAATATCCTCGTGGATATTCAGGAGGTTGGACAGACGCTCTCGTTCATCCGAAACAAGACGGGAACCCTCGTCCTCACGAAGACCCACAGAAGAACAAGCAAGCGAATTTACTGCACTAGATTCGAAACTAATGGGCATAGGCGTCCTATCACCTCTCAGAAACCATATACAACGGTTGAAATCTAACACCAAGCCAGCGTCCTGTATAAAGTTCATGCCTAATAAACTCTCTGTTGCGTTCGGCAACATAATAAAACTAACAGTCAGCACCACCGCTCGTACCGTTACATTAACGTGCGCTATTTCAACAATTTGCGCACACATTCGTCCGTCTGCATATTTTAACTCTGAAAAAACTTTATCAAACACATATCCGTGCTTTACTAAATGCGACCGTAATGACGTGCTACCGATGCAATGTTTAGCACCAGTGTCAACAAGCACTTTACCAACTTCACCATAAATTTCGACATTTATTACGGGACGCACACGCGAATCAATCGTATTAACACTCGCGAACACAGATTGGAACACGGAAGATACTACGGTTTTCTTTTCTCTGCACGTAGGACAGTTGGAGCGGATCACTCCGGGCGCTCCACACCCGAAGCACGTGACTGCAGCCGCAAGCGGCTCCCGCTGCGTCGATGTGTCCTTGCTGGTAGACGCGGTAGCCTTCTGTTTGGCAAGCCGCTGGCAATCCTCCTTCGTGTGTCCAAACTGTTTGCAATAATTGCATTTTGCTCGAGGCTTAGTTGCAACGAGCGCGGTCGGCGACCGCGGAAGCGATGCAGCAGTGGACGTCGATGGCGGCGCGTGCTTCACTACGGGTTTAGTGTCTACTGTAACTCGTGGTTTACTTTCGTCGTAAATCTCTTCGACGCGGCGTGCTTCAGCCAGAAGCTCTGCGAAAGTAGCAAAAGCGGAGCGCGGAACCTTTTCACGGATACGTCGGTGCAGCAATCCATATGTCATGTCTAGTTGCACAGCTTCTTTAAGAGAATCAGGTGGAAGCTGGGCGATCAGCGCTCTAATATGACAGACGAACAAGTCCGTCGGTTCGTCTTCTCTTTGTTCTCGTGCGAACATATGCCTATATATCTTAGATGGCGGTAAACGCGGTCCAAACGTCTGTTTCAGCGACTCTATAGCGGCATGCCAGGTGGTGGTGGTATCTTTTACCCCTTGCCACCAGGTGGCTGCGAGACCCGTCAATAACATAGGCAACCCGCGAAGCGCGTTATTATCGTCTACTCGAACACATTCCTTGTACGTTTCTACGGCATCAATAAAAGCGAGGACGTTGCTTGACTTCTCACCGTCAAATCGAGCAGTACATTTGGCAAAGTGGCCATGAAAAGATGGTAGTGGCGTACTTACAGGCTCGCTGCGACTTAACCTGTTTATCAGCAACAGTATCTGCTCGGTCGTCATCATAATGGGAGCGGCTGCAGCACCAGCAGCAGGCTGCGGATCCACCCTCACCGCCTCAGCGGGACAGGTGTCGGCGCCGCTCGGAGCTAGGTCCGGCGCGGGCGCTGACAGCGGAGGCGCCACATCCACAGACGGGGCACCCGATGACGCTGGGCTTGTGGTACGCGATCTCGTTAACACCATCGTACAAATAGTCCACAACTCGCGATAAAACCAGAAATGCGGTAAGTTAGGTAGGTACCGTAGGATTTACGTAATATACTAAAATGTTCGCAATCACACGATAGGTACACAATAGTCACTGAATAGTTCGCGACGCGTACAAAACGAAAGAGAGCCTCACGATTAGGTATTTTAGGTTCTATCCTAGCTCTACGTACGCGAATAAACAGTTCACACAAGATAGTTTTCTAGAATTCAAATAAAGTTCACTAATGAAATTAATAAAGTCACAATAGTTTACAGTTCGACGTACATCGTTTCAAATCACAATGTTTGTCACACACAATTGTTTAAAGTCCAGTATTTTACTTAAATACAATATAGAAATCTAGGTTCAGATATTCGTCACCTGTAACAAAACCTAGATAGACAACACGCGGACTTCCTAAACCAATCAAATCACTCACTATTTACGTCCGTAGGATAACCTAGGTTCAGGCATTATGTACCCGGAACAAAACCTAGTTACCACGTGTTACTGTCCAATCAAAAAACACTATTTAAGTCCGTAAGATAACCTAGGTTCAGGTATTACGTACCCGAAACAAAACCTAGTTACCACGTGTTTACTGTACGACGAAAAACACACTTTAGGTCCGCTGGATAGCCTAGGTTCAGGTTTTACGTACCTGGAACGAAACCTAGCTATAACCTGCTCACTGTCCAATGAAAACACACACTATAGGTCCGCTGGATAGCCTAGGTTCAGGTATTACGTACCTGGAACAAAACCTAGCTATTACGTGTTCACTGTCCAACACAAACACACACTAACGGTCCGCTGGATAGCCTAGGTTCAGGTATTACGTACCTGGAACAAAACCTAGCTATTACGTGTTCACTGTCCGACAAAAACACACACTAACGGTCCGCTGGATAGCCTAGGTTCAGGTATTACGTACCTGGAACGAAACCTAGCTATTACGTCCGCAGCGAAGCATCGACAGTGTCCAATATCCAGCACACAGATCTTGCACAAGCACTAAATTCACTCGCGCGATTCCCGGAATTGCGCAATTACACACACACGCACCTTATTTTCAAGAATGTTCTGCTCCACGTTAGGCTGCCAGTTATAGGAAGGTGTGTGTTAATTTGGAATTTAAACTCAGAGTCAGATAATAAGGGCGTTTAATTACTCTGAACAACCGAGGCACAGTGCACACTAGAAAATTACCGACCTAGTCTACGTCCGCAGTCGGCTCGGCGCGCGGTCACGCGCGCGCATACATGTACACTACTCGGACTCGCGGCTCGGACTCGTTACGTCATGAGACCGCGCGGCGCTCGCGCGGTCCCCCGTCCCGCTGCCCCGAAGGCGGGCCGATCGCCGAATCGGCTGCGGAGATTGCCGAGTGTTAGGAGCGGTGGCGCGAGTCTTATTCGCGCGTTTTGGGCACGCTACACTAGCTAAGTTTAATCAAAACTTGTGGCTTGGCTGTTTCATTTCACAGCCAATGAACAAATGCCTATAAAATCTTTTTAACCGACTTCTAAAAAAGGAGGAGGTTCTCAATTCGGATGTTTGTATGTTTTTTTTATTTTTTTTATTGTTTGTTCGCGCATAACTCCGTCGCTTGCCAACCGATTTGAAAAATTCTTTTTTTGTTGGAAAGGGTATACTTCCCAAATGGTCCCATGAAAATTTTATCGAAATCGAACAAGCGGTTTTTTGAAAAATCAACGAAAATCTAAAAAAAAATCTACATTGTCTACATTGACGACCTTTTAGTTTACTCTGCATTGGAGCAGTGCGCTTTTTTTACACTAATGTAATTGGTTCGTTTAGGTGGGGGGAGGGGAGGGGGTTTAGGTACCACTAAAAAGTGAAAAATAAAAAACTTTTTACAAAAAAAAATAAAACCGACTTCTAAACAAAAAAAGTACAAAATAACTTTAATTTCGGAAGTCGGTGTGTTGTTCAACAACAAAAAAGCAACCAAAAACACCGAGTTCCGAAATTAAAGTTATTTTATACTTTTTTTGTTTAGAAGTCGGTTTTGTATGATAGCAAAACACACGCTTGGCTTTATACGAGATCTGATTCTTTTTTGTATGTTTTATGATTGTATTGTAGGCATTCTATCCTGAAAATGTTAACTATTTAGCATCATCCAACGCAAAATTTTGAAAGTTAATAAAAACGACGAAAACCTTCGAGAAAAGGTAGTA
Organism: Hecatera dysodea; assembly: GCA_905332915.2. NCBI lineage: Eukaryota > Metazoa > Arthropoda > Insecta > Lepidoptera > Noctuidae > Hecatera > Hecatera dysodea. The sequence continues at coordinate 260,290 of HG995303.1, forward strand.
AGAGTCTTGACACTCCCTTCCGCTCCGCCCAGAGCGGGAGAAGTCACTTGATGACTACCCATCGACCGCACCAGATGGGAGTGTTGTTTATTTCTTGTACAAGCAATCCGCTCTATATTGTTGTGTAGGTGGGTGTGTGGCGTGGCGGGGTGTGGCGTGGTGTGGCGTGGTGTGGCGTGGTGTGGCGGGGTGTGGCGGGGTGTGGCGGGGTGTGGCGGGGTGTGGCGTGGTGTGGCGGGGTGTGGCGGGGTGTGTCACTCACTTGTCGAGCAGGTGGTGGATCTGGATGGGCTCGCCCACGTTGAGGAACACGTGCTTGCGGAACTTGAGCAGGTAGGGCTCGGTGTTGGGCAGCACGCGGTCCAGCCCCTCGTGCCACACGGGCACGATGAGCGGCGCCGCGCCGCAGTCCGCCACCAGGCGGCCCACGCCCCACTTGAAGCGGATGTGCTCCTTGTTGACGTTGACGCGGCCCTCGGGGAAGATGTGCACCCACTCGCCGCGCGCCAGCCGCTCCACGCAGAAGTCCATGGCGGGCTGCACACACAGGTCACACGTCACGCTCCGAGCACTCGGGCGCGTGACGTCACGCAGCACACTTGCCTGGTAGACGCCGGCGCCGCGCACCACGGGCACGCACTTGCCGAGCGCGAAGAAGCACGAGTGCAGCGCGTTGGTGAAGCAGATGTCGTGCGCCGCCAGCGACCAGCGCATGCGCGCGCGCGACGTCAGCGTGCCCAGGTTCAGCACGCCTGCGCATGTAACGCTACCGTCAGCACCGCACATATCATTATAATAATATTTACAATATAACAATGTTGTAACATATTTAGATATTGATTTATTAAACAAACTCGATAACTTTTTTTTGGAACGAAAAATAAAAGAAGCGTAGCAAAATAAAATATTTTAAACGGTGATAGCTGCAGAGTCAAGACTGTCTGCAACTCAAAGTCAAAGTTCACTGTAAATATTTTCACTCATAGAGCCCACTATATGAGCGTCAGTGAAAAATGTAAATAAAGGGGAGCTAGAACGGTTTTCGAGCAACCATATTGAGGGCGAAAAGTTATTCGCTGAGCTGATGCGGCGCTAAGGCAATCTCTGTTCTGTTTGATTAGATGGATGACCCAATGCCAAGGTGAGCACGTGCCGAGGGCTGAATCATATGAGGGTGTACGAACATGCCATGTCGCTAACGTTGCGCCGCAGGGTGCCAGTGTGAACCCTGTTGTATTGTAGCCCTTATCCCCCTACTTATACCTCTAGGGGGATGGACGTTAATATGTCCTATAGGTACTCGCGGGGACAACATGATTAAAAAATAAACTACTACACAAAGAAAAAATAAAAAATTACATCAAACTTATTACTGGGTACAAAATAATTTAATATAATTGTATGAGTAAGCAATGTATGTAACTGCTTGTGCTACTGCTGATGTTAGTGCTAAAAATGGTATTTTCTATAGGATTTGACAGTTCATTTGACACTAAAGTTTTATAGTGATAAGAATTTTAATATAAAGGATTTTAATGTTGTTTCCCATTTTTTAAAGTTTAGATTATTAAGTATTAGCATTAAGTACAGAAGTTGATTTTCCATTATTATTTTTTGAAACCACTACCTATTGTATTGGGGTCATCCTGTAAAGATAGTGTGTGTTAGTGGAATAAATAAAATAATTCTTTATCTATCTATGTCTGTTATGTTTTTGATAGATGTAAGTAATTATCTTGCAACAAGATACGTTATTCTCAAGTTGATCACTTAAGGTAGGTACAGGCTTTGATGTAATGTCTCTATTGTCCATCTCCAGCTGGTTCGTATTCAGTGCTAACGCACATACTGCCCGCAGACCTGATATGACTTCGTGGTTAGTAAACATTGCTAACTTATATGAACATCACACCACTAGACTGCCTGTCCGAGGCTTCAAGGTCCAAGAACCAATGATGCCGACAGTACATAAGCACAAGTAGTAGGTAGCCTAGCAAGTTCACGTTAAGTACGCCAAAGACCAACTAAAGAATGAACAAAAGCCTGATCAGTTTCAGGCAGACTGTACGAGCGGCACCTGACGACAACAATCAAGATAACATTCGGTGAAGTGTCTCACAGAGTTTTGTCCGCAGTAAGAAAAGCCGCCGCGGTCATTATGAGGATTGTGACCCAGCGCGCAGGGACAATAGGCGTTAAATAATGTAGCGTGTCGTGGCACGCGGCGTGTGCGGTGTGCCGTGTGTCCCAGGGCGCTCATCTACACGACGACGCGCGGGGCGGGGTGCGCGGCCTCGCCTGGTCGCCGATCGCGTGACGTCACAGATAGAAGCTAAAGCCTGCTCTACACTACTCGCGAAGTTGGTCGAAGTTGAGCGAATACGATTATGTAAAAGGGCACTTCGCTTCGCTTCGTGCAACCTCGGCTCGCATCGGGCGACTTCCAGTCGTTGTCGGTTTTTGCTCCCGAGTACAGTAGTAGCTCCCGAGTCAAAGGACTCGAAGTGTCCCGAAGTTGCGAACACGAAGCGTCTTACTACACTACTCGGCTCACTTCAGTTCGCATCGAGACGTCAACAGCGCATGTTGCATTCATCGTTGTGTAATTCACAAAACACTGATACGATGAGTGATATACAGTGGACACAAGAACAAATTCTCTTGTTCCTCGAAACACTGCAATCAGTGCCAGTTATGTATTAATAATTCTAAAAAATACGTCGCGTTGGGGGACCGCTCCAAACCTTTTCCAAAACCAAAATTTAATTACAAATACTCTATCACCTAACTAAGCAGCGCGATCCCCCAACGCGACGTACTTATCGTGCGGGCGCCGGGCGACTGAGATCCTCGCGAGGTTGCACGAGTGTGTAGTCACATAATTCGGACTTCGATCAACTTCGCCGAGTACTTCGTCGAGGCAACTTCGCGAGTAGTGTAGAGCAGGCTTAAGACCAGCGACAGCAAAACGCATGCAGTCGTCAAACGAGACACCATATCATTGCCGCGACTCACTGTTATTATGCTGATAAACTATTTAATCAATCATCGGCGCTTATCAAGTTATCAAAAGGATGCCTACCTACCTATACATTTTGCTCACAAAAAGAAAACAAGAAAAACATAACATAGCATAATAATAATGAACATATTTGCTAACATTACAGTAACAGTAGTAACTCTCGGGCCGGGCCTGTATTACAGTATCACCTCAGGCGCGCGGGGCAGGCAGTCGCTGCGGGCGAGTCGAGGCGCGGCGCTTCGTGTGCGTCGCTATTCGTTACGATAAAGGGCAAGGCCAAAGGGGAAGCTTTGTCCTTTACAGTTTGTTGCCGCGCGCAGTTCACGTAATGAACGTAGCTTTAAGCTCCGCAGCGGTGCTAACTAGAGCAGATGACCATTACGGCTGAGATCATTGCATCGCTCAGATTCCCGTGCCCCGGCAGGCTAATTGATTCGGCATTGTACCGGCACCTAGTGTCGGTATGCTTTGTTCGACTGTGTAAGTGTAGCAGTATAGATAGCTACATTGAGAACACGCGGCGTGCTCCTCATTATCGAGTAGGACTATAATTATGTACCACATATGTACCTACTTTTAACACCTAAAATATTACTTAAAACGAAACGTAAGAAACATTTTAACATAGGTACCTAATTGGTTTTCAAAACTTGCTGTTTGTGACTTGTTAGAAATTTTCCTGTTAGGGTAAATACGCTAAATGTCGGCCCCCTTACGGATTTTCTAACTTCATTGCGCTGGCTCCATTAGTTGGCAACGAAGGGATAGCTTGTGATGTGGTTTTCAGACAAGTTGATAAGTCTATTTCATGATTATAAGCATAAAGTCGACTTTTCTACTAAAATAAAAAAGTATTAAGGTTTAAATGTGTTGAGGACGAAAAAACCCTAAAGTCGGCCGTTCACGGCCCATGGTCGGACGCGTTTTTCCCAAATATCGGCCGGATATAGGGTGTTTTAAATTAAGACAGTAAAACATATTATTTTGGCAGGAGTATAATATCACACTAAGTTTACATTCATATTTGTTTTACAATGTTATTATATAATTATAACAAAGTTAAAAATTACAATAAAATTGAACAAAAATTATCATAAATATTTAAAAACGAACATCTTCTCGCAGATCTTTCTCGGGAAACTGCACTTGGCAAGCTGTATCAGCCTTTAAACCAATGTTTCTTCTTCAGATGGGCTTAAAAACCGAAGAGCGTCCAGTTTCAAAACTGGACGCAGGTTAATAAATCAGCTAAAGATCCACACCTAACGCTTTATATTTTTAAGCTAATTAACATGGATTTAGTATACAGCAAGTTCCAAAGAGTAATTTGTATTCCGAATTCCCGAACCATATTTAGCTATCATAAATATGTTTTCAATATTGTTAACTCCTCCATCCAAACTTAACCCCATTATAATATTAAAAAAATATAATAATACGTAGGTAATCAATTTCGAGAAAATAAGTTTGATAATTAAATTAAACATTACTTTCCACACACTTAAAGAAAAAAATCAAAATCAGCCTGTATAGTGGCACTCGAATTCGAAGCTGGCCGACATTACGATCTTTAATATTTCTAAAGTCGGCCCCTGTTTTATGTAACTTATATCTCGCGATTCAATTGACATCACCCCGGCCGGCGGTTAAACGAAAAATAGATATATTTGCCCATAAGCTTTACAAATTCTCCTATTAAGTCAATGGATTTGGTAGAATTGGAATATATAAAACTGACTGAATTAGCTTTAAAGTCGGCCACGGCCGAGTATCCGGTTTTTAGACAAAACTGGTATTGTAATGCTGGCTCCCTATTTTTGCCTTAAACCATTAATCAAAACGTGTAAAAAGCTATCGAAAATCAAAATATAGTAAAAATAACTTTTTAGTGATAACAAAGCTTAAAACAATAAAAAGAAATGTCTTACCGTTGTAATATCAATCCCCGTAGTGTGGGTATTCACAACAAGTTAGCTACTTTAACTACGAACTTGACGCTTTAACGGTGCCATCGCTACTTACGCTCAGTGTGCGAAGAATGAGGGACTTAATCGGATAGTTTCGGTTTGTACGTATACAGTATGAACTCTTTTTTTTTTTTTTTTTTCTGGATGGGAAATCATCAAATGACTTCTCCCGCTCTGGGCGGAGCGGAAGGGAGTGTCAGACTCTTACTGACTAAAACCCACCCGTGATCCTTCTTGTGCCCTTTGCGTTCCAGGGCTGCGGTGACTCTTTCGAACAAATTCCGCAACCCTAGCAGGCACTGACCCTATGGGGCCCCGTCTTCTTTGCTGACGGCTCTTTGAGGCGCGCGTGGAACACGACGCGCCGTCGACTCGGGCCTGGTTGCTATCGGACGGCGAGCCACCCATAGCTCGCCATCCGCAGGCCCGCGCCTACGGTGGCCGGGAATCGCCCTGCGTTTCCCGACGCCCGGGGCGTCTTCTTCTGTTGCGGCGGCTGGAGCGAGGGGCTTCCCTCTCTCGCACGCGCTCCGCCTCCTCCTTCGCTAGCATTACTGCTTCGCAGAAGGAGGCGACCGCTTCCCATGCCTCCTCGCTCCGGACCATGGCCCGAACCAGGGCCGGACGCGAGAGGTCGCCGCCGCCGATCGCCTCGACGAGGACACGGCGGTGCTCTGCCCAAGCAGGGCAGACCTCCACCGTATGCTCCACCGTGTCCTCCGGACGATCCACACAGTGATGACACCCGGACGTGTCCTCCCGCTGGATCCGACACAGGTACCTCCCGAAGCAGCCGTGTCCGGTGAGCACCTGAGTCAGGCGGAAGGTGAGAACGCCGTGACGTCTCTCCAGCCACGCCTCAAAGAGGGGACTTATCGCCACAATAGTGGCGTGCCCAATACAGTATGAACTAAGGTTGCATTTTGAGTAGCGCAATTGTAACTTAATTACCTTTTCAATGAATGCAACCTGAAAGTATGAAGACGGCCGAAGTTTGGGGGGGGGGGGGGGGCGACGTATGGCATATTTACCCTATGTATGTACATATGGAGGATATGTATTTATAGAGGGGAAATATTTCCGTTAATATGAGCATTTCCCTCTCGTTTAAATTTGAAGTTATGTGACGCGACCGCGCTTGGTTCACTGAAGTTCATGTGTACCTTTCAACTGAATCGATCCCGTAGTAAAATGATTGTACCAGACGAACAGACACGCGAGAGATCTTATAACGGTTCCGTTTGGACGTCTGGAATAATGGTTCTAGATAGAATATCATAAACAGTATGACGTCATTAAATTGCAGTAATTCCATAGATTACCATATATCTACAACTTTTTTAATATTTCAAACTGTTCAAGTGCTATCTTGTGAACATCAGCGCATAGTAATACATACACCGAGGAGCGCAGGTTGCTGCAGCGTTCACTTTTGAATGATTGTGGCAAACAGGCAGCGGAGCAACAAGTTATATATGCACAGTCCTGAAGGCCTAGTGAGCAGTGGTCTCGAACCTACCGATTTTTCCGTAGAACAGAGCCTATATCGGTAGAAATACTTAAAAATCGGTAGGTTCGAGAGCGAGTGTCGTGAGCCGGTGGTGTGTGCCGAGTGAGCTACTGACCCCACAGGCCGGGGTCGTCGAAGCACGAGTGGTGGTTGGACACGGTGAGCAGCGGCGTGCCGCGCGGCCGCCGCACCGCCGCCGCCAGCGCCTCGCGGTTGTACACCGTCGTCTTGTTCAGGAACTCTGGAATACCACACGCACTCACTATTATTTACGGACCCTTCTTTATTACTAGGTACGTACATATCCTTTACCCGTTCAGCTACTATAAATTATGAAATTTTGATTTTATAACCTTTAATGGTACAATATATTACAATTGAAGTTAATACATTTACTTTGAGTAAACTGTAAATCTAAGCAATGTAGTGAGATTCACAGGTCATCATGGAGTTCCTGCCCTCATCCCATATTACTCGTGGCCAGCCCAACACGTTTTATTCCTTACCTTTTCATTGGAAATCAATTTACTGAATCATTAGTTGATTGATTCATACTTGTAATCAATGAAAACTTGCTGAAAGAGAATTATCTAATAAATTCACAAAAGTGTTTGCTTAATCTGGTGCGTTGGAGCAAGATATGATAAGAAAGTGTGGAGCAATAGATAAAGTGAATGTAAGTGTAGCCGCATAGTAATCAGGTCAGCGGGAGCCACACACATGATAACACTACCCCATACTCTGTACATACTAGTTCAGCAGTCATCATGTAGGAACAATTGATTCCATTTGCTAGTTGGAGTTGTACTCATATAATATCTTGGTGGTGTTCTAAAACCCAGTATATTGAGGAGAGTGAACAGTTACAGTTTATAAATATTTGTCCCTGAGCATATATTTAGAGCACAACTGGAGGCACCCGGTGTGTGTGTGTGTGTGTGTGTGTGTGTGTGGAGTTTGATCTTGACTTACTTAACCTCTACATTTAACATCAATAATGTATAATATATTATGTTGTTGCGTAACTAATTCAAGGCTATAAAACTATATTATTTTATTGTATAAGGTAAAGCTGAACATTTTAGTCTTAAAGTATTAATACTTAATAGAATAATATTAGGTCCATTTTTTATTACAATCTTTGTAAGGACAATTTTGCCATGTGTATATGGGTAAAATGTGAGTGCAATGAGTTTAGTGCAGAGGGGTCAGTGACCAGTGGCGAGGCGTGGGGCACTCGGTGCACTCTGCCACATGCACTGCCAGCACGCGGCCACTTTGTGAATGTTGCCTCAGTCATAACATTACACAGTTCATTTATATAACTAGTATGTGCAGACAACTAGTTATTTGAATCATTACATACTATATGATTGCAACAAGCTGTAAAGTTAGAAACTGGTCCAAGTATTACTATTTAATAAAATATTTGAATGTGAGCTCTGACATAGAAGTAGGCATGATGTCTAGATATGTAGTTGATTGAACATTCGATAGAAAAGGTCAATGCACTGTGTATTAAAATACAGTATTAAAGATATTATATTAAAAGAATGTACTAGGATGCTAGACTTACGTATTGACAAAGAAATGCGAGAGCTAGCATTCAGATATTGTTTTAGTAAGTTGACATTGAGTCTAATGACTTATACCTGAACTAAGGTTAAGTAAGCATTATAAAAATTTGAAAACATTTCAAAGATATATCGTTGGACCATATAATAACTCGTAATGTCCAATATAACAGCGGCGTCGTGTGCGCGTCGTAAGCAACAAGTTACAAATGCGCTGATGTAAGGAATCCGTCCCCTCTACACTTTGAAATGCTAATTACGCATTAAAACTCGCGCGATAATGAGTTTCCACAAAAGATTTCAATATGGCTATATTAGCTGCTACAAAGTCGGGGTATAAGATTGATAATTTCACTCACCAATGATAATTTTGCTAAATAAACCGACGACGGCGACTGTGATAGAACTCGCGCAGTACCACAGCCTCCCTGGATTCCGCAGCCGCGGGATGATCCACCCGATGTCGTAGCCCATGGTCGCGGCGGGAGCGTACCAACACGACAATACACTACAACAACATCATTACTGTGATTAACTTTGTATAAAAAACGATTTTACTCTCGAAATATAACACTCGTGCGACCTATTGTGCGAAATGTATGACAATGACATGATAGACAGACGGTCAACGATGACAGAAACGTAGCTGACGTTTATTGCCGGTGTTGCTATGAGAATTAATAAATAGACGGTTCGTTCAAAAACTCAATGGTATGTAATATTATAAATAAACTTTATAATAATATATAACATTCGTATCTAAATATTTATTAACTCAAAAGTGACTGACTGACTGATATAGTGATCTATCAACGCACAGCCCAAACCACTGAACGGATCGGCCTGAAGGCATGCAGGTAGATGTTATGACGTAGGTATCCGCTAAGAGAGGATTTTGATTAATTCTACCCCCAAGGGGATAAAATAGGGGATGAAACTTTGTCAATTTGAAACCGATCGGGCTGAGAGTTTCAAAATCGGGGGTAAAGTAACTATTCCACGCGGACGAAGTCGCGGGCAGAAGCTAGTTAAAGCATATATATTAACCGTACACCCCACTAGTGTCAAAGAGCGGGAACGATTTGTGAACATTGCATTGCATCAAATTACGGTCGTGGATGAAACGTTTTCTGAGAACAACCCTTCATCTAATCTCATACTGTAAAAATCTCCTAAAATCACCGTTTTCCTCAATGCCTGTACTAAAATTAATTTACCTATAAATGTACGTATTTCCAGCAGTAAGAGTGTGTATTTTTCTCTTGCCCGGCATTTTAAATTAAGCGACTTCCAAAAAAGGAGGAGGTTCTCAAATCGACTGCATTTTTTTGTGTGTGTTACCTCATAACTTTGTATGGGGAGTCCCGATTTTGATGATTCTTTTTGTATTCGATAGCTGGCGCTTGTCGTGTGATCCCATTTGATTGAGATCTGACTACTAGTATTTGAGTTATCCCTAATAATTCGTGGCTTCGACTACATTGATGATGTCCTCATTCACTCTTATCGATGTAAATGTAAAAATAAAATTGTATAAGATGGTTTGGAAGAGTATCTTAATATTTCAAGGTGGTCCTTTTTGGGCACGCCTCCATTGCGGCGGTAAGTATCCTCTTTAAGCTGTGGTTGGAGAGACGCCACGGCGTCCTCACCTTCCGCCTGACGCAGGTGCTCACCGGATACGGCTGTTTCGGGAGGTACCTGTGTCGGATCCAGCGGGAGGACACGTCCGGGTGTCAACAATGTATGGATCGCCCAGAGGACACGGTGGAGGTCTGCCCTGCTTGGGCGGAGCACCACCGTGTCCTCGTTGAGGCGATCGGCGGCGGCGACCTCTCGCGTCCGGCCCTGGTTCAAGCCCTGGTCCGGAGCGAGGAGGTATGGGAAGCGGTCGCCTCCTTCTGCGAACCAGGGCCCCAAGTCTGCTATTTTTATAAATTTGTCATTCCAACACGATCACATTGTCATTTTGCTAAAAGTTCGTAATCTGCTAAATCCATAATGGTCGATCATTGGTCGGTCAATGGTCTCGTAAAACTTTTTGATAACCAAGCTATTAAAAGAAATGACTGCACACGACGTTCTCATGATAGGTCACTGATCAAAGGAACTATCAAAATTTTTGCAGTTTACCTCATACGTCTGTTTTTCATTTGTCATTATGTACGAGATTGCCATTTCTTTCAATGGAGTATCAGTGGTTGGCCATTGGAAAGTCATAATGACGCTTCTATGTTAGTAGACTACCAAACTTGTCAAAATCGACCATTATGAGATCAATGATACACCATTCTGATACTATTGTAATAGCAGACTTGGGGCCCAGTAATGCTAGCGAAGGAGGAAGCGGAACCTTACGCGTCAGCCGCTACAACAGAAGAAGACGCCCCGGGCCGCCCGGGGCGTCTTCCCAGCACGGCGATTCCCAGCCACCGTTATAGGCGCGGGCCTGCGGATGGCGAGCTATGGGTGACTCGCCGTCCGATAGCACCCAACCAATAGCAAAGCCCGAGTCGACGGCGCGTCGTGTTCCACGGGCGCCTCAAACAGCCGTCAAGCATTGAAGACGGGGCCCCATAGGGTCAGTGCCTGCTAGGGTTGCGGAATTTGTTCGAAAGAGTCACCGCGGCCCTGGAAAGCAAGAAGGATCACGGGTGGGTTTTAGTCAGTACGAGTCTGACACTCCCTTCCGCTCCGCCCAGAGCGGGAGTCATTTGATGATTTCCCATCCAGAATAAAAAATCTGAGGAAGAACAGAGATAGTAGATATTTTTGTTTAGAAAACGGTTGTTCTTTTTGTTAAAAGTTATTAAAATTCATTTTTTCGTGGAGCTGCTGGATTCGTAGAGTTAGGTACTCAAAGAGTTGTGTGCTCGACACTTGCTAATCATGCTATTGATGTATTATTGCGTGCTTTGGTGATGTGCAATGACCGTTTTACAAAACTCAATCAGCGAATGAAGTCCCATAAACAATATAACAATACGTAGGTATTCGAGCAGGGGCGTAGCTACCGCCGTATCAGCCGTATCAATTACTAGCTTCTGTCCGCGACTTCGTCCGGCGTGGCGTGGCGTGGAATAGTTACTTTAACCCCGATTTTGAAACTCTCAGCCCGATCGGTTTAAAATTGACAAAGTTTAATTCAAACTTTCATCCCTTTCGACCAAATTTGATTACCATAAAAACGGTTCTAGTGAGTTAATCTTAAAAGATAGACATACTGTCGCGGACATTTTTTTAGATCATTTTAAGAGGAATAATTCTTTCCTACATATTTTTTTGGTATCTTGAACCGTTTTCGCAGCGCACGCAACGGAAGCCCTCAAAGATGAATAATTTTCCCCGTTTTTTCCACATTTTCCATTTTTTCTTCGCTCCTATTACTCGTAGCGTGATGTTATATAGCCTAAAGCCTTCCTCGATAAATGGTCTTTTCAACCCAAAAAGAATTTTCAATTCGAACCAGTAGTTCCTGAGATTAGCGCGTTCAAACAAACAAACAAACAAACTCTTAAGCTTTATAATATTAGTATAGATACGGGGCCCCCAGGCTACTGGGGCCCCGAATGTGTGTATGCAAAAATTCCTAAAGCCATAATGTTTTAATGTTATTAACAGTTTTTAATATAACTGCTGTGTGCTGTGCAAAAATTTAGTTTAAAAATCACAATACACAGAATTTTAATAAAATATAATAAGTACAGATTAGTTTAAAAAAAAACTACTTCATAATCAGCCTTTTAATGTTCCCACTGCTGGGACACAGGCCTCCTCTCTAGGAGAGGGAATGGGCCGTAATTCACCACGCGGGCCCAGTGTGGGTTGGTGAATGTCACATGTGTTCGAATTTTTGGTTCTAGGACATGCCGGTTTCCTCACGATGTTTTCCTTCACCGTTTTGAGAGCAGTGGTGATGAAATTAATTACATAAAGTAATGCGTCTGGCTGGTTTTGAACCCGTGACTTACTATTCGTAAGTCAGAGCCGTTAACACTCGGCCACCACTGCTCTCTCCCCCCCCCCCCCCCCGGGGATGATGTGTTGAGGGGGGCCCCTCAACACATCTTGATACAGGGCCCATCAAAGGCAAGCTACGCCACTGTATTCGAGTACAAGTGTGGCGTGAGTTTGGCGGCCGGGATTTTGGCCGTGTCAGCCGAGATACGTGACGAGTTGTAAGTTGTAACATTACCTACTATTGGTTAGAACAGCAACTACAGAGTAAAAGACTACAAAGTTTATAGTATAAAACAAAAGTTTATTACAGTTTGTATCATGACATGATATAGGTACTTAAATAGGCTTAAAACACCAGGTACACGACGTGACTACACGTGGAACTAACAAAGTAACAATTTTCGTTAGGTACCTACTTCATCGAAAGGTAAATGATTATTTATAAGAATGCCATTTGAACACCATGCACCATGGCTTTGCTCCAAAAGGCAAGCAGAGTTATTTTTTCTGTTCGTCCGTTTGTCAAATGTTGCGCACACATTTAACAAACGGACGATAAAATAATATAAGTAGGTAAACTTATAATATTTGCTAAATAAATTTACAATTACCTACTTACAACATAAAACTAGATTATTACAAATAATTACCTATTCTTTATAAGTACATTGATAAATAAAAATCTTAACTAAAATATTGTCAGAACTTCCGCATAGAACACAAGAGACATAATAAATAAGTATTTAGCAAATGTACATAGTTCTAAAGGTGCCTGCATTGAGTCGACAAGGGCCATGTTATACTGGTGGAGAAATGTATATGATTATATTAACTGGAGTGAAAATATGTCTACCTAATACCTAAATATTGAGTCACTTCTTAGTAGCTAAACTGACAACGATAAATACTTCTTTGGTCATAGTATTTGGCGCTGCGTCCTTCAACAGTACGCTCCCATAACGTTCCTGTGCGTCTGACCTACTACTTGCACGTCCACCACGTTCACTGGTCACACGGCGGGTGCAGTAGTGCAGCAGTTCCCGAGAGTCTGGCGACCTCAGCCGCTGCCGTCGCCGCGTGTCAGTTCTTCAATAATCACTGGACGAGTCCTCGTCAGTAGTAGACTCTATTTCCGCCTGCACCCGGCTTCACTCCCAGCAGGTCAAACTCGTACACCTGCGTGTGCGCGCACTTGTCATTTTGGCAGAGTAACTTCACAATAAACTGCTTCCGGTTAACGTGATCACTTCTGGGGTCCTCCGCTGGGGCACTTCTCTTGACCTTCCACATGGTCCTGACGAGCAGGTCGCCGGGCACGTGGCGGTGGAGCAGCTCGCCGCGCTGCGGGGGCGCGCGCGGCTCGCGGGCGGGCGCGGCGAGGGCGCACGCACGCAGCAGCAGCAGCAGGCAGGCGACGCGTCTCATGATGGAGTGATGGCGGTGGCGACAGTGCGACTGGTTGTCTTGCGAGTGGTGCCTCGTATTTATGTGGGTTAGCCCGTACTTTCCGTCTACACTGCCTTGCAGATGAAACAGGAAAGTTTTGCTTAGAGTCATTTTATTTTTATCTAATTCAGATTATTGTAGCATTATTTGGTTGTGTTTTATAGAATCGACTGTTCGTGGCAAGTAAATAAACAGAACTTATGTGCATACCACATAAGTTCTTATGTATCCCTACATAATGCGAACATTGTGTAATCGCTGACTAGAAACTTAAATTCATGCTTGCCTTCCGTTGTCCTGCAATGGAGACTGACCTGTTAATTATCATATTTTTATGAATATCTCATTTCAATGTTACTCTAACATAATTATATCTATGTACTCTAAGCTTGTACCTGAAGCGTGTGCCTAAATATTCAATGACGGAGGAAGATATAGATTTTTAATCTTAGACGTCGCTCCTCGAGTACAATTACTAAATAGAGGTGTTACTGCAATTCCGAAAAGGTCCAAGTACCTAACTAATTTAGTCCATTTTGTATTTGTTTTCAGAAAGATAGTCGTGTTGGCAACGATGTGGTTTGCTCATAGATATAAAAACACGTACTTACTTTACATGACAGAATTTTATATTTCCATGGGTCTGCCTGTCAGATACTATATTGGCATCTAGTGTACATACCTACTGATCGATGTTTAGCGATTTCGACTAAGAAACCGCTCAAGGTGATCTCAATTGATGACGTTATGCGGTGTTTTCCTATCAGCCGCGGACGACGGAGATCCCAAACTAAAAATGAGTGTCATTAGTCCTTGTAACGGATAATGACTTAATTCTCAATAGCTTCTCTGTTCATTGTGTTAGGAAAGATTTTTTTGTTTGTTTGTACTTACCGAATGAGCTCCGAAATACTTTACCGATTTCAATTTTTTTTTTTACCAATGGATAAATGCATTTACATCGACATACCACGGGATCAGAAACTACGCGGGTGAAAATGCGTTGCGCTGCTAGTCTTTATAAAAGCTGCGGCTGGGACAACTGGGACGACCGACTCACCACTTGTTCCCTACAAGTCTGAAGGTGTTCAATTTGCAGGTACCTCACCTTTCTAGTTTCTGCAAAAACACCGTTGGCCTAGGGCTATTATTACCTGTTATATGACCGTAGTGCTGTCAGCGCAGCCTTTGTTATGTAACGCAGACAAGCATGTCATGTCGGCGCGCAATGATGCAAATATTCGCGGCCGCGAGTGTACGGATGTCACGGAATGCGCGGGAAAGCCCAGCACGCCGCCGCCGCCGCCCGCGCCGCCGCCTGCGCAGCGGAACCGCTGCTACCACAGCTACTCATAGGCCACTCGCCTCAGTGAGCTTGTGACTGGCTGGGAGGACATCTGATCCGATATTCCTCGAGAGAAAAAAAAAACAGTTTGTGAATAAGCTTATTTTATACCTTTTGAGTATTTCAGTCACAGAAATCTTAATAATTGCCTTATTATTAAGATTTCTGTGATTTCAGTTCTACGTGTATCAGTTTAGAGCAGTGGTGGCCGAGTGGTAACGGCCCCGCCTTACGAATTGTAGGTCGCGGATTCAAACGTAGACAGGCGGCATTACTTTGTGTAATTAATTACATCCTCACTGCTCTCAAAAATAGTGAAGGAAATCATCGTGAAACCGGCATGTCCTAGACCCAAAAATTCGAAGACATGTGACATTCACCAACCAACTGGGCCGCGTGGTGGATTACGGCCCATTCCCTCTCCTAGATAAGAGGCGTGTGTCCCAGCAGTGAGAACATTAAAAGGCTGATTATGCCTATGATTATGTGTATGTTAGCCCATTCTCGGCTATCGGCTCATTTTAAAGTGACGTGTTTGCGTTCGAGTTGGTGGCACATGGTAGCCGCAGGCGGCCACGTGTGGTCTCGCTCACATAATCGTTGCCTCACTCAGTCGTGCGGGTGACATGCGTGCCATCCATGCGGGTCGCGGAAAACCCGCCACCCCATGCACACGAGCAGAAGGTACTCCCATGCTCAGCGTGGACCTACTGTGAATCATTATTATACACAGAGCGGGCAATGTGCGGGGAAGTTTGCATGGTACATAACTTCATGCCTCTTACTTCACCTTTCGAGTAGGCCACGTTTCCACCTGGAACCAGCTCGCATGTAAGTTGCTTTACATAGCCTTTTTTTTTTTTTTTTTTTTTTTTTTTTTTTTTTCTGGATGGGAAATCATCAAATGACCCCTCCCGCCCTGGGTGGAGCGGTAGGGAGTGTCAGACTTTTACTGACTAAAACCCACCCGTGATCCTTCTTGTGCCCTATGCGTTCCAGGGCCGCGGTAACTCTTTCGAACAAATTCCGCAACCCTAGCAGGCACCGACCCTATGGGGCCCCGTCCTCGGTGCTGACGGCTCCTTGTGACGCGCGTGGAACACAACGCGTCGTCGACTCAACCTGGTATCGGACGGCGAGCCACCCACGCTCACCGTCCCCAGGCATCAGCCACTGCGCGATAGCACAGCGGCCGACTTGTCTCTGGAGGGGGCCCAAATGGGACCATTACTGGCACTCCATCTCAGCACCCTCCCGAGTGTTGGGAGTCGCAGCACCCGCAGCAGAAGCGGCAGTGGCGGCGACAGAAGCCGCGGCGGCGGCAGAGGCGGCGGTGGCGGCGGACCTCTTGCCCCTGGTCGGGGCGGATGGCGCGCAGGCCCTTCCCCCAGCCCAGTGCTCGGCCGGCTTGCCAACAGCCGCACATGCACTGCAGTGCGGCGTGGCCTCGCAAGAGCCGGCCTTATGACCGGGCTGACCACAGCGGAAACAGAGTCCGCTGCGGTCGACCTCCGAGGGGCACATAGCTCCCGTGTGGTTGCCCACATGGCAGCGGTAGCACCTCAGAGGTCTGGGTTCCAGCAGTTTTACCCGCGCAGACACCCATCCCACCAAGAGCCTTCGGCCCTCCGACACAGTTCTGGCCGCCGTCACGGGGCAGCTCACCACAAGGGTTTGCATGCCCGTGTTGTCAGGCCGGAGGGTGCCCGCCTTGACGAGCTCGGCAGAGCACCCCCCAGTCCTGGCGACGGCGGCCACAACTTCCTCCTCCGTCACGGAGTCATCCAGGCCCACTATGCGCATGTCGATGCGCCTAGTCGGCCTGGACACCCGGACCTCGTCCGCGGGTAAGACCGCCCTCAGCCTTTCGGCCAGGGCGTCCGCGAACGGGCCACTCTCCGCTCCGGCGAGCTCGAGCTTGCGGGCACCGGTTAAGGTCCTCCTGACCCCGATGCCCCCGCTGATGCCCAGCTCTTGGAGGCTCACCGCCTCCTTCGCCCGCTTCAGTACGGCGAGATACGTCACGCCCCTCTGTTCCGCTTCCGGCTGCAGTGTGAGCACTACAGCCGCGGATTTCGGGGCGCGAAGCCTCGCCGCAATGGCGTTGGCCTTCCGCCGCTGCCTCCTCGCCTTGTTTTTGGCCGCTTTCGCGGCCCGCCGCTTCTGGCCAGCAACCTGCCACTCGGCCTCGGCCGCAGGAGGGTCCGAGGGTGGGGGTGGGGGCGGCTGCGGCACCGCTGGCGCCGCAGCCTTAGCCGCTCCTCCAGCCTTCCTCCTACCCCTCTTCGCCGGGGCCGCCTTGGTCGTCGCCGGCGTCGCAGTCGCCGGCGTCGCTGGCGCTGGCGCCGGCGCGGCTCCGCCCTTGGCCTTCGCCTTCGCCTGGCCAGACGTTCCTGGGCCGGCAGCCACGGCGGCCGCGTAAGAAGCCGCCTTTTGCTGTCCCGGGGGCCCCCGCGTCGCCGCCAACGGGGGACGCCGGACCATGTCCTCCAGTACGGAGACCTGCCTCCGGAAGGGAGCCAGCTCCTGCCGCATGCTTTACATAGCCTGCTACTGGTCGTGCACCGCAATCAAATCAAACTTGCATGCGAGTTGCTTGCAGGTCGCGGCCTATGATTGAGTAGCGCTAAAGTTTATGTATAGTATCGCAGAGAGAGGTAACATTTTGACATTACCAGAGCCTTTTTGCTGATTGCCATTGACGTGCGGAATGTCTACCTTACTCTTTATTGTGCGCCATGAACCGGCTATATATTAGCATTTTTCTATACATAATGGGATATTTCCTGAGTAAAAAATATATTATTATCATCAGTTAGATTATAGAAAAATATTGGACACGTATTTTTTCCTTTATCAAATCTATAAAAACTAAAGAAGATATAAAGCATCAAAGATCAAGAGTGGAGGCTTGAGACGTCACGGCTCGGTAAAAATTGTAGTGAGTAGTGACGTCACAAGAGTTTTCCACGCACTGTATCGTCTTCATTTTTTGTTTAAGAAATAATTTACGTATCCAATATTTTTTTGAAATCTATCAGGCGGACTAATTAGATTTTTTTAGTTAACTACCATATTATAGACACTTGCGCTGAACAGAGTAGTCAGTAAGTATAATATAGACTTTTAAATTTGCACGTATGTTTTCAGAGCTTGAACCAAGTGAACATTTTGTAACTTCTTTTTATTACGATTTCGGGTCACTCATAAAATAACGCATCATAAATTATACACCAGAACCCAGTTGGTAAACATTTCACATATATAAATACATCTAAAACAGAACAAATGGTTTGGGGTATTCCAGATTGTTTGATTTTATTTATTAATTCCGAGAAATTGTAGAATAGCAAGTAACGAAACGTTAGTGTTACAATTTCAACATTACAAACGAGGACGGAGCGGGGCGTTTATTTCCGGCTGCAGGGTTTAAACATAATAACTTGAATGGCATGACGGGAGGGCGGGAGCTAACGAACCTAACCTATCCGTGTCGGGGAGCCCTACTTGGCTTTGCCGTCCCCCTACTCGGCTAGGCCAGAAAATCCGAAAAACTGTAGAACCGTGTACTGACAGGCCGCCAACATGTCGTCAGTTTATGTCGATTCAGCATTCTCGGAATTAGGTACTTCGAGAGATTATGTACACTATCAAATTCTGATACGTAAAAAAGTACCTATCCTAATTGTTTCAGTTAACAATTTATCGGCGTTTACAATTTCTCAAAATATGTTATAATTCTACTTATTTTATAACTAGCTTCTGCCCGCGACTTCGTTCGTGTGGAACTATTCCGATACTAATCCGCCGATTTTGAAACATTCTTCATTGGTGCTCCTATTGGTCTTAGTACGATGATATAATATAGCCTATAGCTCGATAAAAGATTTATTTCTCGATAAATGTGCTATCTAACACTGAAAGAATTTTTCAAATCGGACTAGTGGTTCCTGAGATTAGCGCATTCAAGCAAACAAACAAACGAACAA
Source organism: Hecatera dysodea (assembly GCA_905332915.2). Lineage (NCBI taxonomy): Eukaryota > Metazoa > Arthropoda > Insecta > Lepidoptera > Noctuidae > Hecatera > Hecatera dysodea. The sequence continues at coordinate 279,103 of HG995303.1, forward strand.
AATAATTATGAGTGTTGATTATCCGCCATCCGGTGACTCATGCGCGGAAAAAGATCTACGCGCCAATTCTGTCAATACTTGTTACTAAATGATATGTCTGTGATATTGTATTTATTGACTGTTTCGAGTAAGTGTGTTGAATACGTCGTCTGATACACGTGGGCATTTGTTATTGCAGTATTTCGGCTCGATAAGGGCCTCGCTTTTGACTCGACAAAGGCCTCGGCTCGGGCGTCTATTCCACCTCGACTTTATAGACTTGGCCCACTTAGTGTGCCAAGTCTTTAAAGCCTTAAGCTCTTGCATCAAATTGTACTACCTACATGTTGTCATGTATCTATTTCCTTCGCGGCATCTACCTGCCGAGTGAGTGTGCGTTGAGCTATTGCATCGTAACACGTTTATGAATATTAAGACTATGCTAACGGACCTAACGGTTGTTAAAATATCATGATAACTCATCATGGCCATTTTATTTAGAAGCTAGAAGATTTGAGCATCTGATTTTTCCGTGCTGGTCTCCCAAATAGTAAATCTATATAAGTACTAATGTAATAAAGCTGAAGAAATGTTTGTTTGTTTATTTGAACACGCTAATCTCTGTAATTTCCAGACGGATTTTGAAAAGTTCTTTTAGTATAATTATGGTAGCCACATTTATGAGGAAGGCCGTAGGTCCCTCATAGAGGGGACGGGATATGCGCGTTCGAAGGCGGGGGCCAGTTCAAGCTGCAAACATTGACTGCAGCCGCCAGGGGTGGGGTGTGGTGGGCTCTGACCGAGTCCCAGGTGTGTCTATTGGGGCCTTATCAATACGTTTTATTTTTATATGGTAACTATAGATTTTTAAGCCCTGATTTATAAAACTGCTAAAAGATGCTGATCCGGATGATATTACAGTTAGCTTTTCATTTCATGTGACGTACACGTGTTCTGTGGTGCTCGGGGCTTCCGATAGGCAAAATACAGCCCCGATGGAAGCAGCTCAATCACAAGCCTTTTGTCGAGTGCGGCGCAGCTGCGTGAGCGCAACACTAGCGTCGCTGGCTCGCAGCCAGGCGGTGATCAACGGGGTTTTTACAGTACCTTTAGTGGTCACGTTACGTTGCTTAGGAGCCAACATTACATAAAACATAGGGTATTTCGTTATTCTTAATAAGTTTACTATTTCATTTATTTTTATGGTTATTTGGAGGAACTGAAACTTAGAATAAGGTTAGCAGAGTAGAGCAGTAGAGCGCTGATAGTCAGAAGGCTGCGCGAGCTGTCGTGTAGTCCGTCCGGTGCTGCCCGCGTCAGGTCCAGAGCGAGCGCGGGCGCACGTCGGGCGTCCAGCGCGGGTCCGCCATCTTGTGCAGCACGCGGCGCAGCGCGGCGTCGTTGCCCTCGGGCGGCGCGGCGTCCCGGTCGAAGTAGCTGCGGAGCCTGCGGGGGTGCGGGGGCGGCGAGCTGCGGGCCGGGGGCGCAGGGGGCGCGGGCGGCGGGTAGTACAGTGCGGACAGCACGCCCTGCTCGAGCTGCGCGTGCGCCGGGCCCGGCAGCGCCGCTACTATCGCCACCAGCAGCGCCTTCAACAACATCTTGTGTTTCGTCCCCGCGCTACTCACGGGTTATACGGCGGAGAATTATAACACCTAAATCAGTGGAGCAGCTGCACGGGTGAGCCTCCACAGGCGCACTAAACCCGGCGTGATCCCGTTCCTTATTATACGTCTCTCAGTGCACGGAGCGGGAATACCCACTACGAGGAAAACCCAGCGATAACGTGCACTTTGCACACGGAGCAATGCGCAAAAACGTCTGCGAATCACATTCGACACACGCGGACGTTATACGTGCGACTCTGTTGTGTTCATTGAAATTAACTGGTGAGGAAACGAATTGAGAAATTATGTGGACAATTCGGAATATTAATTAAACAATTATTTTGGTAGGTACAACATTCATGCTTTGTTATCCTGTAAAATAAGTATTTTGCCGCGCCGCCTAATAGTCACGGTCTGGCAGTGTTTTCAACTATAGTTCTGAAAATACAAAAAAAAACCGACTTCTAAACGAAAAATAATATAAAATAATTAAATTCGAACTCGGTGTTTTTGATTAACCATGACATCGGAATGATCGGATATTAAAGATTTTTTGTTTAGAAGTCGGTTGTTTTTTTTTATTTTTTTTTAAATATATTTCACTTTTTAGTGATAAACCCCACCTAAACGTATCCATCACAGCGTACACGGTATATAAACAAACATATATTAAACACACGATTTCAGCAATCCCGAAAGATTTGCTATCATTTATTGAACAGTTCCGTTGGCTACCTCTGTTCTTCTTCAGCTTTTCACCAAACTAGAAAGGGACCACCTTGATTGATATCGAGATTGAGAGAATGAAATTATATTTTTTCTTTGTACATTGACAATATAGAATGAGAACATCATCCATTATTAGGGATAACTCAGATACTAGTACTCAGAACTCAATCAGAATGGGATTTAAACGCGACCAAACGGCAAGCACCAGCACACGAATACAAAAAAAAACATCAGAATCGATGACGAATAACCACAGATATATCTATATCTGTGCGAATAACACACACAAAAAACAAAGCCGCGTGATATTGCGATGCGTTTGTCTGTTATAGATAGCTGTTCAAAATTTTTTTTTAATTACTTATCATGCTTGGTAGGAATCTTCGAAACAATTTAGCCAATTAGTAGGTAGTGAGATCCCTGACGTCTCCCCATCAGATACACGGAAAAAAAGGATTTCTTCTGCGAAGAATATCAATATTCTCAGAAAAATTGTTTCAGTCCAAGTAAATATTTTCTTAACTTAAGTAAATGTACTCAGTCGAAGAAAACCCGTTTACTCAAATTAAGAATAATAAATACTTGGTTTTAATTCTTGACTTGAGCAAATATTTTTGATTCAAGACTATTACAATCTTAATTGAAGAAAATATCTACTTTTTACTGAAGACTTTAAAAACTTTTCAAAACAAGATAATGGTGTTTTCATTCAAGAATATATTATATTTACTTTAAAACAGTTACATTATTTTTGACCTAAGATATACATTTTCTTAATCTAAAAAACTTTTACTCAATATAAGAATATGATACTCTTATTCATTTAAATTATTGTTTCTTGATTCAAGAATAGAAAGGTGGGTAATCTAAACCAATGTTTTTTTATTGTTAGTTTTGGTTGAAGAAGTTCAAACTACTTCCATTATGAGTTTAAAAAATCTAGTTGTAATATACTTAATTTAAGAATATATTATTAATCGAAGAATAAATTAGTCTCATTTCAAGAATACTTTTATTTTAACTGGAAAATATTGACTTACTTGAAACCAACACTTTTTTTCTTGTACCAATAAGGTGTATTTTCTTGATTCAAAGATTTCGCTTATTTTTGACTCAAGAAGCACTTTATTCTTAGTTCAAGAGTTTCTACATCTTCTTCTAAAATGTTATTTGTTTTCTTACAAGAACTCAAAATTCTTCAATACAAAACAATATTGATTTGCAGGTCAAGAATAATGTATTTTCGGTTGAAGAAGTTCAGATTCCTTCCATTAAGAATTTAAAAAATGTAGTTGTATATACTTACCTTAAGAATATATTATTAATCGAAGAATAAATTAATCTCATTTCAAGAATACTTTTATTTTAACTGGAAAATATTGACTTATTTGAAACCAACACTTTTTTTCTTGTACCAATAAGGTGTATTTTCTTGATTCAAAGATTTCGCTTATTTTTGACTCAAGAAGCACTTTATTCTTAGTTCAAGAGTTTCTACATCTTCTTCTAAAATGTTATTTGTTTTCTTACAAGAACTCAAAATTCTTCAATACAAAACAATATTGATTTGCATGTCAAGAATAATGTATTTTCGGTTGAAGAAGTTCAGATTCCTTCCATTAAGAATTTAAAAAATGTAGTTAATATATTATTAATTGAAGAATACATTAATCTCATTTCAAGAATACTTTTATTTTAACTGGAAAATATTGACTTATTTGAAACCAACACTTTTTTTCTTGTACCAATAAGGTGTATTTTCTTGATTCAAAGATTTCGCTTATTTTTGACTCAAGAAGCACTTTATTCTTAGTTCAAGAGTTTCTACATCTTCTTCTAAAATGTTATTTGTTTTCTTACAAGAACTCAAAATTCTTCAATACAAAACAATATTGATTTGCATGTCAAGAATAATGTATTTTCGGTTGAAGAAGTTCAGATTCCTTCCATTAAGAATTTAAAAAATGTAGTTAATATATTATTAATTGAAGAATACATTAATCTCATTTCAAGAATACTTTTAACTAGAAAATATTGACTTAGTTGAAACCAAGCCTTTTTTGGTTATAGGTACTAATAAGATGTATGTGGGATTGTATGGTAAAATAAGCGACCAGAATCCTTGTAAATACTGCTTGATAAATACTCCAATAAATAAATAATAAATACTTTCTCACTCGCACATATATTTCTCACATCCTTTCATCCGTTAATTTTATCGAATTCTGTGCAGTTTTGTGAATTTTAAAATCAACCCCTATTCTACCCCTTAGGGGATGAATTTTCAAAAATCCTGAACCGCATATTTCTTTATTTCCTACCAAAAGAATAAATTTGAATTTTCATGTCCCTAACTTAAGAAATGGTGGGTTTCCCACACAAACTTTCATTCCCTATATAAAATAAAAAAAGTAGCCTATGTCCTTCCCCAGGATATCATCTATAGTCTTGCCAAATTTTATCGAAATCCGTTCAATGGTTTAGGCGTGAAAAGGTAACAGACAGACAGACAGACAGTTACTTTCGAATTTATAATATTAGTATGGATGCGCTCACAAAGAAAAATCTTTTTGCCAACGCGATCGAAGCCACGGGCAAAAGCTAGTAGTTAATAATACAAGGTACTCAAGGGTGGTTATAGTGGATTGAGTACCTTGTATTATTAACTATACAAGGTACTCCATCCACTATAACCACCCAAACCCATAGCCCAATATATTTTGTTTCCATGTTCTGCAATAGTCCTGCATCATCCAGGGGTTATCCTTGGGTGCACTTGCATAGGGCATACAGGAATAATCCTCGGTTAGTGCCTTCTCATAATGTAAAATGGTCTAAGGGGCCTCTGCAAGTTGGCTTCGGCCCCTCGTACGCCTTCCAAAGGTCCGGGACCCAAGGGTCTCGTGATATGTCAAAGAATAATAAATCATTTATTTGCATAAAACATAGTAGGTATACAATGGTGTTAAATATTAATAAAAAGGCATAAACAGGTACAGCTAGGACAAAAAAATAGCATAGCATAGCATGCAAAACCTTTGGGTTTTTGAAAATGTGACCCTTCTATGGCATCAACATTTTTTATCCATAAATTCTTTTATACTTTATAAGTTACACTCATTTAACCACTCGTTGTTAACTAACCAGGTACCTACTTACCCACATCATGTTCACAATAACTACCTACTAAGCTAGCGATTTAACCGTTAATTAACCTTATCTAGATAGAAACCTATAGTATTTACTAGCGCCTCTACCCGGCTTCGCCCGTTTTTTTGGTAGGTACGAAGATCGACAATTGTTTTTTTCGACCTCCCCGGAGTTCATCGTGATAAGTCTTTTAGTATGGCTAGGTAGGTAAAGTACCCGTCACGAGAAGCTATAAATTATGTAAACAAACATCTTTTACTAAGTAAACATTTTATACTGCGAGATAATAATAAATTGACCATATTCAATCGACATGAAATATAGACGGGTTATATGAAAGTAACAACCTATTTAATTTAGTCGGATCATATTTTAACGACGCAAAGCGCTATCGTTTGTGTTTTTTGGTACCGGAACGCGTCCGTCGCAGGGATTGTATTGTAAACTATCGGAACGCCATTTTGAAATAAACGCGTCATTCGAGTTTCGAATGCGTTTTGTTGGTCCAAATTTTGTGAACTCCTGAACACTTGTTTACAAAATTTATAGCTTCTCATGACGGTTACTTTAGGTACCTATACCTATTTACGCATAATGAATATAAGTAGGTAAGCTAATCAACATTATAAACCTTCCTCTTGAATAGGTAATCATGGAGTAGGTAGGACCTACTTAGTTACGGAGAAAAACGTGAACAGACAGCCGCGGCAGGGTAGGCACCCTTTGCCTTTGGTACTTTTTACTTAGGTAGGTATTTTCTCTAAAACTAAAAGACCTAGGTAGGACTGAACTGTAACCTGAAGGTACCTATAAAACAACTTTGGATAGGTAAGTAGGTACCTATGATCTTAAAACCAAGACTTTTTGTCTTAACACAAGAAGACACTTTTTTGGAAATCCTTTTCATTTTGCTCAGACGTTACCTATGATTTTAAAACCAAGACTTTTTGTCTTAATACAAGAAGACACATTTTTAGAAATTCTTTTCATTTTGCTCAGACGCAGTGCTGCAAGCAGCAAAAAAAAAATCGAGTTGCTTTTTTTGTCAAAACCAAGTTTATATTTTTTTCCTTACAAGAAAAACAATAGGCAGGGAAATAGAAAAGTTTAGCGTAGTTTATTTTACTTCTCTAAAAACTGTTTACACATAGCAATGAAAAATACCTCGAATTTGGGAAACTAGGTAAGCTTCCAAAAGTTGAAAACCCAATGAAAATCTGTTCCGTAGTTTTCGAGTGTACTTACTCGTATAATATCCACATTTTTTTGTTGATTGGAGTAAATTTTAAATAATCTGCCTTAGTTCCTTTTACATTTTTGTATTTTTATATTTTATATAACAGTTAAGACTCGCTGTTACACTATTATTAAAATAATATTGAACAGGCTCCATGGCGTTAACGGGCGAAGCCGCGAGCAAAAGCTACTGTAAAATAAAAAGAGAAGTCCTGACTGACTCTCATCAACGCCCAGCCCAAACCCTTGAACCTAGAAACTTGAAATTTTGCACAGAGGTTCCATAGATAATGTAGACAAGGAATAAGGAAGCATTTCCCGGTAGCACGTTCCCGTGGGATACCTATTTTCCGACATCCGCGAAGTTAAATAAAAGAAACAAATTAAAATTAACTATACCTCATTCACAAGAAGACATTTAAAGAAACCTTTTTTATAGTCCGTTCAACCGATTTTGATTTCTATTGCGTTGGTGATATGACAAATGGCAGCTGCAGTAACAGACTGTAAAAAGTTATCTTTGAATATCTAATCGTAATGTAAACGGAGTCTAGTTAAGTTTGTTTTTGACATAAATTATTTTCAACTACGGGACCTTGTGCGTGGTCCGACACGCACTGGGCCGGTTTTTATTAACTCTTAAAATATCGATTGCAGCCATGTGTGCAGATAACAATAAAATTTCTGTTGTCTGCTAATTGCCGCGCGACGGGTAATATGATAAAGCAAAAAATTCGTGTCTAATATTTTTTTACTATTTGACTGACGGACTAAATAGACGTGTTTGGTGTAAAATTGGCTCACGGGTATTTTACTCTTATTTTCTTAATAACTTGTTTTATCGAATAAGCTAATAAAAAGCGGATGTCCGTTTTTCGAGGCAAAAACAATACTGTGGGATGGCAACACTGTTAAAATATTCCGCGCGCCACGCAACCAATCAGAGGCCACAATTCATCGGAAGATAAAAATAAACAGCCAATAATGAGCAAGCGTGGCACAAGTACTTCAACTGCTGCGCCCGACAACGACAATCCCATCTCATCTCATTTCGTTTGTGCCGTTGTGCGTCTACTCATGGTCGACTCCCTTAGCTCAGCTTAAATTAAATATAAAGGACTGGACTGTTAAGACTACTGACTGGGCTGGCCTTAAACCTTTGCTGATTTGCATTATTGTAAAAAAAATGTCAGAATTAGAATTAGAAACGTGTCAATTATTAAAAAGCTGGGGCATCGAAGAACCAATAATTCAAAATTTTACAGGTAAGTCTTGTACCTCTAGTCTGTACACTAGACACTGCTAAGCTTTTTATTTATTTGATGTATTTGTATGTAGATATTCAGCTAATAGGTACATATCTCGATGGATGTAGGCATAAAGACCTAGTCTTAATTCTAAGTAAGCACCTCTCCGATAATGTTAATTACTGAATTCAACTATTTAATCGCATTTAACCAATTAGAATCATGGTAGAATAGCTCGTGCCTACCCTACATACCTGCGCCTACGTGACTAGGGAAGCTTAGAAAATTATGTTACTATAAGTACCTACCTAATTATGTCCGTATTTCTAGCTCGCTCACGAATTTATACCTACTATGTATTTATACCTGCCTACCTACTACGACAGGACGCGTCGCGGTGTCTAACCAATTTGTTAATTTGATAATAATTATTGATAGGTAGGTATATTATGTAGTAGGTCAAATACCCGAAACAATTTTAATTCTGTTCTCTTGATTCAAGACTAAAATTCTTGGTACTTATTTATTATTTTCAGACAATGGCATTGATTTAAGTCATTTTAAAGACTTAACAAATGAGTTATTAAAAGAGCTGAGCCCAAAAATTTCCACGCGCATATTTCTGAAAAACAAAATTGACGAATATTTAACAGCAGAGGTTTGCATAACTTTATTATACCTATGTAGATTTACTAGTAAATAATATTTTGCAGGATGTTACTTAAGTAAAATAACAAAAATAAAGCAGTGCTGACACGGCTTAAATTTTATACAATAACTCGCTGCGCCCTGCGGTTCCATCCATGTGAATAATGATGAAAATTGGTGATGATGATGACGGAAAGTACCCTATGTCCTTCCTCAGGATTCAAGCTATCTTCATTCAAATTTCAATAAAACCCATTGAGCCGTTCAGCCGTAAAAAGCTACAGAGAGACAGAGATACTTTCGCTTTTATAATATTAGTCTGGATTTCTGATGGCTTTTTCATGGTACAGTTTTAATCCATTAAAGCCATATTATGCTAAAGTAGGTATTGAATTATTTCTCATTTCAGAATAAAACATCAACGGTCACTTCTGTGCCCAGTTGTTCTCAAAACACAGAAACAGAAATCAATTACATCAGTGAACTGGAATCAGATTTCGAAGAAAATAATATTCTTGAAATGATAGGATGTCGGCCAGCATTTCCCGAATTTGACTTGAGAACATTACTTACCACATCACCTTCTGGAAGTAGCATACTCAAATATTATGAAACAAATAAACAACTGACAGTCAAACATAGAAATACACTCACAGACATTATCTGCAGACGTATTTTTACACGTGTTGTAAATCAGTAAGTACCTATTAATTTAGTTTTTACTTTGTATTACCACGTACATTATTAGCTCGAGGAACTGACGTCGGTTGGGGCACAAAGGTTTTCGAGTGGAGTCCACTCATCGAAAAGCGCAGTCTAAAACAGCCCCTCACTAAATGGATTTCAATATGAGTTCATGTTAAAGCCGCTCTAACACTAATTATTATCTGAAACAGAATTAATCTTTCTTAAAAGACTAGTAATTAGAAACACTAGTTACCTACATGCTTATTGACTTTGTTGCTGACTATACATGATTTGACAGATGAATTTTCTTTCTTTTCCTAAACTTTACTTTTTTTTCCAGTCGTATCAATCATGAAGAGTATAACATACTGACTTCAAAAATCATCGCTCTTTTTCCCACTGAGAATGCGGGAACATATTTTGTTCCCTCTGTTAAAAAAAGAGATTCAATCTCTGGAAAACCAGGTTTTGCAAAGGGAAAATTAGTTGATAAAATTCGCTATATAAATCTGGTGAACGTAAAAGAAAATTGAATGAAACAGAAAATAAAGATTCTATACCCTCTAAAAGATCTAAAAACTTAAACGAACTACAAGGTTTATTTTTAATTTTGTTACAGTACATATTTTACAGTAGTTAGTTTTATTTAGGATCTGTCATTTTACTTGCAGTAAATAGTTTATGATTGTATTTCCTACCTGGTTTATTTTGCGATTGGTTTCTTCTATTTCTGTCCCACTGATTACCTAGAGATGTAATGCTTTCGTAGGTAGAGTAGCCATAGAGCTATTTTTTTGTGATTTAATTTACATTATTCACCATTTTCGCCTTATTTTAGATGTGCACAAAGAAGATGTTATTTGGCTGAAAAACAATTCAGAACTATGGGAATGTGTCATAAACAAATGGAAAACGACCCATGAACTCTGCCAAATTTCTGCTCATGAAACCGTAGGTGGGCTGATTGAAAATTGGCCTATATTAAATGACGTCAGAAGCGATGTCTTGGTAAGAAACATTAATTTCATCATGGAGAGACAAATAAGTTTTGTTTTTTCTTTCACTCACATTAACTTATTTTCAGATTCAATTAGACTTTGATGCAATACATCCAGGAAGAGCGAATAAATTCTACATAAATTGGAATGAATTTATCAAAAAGATAATAGAAATAAAAAAAACAAATACTAACGAAGAAGTGGTGGCCTTGATCGAGTATATTAATGCATTAGATGACAATGGTTGGTACAAAATAGTAATTTAGTTTATATGATGCCATTTTTATTTTAGAAATGAGGCTAAATAATATACAAGTTTTTATTGAGGGCCTTGATATGCTTGCTCCTTGATATTTTCTGACAGAATAAATGTGAGAATGATGTACTTACTTATATTATTTATGTTAATGTTAATAGGTAAAGTTTATTTTATTCTAGATAAAAAACTTCCATCACAAATAAAATTGCTTTGCAATTTGGTGCCACCAAAAGGACGCCTAAACAGGAGGCAAAAATTTTCAACTACCGAGTGTGTAGAAAGCTTCATTGTAAATGTCAAGGTAATTACACCAACAGGGTACTTTACATTAAATCCATACTTTAATTGACTGACTGAGATTAGTTCTCATCAACTAAGGTTGCTGAAACTGTGTCTTAAAATGTTTATCCCACGTCACCTGTAACTTGCCCAAAAAATTGCAAAAATTCAAAGTGAGACCATCGAGTCAGGAGTGCAAACCTTTTTTTAGACAGCATTGTTTTTTTTTAGTTTCATTATATATGACTGATTTATAAAAAAAAAATTGAAACTTAACGTTATTTTTCTTTTTTAGTCACCTGGCGATATACAATCAAAAATGGACGAAGTTTCTACGGATGCATATGGGAAAAAAAAAACGGTACAGCCGTATATAATAGATGTTGGTGGAACATATTATCTTATTATAGATAAGGTCAGGTATGTTTGTACTGATCTCAGTATGGTATCATTCTTGTGTACAGTGTTAAAAACGGTAGATTACAGTTCTCATTATATGTCATTTGTTGTGGAAAGTACAACGCAAACTAGATTAGTTCATTTGGATGATTGTGATAGTACAACACCTACTTTATTAAGAAAATTAAATGAATGTTATTATGTGGATTTGAAGAGCTAAGAATATTCCGCATGTAATGATTTGTATTAAACTTGTTACTTAATTGTAATTTTCAAATATTTCAAAATATTGGGTAAAACAATAATTTTGAACACAAGAGATTTTATTTGGCGTCGTCATGGCAAATACTGTGGACCCTAAAGGGGTGGTAATTTTTTATTATAGCAGAGTAGTTTGCCATGATGCCAACGATTATACTCGTATATATTTCGTAAAAGCATTTTTTTTAACCTAAAGACGGTACCTATATAAGGTGTATCTGTTCAAACACGATATCTCTTAAGGGGTCATTGTACTCATCATTATGAACAACTTTTACAATGGGACCAAATCTGAAATCGCGAAAAAAAAATCAACTCCTCCCTACATTTTGACGAGTTTGTTAAAGATAAATGTACTGAGCAGCTGATTTTTTTTTTCGCAATTTCAAGTTTGGTCCCATAGTAAAAGTTGTTCATATAGATGAGTACAATGACCCCTTAAGAGATTTCGTGTATGAACAGATACACCTTATATAAAGGGGATACCTTTATACTATTGTATCGTTGAAATGTGAAAAAGTCGCATAATAATGTAAGTTGTATAATCTGACTATTTGGTTTATATTTTGCTGCTCGATCGTAGGACAAGCTGCAGAGTTTGCGTTGTTGGTAACAAGCCACAATACAAGAGAGAACAGCAGAATAAAAACTAAATAATTGTAAGGTCAAGGTAGAAATATATAATCTATTAAACTAAAAAGTAATATAATAATATTTAGTAAAGCTACAGGAGAACCCCATCCTTAGTCACTAATCAAAGGCGCAGGACTAATAAAAGTTCGCGTATACATATTTTGTCGGGCCGCAGCTGTCGGGTCGCAGCGCAAAAATTTTATACGAACTATCACAAACTATGCCCGCTGCGCCCCGGCGTGGTGTGCGATAGTTCATATAAAATACATAAGAGCGATTTGAGCGGATTTTTGCGCTGCGAAATCGGCATAATTTCGTGTACGACCTCAATTTTTTTTTTATATTTTCTAAAAAGCTTGAGACGTGAAACGTCATGTTATTTTGCAGTATTTGCATACCTATATTAAATTTAATTACAATTCACCTCTTAAAGTTATATTTATAAGTTGTATTACTCCCTGATGATGCGCCTAAGGATTGGGGCTGTTCTGTATCTTTACTATTTAAGTTCATACACTAAATATTATTTTGTTACTTTTTAGTTTAAAAGCTTGCTTTTAAAAATAAATAAGTTAATTTTATTTATTTCTATACTTAACGTTTTCGATAAATTAATTCTAAAGTATATGTATATTATTTATTCGCTCTTCCTGGATGCATTGCATGCAGCTATACTATCGTCCATTCAAATTTAGTTATTGTGTACCTACGTGTAAGAGTGACTAAAAAGTGTATTGTGTTTGTGTCAGTTGTGTGCATGTGATTTTATTTGGCGTCATCATGGCAAATACTGTGGACCCTAAAGGGGTGGTAATTTTTTTTTATAGCAGAGTAGTTTGTCATGATGACTACCCTTAACGATTCAATATATTTCTGTAAAAGTATTGTTTTTGAACCTAAAGACGGACCTTTAAGGTATCCGCACTATTGTATCGTTGAGAAGTGTGTTGTTGGTAACAGGCCACAATGATGCCAAGACCGGACAGCAGAATGAAACTAAATAATAATTGTAAGGTCACACTAGAAATAAGATGTGTTTCTGTCCAGCTGGGCCCCGCGAGCTAGGCTCATAAAACTAGTAGCAATGCTTTGTTTGTTCAATGTACCTCATGAATTTATCAACAAGATCCAATGTACCTCGATCGTTTTGATAGAAATCACGATAAATCACCTCATCTATCATCTATCCTCAGCTATACTGCACTCGTAATACAAAAAAAAAAATATTGATCGCATGTACTCATAATGTACCTCTCGATTCATATATTAAATTCTAGGAAATTTTGATAGAACAGGAAAAATTCAGCATGAATGTTTTGTTTGAAAAAGACAAAACTTTCATGCTGAATTTCTCCTGTTCTATCAAAATTTCATAAAATTTAATACATGAATCGAGAGGTAAATTAAGAGTAGATGCGATCAATATTTTTATTTTTGCATTACGAGCGCAGTACCTACTATAGCTGAGGGTCCCGCTGGATAGATGAGGCGATTTATCGTGATTTCTATCAAAATGATCGAGGTACATTGGATCTTGTTGATAAATTCATGAGGTACATTGAACAAACAAAGCATTGCTACTAGTTTTATGAGCCTTTTTTTTTTTTTTTTTGAGGGTGGGAAATCTTCAAATAACTTCTCCCGCTCTGGGTGGAGCGGAAGGGCGTGTCAGACTTTTACTGACTAAAACCCACCCGTGTTCCTTCAGTTGCCTATGCCGCCAGGGCCGCGGTAACCCCTTCGGACAATCCGCGACAGTTTTATGAGCCTAGCTCGCGGGGTCCAGCTGGACAGAAACACATAGAAATAAGTAATATTAAAATGTTTCATAATGTTGATCATACACTGCTATTAGTACCCTGTTGAAATAATAGCGGGATAATAGAACTTATAACTTTCATATTTTAACGTAACTTGTAAATGATTCATTTGATATTGAAATAATATCATTTATGTATGGCAGGCTTCATAGTTTAGTCTAACGGCCAAACCCAATAACCTACTGCCAGTAAAAACAGATCGCTACTGGTGACAGACAATATAATTCTATCTCTCCTTACGTCACTCCGTCCGTTCGTGTTCTTTTGTTTTATGTCTTAGATTATTGGGACGTTACAACCATAGATTGGGTTTAGCCGTAAGATTATTATTGTAGTATTATATAGAGGGTCTTAGGTTAAACGAGTGGCTGATCTACTTTAACGGAGTGCAGTACCCATCATTATGAACATCTTTTACTATGGGACCAATCCCGAAATCGCGAAAAAAAATCAGCTGTTCAGTACATTTATGTTCGCATAAGTCTTTAAAATGTAGGGAACAGCTGATTTTTTTTCGCGATTTCAGGTTTGGTCCCATACTAAAAGTTGTTAATTTTCATGAGTACTATGCACTCCGTTAAAGTATGTCCCTCATTTAACTTAATATCCTGTTTATATTTAGGTATATTTTGTTAAAAATTGCCTATTTATGTTTATTTCAGTATTATTAATAAATATCTAAAAATAAATTGTATATCATTAAATCGCACATTAAAACTCTCTCATGAAAACAAATATTTTCAGATAACAATAGTAGAGGCTTCACCTGAGATTACATAGTTTCAGTATGAAACAAACAAGTCTTGTCTTGAAACAAATATGTCTTCAGCTAACAACAGTAGAGGCTTCACCTAAGATTACATAGTTTCAGTATGAAACAAACAAGTCTTGTCTTAAAACAAATATCTCTTCAGCTAACAACAGTAGAGGCTTCACCTAAGATTACATAGTTTCAGTATGAAACAAACAAGTCTCGTCTTAAAACAAATATCTCTTCAGCTAAAAACAGTAGAGGCTTCACCCAAGATTACATAGTTTCAGTATGAAACAAACAAGTCTTGTCTTAAAACAAATATCTCTTCAGCTAACAACAGTAGAGGCTTCACCCAAGATTACATAGTTTCAGTATGAAACAAACGAGTCTTGTCTTAAAACAAATATCTCTTCAGCTAAAAACAGTAGAGGCTTCACCTAAGATTACATAGTTTCAGTATGAAACAAACGAGTCTTGTCTTAAAACAAATATCTCTTCAGCTAACAACAGTAGAGGCTTCACCCAAGATTACATAGTTTCAGTATGAAACAAACAAGTCTTGTCTTAAAACAAATATCTCTTCAGCTAACAACAGTAGAGGCTTCACCCAAGATTACATAGTTTCAGTATGAAACAAACAAGTCTTGTCTTAAAACAAATATCTCTTCAGCTAACAACAGTAGAGGCTTCACCCAAGATTACATAGTTTCAGTATGAAACAAACAAGTCTTGTCTTAAAACAAATATCTCTTCAGCTAACAACAGTAGAGGCTTCACCTAAGATTACATAGTTTCAGTATGAAACAAACAAGTCTTGTCTTAAAACAAATATCTCTTCAGCTAACAACAGTAGAGGCTTCACCTAAGATTACATAGTTTCAGTATGAAACAAACAAGTCTTGTCTTAAAACAAATATCTCTTCAGCTAACAATAGTAGAGGCTTCACCTAAGATTACATAGTTTCAGTATGAAACAAACAAGTCTTGTCTTAAAACAAATATCTCTTCAGCTAACAACAGTAGAGGCTTCACCCAAGATTACATAGTTTCAGTATGAAACAAACAAGTCTTGTCTTAAAACAAATATCTCTTCAGCTAACAACAGTAGAGGCTTCACCTAAGATTACATAGTTTCAGTATGAAACAAACAAGTCTTGTCTTAAAACAAATATCTCTTCAGTTAAGAATAGTAGAAGCTTCGTTCAAGAATATGTTGTCTTAGTGTGAAACATGATGAGTCTTGCTTCGAAAATAGACAAATCAAATTTTTAATGATTCTAAGAGAGAATACTCTTTTACTAAGACAAATAATATTCTTATAATTAAACATAAAAAATTCTTCATTTAAGTCTAATGTCTTCGAGGAAAACAATAAAACTAAGACAATATTTTACTTCATTCAAAAATATATTGTTTTCCCCATATATGAATCAATATTTGTCTTGACCAATAGGATATTGTCTTAATGTAAGACATCCTTTTTTTCCGTGTAGTAACGCGCATTTTAAAGGGTGTCCTGGAATTGCCCGAGTGTTACTACATGTCTGCGCAATATTCTAAGTAGGTATGACGTATTTAGTGCGAACGTGTTCTCATTGAAGGCGGCCTTGCCTTGCCATTCCACAACGATATAGTATCTAAGTAGCTACATGAGCCCAACTCGGCTCGGTCGGCTCCCAGTCAAACCGGATTCAGCCGAATACCAGAATTTTATGTAGAGCGGCTGCGTACCAGACCTCCACAACTGGCTTTTCAAACTTCTGACAATCCGTAACTTAACTTCCAAAGTATATAGCAGCAGCGTAACTATAGGGTGGCAGGGCTGGCCAAAAGCCGCGGGCGCCCGACCCGACCCGAGGGGGCTCCGACCCGAGGGGGCCCGGGCGGAGAGGGCCCCGGCCGGAGATGAGCGTCTGCAATAAACGGCGGAATTTCTCGGAAAGACTTTGAGAGATTATAGACTATCAAATTTTGATGCGTAAAAAAGTGTTCCAAATGTTCAGCGGACAATTTATCGAGAGTTTACAATCTGGCAGGATATTTTATAATCTTACGGAGTTTGCCATTTTCCGGTGACATGTATAAACCTATGCTCTTGAAAATAAAACTGGAAAGTCCCCATCAAAAGAAATTGTCATGGGCCCCCGATGGTATAGTTACGCCACTGGTATATAGAGTATATATCCTACATGGATAGCATAATAGGAAAACTTACGGAGTACAACAACCTATGATATATAATGACTACTTTTAATACGAGAAATATTTAATCTTGTTTAAATTGTAGAGTTGAGCAAAGTGTAGGTTGGTAGGTACCTAAGTACCGACTTACACAATTTTTGCATAACGAATACTGAAAATCTTCGTCATTTCGCGTCGATTGATTGTGATTTCCTAAAGATGTCGTATTTTATTTTAAAACTTACATAATTATACGAGAATTATCGTAAACTTTTCTTGTATTAAGTATTGTTTTTTTTTTATAAACATAGGTACTAAGTAAGTAAGTACGATACAAACAAGTATAATAGATAAAAACTTGTCCTGCAGGATTCCAGTTTATAAAACGGTATTAATACCGAAGTGCAGCATGTTACTTGTGCGACGCGACTTGCTAACACTCAGAAAACTGGAACAAAATAATTTAGTTAACCGACATAAACTTGTTGCTCAAAAACAACCCGATATACTTAATCTGCTGAATAAATCTCGAGTAGATGGTTATCTAACAAGATAACTGGGAGCCTGGGACCAATTTATGTGAAGCACTGAGCGGCACACAGTTCCCGTTCCGCTATTCACCGCTAGGTGGCACTAGTATTATATGTTTTCAAGCAGTGCAACTAATTCTCTACCTACCTATCATTTCTGATGAATATTATTTAGTAAACTGATGCTGACTACATGTCTATTCTATTTAGGTGATGAACTGTCGGTGTTGGTAATATAAAAGATTGGATAGCCGATCATCCTGTCCATTTGTCCAATCTCTCGATCTCCAAAATGTATTCCAAAAACTTTGTGTGAATGCTTAACTTGATATCTCATAAAGTAGTATCCCAAAAATCTAGTTATTTTTTATCGATTATTTTCACAGCACTCTATAATCGAAAATAGTTTATTTATTTCAATTAACCTATAATTTCGACGATCCACTCATCGACTCCGTGGCGCAACGGTAGCGCGTCTGACTCCAGATCAGAAGGTTGCGTGTTCAAATCACGTCGGGGTCAAAAGTCTGTTTTTGGATTATGGTGCTTATTTTTATAAGCTATTGATGAAAAAATTTTGAAACAATTATTTTGAATTTGTAAAACAAAACAAAAAAAATATTGCATATCTAACTAACACTATAAACACTAACTACTACTATTAACACTAACACTTATCCTAAAAACTCGTCGGCATCGCTATTGACTGGAAGTGAACCTAAAATACAGGCAGTATTCGAAACATTAACAATGAACTAATGTAAAAACAAAACATTTTCTTTTTCTTATGATTAAAAAAGGGAAAATAGTAGAGCAAAATTTGGAGATGCCGGGGATCGAACCCGGGGCCTTTCACATGCAAAGCGAACGCTCTACCACTGAGCTACATCCCCTGTTTTCTCTTGCGTTAAAATTATCGACAAGTTACCCATAGAGATTAAGGCTTGCAACAGTCAAAATATTATGAACTTAGTACCTACACAAGAAGCTACAAGTAATATGGGTAGAATCGATTAATTCGTGAGGTCGCCAATGTGTACCGTTTAGTAATATTGTGATTGTGATCGTGATCGATCCGATCTGAGCGAGCTGGTCAGCTGGCTCCACGAGCATCGACTCCAAATGGTACCACTAGCTTGTAGGAATACTTATATTAAGACTAGCTTATGCCCGCGAATTCGTTCGCGTGCAGTTCCATACAAAATGTTAACCCCTTTTTCACCCCCTTAGGGGACGAATTTTCAAAAGTCCTTTCTTAGCGTATGCCTACGTCATAATATCTACCTGCATGCCAAATTTCAGCCCGATCCGTTCAGTGGTTTGGGCTGTGCGTTGATAGATCACTATGTCAGTCAGTCAGTCCCTTTTGAGTTATGTATATTTAGATCGGAATCAATAGTAGACAGCTAGGTAGGTAGTCACCTAGTCGTTTGAGATCGAAAGTTTTATTGCGAGTGCGAGAAACCAAAGCTGCAATCTGGTAAAAAGCATCAATTTCCATACATTATTGACACTGACCGTGACGTATGCGAACGTTACTTACAAACGAATAGAACTGACTCTCAGACCTTATTTGTCACACATGGTACATCAAAATTAATTTTCAAATAAAACAAAAGCATTTGATCTGTTAGATATGTATTAAAATACTTTGATTCCTGAACCCGTTTTTTTTTTTAAGTTGCTCTTACCGAACACATAAACCTTATAATCTAGTCGTCAACCATTTTCTAGCAGAAGTCGTCAGTGTCGATCAGTTTACATAATTAACAATTAAAATAGAAATTACGAACTAAATCTTATGGAACACTATACACAAGTGACATCGGCCGCTGTGGTATGTTATAAATAAAGTAATAAGAAGAAAAAGCGTCTGTATAGTGAGACTTATAAATAAATATTTAAACAAGAAAAATTTCCACGTAATGTTTGTACTGCGCTGTGTCTCAGTTACCGCTAAGTTACTTGCTCATCAGTTCTTACTAACCAGATCGCATTCGTGTCAAGTACATACCTACATAATTATGTAAATTCTTAAAAATGTATTCTGCCCATAACAAGCCACCTCTACACCCTCTCAACTGCTATCTGGTTTTAATGAATTTTCCCATCTTAATATTCAGTCCCGCCTATCCTGTCCAAAACTAAATTTAAGAAAATCAATCCAGCATTCTAGACTGCTAGATTGACGCGTCAACTGCACGTCTTATACTTATTCGTGAAACAATCCAGTGCTACAAAAAGGCGGTTACTGTATGCTGCTGTTGTTGTAGTAGTGTGTTGTTGAGCGCAGCAAACAATCGTCGTGGGTGAGGAGTGAGGGCGGCGCTCACCGCTCCGCCTCCATGATGAACTCCGTCATCATCATCTCCATGGAGGGCGCGACGCCGTGCTTCACGCACGCTTGCTTGAAGCACTCGGCCACGTGCAGGATGCGCCAGCAGTGGTCCTCTTCGTGGTCGAACTGCTGCTCGCAGCTGTGGATCAGTTCCACCATCTGCCGCGCCAGCACCTGCCCTGCACACACAACACCACTTACACAATAAGAGCGAGACAATACGCGCTGCTGCGTGCTGCTAGGAACGGGACTATTCGAGGCACATTGGTGGTGGTGATAGTACTTTTTTTTTGGCCAACCAACGACTGTTTATACTCGTACAATTTACTATACAAATGTTGTTCTATTAACTAAGGTAACTAAGGTTAGTATTACAGTTTATTATAGGTTAGCACCGCATGCCCCATAAAAGTAAGAACTATGATACAAATTAAAATTGGCACCATGCTATAAAATTATATGCAAAGTACATTAAAAAAAACCTATTAAAACACAAAATAAGATTAATATCAGTCTTAAATGTAATACAAAAGAATGCAAAGAAAATGATATTAAAAATACACGGAATAATCTACACTTTGCTAACGGTTACTCTGTAGAACTTTCCAAATGAATCAGAATGCACGTCAACCAGATCGCTGTAGCTGTTTAGCAGTTTACAAAGCCGAGGGACGATAGAGCCTGAGCCCAGTACTGTTCTACGGGGAGGTGGGTATAAGGGAGTTATGGGAGCTCGAGGAAGTCTAGCAGGGGTCCGAAACCGAAATCTGCACAGTAATTGGGGACAATCTATTTTAGACCGCAGTATTTTGTACAAGAAAATGGAATCGGCGATTTTCCTGCGTTTCTCTAGTGATACCATCCTAAAGTGAGAAAGTCTAGCCTCATATGACCGCTTTTTTTTAACGATTCCGCTGTCATAAGCTAGATGCCATAGAAATCTCTTTTGAATTCGCTCTAATCTAAGGTTGTGCGTAGCATAATGAGGTCTCCAGATTGTGCTGCAGGTTTCCAAGATACTTCGAACGATACTGTTGTACATTAATATCTTGGTACTATTACGCTTGAAGCTAGCAACATTTCTTAGAACGAAACCCAGCATTCTAGAAGCCTTTCTTATTATATTTTCGACGTGAGGTGCAAATATCAGTGCATTGTCAAAAATAACGCCTAAATCTCTTACTTGAGTTCTTGGATTTTTATTTAATCGGCTCTTCTCTCTCCTCGTCAGGAAGAGCTGACCAGATGGTAGATTAGAGCCACTATTGTAATGCTTTTATAGTAGAATAGCTGTTGAAATTATTCCATCAGAATGCGAAATAGGAAAGTGGAGACTTACCGTTGGGGAAGGCCTGTATGAACTGCTCGGTGTTGTCGTGGTGCATGCGCGACGAGTCGGTAAGCAGGTTGAAGTGGCGCGACATGCACTGGATGGCGCAGCCGAGCTCGCGGTGCTCGAACTTGAAGTCTTCGCGCCAGAAGTGGAAGAACTCCTCCATCTTCTCCTCCGTCAGCTCACTCTGGAACACACAAGGTTCAACAATAGGTCAAGTAGTATGCCAGAACCTTCCAGTTGCCAAGTCTCGCCACAGGCAACTAGGAATCCCATTTCAATCGATGATCTCTAGGGTTTGTTCTGTTAACACAACACAGGCCAGCAGCCCTACCATGACGTCTTAAATCCATCATGTTTCCTGTGCCAGAGAGAGACGGAGGTATACAAGACGAATAGCACTATCTCTTTTTCACACTGAATCATGATAGCATTGGCACTTCGTAGTACGGCCACAGAAAATAGAAGAAACACGTACCAGAAATGAAGCACGTTTGAACAACCCGTCGTTGTGACGACGGATGTTTTTATTAGAAAATGAAATAAGAATCAATGGACTGTTTAGCGCCCGTAAACGATTAGCAAGATGCCTGTAACGAATTCGAATAAAGAATTTGCGAAGTAATATAAGATTGAAGAGAAGCTGAAGAGTTTGTAATGAACTACTGGGCCGATTTGAAAAATTATTTCTAGGCTATATATCATCACGCTAACACCAATAGGAATGGAACAGCATTGAAGAATGTTTCAAAATCGGGGGTTAGTAACTATTGCACGCGGACGAAGTCGCGGGCAGAAGCTAGTCGGCTCATAAATGTATGATAAAGACTGTATGTAAATAAATAATGGCGGTGGTCACCTCCTGGCGGCACTTGTCGAGCGCCTGCCCGAAGCCCAGCGTGACGTCCTTCATGACGTTGACGTCTGCGCGCGCGGCCGCCGCCAACAGCACCAGCGCGACCAGCACCGTCTGCATGTTGGCTCCTGACTCTGTCCGCAGCACGCACGCGCGCGCTCATATAGCGTGCCACGAGCTCCCTAATGAGGAGGTGCCTCTAATGTGTGTCATTAGCTGGGAGGCTCTAGCACATACATTACTAGTTTGTTTGTTTTTTTTTTTTACATTGTAAGCTTGTACTCAGTTTGATTTCATGTGGTGTTTACCTTTAAATCATTGTTGCACTGTGTTTTTGAACGCAAGTTTTATAGCCCGGCTAAGCAGTAACCAGCTTTAGTGCGAGAGGCCTACGTCAAAAAAAAAACAAGTTTTATAATTATCTGTTTGTAAATTAACGTAGGTATACAATTGTTGATAGACCTAATAGATACATAAAAATAGAATGCACTTTGCATTTAAGGAACTGGAATGCTTAAAAAAGCAAATTGAGAAGCACTCAAGCCGGTGGTCCAGCGCCACAAGTCTCCAGTCGCATCCGGTTGCCGTCCCATCTCACTGCGAGGGTATGAAACACGCGCTGCAGCATCTCTTGCGCCGATGGTCATTCTCCGCAGACACTAGTCGCCATGGCCTAAATTCGTCAGGAGGACTATGATTGGTCTTCACGGTGGTACGCCTGTTGGAATATATACAGCAATCACGCAGTTATTAGTTAGACGCTGCCGCTACAAAGGTAGAAGGCCCAACAGCAGATTGGGTTTGTCTGATCTGAGGTTCTTATTTAACTCGCATCTCTAGCCCTACCTCTCTAAAACCTGAGAGTATTCCACAGTTTTGTCGACGTTATTGTCGTTGTTTACAAGTAATCAAGTCCTTATCAGTGTTTTAAATTCCCAGTTATCTTTTAAGTCGGCCAAAGTCTAATCATTGGCGTGATCAATGCTATATTTAGTTTGTAGACCTACACTGTAATACCTAAAGTAATAAGTATTGTCGATGTTATAAAATAAGATGTACCTGTCAGTTGAGGCGTGCCAGGCTACCTAGTGTTTACACAGGTGACCTAGACACGAGAGGACCATTTAGACGTCCCGCTCATTAGCGAAGGTAATTAGCCCTCATTAGCTAGATCAGCAAATTATTGAGCGTTTTTTTATGATAACATGTCATTGATGCAGGGCTACATTGTCTCCTAGTACTCTTGATACGAGTTTGCACGTAACATTGTATCATAGCACCTACTTGTGTATTATTTACATAGGAAGGTGAGTAGCGGCTTATCCATGTTACCGGCCAAACCCGATTTCAGGACAAACTAGTTTTACCTAGGATAAACTAATTCTTCCTATACGCTTCAGGACAAACTAGTTTTACCTAGTCTAAACTAGTTCTTCCTATATGCGATAGGATTAATTGGTATAGCCTAGTCCAAACTAATGTTTCCTAAGCCCGATAGGATAAATCAGTTTAGGCTAGGCCAAACTAGTTGATCCTGATACGGACTAGTTTAGCCTAGGCAAAACTAGTATGTCCTGAAATCGGGTTTAGCCGGTAACACATATAACTGCAACACACTACTGCTGCATATTTGTAAAAACCCTTCGCTTTATAGTCTTGGATTTTATCAAAAAAAAAAAAAAAAACTTTTTATTTCAGACTTAATTGGTCCATAATAATATTAGTGAGACTTAAAAACTATGTTAAAAGAAAATAAAAAATATGAAATTAATTTAGGTATTTGCCGCCCTCAGGGGCCCCAGGCACACGGACTTGCGCCTGA
Organism: Hecatera dysodea; assembly: GCA_905332915.2. Lineage (NCBI taxonomy): Eukaryota > Metazoa > Arthropoda > Insecta > Lepidoptera > Noctuidae > Hecatera > Hecatera dysodea. The sequence goes on from HG995303.1 coordinate 302,849, forward strand.
ACCCAGTGCCTCAGAAGGGGGCTGTCCAGCTTGTGGCTGAGCACTTTCAGGATGGTGTTGGTGCTCCCACGCGTACATCATCGAAGCGATGCGGCGCCGCAACACAGTGTGAAAGCCGTCTGTGTGCGCGTGCGCAAACATCGCAGACGCACTACAGCAGCGTGGGAGCCCCACCAGCACCCTTTTTTTTTTTTTTTTTTTTTTTCTGGATGGGAAATCATCAAATGACCCCTCCCGCCCTGGGTAGAGCGGTAGGGAGTGTCAGACTTTTACTGACTAAAACCCACCCGTGATCCTTCTTGTGCCCTATGTATCCAGGGCCGCGGTAACTCTTTCGAACAAATTCCGCAACCCTAGCAGGCACCGACCCTATGGGGTCCCGTCCTTGGTGCTGACGGCTCCTTCGGCGCGCGTGGAACACAACGCGTCGTCGACTCAACCTGGTATCGGACGGCGAGCCACCCACGCTCACCGTCCCCAGGCATCAGCCATCTGCGGCACCACTGGCGCTGCAGCCTTAGCCGCTCCTCCTCCAGCCCTCCTCCCACCCCTCTTCGCCGGGGCCGACTTGGTCGTCGCCGGCGTCGCGGGCGCCGGCGTCACAGGCGCTGGCGCAGCTCCCGCCTTGGCCTTCGCCCGGCTGGACGTTCCCTGGCCAGCAGCCACCGCGGCCGCGTAAGAAGCCGCCTTCTGCTGTCCCGGGGGCCTCTGTGCCGCCGCCAACGGGGGACGCCGGATCATGTCCTCCAAGACGGACACCTGCCTCCGGAAGGGAGCCAGCTCCTGCCGCACCAGGCTCCGCACCTGGCTCAGCACCTGGCTCCCCTCCAGCGCCGCCGGACTCGGCCCCCCCTGCGGCTCCTCCGAGGCCGCTCTGGCCATGCCAGCCAGGTCCCTCCGGAGCGACTCATTCTCCGCAATGAGTCGCTCCGTTACGGCCGCGAGGCGGGCGACCTCCGCCCGCAACTCTGTCGCCTCTCCGGACCCGACGTTGTTGGCCGCCGCTGCCGCCAAAATGGAGGCCTTGGCCGCGCTGATGGCTTCCCTCTTAGAGGACTGCTTCCTCTTGAAGGCCACAGCGCGGATCGCGGCCTCCACTACCTCCCCAAATTGAGCCCTCCGCTCCTCGGCGGTGGGGGGTACCTCTCCCGGGGCCTCCGAGTCGTCAGAGTCGAGAGTAGGCGGAAGAGTAGAGGGAGCCCTACGACCGCTCCCTCCAGGGCGACGCCCCACCTCCACCAACCTCCCGGCCCGACTCTCCACCTCCCGGGTAGGAGGAGCCAACCCCCTCCCCGCCTCACAGCCCCTGCCCCGCCTAGCGGTGGGGATCTTGCGGGCGGAGGCAAACTCGCCCTCGGAGGACGACTCTTTGTCATCCTCCCGTCTGGGCCGCTTGCGGAAGAACTTAACGTTCTCCGCAGCAGCCCCCCCTCTTTCGTCTCCAGAGCCCGCCGAGCTGACCGTTACTAGGTCTGGCGCGGAGCCGGAATCCAACTCCGCACCACCCCGGCGCTCAGGCGAACTCTCCTCTATGCAACCGTACGCCATCAGCTCCTTAAAGGAGGCGGACTCGGATGACGACGATTGGGAGCCTCCTCGGCTCGTGTTGCCACTGGCAAGCGGAAGGCGTTTGGTGCCCACCCCAGAGTACGGAGGGCAGCCCGCCGAAGCGGGGTGGAATTCCCCGACCGCTGACCAGTCGGGACCCACCTGGGGACTCATTTTACATTCGCCTTTTTTCATATTTGTTCCTTTTAAGGGTGCGGTCCCTGTTCGCTCCGCCCCTTCTCAGGGCCCTCTCTCCTAACTCACCTCTCCACCTGCTCGCTGCTCCCACAGTCACGTCTGATAATCAGACGCGTACCAGAGAGCAGCGAGCAGGCGTGTGTCTCTCTTGGTCTGATCCCTCACTTGCGACCTTCCGGCATGAGTGGCTCTACCGGGAAAGCTCGCAAGATCATTGGGACGCTCAAGCCCCACCACGACGACAACGTGGAGACACATTCGGTGGGGCCCACCAGCACCCTGAAAGCGTTATTATATTGAATTCGGAGAGCGTTGATGGCCCGCTGCGTATAGCTGACCCACAGGTGTAGAGAGTTTGGCAGAATGCTTTAAACAGTGTGATTTAAAGGATAAAGGTCATAATGTCTCTTCTATATTTTTCCTAAATAAGCCTTTTCGGAACTGTGTTCCGGCTTCCATTCTACCACCCGCTGGTAGAACTGATTGCAGACTTTCAAGCTTCTGATAATTTTTAAAGACTAGCTGACCCGGCAAACGTTGTTTTGCCACAAAAAAAAAATAAAAAATGTAGGGGTAGACCACCCTTAACAATTAGGGGAATGAAAAATAGATGTTGGCCGATTCTCAGACCTACTGATTAAACTGATTATGCATATAAAATTTCATAAAAATCGGTCCAGCCGTTTCGGAGGAGTATGGTAACTAACATTTTGACACGAGAATTTTATATATAAGATAGACAAAACATTCAAGTTTCTACAGCAACTAAGATAAATTCCTAATCTCCCTGAGCAGGAGTTTATTTATTTATATCATCGTTCTGCCGGGGACATGACGTGGTGGTCTGCGCCTTTTGTACAGGTTTTGGTTGTTTACTTGTCTTTATATTTAGCTTAGTCTGTGTTCCTACATTGGGCACGTTTTTTTAGTCTTAAAACTACTTCGTAGCTTACTGTCTACGTGAGTCCTTTTTTTTAAAGCTTGTAAATACTTTTTTTGTTTGTATAATTATATAATATTCATGAGTCCCCTGTCCCCTACTCAGATTTTTCTCTACTAGGTTCAAATAGGCACCACAGGGTGAATTTTCACGAGGACGTGGATGATCAAAATTTTAAAGTATGAGGAATATCGAAAGATACTTCAAGGAGTCTCAAGCCCAAGTTTAATGTAAACTAAAACTGCATGAATTGATTTCTGTCAAATGATCTTATTAAATGACTAGCTATGCCTTGTTAGCTGCGACTTGACTACAATAAACAAACATGCGATTTCAGCAATCCCGAAAGATTTACTATCGTTTACTAAAGAGATCCGTTTCCTATCTTTGTTCTTCATCAGATCTTCACCAAACTAGAAAGGGACCACGTTGAAATACTAAGATGCTCTTCCAAACCATCGTACACAATTTTACTTTTTCATTTTATATCGACAAGAGGGAATGAGAACGTCGTCAATATAAACTAAGGCACGCATTATTAGGGATAACTCAAATACTAGTCGTCAGATATCAACCAAATTTTGTAGGTACGACAAGCACCAGCTTTCGAATATAAAAAGAAGAATATCAAAATCGGTACACCCAGTACAAAATTATGAGATAACACACACAAAAAAAAATACAGTCGACTAGAAAACCTCCTCCATTTTTGGAAAACGCTTAAAAACTCGATTGCATCAAACTTTTCCTAATGCTAAATATAATGCTAGTGTCAAATGAACTGTCAAATCCTAAAGAAATTACCATTTTTATTAGCACTAACATTACCAGTAGCACAAGTAAGTGCTTGGCGCAACTAAGTTACATACGTATGTACCTACGTATGTAACTTAGTTGCGCCAAGCACTTGCTTCATTACAATACATTGCATACTCATACAATTATTTTAAATTATTTTGACCTTTTTAGATCTTTTGACTCCCCACTTATAAAAGCTTGTTTTTAAAAAAGTTTGTTTTTCTTTATTATTAACTTTTTGGTACTTAGGCGTATTTAATTTTGTGATTTGGGATTTATTAAGCCAATATAGTATGGCCTGTGGATATTATCAAGGACCGAAACAAATCAAACGAGCCCAAAGGAAATATTGTAATACTGTGCCCAAAGTTTATGCAGTTACCTATGTCTTTTTATTGCAGACGATGGCCACTTTCCTGCTCCATTATAAGACCTTTGATACTATCCAAGGTTAAAGTTCACATCAAGACGAATCAAACGAGTCCAAACTCGATGTAGCTATGTCGCTTTATTACGGAGATCCAATGGCCACCTTCCAACTTCATCATCAGACCTTTGATACCATCTAAATTCAAAGTACTTATCAACACAAATCAAACGAGCCCATACTCGATGCAGTTAATATGTCCTTTTATTACGGAGTGCTTATAATGTTTTTTTTTTTCTTAACACTTTAGATTTAAATATCTTTTGATAGAGTGAAGCGATTGCGATGAAACAAAACTAAGTTATTCTCTCAGTTACGCACAATTATAATTTATAAAAGTTTTCTATATTACTTTTGTACTGTCTACGTGATCCGTGCTCATCCAAACAGATAAAGTGGTTTCTGTTAGTTATCTTTTAACACCCCGGCTATTTTTTTTTAATTTTTGTAATGTACAAAAACGACTCTTCTGCAGATTTATTATATGTATAGAAGATGTAGATTGGTAAACAAAAGTACCCGAGCAAATAACTCGGTAGTCTTTCTTTGCCAAAAGCCAAATCCTTACTAATTCTACTAACTTTGTCTTTCTCTACTTAGCAATTGCGTACATTATAGTTTCAAAATGTTCAGAAGTATTGTTTGACTATGGTTCTGTACTGCCTGGCTAAATGAAGCCCTGCTTTGGTCCTTCGAGCCGGATACGTCCAGCCAGTCCTAGGTTAGGATTATAAATGTATTCTTTGAACAACACAGACTTGTTTCTCAGCGAAATAGACGCCCGATTCCTCTTCATAGTGGTATGTTAATTCAGGCAGTAGATCCCGCGGCGCGGCGGGCGGCGCGCAGCGTGTGAACGCAGTCACGTTCCGGGCCGGATGCGGCGCGTACGGCACGCCGCCGTTGGTAATCGCGCTAATTGCGGCCGCTCCGGCTGCTCGGCCGCCCCGCCCCCAGTGCCGGCGCACGGCTCTCGTTACGAGCTGCACGGAGCCTCCGCAAGAGGAGCCATACCCTCGCGCGGTGTTGTCGGTCTTCTCGTGAAATGGTTGTAGATATTTCATAAAACGGAAAATATCCGCTGCCCATCATACTCGAACGCAGTAACGTAAAGTTCTCTTATGTCAAATTGAAAAAAAAAAAAAAGTTTAAGGCTAGACGGAGCTTATTCAGTTTCAATACAAACAGACGTTTACGCTAACGCGATCGAGAACGTTAAAAAACTTGCGCTAAGGCCACGTATACTAAAATAGTAATAGTGTCCATCGATAGAGGCGCTGATATCGTGTTGTTTTAGTGACAGTACTGAACTGATGTTCCATCTTGTTAGTACGTATGAACTGACAGCTCACATCATGTCCACATATAAGTTCGGCGGACAATAGTAGTAGTAGGTAGTTAACTAAATCTAATTAGTCCGTCAGACAGATTTCCCAAAAATATTGTATATAATTATATATATAAAATAATAATATTGTACATTATAATTATTTTCCTAAAAATATAGGTTTCATGAAATGGTCGGCCACATCATAAAATGGCGAATTCTGATATTATTATTCTGATTCGCGATATGGGCACCACATATACCTACATATATACTAAAGCTATTTTCATGCCTGTCTGGTGTAGTTATTTACATGTAAATAGTTATGTGACCTGTAATTGTAATAATCTTCTGGTTTGACTGTCTGCCCTCCGCTAGGATGATATCGAAGTAGAGATAAACAGAGTAAAGATTCAGTTTAACTCAATTTCGATACAATTGCAGCTGAACCATTTAACTGGGATTGAGATCCATAGTAACATACGTACCTAACGTAGCCAGATATAATGTATTGTGAGTGATGGTATTGTGCAAAACTGTGTAGCTCCACCTGCTGCTGCGCCGGTACATCTTCGTAATAACGTTAAGTCAATAATAAGCACGCCAGCACGCCAGCACGCCGCCACGGTGCACGCCATGCACGCCCGCTGCGTCCGCGCATTTTCGCGCACACCGCTTTACGTTGCTTTTATAATATACCAGCTCACCCTCACATTTTCGAATGCAGAAAGAGAAAAATACGTTTCGTGCAACATTTATCAATCAGGCGCTTCGACCAATAGGTCGAAGCGTGATATTATAGGTACAAGCCGGTAGCCTTTCTCGATAAATACACAGACTGAACACCGACAAGACGTTACCACAGATTACTAAATAGTTACTACGTAAACGTTACTTCGGCGGGACTGTCACTGGTAACTGGCAAAGATCACTGTCACATCGCCTGGATCCTGCGCGGTAGAACTGAACTGTGAACACTTCAGGGTTTATTGAATAGGGACTCATCTTGTGAACATGTACGTTACGTACTACTTGATTCTGATTCAGCCAGATGAATTTGTTTCGTAACAACTGTCATAAATTACAGATCAATAAAAAAAATATCTCAAAATAATTAGGAAGGTACTCTTCTCCTTTTATTTTTAGGCTATTAATATCATTTGTAGGGTTGCCAACCATATTTTATAAAACGTATCTTACTTTATTTTTGATAAATATAAATATACTTTGCTAGGCACATTACATTGTGTAATTAAATTCAGCTCTCAAAACGGTGAAGGAAAACATCGTGCGGAAACCGGCATGTCCTAGAACCAAAAACTCGAGGACATGTGACATTCACCAACCCGCACTGGGCCCGCGTGGTGGACTACGGCCCATTCCCTCTCCTAGAGAGGAGGCCTTTGTCCCAGCAGTGGGAACATTAAAAGACTGATTCTGCTTATGCTTATACTTTATACTTTTGCATGAAAATAAAGTACCTAATGGGAAAATACTTTATTTCCAATCTGTACTGTGAATACTGTGATGCGTAAAACGCATAGAAATATAAAATACAGGAGAAGTGGCAAGGGGGCGTGTCGGTGTCCACGCGACATGGTCTGGGCGAGCATGTCTAACGCAATGGTCGAATCCGCGAACTAGTGCGCTTCCGACCGTGTGCGTGATAAGATATAAGAATTCCGTGTTGTTCAGTGTTTTTTTGTAAAAACCGAAGCCTAAACCAAAACTTTGTTAATTATGGAATCACTTACCATATCAAAATACAAGTATTTTACTATATTTGTCTTTAAAATCATGAAAAACAACAAATCTTAAAATATTTCTTGCTTATACTATGTTATTTTTGTTTTTAAATGTCAAAGCGACAATAACATATTACTATGAATACACTGCTCCTTAACCACTACCTAAGTTTGTCGCTAAGTGACTGGATGAGCAATGTAAAAATCACAAAACGATACTTTAGCAAGCCGATGTATCGCATAGTACGGCCGCTGCTTCTTGCCGCGAGTTAGTGATGTAATTGTGCAGATACACTGTCGACAACAATGTCGATTGTTGAATGAAATATTACAAAAGTGTACCAAACTTTCTTAGATTTCATTAAATTTTTGGTAAATAATCGTTCAAGTGTTTTTGGCTTTGAATTATCGTATTTATGCCTTATCCTCGTGCTACTTCCTTACTTTTTATGGTAATTGTATTTTACTTTCGATAAAGTTTCGAATGCATTATAGTAATCGGCATGTTTAAGATAATATATTAGTGACCTTTGCTTAAAATTATTTGTTATACATGGGCAGCATAGTGTGTGTAATAAATGCCAGAATCGATAACTTTCCGATTAGTCAATCACTAGCGTATATGTAAAATAAATTGCTTTTGCACAGCACAACGATACCCACCGTTGTTTTTGTGTGAGTAAGTTGCACGGTGTACTGTAAATATACGCTGTGTTTATTAGGATAAGGTTTATAATTGATTGTGTAGTACAGTCCGATTTTAGAAATGCGGGTGTGTGCGCGACTGCGTACTATTGCTTTTACTGAACTGCATTCGTAGTAGTTGCCGGGTGGTAGGGCAAAACAGGAGACACAGGTTCCGATACATTTTCGGCTACAGGGCATATCTCCTTGTTTATTATATCTATGGTAAAACGAAACAGTCATAATTATGGTTACAGAACGTACCTTACACACGAAAAAACAAGGTACTGAACGAACTGAAGTTCCTAACATATATTTGAAAATTTAAATTGAATATATTTAACCCTTTACACCCGAGGGTATACGATAGTGCGAGTAACTTTAAAAAAATCTGAAGTCCGCGCGGATTCATTTTTGCGAACGCAACCGACGACGATCGATCGTGAGAGATGTGTACTTCACGTGTAGTGGCGCCCGAGTCGTAGAAGAGTTGTTAGTTTGTCTCAATCGGAGGTAAAAGATGGCTGCGTATTTTGATCCGACCGGTGGCACGGGTAAGTATTATGTTTTACTGTCTATTCTTATATTTTGAGTATTGTTTTTGTTTTATTTTACAATATAAACACTAATCTAATGAAATACAAACTATTTTTGCTATTTTAGTTAGTGAGTTAGAAAAAAATTGTACCTAAACTTCAAGTAGCACGGTCGTGGCCCTTCGGTCGTAACCCGATAAATTGATTTGAACTTAGTTTTCTGTTTATTGATATTTAGTTGGTATTGTGGCTAAGTAGTTGTTTCTTTTTTTGTTTTAGTGCTTCCTATATCTGATGACCGTATCTTCGAACTCCTTGGCGATGGAAACGAGTCAGACATTGAAGAATTCCACGACGCAGAAGATTCAGAAACTGAGCCGCGTGTTCTCGCTGAACTTGTGGGCGAGGACGAGTATTCTGAAGGTTAAGGCGATGAAATAGTACCTGAACCTGTAAGTCAGGTAACGACCCCAAATAGGGGACGCTCTCATAGTACTACTTCGCGGCAGATTAGACGCAGAGGGAGTTCTCGTGGTACTGCTTCGCAGCGAGTGCAATCACGGAGAGGACGTTCTCGTACTACGGCAATTCAGCGAAATCTGCAGCAACATGGTCATGGAGACACCTGGAAGAATATTCCTTTTAACGATAAGCCACATGAATATACTGTAACTGTACCAAAAAACCCAGTTCGTACACCATCTGAATATCTTCAAGATTATTTTGATGAAGGTTTCTACGAGGATACTGCTCGGTGTACAAACTTATATCACATGCGGAAGACTGGCCAAGCACTCAAAACTACAAAAGCGGAAAGAGCTAAAGTGTTTGGTGTGCATATTCTTCTCATGGGATGCCTTCCGTACCCACGAATGCCGATGTACTGGCGAGTACTGGCAAAATAGTTAACTTTACGCAATGCAAACATTGATGTAGCGGCTCCTAAAATTATCCACCAGTACAACCAGCACATGGGAGGCGTTGACATTCTCGACCAGCAAATGAAATATTACCGTACCTTCATCAAGACAAACAAATGGTCTTTGAAAGTTATTATACACTTTATGGATTTGGCGTTAGTCAATTCTTGGCGACTATACAGAAATGATTGCGTAGCAAATGATTACCCGAGAAAGGACATTCTGACTCTACTGGCTTTTCGTTTCAGTGTTGCTGACACTTTAACCAATTTTCCAGAAAAAAACCGCCGCGACGACGTAGACGTCGATTCTGAAAACGAGCCAACTCCTATCAATAGGCAATACAGACCAATACGTCCATCACAGGGCAAAAGATATGACGGATACGACCACCTGGCTGTGTTTGATGACATAAAAGCACCAAGGTCTTGCATGATGGAGGGATGCCATAACCGATCAAAGATCAAATGTTCCAAGTGTGGTGTTTATCTGTGTCTTTCTAGAAACCAAAACTGTTTCCAATTGTATCACCTCAAACCATAATATTTTGTAACGTTTTCCCAACTATGTTAATTTTTGTTATTCTTACTACATTTTATAATAATTTGTGATCTCATTTTTGTTCCTAAAATTTTAAATAACTTTTATTTTGTGATTTTAAGTTTGACAGACGTTGCCTTTGTTTATTTTAAGAATTTTATTGATTTTTGATAAATAATTAGTTAGAAGAAGGTTTAATTTATTGTTAAATGATGAAAACTGATTAATGAAGGTTATTCAAATAAATAAATAATGATTAGTACTTCACTCGTTGTTATTTTTTGAGAAAAATCAAATTAAGACGATAACACTCACTATTGTGAGACTTGTAGGTTATACCTAAGTGCCACGATCGTGAGGGCACGTTTTCAGGAAAACTGAAAATTCTGAATTTTTTGTTGCATTTTTCCTAGCTTCCTTACACTCCTAGAAAAGCCCTCAATCAGCTTTTTCTTAAATATTTGCAACTTTTTTTGTTCGGGTGTAAAGGGATAAGTATTTTGAAATGTTACTTACAGTTACAAAGGCATTGTACATTAAAACATCAAAATATTTCGAGTCAGTAATAGTAAAATCCAGTTTTCTAAACTAATATTACTTATAAAGAGGGACATTTTTAAGTTTTTACATATATTTCTCTGGAAGTACTTATCTGATTAATCGGATCATCGTTATACGTTATTTTACCCAAAAAAAGTTGGCAACACTAGTAATTTGCCAAGTATTAACTTGACTGGCTGGACTTCGTTAAACCTGCAGGAATCCAACACAGCACAGTAGGTACAGAATGCTCATTTTCACACAGACGCGTAGACGGTTTAGTTAACAATTTTATTTTTGTAAATTGTTGTTTGAAAGCGTCGGGACAGGTTTGTGCGCTCGTGAGATCTGCGCAGATTTGCGCAAGCAACCCCCGCTACCCCGCCACCCCGCACCTCACTATCACAGTTATTTATGAACAGAGTAAGTCCGCAGCCGAGCAACGGGTAGGTAATTATTAGCAATAAGAATGTGGCGCCGTGATCTGTTTTATATTAGAGCTTTAATAGCATACGTAGTCAGACAAATAGGTACTAGGAACAGGTTCCGTGCATGTTTTATACCATAGATATAATATTTCTATGTTTTATACCTAGATACCTGACTATGCTTCTTGATAATATTAATTATATAACATTCTTAAGTTTTTCCTACAAACCGCTCATGGGGCTGGCGGCGAAGAGAGGTAAAAGCGAGGTTTTACCGCGACTTGCCAGAGTACATGCCTGTGTGAACAACATTTACCTTTCATCATTAGAAATCAAAGACCATACAGCCTCGAGAGGTTACATGGTCGTTGTGAGAAATGGTCTTCCATCAATTTGACGTCGGTAGTATCGAAAAGGTTCCAAGTTACGAGGTAGTCGGGCCATGCCCGCTGAGCGCCGGCGGCGCACACGTTCAAGCTATTGTTCGCGGAAGGGGCGCGCGGCAGTAGCGTGGGCGACACATTAAAACCTTACTTAATTGCTCCCCGGGGTCAGCACACTAATTAGCATAGCATTCGCGAGGCGACCCAGCGCGGCGCGCGCAATACGGGGAACCAAATAAGCAAGTTGTCACTACTCACTAAACTGGAATAATATGTGATGAAGTACTGATGATTTGCCACTAAATTAGAGGATATCAGTTTTAAGTAATAGCTCTTTACTGAATTAAATACCTACCTACTTAAGAGCTCATTCGAATGCGAATGCTCTAGCGATAATACCTAGGTAACGGCCATCTCAGAATCTATTCTAATATAAAGTTATTAGTACAATGCATCTGTCAGTATCATTAAGTTATGCACATGCGTTTGTCAAATAGAGTGGTCCCCGACCGCGGCGCGTGGCGGCGCGGCGGGCGGCGGGGCACCTCTACTTGCGGGACCGCGGGTGGTCCAGCTGAACCGAACTGAGTCGTTTAGTGAGACCAATAACATGAATTGCTGCGACTTGTTATAAGAGCCAGGATGCGACGGTGGCGGGTGACCAGCTGCAGCGCGCCGGCAGGACTCGACAGGCGCGTGTTACTGCATGGGAACACAGCGTGGAGGCGTCTCGCGAAGTGTCGAGAGATAGAACTATGTGAGGTGCTACGCTTTGAACTACAACTACACTAGGTCACGGATAATCTGCACTAGGTATATTAACAGAGAGTGTAATGCGCAACTGATTCGACATTAGTTATAAGTACGCTCTCGGTAAGACATGCTCAATATTTGTCCATTTTTAAAACATGACAAAATACTCAATACTCAATACTCAATACATTTATTGCTTCTTTAAATATTTAGGTTCTATGCTTTTTGTTTCATAATTGTTATTGTATATATTTATGTATAATGTATTTATTGTATATACATATAATTAGTGTACACTGTACCTAAGACTACCTACAGTACTGTATTTCCTTTTCTCTTTAAAATCCATCCAAAGGTTGTCTTGAAAAGATCGCTTTTAGCGATAAAGCCGCCCATTGTGTCACCCTATGTAATGTTTTCTTCATCTATATTTTCTGTAACTTATATGGTGTACATAATAAAGAGTACCTATTCTATTCTATGTATAGGCAAAAGTATTAAAAATAACGCTTGTTTCCTTTTAGCAAATTGAAAATACATCGATTTATGTAGCATCAGACGGAGCATACGAAGGAACGTCTCCAAACCTAAGAACTGCTGGTGACCCGCAGATGTCTGACTCTGTAGACTTCTTGTGACAAACTGCTGCATCATGTTGACAACAAAACGATTCGAAGGTGTCGGGGAGCCTTGAGTTCCCTGTGCCCTATGATCCGCTACTTGGCTAGGCCAGAAAATCTGAAAAATTGTAGAACCGGTAGGTCGCTAACATGTTTTCAGTTTATGTCGCTTCACAATTTCTCGGAAAGACTTCGAGAGATTATTGACTATCAAATTCTGATGCGTAAAAAGTATTCCAAATGTTCAGTTGACAATTTATCGAGAGTTTACAATCTGCCAAGATATTTTATAATCTGGTGACGTATACGTTCCATACAAATGGGTAGAGAAACCTATTGGTATATTTTATGATACCACTTAATTGTACAGTACTTAGAACTAAATAGTGATTAAAATAAATTAATCGCGGGTGGTGAAATCGCCACAAACAATCAAAAGCATTAATTGAATTGCCTTTAGACAAGGTTATAAAACGTATTAATGCTTATTACGGAGACTCCTTGTGCGCTATAAACTGATGAATGGTTTCTGTAAAAGGTAATTAAAATATTTGGTGTGTGTTGTGCGAGCGCGCGGGGGCAGGCGGGGCGCGGCGGGGGAGGCGGCGGCGGCAATTAACCGCATAATTAGCGTTAATCATATCGTTTGATGTCGCCGCCGCCGCCGTGTGCGGTACACGACGCGAGGACCACTTACATTTATGCAAAAGTACTTCAAAACTTACGTCCAATAGCCAAGATGTCAGATTGCAGAAGCAACCTACTCGTGATAGCTACTTAGTGTTTGATCTGCCGCATCGATAGCGCTACAAAGTCCTTATCAACTGAGCTTTACGTTAAATTCTCGAAAGAGCAGACATTAAGTACCGACGAGTTGCAGCTGTACAAACTTGGTAGCTGTAGAACGGTCGGCCTGTTCATAAATTGACGGCATCTTACGTTATTGCTGGAGCTACTGGCTCGGCTGTCCGCTGCGTGTAATTGGATATTTAATCCGTTTATCACCTTGTAACTACACACATTGTATGTGAGAGCCGTTGAGATGTAGACAGCTTTAGTGGACCGACAGAATCTTTTGTAAGGTCCCTTTATAGGTTCATTGACTATGAATACTATTAATGTCCTTATTTGGAATTATATGTGGATATGACTGACGTGCCCAAAGTCTGTTTCTTCGTTTTAACACAGCAGCACTCTGTTTTGGTTGATACCGAGTCGGTGACAATTTGACCCAGACAACTGTTGCACTAATTAGTCACTTTATTACTACTTTACTTACACTTAACTACTGGTTTTGAAGACTTAATTCGAAGGGGATGACGGGGGCTAAAATGAGCGTCCGTTGTATTTCATAGTTTGCCTCCATGTTTTAGGAATATTTTAAAATGCCTAGGTACCTATTCAATATTAACTTGATTGTATAAATCGTAATTTCTTATGTAAATATATTGGTATTTACCATTTGATTCTGCTTATTTATATTTCATGTTCCCATATTTTAGCAATGCCATTAGCTTAGGTAATATTGAATCTGTAATCAGTTTCTGTGAGAGACTGACATTAATTAGCAATCAAGAACTTGCGATTGCGCCTGCGCAGTCCCCCAGCGACGTTACGAAATGAATACCTGCCAAATGATTGTGCGGACGATTAAATAAAATGACACCCTGATGGATGCGAGTTGTGAACTTGTGACTTGCAGTACCTTCACAAGTAACTACCTACACTATCTACTCTACAGACCATAGAAATATAAAATTATCTATGCTACAGACTGACTGTTCTGTGATTTTGTAATGGTTCGTTCGTGTAACTTTTGATGAAAAAAAAGCGTTCTAATTACAGTTGCAATATCATCTCGGCGATAATAATGTGAAAGAATTGTTAAAATATAGGAAAATGAGAGGTTTTTTGGACCGTCTGCGACTGCGATGCAAATGCGGACAATCCTCTGATACTATTACCTATGTTACAATAACAATACTATTTAACCTTCTTTTAATACCATTCATAAAATGACCTAATGAATTTCGGTTAAGTTAGGTCTAACGGATCTAGTACCTACGCAAACCGCCTTGTAGGATGTAGGTACGTTTGACTCAAAGCGGTGCATTGTATCTGTGTGACAGTAATGAGAGATACAATAAAGAAGTCATAGAGGAGGAAGTGACGTCATAAATACGGCGGATCGGACGACCAATTATATTTGATTGAGCGGCGGCTGTTCGGGAACTAAGGCGACGCTTAGGGCTCACACACATTAAACACTGAACTTGGGCCTTAATTTATTAGGGCGCATTGACTTCTGTGCAGTCGATTTACGAACGAACCTGTTTTAAACTAAAATAATGAGTTTGGTTTTAGCACAATTTTAGTGGAAGAAAACGTTTTATAGTTCAATAATCCAAAATGAATAGATGACTCCAAACAAAATGAGTTAGGGGGTGCGGGACGTTGACGGTGATGATGATTAATGTGCAGCCTTCGTGAAGTAAATTAAATTGATTCCCTAGCGTGTGTCTGATCCCTTAACGTTAATTGCTTGTCGTAGCGAGCCGAACAACAGACGTCGCGGGGCGGAGGTGGAGGACGCAAAAACTAGCGCCGGCGACGATCCGTTGTTGCCGACCCTCCAGCATACCTGCTCTCGATGACTGACGTACTCGTACGAGATGAGACGTAGGTACTATGCCAAAGCATCAAGTTCAGGAATGTCTGTCGAGTCCGTTATGTCTATCCCTAACAAGGATGCAGATGTCTTTAAGTTTGATTAAAGATTGCTGGTTGGAGAGGTGGGGGGGTTCTGCTACTTGGGTGGTATCTTTGTATTTTACAAAAACCGTGGATATCAATGGTTATACGGGGACCTTAACAAGTGCCTGCTCATATCACTACATATATATATATATATCATTCACTGCCTGGCTAAGGGTTAAGGATGATGTTATGTAAATCTAAAATAAAATTGTAAAAAAATAATAGTAAACAAAAATATCACTGTAATGGTTTCAAATCCTCTCTATAACCATTACAGTGATATTTTTTTTTTATCACGAGGAGTAATTTGGCCGAATACCGAATGTTCGGCGAGGTTCTTGGCCGAAGCGCCGAAAATTCGGCCACACTTAGTGCTTTCCGCTGGGGAAAAGTCACAACTCGTCACCGTACGAGTTTAAACTTAAATCTGTTAATCACGAGTTCACGCCAGAACTGCTGAACCGATTTAACTGAAATTTGGTGCACAGATGCCCTAGAGCTTTAGAAAGGACATGGAAAGATAATTTACGCGGACTAAATCGGAAAAAAGCTAGTAATAAAAAAAAATGCTATTCGGTATTCGGCCGAATGGTTAACCATATTCGGCCGAATACTGAATATCGAAAAAAAGTAGCCGAATACCGAATAGTTGCCGAAAATTCGTGGCATCTCTAGTTTCAAACATAATTATCACTTTTCAATCAGTCTGGTGCGGTTAGTGGCATTTATTTTAGTTCTATCACAGGTCTGATGCTACCAACTGCATCAGAGTGCTTGGAGAGCGGAGACGTAGTGCCCGCGTGATGCTCTCCGAGCGACCGCGCCGGGCCTCACTGCGATGACGTATTCTCAGAAGTGCGGCGCTCGGCAGGACATGTTCCCTTCCGTCATTTGGTCCATGTAAGGCAACATCAGGGCACTGCTAAGACAGGCTTCAGTTCGTTTGTGTATCATTAAGTAGGTTTTCCCGTGGCCTCCAGAGGAGCCGTAGGTTAAAGTACGTAAGTAATTAGATTTTACCAACATCTCAACAGATAAAATCTATAAGCATGCTAAATACCTGATTTAGCATGCTTATAGAATTTATCTAAAATCTACAAGTCCCAATATTGGGCACGCCACTATTGCGGCCCTATTTGAGGAGTGGTTGGAGAGACGCCGGATGTAGGTAACCAAAGATGATATTATTAATATTTAAGAGTGAATGTAACTATGATAATCAGAGATCGGAATAGCTAGAGCTAATAGTTATATTAGCTCTAGCTATTCCGATCTCAAGTTCGATCGAAGTTCAAAGAACAGAGACAAAAAAAGTGGTGACTTCCTTACGACTAATTTTTTTCGAATATTTGTTCCGAGTTTCGAGACATCACTTAAGTATATTTAATACTGTCATTAATACAAGTAACCTAATCGAATTAATTTTACTTTTTATAACACGCTTTTATTATTCTGTTTATTTTTAGTTCCAATAACTCTACATAATTAACAGGTACTTAAATGGTTTGAAAAGCTTTACAAATGTTTTATTGACACGCTTTTTTTTTAAACAAACTAGGAGACGAATTCGATATTTGTTATTATACTTTATTAATTATGGTTTTACTTAAAGAATGTTCGGAAACATTAGTCCCGAAAAAATATTTTGTCGTAAGGCGTTTCCAATTTGCCTCTGTTCTTTTTTTAACTTTAGGTAGTTTAGCTCACCTTTTTCCGATCACTGATGATAATTAAAAATGCAAACCGTATGTCATTTACGACGTACTTCTCGTAGATGTCGTGTCGCGCGCCGCCATCTTGCGGCGTCGCGGCGCAACTGCGCACTGGACAAGACAGAGCAGTCACAGAAGGTGCACTTTTGTACAACGAAGCGATTCTTTTAGTGCAACTATTTTAGCGAAACGAGAAGTTAAGGTGATACGATATAGTTCTGGCTGGTTGTCGCAGGCAGGCGTCACGCTACGACACAGCGCTATCATGAAAATATATTTTTAAACCGACTTCTATAAGAGTTCGTTTTTTTTTTAATTTAGGAAAAAAATATGTAGTACAATTTTGAGCTTTCTTGCTTGGTCTTTAGGAGCTTTATACAACGTGTAACGGAATAAACGCAATACCTGAAAACTGGGCACTTGGTGGTACTCCTCATTTATCAAAAATTGCGAAAATAAAAATCCATACATTTATCTGCGCACAACTCGGGATAATTTACTGAACATCTGATTTTTTTTTCGATTTCTGGTTTGGTCCGACGGTAAAAATTGTTCCTGATTAATACCGTGACTCCCTTTTCGGGCGGCAATTAAGGCCTTAACCGTATACCTACAACGTATACGGTTAAAATGACTGAAATTCTGAAACGGGGTCAATGTCTACCTCATTAATAGGCGTTCAACTGTTCAAGAGGAAATTGTAGCTAAGTGTTACCCTTCTGGCGTCTCCCTGCGGTGCGGCGCGGCGACAAATGTCCGCGATTACGATCTGCGTGTGCGCAGCCACACTGATCTCATTTAATTCGTCACATTTATTATGCTTTAATTCACCGAGTACTTGAGTGATAAAAATACATCCTGCGAGTACATTGACGTGTACTTAACGATGTTGATGTATCGAGTCGTCGCTGTCTGTCTGTGTGTGTGTCTGTCTGTCTGTCGGCGGCTGCGCGGTCGCGTGACTGCGTACCACTTCACTGCGGTTTATCTTTGGACTATGTTTAGGTATGTTGTTAATTACTTATGATAAGTATATTAAAGTCGTTAGGCCTGTTGCTGTTCTTGAATCTTATTTATAGTCGTTGTAGAGAATACAGAAATTATACATTTAATTACCAGCCCACTAGATAATGAGACAAATATGATTTGCATATGAGTTTCTTGTCCGTTCATTCGCAGAGGTACCTACACTCTTATGGAGAGCCATACTAAAGAGTCTATCTATGGTCCCAAGAGTCAGTTTATTATTTTATTTTAACACTTAGTGGTCTTATTGAAGTGAACGTTTAGACTTTGTTTGACTTTACATTTCTGGAATAGAACAGACCCGTATCCGCTTTACGCGCGCGAGTGTACGCTACCGTGTAACGACTGCGCAGTGGCCGCACTCGCACGGAATTAGTGGACAATGGGTGATCGTAATTAGGGCAACAAAGGCGGGCCGGGCGGCGCGCTGATTGGCTGAACGCCACGCCCCGCCGCCAATCAGCGCGCGCGCTCCTCGGCCGCGCCGGGACAATGACCTACGAGTGACGTGCCAGCTGAGTAATTATATATTATATTATTTTTATTTTATTTTATAATTTTTAAAATTTTAAAAATAATAAAATAAAAATGGAACAGTACAGCGCAATACATTTACTAGTGTCTAGTTGTGTCACTTTGTGACCAGTATACATTTGCGACGGTAAAAGATTATTTCGTTTATTCCTTTTAAGGCGCGTCCCCGAGCAAAACGCAGCGGTAGCCGTTTTTTGTGTAGTTTTTAGGAGCCATCTTCTCATTATCCATTAGAAATATCAACAAATAAAAAATACATTAAATTTCTACATAATCTTGACTCCAAAATGGTAGTTTTTTTTTTTTTTTTTAAGGCGTTCTTAATGTTTAATTATAGAGTCGCAACGAAACGACAGAAATGAGAAATAATTATTTTTAATTTGCATCTTCTCGTAAAGTAATCATTATTTTGGTTTGCTACTTAAAGTAATGGATAGGTAATTTAATAATAAACATTTTGCTAGTTTTATTTTTTATTTAACTCGAAAATTTGATTTTATATAGATTTTACTATAAAATCTGAGCGTAATCGCACCGAATCTTGCGGGTGCGGCGCAGAGGGAACGAATGCTCAAGGTTATTTGGTCAGGGTACCGCCTTAAGTACATTATATTTATATACAGGTATTTGTTACATTTTAAAATATTTCAATAAGAAAAATAGTAGCCCACCGGTATAGGGAACAGGGTCCAAGCTACCGGCGGTCGAGTTCCAGAGAGAGGAACCTCCTAACAATGCGAGCCGTGTCCAGGAATACCTCTTTCTGTATCAAGCTCTTGATCCTGCCGCCTAACGAGAGCCTCCTGATGTGTCGTTCGAACGAAACGACTATCGGTACAATGATTGCTGAGTCCACATCCCACATTGACCTCGTGAGCCAAATCAAGATACATAATTGATTTTCTTAAAAAATATTATAATTTCGGTTCGGACACGCTCGGCGCATTCTGTACTTTTCTTCTCCTGTAATTTGTGTTTGTAACCGTTGTTATGTGTCTGCCCTGAATAAAAGTTTTTCTATTCTATTCTATAATATTTTCATTTGAACATAATTAAATGTTTATTATTATTATTATTAAAAAATAATAGGTAATACCTTATCTGAGTGCTGAGGACTGGGGCTGAGTCACGACGCGCGTGAGAAAGTGTTATTGTTATCTAGTGATGATCTCATTACTGGGTACCTACTGACAGCAGTCCAGCTCTACCACCTCACCTCCTCTATCCTAAGTGGATCCGGGTTCCCAGCAGCCAGTGGATGAGCTGCTTGCCAGTTTTCAGCTCGGACGCCGCGCTAGTCCTGCAGTCTGGTCGATGGTCTGTTGGTCTGCCGATGTTGCACATATCTTGTGACCGAGCTGACTTTCCTGGAGCTAAATTTTGCTTTTATAATACCTATATCTCGTTTTTATCCCGTTCCCGTAGGAAATTCGGGAAAAACTCTTAATGCCACCCCTTTTTTTATGGGAAATCATCAAATGACTTCTCCCGCTCTGGGCGGAGCGGAAGGGATTGTCAGACTCTTACTGACTAAAACCTACCCGTGATCCTTCTTGTGCCCAATGCTCCTCTACGCTCATTACGTTGGTTATGTTATTTAAAAGTCAGAGGTCTTCTTTTCTTTCATACATTTTGCACACAAAACCCATCCGCCCAAGATACATTCATTTAATTATAAGTGAATGCAGACTGCACAAGACAGAACATAAACGTAATTGGTAGGTGCGATCGAATTATATGTAAAGCCAATAAACCGTTTATTTCAGACAACGTGTAATCAGCGCGGTTTACTGGGCGAGCATCCTAATGTAATTAGCGGGGCCGAGGACGGTATCCCTGTTATACAATCTTTTATAACTCTGATAATTGGAACAGCAGGCATGGCCGGTGACGTAAACTTGACTGCGTTATGATGGTCGACTTCTGTGTCCAGTTCATTCCAATTTTGTTCAGCTGTTTACATGTGTGAAGAGGTCACAAGCAGGCGGTGTTACTTCAGCATTTCTTATACCTTAGTATCTATTACAAAAGTAAAACTATAGTGCAAATCAATAAATTGAAGGTTTTTTGTAAAATATTAGTTTTAAATATTTCTGTCGGTTTGTTGCGGCAAATCTCTGAAATGGTGAGACCGAATTAACTGGACTTGTACTGGCTAGCTATTGTAATCTATACTAATATTATAAAGATGTAACGGTTGTGAGTTTGTGAGGTTGTGAGTTTGTGACGTTGTAAGGGGTAATCTCTGGATCTACTGAACCGATTTTCAAAATTATTTCACCAATAGAAAGCTACGTTATTGTGGAGTGTCATAGGCTATTTTATCCCCGTATTGCCTCGGGAATGGGAACAACGCGGCTGAAATCGCGGGGCGCTGCTAGTAAGAAATAAATAATAATAATGGTTCCTTGCCCCAAATTAAAACCCACAGATTTTTTATCGGTTTGCCGTCGATTTTCTTGGAAACTTACTTGAAAGTCGCGGACAACAGCCAGTAGGATGTACTTAACTAAGTATGGATGTAGCTTATACATACATTAATGTGCGTCGTAACTCAGCGGCAGTGTATTGACTAATACACACGATAAAACGAGATTCCGAGCAGCTGAATAATCTTCAAGTAAGTAGCAACGCAAGCACTAAATCACGCGCATCGCCTAATGACGCAAATGGCAGCAGTAGCCGCTGCGCGCGGGGGGCAGTGCGATTGATAACGATCATGGCGCGCATCCTGCGTGCTGCAGCAGCCCGCAGCCCGCGGCCCTCTAATGACGCCGGTAACCACCGCTATCACGGCGGACACCTCGCCTATCGCCTGCCAGGGGAACCTCCTACACTTACTGACAGCCTAGTACTTATTGCGCGATGGACCAGTGAAAGTCTGCGGCTAACTTTCCAGTTAGACAATCTAGATCACAGTTACGTAACGTAGGTACCTATAAACTTTCCAGTCGCTCTAAAAGGGTAATCCTAATGGTTGGCAGTAACTCAACTTAGCGCGAGTTTGATTGTGAAATGTATTGTAGAGGTACAATCTGACAGGACACGAGGTGGTCAGCTGTCGGAGCCAGCTCGTTATACATTACAACAGCTGTTGACCTTATTGTATACTAGCTAGTCTAAAGAGAGTGTCGGTTGCTATACATTGCACAGTTAGACTGTTTTGTTGTTCAAAATGTGCTTCCAGTCGAAAACGTATGTATCTAAGATTTTTGATTGGACCGTAAGTTTGATCGCCCACATCGTCGTTTTCCACTTGATGAGATTGTGGTCTAACACAAACCTATCAATAATAGTAAGTATAAAACAAACGCTGTGGAGTTATTTGTATGTTTGGGAAGTTCTTTACAGATATTTTTGCTTCCAAGCATTAATGCGCGGTATCTAACATTCTCATTCGTTAGTAGCAAATCAATGCATTGCTAGTATAGTAACATAACTTGGTACAAGAGAGCACACATGCTATGAATCATGCGGTGTGTTAGATGCGCGGGCGCAGAGCAACGTAACATTTCCTACCACATCACAGTATCTGTGATACAGCGACGCATGTCTAAACGAGAGTTATAACAACATGCAACTGAATAGCATATAAAATACAGGTTGAATAAGCCTTGATTAGACTCACGGAAAAGAGACAAAAAGTTTGACATTCCAGATCTATAAATACTACCTATATAGACTAAATTGATCCAAGACCTCCCAACAATCATATTTTAAGGATAACTTAAAGTTCGCTTGCGACGGTAACCGTCTTAACAATTACGAATGCAGAAGATGAGTTTGTCCTTAATGATAACAAAGATGATAACATATTGAGCTAAAATAATTTTGGATGCTTCACTTTGGCTATCTGTGGCCGAGTGGATATTGATTTGATGCACTGTAAGTCTATCCAGACGTGCTGTACGCCTTTAGTGCTTGTTGTTAATCATTAACACGGAGCGTTGCCGACTAGTCTGTACGTTATGCGGAGTCGTGTCGCGTCGTGCGTGTAGTGAACTTAACTTTAAATCAATGCGAATCATAAAACAGTTTCACCGCGTACCTACCTCTCGATTGCCGCCTGATGTTTTCAATCATCAGGAGCTATGACTGGTCATGGACGCTACGTTAATAGCGCCATCTATATCGCCACATAAATACTACAATGAACAGACCAGACGTCACGCAAATCTTGCATCGCATCTTTATGTACAACAGCTCGACAACAACCATATTTTATGGTAGTATTCCTCCTAATACACTTTGTGTTCCAGGGGCGCGGTGACTTTTTCGATCAAATTCCGCAACCCTGGAGGCTCCACATCCTAGATTGATTATTATTAAAACTTTCTTATCAGTAAGGACACCCAGTAATTTACACGTGTAAGGGAAGGTTCATATCTGACAGAAAATGCGTCGCGTATTATCGGTCGCGTAACGCCAGAACAGACAAATGTATAGAAAAACACTTGACCGTTCACACCCAACCGATGATACGTTAGTGCGTCGAGTGTGAACGGTCAAGTATTTTTCTATACATTTGTCTGTTCTGGCGTTACGCGACCGATAATACGCGACGCATGTTCCGCAGGTATGAACCTTCCCTAAGGCCCAACATCAATATAGTTAATATTGTTAAATGTAAATGCAGCTTGTAAATGATAAGAAGTACACGATGTATTGTTGTCAGTAAACGTCCAGCAGACCGGACCGGGCCCCGGGTATGGCGCGGTGATAGCAAACGACCGCCTGAATAGCTGCACGTGCCAAACACACGAATGAATTAGTCGACACTGATCAGTACACACGATTACGAACCTTATTTGGCTGAGATAAACCTACTATTTGTAAATAGCTCCTAGGTATTTAGCAAATTTCCTACAATGAGAAACTATTAATAGGCAGTTCATGCGGGTCGAAGCATTGGTATATTAAATTATGTAAGTACTTATATAAGTTAAGGTCTATATTCTTAACGTTAACTTCAAACCAACTCGAAATTCAAATCCAAAATGAGCACGAAACAGTCAATGAAAGCTTGTCTAGGTAATTGACGTTATAAATTGAAGTTTACGTTTCGGAATACGGACCTCAGTTTGTCAATTTTCTTTAAAAAAAATTGTCAGTAATAGAGTTATGAAAAAGAGAATTCCAGTAGCTGAAAACGTCTTTCAGGAAGAAATAGGCGATTTAGGCTCAAAGGTTATGCACGAAGGCTCACAGCGTACCTGCAGTATTTTGGCCAGCAGTGTTCTGTGATATACAATCTCTACATTCATGGTGGTACAACGTACATCAATAAAATTAGTGCTCACCCATCAATAAAATTAGTGCTCACCATTTTATTGATAAAATCATGAAATTACTTCAACACAACGAAGGCGGTTTCTAGGGGAACTGCCCACCGTGTGGCACCGCCGATTACAGGCCCATAACTAAATGTTAGTTTACGACTTCATCATGCCGATACAATACAATTAAGTGCAATAGCTACAACAGACGGATGAAGCAATCTACTACACTCGACGCGATACCTCGTTACATTTTATGTTCGTGTATTATTTGTGTGAGCTACTAGCTGGACACGACTTCTAACTCGCTGCAGTAATCTTGTTTGGATAAAAACGTATGGGAATGTGTGGCCGCTTTAATGTTTCATATCTGTTGGTGCGCTGTTTATTTAACGACATTGCCACAAACATAAACTCACGTATTTTCTCATGTGAGTAGGCAAAAACTACAGAACGCCAACTGCTTCGATTCTTACATTCATCTGGTCATACACGAACTACGTTTATGTGTAACACGCACGTGGCTTTACTGAAGAACACGGATATCATTGGCATGTTCTTCAAGGGCGTCCCCGCATCGTCATCTCTGTTTATAACACTCATTAATAAAAAATAAAAAAACATGGAAGATAGGTGGTCACGGCCACACTTGATGTGCAATACTTGAGGTATTCTGAGGTGACACCACAGATGAGTTGTCATCGAGAGATATAGCTGAAGTTCCTGTAACTGCACCGGTACCCACACCCTATAAACCAGCCATATAGGAAGTCAAACGTGCAGAGGAAAATGAACCCGTTGTTACCAAGCGTAAAGGTCCAGTGAGCTCTGGATAACCTTAGCCGGTTCTCTCGTTAGCGGGGCGCCCTGCGCGCTCACATGAATTAAGTCATAACTCAGTGTTGACTAATGTGGAGGTCGCGCGTATCTCTGACCGCTCACTTTATCAGCTTGCGACGTGTGGCACTGCCACCTGCCGATGATGCACATTGATTTAGATAGTATATATTGCCGACATCCAACACCAGTCTGGTCATGAATGGAGATCAACAAGAAAAGTAAGTTAAGCGATTTTGAACCATTAGCGATTGTTTATTTTGTTCTACAATTCCCATTTGTCCAGCAACAGACGATTATGGTAACAGTCGAGTCACTCAAACGACAGTATGTTTTATATTATTAAAATATTTGATTTTCCCATAAATAATAAAATAATATACAGGATTATTTGTAAAACACATCAATTATAAGAACATAAATGTAGAGAATCGATTTCAGGTGTGGTCTCATAGTAAAAGTTGTTGATAATGATGAGTACAAGGACCTCTTAAGAGGTTATTGGTGTTTTACAAATAACCCTGTATAATAAAATATCAAATCACTATGTAATTCGTCTTATGTGATGATTATTAATACAATTTCCAACTGCACATATCGCGTAGTCTCACGCTTGACTTATGCCCTCACAACGGTGACTCGCGGCTGACTGAATATGTGAAGTATTTCCCCACACGTGTTTAGTGGGCATGGGGACACGGCCGGGGCCTCCCAACCACGCGGTATCAACAGCAATCGCAGTGATTTGTCAGCGCTATCGGCACATCGGGACATTAGTCAGCGAGCTGGTCTCCGAGCACCTCGCCACATCGGCAGGAAGGAATCCGTCACACATTCCGTGTAGTAACCCCGCGGTCGTTAATACGAGCCACGGATAGAGCCGTGTGGAAATATTACTAACACGTTCTTACGAGCTATAATTAATAAAAAGTGTATTTCCCTGTGTTTTGTTTTTTAATGTTTTGAGATTCAAGTAAAGGCTTCGCCAGTTTAATGATCACAATTAATTTACTTGTCAAGTCATTTTTATTATTTCAATCAAGGCCCACCCTGACCCACCTGTGCTGGAAAAGCAAGAACTGTCCATTTCACTGACTTAGTTGATCGTACAAAGATCTGAATACTTTACATCACTTAGCCTTGTTATAGCAAATCCTACACTACCACACTCTTTATACTTTCATTTGTAGCGTCATTCAGATTACAGGTGCCAGTAGGTACATCCGGACGGAGACGCGCGGCGCCGGCGCCACAGTACCGACGAGATGCACAGATTACGCAGATGTCTGCAGTGCTTATGACGAGGCAGCATCCACGAGCAGCGTGAGTCATGTCACTTCGCTCCAGCAGCACTTGATGCATATGATTGCGCTCACTGATCACTGCACTTGAGCAAATTGTTTAATAAACCTTCTCATGGCTGAGTTCTGTTAAATAATACATCGTCTTATTCAGGTTTTTACATCAACCGTCGGAACAGCACTTTCATAAGTTGTAATTTTTATTTTTCTGTTATTTTTTTTACGTTGAACCTTTTCGAACGTGTCCATTTGTAAAGGCTCCCGTGTTGATAAATGACATATCAAATAACAACACACATACCGACATACACTTGCCTCATACATATTGATGTGACATGTACCTCGACACAAAACCGCATATACTCGTACAAATCGAATGTTTCCTGCGCACTGAGACAAGCAAGCAAGTGTTCTTCATAGTGAGTGTGACATAGCTATCTGGTGGATCAGGGCCCGGGCGGGACAGCGGACAGGCGGCCCAGGCGGCACATGGCCGGCCCGCCGGGCGCTCGTGAACACGCGTGTTTCTGTGCGTGCCCGAGTAACCCGAGCCGCCTGGGCGGAGAAGACAACTCAAATGTGGCGACAGAAGACTAACTGTGGATATATTTATAACTAAAGGGCTGATGTAAAAGTAGGATGACCACTGGCGTCTAAACTACTTTGAAGTGTTTCGGGTCTTAAGCGGACAGTGGTAAAGAAGGTACCTAATGTGTCATGTGGGTGTCACTTTCTAAATCCTCCGTAGGTCCCACCGGACCTTCCTTGAGGTATAGTTATTATTTAAGCTAAGCTACGGCAAAATACTGCATTTTTGGTCACAGAGGGCGAGTTTTATTTACCTAGCACTCCGTCCGCGCGGATCTTGTAGGTGCTCCACCAACTTTAACGCGCCTCTTGCCCTTTTAACTTAAACCCAACCTTTAAATCAAATCTATCACCCCGTTGAGGAAAAACTCAAAAACACCTCATTCTAGTTTTTTACTTAAAAATATAATAACGAGTTTCAACTTTATCGGACCAAGCGTTAAGATTCTTCCATATAAACTTTAATAAAACCTTCATTGGGTTGTAAAAAATAATTATGCTGTTATATATTATTTATTTAGGTCAGTATTCGTTCCAAGTTCCAAGTATATTGGTCCAAGGAATAAGATTTTTCATACAATCTTCGGCCCCCTATTTCACCCCTTTACGAGTTTCCTGAAATCCTTTCTTAGGAGTCGTCTCCTACTTATAATCTACGTTTCTGCCAAATTTCACCAGCATAGGTGTCGTAATGTTTGAGATTTTGTGATTAAGCAGTGAGACATAAGGATGCCCGCCGAAATGAGTTTCTTTTTTAATATGCAGGTATGAGTTGCTATGAACATGTCGTCAGGAGTGAACCTTCTCACTCAGTGTTGCAGTGGCGCGGGGAGCGGGGAGCGGGGCGCGGCGCTGTCGCGGCGCGTTAGCGAGACAACGTAATACTCACAGGTGTCGGGTGTCAACCTCCACGGACGGCCACGTCTGCGGGGCAGGTAACACTACGAGGACTGTATGAACATGATTTACCTTCCAAGTGATCAAACAAACCTGTGTGCAATTTCAATTGATTAGTCTCAATCTAGCAAGACGGACGCATTGATAAAGTTAAGCGTCTTCCAGCCTATCAACATCATAATCATCCAGCCGAAATGCGCATCACAGCTGGACATATTTAGATCACCGACTAACATAACAAGTTTCCTCCAGGTGCCTGATAGGATACATATGTATATTTGCAGCTCAACACAGTGAATGAAACTACATTTTGAAGGTACAGGAAGTGGTATTGTGGTTAAACGGTAGCGCCGGCCGGCCGGCGGACAGTGGGTCAGCGGCTACAACAAGGTGTGGCGAATTCTGGCATTCCTGCATCGAGTGCGTCACACGCGCACTGTGGGCTCACATAGCTGTCACAAACAATAGCTCAATTACAGTGAACACAGAGCATAGTTTGGCGCCACTACGCGCGCTGAATACCAAACACACTATTAGACCAACGTCCAACATAACCAATGATATGCCTAGTATTAAAAAAATATATATATATATATATTTGTTTGTTAGTCTGCACAAATGTAGGTTTGTACTAATTAAGTAACACTTAGTAATTATGTACTATAGTATAATGGTTATGTTCTGCTTATGCCCAGACAAATGTATATTAATGTGAAAACAACTATATTTATTGCAAGTTAATAATGTCCCGTAAACTGTATCAATGTTGTAATCTCCACAAAACAATGAGTCCAAGTTTTCCCACAAGAACGTCGACGTCGCGACCCGTGTTGCACAATGGCAGCTGTACAACAGACAACAGTATCGAACACTGCGCCGGCGCCGACTGCTCTACGAGACGCTGTTCGAGTAGGTAAAGTCCTATGTATGACCAATATTATAGGCCCAATTCAATCACCGTCGCAATCTGTCAAAAGCACTGAGAGAAATACGAATGTAGCTTAAAAAAAGTAGAATTGGGCCTCTATTAACACATCATCAACCCTTAATGTTTCAAATGCTGAAGCTCAGACCATTCCATGGGATGAAGAGGACCGTGACCCACCAAGCAGGCCCCAGTGCCTGTTTGGTGACACAAAATGTCTTCGAATATTTGATACGCATCTGGTAAACGACAAAGATACAGCAAAAACCGATAAAAGAAAAAAATACGAAAGTAGATATGGCCAAGTAGAAAGTATGTACACACTCGTATAGAAGTGACGGCCAATAAATAAAAAGCGAAGAAAAACTGCATGTTTCCCGAATAAATAGGAATAAAGGCATGAGATGATAATCTGGTAAACAACAACAACATTCACAGGATGTTCGAGCCATCCGTTGAAGGGTACTGTATGGATGTTGATACCTCTCTATCATTCAGATGCATCTGAGATGGGGACAGTGCTGATTAATGAGACACATTCCGTGGCCGGCGCCGCAGAGTGCACCTGTCTAGTTCTTGAATGTAAGATGGAATGCTTAGATGTCTACGTGATTTGGCTTATTAATGACACAGATGATTAGCTGATAACTAATAAAAAAAGGTAAACAATAATAGGTTTATATGAGAAGTGTGAGTCAAAAGAGCAAGTTTTACATAATAACAATTCATCGACGCTAGTGCATTCCTTCCATCCATATCATCATCCCAGTGATGTTCCACACAACATTATACAGATATAACCACTAACTGGGCAGTAAGTAATATGTAACGTGCATAAAGCACGGTTTACGCGGTACCTAATATTTTGTTCAGCTCTTTGTAATAACATAATTATATTATGTACATATTTATGAATCCTCAAGCACGTCTCGCACAGGTCAGCTATTTTGTTTGAGCAACTGCTGTGAGTATATTCGAGATTTAACGACCATTCCACAAAACAAGACAAGTGTATTGAACAGTGCAAGTATGCCTGTGTGGCTGTATGCAGGTCCTGCACCTCACACCATGTCAGGTCGTCCGTATCGCACACGAACGCTCGCTCACTTTCCCCTCGTGACCGGCCAGCCTGTAATTACAGCGCGTGTGTTATTACAGGCTACAGCATCCTTGTCAGAGCGCCAGCTTGTGCAGCTCAGCAACCTGCTCCAATCACGGATAATTAGCCATTCTTCACAATACACATGCGCCGTGTATATATATAGGCTCGGTGTTTAGTTACCTCTTCAGAGATGTGATGCAGTTTTATTAGCCTTAATTCTGTATGAATTTCAAGATATCCTCTGTTAGTGCTCCCGTATGTTCCCCAAGAAGCCTACCTCCATACAGACTTGTTTAGGTTCGGTTTTTTACTTTTAGTCTCTGGAAATCAGTCACTAAATCTCTCAGTAACGGAAAAGCATAATATAAAACATGTATGAACATATATTGATTGATGATGATGATTGATTAAATGGATTTTATGCATGCATTAATGAATGTCATTCAGTCTGCGGTCCGTGATGGAGATCCGACGCTCAGACACACAGGAAGCTGTAAATCATAAAAACCTATTGCGAATACTTTTATAAGGGCGATTAAAATCAATAGCAATCTGGCTACACTACATGTTTCAAAGTATCTGGCGGCCGTTTGTGGGAGCGACGGAACACGCTCGTAAATCATGTGCGAGCGTCGCCATTTGTAACGAATGCTTAGCAATAATCAAATGAGGTGTTGTGTCTAGTGCACGGACCCGCACAGACCCGCACAGACCCGCACAGACCCACACCGGCCGCGCAGACCCGCACCGACTCCGCCACTGCGCAAAGATTGCGCGCCTCGTGGCCGTGGGAGCGCAATCATTTTACTTTTATCTGTGGAGCTTTTTAACGCAAAAAGCTGGTCGCAGGTTGTGCGGCGCGCGGGCGGCAGTGAGCGCCGGCCGCCCGCCGCCGACCGACGTGCGCGCGCACCTACAGCCTCATTGGTCCGTTCAAACGACAACCGCCGAATTTAGCTGAGCGCGAGTGTCCGCGAGTGGATTGCGAGCTGTGTCAGTGTGAGTGTGTGCGACTGCGCACAGTGCTGTGAGTGCGCGAGTGAGCCTGGAGCCCGGCGAGCAGGGGCTGCAGGCTGCAGGGCTGCTGCAGCGGATGAAGAGATAAATCTTGGTGCGTTGACCGGGTGCAAGTTCGACGGCCCGCAGTATTTGTGTCGTAGCGAGTAAACGGTAACTACGAGTATTTATTAGTGCTAGGTGCAGGGATACGTGTAGAGCGACTGGCGAGGAATCCGGTCCATTTGCTCTGCTAGCGCTCACAACCACTCCAACCTACTTTCTCTGCAGTAAATAAACAATGTTCTGTCTCAATGAGAGCTTTAAATTAGTCAGGTTACGTTATCGCTGCAGTAGAGCCATAACATTATATTTATGATCGGTACACGACTTGCGACTTGCTACCTACAGTTACAAAACTGGCGGTTTTGCAAAGCTCATTAAACAATTAACTAACCTGTACAGCAAAGAGAAGCGTCCTCGTCGCTGCATGTTCTGAGAAGTAATGCAACTGTGCTGTAACAGGACCCGCCGCTCATTACAATTAATGGTTCGGGAACGCGCGACTTGCAGCCATTGCTCATACGTGCTCGAAGCTTGCCACAACGGTTAACACATCACGAAGCAGCGTTGCAACATCGTATCTTTCCAATAAGGTTGTCCTTAATGAAACTCACTTCCTGTTCTTCTCGAGTATTCGATGCAAACTTGCTGACAAAAAATATTCTTGGCGCGAAAAGGTTCCTCCCTTGGTTCGACACACAAATTCTTCTATAATCACCTCACCCGATATTTGCGCTGCAGACCGTTTTGTCCAAGCTTTATAAGCATCAAATCTATCCAATAAGAACGCACCTCGATATGGTGTTTACTTCCTTAGTGCGATCTCACTCATCCAAAACACATCCAATTACAATTACAGCATGGAACAGATAATACGGACGTTTACGCCTTGCCTTACCGAGCCAAACGATCAGTTGCTCGCAAATGACACCGCTTTACTTGACGACTTCATCATAGCTTGCTGGCCGAGTGTCGGCTCACAACGAGCCCTGACAGACGCCAGCCCTGAGCCTGTCATCTCGGCCACTTGCAGTGATCATCCACCATTAGATATGCCTAGACGTAATTTATACAATGAACACTATCCGTACGAAGAGATTTGTTAAGATTATATGCATGATAATGCGTTAAAAGCGGAAAAGAGCTTTTAGGTAATAGAGTTCTATTCTGAGCAATAACAGTTAATTCGAAATTTCTTGTAACTGTCGTCCTGGATGTTGAAAACTATCTAATAGCTAGAAGTAGACCAAGAGAAAGGGGCTGCAACATTAGTCGATGAAACAGTTCAACAAGTTGCAGAGCTTGTAAGTACCATTATAGGCTACCACTTGCAAATCTATTGAATCTACAAAAGGAGAGCATTTTTCAAGAGCTAGTCAATATATACTTCAAATTGTTCAAATCGTTAGCAAAACGGTTTCAGGAAGGCAGGACATTCTTAGAAATCCTACATTACCGTCCGCTAGCTCGACTTGCATACAAGGATAAGAAATTAAATTTATGTGACTGGCAGACTTAAATAGTCGGGAGAGTATGTGTTTGTCGTGTAAGTACACCGCAGTGTAGCTGTGCGACCGGTACGATCATAAGCGTGCGACCGTCGCGCGACGATTGTGCGACTCGCAATTAGCCGCGAGTCTGGACTGCTATGGCCGACTGCGGCAGTGTGGGCACACTCGCTCAAGCCACTGCTGCAATTATCACTCACACAAGAACTAAATGAGGGATAATCTCGGCGACAATAAACTTTATGTATTTTATAATAGTCGTAATAGCGCAGGAGTAGCTCGGCTGGCTAGCACGCAGGGAATCTAGCGCGTCTCGGGATAATGTCCAGTCCCCAGTGCAATGAGCTTCCGGACGGACTGGCGTGTACTGGTTATCTCTGTGTCATTCGAAATATTTGAGATTTTTTCTTATTTGGGTCTTAGTCTGCTTGTTGCGACATTTGTGTATTACTTTCGTATGATTTGGTTTCCTATCATCAGCACGTGAATCAATAGTTTAATTGACTACGCAGAGTCCAGTCATCTTGTTTTAGTATGAGGCAGTGAAATTCTTAGATTATAGAAAGCTGCAATGTATGGACGTATTGACGAGATAGTAACCGACAGAGAAGAATACGTTGTAAAGCTATTAACATACTAGCCACATATGTGCGTCTCCCCCATAGTGAGACAGCGCGCTAAGTATCAATAAATAAGATATTTAATCTGACGCGTAGCATTCAGTTAAATAAACACGCCGTGCACACGCAGACTTGTATTAATTTGCGTCAGCGTTTGTGGCTGAGACCGTTACATGCTTGAGAGACCACACGAATAGATAGTAGACTGGAAATTTTTGGTCAGAAACAATCAACATTTCTAACTGGTTAGACTGGAAGCTGACAACTAGTCGGGAAAAGACAGACGGATTGATTAAATTCGAGTACCAGCAACAGTCTTGAGGAAAAGGGCAGCTCAACAGCAGCGTTTCTCTGTGTGACAGCTTGCTTACTTATTTCTGCTAAGTGTAGAGAGTATTTGAAGATTCATATACGAAGAGACGTATTATGTAGTGAGTGATAATTATGGTATGAGAATGAATGAGAAGATTAAAAGCAAAGACGACAATCCTCTGCATCAAAATGAATAAGATCCTCAGATTGCAGAAAAAATAAAGTGTAAAAGTCCTAATGAAGACCAAACCAATCATTGTCTGGACACAATGGTCTTGTTACCATTTACCGTTGCTGGGCCGTGCAGGCTGGTGGTCGCACTAAAACTTTTACGATATTGTTTATAGCCGCAACAGATCAAACGGTTCGTTCAGTTAAATTAAATGTTCTCGTGCAGAGATAGGCAACCGGTTAGGGTTATGTGGCTGATCGTGTCATAACTTAGATAGTTAATTCGCCAAGTTGGTAATGAGTTCAAGTGATTAGCATTACCATCAGTCCTCAATAACCCATTAACATTTTATCCTCTACTGTTTGCAAAGCTAGGCATAGGTGGGACTGTCCTTTCTTACGTTTTGTGATGCGTGTTACTGACTCGACGACTTGCGATTAGAGCAATGCCTTTACTAAACTATTATCTGGAACTTAGTAAGCATTTCAGAGTAGCCAAAAGATTCAGGTTGAGCATCACGATTCTAGAAGAGTCGTTACGTTTAGAAGGGTATATAATTGTGGCTCGGCGGTAAATCGACAATTCTGCTGGAGGTGGAACAAATTGTAACGATCTCAAATGTTCGGACGGAACATCAACGTAATTCTGGACGAGTACCACCAGGCGTTACCACACGACGTGGCAATACAATATATAGATGGCCAGAAATTATTATTGAAACTACACTGGCTGTTAATAATAAAAATACCTTTCGCTTCGTGACTCACACGAATTAAACATTAACATGATGAACATGATTATTTTAACCGACTTCAAAAAAAGAAGGTTATCTCCATTCGAAGTGTTCTCTGCTATTTTATTTTTAATAACCCTTGTGCTGTTACCGCTTCCTGTACAGTAAATACTTCAAGTAAATATAACCGCGCAGGAAACAATTGCAGGCAGACCTACATTGTAGGGCTCTCGGTAGGAAATGCAACCACACTACCACAAGCCAGTATATGTAAGTAACACGTACTTACCACGCGCACCACAGTGGGAGCCTCATGTTCCGCTACCCTTGCCTGAGGCGACCTTTATTAATCGCGGAAACAATCTAAAACACCCACTACTGTAGAGGTGAACCACAATTGGTTCTTTCCACGAATAATGTATAGATGCTGTGGTCATTCAATAACGCGTAATACCTGCGTATTAGAGAGCAGTGGTGGCCGAGTGGTAACGGCCCCGACTTACGAATTGTGAGTCGCGGGTTCAAACCGAGGCGCATTACTTTGTGTAATGAATTTCATCACCACTGGTCTCAAATCGGTGAAGGAAAACATCGTGAGGAAACCGGCATGTCCTAGAACTAAAAACTAGAAGACATGTGACATTCACCAACCCGCACCGGGTCCGCGTGCTGGATTACGGCCCATTCCCCCTCCTAGAGAGAAGGCCTGTGTCCCAGCAGTGGGAACATTCAAAGGCTGAATATGCCTACGTATTTGTTGAAATACTCATTTAGTGTGTAAGTGGCAACCTTGTGCACAGTGTCAGCGGATCAGTCACAGCGGCGATTATGCGCTCTAATGTGGCTGTAGTTGTTGCTTGTGCAAGCTTCTCGATGAGGCTCCATTAGCCGGTGACGTCACCGCGTGATGACACCTCACAATGGCGGAGCGGCTGTCGGGTCATTGTTGTGTGTGACATGACGGTCACCGTCAGTCACAGGTGAGTTCGTGTCACGATCTGTTAATTACGTTTTGGGATCATTGAAAGTGAAATTACAACCACACACTTTACACTTTGCCGAAATAAATGTTGATAATGTGAGTATACATATTATTTATGTAGAGCTGACAGAGAGGAAAAAATACTATCATATAAATAACTCCAAAAGATAATGCACTATTTAAGTAAATGGATAATGCAGTACTTAATTCACTCACAATGAAAGCTTCCAAAAGCTTAATTAGAAAACTAACATTAATAACTAAAAGAGACCATACATTTATGATTTAGACGTTCCGCACGTTCCTAAGTTATCTCCTGTGGCCGTACTACGAAGTGCCAATGCTATCATGATTCGTGTGAGGGAAAGAGATAGTGCTATTCGTCTTGTGTAACTCCGTCTCTCTCTGACACAGAAATCATGATGGATTTAAGACGTCATAATAGGTCGCCTGATCTGCTTATAAGGCTTGGAAGCTGATACCGAAGCTATTGGACAGCGGTTGCACTCAATTCAGATCAAACGCTTTCCTTATAGCTTACGACGATGCAGTGAGGCGCTAACTGTACTCGCTGCTGCCTTCGAAGTACTTTTACTAGGAATGGTGGCTGTGTATCCGTGTAGTGTATTATATGAAACTTGAAACATTATCCTTCCTCTGGTATCGTTGTCTAACTCGTACTACTCGTAAATGTTTGTTTGCAATTCTCTGTGACAGTTAGTGTCATTTCATTGGCTGTACAATCAAAATGCAGTCCTTACGCAGGTATAGTCTCGATTGTTTCATCTGAATTTGGCAATGTTATTATGTAGTTCTATTTAAATGTGCTATCATCTAAACTATCAATTAAACGTGCTATCATGCAAAGATAAAGTTTACTTTGCTGAATAGTATGCTTTGCTTTTTCATCTGATTCATTCCAGCAATTGCTGAGTTTACAAGGGCTCAACGTTTTTTTCCCCTTACTATTCAAGTCTCAAGGTGTTCACATTACTAAAAATATACAAAACAAAAGAAATTCTCCTACAAAGCTGAGCGCTGAAGCTCGTTGATTACAAACTTGTAGTTCATGCGCGCTGCAGTGAGAGTTTCGAAACACTTGTTAATCTGAGTGGATGTGAGCGATGCTGCGTCGGCGTCGTGAAGGTCACAGCAATTATACCATTACCCACCATCGAGCAGCGAGCAGCGAGCTTCGAGCATAATTGGACGAAAACCAAATGGACTGTTGCGAATCGAACATTCTCATTCCCAGTTTTTTCACTAGTTCGTTAATCGGTTGAAATTTTTGAAGTGGACTACATGTGATTTGGAAAAAAAAACGGGCATAAAAAGAAGAACGATGATTTGAAAAAGGATTTTATTTTATTTCTTGTGATATATGATGTGCTCTGTAGAATGACTTCACCATTATGAAAAAGTAGTGGCAGAATTTAGATAAAGTTGAGATGATTAAAAGCAAGTCGGATTTGAGCTTGGTGTGAAAATTGCTACGAATTAAAAGTAATAAAATAAACCTGAAATCAACTTAAAGTTTCTATCGATAAAACAAGGCTTCCTACTTTATTAACTGATTAAGTCTCCAGTTAGTATGATTCAGTTCAGCACTTGGCTATCGGGCGCACATGTGGCGCGTATCGTAGGGTCAGGCGCGGCGCGCGGTGCAAGGTCGTCGCACGCGCAGGTGCGCTCCCCCCACCACGTGCTAAGTAGGCGTCCTATATCACTTCATTTCCCTAGGAAAGGAAAATATGAGCAATAGTTTGTGTTCATAATAATTGGTTGAATTGACCAAGTGGCAAACAATATTCGTTCGGTTGAGATTTATGTATTACTAGCTGACCCAGCAAACGTTGTTTTGCCATATAAAGTAAAAACAATATTTAGGGGTATGAATGATGTTCTATAAATATAAAAGAAAGTCGCAGGTGAAATGTAGCTTTCTATTGGTGATATATTTTTAAAATAGAAAACTTAAAGCTAAAATACTTCTTAGGTAGCTGTATACCATGGTTTCACCTGCCTGCGCCATTTATTCTTTCTGGCTCAGTGATCTTTCTTTCGTCTGTTAAGGATAATAGCTTGATGTTAAATAATTATGGTTCTGGTATCCTGGTACTTTGTAAGTCTTCACTCACAATTCCAGCCCCAGAAATGCTTCGACATGTTTATGGTCTGCTGGTACGCGTGAATCCTTACTTCTTAAGTTTTCGACATGTTTCTTTCTGGTCTTCTAGTACTTGTGAATCTTTAGCGCATGGAATTTTTGACAGCTACGAAACAAAGCAACATTTATGGAAAATGATTCATCTTTCATAATTAGCATTCGTTGAGTTTATTAAGAAAGCACTTCCAGCTTTATTCTATGAAGGCGACCGTTCTAGATTTTATTAATCTTTTGTTTTGGTTGCTAGGTTACACTCTTGTTAATTTTGAATTATCTACAACGCACTAAATATATTTCACCTAAAACATTTTCCACTGCGTTTACTTTAATAGAGTTTTCATTGTTTTTAAGATGTATTCTGCTATTCGGGGCGGAGACAAATCCAACGAATCAAAAACCAAGAAAATTGATCCAGCAGATCTCGAGTTATAAGTGTTGTAACAAACCCGACTTTGTTTTATATATATAGATGTTGGTGGCTTAGGTAATACAACTTGCCGAGGTCGGTCTGGGGATGGGGTGAGCATTATATATATAACAAGTTACCTCCGTGCCTCAGAAAGTACGTTACGCTTATCCGTTGTTGGTATCGGCTGTCATTTGAACATGTTTGACAAACGTTACGGGTAACCAGATTGTAGATTAATTGTTACTGTGTGGATGATTTAGCACAAGAAAACCCAAAAATCAGTTAGAGCACCCCTTTCCTCCTGAGTTAGTAAATGTCTTAGATATCAAAGGGACATCTTTGGCTAATGTTGACGTAGCCGACGACACGGGGAGAGCCGGGCCGCTAATGTGTCGGCACACGTCCGCGCCGACCGCACTGTGTGCCGAACAAACATCAGAGCACACAAAGCTACTCTCACATCAAACGAAGCGAAGGGAGAATTAGACGGCTCACTAAACAATGATCGGAAAAAAGGGGACCATTTTAGGGATATCGTTTTCTTTGTAAATAAATGATAGGCGCTGAAGCAAGAGACTTGAGGATGGTTAGATAAGAAAACGAGAGTTCTACAATCGTAAATAATATAGTATTAAACTTAGAGTAACGTTTGTACATAACAAGGTAATACATACATAACAAAACAACATAATTATACAGATAAAAAACTACGTACTGATGACAATTTTCCTACTTAAAAAGCGTTCAAATTCAAGTTGCAATGATATCTCAGCGACAAGCAAATCTTGGAAATATGTAAGGATATAAGATCTCGAGTCTCTGACAGTTCGAGGCAACTGACAACGCTTCATATAAATACGAGACTTTGAAAGCGAACCAAATATTTACAGATATATTGCACTTTCAAATGTTGTTTAGGAACTTCAAAACCCTTTACCCTACATCAGTTACTTCCAAGTATGTTCCGATGTTTGTTGTTATTCCTACGTGAGTCTTGACCTCGTTCTCGATATTCGCCTACGTGACGCTGGTCTTGGTGAGGGTCTGTGTCTCCGGCAGCAGCGTCCTGCGGCCGATCAGCTCGGCCTCGGCCACGGTGTCGGGCAGCTCGGTGCGCGCCGTCTCCGGCATCAGCAGCGTCAGCGACCCGGAGAAGATCGACGTCACACCGAACAGGAACGTCGGCAGACCAGCCCAGTACGACATCTGGAAATATTATTCTAATTTTGTTGATTCGTGACCATTTATGTATGTGAGGATCGAGTTTTTAAGGAGTAGCTCGTGGATAAAATGCACGAGCTTCTCCTGGTATGGTTCGCTCTTCAAGCTTGATGCGGCGCTTGCTGAGTTCGTTTTGCGAATAGGTGACAATCCATTACATACCGAAACTCCCCCGAGCTTTGCAGAGTACCTACTTTAAGCCATTGGTCCCGGCTGCCATTTGTAGATCTTCGACATTCGTGTCGGATTGTAAAAAGAGGTTTGATGTGATTGATGTGTAATTGGCTATAGAATGGAACATTGAGCCCAATGGATTTGCAAGGTAAAAATGTTTAAGTCATGGAACAAGCTATCATTTCTACTGACTAGACTGAGTAAACGGTTGAAGAGAGCTTTTCAATTATTAGGATATAACTAGAAGTATTCGGAAAAACAACAACTAAATAGGAACAAAAGTTGAATGAAGGCTGTCAAAGGCCAGCCTTCATAACACTCACCAAGAGCGGCGTCTGCGGCGCCACGAGCGAGCCCACGCGGCCCACCGCCGAGCAGATGGCGTGCATGGAGTTCCTGGTGTAGGTGGGGAACAGCTCGGACGTGTACATGTACACGATGTTGTACGAGAACGTCGCCAGCATCTCGAACGCCATGAACAGCGACAGCCCCAGCCAGGCGTAGCCTGGAACGGAGCAAAAGATTTTTATAATAAGAAGGACATAATTACATAAAGCTGTGATATGGCCATTTATACGACTAGCAAAGAATTAAAGTCGTGATCTGAATATATGGACAGCTAAGTTGATAATTATCAATTGGCTGTGATCTTCTGACTGGAAATGAAATGTAACGCAAATAAAGTACCTAGACATTATGAGATTTTGATAAAGGCAAAACCAACACTTTACAAAATGTTTTCACTATTCTTTGACTTATTTAATATTTTAATTCACCTTTTGGCACAAACGGCTGCGAGATACAGAACACTCCTCCAACCATAAAGGACGCCAGCAGTGGTATCTTCCGCTTGTACTTGGACAGCGCCAGCCAGTAGAACACGTTGGCGGGGATGTCCATCAGCATGAGCAGCGAGAAGTTGGCGTACTTGTTGCCGGCGATGTGCACCGCGCTGATCATCATGCCGTAGTTGATCAGCGTGATCGTGAACCACCACACCATACATACCAGAAACCTGCCGAACGGAATATGGACAGTTATATTTTCACAGAATTTAAGAATTAAAGTCGCACTAACCCCTTATTATCATTACAATATCAAGAATAGAAGCCTATCAATAAAATCAATCTACACTGACAAAGCACATACCTCAACCTATCATGCAAAGCAAATGCACAGTTTATAACTCACCCATATAAACACAATGCGCTTGTAAACTTTATGATAACTGTAGTTTTATTGAGTAAATAAAACACATCGACTGCGCGGAACGCAATTTTTACTTGTAGCTTTAGATTTACGGTTGCGACAATCATCATAAAATCAACAGATTTCATGATGATTGTCGTTAAAATCAACTGCCACTGACCTTTTCATCATGATCCTCGATTTGAAAGTCTTCATGAGCAGCTTCCTATCGCTGACGCCGCTCTTGGTCTCCTCGTCGATATAGTCCAGTTTGTCCAGCATCATGCGGTCGATCTCGACGCCATTCTTCTTGGCGATCTTTTGTATGAGCTGGACGGCGCGCTCCTTCTGGCCTTTGCTGTACAGCCAGCGGATGCTCTCGTCCAGGAAGAAGGAGTAGCTGAGGATGAGCAGCGTGGGCGCGTAGATGACGCGGAGGAAGTTCCTCCAGTATGGTACCGCCCACGCTATGAACGGCATCACAATGAGGCCGCACGTGTAGCAGTTCAGTAAGATCATTTGGAAGAGGACTGTTCGCTTCTTCTCGACTATTTCTATACCTGAGAAAATTATTATTTCATTAACAATGTCATCTGTGTTTGATAGTCTTGATGGATATAGGGTAAGAACTGGTGCGCTTAGGTTATAGCTTTTGAAAAGGTTTATGAGATATATTACTGACTTACTGAGCGTCTCGTAAACTTATATATAATAGCAAAGAAGAGTAATAACTTAGCGGTGTAGTTACTGGTGCAACAATGTAACGAAATGGTTCAGGAGCATTCAGAAGTCAGCATTACACAGATTTATTGAACGATTCCAAAGAAAGCCAGAGGAGCGGTA
The DNA here is from genome assembly GCA_905332915.2 of Hecatera dysodea. Classification (NCBI taxonomy): domain Eukaryota; kingdom Metazoa; phylum Arthropoda; class Insecta; order Lepidoptera; family Noctuidae; genus Hecatera; species Hecatera dysodea. The sequence continues at coordinate 343,579 of HG995303.1, forward strand.
AACTGATAGTGTTCTTGATCAATGACTTTATTTCTCGAAGTCATGTTTGGTAAATATAAAGGTCGCCGACGATGATATCGTGGTGTGATGGTGACGTGAAACATTAATAATGTCGATTAATTGGCTACACCACAACATTATGTTCATGAAGACGTCGCGATTTTTTCACTCGTTACTGCTATTCTGAAATTGCTTTCCGCAACAGCAACTGATGAAAGTGAACATCACGCATCCCATTAATTGAATACAAAGCAAGCAGTTAACTTTAATAAAACACAAAACTAGCGCTAAATGGAGGACTGATTAAAGTACATGAAATGTAATGGTGCAGAAGGAATGCTTTGTCCCTGGGATGTTCAACATCGAAACCCTTACTCAACATGAACATGGGTGAGAGCGCGTCCCCGATAGCGGCCTCGAGTCCTTCCAGCACGATGTAGAACCAGAAGGAGCTGGCGAAGCTCTTGGTGAGCCCCAGCACCGCGCCCATGGTGCCCGCGAATACGGCCGCCGTCTTGCGACCGTACCTGGCGGAAACTTAGAGCTTGATAACGTAAATAGGAAGAGGCAAAGTAGACTAACGTCAATGAGGACCTAAGAACATAAAATAAAAGTGGTTAAATTAACATAGTTAAAATCCTTCGAGTATTTAGGTACTGTGAAACTGACATACAGCTTTAAACTTTATTAACAGTTTGATGTACCTCACAATGATTGAGTTAGTGTAGATAATGTTGCCCTTCTACAATTTCCTTCTTCACGAATTCTTTGTCATCTGGTAGTAGCCCCAATTAAAGTCCATTTATATTGTGTTGAATATAAGTGGATTTAGAAAATAGTGTGTTATGCGTGCTTGCCGAGCGACCGCGCGTGGATGAAGTATGTGGTATTGTGAAGTCACCACGGTCTGCATGACTGCATACATTACAAAGCAACTATTTTAATTACTATACAACGTCGGGACAACTATGCAGTTCCAATGGAAGAGATATGTTAACACGACGGACAAATATGTTTCGAAATTATTTTACAAGTTACCTCTCGGTCCTTACAAACGACTCTTCATAAAGCAAATTAAATACTTGATTAAAAGTTTGTTTTAATCCTCCCATCTTTAAGAAACTTGTGTCGAGGGGTGGGGTTGTGTTCATAAAGCGGCGATCATTCAAACGAGCGGCCATTACGATCAGCTGATGAATGTCCTGCCGAGGGGGGTAATTAAGACATAACACAGCACAGGCAGCCGGCCCGGCCCGCTAGTACACGTAACTCAGGCACTGACGCTAATGACCCCGCGCTTCACTTGCGAAGCACGTCATATTCTGTGACGAATTTAATATTCTATTACACGGTGATGGTGGACATGCTTGTAATTAAGACTGCAATTAAATGAGAAGATAGCGAATATTATGTTTGATACGTGTACACGTGAGATGTATGGCATGTACATACGTATGTGTACTTGTTCTGCGTCACTGGACAGTGCTAGCGACCGGCACTTGGACGTGTAGGGATGTGACAAAAACGCATGTTCCTGTACTGACAGGCTACGATTATGTAGTCAAGTACACACGTAAGACCTGCGTCAGTTTACTGACTCCACACCACGCAAATTGCACGTTTGTCTGTACCGACTGCCGTTGAACTCTTTTGTACAAGCAACGAGGTCCACTATCAACCACACTGATTATCACGGCTGTATTTTAAACGCGAAATACAGTCAGACTTATTACACCTTCTTGAACTGACATCAGCGTATTGATTGATAACCTTACCATATCGATACGTTCCGAGTGGTCTGCCCCACCCATCATCATCAATATTAATATATTGATGATGATGGGCGGGGCAGACCACTCAGACGTATCTACCTGTCTGAGATCTGTCCCTGTATGAGCAGTCCCGCCATGCTCCCGAAGCTACGCACCGTGCCCACCAGCGTCTGCTTCCAGTCGTCACACGCCAGTCCAAACTGAAACAAATTCTCCATCAATAGTTCATAAAGCAGTTACCTTTCCGTTTACATCGCCATCCTTCTATGTGCAGTGAAGCGGAGCCTTTGGCACTACACAGAATTAATTGCTGTTATAATATTTAAGAGAGCAACAACTCAATAACTTTAGTTCGTCGTTGGAAAGAGTTGTAAATATGTCAGAGACAAAGATGGAGTGACTACATGCTCAGCGGCTCGGCCTCCCGCCGCAATCATGTATGCGACTGTGTAATACATACCTTGCTCACCAATGTGTCTGGGAATTGATTTTACATACGTACGGCTGTCGAATGTATACGTCACTGTACATTATAAATACATTGTTCAACGTAAACTCCTTCAAGCTTATTTGATGTTGCTCGATGAAAGTTGACAATGTCTTAACTGTTCTTGAACAATAGCCTCGTGTTTAACTCCACATAGTTCAAGTTGTTCGGTCAAGTGTGGTGCGCGCAAGTGCATCGTCGCAGTGTCCCGTGCGCCCGCGCAGGGCTGCAGACCGGTCGCGCAGCAAAAACTATGCAAATAGCTCCACACGCGAGCGAGCGGCCGGCGACGACACACGCCCTTCGCGTGACACTCGTGGATGCAGACTATTGTACTAGCTCGGGCTCGGCAGTACAATGAGTCCGATATGTCGGTTACGAATCAATTGGTAGGTGTTGTTCGGCATTCCGATGGGATTGTGTTATTTAGATCTATGGTGGCGAAAAGCGATTATGGATGTAATGCCAAAAGCCAAAAGTAAGTGTTCCTTTGCCGACTGCTCCTTTTTTGTAATTTTGTATCACGTTCGTGATCAATAGCTGCAATAATACGACTGGACTGTCCCTTGATTTTACTGAAGTTATGCAGAAAGCTCGACATGCCTCCAGACTATGTTACGCCCGTACTGATCAAATTCAATTGTCTGTTCGTGATCACTCTTAGAATAACAATTACTTCAATAGTTATTTCTGTCGTTCTTCTAAAACATCACTGAATAAAACAATTGCGTACTTAACACTTGCTAATTGAGTGCTTACTAGTATTAGATTCCTTTAAACTAACGGTTCCTAGCGATGGCTCGGGAAACCCTTAGAAGAAGAACGTACTCATGAAAATATATCGTTTAATAAAACTATAGAAATAGTTCGACGCGCGACAGGCCGCCATGGTCGGTAGTATTGTGCGAGTGGCGGCCTATTCCCTGCGCCGGCGCTCCCACGGAATACCAATGAGTCAAATAGTTATTGTTCTTATTCACCTGTAACGTTTTATATCGTACTTATAGATTTGGATACACCAATGATACAAATAGCTCTTCTCTACGGGAGAATGGAATTTTGCAATGCACGTGTTGTTAGCAAATATTTGTGTCACTGTCTCAGGCTCCAATATTTTTTACCATATAATATGTTTATGTGTGATGTTTCAAGACGCTTTGGACATAGCAAGCAATGACGACACAATCTGTGCCTTCTAATTTGTTTTAAGCCGCAACGGACTAACAGCTAGCGACAAAGGGGACTTCTCCACAACGGTCGAGGAACATAATCTGATTGAAACAAGGAAAGTTCTTAATTAATTGTGGGACTCAAACACTAGTCAGAAAATTATCATAAAATAAAATGAAACAAACTTCTCAACGGTTCCAGCTACAAATAAAGAAAAAGTATACATCTTATCTGAATCTTTGATCAATTTTAAACATAAAAAATCAGGATTTCCCATCTTTCTCATTATCTTAAGGTTGCCCAATTATAATTACATAACCGAATTGATTCACTAATGACTCGTCGACACCGCTAGATCTTACCCTTCAACCTGCCTGTTTGTTTGTCTGTCTGTCCGCCAGAGCTCAAGTCCCTGTCTACCGCATTTCATTCAATAAACGCGTCGTTATCTGTGTACTCATCTTCTAATGATATGACAAGCATCTCTAAAATGTTGTTAGTAGATAATGACTGTAATTAGTTCTTATTAAACGGGCGTGTGCCTCTCCTCTATTAAAAGTCAACGTCACTCTTTTTGTTAATGAGCTTGGAGCTCGAGAACATTGTTATGATGAGCTTTCCAATTGAAATCCTACCACTTATTGTTCTAAGAAAATTTTGCTGTTTTTGAATTAATCACACTTCAACGGATAAATGAATAGGGATAAAATGATTTAGGCCGCAGACGTAGCCGCTGGCAAATGCTAGTTTACATCGGATCGGGTTTGTTTACCTTTTCATCAGGTTACTGATGCTGCCTTGGTTACCACAGTATATAGAGAAACTAGCTTCTGCTCGCGAATTCGTCCGCGTGGAATAGTTACTTTTCCCCCGATTTTGAAACTCTCAGCCCGAAGTTTCATACAAACTTTCATCCCCTATTTTATCCCCTTGGGGCTAGAATAAATCAAAATCCTTTCTTAGCGGATGCCTACGTCATAACATCTACCTGCATGCCAAATTTCAGCCCAATCCGTTCAGTGGTTTGGGCTGTGCGTTGATAGATCACTATGTCAGTCAGTCAGTCCCTTTTGAGTTATATATATTTAGATCAGCATATATAGAGCAGCAGAATCAAATATTGATCATTACAATACGATCGTCACGGTCAGCCATCAAATTATCATTTACACGGAGCGAGCTGACAGAACCGTTATAGAGCACAGATATACGCGGACGGGGCTATTATGTCTCCATTAGCCGCTGAAAGATTTGATCATCTACTTGAATTATTACATTTAAACGAGTTTAGGCGCTTTTATAGCTTACATAAAAATAAACAGGAACGTTCTAATAAACATTCTAGCATTTTTGACGAGAATTACTAAAGCGTTCGCTAGAATGATCGTGAAAATGTTCGTGGCGATGTTTTGTTCTATGCATAGAGATTGTCTTTGGTTCTATGCTTGACTCTGATTAGGGTAATCGTGTGATGAAAATATACGAGGTATTTAATTTTAGAAATTCTCAATATAAACATCAATCAATTTCAACATTGTAACCTCGACGACGGAGCCCCGCTGTGCGGAGTTCCTATTTCGGACTGTAGGGTTAAAGGGGACATCAGTAGCTTGACGGGAGCAAGCTAAGTTCGCTAGCTTCGCTCGCTCATCGTACCATTCGAACTGAACCATGTCGGGGTACCATAAGCTCCGCTGCTTCACTAACCATGTGAGTAAATGATATTGAACCAAGTCATTGAAGGTGTTCAATTAAATCGCTTAGGCCGCTGATTAAACGGCGCCGTTCAATGAAAAGTCAGGGCAGTCTATTAAATGGCTAATTAAGCTAGTTGCCTGCGACACATGACCTACAAAAAGTCACCTAGATAAGGGGAAACACTAGTTGTCTATAGTAGTAGTTAGTCAGGAGATCCCTTTGAACCGGCGGTCAGGCTAGTATAGATAGACTGATATTTATGAACATCCAGGAGGTCTTGATTCAAACAATATTATGGTTAACGGAAATGTATGCATAATTCAGTGAAATGCAATTATAAAGCGTTGAGCTTCTTGTAGTACCAGATAACTCACAGAATTGTGTGAGCGTTGTGTCATAATAGTTGCTGATAGTCCACGTAACTGAGCGCCGCGCGCGCTGTTACGACAGCCCTCGTAATTGAGCAGAGTGAGCGCTGATAACAGCGACGTGTGACCAGTTTTAATTAGCAAGCTTATTTGCCTTCATTGATTTCGCGCTGCGTTTGAAAATTGTTACTAAGTGTGAAGTTCTTAAGAATTTAATTATGTTTCCTATCCACCTGTTCATATCCAACTTATTGGTGGTCATGGTCGTAGAGGACAAATTATCCAGTAATCCTACATCGAATAAATATTGTATAATATGGTGATTGAGAAGTACCGTGTTCCCCAGTTGTGGAGCTCTGGTAGGCAGCCGCTTCACGTAAAATACTGGTATTCAGCTGAATCCGAATTGACTGGGAGCCGACCCCAATGTAGTTGGGAAAAGGCTAGGCAGATGGTGATGGTGATTTTAATCAATAAATCAAGTATCACTGTAATTCCATGTCTCTCCCAAGTAATGATCACCAGATATTAAATAAAACATGTGAATTTAAAGCGTTCAATTTCAAGACCGCAACATCATCTTTTAGAGGTGTTTTGGACAGTTTGTGACAGTGATGTAAGTGCGAAAGCTCCTTAAAAGTACTAGTACACGTGCCTCTCTGCTAGCTCACCTCGGCTACAAAACTGTCTGGCTTCTCGTAGAGCCACTCGGTGCAGAGCTGGTCGGTGGAGTGGTTGAGCCGCGCACAGGCGTCCAGCGCGGGCGCCCGGCACTGCTTGACGGGCGTGTCGGCCCCGGGCGGCGGCTCCAGCCACGCCGCGCTGAACGACGCGTCTGGCCCATCGCAGGACGGGACCTTACATCTGGAACCACAAGTATGTGGTGAACCACGATAAAACCGCGAATTAAGTCATAGAGACTGAGAGAGAGTTCTTTTGACTGAGGGCTAATTTCACTATTTTGTTTTAACCTACATTGTGTCAATGTTGGGAAAAGGTATAATTACACCAATGAGGCTTTATCTAAACACAGTTCAGGTTGTGCCAGTGTCTCCATGATGTGGAATCAAAAAAAAATCCCATACGAAAGGCTTCGAGATATCACACAAAATACATACATAATTCCAGAGTCTCAGAAAAGAGTCGTAGTGTAGTTGAAAAGTAGGCTAAAATCCTTAGACAAGCACTAGTGACACAGGGAACTGGAGATCTCAGTCTCCAAATTTCTTACGATAGATAAGTTTGTTGGTACCTATAGTACGTCAATATTTAAGTTACCGATCACGAAGCTTGATTGACGCTTAGGTAAGTTGTTACTTTGGTGTTTAATGGGAACAAGTTTAATTACATAGAATGGTTGCGACTGGCGATTGCAGAATTCAGTGGTGTAGACTGCTATAATGCCTTCATAAGGGCAAGCGAGATACCACGCTTGAGAGAAAGCGAGAAAATTGAAGTTTTGTAAAGTGGGAGTGGTTTTTAAGTTTTATGTTGGCTTGGTTCATTGGATGCGTAATTTTTAACTGTTGTAAGATGATAATGGAGAAGCAATACTCACCTGTAGCCGACATCCTCAACGGCGAACACGTAGTTGGCGTTGTACATGGAGTTGGTGGCGTACACCAGCGCCAGCATGGCCATGGTGAGGGCCTGGTGGCGCCCGAACGCGCCCAGCTGCCCCAGCACATCATCCAGGTGGACGCGCTTCGACGCCTCGCCGCCAGTGAGCTCAGTCATGATAGATAGGATGGAGCTCTCGACTCTGGACTTTGACTGGGTACCAAGCCTTACGGCATCGGTTGGCAAAGCACTTCTTGCGCACAGTTCTCAGAACTATGAAACTTACAACTTCGATGTAAAGAAACTGTTGTCTTCCAATCGCTACGTTTGACCTTACTATTATTATTTTATTACATTATTTTGGCATCGTCATAAGAGTCAGGGAAAGTTTTTAATCGAGCCACTTCCCGAGATTCTCTTGAACGAGCGCGCTAGCTGTCGACCATGTTTCGTTTGTCACACAATCACACCATATCTATAGGAGAACCAGTCCCGGCTGCGGCGGCTCATAAAACTTTCATTCTCAGTCACAGCACTGCTCAAGTTAACGTCACTTTAAGTCACACCCAGCACTAACTTTAACGTGTTCAGCAGTCCGCCACGCTCGCGCTGCACCAACTTTAACGAATTCACTTTTACCTTCTTCAACTTTACCGGCACAATTTATCTTTATTTCAGAATTTAGAGGCTCAGCTTAAATTCAGCTTAGATTATTTTTCTTAACCGTGTATATACAAATCTACTAGAAATATCGAATTTCATTTATAAGACAAATATATTTCAAAATAAATTAAACGAGTTTATAGTTAATTTGGAATGTGACTGCGGGATATCTTCTTCCGAAAAGAAAATAAATAAATAAAGGTTTGATAAGATAGTCACGCAGGTGGCGGTCCCTATAGTACGTACTCGGTAGCTACCGGCGCGACAATGGCGGCCGCGGCACAGTTATATGTCTTACCTAATTAAATATTGGTTGCGCATGACGGTGATAACCACGGTGTTTACACTCTTCACCTGCACGCCTCGTCACACTGATAGGCTGCCAGGATAAAGACCTGGTAGCTTTTCACTTTATAATACAGCACCTCGGGTCGTCCATTTAGATTACAAAAAAAAATACATTCATCTGAATATGAAGACGCAATTTCTATAAAGTTATTTTGTCCACTTTTGCCAAAAATTCTAACAAACGAACAAGCTTATACCAGAGATAGGTATGTTTTAATTCCGAGTAAGTTTTATCCTCTATACTATAAGTACTAATACTAAATACACTAAATAATACTATTATTATAAAGCTGAAAAGTTTTTTCGTTTGGTTCTATTGTTACGTATGGTATATTTATGTATTTTTTTTAACTATTTACAGGATACGAAAATATAATATATAATTCGCAATCAATTTACAGATTTTCAAACTGTACATTTGTTTATGTTAGGTTACAGATACACTCGGTGTAATTATTGTTAAAATACTCTGTATTTTTTTAATTTAAAGGTTGAATTATAATTATTGTTTACATCTAAGAAGTGTAGTTTTAACTTAAATTGTTTATTTGTTGAAGTGAAATATATAATAGAATTACTTGTAAAAATATCGTTTGCTGCTCATTTTAACCAGTGGTCTAATAGTACTCTAGGACGGGGTAATAGTTGTCGGGGTACTTAGCAAGGTGTCGGTGTTTTTGAGGAGAAACAAATGTTTATGTTGAACACTATTTATTGATTCACTCTCAAGTTAAAATGTTAAATGAAATGTAGACTAATGTTAGAATACACCCGGCTAACGCGGTAGGATGCGGTAGTTGTTTATAGCAAACGTGTTATGGATATTTTTCTAAGCGACGTTCCAAATTCTTTAGCTGAGAAATAGCCATCGGTTTGGAAGTCCCCAATTGCTGTTTTAATTATTTTTTAAATGGTAGCGACCCTGACTGTTTCTTTTTGTGGTTTTGTTGTAGAGGTCCATGCATTCCTGGTCTTCTACGGAAAGGTTTGAAGGTTCTAAAATCTCTTCAACTTCCCAAAATTTCTGAATCTCATCAATGTTATTTAGAACCACGTTACATTGGTAGGTTTTCACACTACCGCACAGTAACCATCCCAGCTGTGTTTGTTGAGCCATCGGCTGTACGTCCGCCTAGCATAATGTTGGCTTAAATGTCCGCCCCGAAAAGCAAGTCAACTGGTCGACTTTTGTAGAATTTCGGTTTAGATAAATTTATATTTTTTATGCAAGCCCAATTTGGTTTGGCGAATGTTTGGTTTGGTAGACTTTTAATGAATTCGTTCATGATGAGCACATCGGGTTCGATTTCAAAATTGTTGTACATCGAAGTACATTCTATGCTTATCATCCCTTAACAGTGGTTTTCCTTTTGCCCTTGATCCTTTGCATCGTCGTCTCTTGATACCTAATATCTGAGCCGCCTTCTCAGTTATTAAGGATATCTGGGACCCTTGATCAATCAAGGCGCGCATGGTCTGGTAAGTTCCATCCACACTTTTAACCTTTATCAGGGCAGTCGCTAGCAGTATCTCCCCTTTTTCTTCAAGGGATGCATTAACGAAGCCCGTCATGGGTACATTGCGTTTTGTGTTTTGTTTCTCAACGTTGTTGCCGCTTGACGACAACGTTGATGCATTCGCTAATTTTGCAAATGCGTCATGTAGAATGGTGTTATGTTGCGCTTGGCATTTTCGGCATGTTAAGTTGGAGGTGCATTGATTTCCGAAAGGGCTAAATAAACAATTTGTACACAGTTTCAATTTGTTTACAGTTTTTAACCTTAGGTCATCATTCATTTTTAAATATGTTTTGCAATTATAAATGCCGTGTTGGTTCCTGCAAAGAAGGCATTTTATGTTTGTCGCGTTCATCGATTTCGCAGCTGTTCTATTCCAGTCGCTTTTGCTGTTCGAATTGTTATAATTATTTTGCTCATTGTTCGATGCTGAGTTTAGATGACTGTTTTGATGATACGAAGTCTTCGAGGGCACACTGTCTTTACGGCGAACTGTTTCCAGGGATGTAAATTTTATTTCCAAAAAGTCTAGAAACTCTGCGAGAACCGGTAGTTCTTTTGAATTCTTTAGCGACTCTACGTAGTTTGTGTAGGTTTCTGTATCTAGTTTTTGACCTAGAACATGAACAATGATTGAGTCCCACGATGTGGTGTCAACTCCCATGTTTTATGGCGTTAAGACATTCCAGCGTGGTGTCAGCATTCGCTTAATTTGCTGTAGCGATTGATTGCTGTTGTATGTTTGGCAGGCCTAACAAGATGTTCATATGGGACGAGAATATTAGTTTTTTATTTGGTAGCACGCCGCATAGTTATCAGTACTTATCGGTAAATGTTGTATAAGTTTCTCTGTTTCTCCACGAACTTTACCCTTTAAGTACTGCATCTTTTGGCCGCTTGATAATGAGGGGTTATTGTGTTTGACTTCTGTGAATATGTCTCTGAATGATACCCACTGGTTGTAATTTCCGTTGAAGTTCGGTATCTCAAGTTGAGGTGTTGATTTTTCCCTGTGTGCTACTGGCCATATTTTCGTGTTAATAGCCCTTTTCAGATTGTTGAATTTATTCTCATACTTCTCGTACATGTTGCTATATTGTTCGTTCTCTTCCTCCAATTTGATCTCGATGTCCCAATGTAGTATGTCGACGGCTGACCACCTAGCCTGTAGTGACCTCAATGCGTCCTCAAATTCCCACTTATCTGAGATAGAGTCCACATCTATGTTTGCGGCTGTACGCACAAAAGCTTTAAAATTGGCATACTGCTTTTTCAGTAATTCGTCTAGCTTGCTGTTTGGCTCCCTGTTCGACTTCTGAGCTGGTTGCTTACTCAGCTGCCTTGGTCTCGCCTCTTCACCTGTTATTCCTTCTGCACGCTTACTCGACGCCGATGGTGATATGTCTCGAGCTGTTGTTTGCTCATCTGTTGCAAGACTACCTGTTTTCATGAGCCGCTGATACTGTTGATTGATCAACGCCTTGGTTGACTCGTACACCGTACGTGTTTTCTTAAATTCCCGATTGGTAAAATAAGGATCAGTTTAACTTACCTTCCCTTCAATTCGCTCATGATTTACTTGGTAATCATTCCAATAACTCTCCCAAAGGTTAAGTTTCCGCTTAAAGTAATCTACCGTTTTCCTATCAGCACTATCCTTCTTTAGGTTAATGCCAAGTTTTATGATGCTATCATATATCATTGATTGCGTTTCGATTAGTTTCGCTATTGTTATAGGATGTTCAATTTCAGACGTTACAGACTATAAATAAGGAAATTTATTACTTGTATGCTCTGCTGTTTGTACTCAGCCTCTGCTGCTCCTGCACTGTTCTGCTCCAATGTCCCACGACATACCCACACTGTTTGTTACGATAGCTCAGACCTCGCACACCGAAAATGCGAAATTATGTGACGCGTGATCCGGCTCGAAGGACCAAAAAATGTCGGGGTACTAGCAAAGTGTCGGTGTTTTTGAGGAGAAAGAAATGTTTGTGTTGAACACTATTTATTAATTCACTCTCAAACTGTTCTTAATGTTAAAATGTTAAATGAAATATTGGCAAATGTTAGAATACACCACCAAAGACCAAAGTGCACTGAATCTAATGTAAAGTTATAAGTAATAAGTGTGTTTAATAAGAATTAAAATTAGGTCAGCGCGTCACGCTGATATTGCTAACTAAGGTGTTCGGTGAAAACACCAAACAATAGTACTCTTATTAGTTGAATTTTTGGTTCTAGGACATGCCGGTTTCCTCACGATGTTTTCCTTCACCGTTTTGAGAGCAGTGGTGATAAATTAAATTACACAAAGTAATACGCCTGACTGGGTTTGAACCCGCGATCTAAAAATTGTAAGTCGGGGCTGTTACCACTCGGCCACCACTGCTCTTACCTTTTGCTTTAGTACCTAATGCTTGTCTCAAAATAATATACAGCTAGTATGGCCGGCAGGCGGATCGGGGTGGCGTACGAACGAAAAAAACATAAACCATATACGGTCAATTTTCTCTGAATATATTTATGTAAATGAACTTTATGTGTGGCTATAGAATTTCCATACAGTAAATAGGAAATTCAGATAAAATAAACTCATCACCGTCTCGAGAAGGATCGTCAGCAGTAGACTCAGTTACGATTCACGTGTGACGTAAACCAGTAACCTCAATGTAGTGTGGTGACGCGTGGAGCGAGCAGGAACAAACAGCATCACTCAAACATCTGCGAACACGTCGCTCTCTGTACCTGTCAAAGTGAGCTCAGCGAAGATCTTTATTTATGTACTGCTTATCATCTTGACAGACGTTATCTACATTTACATAAAAATAACGCATTTTTTTAAGGACACTGTTTGTTTATCTATCATATTTGACAGCTTATTTAAACTATTAAATATTTAATCAACTCCTGTGTTTTTGAATCCCGAGGTTATATAATATTCAGAACTCGTGTAACAACTACACATGAGTGTATATAATCAATCACAATTCTTGGTTGTAGTTCGATTCTATTCAGATAAGGAGGCTTTACTGACGTTCGTTGGTGCCGTTTACAAACATCTAATTCAGGGATGACCAACTTTTATAGGTAACCGTACCAAGGCCAATAAAAAAGGATGCCCATGATGTCCCAAAACTATCTTGATTCAGTGATTTTATTGCCTTTATTTCAACCCAAAATACGAATTCGTAAACGTTTTGTTAAGAATTTGTTTCTATAAGTGCAAATAAAACTTACTGTAATTGTTGCAAATTACCTACATACTAAATAGGTTATAATTTTAGTGGCGAGCCATAATTATTTCGCCACGTGCCACAGGTTCGCCATCTCTGATCTAGTTTTATCATCCCAAGCTCCTCTCGTACATCGTCATCATCATCAACAACCACAAGTTTTGTCTAAACTTAGCTAGTAGGTTTAGAGCGTGGAGTCTTTAGAGCTTGGTTTTATACGAGATCTGAACTTTTTCACAGTAAGCTACGTAGATTCGTCTTGACAACATTTTTACATGAAAATGTTTTTGGGGGGATCATAATAACGGCGACACGAATAATGTTATCTCAAACAAACGTTATTCTTGCGATTGCACATGTGTAATTATATTATCATGTTCATGAAAGTGTAATGTTCGAGAACACTCTACACAGTTCTTTGTGAAAGTATCCACCGGATTATATGAACATACTAGGTTTCCTTAATCTGTTGGTCTGCCCTGCTTGGGCGAAGTACCGCCGTTCGCTCGTCGATGCGATTGGCTTGGTTCAATCCATGGTCCGGAGCGGAAGCATGGGTGGCAGTCACCTCCTTCACCAAAGTAGTAATGGAGGCGGACCGCGCGAGGGAGAGACAAACCTCACGCCCCGGGTGACGGGAGTCGCAGGGCGATTCACGGCCACCTGCTGCTACGCGGGCCTGCGGAAGGCAAGTGATGGATGGCTCACCGTCCGATAACAACCAGGTTCAGGTCGACGGCGCGTTGTGTTCCACGCGCGCCTCAAAGAGATGTCAGCATAGAAGTCGGGGCCCACTAGGCCCAGTGCCTGCCAGGTTCGCGGAATTTGTTCGAAAGAGTCACCGCAGCTCTGGAACGCAGAGGGTATTAGGAGGATGGGTGTTTAGTCAGTAAGAATCTGACACTACCTTCCGCTCCGCCCAGAGCGGGAGAAGTCATTTGATGATTTCCCATCCAGAAAAAAAAAACGGTTTGCTTAATCATCTGACTTCTTTCCTACTTACTGAGGTACCCATCTTTGAGATAAGTTCATCGTCCTTCGTAAAAGTAATTGTAGAGAAGCTCCATCTATATATATAAAAATCAATGCCACTTTTCGTTGTAATTCCATAACTCAAGAACGGGCTCACCTATCCAAACCAAATGCTTAGGATTTGGTCGGCATATTTAGTAGATGGTTTATGTGAAGTTTGCACAAAATCGGTCGAGCGGTTCCTCATTTGTCACATTTTTTGTAATAAATGAATTCAATAGAAACTTTTTTCACAGAAACTTTTTTGAAGTTTTGTTGACAGGACAAGCACGTTGTTATGTCATTCATGCCGTCAATTCATTTTGGACGTGGTTTGATTAAATCATATGATTCTCGCCATTTTTTGCGTTTTGGTCAAACGTGTGCTCTGAATTTTGGCTGGTTTTTGGTGGTTTTGGTGAAGTTGCGTATTCTGTTAATAGTTATTGTGTTTTTCTGTGTGTTGTATTGTGTACAAAAGTTAATTTTAAAAGGAAATAATGGATATTAACAAAAATAAACCCCCTGATCCCCCCGACCCCCCTGATTTCTCTTCTCCTTCTCGGTCCGTTATGCGCTCACTAAATTTTAGTAGTCCCTCTTCATTCCCATTGAGCCAATTTGTTGATATGGTAGGCACTTCTGAATCCATTAATCCTCAATCCAGCCGCAAACGCTCCGTAAGTGAAGAAGTTCCTGTGAATCTGCCGACGAAACAACCCAGGACTCATATTGGCCGTATGAGATATTCCGCTCTTGACAAAGGCCCTTTTATTGTCCATGTCTCCCGCCAAGAGACCCAACATAACGCTGGTACTACACTTCATCCAATCTCGTTCGGTCGTTTTTTAAATAACAATAAAATCTCAAATATAACAGATATAAAGAGAGTCGGTAGAAACCGGGTGTCAGTGGAGTTTGCATCCCCTCAGGATGCTAACGGTTTTTTATCTAATAATGTTCTGGTCACTCACTTATTTGAGGCAGCTATCCCATCTTTTAATATAACCCGTATGGGTGTTGTAAGTGGGATTCCAACTGAATTTTCAGATGAGGAAGCTATTTCATTCCTAAAGGTCCCAGCGGGTTGTGGCCCAATCATTAAAATCCGGCGATTAAATAGAAAAGTTGTCAAAGATGGCGGAAATGAATATAAACCTACTGAGACTTGTGTGATCACTTTTGATGGACAAGTTCTCCCAAAAAGAATTTTCTGCTTCTATACTTCACTTCCTGTCAGTCAATATGTGTATCCCACAATTCAATGTCGTAAGTGCTGCCGATTTGGTCACATAGAGTCCCTCTGCCGATCCAATCCCCGTTGCAGTAAGTGTGGCAATGATCACCCTGGTGATAGTTGCAACATCGCTGAGAGTGAAGCTTTTTGTGTGTTATGCTCTGGTTGCCACTTTGCAAACAGCAAGGCATGTCCGGAGTATAGCAGGCAGAAGGCTATTAAAATTATAATGGCTGAAAAGGTCATGTCGTATTCAGAAGCCAGTAAAACTGTTCCTACTTCTTCCCGCAGTTACGCAGATATAGCTAAATCTCAGACTCAGTCTTACCGAAAAACTGTCCTTTTAAAGCCTAAATCCCATACCACTCTCTCCCCTTCCTATGATAAATCTACTCACCTTCAGTTAACTAAATCACCTCCATCTTCCCAAACTAACGGCTGTGCTCTTAACTGGCATGATAGTCTTCTTAGTGATTCTTCTGAAAACTTGCCTTCTATAATTGAACTGCTGAGTAAACTTCTTTTAACTTTAATTTCCTCTAACAAATCCCTATTACCGCCCAACGTCGCTTCTTCACTTATTAATTCCCTTGCTCATCACAATAATGGCGCGGTGTGTGTTCCTTCAATGGAATGTGAGAAGCGTGTGGCATAAGAAGCACGATCTCACGTTCCTCTTGAATAAATACAAACCCCTTGCTTGTTCCCTCGCTGAGACTTGGCTAGTTCCAAGTCTCACTTTACGTTTACCTTCTTTCAACATTCTCAGATGCGATCGATCTGATGGCTATGGCGGGTCGGCTCTATGTGTGAACAATCGTGTGCCTCTTGTACCTGTTTCTTTGCCTCCTATAGGTGGAGATATTAACATAGTGGCAGGCAGAGTAGAGGGCTTAACCCTTTTATCCGTTTATAATGCGCACCCCGATTTGAGTTCCCTCCCAATTCTAAAACGGTTATTAAAAAACATTGAAGGCCCTGTACTTGTTATGGGGGACTTCAACTGCCACCATTTTAGGTGGGGTTCTGAACGTTGCGACTCTTTTGGGGAAGGTTTAGTAGAAATTTTAGATGAACTTAACCTTTGTATATTAAATAATAGCTGTCCAACCCGTCGGTCTCTCCCTGGCCAGCATAAGAGTTGCGTTGATCTTTCCTTTTGTTCATTGGATATCGCGGCTTCATGTCACTGGGAATGTTCCAGTTTGACGCATGGTAGTGATCACTTCCCTATTATAATATCTATGGCGAATAAAACCTTCTTGGAAAAATCGAATCTTCCGCTCTTGAAGTATAATCTGTCTAAACCAGACTGGGCAAAGTATTCTTCAATATTGATGGACAAAATGGAATCTCTTCCAAATTTAGCCTCCTGTGATCTTGATTCCCTTGGGCCCGTACACGTGTCAAACTGTTATGACAATCTCATTAGTGCCATAACAGACAGTGCTGACTTATCCTTTCCCGTTAAAAACGCAGCTCGGGGCAAGGTTCCTTCTCCCCCATGGTGGGATCAGGAATGCACTGCAGCAATAAAAGAAAGAAATAAAGCCGAACAGGAATACAATCAGGCAATGGTTAGCTCTAACTTAATAGCTTTCAATAGGTCCGTCGCTAAATCCAAACGGCTGCTACGCAGGAAGAAACGAGCTGGTTGGGCTAACTTTTGCAGCTCTCTGAACCCATCTACTCCTCTTTCAGTGGTATGGAAGAAGATCAATCGGTTTAGATGCGGTTGTTCCCCCTCTTTTTCCTCTCCCATAACCCGAGTGACTGCCGAGAAGTTCTTCGACAAACTGGCCCCTCCATATGTTCCAACGGAAGCTGAATGTTATCAGCCGACTTTTACTCCCTCAGATGATCCTTTTGATTTGCCATTTTCTATTCAAGAGTTTAATTCTATTTTGAAACATGTTCGTGACTCTGCCCCTGGCGTAGACGGCATTGTCTATTCCTTTTTGACTCACGCTGGTCTAAGAGCTAAAGAGTATCTATTAGATATATTAAATTATTCATACTTCAACGGTTGGGTCCCTGTTTCATGGAAAACCCAAGTTATAATTCCCATTTTGAAACCAGGCAAGCTCGCTGACGACCCAAACGGCTTCAGACCAATAGCTTTGTCATCCGTTCTCGCTAAATTACTGGAACACCTCATTAAAAATCGATTGGAGTTTATTGTTGAATCTAGGAATTTGCTTCCTGAGTCTCAATTCGGCTTTAGAAAGGGGTTGAGTACCATGGACAGTGTTGGGATTTTGGTATCAGACATCCGCACATCTTTCTCAAAAAACGAGTCCGTTGTTGCTGCCTTCTTAGACATTTCCTCTGCGTATGACAATGTCCTTCTCCCCTGTCTCAAACAAAAGTTGTTAAATATGAAAATCCCGGGGAGAATGGTTCAATGCATTTGTAGTTTGTTAATGTCTCGTTCTTTAGTTTTGAGAGTGCCAGGTGAACAATTTGATGTCAGGGTATCATGGAAGGGCCTTCCCCAAGGCTCTGTTCTTAGTCCGATACTATATAATTTGTATACAGCTGACCTAGGCGCCTGCCTTAACAATGACTGCCGTATTTTGCAATATGCTGATGACCTGGCTCTGTATGTCTCCAACAACTCTATTAGCGATGCTGTGTCATCTCTTCGAGTGTCCCTAGACTCTTTAAATCAATGGCTGAATGACAACGGGCTGAGCCTGTCCGCTCCTAAAAGCGCGGTGGTTGTGTTTTCTCGCAGGAGATCCATTCCACTAATTTCAGTGGATACTCAAGGCCATTGTATACCGATTGTTCAGAAAGTTAAATTTTTAGGCGTTTTCCTAGATTCCAAATTGACTGGCCTACCTCATTTAAATTATTTAGTCGGTAGATGTGAGAGAGCTATCCCCATATTAAAAGTGCTTGCTGGTGTCTGGTGGGGCGCTCACCCGTACACCATGAAACTGGTATACAATGCCCTTATTCGAAGTATATTGGACTACGGTTCCTTTTTACTGATTCCTTGCAACAAGGGGGCTTTGTCAAGACTCGACCGAATCCAAGCTCAGTGCCTTCGGATAATTTCGGGCTGTATGAAGTCTTCGCCAATTAATGCTCTGCAGGTAGAGTGCGCTGAGCCTCCACTATCTCTCAGACGACAGTATCTAGCATCGAGATTTTGGGCTAGAGTTATACCAAAATCATGTCACCCCCTTATACAAAAAGTTAAATATTTAGATGCCGAATGCAGACGATCCACCTATTGGTGCCACAAAGAGGCTCCCTTATTTCTAAAGTCCTTCAGGTTTTTCCAAAATATCGGGTCCCCCATTATGCAGTTTCCAAAACTCCCCATTTATAGTTATGATTATGATGTTATAAATACCAGCCTCTTCTTGTCACCCTCTTCAACATAAATTAGCCGCCTTCCGCAGCTATATTCATAGATTATTTGCCCTCCCCCTTTCAGCAGAAAATTATGTAAAAGAACTTAATATTATTTACCAGATCGCAATTTCTAACGGTTACTCAAAGTCAATGGTAGACAGTTTAATTAGTAAAAAGCAGAAAGAAAGGGTTCGTTCACTATTATATGCATGTCCGCGTACTAATATTAATAGATATGTGGCCAGTCTGACCTATATGGGCCCCATTTCAGATAGAATTAGTAATTTACTTAGAAAAAACAACGTTTATGTAGCGTTCAGAACGGACCAGAATATACGCCGTATTTGTAACGGAAAAGATATTTTAGAAAATAGTAAAAAGTCTGGGGTGTATAGGCTGGTCTGTGATGAATGCAACGGGGTGTATGTGGGTCAGACGGGCCGAAACTTTGACATAAGGTATGGGGAACATGTTGCCGCGTATAGAAATGGCCATTCGGACAAATCGAATTTCGCGAAACATCTAATTGATACCGGCCATTCTTTGCGCGACAACAATAGTTTTAATATACTACATATTTGTGATAAGGGTTTCCGGCTGTGTGTTTTAGAACAATTAGAGATTTTTAAACATAGTAATAATAATAATTTTGCACTGTTGAATGACCAGACGAATTTGGTTTCTTCCCCTTTACTGCGAATGTTTGTGGGTAGTTGTACACAAATAACCAACGGTGGCAGTGTATAAAAGGGGGGTGCCTTGTACTAAATGCTCAGTCGCAACTCAACGGTCAGCGAGTCAACACGTCCCCTGAGGATGCCTCGTGGAGAGGCGAAACACGTGTCGGTAATGGTGTTGGGTTTTGCATTGCCTTCCTGCATGTGCTTAAAATCCTTGCATTTGCCCAGTAATCTTGCATGTGCATAATATAGCGGGCGGGAGGGAGGTGCATACCTGCAACCCACTAATATTCGCGGAAATTAAAACTAGATATATTGTTTTCATTTTCAAATTTATGATGTTATTTGTTATAAGCCAGAGATATTCTACAATATTGGTATATCCAAGAAGTCCATTTCGGCAGACTCTTTATTTAATGCGAAAGTTTGTGAGCGATAGAACAATTTTGAGAGATTTTATACCGATGCTTCTAAATTATCGGACTCCAGCTGCACTGGTGTAGCGGTTTACTACCAGAACTCCAAAATTGTTATGCAATTTAAGTGCCCTGCTCTATCGTCCGTATTTACGGGTGAGTGCGTGGCAATTCTAGAAGCATGCATTTTTATTGAGGCCCATTGCATCAGCTTCGGTGTCATCTTTACAGACTCTCTTAGCTGCTTGCAAGCTTTGGAGCAAAACCCCTTCAAAAGCAAATTCTACAGTCCAATCTTACTCCAAATTAAAAAATCCCTTCTTTCTTGCTCCCAAAACCAGAAAATCGTTCAGTTAGTTTGGATTCCGAGTCATTGTGGCATACGAGGAAACGAATATGCTGATGCGCTCGCAAAAGAAGCTGTTACGTCCCGATCTGCAGACTTTAAACATTTTCTATGCCAGGGCTATGATTTGGTTAGCGTTCCAAAAAAGAGCTTGATGTCCTCATGGCAGGTGCAGTGGCAAGACTCGAGTAATCGTAAAGGCGCTTTTTATCACGCTATTCAGCCTTATGTTACCACTAAGCCATGGTTTTTCCCGTATAAAAAGGTATCAAAAAAGGTTATTTCCTGTCTATGTCGCCTCCGTATTGGTCATTGTTGTTCTCCAGTGTTTCTCCATAAAATCCGGGTCAGAGATTCCTCGCTTTGCGAATGTGGATTGGATGAAGGTACTTTGGAACACATTTTCTTTAACTGCTCCAATAATAAACCTTCCCATGATTTATATAATCATCTTCCTAAACTAAAAATCCCTGTCCCTATCAACTTTCCGGCTCTTTTAACTCACTTCTCAGCAAAGTTACTTAGTGCTTTGATAGTTTTTATTCGGGTTAATGGCATCAAATTATAGTTACTTATACATATTTTACTCGACTTATTTAAAAGATCTTCTTTATTTATATCCGTTTTTCTGGTTTGTACATTTTATAACTAGTTTTAAAACTCAATAACAAGGTTTTATTCCCCAAATTTATAAAAAATCTTTATTTGTTGTCTTTGGTCTCACACATCTTTCCATCGCACAGTTGACATTGGCAGAATTGTCGACATCGGCATGTTTGCCATTAAAAAAAAATAGAATAGATTAAATCATATTATCAGCGATAAATTTCTACTATATAAAAATAAGTCGGGTTTTCCTTCCTGACGCTATAACTCCAGAACGCACGAACCGATTTCCACGGTTTTGCATTCGTTGGAAAGGTCTCGAAAAATTTCAACAGAAAAGCGGGAAAATATTTTTTCATTTTTTTATATAAGTATGGCAAAACAACGTTTGCTGGGTCAGCTAGTTATTTATAAATGAAACAAAGATTAGGTTTAGAAATTATGCGTAAAATGAACTACGAGTGTCAATTTATTATTTACTAGCTTCTGCCAGTGACTTCGTCCGCGTGGAATAGTTACTTTACCCCCGATTTTGAAACTCTCAGCCCGATCGGTTTAAAATTGACAAAAGATAGACATGCTGTTTCGGGATATTTTTTAGATAATTTTATGTAGAACATTTCCGTAATACATGATTTCTATGTAACTTTAACCATTAAGGCTACACACGCGACGGAAGCTTAAAAAATGGAGTAACTTCTTCCGTTTTCCCAACATTTTCCTTCACTGCTCTGCTCCTATTGATTGTAGCGTGATGAAAAGTATACTATAACCTGCCCAGGAGTATGAAGAATAATTGCACCAAGTTTCGTTAAAATCGGTCGAGTAGTTTTTGTTTCTATAAAGAACATACAGACAGACAGACAGACAGACAGACAGACAGACAGAAAGACAGACAGACAGACAGAAAGACAGACAGACAGACAAAAATTTTACTGATTGCATTTTTGGCACCAGTATCGATCACTAATCACCCCCTGATAGTTATTTTGAAAATATATTCCTTGTACAGAATTGACCTCTCCACAGATTTATTATAAGTATATATAGATTATGACTATCACAGTTTTGACGCAAACGAATGACAAACGGATGTGCATGCTGACACTCGCCCCAACATACGCTCGCGACATATCAGATAGGTAGGCACAGACTCACAGAGCAATCTGCTGGTACTTCTAAGACTGCCCCTTCATCAGCGATGGCGTTGATAAATGAACAGCTGTTCGGCAGCGCGGCCGTAATGGCGGCGCATCACTGATTGATCTAGTTGCAATAACTGCGATTCACTAAAGCCGGTCTGCACTAAATGCAGCGGCAGTGCGCGACGTAAATACTACTAGACTTGTGTGAATTTTGTTTGTGTTGAAAACGTAATTTGATTATAATAAACTTTAAAAGTAGGTTCGTGTCGGTAGAGAATTATTTCCATTAAAAAATAAAACCGACTTCTAAACAAAAAAACCAAAAAGTATAAAATAACTTTAATTTCGGAACTCGGTGTTTTTGGTTGCTTTTTTGTTGTTGTACACACCGACTTCCGAAATTAAAGTTATTTTATAATTTTTGGTTTTTTTGTTTAGAAGTCGGTTTTATTTTTTGTAAAAAGTTTTTTATTTTTCACTTTTTAGTGGTTCACTCCCAGCTAAACATACCCATCACAGCGTACGTGGTATAAACAATAAACGAACATGCGATTTCAGCTATCCCGACAGATTTGCTATCATTTATTGAAATTAACAAAAAAACCGCTCGTTCGATTTCGATAAAATTTTCATGGCACCATTTGGGAAGTATACCCTTTCCAAAAAAAAAAGAATTTTTCAAATCGGTTGGCAAGCGACTGAGTTATGCGCGAACAAACATAAAAAAAAATACAAACATCCGAATTGAGAACCTCCTCCTTTTTTAGAAGTCGGTTAAAAAAGTATCGTACCTGTTATATAAAGACTGTTTGATAACATTCACGTGATTGAATTGAAACTTCCTACCTCGTTGTCACGAAGTATCCAGCGGTCGCTGGATGTGTAAATCTGAGAACACATCCAGCTGTCACGAATTCAGAAGACAGTCAGAGTTGAGAGTTGCATTCAGTGTGGCAGAGCTTTAGTCATTATAAATATGTAATGTCTAAAGTTAGTTTTTGCAGACAGCGACGTGATGATAGATTTGCGTTCGGAACTGCTGCGGCTTCACTTGTGCGGTGTTGTAACTGAGCTGTAGCGAAAGTGCTCCGAGCCGCGTCACATCACATGTTTATCATTGATTAAGACACACCATTGGCGTATCCAGTGTGGGCAAAATATCGACATATCTTTGGTAGTTTACATGCTACAGAAGTCTTTGAGGAATTCACGAAAAGTAATCCAAGGAGGCTTGTTATGCTTTGAACTATTTTTTTGTTGTTTTGACAATGTTACTACTTCGCTAAAGCCTATCATTAGCGGGGTCCTGGATTCGCCTTAAAATATTTCCCGCTCGTGCAAAAATAAGTAGACCGTATCTAGCTTCAAGAAATTTAAAACCCTTTTAGTTCATTGTAATTTTTGAAAAAGTTTAGTTATTTCATGGTAAAGGCATTTTTAAATTAATTAAAAGCCTATAAATGTCTCAAAATTAGCTGGTATCAGCTACAATAGGCGTATGCTAACTAATTGAATAGAAAATTATGTTAATAAATGTAGGTAAATCATTTAGGCATGTACTCGACTTATTCGGAGAATAATTAAGTAGATACGACATAATTGAGGCCAAAATGAGAATAATGTCTTGTTTCTGAGAAGTCACGAGATATATTTATGTGAGTGTGTGTGTCAACTGACTGAAAGAGTGACAGTGGAGTGCTTGTGGCGCTGACAGGTCGAGAGATAACTCGATAAGCGGAACAGGCAGCGTTGTGCGCACAGAAGCGCGCTCGCGGGTATTACTAGTGTTTGGACGCATTCGTTTGGTATGTGCGTTTGATGAATTACTTTACTGATACATTGTATTATAATATGTCACATAGACATCAAGTGTCAAGGGATCAAGTACCTACATTCTCTTTCTCTTCTAACTATACAAATGGTCCAATTAATATTACCAGATCTAATCTTCCAGACTGGCTTCTTACTTTAAATCCTATGTTTAAGCTAATTACTTATTCCAATATTTTGTGAACAACAAGAAAAATTGCAATTTTTGCAAAGTAACGCAAAGTTAATGTCGTCAATTAAATGGTGAAAAAACGCCGAAAATGAGGATTTTTTTAAACATGAATACACTGGCAGCGATTTGCATGCTTAGAATCACTTGAGGAATGATCGCCTGCGCTCTTTCTAACTAGTCAAAAGTTGTTGTGGGGTATGCACGGCCCGAGTATGGACTCGGGCGCGCTCTTCTTTAGAGCTTGTTTCATGCGTGCTCAATTAGGTTGAAGTCTGACGATCGAGCAGGCCGCGAACGAACGAACGTTGATGCGAGCATCAGCAAGAGTGCGTGTTACCATGTTATGCCTATAAAAATATTCTGAGTGTTCCAGAGTCTCCTATCGATGTTAGGAAACTCGAGCAAAATAGTTGAACTCTCGAAATCTCATGACTGATATAAACAGACAAGTATCAGTGATTCCATGGCAAAGACGGCCGCGGTACCATAGCTTACATCATAGATTCCACCATCGTATAAAATTATTATGCAGGTGTGAGTCGTTTCCCTCATTAGTGCGTAACAAAGCAGCTGTATGCAGTGTTCAGTGATAAGCCCTTGTTTCCCCGCGCTCCCACGCTCACCGCACGAGAGTATCGCTATGCACCGCCGGCTTGTTGAAGCTTTTTTTTTTGTAAGGACCACGCGCAGTTCAGCACACTAAGGCTGGTTACTGCTTAACCGATTGTTCCTGTGATGGCCTTTAATGAATTTGAGGCCCCCAGCCAGGCCTTAAAACTACTTAAAAACGGGCCTCGGCTTAGCGGGGTCATTGAGGGAGGGCAGCAATGGACAGGCTGGGTCAGGTTGATATTATTTTGGGGATTTAACGCTAATGGCTCAGCAGCGCGGGCTGGCTCGTTAGGCAAAAGTCGGGGGGGGGGGGCGCTGCTTGTTGAAGCAAATGCTGTACGATATATATGTATACGGGGCTCGTGACACCAGCACCCATGTGCCACGCCATGTAACCATATCGCTACGTAAGACAAAGTTAATTTAATTACAGAGATGTATGTATATGGGAATTTGTCTTGCTCGTGTGATGCAAATGAGGCATTTTTCGGTGGCTGTTAACTTGAACAAGAATATCTTTATTAAACTCAAACTGGTGACATTGATGCTAAAATCGGGAAATTAAAAAAGTTGCGCTATTTACTATTTACCAAAGAGCCATTTGATATTTTTGAAAATGACAAAATTACTCGTTAGGTAAGAATAGGGAATAATGAGGATTTTATTGATATACTACGAAACTAATATGTAAAACTAGTAAATATGTTTAACACCTACATATACGTCATTGTTTTGTGAACGATCAGTAAAGTGCAATTATATTTTAAACTAGCTTCTGCCGGAGGCATCGCCCAGATTTTTAGGAACCTAGATTTCGAATCCAATCAGTGGTTTTTGCGTGATGCTTCCACAAACATACAGACAAAGACAAACTGACAAAATTTTCAAATACATATTGTATTTTTGTATTATTTTTCGAAGCTGGGTAGATTAATAGTATAGATGCATCATCATTGTGTTGTCAATACACAATAACTCCCCGTCCCCATAGGTGTGGACGTCCAGACAGTCAGCCCGCCCCGCCCCCGCGCCCCGGGTCACAGGCATCGACCTCGTGCGGCCTTGTCCCGCCCTTCGCGCTGCGCACACGCATCACAAGTCTATGTTTACGGATGTTTGTGCATGTGTTATGAATACAATTATCACTCAGTCTAATTTGGCCATGTGTTGAACAGCAGAATTAGAATGCTAAACATTTTTAAAATTTTATTGTAAAAATAAAAAGAAACTGATGATTGCTCGATCCGTCATTATTACTTACTAGCTGCTGCCCGCGACTTCGTCCCCGTGGAATCCCCAATTTTAAAATATTCTTTATCGCTGCTCCGCTCCTATTGGCTTAAGCGTGATGATATATAGCCTAAAGCCTTCCTCGATAAAAGGCAAAATTGAAAATTTTGAAAAAACCCACGACGGTAAAAACATAGGTAATTGAAAAAGAATTAAATAATTAATAAAAACCCCCGACTTACAAAATTAATGTAACCTAAGAATATCCGTCAGGGCTGCCATTCAATGAGCTAGTGATGACAGCCCCCGTCGGATATTCTTAGGTTACATTAATTTTGTAAGTCGGGGGTTTTTATTAATTATTTAATTCTTTTTCAATTATGTTTGGTAAAAACATTCATCACAGTCACTCACAGTCGTGGGTTTTTTCAAAATTTTCAATTTTGCCTTTTATTTCAAACTTTTTAGAGAGAATTTTATTATGAACCAGCAGCGCCCCCTGGTGTCACCGTAACACCTATCTAAGAACATGCACCAATCAAACCCCAACCCATCACTGAAAACTACATCAAAATCGGAGTAGTTTTGTTTTTTTGCAAAAACATGTTTACTGCAGTGCCCTCTTGTGAGTTGTCACCGTAACAAATATTTAAGAACATGCACCAATCAAACCTTAACCCACCACTGAAAACTGCATCAAAATTGGAATAGTAGTTTTGAAGATAAATGGCAACATTGGTTTGCCCAAATATCCCTGACTGCAGCGCCCCCTGTTGAGTTGTCACCGTAACACCTATCTAAGAACATGCACCAATCAAATCCGAACCCATCACTGAAAACCGCATGAAAATCGGACTAGTAGTACTGGATATAAATGGGAACATTGGTTTGCACAAACAAACAAACAAACAAACATCCTCTCACCCCAAACGCATACACTGTCTCCGTTCCGTCGTGGGAATAAATGGTCTATTCAACCCAAAAATAATTTTTCCATTCGAACCAGTAGTTCCTGAGATTAGCGCGTTCAAACAAACAAACAAACAAACTCTTCAGCTTTATAATATTAGTATAGATAAAGACCCACTAGAATAATTCCCTAATGCCTTTTCCGCCGACTGTGTGAATGCGAATTGGAATCAACTTCGACTGTGTCATCATTATTATCATAATACTTTGTAAAGATCTTCCGCATTAAATTATGTGAAACAGTTTCACACAACGTCCCAAGAAACAAATAAGAACAACATTATACCGATCAAGTTTACTATGTACAAGCCGTGCTCAAGTTTAACTTTAACAAAAACTCGGTCATGATCGGAGCGCTTCGGTACTGTTCGGCATTGAGCAACACTTAGCACTTTTTAAAGATGATTACTTTGTGGTGGAGTGACGTCACGCTGTTTGCGGCACGGTTCACGCTTGACACTACGCTCGCCGTGAAATAGATTCGACACAACACAACTGAGCCTCTGAGCTTCATTCAATATTTGCTCAAGTTCTTAGAGATCCGTAGCGAAACTGTGGATACGAAATCCCAAAGCCGTCAATAAATCAGGCTTTAATAGAAAGCTCGCGGTGCAGTGGTGGGGCACTGTTGTATGCGTGTTTATTTTATTGGTATTTGATTTAATTAAGTAGTACTTAATTTTCTGTTATCATGGTCTTTCAAATGAACAATTATAATCGACCACTGAAACTTTTACGACATCGTTTTCAGAGTAGCAAGTAGCAGGCTACATTTTATTAACTGACTAGCTGTCCGCACAACTTCGTTTGTGTCGCATTTTTCATGACTGCTCCGCTCCTATTGGTCTTAGCGTGATGATATATAGCCTATAGCCTTCCTCGATAAATGGGCTATCTAATACTGAAAGATTTTATCAAATCGGACCAGTAGTTCCTGAGATTAGCGCGTTCAAACAAACAAACAAACAAACTCTTCAGCTTTATAATATTAAGTATAGATTCACATTGAAGTGAGGAGTGAAGATACCCTGAAGCATTCAGGGTATCTGAAGGGAGATTAAGGAACCACTAAGTGACTTTAGAATATATACATATGTAGGTACAGTAGTACTTTAATTTGCAAGTGGACCTATCACGCAGTTCTATCCTACAAGGAAGAGCGATAGCGTGGCTTTCCGTCGGTGAAATAATTTCGTAATCGAATCAGTACTTGCAGAGATAACTCTTTATAGATTAACAAATCATTTCATTGCTTAATTATTTTACTTTAGGTGAGGAGTGCTGATCAACACGAACCTAACTTCTAATGAAGAATAGCAATACCCGTTTAGGTCGTTCAAAAGCCCCCTTGGGCCTTATCCACATTAATTTGACGACACAGTTGGTGCATTGGCTGTGTGTTCGCCTGCTGCGCTACGTGTAGCGGGTTCGATCCCCGCACGGAACAAATGTTTGTATGGCCTACAGATAATTGTTCCGGGTCTGGGTGTCTTGTGTATGTGAGTATTCATGTTTGTAAACGCACCCACGATACAGGAGTAAATCCTAGTGTGGGGCAAAGTTTTATTATTAAAAAAAAATGTAAGCGACAGCATATGATCAGTAGAGGCAGCCATATGGAACCCGTCAAAACAGCGTTGTTTCCATCGCAGAGGTGTGAAAACTTCCACCTAGCTGTGAGCGACTTGTTCACACACACCGGTGACTGGTGGACTGTGGTGGTGCTGGCGTGTTGGCCACAAACATTACGGTCCACTGCTGTTTTAACTTTCCGGATCTGGATGCAAAACAAAGTGTGTTTATTTCATGGTCTTTTCGGGACACTGTTGTCCAAAAGTACCCACTTTTTAATTTTTTTTAATTGCAAAGGTAGAAATACGTATTCGCGGCCTCTCCATTCTTCTATGGCCGCGAATACGCGACTTCGTTATTTATACTTTGTTGTGCTTTTGTCCTGTTCCCGTACCAGCCTCATCCAGGTATCTATCCATCTATTTATTATTTATTTAACAATTTAATGTCTGTGTGTGTGTGTGTGTGTGTGTGTTGTGTGTCTGTGTGTATTTTTTAATGTCTTTTATTTGCTTTCACAGGGCCCCAAGTCTGCTATTTTTATAAATTTGTCATTCCAACACGATCCCATTGTCATTTTGCTAAAAGTTCGTAATCTGCTAAATTCATAATGGTCGATCGGTCTGTCAGTGGTCTCGTAATACTTTTTGTAAACTGAGCTATTAAAAAGAATGACTGTACAATGACGTTCTAATGGTAGGTCACTGATCAAAGGAACTGTCAAAATTTTAGTACATTACCGTATACGTCTGCCATTCATGTACGAGATTACCATTCTATAACATTTCTTTCAATGGAGTGTCAGGGGTTGACCAAAGTCATAATGACACTTTTATGTTAGTAGATTACCAAACTTGTAAAAATCGCTCATTATGAGATCAATGATAGACCATTTTGACACTATTGTAATAGCAGACTTGAGGCTCTGGTCGTGTGCCCATTTCGGTCGCCGGTCCACCTCTCCATTAACATCAGTTATCTACATAACACTGTTATTTTGTAGAACAGCACGTCTAAACGTTCTTGCTCACGGTAACGGCCACCCGCACGACCTGCCCCGAATGACCAGCACATGACCGCACCATCTACCTGGTAGGTGACCAAACATTCCTGTCTCCAATCAAGCGCGACCGATGGCTCTGGACATTAAACATTCTCCACACTGAATATCACGCTCACAGAAATCTTAATAACTGTGATCACGCTGTACGAATGCTGTGTTTCTTCACGTCTCGGTCACGCCTGCTGACCTATTAACCTGTCGGAATTAAGCTTTTCTTGGATTGCCAGCTCAACTCAACTCAACGAAAGTTCCAATTTTTCAATACGGAATCCTAATTTTGTTTTAACGCTTTTAAGCCTAAACCGTTGAACCGATTTAGATGAATTACGGCACAAAATACATATGTAGATAGGAATGGAACCCTGGAGACAGTTATAGACACATTTATTGTGTCTATATTAACGCGAGCGAGCACGGGGCAAAATCTAGTGTTTTATTAACTTACGCAGTTACATAGCAGAGTTAGAATGCGTGTCACACATAGTAAAATGTAAGCCAGACCATTCCTATGTTCGGATATTTTTAATGAAGATTCATGTGTTTATTTCTAAAATAGAAATCTAATTAACAGAAGTATGCAAGCCGAGCTTGTACGCACAATGAAGCATAAGACAATAATCTTTACTTTCCCCATTCCAAAACTGCAAGTCACATGAGTGATAGCTTGAATTTTCCACAGTTTAAAATGCTGTCGCCATGCCAGCACCACAAGACAGAGAACCAAGAGAAGGCTCATTCCATTCAAGTATATAACAATACCAACTTTGACTTCTGCTTTAGCCTGCAACCTAAGTTACTTTTTTTTACTGCATAATGTCTTTATATTTGGAAATGGTCAATCTACTGACCAGTTCATCCGGTGCTGTCGAATAGGCCTTCTGGCTAAGGTATACTGGTTATTGTTTCGAGAGGTACCGACCCCACACCGTGAGCTTTTCATTTTGCGCTGACTTGCACATTTCACTAACTCATTTAAGAGTTCTCTCGCCGCCGGTCGGGCTCGGCACAAGATTGTCGTTTAAAGTGAAAATCCACTAACTGTCATCGTTATTCATTTTAGGGACGCTTTAATTCATTTCTTGTACGTTTGGTTTCGCGCTTGTGGCGCGGGCGGCTCGGAATACTTTTAAATGTTCATAATAGTGGTGAGTTGCAAAAGTTTTGACGGTGAAAATTCAAATATTACATTTCTTATTCAATTATACTGCATGCAAGTATTTCTTACGTACCGTTTCTTTGTGCCTTCGCCTTGAGAGATAATCTCTAAGTACATGGCAAAGACTTGTCCCATAATCTAATAAACGGCGAGTTCTGGTGGCACATTTATCATCATTACCTGCTGTTGAAACATTTAACTGCTACTATTACATATCGTGCTCGGCCCAGGTACCACGGGACTCGTTGCAACTTAATTGCACAAGCTAACTGTTTTATTGGTTTTCACAAACCTGTTGCTTTCGCCAGATTTCCCCGCCATCACGAGTACCTTTCAGTACTTACTGCGTGGCGCGTGCGCGGGCGACCACTAACGTTTGTGTATCCAATTTATATCTATTAACCATCAATATAATTGTATTATTTAGCTTCCTGTGCTGTGTGCTTGTTCTGAACTGTTGGGGGTGCAGAAAACTTTCTTGATTAAGTCGCTATCGAGCATGGGTTAGTATATCAACTTTGACTGGCACTTTCCTCAAAAGGCCACCTCAGACATTAACCTACATGGTTCTCATATGACTTGACCAGTACGGATTGTATGGACTTTAAAAGAGACTTTGACCTCTGAGTTTGTTTCGGTGTTTCTTCTCGGCTTTCCGCTAGGAAACACCGGCTTCATCTAGCTTAAAATGACCAGAAATATCTGACGTGTAAAAGTGTTATGTTTAACCTACTCACAAAATAAATATGTATAATTTACCATTTGACATAATATAAGTAGCTGAGGTACCAGTTATCAACGCATATGCAGTGGCAATATTGTTTACAAGATATCAGTGGTCCATTTTCAGCAGTTACCATCTATCTACACATTGAAAGACAGATTGGCAAGCTTAGTTCTTGTTCAAAATACATATAATGCTTAATTCTTTACTTTCGATAAAATAAACTTCCTGTTTCTTATTGTTCTGACTTGTATTCATGTAGTCCCGACTGTTGTTTTACTTCTCCATGAATTTGGCTATTCGAATGTAAACAATCGTTTACAACATGTTGTACAGTAACTAGCATTGTGTCATTCTGTGTCGTTAGGCATACCAAATACCAATTCTAATCGGCTCACAACTTGTCGAACGAAACCGCTTCATGTTTTACTATGTTTTAAACAGATTTAAAAACTGAGAAGCTATGTTATACAAGTCGTAAATGTGTATATAAATAGCTTTAATTTACTAATGTACATATATTAAGAGATAATTGCTGAAAATAATATTTAGTTTTCTAGACGATGTTTTTTTTAAGGATTTTTAAGGCAAATCATCAAATGACTTTTTCCGCTCTGGTCGGTGTGAAAGGGAGTGTCAGACTTTTACTGACTAGAACCACCCGTGTTCCTCCTAATGCCCTATAGGTTCCAGGTCCGCGGTGACTCTCTTCGAACAAAGTCCGCAACAGGCGATGATAAAATAAGCAAATATGCCCATTTGAATTTTCAGTTTTGGTATTGTTTTGCGAAAACGATCCTTTTGTTTAAGACTAAGCTTTTGACAAGCTTTGTTGTCTAAATCATAACATGAGAAACGTTAGCGCTCGTTCTAATTCCGCACAGATGCGTGGGCGCATGTTTTGGACTTGTTTAATATCTTACTTGTCTAGTAATTAATACCTATGTTAATAAAACCAGTGTTCGAATTGTTTCATTGATTCTATCATATTAAAGCTGTCATTATGAGAAGTCATATTAAGAGCGTGTACGCCGTATGGCATTTCATACAAGTCACTATTTTGCGAAATGACTGAACCGATTTTAATGAAACTTCACACATATAAGCAGGATACATAGGTCTAAAAAGTTAGTTAAAAACATTTTCGAAATGTCTTACTTATTTAAAAAAAGATAACTGAAAATTTATGTTTGTATGGAAAATTTAAAATGGGTCTAATTTAACTGTTACACTATTTATTGAAAATGTGGATGGATGGAAAGGGAGAGGTAGGCCAAAGAAACGATGGATGGATTGTGTGAGGAGTGATATGAAAGAACAGGGAGTTAGTGATAGCGTGACGGCTGACAGGACAGAATGGAAGAACAAAACGTGTTGCGCCGACCCCAAGTAACATGAAATATGGGCAGGAAGATGATGATGACTATTTACTGAAAATGTTTATACGCTCTTAATTGAAACACGTGCTTGTATTTTATGGACATGTGCCTATACTATCAACTAAGTGCTGACTGTTGCCAACTGCCTACCATATAGCTTCCGAGCTATGACCAAAACTGCCTAGATTGACGACGTATGTTTTTTTAAGAACACAACTGAATTCTCTGCAGGAGGTATTTACATACCTTAAGTACTTTTAAATAATGTGATTATTTTATATTTTTGTAATCGTTTGAAGTTATTTTTCCTGATGTTTGTGTTGATGATTACAACGCATTGTTATCACTTATGCCTCGAGTCGTCAAAAACTCAAGAGTCCCCTCGACTCAAAATACGTCATTTAAACATAACATGCTACGTCAACAAATCGGTATCCTCAAGTTTAACCCTCCCACGCTCCCACCTCAAACTCAAACGAGGCCTTTTTGAGGTCATCTCGAGTATGAGCGAATGGGTATGTACCATAGATAGTAGACGTACTGTCTATTGACACCTAAAACTAGTTATTTCTGTTGCAGGTACTCGTCGGCTTCATTAAACCAACATCGGACGCTCTCCTAAACTATTCGTTACAACATTACCCAGCCGAGTTCGAAAGCTCATGGTTTGCTGGAGCATTTGAGTGACGTGTGTGTATTGAATTTGTTGTGGCTGCACCGATTGATCAACACTTTATTGTCCAAGTAACGGTTGCGCGTTGGACTTGACACCGCTGTTCTAGGGTTAGGTACGTGGTCCGAGAATCTTTTGTTGACGTCCAGTTGACGATTTAATTGGATTTAAAAAATAAATTCAGTTTTGATGTAGTTATTTTTAACGATAGGTACTTTTCGACGGCCTATAGTTATGCTTGGTTATTTTTGAATCTAAAGTCTGAAATATTTAAAATATCAGTAAACAGGTACGGTATGGTCCGAGCGTCCTTGGTCCTTGTGTGGTGCTTGTGTCCAGCAGTGTTGTTAGCGTCATTAGTAAGTAAGTGTAAATAGTTACACACGTAATGTGTACGGAACTCTGTGTGATCGACACTCTTCTCAGAGAGCTTTTTTAACATCAAACGTCAGACGTCAATTTTCTTCGATGAGAATACAAAATGTCTATGTTCATGACACACAAACAATTCTATACTTTATTTTCATCTCGGCAAGGTACCAATTAGACCGATTGTATGGGTAGTGTTTGTATCTTTCCATGCTTGTGTGTTGAAGTGAGAAATTTTAATGAGTTAAAAATTAATTGACAGTAGAAGTAAGTAGCTTTACGCACAAGTGTCGAAACAGTCTAATAAGGATGCTTTGTTGTGCCCTAAATGATGGATAGTTTGGAGAGCGTCTTCAAAATAACACATTCCAAGATCAATTAATAGTTATTGAGAGATGTTAAATCATCATTTCGCAACTTAATACAAACGTGACCAAAAAAGTGCAAAAAATATGTGTCAAAAACAAAGTGAACAAGACAGTGATTCTTAAAAAAAATAAAACTACAGTGATTCAAAATTCTTACCAAACCAAAGTGCCAGTAGTAAAGTAAAACACCATATTCTAAATACAAAAGTGACAAGGGTGCTAAAATTAAAAAAAAGGATAATTTTATTTTTGAAATTGGAAGGTGATGAAGTTTTGTGATGTGTGAGTGGTGAGTGCGCCAGTATGCGATGAAGCGCAGCAAGTCGTACACGTGGCTGTCGGGGCTGCTGAAGGCGAAGCCCGAGGAGCGCGACGACGAGGAGTGGGGCGCCGGGCCCTGGGTCCGCGCGGACGTCATGCACCATGACAGGTCAGTACCAGCATTATTGATAAATAGTTATTTATCGGGAAGGATACTGCTACAGCGATTGAACTACACAAATATAAAGTTTCAATATTTTGCTCCTGGTCTTATTGCACTGCGTTTGCGTTTTGAACTCTCGTGATTGTGGCAACACACAAATTTAGTTCTCGTCGCTTACTAGGTAAACACAGTATTGAATGCAACCTCCAAAGTGTTCACCTCGTCAAAAATAAATAGGAGATCTCTTATGTGGAACAACCATTTTTCCCGATTTTAAGATGTACCATTAAAGTTACAACCATGGCTGATCGAAATCTTACATTACAATAAGAGATTTGACTTGCTAAAGCTACAGATCAGACTGGTAGATAAGCATTACAAGCTAGAACTTCCTTCTATAGATAAACCATTTTAAGAGCACAAACGTGTTGACGTCGCGCTTTCCTGAGACCTTCTGTCCCCGTTTTTTACCATCGTACGAGAAAATGCGTTCCAGGTATGAACCCGCGGTGCCCGCTTCGGACAAGACCGGGAACGCGGGCAAAAACATGCGACAGTTACATGTGTACCATGAATAAGGCAACACGAAGCGATAACTCTGCTCGAACGACACACTGCATCGTAAATCCGCTGCAAGCAAGTGTTGCCGAATCAAGCCTAGGATATCGAGCGCACTAATTAATTAGAACGACCAATCGTTTTGTAAGTCTGTCTGTGTAAGGCGTTACACAGAAACCGGTGTGACTTATTTGCATAAATGATTCGTTTATGGAACGCCTTTGAACGGTTTGTAGATATTAGGTAGGTAAGTACTTTGATTTGATTGTTGATGCAAATAGGAAAGCAAACTCATACCTAACTATATCTAGTTTTCATAAATAAGAAAGAACTCTCAGTGAGGATAGTAAAGCACCCATGACTGCAGACGACTGTGTGCAGACAAGACTGCAGACGGCTGTGTGCAGACAAGACTGTGATGGGTAATTTTAAGTATTCAAAGAAAGCGATGGACAGGTCTAATAAGCGTCCAGTGTCACTTGAAGAGAACAAAACCTGAATACAATTTAAATAAGAACGTAACATAAACACAATAGTAGCGTATGACACCGTAAGGGAGGAGCAGCGCGCGCGCGTGGGAGCCCGAACTGTCCCGAGCGTAGCCGATTGTGCCCGATATTGCCCGAGTGCGGCCGACTGTGCCCGATATTGCCCGAGTGCGGCCGACTGCGGGAGGTCGCGGGTCACGCATTGTTGTGGCGCGACCATTGTGCTGCTGTCCACCAGAAGATGGAGATATTGCTTTGAGACCTCTTTGAGGACGCGTGGAGTTATTATGTGATCCACAGAACCCGGAGGTGACTACAGGCGCCAGAGGGCCTAGGCCAAGTGATTACTTTTGGCGATAACGCTTGTGAAAAGTCTTAAATATGAGATTATCATGCAGATTATTATACGTATTTTCGTCACATGTGTAGAGCACCATTACTAAGGGA
This sequence comes from Hecatera dysodea, assembly GCA_905332915.2. Taxonomy (NCBI): domain Eukaryota; kingdom Metazoa; phylum Arthropoda; class Insecta; order Lepidoptera; family Noctuidae; genus Hecatera; species Hecatera dysodea. The sequence continues at coordinate 379,239 of HG995303.1, forward strand.
AAGTATTAATTCGTCTGTCACAGGCAATGTCAGAATTATAGTCACAGGTCACGACGAGTTGTGTCGTGGTTTTGTGGACTGGACTATCTACCAATCAGTAATTATATAAAACTCTTCTTTTCAAAAATTTGGCAAGTAGGTTCACGAAATATGCGCGCACAGGTCACGACGAGTTGTGTCGTGGTTTTGTGGACTGGACTATCTACCAATCAGTAATTATATAAAACTCTTCTTTTCAAAAATTTGGCAAGTAGGTTCACGAAATATGCGCGCACAGGTCACGACGAGTTGTGTCGTGGTTTTGTGGACTGGACTATCTACCAATCAGTAATTATATAAAACTCTTCTTTTCAAAAATTTGGCAAGTAGGTTCACGAAATATGCGCGCACAAAAGCGCAAAAGCTAGTCCAATGTCCATAGTGCTATAGGAAGAAGTTATGCCTATAAAAGTATTTATAGGCAGTTTATTTCAGATGTAGTTAGCATCAGTTGTAAAACACTTCAAATTGAACATAATTAAATTACGTTCAGAAGCTGTATGAACCAGTTAGTATCACACTTAATTTACTTGTAATCAACATCGTATCATTTAATTTCATGCCACACGTTTTATGGCAGATTTAACTACTGTGGGACCAGTCTTCTTAATTACCAATATTTCCATAATTTGTGCGATCAATTTGTACGGATGTCGCTACGCGAGGGAACCTGTCTGTTGTAGGTATATTTTTTGAGTGAGATCTGTCACACGACTGGTTTTTGTGCTGTTCCTAAATAGCGTAAGAATATCCTTGAACTAAACGCACGGGTGCTCGGCGCAATCGATTTGATTCGTCTGTCTATACTTGTTATTCAGTTTGTTATCATTTCCATTTTGGTAAGAAATTATCTTTTTAAACTTTTCATTCGCCCTTGAGGAGAATGTGTGCAGCATGTATGGATCGCAAAATGATTAACCTGGCATTGAAAGACGAGTTCTATTATCTACACATATGCAGGACCCCGGTTTCTGTATTGAGCATTTGAAGTTGCAATATCTTGAAGTTGTGGCCAACTTTAGCTCGAGTACGTACCTTACCTTGTTATACTTTGACATTAGAGTCTAACGAATTCTCCCTCTTTCTTAAAGTTTATTTACTACTGTAAATAAAGTTGTGTGTGTGTAGTGGTTTTTAGTTGGTTTACTTCTCCGACTCGTCGTCATAAAGGTAAACTGACTTTTAATAATAACTAGATACATTTTTCATTATTAAATTATATTATGTAATAATAACTCACAAATTGATACATCAGTTAGATCACAAGCCCTTACAATGGAGCCCCGCTTCGGGCTCGCCGCGGGCGCCGGCCAATCAGCACTGTTTATGTAGCACTTCGTAACAAACGACCGCTGCTTATCCATAACCACTGACCTTATTGACCGGACCGAAGGCGTGACGTCATCGTTTATTAATGTCTTAACGTAGGCATTAGTGGAAGGTGCAATATTAATACCCACACATTGCTTAGTCACGCGGCTCACATGGCACACGTCGGCAATATCGAAAGAGATCCTATAGTGTTTCTAGACACGGGCTACCATTCCCGTAAAAAATATTTCAGCCTTTTCCCACTGCTGGGACACAGGCCTCCTCTCTAGGAGTGGGATTGGGCCGTAGTCCACCACGCGGGCCCAGTGCGGGTTGCTGAATGTCACATGTCTTCGAATTTTTGGTTCTAGGACATGCCGGTTTCCTCATGATGTTTTCCTTCACCATTTTGAGAGCAGTGGTGATGAAGTTCCCCACCGAATGTGTCTCCACGTTGTCGTCGTGGTGGGGCTTGAGCGTCTCAATGATCTTGCGAGCTTTCCCGGTAGAGCCACTCATGCCGGAAGGTCGCAAGTGAGGGATCAGACCAAGAGAGACACACACGCGAGGAATCCCGCACACTGCCTTCTGGTACGCGTCTGCTCATCAGACGTGGCTGTGAAGGCAGTGAGCGGGTGGGAGGAGAGGCCCTGTGATCCCGGGAGAAAGGGCGGAGGAGTAAGGGACCGCACCCTCTAAAAGGAAAATATGAGAAAAGGCATTTGTAAAATGAGTCCCCAGGTGGGTCCCGACTGCTCAGCGGTCGGGGAATCCCACCCCGCTTCGGCGGGCTGCCCTCCGTACTCTGGGGTGGGCACCAAACGCCTTCCGTTTGCCAGTGGCAACACGAGCCGAGGAGGCTCCCAATCGTCGTCATCCGAGTCCGCTTCCTTTAAGGAGCTGATGGCGTACGATTGCGTAGTGGAGGGTTCGCCTGAGCGCCGGGGTGGTGCGGAGTCGGATTCCGGCTCCGCGCCAGACCTAGTAACGGTCGGCTCGGCGGGCTCTGAAGACGGAGGAAGGGGGGTCGCTGCGGAGGGCGTCAAGCTCGTCCGCAAGCGGCCCAGACGGGAGGACGACAAGGAGTCGTCCTCCGAGGGCGAGTTCGCCTCCGCCCGTAAGATCCCCACCGCTAGGCGGGGCAGGGGCTGTGAGGCGGGGAGGGGGCTGGCTCCCTCTACCCGGGAGGAGCGTCGGGCCGGGAGGTCGGTGGAGGAGGGGCGTCGCCCTGGAGGGAGCGGTCGCAGGGCTCCCTCTACTCTTCCGCCTGCTCTCGACTCTGACGACTCGGAGTCCCCGGGGGAGGAACCTCCCGCTGCCGAGGAGCAGAGGGCCCGGTTTGAGGAGGTAGTGGAGGCCGCGATCCGCGCTGTGGCCTTCAAGAGGAAGCAATCCTCGAAGCGGGAGGCCATAAGCGCGGCCAAAGCCTCCATCCTGGCGGCAGCGGCGGCCAACGGGCCTGCCTCAAAGGAGGCGTCAGAGTTGCGGGCGGAGGTGGCCCGCCTCGCGGTCGTTACGGAGCGACTCATTCGGGAGAATGAGTCGCTCCGGAGGGACCTGTCGGGGATGGCCAGAGCGGCCTCTGTGGAGCCGCGAGGGGGACTGAGTCCGGCGGCGCCGGAGGGGGGCCAAGTGCTGAGCCAGGTACGGGACCTGGTGCGGCAGGAGCTGGCTCCCTTCCGGAGGCAGGTCTCCGCGTTGGAGGACATGGTCCGGCGTCCCCCGTTGGCGGCGACGCGGGGTCCCCCGGGACAGCAAAAGGCGGCTTCGTACGCGGCCGCCGTAGCTGCTAGCCCGGGAACGTCTGGACGGGCGAAGGCGAAGGCCAAGGGCGGAGCCGCGCCAGCGCCAGCGCCAGCGCCTGTGACGCCGGCGACTGCGACGCCGGCGACGCCTCCACGACCAAGGCGGCCCCGGCGAAGAGGGGTAGGAGGAAGGCTGGAGGAGCGGCTAAGGCTGCGGCGCCAGTGGTGCCGCAGCCGCCCCCACCCCCACCCTCGGACCCTCCTGCGGCCGGGGCCGAGTGGCAGGTTGCTGGCCAGAAACGGCAGGCGAAGAAGGCAGCCAAGAATAAGGCAAAGAGGCAGCGGCGGAAGGCCAACGCCATTGCGGCGAGACTTCGCGCCCCGAAATCCGCGGCTGTAGTGCTCACACTGCAGCCGGAAGCGGAACAGAGGGGCGTGACTTATCTCGCCGTATTGAAGCGGGCGAAGGAGGCGGTGAGCCTCCAAGAGCTGGGCATCAGCGGGGGCATCGGGGTCAGGAGGACCTTGACCGGTGCCCGGAAGCTCGAGCTCGCCGGAGCGGAGAGTGGCCCGTTCGCGGACGCCCTGGCCGAAAGGCTGAGGGCGGTCTTACCCGCGGACGAGGTCCGGGTGTCCAGGCCGACTAAGCGCATCGACATGCGCATAGTGGGCCTGGATGACTCCGTGACGGAGGAGGAAGTTGTGGCCGCCGTCGCCAGGACTGGGGGGTGCTCTGCCGAGCTCGTCAAGGCGGGCACCCTCCGGCCTGACAACACGGGCATGCAAACCCTTGTGGTGAGCTGCCCCGTGACGGCGGCCAGAACTGTGTCGGAGGGCCGAAGGCTCTTGGTGGGATGGGTGTCTGCGCGGGTTAAACTGCTGGAACCCAGACCTCTGAGGTGCTACCGCTGCCATGTGGGCAACCACACGGGAGCTATGTGCCCCTCGGAGGTCGACCGCAGCGGACTCTGTTTCCGCTGTGGTCAGCCCGGTCATAAGGCCGGCTCTTGCGAGGCCACGCCGCACTGCAGTGCATGTGCGGCTGTTGGCAAGCCGGCCGAGCACTGGGCTGGGGGAAGGGCCTGCGCGCCATCCGCCCCGACCAGGGGCAAGAGGTCCGCCGCCACCGCCGCCTCTGCCGCCGCCGCGGCTTCTGTCGCCGCCACTGCCGCTTCTGCTGCGGGTGCTGCGACTCCCAACACTCGGGAGGGTGCTGAGATGGAGTGCTAGTAATGGTCCCATTTCGGCCTCCTCCAGAGACAAGTCGGCCGCTGTGCTATCGCGCAGTGGCTGATGCCTGGGGACGGTGAGCGTGGGTGGCTCGCCGTCCGATACCAGGTTGAGTCGACGACGCGTTGTGTTCCACGCGCGTCACAAGGAGCCGTCAGCACCGAGGACGGGGCCCCATAGGGTCGGTGCCTGCTAGGGTTGCGGAATTTGTTCGAAAGAGTTACCGCGGCCCTGGAACGCATAGGGCACAAGAAGGATCACGGGTGGGTTTTAGTCAGTAAAAGTCTGACACTCCCTACCGCTCCACCCAGGGCGGGAGGGGTCATTTGATGATTTCCCATCCAGAAAAAAAAAAAAAAAAAAAAAAAAAAAAAAAAAAAAGTGGTGATGAAGTTAATTACACAAAGTAATGCGCCTGGCTGGGTTTGAACCCGCGACCTACAATTCGTAAGTCAGGGTCGTTACCGCTCGGCCACCACTGCTCGGGTAAAAAATATTTACTAAGCTGAGAATCTCATCTATCCTTCCGCCCTTACCCAAATTTGCTGGTGGTTGGCACTGATCATCGCCTGCCTGTGGTTTGTCCATTCACCGTTTTTTCGGTCTTCCTCTAGCATCTTTTAAACCACCCCCATTATACGCAAAATATTTCAGCACGTGTTACTCATTCAAATAAGAGGAACTAATGTAAAATATTATTAAACGAAAAAGTAAAAGAATACAAGAGCTTCGGCATTTTGGATCAGCTGATGACCCTGGGATTTTGGATCACCTGATTTCTATGAGTCTAATCGAAGTATCACTCCCATCGGCACTGACCCGCCATTGCCAGCGAACAAAGGAGGCTATTATGTCTCTGTGATTATTGTAAGAACAGCACTCCATTGTGGAAGATATACCCGAAGTAATTGGGTAGGTGTTGACGCGGATTTGAATAAAAACGGCCCATTGAAAATTAACACGTTTTGTTAGAAGAAACTTGTACAATTACGGAGGCTTTTTATTCAATTACAGAAGAGAAGGCTCTATTTGATCATAAAAAAATGATATATTACCACTAGTGTAATTGGAAGTGGGTTGTAGTTTTGTAAAAAACGTTTTTTATTTTTCACATTTTAGTGGTACTCCACAACTTAATTGACATTTACATCTGTGCACAGCGCACGGCGCGATGTTGTGTATGTCATGAACTGATGTAATCAATAAACAGACACGCGATTTCAGCAATCCCGGTCCACTTGCTATCTTCTACTACTAGGAGATAGGCAAAGAAACTCTTCAATAAACATTGAAGAGTTCCGTTGTCTATCTCCAAAGCTCTTCATCAATCTTCACAAAATTGAAATGGGGAAACTCCGTGAAAATACTCTTCCCAAATATATCCAAATCGCTTCAAGTGCGCCTATAAAATTTGAAGAATCATCAGGGCTTGTGAAAAACGAAGAAAGAACAGTCGATCACAGCCAATTTTTTACAAGTAGGATGTTCGATATCGCCTCTATGTAACAACACAATGATAATAATAATATAATTTACATTCATACCATTATGTAACTACATATATTTATTAATATTACACACACGCCTAAATACATAATGTGTAGGTAAGGTACGGAAGGTACCTATGTGAAATATTTAAAACACAAATGTGGACATCACTCACCAAACAGTTATTTACACAAAACCACTAATTTTACTTTTTAATCGACTTCAACAAAATTGTGGAGTTTTCTCAATTCGACCGATATATTTTTTGATGTGTATTCGCGGATAACGTCGTCGTTTATGAACCGATTTCGATGATTCTTTTTTTTTGTTTTAAAGGAGATATCCCAAGGGTGATACCATGATGGCATCCCAGAGAAGTCATGGGAGGCAGTCACCTTCTTCTGCAGTAATGCTAGCGAAGGAAGAGGTGGGCTGCGTGAGGGAGAGACAAACCTCACGTCCCAGCTGCCGCAACAGAAGAAGACGCTCCGGGCGTCGGTAGTCGTAGAACTATTCCCGGCCACCGTAGGCGCGGGCCTGTAGCCGATAACCACCAGGCCCGGGTCGACGACGAATTGTATTCCACGCGCGCCCCAAAGAGATGTCAGCAAAGCACACGGGGCCCGCTGGGGTTAGTGCCTGACAGGGTTGCGGAATTTGCTCGAAAGACTCTCTGCGGCTCAAAAAAGGGCATAGATTTAAACCAAGAGGATTTATTGTAACATTGTTTAATGTTCTTACCCCTTTTTTTGTTGCGCACCATACTGAAGAATTCTGAAAGGCTTTTTCATGCAGTTCAAATGCACATAAATAAGAAAACATGGCTCTTTAATCCGTGCAAAAATCACCTTTACAACATCGTGTTTCCTTCAAAGGCCTGAACTGTTCTATGTAACTACCGCAGCCGCTACACTTGACCGTCAGCCTGACAGGTCGCAGCAGGGCGCGCATAACGCAGCACGAAGCGCGTCGCGCGCACCCGACGACTCACTCCCGAGCGCGCCCGACGTGCCCCGACGTGCCCCGACGTGCTACATGTTCCACTTGGAAATTATAACAAGTTGTTCCAGCAAGAATAGTGTAGTACAAACTGTGGTTTTAAAAGTTATGTTCATGATTTTATTTTAATGGAATAGAAAACAGTTATACGACACAGACACAACACAACAGCAACAAAACACAAAATTAAAAATAATTGTTACAAACATAACAATGATCAAGTAAATCGTGCTGAGCGTGCCCATACCGAAAGAGTTACCGTCTCAGCATCTGCTGGTCGTCAGACACCCAGCGCTGGTTTTCAGTTGGCACACGGACGTATGTAATAAAATAATAAATAATGTTTTAAAACACATAAATGAATAATGTATAAGAATGTTTATATTTGCTACACTGTCGAGTTTTTTTATATATCACCTGCAATATAAAATAACGCATGCCGCTCGACGCGGGGACTATGTAGTTAATGATCTATTTACCTATCCTTCCCTTCAGTACTAGAATCATTGTCAATTACTTACCGTGATTCCAACTTGAAGTTCCATGCGTCAACTTGAATTTCAGTAAATTCGTGATGAAAACCAAACAAGCCCACAAATATAGATTCACAAACCGCGAGCACGGTCGTGAGTGCTTTCCATTGCCACGCACTCGCCCACACCGTGCTGTACATTTCTATAACATTCAATATGCCAGATGCGTTTAGTTGAGCGTTTGAAGTGAGAACATAAACAGGGTGTGGCCGCAGCCGCACTGCTCGTAAACTATGGCGGTGCACGCACACCATGGACCGTGATGGAGCACGGTACCGCTGCGGTCTCGCTCACCACATCATACAGCAAGAGAGGGCAGGTCTAACGTGACCAGACGTCCCGTTTTTAACGGGACTGTCCCTTTTTATAATTACTAGTCCCGGTGTCCCCGAAATGAACTCTGGGACGCTAAATTGTCCCGTTTTCGGAAACCACACGAAAATTTGATTAGTCGCGCCGGCCGAACGGCTTTACTCTCAGTCAGCAAGTTTTCATCAAGCTGTATTGAAACTCGAATCTCGAAGGCGATATTGACAACTAAGGTAAATATAAAAATACGTGCCAAGAGTTTCATTCTTACCCGGCTATATTAAAGCAAATTTGTTCCTCTGATAAATATAAATATGTATAACTTATCTTTTTTTTTTTATTCGTAACTTTTAAGCTAGTTAACTTTTTCTGAATAAATAGATAACATTAAAAAAGGTTTTTTTTTTAAAGTTATTTAAGTTGTTATTGAAGAGTTAATTGACATAACCAATGTCCCGTTTTGAGTCACAAAATAAATGGTCACGTTAGGCAGGTAGCACTTAGCCAAAGCTTAGAAATAATCTACAAATGTGTGCTATGGTTACGCCGCTAATCTATTTATCTTTCGTAATCGTAGTCAGTAAATCGGACAGCATCCCGTGTATTTTTTGTCTTTTACATAATAAATCGATCACTGAACGGTGAACCGTTGTTTGTAGTATCTACTCTTAATGTGTCTAGATGATCTTTACATTCAGTTTATCTTTACTTACGTCGTTTTGTATGTGCCTTATTTTTAGATTAAAATTACTTAACTGCAGAGCTAAGACATCAACTAAAATGTGTACTGTTTTGGGACGGTAGCCGAGTGTAGGTGCGGTATGTTTAATGTTTATAGTAATAAACGCTGAACGTTGCACCACAAGTAAACACGCTATGCCCAGTAAAGGAGTCGCGGTTTTGCTGGCCATAACTACGTCATATACAGCAAGCTTGTAGCTAGTTAGGTACCTACAAAACTCATGAAAATTAACCTCTTTTTGAATAATTTCAAATGTTACGGTCTATCGTTTTCTATAACAGTGAACTTGGCTTTGATTTACTAACTCTAAGGCAATGTTTTTTACATTGATAGAATTAGAAGATTTCTTATATGCACGAGTATTTGCTTTTTTTTTCTGCCATAACTTTTACGAATGAATGGTGCCTACTTAACCTCAGACATTTCCTGCTTCTGTTATATTCCAAAAAGAAGCAAACCAACGCTCGTATCTAATCCACGGACACTTAATCCCTCTTCCCACTTAGTTACTGTACTTTCTAAATTAAAAGCAAATAAAGCACGGCGTATCTGTTCGGCTGTCACTTACAATATCCGTTTCTTCGTCGAGTGTGAATTGGAAATGTAACCGCAGAGAGCTGTACGCTGATTGGCTAAGGCGCTGTGAGCGGTGTCAGCCCGCACACTACCTCCGACACTCAGGGTGACTGTCCTATGGACTAGCATTTGTTTTAGTAGAGGAATTCATTAATGTTTAATTGGAGAAGTTACCTAATGAATAAAATATTGAAACACCGTTAACTGTGCAGCGGGGTACCTACTGGAGCCTTCGACTAAGAAGGGTTTCCATATTACAGTCATCATCTGCCCAGCCTTTTCCTAACTATATTGGGGTCGGCTCCCAGTCATGCCGGATTCAGCTGAATACCAGTATTTTACGTGAAGCGCTGCCTACCAGACCATCACATACCATTAACTGGGGAACACGGTACTTCTTGGCAAGAGTGGTGTCAGATTTTCTGGCTTCTGACAATCCGTAACGACTGCCAAAGATCTCCAAATGACAGCCGAGACCAACGGCTTAACGTGCTTTCCGGAGATACACATCTTCCTGACCTTATCCCATGTTACTTGGGGTCGGCGCAACATGTTTTGGCGCACGGAGATATATACATAGACGACGGACGATATTACAGTAAATTATTTAAATGTAAAAATTCAAAGGGAACACTTTTTCTATGATATCGCTCCTGTTGATCTCTTTATCATTGGCGCTTGTTTTCTGGTCCTTAGTGTTTCGCTCGCGTCTTATCCTGTAGTGCCTCGTCTGGTGACCCTACAATCTAACGTTGCTGGCCAGGTGTCGAGCGCGGCACGGATCACGGATGCCTGACCGCACCGCGCCGGCACCGAGCCGCAAACAATCAATACTGATCGCGTCTATGGCGAGCAGTCAATAACAGACAACCACCGAGCGATGAGTGACGTTCTCAGATATTTGTAGAACGTGGCTTCAGACGGCTTTCACAAATTAAATGTTGCCTTGTATACAGTTCTGTGCTTTTAGGGATAATCTGTGGGGTTCACAATGTTCACATGCTTTTAAATTAGATACTGCGGTTTACATTTGGACGATTCATTTCAAGTTTAAAGGAAGGATTTAAGAGAAACACGCTAATTGTTACAATTGTCATAATATCAGGCCCCAAGTCTTCTATTTTTATTAATTTGTCATTTTGCTAAAAGTTCGTAATCTGCTAAATTCATAATGGTCGATCATTGGTCGGTCAATTGTCTCGTAATACTTTTTGATAATCGAGCTATTAAAAGAAATGACTGCACAATGACGTTCTAATGGTAGGTCACTGATCAAAGGAACTTTCAAAGTTTTAGCAGATTACCGCATACGTCTGTCATTCATTTGCCATTATGTATGAGATTACCATTCTATGCCATTTCTTTCAATGAAGTGTCAGTGGTTGACCATTGGAAAGTCATAATGACGCTTTTATATTAGTAGATTACCAACCTTGTCAAAATCAAACATTATGAAATCCATGATAGACCATTCTGACACTATTGTAATAGCAGACTTGAGGCCCTGATAATGATCCCTCGACAGTCCCAACTCAGTTCCGGTGCCAGTCGATTATGAATTTCTTTATAGGCAATAAATATTCTCGCCACTTACTGTTAGCGTCTGACACTTAATTGAGTTACATTTAGTGCTTGCTACTGGTTTTACTTACCATTCGCTTGTTAAAGTGAATTATGAAAGCTAAATACTTATTATTATCATAACCATTTTATGAAATTGAAGCTAGGGGGATAGGAGGAGCTCGTGGCTAAATTATAACAGCCGCACGGGTCGATCTTCTAGGTTAAGCAACGCTTTCCGAGGTTGGTCTGTGGATGGGTGACCATATTAATATAACGAGACTTCTCCGCGCCTCGGAAAGCACGTTAAGCCGTCTGTCATTCGGAGATCTTTGGCAGTCGTTATGGATTGTCAGAAGCCAAAAAATCTGACACCAGTCTTGCCAAGAAGCACCGTGTTCCCCAGTTAATGGGTGGTGGAGGTCTGGTAGGCAGCCGCTTCACGTAAAATACTGGTATTCAGCTGAATCCGGCTCCACTGGGAGCGGGCCCCAATATAGTTGGGAAAAAGGTTAGGCACTAGGCAGATGATGATGTTATGAGATATCTAGATACCGGGCACAGTTTCATTTTCATAGATTTTTACAAGCAGTACCGACTTGATACAGTAGAAAGTTGATCAAAAGCTCACGTCAAATATGAATTTATTTTGTAAGTGTTCTTTTACGACCCCTTCATCACGCCAATGGACTTTGAACAGTAATATTTTAACAGTTCACGCGACCCCTGCCTACCCCGCAGCCCGAGACTGGCACAGGCTCCATCATACAATTTAAATCTCGGCATAAAGCTGTCCCTCTCGCTAAACCGACATAAGTGCCACTTACCATACGCTCCATAAAAATGCAGTTAACTCACTTCATGAAAACACCCCAATCGAAAGTAAACTCTATTTCGAATAAGAAAAGGTTGAACGTGTAAGGGATGTGAGCCAAAAAAGTGCCCTGAAAGATGGCATTATTCATATAAATGGGTTTTGACAGTTTTATTCTTTGATATTGCCGGATATTGCACGGTGGGGCGGTCTCACACGGGTGGCGACTGGAAGTTTCTTAAGGGTCTGTGGTTGTGTGTTGCTCCTACGATTTTAATGAATATTGTAGGTATTCTGAACAACAGCCAGTCTAACGACAACTCTTTAAGTGTCATTCCTTCAAAAGATCATCAGTTTATACCCAATCGTGTTTAGCACTCATCTTCCTAAACATATATTGGCAACAGTCACGTATAACCACTCACAATGAAAAAAAAACATGAGCAGAATAGATTTTCCTTAAGGGTTGGCTAAAATGTCTAGAATAGCAGATGGTCGTAACGCACGGACACAGCATACCGCAGTTTTAGCAAAGTTTATCACCACATCATGTACTCACATAACTGTCAGAAAAACACAAGATTTATTTTCAAGCAGATAGAAATGGTTTTCAGCGCACTAACTTCTCTTGTAAATCTTGTTCTCCGCTTTTGATTGTCATTAGACAGTTATTTAAGAGGGCCTTTCTAAATTACTTCCTTAATAAATGTCCTGTCTAAATACGACATAGCACAGGTGACTAAAGTTAATTTGTTCGACACCTTTAAACCAAACCTTTATACCTGCTTGACCATTACCTGACCCTGGCCTGACCGTACCTGGGCAAAAGGCACTAACAGTTGGCCTAACATGGCCGTGTCGCAACACTCTGTTAGGGATTAACGACTATTAGATAGTCGGCCGACACGAACACTGTGCCTATAATTCCAAACTTATCTGGTGAGATACCCGGCTACGTCTCAAGCTGGGCCTTTACGATACATGGCCGCTATTAACTAAGATTGTACGCAAGTAACTCTTTACACATCAAACATTCGAGTATTTACAACAACGTTCCGTTTGACAGATCGTTGATCATTTACTGATTGGTTATTTAAACGTTATTAGCACCATCTGGTCTCCTCTCTTAATAGATGCTGGCGGTTGCTCACCGAAAAGCATAAAACGCTTGTAATTTTTGTGAGTACGGTCATAAAACTGGACAATCTCGGTTCCTCTCGGTACCTATCATAATTGAGCAAATACTACATTCAACAAAAGCATGCCGGTAATGCATTCTCTCTTCTTCTCTATGTTTAGAATTATGGTTTCAAGACATTGAATGAATTTGAACGTCTCAGTTTTACCCCAGATCATTATATGAAAGTATGTTTATCTGTCAGCTTTATCACTTTATCACATCATCTCACTTGTCACTGTCAGCGCCACGTCTCCCCGCCCCCCGCGAGGTGTCCGGAGCGTCTGGCCCGCGTCGCTCGGGCCCGCGTGCCTGACTGTCCGCCGGTCCACGTGTCCAGATAATCGCTTGTTTGCCGAGTCTATTGGACACAAAGCGTGGGCTCCTAACTACAGTCAGGCTATGAATATGAATTCCGATTTGATATAATTTACCTTGGGATTAGTGGTGGTCAAGAGTCAAGACCGAGAGCTGGACGGCCTGCGAGCAGCAATAACTGAGTGAATATTTGTTTGTAAAGGACTGCACAACTGTTGCTTTAAGTAGACATCATCTACAGAATAGGTTTTGCTGATGTAATAGCATTTTTAGTAACAAAGCGAGGAGTCAGCCCAGATGTAATCACGTACGCGTAAAATATAGGTACACTTTCAGGGTCGTCTGGTTAGATTGAAGCATCAAAGTCGTCCGTTTCTTTGATCAGCAAATATGCACAGTTTTAGTGTTATTATAGGAGTGTACAACATAATAAGACTTCCGTTCGGAGACGAGCTGGTAGTAGTCTGTACACAAATAGTCTTAACTGTTGCCTTCCGCTGCTCTCCTGGTACGAGCGCGTCGGCGGCGGCGGGAACACTTGTAAACATGCACACTCGTGGGATGGGTTCATTCGGATTCTTTTATACATGTAATTATCGGCAATGTACAGTGTTTTAGTAATTGAGTATAAAACCATCATGTATGTTACGTTTTCAGCTCAGACTCCAGCTCTCACAAATTTCTCTATAACAATGTACATTTATGTTCTCCGATTTTCTAGATTTATGAGACGCTTCTATAAATGGGCACATTATCATTACTCTTTAAATACAAATCAACGAACTGAACCATAAGACATTGCGTGTCCAGTACTAACGCAAACAGTTGAGCATGTACTTCATTCAGTAACTGAATCCCGCTGCCGGAAGAAAGGCTGATTTATCAGATTTTATCAATCTTGATGTAAGGCGTGTTAGATACGGCGCCCCTGACGATTTGTGGGGCCCGGACACGCGAGGGAATACTCCAATTAATGATAACTTATCTCTAAGGGAATCGTATAAACGTGAAGAACTAGATATTAGATTACTAGAACATGTCGCGGAAATTGAAAATATGTATCGTGTTGATAGTTGTGTAAGATGTTCCTGTTGATTTATTGTGCGATGAACGCTCTTATTAGGTACATACAGGACCTAGCTGAACATCCTTACCACACCAATGGCTCGTTGACAGCGTTATATTTTACTGATGAATTCTTTTCAGACTCCGAAGAATTCGAACCGAAATGTTCCTTCTACTGTTAATCATTCATCAAACACCGCGGCCTTCATGCATTATGCCTCCCTCGAAAATTGGGCTTAGATAGATGACGTGCACAACTAAGCTTTTGCATTCACAGAAAATCAATCTTAAAGTGAGTTGAGAAACTTACTTTAAGATGGATTTTGCTTTATTCGTAATTATATCGAATGAGCAGTTTATGAGTGTGTACAGGAAGATTGCTAGTCCGTCTAATCGTTGCGACTAATCGCTGCGACTAGACGCTACGCACACGGAGCCTGTTTCAAATAAATATTATTACGTCGTCGTAATGGGCTATTAAAGTAATGTTGATAATTCTAAATATGGGTATATACATGTTTATTTGCAGATAATTATAAAAAAAACTTTAATAATATGTATCTGTGTGTAGAAAGAAGCCATTATTCGGATAGTTGGCTCTGACTATCACACAGAAACATCCAGTAGGTATATAATAGTATATGGTATACATAATTATTCATCGTTTATTTTTTACAGGGGTCATTCTAACGCTGTTCTTTGATCTGTGTTTTGCTTTTAGAGTTTCTTCAATTAGTAAGCATACATTTATTTCATTTTTTCCCACGACGGAACGGAGACAGTGTATGCGTTTGGGGTGAGAGGATGTTTGTTTGTTTGTTTTCTTACCTCTGAAAGCTTACTTTAAATAAATGCTGGTTTACCTATATATTTCTACAAATAAAACAGAGAGCCCAACAAACAGGCACTCCGCTACAGCTGTTCTTATATTTATTTGTACCAGCCCACCTTAGCGGACATCAAAATGAAGTGGCGAATAAAATATGATGGTCGCTGGAGCTCGGTGATGGTCGTTATGAGTACATTCCTCACACGTGGTGCCGCCACGCCGGGCCGGACGCACCGGACGCACCGCGAGGAACCGCGGGACACGCATGGGCGATACCGGCAGCAGTTTGACTGCACGGGTATTAGGGAATGAATCTTTGAAGAATGAGGAAAATTGAGTTAAACTCAGTCGTGATAAATATGAGAAGTGTGGTTGCCCGGAATTTATATTAACAACATCCTTGTGACAACGATGAGTCAGTTATTATCGAAATTATTTAATAATATATTTCATGTGTATTTTAAACTCAGTGAGTCCGAATCACCAATCTCATTAAACAGCGATTTTAGCCTATCGCTGCCTTGCGTCATCCCTGCTCCGTTTATATTATCAGCGTGAGTTTAAACCCACTTGACGGCGGGGTGTGCTAAGCTCTCCGTCAGCACCGGGCGCCCCACCCTCACGAGCTCGTGTCTGCCCCACCGCGCCCCACCCTGAGACACTGGCCCGGATTTATTGCGCGTTAAGGAGATCATAAAATGAACACTGCTTTTGTACTCTCGTTTTATTGGTCATTTAAATGAAAATCCGTTTGCGTAAAGCTGCTTCTGTATAATGAATACTTGTGGTTTGATGTGTTGGTTTTCAATGTGGAAGTATAGAATGGAGTCGAACAAACTTTGCTTGAAAACTAGTCAAGAGTTAAAAACATCGTGTCAGACAAAACTTGTGCATTAGATCAACTGTCTAAGGACCGCATGCAGAAACCGGAGTTAAGTTTTTGTTAAGTCGTGTGAAAAATATTTGTTACTTAACATCGTTTTAGTAACTAACTCTGAAGTAAGTTTTTGGCGCGGCTGACTCAAGTCTTGCTTACTGCCATCTTTTTTTATTCTTTATCATTTATTAACCCATATTTAAGTAAAGATCCCTCCACCGTTTGGGGTCCTCATCAAGTCACGGCGTGCTCCCGGCAGTTCTCGCCAAGCGCTTCCCATAAATGGAATTGTTCGTCATTCGGGGGCCCGGCGCGTGTCGCCCTCTCTGCCACTTAGCTTTATAGTTTCACTGATTCAGAGCCCCACAGCCCCAATGGCTGCCGAGACTTGCCGAAGCTCGGCGAAGGTTTCCGAGCGTTACTGTAGGAATTCGAGACTGTGGATACCATACATACACTTTTTGTTTGATTTATTGTAATAACGTCATGTATAAGAAGTTAAAATCCTAACAACATTTATAATTATACTAGCTTATGCCCGCGACTTCGTTCGCGTGGAGTTCCATACAAAATAACCCCTTTTTCACCCCCTTAGGGGACGAATTTTCAAAAATCCTTTCTTAGCGTATGCCTATGTCATAATATCTACCTGCATGCCAAATTTCAGCCCGAACCGTTCAGTGGTTTGGGCTGTGCGTTGATAGATCACTATGTCCGTCAGTCAGTCCCTTTTGAGTTATTATATTTAGACAAGCCAGATTGTTTGTTAAGCTTCCACGCCTAAATCACTGAATCGATTTTGATGAATTCTGGTACAGAGATGGGATCCTGGAGACGGTTACAAGATACTAGCTTCTGCTCGCGAATTCGTCCGCGTGGAATAGTTACTAACCCCCCGATTCTTTGTGGTATTGATTATGGAGGCGCCCGACGTGACGGCACAGTGGTGGTGGCATGCGCGTGAGCTGCGCGCTGTACTGTACTGACAGTACTTGGACATTACTTTATTTTTCTAAAATAAAATTAGCCTAAGTTACTCCTTATTACATCAGCTACCTGCCAATAAAAGTCCCGTCAAAATCGGTCCAGCCATTTCAGAGATTAGCCGGAACAAACAGACAGACAGACAATAATTGTAAAAAAAAAGATTTTGGTGTATGTACCGTATACACCCCTAGTTTTTAATTAGTACAAAAAAAAACAGGGCTCTGTCCGTACCCTTTACTGATCATATTTGTGTAGTCAAAAGTAAAAAAATAAAAACGTAAAATTGTTCACGGAGTTTTTTAATAATTGGTAAATTCATAATAGAATCAACATTCATAACAATTGCTACTAGACAATACTACGCAGTGTTTTTGCACTTTAATCGTCATTTTTTCATTCATAAATCAATAGCCTGTACAATATTTTTATAAGTTGAGTGGCATTTTAGGATATAAAAAACGTTAATAACTTTGCTGTTTATGAACATAATTTTTTGAGACTTTTCTTAAATAATAACAAGACCTTTTCTAATAAGCCCTTAAAGTATTTGTACTAATTAAAAACTAGGGGTGTATATATTAATATTATGCATGTAGTAAAAAAGCGTTTTTTTCAGTATTACAAACAGACGCTCCAATTTAATTTATATGTATAGATAAACGCGAGCCAAGTCGCTGACAAAAGCTTGTGAAAATTGATAATAAAAACAAATGTTGTCGAATAGGCCCATCACTACTTAGGCAGTCGAGTGACAGTTAGCGCAGTTGTACAATTAGTTCGTAGATAAGAGTTGTCTATAGCAGCCATTATCTCTTCTTTAATGGTGTAAATGGTAGAACCAAAGGTTATCTATGCAAATCAGTCGCTAGCGGGCCATTAAAACCTAATCAATATAATTATCGACCCATAAAATTGCTATAAACTTAAAAATTTCCTCTGCGTAGCATTTTATTTTATGTTAAATACTTAGTTTAAATTGTACGAGTAAACTGGCTACCTACTGTGACCACAACGCTGCCGGTGTGGCGTGAGTTTGCTATCTATACTTACTAAGTAATATTATAAAGAGGAAAGATTTGTATTTTTGTATTTACATACAAAAATACAAATCTTTCCTCATATAATAAAAAATAAACTCAAAAACTACTGGACCGATTTCAAAAATTCTTTAACCACTAGAAAGCTACATTCACCCTGAGTTTAGAGGCTATATTTTTCCCGTATTCCCACGGGAACGGGAACTACGCGGGTGAAACGGCGGGGCGCTACTAGTTTTAAATAAAGTATCCTTGAGGTAGCCCTATGGAAACTATTATCAACTCGTAACAGCAATTTAAACTCGCATTTTCTAAAAGGATCTGGCTGACTCAGCACATCTGCTAGTCTGCTTACCCCTCGGATCAGCGTCGCCGCGATAAATGACTTTACTTTTAAACAAGGATTACGATTTTTTCAACCGAGGGAACCTTACTGTGGTGAAAAATGCGAATGTGCCCCTCCGGGCAAAGGGGGCAGAGCGGGCAAACGGGGCAAGCGGGCTCTAAGTGTATTCAACGGAGAGGTTTTATTGGCGCTGTTAGTGAGTGAGCCTTTAGATTCAGTGCTCAGTTACTGCCGGAAACGATATGATTTTGGAAGTGATTCCCGGGTTTAGGAAAAAAATACGTAAACTTTATTGTGAAGGTACTCTTTCAATTTTTTTCTATATACAGAAACAGGTATGGACTTCTGAGTCGAGAAGAAGCGAGATTGAGCTGTCAAATCGTGAGGAAAAAAACTTGTGGTGTCTTAGATCTTTTAAATAAAGAACATTTGAGGAGTTGCATTGTGACATGAGCGTATTTTGCAACTATTTACCTTTAGCTAGTCAGGGACCCAAAACGTGACCTACGCATGGCGCAAATATCTGTATTTTTAACCGACTTCTAAAAAAGGAGGAGGTTCTCAATTCGGATGTCTGTATTTTTTTTTTAATGTTTGTTCGCGTATAACTCCGTCGTTTGCTAACCGATTTGAAAAATTCTTTGTTGGAAAGGGTATACTTCCCAAATGGCCCCATGAAAATTTTATCGAAATCGAACAAGCGGTTTTCGAAAAATCAACAAAAATCGAAAAAAAATATCTAAGTACATTTTCTACATTAACGATCTTTTAGTTTACTCTGCATTGGAGCAGTGCGTTTTTTAACCGACTTCTAAAAAAGAGGAGGTTCTCAATTCGGATGGTTGTATTTTTTGTTCATCAGATCTGATGATGAAACCAAGAGACAGGCACTGGAACTCCAGAATAAGACAATGTATCCTAGCCGTGTTTGGGTTTGTTGGAATAGGGTAGTTGACTAAAAAAATCTAATTAGTCCGTCAGATAGATTTCCAAAAAATATTGGACACGTATTTTTTCTTTTTTCACGTAAACAACAAATGAAGCCAATACAGAGCGTTGAAAACTCGTGTGACGTCACTACTCGCTACAATTTTTAACGAGCCGTAACGTCACAAGCCCCCACTCCTGATCTTTGATGCTTTGTATCTTCTTCAGTTTTATAGATTTGATAAAGGAAAAAATACGTGTCCAATATTTTTCTATACTTAATCTAACTGACGGACTAAACATAATCATATATTTTTTACTCAGGAAACACCCCTATTGTAACGGTATGCACTTTCCAGGTGAACCACTGATAATATTATATTTAAACATTTTTCTTCATTCAAAATATCATTCTCCGGATATATTAATGTTTGTACATAATTCCGTTATATGATGATCGTAATTTTCTTGGCTTTCAGTGGCCAATCGAGTACGAATTAAACTAAGACGACGATTATAACCTTGTTGACTTTCCTAATTCAACCTACGTAACATATAGGTCCTCTGCTTTGCAAGTCTGTTTTCGCGCTGGTCAGGGTTCGAAATGCGTTGAGCATTTTCTCTAAATTCTTTTAAGCGTTTTCCTTTTTCATTCGCAGTTTTGTACTTGCCATTTGTGTCTAAAACACAAATTAGGTACCTACTTACAATTAAATTCGCAGTAAATGTATACGAGTGCCTATCTATCGTCAATTCCAATGTAAAACCACAAGTTGGAATTGCGTTATGTTAGTCACAATTACTAACTAAATATTTACGTTGTTTCAAAACAATTTGACTGTTCTACCGCATCAAATATTTCTGTTTTTGATGTGATTTTTTTTAATTGGCCTTGTTTTGTTACTAAGCGTAAGTAATAGTTAGCTGGGAGTTTTCCTAAAACTGTAAAATAAAATCAAAATAATGGGATCGAAATTGATGTAATATTGTATTCAACTATTAAGTAAGTATGTATTAGATGTGCGCGCCGAGTTTATAAAAACCAGCGGCGGCGCGCCTTGAAAACTACCTCAGCGGCGGCGTGACGCCGGCGGCGTGAGAATTTCAGCTTATTTTCGTTTAGTAACTGTACATTTAGGTGATATATTAAAAACAATCCCATTTTTGAAAAGTTACTTTATTACAAAATCAAAACCAAGCAAGGATCACGTCTTTGACATCTTTTTTGCATTCCTTGTAATTGTCATGGACAAATATTATTTTATTTAGTCTCCGGGGGCTCAGGCAAGATCTTTTTGCAGTAATTACGAGCCCTGCAACAAAACACACGTTCACCCGGCGTGCTTGTTGCTAGAATGCATAATACTGCCTGTGCTAAGGCTGACATGGGTAAGTATTTCTTCTTTTCTTCCAGTAAGCCAGGACATCGCCGTTTTCGAGCTCTGTGGAATCCAGGTGGGAAATCATCAAATGATTTCTCCCACTCTGTGTGGAGCGGAAGGGAGTGTCAGACTACTCGTAAAACCCACCCGTGATCCTTCTTGTGCCCTTTGCGTTCCAGGGCCGCGGTGACTCTTGCGAACAAATTCCTGCACCCTAGCAGGCAGTGACGCTATGGTTAACCGTCTTCGTTGCTGACAGCTCTTTGAGGCACGCGTGGAACACTCGGCGCCGTCGCCCCGGGCCTGGTTGCTATCGGACGGCGAGCCACCCGTAGCTCGCCGTCCGTACCTCTGCGGGATCTGCAGTTGCGATATATTTCCAGACTCCTTGATCGATATATTCAACACTCTCTGAATGATGTTGGGAGTAGTTATATTTGCGAGACAGCCGAGTTAGTAGTGATTCCTTACTTGTTGTACTTGGGCTTTGGATTAATTCTTGTGGATCTTGATCTTGGTCTCAATGCTTGGTCACAATGGATTTTATTTCTATTGCGCGCTCTGCTAAGATATATGCAGGCGTCTTCTCTTTGGCTTCAAGGTACATATGTGTCTATTTCTTTAAGCCTCATAAGACGGCAGTCTAGCAAAGATGCAGTGACAAGCGTTTCTGTTTGGGAACCTATTGTCGAGTTTGGCCAACATATTGTTTTTCAAAGCCAACGTGATCAACGTTTTGTCATCTGAAGCACTTACTTTAACTCTGTTTTGAAAACAAGTCAGAGATTAATTAATAATAGTGCATCTTTTTTGAGATGATAAAACCCCCACCACTTCTCGGAACTGAACTCGGCGCAAAATTTCGAACGGTCGGCGGCGGCGGCGGCGCGCTATGGCTAGGTGGCGGCGGCGGGCCGCGGCGGCGCGCACCTCTAGTATGTATTGACATGCTTTTAACATAAAATACGTCAGCACACATATTACATCATTATGTAAATATTATTAATTTAACGGTCGCTAATTAATAGTTAATGGTACTTAATCAAATCATATGTATGTTGAATTGATAAGAGCCCATCCATTTTAGATCAAACAGAGAATCATTATCATAAATTGCTGCCATTAAGTAGGTATCGAATTTGCATTATCTTATCGGAAATTATAGTTAAATTTAATGAAACCCCTTTTAGTATTAGATATCGAATAAATAGACACTAATAACATGTAAAAGGTTAGGTAGAAGACTAGAAGTGAAAAAAATATATTAGTCAAGGTCATTGCTCGCTACCGACGTACCATTTATAGCACTCACTGTACGTCACTAGATGACGTCAGTGACACAGTGAGATATACAAGCGTAATTTTGATTCTGCTTGCATCGACTCCGTGGCGCAACGGTAGCGCGTCTGACTCCAGATCAGAAGGTTGCGTGTTCAAATCACGTCGGGGTCAAATTACTCTTTTAATAATTATTTTTTACAAATAACATTTTTTTTTCCTACTTTTAATAATTATTGTTGTATTAGTTGTAAATTGGAAAACGAAGAATTGCCTTTCCCAATGGTTTTTCCCGAAGTTAGAAATGAGGACAAATCAATGAAATCCATGACTGGTAGACCCAGTTGTTTTAGTGGAAGCTGTTCCCACGGACGGCAGCGATGGGATTATTTCACGGTCCATGCGTTTGCACCATTAGGGACTTTGGACAGTGCCGCTGGCAATGGTAGCTGATGTGGTATGGGTATAGTGCTAGCTGATATGGTGGGATGTGGTAGACGAAATAACTTATCCACTCCGTTGTTGTTGCATACACTTTGTGGGTATGGTTCCATTTAACTAAATTTATTTTTTTATTGTTTACACCAATTTACCCCTACCGTGTACGCTGTGATGAATACGTTTAGGTTGTTACCACTAATAAAAGGCGAAATTGAAAATTTTGAAAAAACCCACGACGGTAAAAACATAATTGAAAAAGAATTAAATAATTAATAAAAACCCGCGACTTACAAAATTAATGTAACCTAAGAATATCCGTCAGGGCTGCCATTCAATGAGCTAGTTTGCAGATAGTGATGACAGCCCCCGTCGGATATTCTTAGGTTTTTTAGAGAGAATTTTATTATGAACCAGCAGCGCCCCCTGGTGAGTTGTCACCGTAACACCTATCCAAGAACATGCACCAATCAAACCTGAACACATCACTGAAAACTACATCAAAATAGGAGAAGTTTTGTTTTTTGCATAAACATATCTTTACTGCAGCGCCCCCTTGTGAGTTGTCACCGTAACACATATCTAAGAACATGCACCAATCAAACCTTAACCCATCACTGAAAACTACATCAAAATCGGAGTAGTTTTGTTTTTTTGCAAAAACATGTTTACTGCAGCGCCCCCTTGTGAGTTGTCACCGTAACACATATCTAAGAACATGCACCAATCAAACCTTAACCCACCACTGAAAACTGCATCAAAATTGGAATAGCAGTTTTGAAGATAAATGGCAACATTGGTTTGCCCAAATATCCCTGACTGCAGCGCCCCCTGTTGAGTTGTCACCGTAACACCTATCTAAGAACATGCACCAATCAAATCCGAACCCATCACTGAAAACCGCATGAAAATCGGACTAGTAGTACTGGAGATAAATGGGAACATTGGTTTGCACAAACAAACAAACATCCTCTCACCCCAAACGCATACATTGTCTCCGTTCCGTCGTGGGAAAAAGAGAAAATAAAAAAATGCAAAAAAAAACAACCGACTTCTAAAAAACAAAAAAGTAATTTCAAAAACGAAGACCAACCAAAAACACCGAGTTCCGAAATTAAAGTTATTTTATAGGTACTTTTTTCGTTTTTGTAGTCAGTTGTTTTATTCGCAAAAAGTTATTTTTGGGATAAGTAACAATAAAACATTACGCGATTGACCACTATCCTTTTTATTACATTTTAACTCATTAATAATTCCTTATTCATATTTACCTAACATTAACATTTCGTAAGTAACACGCACACGTTAATCGTTAAGTTATCCTCTTCAAATACTGTCCAACCAGCGCCTAGCATGGTACAAGCTATTGACAATGAGCTAGTAGATTGTGTAACGATTGAATTCTCGCATACCTGTAATAATAGTAATCTCCATCATAATAGTTATCTGTGTAATTGTTGTTGCCTGTGAGAACTATCGCCTTTTGTACTAGTTTCTCATCCTCAAAGCGGGCCCACCGTGACGCGAAGGAAATTATGAACTTTGATTGAGTTTGAGAACGATCGGTGGCCGGCTCATTTGTATTGCTGCCATTATCATTCAGATTAATGTTCAAGTTTTTTGTGTTGAACAAAAATGTATACGTTGAAAACACGTTTCAAAGACTATCGGTATTTTGCGTTTATATGTTTTTTGTCTCAATAAAAAGCAAGCAAAAGCACCCTGCTGTTAAAGACGCAACTTTGTAAACTTAATCTTGGCAGGTACGGAAAATTGCTCAGTAAATACCTTCTGGAAGTCTACTTTAACTGGGCATGCTACTTAACAAAGAACACAATTTAACATTCGTAGAAAACTAAAGACAACTTGCTCTTACCAGAAGATCTAATCCTTGGAAAATTTTACATAAATAACCAAACTAACACACCATTCGTATTTCAAAGAATTTCAATGTTCCACATCCCGATGTTCCAAGAACAACATATTGAAGAAGCCACTGCACACCGCCAATAAGTCGGAGTGGCGTTGTAGCCCTGTTGCTTAGGCGTGCAATACACTAATGGCGGCAGTTGGCACAACCTCAAGACGCCAGCATCGTGGCTTCTAAGAAAATCACACTTTTGTTCAGTGACCTACGAGCCCGAAGAAATGGCACCGTGGCTTTATAGTGAGTAGTAGCTTTTTGTTCACGAGTAACGCTAAGAAGGTAATGCTCTTCAGGCAGGTGCATCAGGACATAGCTTTGTGCTCCGTGGCAAGATTCAAGCTTCAAGATTCAAAGCATTTATTTCAATTAAACCCTTTACAGGCACTTTTGAATTGTCAAGTCGAAAGAGGTGAAGCTATCTGCACGTTCCAAAGCGTAGATCTCTATGGAGAAGAACGTGCAAGAAACTCCACGGACACTCTTTTAAATCATGTTCTGTATTACATAACCTTGGTTACATCCTTGGTCGCTTCTATATGTGAGGACAATGCAAAGAAACAAAAAGAAACTATAAAAACAATTCAAAGTATAAAGATTAAAACAAGTCAGTGGCAGTTAAGAGGTGACCAGTCTCAACCGACGGCGCCCGTTCACGAACAAGACGCGTGTATTGGCACCATTTAGCTCAACCATTTTGAAGGGAACCGAATGATCCAACACACACGCCACCATCAGCGAAACATTTGAGCGAGCATGACATGCTCTCAACTGCCATTTTAGTTCAAGTCACAAAGTAAACTATAACTTGTCACAGGTGCAAGGCGGAGTTAAGTGACTTGCCTCTGCTGTAGACGACGGCGCACCAGTGTCGGCTGTGTGGAACGCTGGCTGGTTGGAACTGACATTTCTTATGTCGTCATTAATAGGGTAGTTAACTAAAAAAATCTGATTAGTCCGTCAGATAGATTTCCAAAAAATATTGGAGACTTATTTTTTCTTTTTAAACAAAAAATGAAGACGATAAAGTGCGTTGAAAACTCGTGTGACGTCACTACTCGCACAATTTTTACCGGGCCGTGACGTCACACGCTCCCGCTCCTGATCTTTGATGCTTTTTATCTTCGTCAGTTTTTATAGATTTGATAAAGGAAAAAATACGTGTCCAATATTTTTCTATAATCTAACTGACGGACTAAACATAATCATATATTTTTTACTCAGGCAACATTCCTATTATGACGAGTTTGAAAACAATTTGCTGCTTCTTAATGCATCTGTGTTACTTTCTATTCTACCTAGGGCTTACTGCGGAGGTTTCAAATGGTACATTAACAAAATTATTGATTGTCCTATGAACTATTTAACTCAATTAATTAATCTTTTACTTCATTTGACTCAGTCTATCGCAGTCTAAAACTGGTCACACTTCTATTTAAAGTTGCGTCACATTACAACTCTTGTAATAAAATAAAACCAATAAATTCTATGCAAATGTCCAAACTCGTAAAACAGCTGTTAATGTCAGTGATCTAATTTTAAAATCTCATTTATTTTATATCTAAGTGGTCATATACTACAAGTTTGATGACGGCGGTGACCTTGACCTTGGGCTTGCAGTCATTGACACACACAGCTGACCTCGTGGATGTCACTAGTCTGCTGTATGAACAGCGTCACTGCGTGCTACATACTAGGGAAGGTTCATATCTGACGGAACATGCGTCGCGTGTTATCGGTCGCGTAACGCAAGAACAGACAAATAAATGTACCTATAGAAAAACACTTGACCGTTCAAGTTCAGTGTCAAGTGTTTTTCTATACATTTGTCTGTTCTGGCGTTACGCGACCGATAATACGCGACGCATGTTCCGTCAGATATGAACCTTCCCTAAAGGAATTCCGACATGTCACTTACTCGGAGATTTAAATCACCGTGATCCATGAGTAATAGAAATATTAAATTACTTGTTTCCTGTTGCGGCACTGAATCATTTGTTTCAACCTGTGTAGTTTTTGGTAGTAGTTCAGTTTATTATGCTTATCACGTATTTTTCCATGGAATTCTCATGGCAAGACTTATTTAGGAATGTGTGGTCATCGATTGCTTTAAAATTCGTTCGAGCGGATAAAGGTTACAAAATGGCTGACGATGAGCTATCTATAACTTGCCATCATTGCATAAAATATACGTACCTAGATTTACATTTCTCTTCTTTATTCCGCTTGCCGCGACAGCATTCAGCTCAACTAAGTGGGCTGCCTCAGCCTCTTCATCTACGTTCATAATAATATATCTTAGCGTCAGATGAATATATTTTTCACCCAATTTAGCACCTTTTTTCAATAATCCTTACTTCTATACTTTTTATCCCGGGATTATGTTCCCTTGGGATAATTTCCGACATTCACGCGGGCGAAGCTGCGGGCAGCAGCTAGTTTGTATATAATTTAGTTCCCGGGGAGTGAATGTTAAGCCGATTACTCGTGAATGTGTCTCTGTGGCTCTTATGACGTTTTGTGACCGCGCGGTGTCACGTCGCCGCAATCAGCGAGCGAGCGGGACCCCCGGCCACATTGCTACTGCATTCTATCTTACAACACGCATTTACTACCACCATCGACCTTAATATCTTATCATAAGGTTTATTTTGGATTAATCCGTTCCTAAATAAAGTGGTGAATCGTTCGCGGGTCCTGGATGTGGAGCTAATCGTTCGTTAGTTTTTATTTAAAGTTTTAAAGTCACGAAATAAAAAGATGTAGAAGGCACACTCCGGAGAACATGCAATGGGCTCATTAATAGCAGTCACTTGTAAACTATCCAATGTACAAAATGCAGCAGACTGTAACTAGGTGTGGCAATTGCAAATGGCAGTTATTTTTATTCCGCTCAGCAGGGGGTGGTAAGATTTATTTCAAACGTAAGTACTTATTATGGACTAGGTAACATGTAGAAACGACTAAGTTATTCCAATTACATTTCAATGGGTGCTACAGATAACAAGGCACTACGATTACGAGTAGTTATTAATTGTTTCTACAAATATTTTTTTCAAATGAACATTAATTACTAATGTTGTTTCGGCTAATTCTTCTTCTTCTTCTTTAAAAAAACGTTGCCCCACACTAGGATGTACTCCTGTATCGTGGGTGCGTTCACAAACATGTAAACTCACATACACAAGACACCCAGACCCGGAACAATTATCTGTAGGCCATACAAACATTTGTTCCGTGCGGGGATCGAACCCGCGACACGTAGCGCAGCAGCCGAACGCTCAACCACTGCGCCAACCGTGTCGTCAATTAGGTTGAATGATATCGTGCAAAAACAGGTTTCTTGGTTCAGGCAGCCAGCGATCTTTCAAGAAGCATTGCGAGGGTACAGTTTGGGGGACATAAACCTTCTGGGTTTCCTAGCGGGCGAAGCCGTGCCTCTCGAAGAGTAGTTCTACCTTTCTCGGAGTCAGTTATGTTGAAGCACTGTGTTCGGGTGTCGTCGGCTCTGGTCGGGTGTCGGCCGAGTCATGTCCTAATGTGTGGAGATATGTATAACCTGGGTACGTGTGACGACATGGTAAATGGAATGTGACGTTGTCATTGAAAGAAAGAAAGAAAGAAATATTATTGCCAACACTTTAGTTGTAATACTATGAAAAAGTAAGAACAGATTTTTATAAAAATAACAGTTTTCAGTGTGGCAAAACGAGCGGGCCATTGAGGGTGCCACATCTAATGATGAACCAACCAATAATTACATAAATCCAATAACGTGCGAGTAGGACTGCGCTAAAGATTCCTATCGAATCATATTTTTTAAACATTTTGAGTTGAAATAACTTCTAACAGTTTTCGTATACCTAATTTATAAATAAAAAATGTTATAATTGTATTGTTTCCAATATTTAAGGCTCGGTAGTTTTGGAGTTATACGGACATCTTAAAAAAATCTACAATTTATATATAATACGTTGTTTGTTATCTAAACTTTTTCTCTTTTTGATCCGCTTTAATGATAAAAAAACAGAATCCCAATCGAGCATAATTTGGTGTCATTGCATAATATCGCAAAAAGGGAGTCAAATTGTCTACTGCAGTGGGGTGGAGGAACGAATTCCTCCGTTTCTGTTGCCTCGTGCTAATGAGGACTTGTTCACACATGTTGACCGTTCACACAGTCTCCACACATTTGCCGTAAAGGCCAATTAGCCCACTAGGGGCTCCTCCGGGGTGCAGGCAGGGATGCCCGCATGTTCCACAATAGCTAGTCAGGTCAGCGTATTGCTTCAACGAGGGGTGGGATTAGAACAGGCCCACCCCTATGCACTGTCCTACTGAGTAGACACGGACTCCCACACATCTCGCGCGGGCTATCATTATGCTGTTACAAGCTACGAAAACTTTGATTGCGCGATTCAGGACGGCTTTGTTCGGGTCGTGAATGTGAAAGGGACGAGGAGTCTCAAGTTCGCGTCCCATGGATTGCAAATCTTTTTGTGTTTTACTGTTAGCAAGTACGGATGTTTCTTTCTTCTTTTTTTTTGTTTTGGATTGAATTTAATTATTTAATGGGATAAGAAGGATATTTTAATTGTTATTTCAATAAATTAACAATTTAAAAGGAATTTCTCAAACAACAACCATCTGTTTCATTTCTTTTAGAGTTTCATGGGTACTTGCTAAATAATGTTGAAACATGGTTGAAATAGAACTAATTCACCCTGTCGCCGTAACAGTGTAAACTATAAGAAGGTGGAACAGTTTCCTTGTCCACCACCGCATTAGGTACCTACATATGTATGTATATGTAAGTACCTAATGTATTTGGCTTGTGACAAAATCGTTTCTTTAAAATAAGTACTTATAGTTTTTAGTAACAAATTAGTAAATATTTGCCTGAATGTAAGGACCAATAATTTTACACACTAGGTTATATGAGTTCATGTAGTATTGTTTATTTTTTATTTTTGATGACTATGTAGGTCAATCTGATTTTACTTTATTGACTCAATCTACTTTAAACAATGTTTTATAGTGAATTGATTTATGATTTTCATGTTGGATAATTATTTTTTATCTACCTTTGTCATGTAGTAATGACTTGGCATACTATTGTATAAATTCAAGTTCTTAAAACGCAATAGACAGATGTGTTGCTGGGGAGTTTGTTGCGCCACTTCTTCTTCCCAGCTAAAACACTAGGAAGTGGTGACGGGTGGGCGTTTTGGGGGACTGTCTTTATGTAAAATTTCACGTTCAAAAAGGGCTGTCTCTCAGCAGTTTGAATAAGTGACTTTTGATTTTGATTTGATTTGAGATCAACAAGATTTTTTGATTGCCTAACGTCAGACTGTTTTTAAATTTGAAAATGAAAACAATATATCTAGTTTTAATTCCGCGAATATTAGTGGGTTGCAGGTATGCACCTCCCTCCCGCCCGCTATATTATGCACATGCAAGATTACTGGGCAAATGCAAGGATTTTAAGCACATGCAGGAAGGCAATGCAAAACCCAACACCATTACCGACACGTGTTTCGCCTCTCCACGAGGCATCCTCAGGGGACGTGTTGACTCGCTGACCGTTGAGTGACCTGCAACCCACTAATATTCGCGGAATTAAAACTAGATATATTGTTTTCATTTTCAAATTTAAAATGGATTTCCGCAAAGTAACGCCTGACTCAATCAATTATGTTTTTAAATTACTAAGATAAAAATAAAAGACTAGCAGCGCCACGCGGTTTCACCCGCGTAGTTCCCGTTCCCGTGGGAATATGGGGATAAAATATAGCCTATAGCCTTCCTCGATAAATGGGCTATCTAACACTGAAAGATTTTTTCAAATCGGACCAGTATTTCCTGAGATTAGCGCGTTCAAACAAACAAACAAACTCTTCAGCTTTATAATATTAGTATAGATTACGGTAGCCAGCAGATAATCAGTACCCTGTGGTCACAGTAAGAAGGTAGCTGTCCTATCTCGCTGTGGTCTGCGGTCGGAGCGTGGCTGAACTAAGTGGTGCCTTCGGTGGGAACTGGGGCGCTGACCAGAACTGTGAGGTACTGCTCGGGACTTTCATTACATTTTGTGGAAGGTGTCGAGTTACTTGTCTAATAATAGTCCCAATATAGCTATATTAAGGCACAATTTTGTATGATAACATTTAGACAGGAAGGGTTTAAGGAAGGAGGGACATTGAGGCCACTTTTATTTAGGTACTAGCTGGTGCCCGCGACTTCGTCCCCGTGGAATCCCCGATTTTAAACATTATTTATTGCTGCTCCGCTCCTATTGGCTTAAGCGTGAAGATATATACCCTAAAGCCTTCCTCGATAAATGGTCTATTCAACCCAAAAAGAATTTTTCAATTCGAACCAGTAGTTCCTGAGATTAGCGCGTTCAAACAAACAAACAAACAAACAAACAAACAAACAACCAAACAAACAAACTCTTCAGCTTTATAATATTAGTATAGATATGTACCCAAGCCACTGTTCATATGTACATTTAATTGTAAACTTTACAGTTAGATTTCGCTGTCAGTTAGTGGAATCAATTTCAACGAAAATCTAATCGGATTTTGAATATTTTAAAGTTAATTGAGATCAAGCCCCCAATCGAAAAGTCATCACTTTCCATTCCTTTTCATCTGTCAGTGCGTCAGAGTTAATCCCTCGAGCACATGCGCTGAGCCGCGGCTTTCTCCACCGTTACTCAGCCCTGCAGGCTAATTGCCGGTCCGGCGACCGTTACGATCGGTCAGACGGATAATTGACCGGACCGGTCGCACGATCCGAAGCCCTATAGAAAAAGTGGCGAATATTATAAAGTACTCGGTCTGTGTCTGTAACCTTTGGGCTCTGCGCACACGCAGCCACTTGCCTGGCAACTTGACTTGTACGTTGTTAGAGTAACCATAGCTGTGCGGAAAGTGGCGTGAAATTATAATGCCGTAGACAATTACACATGCACAGGTGTCTGACTGACCCATGGCATCGTTACAGTATGTGGGATTAGTAATACGGTACAAGTTTCGATTTTATGAAGCCTTTTTGTTTCTGGATGGGAAATCATTCAAATGTGACGTTGAAAAAAACACCAAAGCTGAAAAGAAAGTTACTAGCCGGCCTCATCTTCACCGGCTTCATCTAGCTTAAAATTACCAAAAATATTTGACGTGTAAAAGTGTTATGTTTAACCTACTTGCAAAATAAATATCATTTATCATTTACTTTCAAAGAAAAAAAAGCAAATGTCAATATTTCCATCATTCCATCAGTTGATAAGCCAAAGATATAATTAAGGTCTAAGTAAGTACTTCGAGCCAGATTCCGGTCGTTAATGCGATGTGCAAGTGACGTCACAACAGTCACAACCACGACACTGCTCGATGTTAGACGACAAGACCGGGGCGACAGAATGGACGGGAACATTTAGCTAAGGGGCGCTTCACATGAAACCGCGGTTACGCAGCTGGTGGGTTCTATCTATACTAATATTATAAAGAGGAAAGATTTGTATTTTTTTTATGTAACGAATAAACTCAAAACTACTGGACCGATTTCAAAAATTCTTTCACCATTAGAAAGCTACATTCACCCTGAGTAACATAGGCTATATTTTATCACCGTATTTCCACGGGAACGGGAAATACGCGGGTGAAACCGTGAGGCGCTGCTATGTAAAATAAAACTACTTTTACTTTATACCATCGCAAGTATTTAGGTGGGGACCAGCTGGTGTCCTAAAATACAGTTTAGGCACCAGTCTCCCACAAATAAAATTTTGATTAGGTAATATATGTATTACATTACATTAAATAATAATACCTATGTACCTACCTGTCATCATAAGAGGTCCTTTATTTTGTTTGTATTAAGTTTTTTCATTTGTTTTATTTGTGGATGAGAAAATAAACGATTATTATTATTGTTAGCGTCCAATTCCCGAGAAATAAACATAATCTTTATCATAATAAGCGATAGTTGCAAAACTGTTATGCCTGTAGGTATCTAATACCTGTTTAAGTGTAAGTATCTGTCACCGAAAAATGGCAAACTCAGTAAGATTATGAAATATCTTGATAGATTGTAAACTCTCAATAAATTGTCAACAAAACGAAACCATTTTGAAAAATAGTGACGCGTACAAAAGTATTCCAAATAGTTTGCAATTACCCGGTGATATATCCATACTTAAAACATACATACACCGTCGAGCAAGTTGGTGGGGATGGTTATTGTACACTAGTGTGGCAGCCACAACCGCGTTTGGTTACGACTTTGTAACCGCGCGTAACTTTGTCTGCGGAGTGCGACGTGCATGAGACGTGCATCCATCCGCCGCGACCGGTCTACAGTAATGAGCAAAAAATGTTGCTCCCTATTCTGTGTCTGTGCAGTGTGTAGGGTACTACTGCTGCCAGCGACTCTGCTCTGTGGGACATGCACTGATAAAGGAAACCTTTCCTTTTTAACCCCCGACGCAAAAATAGGGGTGTTATGCGATTTCAATTTAGTTTTTTTTTTTAATGAAAGGTGAGTTACGGGCGAGTGTTCTGAGACATGTTTGATGAAAATCGGTTGAGCCGTTTAAACGTTGTGGGGGGTGAAAGCGGGGAAGAATAACTGAATGTCTGCAAATATACCTACTCGAGTGGGGTCACAAATGAAAGCGCACTGAAAGAGAATATTGATGACCTATAAAAAGTATAAAATAAAAAAATAAATTACAAAATTTAAAAAAAAACCCCGGCACAAAAACCCAAGTTCCCTAAAAAGTAAAAAATCATAAAAAAAACTCAATCAACCAGTATTAATAAATATCGCGTTGCGGGACCGCACTGCTTAGTTCCGCATTTGTGATTAAATTGTTAGGTTTGGAGCGGTTCCCCAACGTGACTTAATTTAATTTTTTAACGAAGAGTTCGTTGCTGTTCATTGTTATCTGGTGATTAAGGTATTGCTAAAGTAATAGTATATACTGATCTAAAAATGTTATTTGAATTTGTAGATATGGTATTTAGTAGACACGCTGTGTTGTGGTTTGCACTTACAATAGAAGGAACCCAGAACATTGTTTGCTGTTGCCGTTCCAGGGCCGCGGGGACTCTTACGAACGATTAAACCTGGCAGGGTGTTATTTAACCTGCATGGTCATCGTGTTCCATACATTGTTTGCCTGGTCCTTCGGTAGTGTTATCCTTTACGCTCAATTGATTGAATTTGTTTGAACCAGTACCAGTGCGCTTGTCCCAGTTATGGTCTCTGTATGTGTGTGACTAGGTGTGACTAGTGTGCACGTCCCACAGGCGCACGGTATGATCTCTGATCAGTCCACACACTAACGACCACAGAAAAGATAAAACCTCCTTTATCTGTTCTGTGCTAACGATAGTTGTTATGTGCGGACATTATTTGGATTCCCTAGTTAATGGGTTGTGGAGGTCTGGTAGGCATGATATAGCTGAATCCGGTTTGACTGGGAGCCGATCCTAATATAGTTGATAAAAGGTTAGTCAGATGATGAAACAAGTATTTAGACACATTGTTTGTTTTATGAACTGCTATGTCTTGTTTTGGTACTAAAATATAATGACCATGTTTAACTTTCAAGTTCTCAGCATTTAACGAGTGAAACGATTCCTTTTTAGTTGTTCTTAGAATGTCCGTCGTTGAAGAAGTCCTGGCTGGAAAATAAAGTATTTTTATTGGGTATTTTGTGATAACTTGCCACCATTGGCTAAAATCTTTCGACGTCTCTGTTTTCCCCATATGGTGCCACAGAGCTTGTATCTGTAGTCGCAGTCGCCCAACACCATAATCTATGAAAGGAAATACCATGAAACAAATTATATTTATTTACGAACTGTTAAAGACTTACAGCTAAACAAGGTAAAAGTGTAAGTGAGACTGACAGTCACTTACAAGCCTTCACTAATAAAAAAGAGGCTGGCAAATGTGGTGTGAACAACACAGTACACAAAAAAAGGAAATCATCAAAAACATAAACTAGAAACAATTTTATCCATTAATATAGGGACTAGAAGTTACATCTACCGATGTTATCACCACTGCTCTCAAAACGGTGAAGGAAAACATCGTGAGGAAACCGGTATATCCTAAAATTCGAAGACATGTGACATTCACGAACCCGCATTGGGCCCGCGTGGTGGATTACGGCCCATTCCCTCTCCTAGAGAGAAGGCATGAGTCCCAGCGGTGGGAACTTTAAAAAGGCTAATTATGTTAAGCACTGCATCTAAAGCTTTAGCAAAATGTTGACGAAGACGTTTTTTTATATACTTTATAAAACACAGGAAAAATTGAACATAAAAAGTTAAGTATCTATCCTTTCTATGTAGCCTTTTAAGGTTTACTGAGAGGTAGGAATTATAGTATTTGTGGTTTATTGTATACTAACAACGATGCACGATTAGGTACTTTTAAGCTTTGCCAATGGCTGTATTACCAAGAAATGACGTACTAACTACCTAAAACCACTCAGTACTTGTGCCATATAAGGCGAGCACACTCGTTGGCGCTCGCTCTGCTGTGGCGCCGACCGACGCCACGCGCTGTTATTGATATGTTGCACATAGTGACGGTTTTGTGTGGCGCTGAAACTCAATTAATGTTAGATGTTTAGATATTAATGTTGTAATGGATATCTCTGCTTGGAATGCCGACAGCAGGCAGTTTAAAATGTAGAAGAAAAACTCGTTTCGCGCGAGGAATTTGATGGAAAATGTAGTCACACATGATGGCTTTGTTAAAATAGTGGGAAGGTCAGTCTTATCAGTCGTAGTCCGATTCCATTGACTCGGTCCTCGTCACGAGCTGGTCAATTAATGCAGCCATCAAATAACGAAAAGTCGCACAAAGATTTATTTGTACAAGTGCTCCTTATAAAGTTGCTAATCATGGAGGTTTAATGCAATTAACTAAATGGCTGGCATCCAAGCGACTGTTGACAGCAAAACGTTCTAAAAAGCAAACATTCCACTCAGTTTCCTTACACCGAAACACAAGAAAACTGGATCTGCAACTGAATCCATAAGTACATACAAGATTACGAAAACATCAAGTCTTGTATAAAGAGACATATTATAAATATTAACGCCAAACAGGAATCAATCATCGAATCAGTTGCAGCCTTTAATCGTCAAGGGCCGGGGTTTGGTTCCCGGAACGTGCAAAAAGCCTGGCGAGGTGGAGAGGTATATTATTATAGGTATGTATGGATATAATGAAGTATAATGATCGGTTTTTAGCACGAACTGAACTGTATGGCGCTGGATTCTAGACTTGGAGATAATTACAAAATGGAGCTCAATCATGGACTCGGTTTTGTTGTTATGCATGTTTGGACTGAGGAGTTAGCTAGGACACGATCGTATACAGAACTACCTAGAATAGACGCAAAATAGAAAATTAAGTGTGCGAGTCTTTTCTCAACTACGTTAGGGTCCTCCCAACATACATAGTTCCAGTATTTGTTTTATGATCGGGAAAGAGGGCTAAAACCCACCCGTGTTCCTCCTACCTTTGCGTTCCAGGGCCGCGGTGACTCTTTCGAACAAATTTCGCAACCCTGGCAGGCACTGACCCTAATGGGCCCCGTCTTCTATGCTGACAGCTCAATGAAGTGCGCGTGGAGAACGACGCGCCTTCGACCCAGGCCTGGGTGTCATCAGACGGCGAGCCGCCCATCGCTCGCCATCTGCAGGCACGCGCAGTAGGTAGCCGGGAATCGCCCTGCGACTCCCGACGCCCAGCCCATCCTGTCCGTCCACCAACCATCTTCTTCTGTTGCGGTAGCTGGGGCGTGAGATTTGCCTATCCCTCACGCGGTCCGCCACCTCCTTCGCTAGCATTACTGATCCGCTGAAAGAGGTGACTGTCTCCCAATTCCACTCCTAACTGCTTGCAGCTGAGTACCAGTATTCTACATGGAGCGCGCTATCTGACTTCCAGAACCACAAACCAGTAACTGGGTTACCAACACGATACCCTTTGGCAAGACTGGTGTCCGATTTTTATGGCTTTTGACTTCGAAAGATCTGCTAGTGACAGCTGGGATTCACGGCTCCACGTGCTTTCCGAGGCACGGAGGAGCCTTGGTAATAATGAAGTTATGGATGGTAAACCTTACACCGACCGCTTTACCTTGATGACTGACCCGTGTGGCTGTTACTACTTAACCACGAGCTGGAAAGGAGATATCTTAAAAGTTAGCGTAGTGTGCCTTACTCACTAATGACTGATCACTGACCCAAGTGTTACAGCTTTTTTTTTTTGGATGGTAAATCATCAAATGACCCCTCCCGCCCTGGGTGGAGCGGTAGGGAGTGTCAGACTCTTACTGACTAAAACCCACCCGTGTTCCTCTTGTGCCCTTTGCGTTCCAGGGCCGCGGTAACTCTTTCGAACAAATTCCGCAACAAGTGTTACAGCTTAACGTTTAGTTGACGGCAGAGCATTTCATTTGCAAGTTTTTAAAACACTAGTCAACTTTTAAAATACCGGATTACCTTCACTTCATTCCCTGAAGGATATCTCCAATGTTTCATACTTCTTATTGCTAAAATATATTAAGACTCTAAAACTTAATTCTCAGGTAAGAGCCCGACTTGTAAGGAGCTCAGCTTCACTTGTAATCTTGTAATAAGGGATTCCCGCAGGCTCAGCGTCTGTCCGTGACCGTCGGATTAGTAGCGTGATCATAAAATGTAATACCACTTCTCAAGTGAACAAGTTTAATGTGAATTTAATTTAGTTTCGCAGGAAATGAGAATACTTGGACGAAGTAGTTTTATTCGCTTGTAGAAGTTATTAATATTTACATATATTAAAAAAAAAAAAAAATGAAATGGTTTTGTTATAATTCAATGTTTCCTGCGATATCAATGTATGTTTGTAAGTTACTAGAATTGTCGACTATTATATTTATGTCACTGGATAATTGTACAATGCGTAAGTTCACATTTGGAAATCTCTTTTACGCATCAGAATTCCGAGAAATTGTGAACCGACGTAATATGACGTCATGTTGACAAACAATCAGCGTACGGTTCTACAATTTATCGGATTTTCTGACCTAGCCAAGTAGCGGAATAAAGGACACGGGGAACTTAGGGCTCCCGTACATGATTGATATAATTTATGGAAAGCATATAATCTTTCAAGATATTTTATAATTGTACGAAGAGTGCCATTTTCCGGTGACATGTAGGTATATGTACATCTCGGATCTAGAAAGAAGTTTCTCCGCTTGTCGAAAATTAAACAAAAAATTTCATTTTAAGCCACTACAAACAATCAAAACAAAATTATTTCACAATTATTCATTTTTACCGGTCAGTGTCGTTTGAGGAACTGGCACAAGTAGGTATAGGCAATAGTACCTACCTGAATTTGTGGTCGATTTATTTTTAAGTAAATACATAACATTGAATCACACAGTGGACTTTATTATTAACATTGAAGAAACTTCATCACTTAAAACAGTGGAAAATAACCATGTTATCTACACTTCTAATATTATAAAGAGGAAACATTTGATTGTTTTTTTGTTTGTTTGCATTGAATAGGCTCCGAAACTACTTGACCGATTTGAAAAATTCTTTCTGTTGGGAAGCAACACTATCTCCAGTGAACAAGGCTATATTATATCACCATATTCCCACGGGAACGGGAACTACGCGGGCCGATTCTAGTTTTATTATAATTTAAGTTGATGTTATGAATTATTTGTATTTCGATATTCCCACTGACCTTAAAAGCTATGAATTGAAATAATCGAGTCGTGGAGAGCACGAGACAGCTCAATTTATTTGTTTCTTAGTAATTTAGCACAAATTATAACAACCTGTAAGGAAACGGGTTAGTTTAGATCTGTGATTCTAACTCACAGTGGTTCGGTTTCAAAATTAAATGCTTGATGGTCGTACTTAGTAACTTAGTGCTCAATGTAAGTACTCACCTAGATTTTAAACTCGAATCCGAGGCTACGATCCGGTTTGATAAGATCTAGGAGGGCACATTCTTCTGATTTGATATTTAGGCTATGCTATAATATACTAATACTAATATCTATCTATATCTGTGCTTCTATACTTAAAAATCGGTCCAGTAGTTTTTGAATTTATTCGTTAGATACAAAAATACAAATCTTTCCTCTTTAAATAAAAATCTTCTTATTACAAAGAGGAAAGGTCTTACGTATCTATACTATAATATTAGAAAGAGGAAATATTTGTATTTTTGTATGTAACGAATAAACTCAAAAACTACTGGACCGATTTCAAAAATTCTTTCACCACTAGAAAGCTACATTCACCCTGAGTAACATAGGCTAGATTTTATCCCCGTATTCCCACGGAAACGGGAACTACGCAAGTAATACCGCGGGGCGCTTCTAGTTTACCATAAAATTATAATCTTATTGTTACTATACTGTTATCGTTATTACCACATTAAAACCCAACAAAGCGTATCAGGTGTTTGCCGCTCATGGTGTCACCCTGAGTGAAGTTCCTTAATCCACTTTTTATTTTACTTATGTTGTGAGTAATCTATTGTATTCTAAAACATAAATTTACTTATATTTGAAAGTAATCATTGTCATACATACTTCTGATTGTATCCTATTTATTGGGGTTTACTAGAGTATCTAACAGAGTAGAAAATCTAAAAATAATGGAGATTTGACGTAGACATAGTTATTTTCCTGACGCCACCAAGCCACTGTGCCTACGTGGTACCGGCAGGTGCCATACCCCTATAATAAGGTGACGCAAGATAGTCGACCGTCGTTATCGCGATGGGTTTCACCGGACACCGGAGAGTGCTGACCGGTCAGATTCGGTAATTGGATGATAATGAGTAGTGGCCGGTACTGGCCGGTAGTGGCCGGTAGTGGTCGTCGGGCCAGTGCAAGGTGCGCATGAGTTGAGTGGACGATGAGACATTCTGATGTTGAATTAAATGAATGAACTAGGTATATCTTTTAATATTATTTTTTTACTGGGTAAAGATTCAATGTTGCCAAACGATAATTCAGTAAATCAAATGTTTATTTGCAACAAAGTACGTTTAATGTTTACTTGGAAAGATTTTATAGCCTAAAACTCACTGTACACAACATCTGACTGTAAAGTAAGCGAGCAATTTATTTATAGGTAGTTGCCTAGTTATGTCATTATTAAAGACTAATTATTTTCCTGCTACTTAAATATTTTGTCAGACTATTTATTGAAACTCTTAATTGGTACAGTTTATTGAAACTACTTTAGTCATTTTTTTTTATAGGAAACAATACATTAAATTTTTACAAAGGAGGTGGGTTGAAACAATATTTATTATAAGGGTTATTTATCGCCCATCACATTCTTGACATAAAAAAAAGTTTCGATTTCCGAATATTTTTAAATGCATTCGTATAGTTACATATTTTTATATTGTATGAGAATTACGTGATAAATAAAATTGTAAGTCATAGAAATTATTGTTCAAACGTAGAACGTGTCGCCTTTTTTTATTTATTTTTTCCGTTGTTTTTTATCTTTGTCTGTGATTATTTGTGTTCTGAATTGTCCCTGTTACTCCGGATGCTTGTATCATACACGACTTTCTAAATCGTTCTCACATATCGGAATAATTTCTAGAAGCACAATGTATCCACAACTTTGTAACAATTTATTGATTTAAAAGATTGTCAGGGGAGTTTCTTGCACGTTCTTTTCCATATCTACGCTTTAGAACGTGTCTTGACAATTCAAAAGTGCCTGTAAAGGGTTTAAACGAAATAAATGCTTTGAGTTTTTTTTTAAGAACTACTCACAATGATACTATTGTTTATGAGCTTGTAAACGAGTATTATTTTATTTTGGTTCACACTTGCTCCACACTTTGGTGGAAACTTTCTGATTATTTAAAATTCTGAAGTAATGGTGCAAACAGACTAATTTCATCTTAATCTTGCATTTACTGTTCTAATTACAATATTTAGTTAAGTTTATATGAATAAATGTTCGCAATACCTACATAATTATCTATCCCATCAATTACAGATTTTTATTGAAAAATATTTTTTTTTTACCCGGCTTCGGCAAAGCCAAAAGGAATGGTAATGATTTTTCATTTATGAGGTATACCATTAAATTAAGATGAGTTGAACAGTTCTGTCTCATTTCATCACCAATATTTATCCTGGTGTATCTGTCAACGTCAAAATTAATTCGATATTGGTACATCGCCTGACGCCAACGGACGTTTCTCTTTGGTTGTTTCGTATCACGTAATTACCAAATTCGTATCGTACTTTACATTATAATGTCCCCGCGCGCCAATTACTCGAGATCTCTATCATTGTCGGCGGATTGCTAAATAGTTGTGTATAATTACGCTCTCATAACTGCGGGCCCGGCAGAGAGCTATGCAGAGTGCCGCGACTCCCACGAACACCCGTCGTTACACCGGCATCTTAAGTAGTTCACAGTTTCCTGGTAAACGTTATGGGCCGGACAATACTCGCGGTGCCGACCTCACAGAACTTGTGAAAAACTACCAGACGATTAAGTATGACATTAATTTTAATTAACTGATTTTATAATTATAATTCAAAGGAGAAAAAAATGCGAACTTGGCTCAATCACTGCCATTTCCCACGATTGTAATCTTCATTTACGAAATATATCGAAAAAAAATATATAAATAACTAATTATGTCATAATACGAACCCTTATAATGGGATGCAATTAATTATCATCCTCTTTTTATAACAGCCAGAACCGCCCGGCAGTTACCTCGAACATGACGAACGAGTCAACAAAAACCTTTTGATAAAAGTTTTAACAATACCAAAAACAAACGCGTTTTTCTTCTGACAGCTATACAAACATGAAGCTTTTAAGTTTGGGAGCTTCTCGCAGAAAAAACCGTCGGCGTCGACGGCGAGCGGCTTGTTTTTATACTTTTTATCAGTGCATTAAATGCAGCGCAGGCGCAGCCGGCCCAGTGAGGAGACCATACGAGTACAGAAACACCAGGATAAATATTGGTGAAGAAATGAGACAGAACTGTTCAACTCATCTTAATTTAATGGTATACCTCATAAATGAAAAATCATTACCATTCCTTTTGGCTTTGCCGAAGCCGGGTAAAAAAAAAATATTTTTCAATAAAAATCAGTAATTGATGGGATAGATAATTATGAAGGTATTGCGAACATTTATTCATATAAACTTAACTAAATATTGTAATTAGAACAGTAAATGCAAGAATAAGATGAAATTAAATCGAAATTAATTCGAAAATTACTTGGATACAAACACAGATTAGTGAAAATTATTAATCAAAATTGTATTGTATGTCAGTGTCGGGCAGAAAACGATGTCTTTGTAAACATACCTATATTTTACTAAGCTGCCTGTACCAGTACCACCTTACTGTTCTCGACTACAACCGTATCTTGAATGGATGTTTTGTTCATAAAAATATATCATCCGCTATCGTATGACATTAGATACGCACAGCATATTGTAATGTCATAGTTCCGCTTTCAAGCAAGCCCATCGTGAAATGTGGCTCTGTGTTCCACTGTTTGAACTACGGCGTCAACACGGTTCGTGTGCTGCAACTGTGTCGCCACAGTGGCGCGACCGCTTCTTTTCTTGACCACAACGTAAAGTGTTACTTCAATGTGGTTACAACATGACCGGGTCCGGAGCTCCGGACTGCGTATTTATGTGTGAATTCTGCCAAAGACCCATAATATCCCTGTTTCTTTTTAAAGCAGAAGAATTTATGCACAGCAAGATACAAAAAAATAAAAAAAAACGTAATGAATGGAAAAGCAGGCTTCAGTTTTAGCAAACACTGCATAAGCAGCTTAATTTACTCATACATACTTTGAAATGTAATCATAATAAATATCAGAAGTGAAATGAAGCGTCTGATGAGTTATACCCATAAGGTACATCATAAAGCTGCCCCTGCCGGGCTAAGTAAATTACGTTTAAAGTCCATTTTACTTCTAATAGGTCCCTGACTCGTATATAATCCAGAATTTAATCATCCGTAACAGGCTTTCAGAACAAAATACCACTAAACACGGTTCATTGTGCAATTTTACTCTCTTTTTACTGGAGGATAATAATTTCCGAAGTGTGTGAAAGTGTTTGGCGTCGGATTTTCATTAAGATAAGTCGTTGCGCGGGCGCAGGCCACGCCCCTCCATTACACGCACGTGACTGCGCCGCGAAAAATCGATGTAATTTAGTCGAAGAAATAAAACAAGTTAAATAATATTATAGTGCGGTGGCGTGGCCGCCTCCGACAGATGCGAGGCTGAGATTGTTCCGTCGCACGGAGAGCACTGCGGTCACTGTTTGCGGTCAGAAGTAATACTTTCAATAACATTAATAGCTGTAGTATAGCTGCATTAAGAGAAAATTATAGAGCACCAGGAGCTCTTCATTTTGAAGCTAATCGTTTTGATATTTCCTCACATTAGACCTAGGTGGTCACCAATAACTACCTAAATGATTTACTGATTTTACGACCACTACATAAACCCTTATAATTATTAAATTATTATTATAGCTTTCAATCCTAGTAAAATTGAACGCAAATATAATTATTATTAGCGAGATCGGAATATAAAATGAAAT
This sequence comes from Hecatera dysodea, assembly GCA_905332915.2. Classification (NCBI taxonomy): domain Eukaryota; kingdom Metazoa; phylum Arthropoda; class Insecta; order Lepidoptera; family Noctuidae; genus Hecatera; species Hecatera dysodea. The sequence continues at coordinate 421,850 of HG995303.1, forward strand.
GGTTTAATTAGGTTTCGATATGAAGCTAATACTTTTCTTAGAGAACCTGCTAATGAGCTACTTCATTAGATAATGAATGATGTGAGCCGATGATCAATGCGTCGGCCTTGAAGCTTATAGTTGATCCGTCAGTCCCAAAACTGTACGTTTGGAGAAGTTGGATAGCCTACATACTGGTAAAATGTTACGTTCGGTTATGTCAAATTTTGGACCTATGTACATAATTCGAAAGCACTCAAAAGGCATTAGACTTAGCTCGGAGTTTTTTTGTGCGATTGAATCATCAGGAATGATAATATACGCAGTAGAAACTAAATTTTAATTTATGTGGTAATTTGCAGATCACATTGTTCTTAGAACAGATGGTCGATAGGGCGGAAAGGTTTTGCAGTGCGACCGAGTATCGGATACACAGCATTGGAAAACCTTCCATTGACTGGACCAATTTTAACCTATATTACGTACCTTCTTCTTCAAGATGAGATGATGATTCTTCTTGTGAGATTCTGCAAGATGGTAAATCAGATATGTTTGGCCAAAAACTTTTCCACTTATCCAAGATATTATTCCTTATAAAATGAAGACAGGTATAGTGAAAATCAATATGAGCACTTAATTTACTGAAACTATACTTATACTAGCTCTGTCGGTCGTAAACCTCTCATAAAGTTGAAGCGTTATAAGCAACGCGCACACCATGTCAAAATACTTACGACCGGTACACGCGTCGCAGGCGACAGTGTGTGTGGACCCTTATCTTGCTCACAAGTGCAATAAAACAGCTCTTATATGTGCGCTAATATATTTGCTAACGATTTTATAGTTGGTTGATTGTTAGTTTGCAAGATTCGCAGCTAGTCACCGAGACATCATTAAAATATTTATCGTTTCTGGGAAATGGCAGAGCTTTAAAGTAAGTTAGCACTTAAACATAATATTCATATATTTAAGATACTCATATTATTTCAATTTCGGTACTATTTCAATTCTAATTATGAATCGATATTTCAGCAAATACCTATATATTATTAGGAAATCGTAAATGAAAGGGGAGGTGTTTATTAAAAGAAAATAGCAATGCTATTTATAAATTGAAATTAAATAAGAATACACAGTTAGGCAGGTCCTACAGCATAACGAGTATATTTCTCGTGATACAAGGCACACAGATTATCTCAGCACATCTTTTTCTCGCAGATAATAATGTGGGAAAAAGTGCGGAAGTTTGTATGAACTTAGCCGAGCTCACTACCGTGCACCATCATGATGTATCGTTTCACAATAACATGATTGTTTTATAAACGTTTTGAATAAGTCTTCATTTACGTAGATAGGTTTTGTATGGACAGTAAAAATATAGGTACTTTCTAATCATCCAGTTTGCTAGCCAAACTTTAGTATCCCACTGATGGGTAAAATGGTCGGCTACTGATGGGTCTTCACTCATCCTTCCAAAATTCTTATCTTGTGCGGTCTCTGGCCAGGTTTACCTCAAGAACATGTTCAGATTATACCATCACCGCCGCGGTCGACCTCGACGGAAAACAGCAACACCACTAAAAGCTTTTATTTTATTTAAAGGCTCGCTTTTAACCAAAATCTCACATGGAAAGCGACGACTATCCACCATCTACCGGTGACGCATCGCCGAACGTCTTTTCTACGTACCTTCCAAAAACCTACTTTTCATTCCCCGCTCGGCGTGAAACCAATAAACAAAGCCATCCATCACAGACGTGTACGCAAATACTCGCGTCGCGTAACGCAGGGCGCCCTCGCAGCATCCGCTACGGGTCCACGCCTCACATACTAGCTATGCATGCGATCTCGCTCGCGTTGTGCGACGCGACGTCCACGTCTGTCAGACGGATGTCATCATTAACCAGCCTGATGCATTTCCCGGGGGAATTTTATTAGAGTTTTACGATTGCAAAACCTTTGCAATGCTACCTTTTGCAGTCGTAAAACTCTTGTAATGAATCCCTGCCATAAACAATTATATGAAAGACCTATAGAATAGAAATAGAAATCATTTATTTGCCAATAATGTAGCTGTAACAGATAAGGTGTTGATTTATGGAGAATCCCAATACATTGCTATTAAAACTACCTAATACGTTTCCTAAAAGCTCTGGGCTATTGCGACTGATCGTAACTAGTTTGTTTGTTTATACATATATCTAATAATGACGGATTTAACGGCTGTACCGCTGTATGGATACGGAATTATGGATGAAACTTGGCGCACGGGTAGACCATGTCCGGGAATAGGACAAAGGATAAAATATGTGATAGTTTTCTACTGAAACGCGGGCCGAGTCGCTGTTAGCAGCTAGTTCTGAGTAATGAGAATAAATTCAAATATGCAATTCATTTTTTATTCTCATTACGTTTTAACAGTCCGCTCGATCTTGTAAATCAGTTTCATTCAGAGAGCGACGAGCAGATAGAAATAATCTACTAACAAAATATCTCTCGACAGACAAACAGCCACTTCCTTACTATTCCCTGTAGAATAGCGGATCCCTGCTAGGCGTAGGTACATTGAGCGGTGAGTGAGAGCTCGTGCCGCCGCGTGCCTGCGCGTGCGACACCCGCACGAATAATAAGTTGTTCAGACATATTATGCCAGGCTTGTACCCCTACAATACAGTCGATGATCGGCGGAGAACAGTCTGCCATATTCGAAGAAAACACGCAAAGTGGAGAAAATTATAGAGTACAGAATTACATAAATGATGAATGGCATTGGTTTTTAGGTGGCGAAAACGCTATCTTTCTTCTGTGTTAGGTAGTGTCCTAAAAAGCTCGTAGGAGAAGATGGCATAGATTAAGGATAACCGGTAATATCTTGTCTACATCTACAATATGGAGACTTGCTAATATTATAAAGTGTTTTTTTTTTGTATCTTATTAGCTCCGAAACCACTAGACCGATTTTAACCATCAATGGAATGCTACATTATCAGCGAGTAACATAGACTTTATTTTATCCCAGTATTCCGACAGGAACGGGAACTACGTGGGCTATTTAGTAATCTGTGACGTGGGTGAAACCGCGGGGCACTGTTAGTAGCTTACAACATTAAAAATGTTAGTTTGCTAAAAGAAACCACTGTGTATAACCCAATATTTTAGTATCACTCTTTAGGGTTCAAACATTAATGTTATTCTGTAAAAATATCGCCGTGAAAACTGAGGTGAATTATTTAACGGCGAGTTTTTTTTAAGAATGTAAGGGCAGTTTTATGTAGTTCCCCTCATGAGCCACAACCTCCTTGCCATATCTGATCATCACGACAATTCTTTCCATCATTACCCTCGACCTCCAAATGACATAACCTAACCTGCTTCTTTCCGTATCACCGTGAGAACTTGTGACGTCGCACAGATGCTATCAGTGTATCACAGAGAACGTGCCCACAACGCTACGCCACTGTACCGCCGTCATAAAAAAGGGAAGTATCTACACAAACCGAAGTAAACGATTTTCGACATTAACGTAATAACTTAAGGTCGGCAAATCAGTTAGGTAGTGTGTAGATACGTCCTTTTTTATTGTGACCGCAGTGTAATTATATGGCGGCCATTCTTAGCGATGCTATCGCGTTTGTTTGGGCTATTAATGGTTTCTAGAGGCCGTGGATGTGTGCTGTGGGACTGGGGGCGTGGTGCTGGACCCGCTCGCGCTGGTGGCGTTTGGAAGATTTAGGTTGTGTTTAACAGATTCATTGGAAAGTGGCGGTAGTTGTTATAGGAAGCTAGGTGTACATAGTACTCACGATGTTTTCATGAATTACCTGCTTCGAATCGAGTGCGGTTTTTCCTATTACGTAGGTATCTATACTAATATTATAAAGAGGTAACGTTTGTGAGTTTATGACGTTGTAAGGGGTAATCCACAGAACAGATCTGTTCTGTGGGGTAATCTCTACTGGATCTACTGAACCAATTTTCAAAATTATTTTAAGCTATTGCATAGCTTCTATCGCGGGCCTTGAGCGTGGCAACCGAATCCAGAAATTCCGTAACGAAAATAACCTAACATCGCTACGTCATTCGATTAGGCCCCGCCTTTTTAAAATGGTCGCTCGCCGTCACCGAGCCGACCCGAACGTCTGCGTTCGGAAACAATCGGTGGGACAAAGTTAAGTGAAACGTATGTGATTTACATTAGTACAGTAATCCAGGTGAACGAATCGAGACCATATCACAATGACGAAGAGTACTAAATATATAATTGCATAAGTTGATAAAAAATGCTATGCAATAGCTTTACCGCGGCAATCCCCGAGTGCCACATGTATTTTTTATTAGTAAAAAACATTTATTAACAATGATAAAGATTAAAGTTGTGCTAAGCGTGTCCGGACCGAAAGGGCCCTCAGCATTTGCTGCGCGTCAGACACCCAGCGCTGGTTTTCAAATAAATAAAATATATAAATACATACATACTTAACTTGATAAATAATAAATAATTTTTCGGAGTATGTTAATAAATGTTATAAAAGAATGTTTCTTTTTTATGTTTACTACGTTGTCCAGATATTTTGGTTTCTAAAGTACCTACAAATCTGCAATATAAAAAAACTTTTTACAAAAAAATACAACCGACTTTTACACAAAAAATCAAAAAAGTGCAAAATAACTTTAATTTCGGAACTCGGTGTTGGTGGTTGCTTTGTCGATTTTTGAACACCGACTTCCGAAATTAAAGTTATTTTGCACTTTTTTGATTTTTTGTGTAAAAGTCGGTTGTATTTTTTTGTAAAAAGTTTTTTATTTTTCACTTTTTAGTGGTACCTACATCCCCCCCCCCCCCCCCCACCTAAACGAACCAATCACATTGGTGTAAAAAAAACGCACTGCTCCTTTGCAGAGTAAACTAAGAGGTCGTTAATGTAGACAATGTAGATATTTTTTTAGATTTTTCGAAAACCGCTTGGTCGATTTCGATAAAATTTTCATGGGACCATTTGGGAAGTATACCCTTTCCAACAAAAAAAGAATTTTTCAAATCGGTTGACAAGCGACGGAGTTATGCGCGAACAAACATAAAAAAAAAATACAAACATCCGAATTGAGAACCTCCTCCTTTTTTAGAAGTCGGTTAAAAATAACGCAGGCCGCTCGATGCGGGGACGCATCATCCAAAGCAAAAAGGAAGTGAAGGAAAATACTGTGCCTTTCATAAAATATTTCTATGTATATTGTAATCGGAAAGAGAAGATAAGTGATCGCAGCCTTGTTCCTGGACTGCACTGTGACCACATACCGCATCACATCCAGGTCAAGAGGTAGGTAGTATTTATCCATCTGGATTTTTTCAATAATGGTCCTAAAGTCTGGGCCTGGTTCTGGTTGATGACAATATGCTCGCCTCCTGTTCCATGAAACTTCAACACTAACCATTCGGGAAATATAACTGCGACACAAAATGTTGTGAGGTAACTTGTACAGGAATTGTGACAAAACCTCAACTCTGATTTATGACGCATAGGTACCTAATTAGTGAATCCTATCAAATGTATGAGAAACGGATTTTGCCCCACAGTGAGTCAGTTAATGACTGCTATTAATTAACAATTTATAGCGTTTCCGTGCTAATAAATATTGCGGAATATGAAATGATAGTGAGCATTGGTTTGCGTATCACTTGCTTGTGTTATGAGCACGACCCGCCCATAAACGTGATCGTGACGTCATCGTACGCTAGATCTCTGACGTCACATATTTCGTTAGAACTCGGGATTTCGTGCAAATCGCACTCTTATCATCTACACTAATATAATAAAGAGGAATAATTTGATTGTTTGTTTGTTTGCATTGAATCAGCTCCGAAACTACTTGACCGATTTGAAAAACTCTTTCACTGTTGGGAAGCTATACCTACTATCCTCGGGTGACATGGACTATTTTATCCCCATATTCCCACGGGAACGGGAACTACGCAGGTGAAAGCGCGAGGCGCTGCTAGTTTATTAATAAAGGCGATATGATGCGGTTAGTATTTCCTAATAAACCAAAGTCTAAAAAACATTTACATTACCACGAATGATAGGTTTTCCCAGTATTTGTATTCTATTTCAAGCACATTTTCACTCTTTAAATTTATATAATTTTTATTTCCAATTACAGTCGATAAGTAGGTAGGTCCATCAGTTCCTCAGCTTGGTATTCCCGTAAGTACTTTTTAAATTAATAGGAATTTAGTTTACGGCACCTGTAACATCACCGAATCATAGAACTTGCCATAAAAATCTTGACACACATCGTACACATTCCCCGCTCCCCCAAAAGGGCATGCTAGTAACCTGCATAGCTAGTCACTCTCCGCCAGCACTGGCCTGCTCGGATGCTTGCACGTACAGCCGTCACGAGCCTCACCTCACGTCTGCAACACCACTTTTTGTGCAAGCGTGATAATATGGGACTTGTCACTTGCGAACATCTCTTAGGAGACAACCCACACTGCATTTTGAACTATACTTGCACAACTTAAAGTCTAATTTGGGGTACGAGGGAAAGCTACCAGCCCCCGAGAGTCAGATAATAAGGGTTGTTCTAAGATCAGGAGTTATCAACTTATCACACTTATGCAAGTAACAACTGATAATATGGAATTCAAGGTGTTTGTAGGGTTTGTGAAGACCGTGCTAGGTTAAAGTTTACTCTGCTTGGATTGGAAAAGTGGAATAATAATGCCAATTTTCATTGGATCTTGCAGATACGTGCATTGTTACCGGACTTTGTCAAATGCAACAACATAATTTTATGATTGTTGCGAAAGTGAGTTAGTTTGTTTGTTTCTTTCCTGTAAGTACCGATTTTGATGAATTTTGAACAGAGATAGATGGGTTGATGATTTATTTTCTTTGTTTTAGGAGAATTCGTTTACATTCACAAACTAAGACGTTACTAATGATACCTACAGATGAATGAATGATATAAAAAAAAAAACTGTTTATAAAATAATAGATTTAAATAAGAATTGTAAATCACCCTCCACATATCTTCATTAATTTACGGTCCAAAAATGAAGAAGCTGTTCATATCAAACACTACTAAATCTCCTCAAGAGCTTGAATAATTAGTAGCTCACATTAACATTATAGACATAAATCACAGATAAAGAACTCATCGCGCCTCCTTTACATAACACGCCATCAACATGTGGAAATACTTCTCACTCCATATATAAGAGGAAACATCTCTGTCGGGCCCCAAATGACCACTATCTATCACTCACCCCATTATACTGACAGACCACATCCACAGTGTGCACGCACCCTAATGTGTGGAACAACTATCTAATCGGAACAACATTAAATTCTATTAATAAATACAGTTTAAGTTTGTGTAAATACTTAAACTATCTTATTTTAAAGCAGTAAAGAATAAATTACTTGAACAAAAACTGGGGACTGGAACAAAGTTATTGTTGCTGCCACAATATGTTAAAACAGCTTGCACTAGTTCGAAAATCCAAGCTTTCTATGGGCAAAGTTAAGTTGGCAGCTCTTAAGTAAATTGATAAGTACCTAAAATATTGTTATCTCTATCGCTCACGTAATAAAGTATGTATTAGCTTGTAACTCATCCAGTCCCAGTAAAACGTATGATACCACTCAAGATCTTGGTTTTAATTCGTGAACGCTCATTAGGCTGGCCATTAAACCGACGTCGAAATGAATTTAATTATTATCCAAAATAATTTAGTGAATAACATCCATTAATCGCCTTGAGATAATGTTGCTTCTTAGATAATTTTATAAATCATAGCTTAAATTATTTTTTCAAATTGATTCTTGTTGAAAGTAACCCCTCGCCTTATTTGAGGATTTTTAATAGTAGCCTGTAGTTAGTTTTGGTATTCTTTTATTTTATTCTGTATTATTAGGTTCAAATAATTGCGATAGGTTATCCTAACTTTAAGTTCGTAAGTGTGTTTGTTAAGCTTTGTGACTTCAACCGCTGAACAATTTTGATGAAGTTTGGCATAGACCTGGTGGACCCCACAGAACGTTATAGACTTTTTTTTTGCGAAACTCTATACTAATGCGAGTGAAGTTGCAGCACAAACATCCATACATCCATCAATCGTACCAAACTTCCGTCACAGTAAGAAGTGGTTGGATGGGAAAGGCTTTCTGACAAGTATTCGTAGGGGTGGGTAAAGTGTGGAGCTCCGTCGGCTTTACGGCCCCCGCTATCTACTTAGATAAAAAAGTTAAGTCGTAGATCAGAACTAGACTTATCCCTCAGATAACAGGACTGCAGAGACTTTTTGGTCATTAAGATAATTGCACAACTGAATAATAATGTTTAGAAGAACTACTGCATTGAATCGTAAGGGCTTTGGTGCATTTGTACTTGTCCAAGTAAACAAAATATGCGATTTCAGCAATCCGGAAAGATTTGCTATCATTTATTGAAGAGTCCGTTTCCTATCTCTGTTTTTTATCAGATCTTCACCAACTAAAAAGGGACTACCTTGAAATACAAAGATGCTTTTCCAAACCATCGTGTACAGTTTTATAATTTTCATTATATATTGACAAGATCGGATAAGATATCATCAATGTACCTAGTCTAAGTCAAGCATTATTAGGGATAACTCAAATACTAGTCGTGAGATCTCAATCAAATGGGACCACACGACAAGCACCAGCTATAGAATACAAAAAGAATCATCAAAATCGGGACACACAGTACAAAGTTTTATGAGGTAACACACACAAAAAAAATACAGTCGACTTGAAAACCTCCTTCTTGTTTGGAAGTCGTTTAAAAAGTATCAAATTAATCTCGGAACTCGGTGTTCAAAAAAAACTTTTTACAAAAAAATACAACCGACTTTTACTCAAAAAATCAAAAAAGTGCAAAATAACTTTAATTTCGGAAGTAGGTGTTCAAAAAACGAAAAAGCAACCACAAACACCGAGTTTCGAAATTAAAGTTATTTTGCACTTTTTTGATTTTTTGAGTAAAAGTCGGTTGTATTTTTTTTGTAAAAAGTTTTTTATTTTTGACTTTTTAGTGGTACCTACATCCCCTCCCCTCCCCCCACCTAAACGAACCAATCACATTGGTGTAAAAAAAACGTACTGCTCCTTTGCAGCGTAAACTAAGAGGTCGTCAATATAGATAATGTAGATATTTTTTTTAGATTTTTCGAAAACCGCTTGGTCGATTTCGATAAAATTTTCATGGGACCATTTGGGTAGTATACCCTTTCGAACAAAAAAAGAATTTTTCAAATCGGTTGAAAAGCGACGGAGTTATGCGCGAACAAACATAAAAAAAAGTACAAACATCCGAATTGAGAACCTCCTCTTTTTTTAGAAGTCGGTTAAAAAACGAAGAAACTACCAAAAACACCGAGTTCCGAAATTAAAGTTATTATTTTGTAATACTTTTTGTTTAAAAGTCGGTAGTTTTTTTAGTACATTATTCAAATTCATCAAAAAGGTGCTGAGCCTTCCACAGCACAAAAGAAGAAGACGGTCTCCCACTCCCCGGTACACCACTGGAACCAAAAATAAGAACAAAATAAAATACCATCGATAGCTAAACAACTTGGTACAGACATACCGACCCCACATAAAATGGGAAAGAGCAAAGCAGATTATATACTTAAACCGGATCCTAATTACAACGCATACGAGAGAATGCAAAACCGACCCAACTATTCATTTTAATTAGTTCCTTCCCTCATAACATTGCGTCTTACTAGTTATTAATTTCTATCCTCATTTAACAGCCCATTGTAAGTAATTACGCGTGTAATATACCATCAATTAAGCGTTTTAGAGCGGCCTACCGTGTACCGAGCGCCGTCCATAAGTACCGTTATTAGGCGCTGTTCACTATCGTTAAGTAGAGCAATAATGTTCAAAGATACTTATGATTTTTATAAAGCACTAGCAGCGCCCCGCGGTTTCACCCGCATTGTTCCCGTTTTCGTGGGAATACTGGGATAAAATATAGCTGATGACTCGCAAGTAATTGGATTTCTATTGGCAAAAGATTTTTTTAAATCGGGTCTTTAGATCCAGAGATTACCCTCCCCAACATTACAAACTTTACTTCTTAATTAGTAAGTATAGATGACTATAGCTAGTTCGAGGGTAAGCTGCTCTATTCCATTGAATATAATTTATACTAGGCTTAGATTTATTTTCGACTCTGAACTTGAAAAGAGGTTGAGTGTTAACGGAAACCAAGTCAGGCATAGGAATCAAATCACTTGTGATAAATGATATTTATTGGTAAGTACAAGGTGGTAATTCTTACGCGGGGATCGTGCGGTCCATGGCCCTTTACGGGGCCCCGGTGTGGGCGCTGTCGCTGAGGCGACTGCCAGCGCGCCACATGATAGCGTCCCAGAGGGTCATGGCCATCCGGCTGATCCGGGGATACCGCACGGTCTCCGGCGAGGCGGCGAATCTCCTTGCCGGAGTGCTGCCGTGGGATCTAGAGGCGAGAGCACTCGCGCACGTCTACGCGTTGCGCGTGGAGGCGCTACGCCAGGGCGAAACTCTGCTGCCGCGGCAAAATGCTGCGGAGCGGACGGAGCTCCGGCGGGATATTACGGAGTTGTGGAGACAGCGACTGCTGCAACCCAGCGCTGGGCACGCCACCATTGCGGCGGTAAGTCCCCTCTTTGAGGAGTGGCTGGAGAGACGCCACGGCGTCCTCACCTTCCGCCTGACGCAGGTGCTCACCAGACACGGCTGTTTCGGGAGGTGCCTGTGTCGGATCCAGCGGGAGGACACGTCCGGGTGTCATCACTGTGTGGATCGCCCGGAGGACACGGTGGAGCATACGGTGGAGGTCTGCCCTGCTTGGGCGGAGCAACGCCGTGACCTCGTGGAGGCGATCGGCGGCGGCGACCTCTCGCGTCCGGCCCTGGTTCAAGCCATGGTCCGGAGCGAGGAGGCATGGGAAGCGGTCGCCTCCTTCTGCGAAGCAGTAATGCTAGCGAAGGAGGAGGCGGAACGCATGCGAGAGAGGGAAACCTCTCGCCCCAGCCGCCGCAACAGAAGGAGACGCCCCGGGCGTCGGGAAACGCAGGGCGATTCCCGGAAACCGTAGGCGCGGGCCTGCGGATGGCGAGCTATGGGTGGCTCGCCGTCCGATAGCAACCAGGCCCGAGTCGACGGCGCGTCGTGTTCTACACGCGCCTCAAAGAGCCGTCAGCAAAGAAGACGGGGCCCCATAGGGTCAGTGCCTGCTAGGGTTGCGGAATTTGTTCGAAAGAGTCACCGCGGCCCTGGAACGCAAAGGGCACAAGCAGGAACACGGGTGGGTTTTAGTCAGTAAGAGTCTGACACTCCTTCCGCTCCGCCCAGAGCGGAAGAAGTCATTTAATGATTTCCCATCCAAAAAAAAAAAGGAGGTAATTCTTTTTTACTCATTTTAAACTACATAGATGAGCTGTGTTTTACCACTAAGTTGGTATGTAGGTATTTCCACCTCGAATCCTCCAATTGATAGTATCTTGTTAGTAATTGGTGGCCCTCAAAGTCAGGTCCTCTGAACTGACTTCCTCTGAGGGCCTAAGCTTGAGTAAGTCACCAAGCTCGTGCAGATGACAACGCGTAATAGGAGTATTTTTCGGGATACATTTTACAGAAATAATTTAGCTAGTTCTAGAACCAAAAATTCGAAGACATGTGACATTCACCAACCCGCACTAGGCCCGCGTGGTGGATTACGGCCCATTCCCTCTCCTAGAGAGGAGGCCTTTTTTTTTTTTTTTTTTTTTTTTTTTTTTTTTTTTCTGGATGGGAAATCATCAAATGACCCCTCCCGCCCTGGGTGGAGCGGTAGGGAGTGTCAGACTTTTACTGACTAAAACCCACCCGTGATCCTTCTTGTGCCCTATGCGTTCCAGGGCCGCGGTAACTCTCTCGAACAAATTCCGCAACCCTAGCAGGCACCGACCCTATAGGGCCCCGTCCTCGGTGCTGACGGCTCCTTGAGGCGCGCGTGGAACACAACGCGTCGTCGACTCAACCTGGTATCGGACGGCGAGCCACCCACGCTCACCGTCCCCAGGCATCAGCCACTGCGCGATAGCACAGCGGCCGACTTGTCTCTGGAGGGGGCCGAAATGGGACCATTACTGGCACTCCATCTCAGCACCCTCCCGAGCGTTGGGAGCCGCAGCACCCGCAGCAGAAGCGGCAGCGGCGGCGACAGAAGCCGCGGCGGCGGCAGAGGCGGCGGTGGCGGCGGACCTCTTGCCCCTGGTCGGGGCGGATGGCGCGCAGGCCCTTCCCCCAGCCCAGTGCTCGGCCGGCTTACCAGCAGCCGCACATGCACTGCAGTGCGGCGTGGCCTCGCACGAGCCGGCCTTATGACCGGGCTGACCACAGCGGAAACAGAGTCCGCTGCGGTCGACCTCCGAGGGGCACATAGCTCCCGTGTGGTTACCCACATGGCAGCGGTAGCACCTCAGAGGTCTGGGTTCCAGCAGTTTTACCCGCGCAGACACCCATCCCACCAAGAGCCTTCGGCCCTCCGACACAGTTCTGGCCGCCGTCACGGGGCAGCTCACCACAAGGGTTTGCATGCCCGTGTTGTCAGGCCGGAGGGTGCCCGCCTTGACGAGCTCGGCAGAGCACCCCCCAGTCCTGGCGACGGCGGCCACAACTTCCTCCTCCGTCACGGAGTCATCCAGGCCCACTATGCGCATGTCGATGCGCTTAGTCGGCCTGGACACCCGGACCTCGTCCGCGGGTAAAACCGCCCTCAGCCTTTCAGCCAGGGCGTCCGCGAACGGGCCACTCTCCGCTCCGGCGAGCTCGAGCTTCCGGGCACCGGTCAAGGTCCTCCTGACCCCGATGCCCCCGCTGATGCCCAGCTCTTGGAGGCTCACCGCCTCCTTCGCCCGCTTCAGTACGGCGAGATACGTCACTCCCCTCTGTTCCGCTTCCGGCTGCAGTGTGAGCACTACAGCCGCGGATTTCGGGGCGCGAAGCCTCGCCGCAATGGCGTTGGCCTTCCGCCGCTGCCTCCTCGCCTTGTTTTTGGCCGTTTTCGCGGCCCGCCGTTTCTGGCCAGCAACCTGCCACTCGGCCTCGGCCGCAGGAGGGTCCGAGGTTGGGGGTGGGGGCGGCTGCGGCGCCACTGACGCAGCAGCCTTAGCCGCTCCCCCTCCAGCCTTCCTCCTTCCCCTCTTCGCCGGGGCCGTCTTGGTAGTCGCCGGCGTCGCAGGCGCCGGCGTCACAGGCGCTGGCGCGGCTCCCGCCTTGGCTTTCGCCCGGCCGGACGTTCCCGGGCCAGCAGCCACCGCGGCTGCGTACGAAGCCGCCTTCTGCTGTCCCGGGGGCCTCTGTGCCGCCGCCAACGGGGGACGCCGGATCATGTCCTCCAAGACGGACACCTGCCTCCGGAAGGGAGCCAGCTCCTGCCGCACCAGGCTCCGCACCTGGCTCAGCACCTGGCTCCCCTCCAGCGCCGCCGGACTCGGCCCCCCCTGCGGCTCCTCCGAGGCCGCTCTGGCCATGCCAGCCAGGTCCCTCCGGAGCGACTCATTCTCCGCGATGAGTCGCTCCGTTACGGCCGCGAGGCGGGCGACCTCCGCCCGCAACTCTGTCGCCTCTCCGGACCCGCCGACGTTGGCCGCCGCCGCCGCCATTATGGAGGCTTTGGCCGCGCTAATGGCCTCCCGCTTGGAAGACTGCTTCCTTTTGAAGGCCACAGCGCGGATCGCGGCCTCCACGACCTCCTCCAGCTTGGCCCTCTTCTCCTCAACCGTGGGACGCACCTCTCCCGGGGGCTCCGAGTCGTCGGAGTCGAGAGTAGGCGGAAGAGTAGAGGGAGCCCTACGACCGCTCCCTCCAGGGCGACGCCCCTCCTCCACCAGCCTCCCGGCCCGACTCTCCACCTCCCGGGTAGAGGGAGCCAGCCCCCTCCCTGCCTCACAGCCCCTGCCCCGCCTAGCGGTGGGGATTTTGCGGGCGGAGGCAAATTCGCCCTCGGAGGACGACCCCCCGGTATCCTCCCGTCTGGGCCGCTTGCGGAAGAACTTCACGTTCTCCGCAGCAGCGGGGGGCTGCTCCTGCTCCTTCCTCTCCAGAGCCCGCCGAGCTGACCGTTACTAGGTCTGGCGCGGAGCCGGAATCCGACTCCGCACCACCCCGGCGCTCAGGCGAACCCTCCTCTGCAAATTCGTGCGCCATCAGCTCCTTAAAGGAGGCGGATCCGGATGACGACGACGAATTGGAGCCTCCTCGGCTCTTGTTGCCACTGGCAAGCGGAAGACGTTTGGTGCCCACCCCAGAGTACGGAGGGCAGCCCGCCGAAGCGGGGTGGGATTCCCCGACCGCTGAGCAGTCGGGACCCACCTGGGGACTCATTTTGCAAGCGTCTTTTTTCATTAGGTTTTCCTTTTAAGGGTGTGGTCCCTTTTCGCTCCGCCCCTTCTCAGGGCCCTCTCTCCCAACCTCACCTCTCCACCTGCTCGCTGCTCTCTCAGTCACCTCTGATGATCAGACGCGTACCAGAGAGCAGCGAGCAAGCGTGTGTCTCTCTTGGTCTGATCCCTCACTTGCGACCTTCCGGCATGAGTGGCTCTACCGGGAAAGCTCGCAAGATCATTGGGACGCTCAAGCCCCACCACGACGACCACGTGGAGACACATTCGGTGGGGAGGCCTGTGTCCCAGCAGTGGGAACGTTAAAAGGCTGATGATGATGATGCCTTATGCTAGGACATACGTAGCGGGACTCGCAAACGTAAGTAATGAACTAATGCCGAGACTACGAGACAGATCGTAATAATAATATCCATTAGTTAGCTATTAGCCCATTACCATTTATACTTAAGCGGTTTACTACGACGTTAAATGTTCATCTGGTCACGGATGTAATATTGAGAGACATCATATTAATATCGGCCCATTTGAAGCTCCATAGATAACTTGTTTATTATATCTATGGATAAAACGAATAAATGAAAATTATGGCCAAGTCTTGAACAAAATTGAACAAGTTATTATTAATATCAGTCTCTGTAACCGGAGACCTTTCGGAGAATCCAATCATAACAACTTACAGAACAGGCACTAATTACTGAAACTTCAATTAATTATACTTACCACAATCACATGCATTTAGATCATGTGATCTTAAACCTTGTGACGTAAGAAATAAGGGTGTAAGGTATTCCATGTGGTGTTTGTAAAAGATCGCTATCGATGGAGTCATCTGGTCGTCATGGCAACGGTAACACGAGTTCTGAATTCGAAGTTTGGAATTCGGAACGTGCTTTCAACGGTACACGTTGCTGAAATATTTTGATACTTTGCACTTTTGTGTTTAATTAACATTCCTATTTTCATTTGGAAAACTACGCAATATAGAAAAAAAAATGTTTTCGTGTATCTACGTTCTTACAATAAATAACGGAGCTCCCATGCCAGTTGAACTGAGCAAATCAATGAATCCTGCAAGTTGTCGCTGCGTTAATAAACGCCATTTGCAATAATAATGAAACAAGTCCATCCTCTATAAACATCGCATGCTTTTAATGGATGGTTTAAAAAAACTCACAACTTTATTTTCTACTAGCAGCGCCCCGCGGTTTTGCCCGCGTAGTTCCCGTTCCCGTGGGAATACGGGGATAAAATATAGACTGTGTTACTCAGGGTGAATGTAGCTTTCTAATGGTGAAAGAATTTTTGAAATTGGTCCAGTAGTTTTTGGGTTTATTCGTTACATACAAAAATACAAACCTTTCTTCTTTATAATATTAGTATAGATACGTAAGAAATAAAATAGGTGTTTGACGAACGTAGATAAGGACCTAACATTTATTTATGTAGGTTTTCTGAATTGAAGAGCACAGTTCACACCAATGAGGCGTCAGTTCCAGGCACCTGTCAAAACGCCTATGTTTTCTGATATTTGTTAAATTAACATCAGCGTTATGTTTACTTCAAATTCAGTTTTCAATGAAGAAGACCTCTCACTTATGTGACGTCAACTGGTGGCGTTTTTCGGAAACCGTCATTGCTTCGGTTAAAAAAAGCAAGTATCAAGAGTGTTATACGTCGTTCCAAACTGCAGGGTTCAGAGTGTGGAACAAGGAACAAGTCACGTCTGTGGGTTTCAATATGTCCGCCTGAGACGAGCCGACAGGCGGAGACGGGAGGCACCACGAGAGGTGCGGCTTTACGAGAAATGCCTGTTCTACACGTGTCACTGCGCTACTGGGGAACGGCGCGATTACATACGTATGTACCTACATGCTTTATAAGCAAAGGAAATTGGTTGTACGGATTAGATAACATCCAGCGTTATTCTTATCGACGGTGGTCTTCACAAACAAATTCTTGGGACTCTTTATTATTTTACATATTCGTTACCAGCATCTGTTCTCGGTTTCACTAGCGTTAATATAGATTTTCGCAAAAAGTATAATATCTGTCTGGGGTAGAAATTGCCATGAATTTAGGTACAGAGGGATTTCAACCTCTATCCTAAATTCTTCAATCGCGAGTCAGCGATTTAGGCGTAAAAGCGTAACAAATAAACAGACAAATTACTTTCGCACTCAGGTATAACGTTAGTTAGGATTACAACGATAAAATAGGGCAATAGGGGATAACGTCTCGGCAAACGTAGTGTAGGACGTCCTCAGGCACGGTGGAGTGACGATTTGCGCAGGACGGCTGGCAGAAACTGGACGCGAGAAGCCGAAAATAGATCTAAGTGGCGTGCAATTGGAGAGGCCTATGTCCAGCAGTGCAGCATCAATCATCATCAACAGCCTGTTGCAGTCGCAACAGGCTGTTGATGATGATTGATGAGGGGATAGCAGAGTTTGTGTGCCCAAAAATATGAGCTTTCGAATTCCAATAAAATGCCGCGTGTCGTTACAGCACGATCACTAAGCGTGGAGGATTCGATTTTTTAAATAATCACATTCCGAAAGCTATATAAAAATCCCGAAAGATATGATAAATAAATGATAAATGATATTTATTTTGTAAGTAGGTTGACATTCTCTATGGTTGTAAATAACACTTTTACACGTCAAACATTTTTGGTCGCTATCAACTAGATTTTGCCGGTGTTTTCTAGCTGACTACCCTGAGAAGAAACACCGAAACAAACTCAGAGGTCAAAGTTTCTTTTGAAGTCCATACAATTGAACTGGTCAAATCTTATGAGAACCATGTAGGTTGATGTCTGACGTGGTCTTTTGAGGAAAGTACCACACAGATTTGAGTGTACCTGTCCAAACAATGCAAGCATTTGTCAGTTACCGAGTAGCTTAAACTTAGAACTTTACGGAAAGCTCGCTGCTCGGTCCTTATTATAGTAATGTTCGTCAAATCAATAAGCATTGATTTGACAAACATTACTATAATAAGGACATTTGGGTAGGCCACATAAAGAACTCAAACCGCCAGACTAACATGAAATGAATCCTTAACATAGCGATCTACATGGTCCTCACATTCACAATAAGTTATTGAGGACTATGCAGATCAGTATCTTAAGTGGTATTTTGAGGAAAGAACCACACAGATTTGAGTATCCAAGTGATCATTTGAATGCTTGCTGTTCAGCGAACCTTCAAATGTCTTCTTAAAATACTTAGGGGCCATCCATAAATTATGACACACGAATTTCATGATTTTGGACGGCTCTCTCCGTCCTTGTCACAGCTGGTCACATTTGTGAGACCCCCCTCCCCTCCCTAGTGCGACGTCACATATTTTACAATTTTGCTCGTGTTTTACTTAAAACTTAGATTAAAATAGATTTTGACCCTCCTACCCCTTTGTCACACAATGTCACACTTCGTCCCCCCCCTCCCACCCACCCCCTTAACGTGTGACGTAATTTATGGATGACCCCTTATATACCTATAGCTAATTTCTTTAATGAAAAAAATAAACTTGCTCATAACAGCAATATAAATCGCTATCAAAGTTATTTGTGGGTAGAAATACTGCTGAAATGCTCACGTAGAAAATTAACAAACATGTTTTTAAATGTAGTTGGTAAAATAAATATATTACGATGTTTTTTCCCCTTAAAACATGAATATTCTTGGAATGTGTATTGTAATATTAATGATATTTTATTCGTTTTGAATATTCACATAAAATTCATTGTAAACGTGGCTTTTAATGTTTTGAATTTACAATTTTTGTTAATACCTACTCACTTAACATTATTTAAAACATCTGAGTTATTATATTAGTTAATGCATACGGGTACAAATGAGCTACGTATAAATAAGATACATAGATACGGAGCCTTTTAACATATTTCTTGGAGAGGGGAAACATTTATTATAGCAGATAGAATACTACTCGATAGGGTAACTAAATTAGTGTTATTACCCCAATAAATACAGTTCTTATCTTATAATCCTAAAACGGAATTTATAAAAACTTATGAACATTTTTCTTTATCTTAAAGTATTTTTCGACTTATTCCCCTAGAACTTTACATGATATACAACAGTGTACCTTTTAGTTTTTTGTTCCGAAAATACCCTTATTCTGATAACGGCTTCGAACCCGGGAATGTGCGTGCTCCCCGCGGCACAGTTAACAACATCGCTTTATGTTGCTGTCGATTTGATAAGTTCAAGTTTTTGGGCTCGAATTAATTATTAAATACAGGTTGCATACGAATCGAGTGTTGTATTATTGTTCTGTTGTAAAAGTTTAATAAATGTTTTATTGTTATAAATGTAATATTTATTATGATCCTTGTTTGATCAATGTTCATTTTATTGTTTATAATCGTTTTGTTGTTATTCTTGTTTGTTTTGGATTTTGCATCCTCAATGTGGTGAACTAACTTATGCCCGCGACTTCGTCCGCGTGGAATAGTTACTGACCCCATGATTTTGAAACATTCTTCCACTCTACATTGGTATTAGAGTGATGATGCTTATAGCCTTACTCGATAAATGGGATATCTACTACTGAAAGAATTTTTCGAAATCGGCCCAGTAGTTCTTGAGATTAACGCGTTCAAAGATACAAACTCTCCAGCTTTATAATATGAGTGAGCGTGAACTGTAGTTCCACTTGCTTTTTACTTTTAACATTTCTTACTTTAATACTTTCACGGCAATTCTGAGAATACAAGACAACTAAATTTGAAACATGAGTCGTACTAAAACATATTACTTTAATTGCAAGGCGTGCAAGAATATTACTGTAATCACACTGTTTATAGTGTGATATTTAACTGCTCTGTGTTTTATGTTTCCAGTAATTTTCTACAACAAGATTACGGGAAACCGACGATTTTGATAGCAGCGACGGAAATTAGAGCAAAAACTATAAATTAGAAAGATTGCTGCGTTGGTGTGGTCGTGTCAAGTAATATACTAATATATAATATTGAATACGTCCACGCCTTAAGAGGTAGAGTTATTTATCAAAATTAGCCGTGTAGAGACATACCTGTAATTATTTTTATAAATAATATCCCTCGTAGGCGGAACTTTATGAGCTCGAATTAAAAACAAGTTATGCGAGTAGGTAAGTATGACAATAAAACCTCTTCGAAAAGTAATTAATTCACCGGTTCGGTTTGTAGCTGACACGCGGAGGTGATGAAGTAGCCATCTTACATTATATTTACTCTTTATTATGAGCTCACCTTGCTGTGTATGAGTTATTAATAGATCGACGACACGGTTGGCGCAGTGGTTGAGCGATTGGCTGCTGCGCTGCGTGTTGCGGGTTCGATTCCCGCACGTAATGTTTGTACACTAGATACTACTACTACAAATAGTTGTTCTGGGTCTGATTGTTTGTGTATATGAGTTTATATGTTTGTAAACGCACCCATGACAGGACAAATTCCTAGTGTGGGGTAAAGGGCAAAAAAATAATAATAATGATTATAATGTTATTGTTTTTTTTTCTCTCTTATATTTCATCATGTATTATTTGACCGATTTGATTTTGGTGATTGTACCTATGTATTTATTTAAATAGACATAAATTGTACATTTAAAAATAATACCTTAGATGTGACCTGTAGAAGACTGAGCTAGTATTGTACAAAAAGTTGGGATTTCTGATTAGAAACAGTAGAATCAAAGTTTAGTACATTTTAATTAGTATAGATTAATCTCTCTCAATTGTTAAGTAAATACTGAGAATAATTATGCTATCTGAAATCCTAAAGCTTGATTTAGAACACTAAAGCGAAGATAATTCATGGGTGACGAATTAACGATGACGAACCATCCGGTAAATGCCCACAAATAAATGACATATGTACCTGCGTAAGTAATCTATGTGGCCTCGTGTTAACATCTAAATGTTGATTCACAAGCTTATTTATATCCCGCGTAACGTAATATCGAGCTTATCACCATAATGTCGGATCATTATTACATTTTATGAATATTTCATATTAAATATTTGAGAATGGTGAGCGTTGACTCACGGGTCATGTGTATGTTAATGTTTAACATTAGGAGTTATTAACATGCTGTGTTATCATATCAGTTTTATGATTTATAAACTGTTGTGATGGTGAGGGTGGTTTTCGTGTGAGTCTAGCGGTAGGTAGAACTTTGATAAATGTTTTGTACAGTTTTGTTGATAATGGAACCCTCTTTCTTAATGATAAGGTTGTTGTGCCCGGTAAAACTTAGTTCGACACGAAACCCACTAACTTGAAGTTTCAACTATTTTATAAAAAAAAAATAAGGAAGAGCCAAGCTGGAAAGATAAGCGTCACATGTGGGCAAAATGGCCATCGCCAGGCATAATGCCTGGGACCTGCCTGACCCTCAAAATAACATGAACAAATCACAAATACGTCTAAATTCGAACGAAGGAATTTCGACCGATCCAAGCAACAATAGGATAAGAGCAGATGATGAAATTCGAGTAAATACCCTAAGAAACGTTTTGACGTAAAACAATTCATTTTATCGGTCCATCAGCCCCGCTCCGCCCCTTTGCGTGTAGATGCTCCGCAGATAGACGCGGCTGCGGGAGAGAGGGGTCAGCGGGACATCTCGGTGTTCAGCGAGCCGCGCGGCTTGATAGCCCGCCGTGCTTCAGATAAGTGGCTTCACGATTGTCGCTGGTTCCTGTTGTCGTGGTCCCTTTTGGTGCTTCGAGTTCGAGGTGGGCTTTGCTCTGTAGTAGGTACGGCTATGAAATACCCTTGTTGCTGTATATTTTGTGGCCTCTTTACTGAATTAATGCTCTGGTGTAGGTTACCTATATATTCGTAGGAAGGACTTTAGAATAGCGGTTGTGAAAATATGTACTTTTGAGGCGGGGGGAGGGGGGAGGGAGGGGAGGAGATCCCATCCCAGCAAAAATAAAGTTTAGGAAATGCATAGTTTTTTTTAAAATAATTTTTAAAAATGTCATTTTGAGGTTATATTTGCGTATTTTTTTGATACTATTTACCTGATTTAAAGGTGAATAACTGCTTTCCCCTCTGTCCTATGGCCCTAGTCGCTGGAAGACCAGTCGACGGAGCCCCGCTTCGCGGGGCTCCTACTTCTGAGTGGTTTAAAAAAAAATAACCACGAAGGAGATGGCGGGGTCTGTGTTCGCTCGCTTCGCTCGCTCACTAGACCCCGCCATCTCCTTCTAACCTAAATCTATCCAAGTCGGGGTGCCCCTAAGTCCCATCATCGAAACGCGAGTACAAACATTGAAACTATTGAAAAACATAACAGAAAGAAAAAAAATGTTTGCCCATCATATATAACGTTTCGTTTCACCTTTAGCACATACCATATTAAAATAATAACTCGTCGTAATAAATCGTCACAAAATAATTTTTAAAATAGTTATTCAAACAAAACAAAACTGAAATCACTGACTAGTTGTTAAACACTACTAAAATATCACAAAAGAACGTGAATAAAAGAAAAAGAAAAAAATATGCGTCAACTTTTTGTGTGCTAAATCAAAACGCATTATTAAAAACTAACTAAAATAGCAACACCTGCTGTCAAAGTTACGTCAAAAGCGTCAAAATTGTCCAAATTGGAGGTTAATTTTGCAAAGTTTGATATTTTTTATTTCAGAAAGTATTTATTTCCTAAACTTGAAACTTCGTGAGATTGTTAAGAATAATAAGTACTTTGCACAAAAAAAATATGAAGACTCTACACGGTATCCGTTATTCTAAAGTCGAGCCTATTCGTATTGTGCAGCCGAGGAAGAAATAGAATTGCATGAAATACTTATTCTTATTCTTGCTTGTTCTTATTCTTTATTGTACACACAAAATGTTATGGTAAATGTTGAATAAAACCTTCGTTGAAACTGTGGCTACAGGCGACCTCAAGTCGAGCACAATCACGGGAAAAAATTGGGATTGAAAGGGAGGTACTCACGGGTCTTCTTCACAAACGATGTTTTCTCGTGGCGCTACGGTTCCATCAAAGGTTTTACTCAACATTTACCATAACACAAAACATGTATGTACACACATATAACACGACAGTTTATTTTCAAAGATGAGCTTTACCCAGCATCAAGTTCCATTTCAGCAAACCTCACTGCGGTAGATAGATTTGAAATTACGTACAGTAGGTACCTATATACATAAGTGGAAAACCAAAAGAGCGGTTTTTTTTTAATTTTTCGTTTTTTTTCTCATCTTGTTAGTGAAAAAGGTCTCGTAATTCATCACCTTCAGTTTAATGAAGCTGGTGGGCGCGCCCCGCAAGTCCGCCCGTCCCCGGGGCGCTGCCTGTCATCGCCAGATGGATGGCGAGCGGAACAGGCCGGTAATTGTTTACAGGTCACGGGGGACCGGCTGGCATGAAAGTCGGCGAAACACGTAAAGGAAACCACTGAAAGAGGCAGTGTACTTTATTTAAAAAAAAATCTTTATTAAATAAACCAACAGCTACCTTCAGTTATTCGCCTGGAGGATGGATTTGGATCTGGATTGCCCGATAATGCGGTACTGGACCAGGCTGCACGTTGAGCACTCCGGATCCAAACCCAAATTTAGGCTAAGATAAAATATGTATGTTTTATTTCATTTAATAATTTTGGGTAATTTATTTAATTTAATTGTGTATGGACTAATTGTAATTTACTGTGTTTTTATTAATGCGATTTAATTTGATTGAATTTAATTTAATATTATAAGTACAAATTTTATAGTTAAGTAGATATATGGACTGGTTTCCGAAATAAATGAATTTTAATTTTTTAATTTTTTTTTTTAAATGTCTTTTACACAATATAGTTACCGATTAATAGCAACAAGTAATCTATACTAATATTATAAAGCTGAAGAGTTTGTTTGTTTGTTTGAACGCGCTAATCTCAGGAACTACTGGTCCGATTTGAAAAAATCTTTCAGTGTTAGATAGCCCATTTATCGAGGAAAGCTATAGGCTATATATCATCACGCACGCAGTCATGAAAAATGTGACACAAACGAAGTTGTGCGGACAGCTAGTCTTAAATAACTGGTACTGGTTGTAAATTAAAAAAGCAAGTTATGGGGAACAATGGAAACGAAGATGACAATTATTTGCATCATGTGGGTGGTCTTGTAGGTTATTGTGAACAGTGTGGCTGCAGTGGATCTGTCGAGGTTTATAGGAAGCCTATGCCAGTCTTCTAAGTGAAAAAAAATATTAATTTCATGAATGTAGTTTTAAGCTCACTGACTTTACTTGTTTATGATATTAGTTATTTTGCTAGATACATTTAATATAATTATGACGAAGCGAAGTAAATCTGTGTAGCAATATTCTTCTGAATATCTAAGAAGAAAGATTATTACTCATCCACATTTATATGTAAAAACAAAACCCTTAGGTTTGCCCCTGCATACAAACAAATATCCAACTGATCCACATTCCCGAGCCACGCGCGGGATTACCGGACAGTCTTCCAATATTACGTCTAATGTAATACCAAAACAAAAGAAGAGCGTCGCAGATGACGCGAGGACGTGCAAGCCCTACTGATTAGCTCCCTTTATGTAACCTGAACCACAGGGCAATAAACACAATTGAACTGCGAAAACCACCCTTAAAGCTGCGAGATAAAGACGCTGGCATTCTTACCCTGTTACTACGGACGGGTGGTTGCCTGTACCCAAGATAAAGACGTCGCTTATGGCCGGATTAAGATACGATCGCGGCTTTAAAGTCGGCAGTGTCGGATATTGGGCCAAGATTGGATCCCAGTCTTGTTAACATGCAGGTGGATGGGCCTGGAACATTGTGATAAGCTTTGTGCCGCAGACGGTTACGAAAGAGTGTAATGTTAAGCGATTTTGAATTAATTTGCCATTCGTTTCTTTGATACGAAGGAACTTATCCTAGTTGCCCTGTTCTTGGTTAAAAAGGTTGCCCCAAGTTTTTGAGTCAAGAATTTTGATTGAAGATTCAAACTAAATCTGTTAAGCATTACTAAACATAACTCAAAATACTCAACCAGCCCTTCAGGAACCGGCCCTTGATTCCTCCAAATTAGCTAAAATTGACATTTACATGACGTAACTTCTATTTTGATCAAGTTATGCACATATTTTTGTTCCTGTTTTATATCTATCTCTGTATTCCATCAGGTTAGTAACATGATCACAAATGACTCACTCAGTAGGGCACAACAAAAATATTACTAAAATAATATTTAGTTTTATTTTTATATTTTGCCACAGATTACTAAATAATGATTTTGCCTTCTTTGTTTTTAACAGGCTCTGTTTATATTTACATAGATATGTAAGAATGAGGTCTACTGTTACAGGTATTTCCATACAAAAAGAAGGTCTCCACAACAAACTTGTTATACCTGTTGTTAACGAAAATAAATTATTATATATTATTAAAAATGAATACAAGAAACCATTACTAATAGGCATAGTTGTAGTTGATGATTGAACTAAATATATTAACCCTATCTTGTATATATACTTGAAATATGCAAATTCGCTCACAAACACCAAGACTTTATATATATACACTCCGATATAAAACACGACTCAACCTACCAACATCCCGCTTAAAAATACATTCGACAAGCCCTCTGGTTAAGTCAATAAAAATATACAATAGGTTGCCCGAATCAACAAGACAGGAAAAAAAGCTCCACCTATTCAAGAACAAATTAAAAAAAAAACTATTAATAAGCAAATGTTACTACAGTGTCAACGATTATTTAAATGATAAATCCTTGAAATTTGTATAAAATAAACAAAAATATTTTTTTTATTATTTTTTTTATTATTAAAGAGTATTCTATTTTTAGAATAAATTAGACTATAAGTCCTCATCTCCACATTCATATCTTTCTTTTGTCGTGCCCTACAGGGTCCACGACTGTTTCTTTTGAAAATGTTCACCACCTAAGCCTACATTGTGGAATGCAATAAAGAATTAAGTATTGAGTATAGTAATTAAATAAGTACTTAAACTAGGTTATTGAAACTGGCACACAGTCAAAAAAACCTCAGCTTTCATTTTATGATCTTGTCCTTCCTTTTATATTTAAGGTCAAACAATACTTTCTGGAGCATCATTCACTGTCCTCACGTATAACTGCGGTCCCTTTATATCTATCTTTGGAGTCTTTCATCCAGATTTCAAAAGCCCTACTTTAAGACGTTTTATGTCTCCATCCGTCTTTGAGACGCGACATTGCGGCCGCTGTAGGGCAACCATCATTTTAACTATTACAGAACATCCGCAAACGTATGAGCCTGTTTACCATCAATCTTGGTGCATAAAAAGAGGATATAAACTTAGAATCATTAAAAGATGAGAATATTTTACTTGTTCTGTAGACTCGGTGAGTTTCTCCTTCTTAATAAGGTAACAAATGATAATTTGTTCATATAATACTTTACGAAAGTTCCCTGTAAAACAGACGTCAGAACGTCAGCGTTTAGCTCTGCGTCCTACAAATGCAGAACAATTTTTAATTTTCCAACTATCGATCTTACACATTATCTCTTCTTCTGCGACGATTACAGCATCCTCACCACAAAGTAGCGCCACATCTGTCGCTGGTTGACAGG
The DNA here is from genome assembly GCA_905332915.2 of Hecatera dysodea. Taxonomy (NCBI): domain Eukaryota; kingdom Metazoa; phylum Arthropoda; class Insecta; order Lepidoptera; family Noctuidae; genus Hecatera; species Hecatera dysodea. The sequence continues at coordinate 447,877 of HG995303.1, forward strand.
CAGGTCACGTGCGCGCCCTCTGCTGATCTACTTCAGTAACTGCCGCCGTTCTTTTATTCCACCCCCTCACCCGCCCCATCAGAAAGTCGTATTGTTTCGTCCCAAGAATATGTATTTTCAAACGGGGGAAATGTATTATCGTTACGCAAGTGAGAGTGCCGGGTGAAAGACTTTATAAACAGCATTCGATGTCGTTTGAGTTAAATTTTATTAGGTGTTTTGTTCGGCAAGTGGCGCATTACTGTTGTGCTGTGTGGAATGCGAAGTAGAAACCAGAGTTTATGATGAGATCCACGGGCAGAGATGGCTGTTGTTCTTTGTGTCGATTGCTCTTGTCCAATACTTTCACGGCATCAGCGGTGGCATCACAAAGGTTTCTTGGACTACATGTATTGGAGCACACAGTAGATCATCCAGTCTATTACTTTCCTAGTAGTTGAGCCAAATTGACATGCAGTTCCACATTAACACGCGAGCAGTATAATACCGGTCGATTCTGGAAAAAAAACTCACCGTAAAATGTTAACTGAAGTGAGTATGAAGCGAGTTTTGTTATTTCAATAGATAGTGGGGAAAAACAAAAACGCCGAGCTCGAATCACAAAGCTCAAAGTCCAACAACTTAACAGATGAGTAATCTTCAAAATCGCAGCATCTGCTTCAAAATAAAAATAAAAGCATAATATTCCTGTGTGGGCTTATAAATTGAGTAACAAGGTGACCAATAACGTGTTTCATTAAACGATGCGGAGGTTAAAGCGTTTCTTATTAAGCTCTTTGTCAGAGAGTCTTCAATTTATTTATTAGCATTTTGTCAATGAAAATATTCTCATATTATGTTGATACTTAATTTATTCAGAAGGGGCGTTGCAAGTTCGTTGTTGATTGAAAGTGCAATAAATGGGTAATTTAAGAAATAAGTACACAAGTAAAATAAATATGAATTACCGTAGAGTTTTTAGAAGTGTTATTTTATACTTTGTTGTCAGTGATCCCATGAAGATTTCAAAAGTTGCTTATGAACCCATCGCAATAACGATTGCCATAAAAGTTTGTATGCTATTCCCCACAGAACAGATGAACTTTTATCTGTTCTGTGCTATTCCCTAACATTTTGTTTTTTTTTTATTATAAGGTCTTTTACACATTGTGCATACTAGTCCCATTATACTACTATACTATACTACTATATATATAACTATGTATATAAAAATTTACTTCGATGCCATTTATTTAACAGACGCTTTGCTACCTTAGAATTGGGTTGACTCAGAATCACATTCAATGTACCAACATCCAGTCTGTTTAATTCAAAAGCATTTGCTAGACATGTTCTCCCAGATTCAAATCGGACACATTCCAGTTATAAATTATATAGATCCTCAGAGACGCCACAATCTTCACAGTTTGGTGAGTCAGTCTTCCTCGTCATAAAATTAAATTTATTGCATGGTATGTGTCCAGATCTGAGTCTGTGAGCTGTAATAATAAGTTTTCTATTAAAATTTAGTGTTTCCGCTCCAGTATTCCCTAACATAAAACCCGCATGTATAAATATTTACCAGCTATAACTATACCTTTAAGTACTTGTAGCGTGGGATTCCAAAAATAATATGAACACAATGTTGTGTTACCATTAATTTGGTGCCTTAGGCAATTGCTATGTAGCAATTGGCTAAGGCACCAAATTAATGGTTTGGCGAACATTCGCAGCGAAAGCTAATCACTGCAGACAGAAACAAATGCAAATCGTAAAGTGAAGCCTTGATTTAAGAGACTCGATCGCAAATTGATTTAGTTCACATCAAATAAAACTTTACATCCAGCCTTTAACTGAGATCGAGTAATTAAACTAAACATCTTTTATTGCTCATGAGGCTGATTGATTGAATTCAAAGATTGATGGATTAATGAGCAAAGCCTTCTGTGCTTCGCTCTAACAAATCTAATATAGGTAACTACAAAAAGAGGTCACTCGCTCATGTAACCAGCATTAATGAGAGGAAAACGATTAGATAGATAATGACGCATTTATAAGGCTGATTTGTCATTAGCTTTTTTTTTTGCAAAACAAGAGGAGTAAGTGTATCCTCACTAAAGTAATTTCTATTTAAAGCATCCGTATAATTAGCGATTACTTATTAGTAGTAATGCCGCCATCTCGTATTTTTACAGCATATCGCATTTTCTTTACGATACGTGGAACCAGTTACTATAAATTAAAATGCAATAAAAACTTTATACAAGTCGTACGTTTTCTCAAGTCATGCGAACTCATTTGAAATAGAAATGTTTCCCTTGTGACGAGTAACACGAGTGTTAGATATACGTCAGTATCAGCCGATGCGAGGCATGCCTTGTTCATATACATGTGCGCTTGGCGATGTGGGCCGGACCGGTCCTTGCAGCTCGCTAATTGACGTCCGACAGGTTCACAGACGGACCGACATAACCGCTCATAAACCAACACACGAATCTTGCAAACCCAACCAACGAGCCAGCACATTAAATTCAATTTAAATCGACTGTCCCGCTATGCAGAATTCACTAAAGCATTCGACTGTGTGCACCATAAAAGAAAGCTGCGGAAACCTTCCACAAAAAGTTGCGGGACATTGATCTGTTGTAGTCTTGGAATAAAAGTCATTTTATTGAGTGATCGTTCAGCCGTTGTCACGTTTTATATCATTGAAAAACCTGGAACCCGTTATGGTGATGCAAGGGTTTACACTGGGGCCGGTCAAGATCAATTTTATATCTTAATCTGCTGGGGTCAGAGTTCAATATTGTATGCTATGTATTTGTGAGTTGCGTGGTTCGGTGATCTGCGCGGGTGCAGCAGGCCGGAATGCCCGCTCCGGGAGAACCTGTCCGTCGTCCCGCGTCTGAGACATGCACTTCAAGACGTCTGCTTTATAAGATTCACATGTGGAACGCGTTTACTACGTCGATGATTCACATTTATGGCTGCGTTATCGTTTCGAAGCTTTTTGTAAAAAATCTCGTTAGGAAAATAATTTGAGCGTTCCGACTAAAAATGCTGACTATCAAATTGAATCGTCTAAATTAGAATCTATCTAAATTGTGGAATTTATAGTTTTATTTTTTCGTTATATTTAGTTAAATGGTCATAGCTTCCTCAATTAGTAGTTTTAAAGCTATTAAGTTTTCACTTTTCATATTTAATAATCTCCGGATCATTAAAATCTTTACTTACCGTCTTCGTTCCAATATTAAATAAGCAATGTTCTGTGGTGTAAAATATGTCTTAATTTACTTGTGAAATCAATGTCAACTGGTTCTTGTTCTCATGCAAATGTGAGAAGTGAAGCAGGACACGGTCACACATGTACCCGGTACCAGGTGGTGTCAGTGAATTATTTGCTGTTTAATGTTTGTCATACTTGGCTCGGGCAGTTTTAAACGATTTGCAAATAAAGTTAGCGGGTAAGGCGTGCATATATTATTTTTCAGAAGGTATTCCCGCCTGTCATCAATCAGCGGCACATTTTCACTGGCGTTAACGATGTGTTAAAGTTGAGCAAATACGCATAACTGAGCGGTCATTATCCACAACGACCGGTTGTCGCTGTTTGTCGTAAGTCAACGTGGACTCAATTTGTTTGAGCTTCGGATAGATCTTCAACTGAACGGTAATTTTAGTATTAGTCAAGGTTGTGATTGTGACGCTTATTTCTACTGAGTCATGTTGTTCGTTGACTGCTGAGATGTGATCAGAAGGAGGGCTGGCACCATGGTATACTCGTGTGATGTATAGAACTGTTGATTCGATGTCCTGTTCTATTACAATCTTAAGGAAAATGATGGGAATTCCAAATGCTTTCAACGTTTGTAGCGATCGTCTGCTCCGAATACTTTTTACAATTAATTTCATTGACGTATCAGATTTTAAGACAGTGCCATTGATTGTGTTTTTATTTAAACTTTATGTACAATAGTAGTATATGGGCGGACTTAATGCAACAAGGCATTCTCTACCAGTCTACCTTTGGGTTAACAAAGACAACACTGTGTTTGGTGCACAACAAATAAATGTTTTAGGAAATACGTGTAAAATTGCGGTAGTGCACGTTATTACTGTATTATGTTTTGAACTTTTAGACAATATAGTGTCACTTACTCTCTTGTCGTTTAATAACGCACAAACGACAGTTAAACTTAAAAATCGCAATCGCACGTAATTAAGGGGTCCACTGTACCTATAAAATATTATACACTAACAGCGCCCCACGGATACACGCGCGTAGTTCCTGTTCGCGTGGGAAGACGGAGATAAAATATAACTTATGTTATTCGCTGAAAAATAGTTTTCCATTAGTGAAAAAAAGATTAAAATCGGTCCTGTAGATTCTGAAGCTTATTCGGTACAAACAAACGAATTAAAAATCTTTCGTCTTTTTAATATAAGTATAGATTATTTATCAGCATCTTCGCTCTCTCTGACTGCTAGTTTAACCATATTTTCAATGAGGCTAGACTAAGATGCTTCCCACCAGTCCAGTGCTGCGATATTACCCCCTCGGGGGTGAGCAGTGCTTCGTAATTGGTTGTCAGTCATAACACGGAACGTGTTTCTAACTGGCTCGACCAATTAGATTCCTAGCGGATACAATTAAACTAGACTCATTTCAACCCGATGAGTATACGTAGAACACATCTATTTTCGCCAAAGGGCAGTACATGGAAAAGTTCAAAACTTAACGACATTATATGTACATAGTAGGTACCCACATCCCATACAGGGATCGAACCTTGGACATCATGCTTAGTAGCGGTCCGCGAAACCAACAGGTTCATGAATTATATCCACTTTCAAATAACCCCTTACACTTGCTCCCAAGTCCCAATTGACAAATATATTCGGAGATAAAACACAGCAATATTAAACGAAATTAATTTAGCAAAACAACGGCCCGACCCGGGAATCGACCGCGCGTCCCCAGCGGCCACTTAATTCCATTACTAATTCACCGGACACACACCAAATTAAAATAGCCATACATAATCCAACAGTCTTTACATCGCAAGGTAAAACCACATTTAGATCTGAAAAGCTTCTTCTCATCTATGTCTAAAATCGCGTGAAGGTGGAGCTGGTGGTTAGGTCGTTTTGTGAGGTATGCAGTGGTATCTAGATGGGCCGCGAAGTTTTTTTAATCCGTAATGGCCGCGCGCCGCTGATAACGCACAGTATGATATACTGGGCACAAGGAAATATTTTGGAAAACGTATGGCTTAGTGTGGAGACCGCTCTGATTGGTGGAAATACTTTTCAATTAATTTGTTAGCGCAGTATGTGTTGAACAAACTGCGGTTCTTAAGTATGTCTTAAGGTCGATTTTATAAGAGCCAAATAATTTGAAGAATAGATGTTGACATCTATACTATATCACTATAATATTATAAAGAGGAAAGATTTGTATTTTTGTACGTAACAAATAAACTCAAAAACTACTGGACCGATTTCAAAAATTCTTTCACCATTAGAAAGCTAAATACACTCTGAGTAACATAGGCTATATTTTATCCCCGTATTCCCGCGGGAACGGTACTTACGTGGGTGAAACCGCGGGGCGCTGCTAGTATTTTCTAAAGTTAAAAAGCCGTCAAATCGCCAATTTTAGAGTTCCGTAGTCAACAAGCACCCCTTACAGTTTCGCCAAGTTCGTTTGTCTGTTGGTCTGTCTATCTTCCACGATGTTGTTCAGAGACGCTTGGCACTAAAAAGTTGGATTTGGTATGAGTAGTAGCATATAGCAAAAGTAAAACTATCACAGTTAAGTATGCTTTACAAGTTAACGAGTAATAGTCGACCAACCTATAAAATGTACTTGGAGAAGGAAAATTTTATACAAATTCCATAGCAAATTAGTGAAATAAATTTGTTTGTTACAATCAAACAAAATGCACCATTCTAAGTCGACAATTGTGACGTACAACTAGGGAAACCTACAACGCGCGTGGTCCGACATACGCTTGCCCGGTTTTATTCCACAAATAAAAGTTATATGGCTGTTAATACATATAACGTTACTATGTAGCATTCACAGGGTCCACTTAGGTATTTTACTAGTTATAAAAATCATTATTCTATTTTGTCCATCTGTTGGATTTTCAAAAAATATAGAACACGTAGTTTTGTCATTTCCCTTCGTTAAAAAATTTTCTAGACTCTTGAATATTGATTCGCTTCATCTTTATAATTTGTGTCTGGTGACGTCACGTCCTTGGTAAAACTTGTAGCACGTAGTGACGTCACGCGAGTTTTCAACGCACTGTACTATTGTCTTCATTTTTAAAATACATAATTATGCAATATTTGTTTGAAATCTATCAGACGGATTTTTTTTTATAAATACTCTACTGTCAACAGGAAAATTCTACCTAGCTACTATTAAACTTAGTTTAATGAATGTTAGAGTTAAACTAAGTTTAATAGTAAGTAGTAATTGGTCGTGTGGTCAACGGCCGAACGCACCTCTATCACTATCTCACTGGCTGATGGATTCTTGCGCAAAACATACATACATCAGGTGTATATTATGTCTGCTAGAGAGGCCTCAACGTCCACCTATCTGATAACATCGCATATGACAAGAACGGGTTCTAATCAGGGTTCCGTGACGACCGCTAAAGGAGATCGATTGCTCAGGCTGCGGAACCAGCTCCTTAACGGAATGCGATTCTTGAAGGAGGGCGGGAAGACAGAGAAAACTGGATCAGAATGTATCGTCATTAGACTAATAAGATCTGAGCTGGATTATCTTGATGTATAAGGTACGCGTGTCACGTTCTCGCAAAAGATTTCACAGCTTCAGGCCGTAAAAACCTGCTTGCTGATGTTTGTTTTATTTTGGTCTATCTCGTGCCTAATCTCTCTCGTGTTTTATAGTAGAATAGCTTCATATGGAATGTAGGAAACCTACATGCCAAAAAAAAAACAGCTTTCTACGAGCAGAGTTTCGACTGGGCGTTTTCTGTCAGTCTCTCGGCCACTAATGAGGGAAGAATTTTTCAAGTTTGTCGTAGATGGCCAAATGCGAATCTATGAGGGATTATTAAAAAAAGAAACACTCAAAGGAGTTTCGAGCCCGATTTAGGTGAAAACTAAAACTGGACATCATTGGATTAAAAAAACAATATTCTTAGCCAAGAATCGAACCGGCTGATTATGAAAAACTACAAAACAATGTTCTCGTTTCGTACCTCCATTTGTCTCTCATCATCCACAGTTTGACTGGTGGAAAATGTGTGCGTATTACATTAGTAACTAATTTATCTAACTATAATGCAATAACACATCATTATCCTAGTTTTTCTGTGTTGAATCTATTTATTGCAACAATAACGAAATCTTTAAGTGGACTTAAACTGATAAGGGCCTATAGACAAAGTCATAGGCTAATAGCAATAACAATAGGGATGTTTCCTGAGTAAAAAATATATGATTATGTTTAGTCCGTCAGTTAGATTATAGAAAAATATTGGACACGTATTTTTTCCTTTATCAAATCTATAAAAACTGACGAAGATACAAAGCATCAAAGATCAGGAGTAGGGGCTTGTGACGCCACGGCTCGGTAAAAATTGTAGCGAGTAGTGACGTCACACGTGTTTTCAACGCACTGTATCGTCTTCATTTTTTGTTTACGTGAAAAAAGAAAAAATACGTGTCCAATATTTTTTGGAAATCTACCTGACGGACTAATTAGATTTTTTTAGTCAACTACCCTAATATGCGACTTACGCGATAAGCGTTACACAAATATCTCGATCATTTCTACATGGGCACTTACAAAACGTCAGAAGCGAATGCACCAAAAGACAACCAAAGTTAAAGCGAACTAAAGCCCTCGCCACACCATGCAACCGGTGTCGGTAACTCAGTGGTCCGGTAGTCGAGGCGCGGTAATTAATAGCCGCGGTGCACGGCGCAGACCCGAACCCGCGACCCACCGCTGCGTGCTTTATGATCAGCGCGCCGTGTCAATACGTGAGCCTGGTTGACTTTGCGACAGATAACAGCTGTGATAAGGAGTGCTTGCTGTGCCGGTTCAAATTTGGAAATTACTCGGCTGGAAAGCTACTTCTTCGTTTTCAGAATTAAATTTAGTGTTTGTCAAACTGATTTAACCTTAAGGTAAACAGAGTTAAAGCCTGTCGAGCCAATAAAGTATGATGAACAGAAAATCAGAAACTGGCCTTATATAAATTAAAACAACGACCTTAAAGTCTAAATTATATAGATTGTTCTGCGCCAACGTAAGTACATGCCGCGAAATGAGTCCGAAAGTTGCAATTTGTAATTTTGATAATTGTGCTGATATACATACCACTTAATGTAGGCCCTTTAATTGAGAAGAGCCAGAACTATTGTTTGAGCACGTAATTAGCAGATTACTTTATGGAGTGGGATTAACCAGGTTTGGGACAGGGGAAAAGCATAAAAGCAGAAGGGTGAACAATTTGTTGTAAGAAGTACCTTAGGTTCTTCTGCTAGGTACCTATCTGGTTTGTCAGCAGGTTATTTCCACAACGTTAATCTTGTCGACAAGTTCTACAAAAAAAAGTTCACCAAAATGAATAGCTTCAAATTATAATGTCTGTCCACTCGGGGCTCGGGCACAACTAACATAATGTTAATTTAAACGCCATCCAACTTTCCATGACAATAAAACATTTATAATTCCAGACAATTTCCCTAAAACCATAAACAATAAGCATGCATACATCCAATAAAAAACACTCGTCCCGGAACCCATGACAGACCATAACGGGCCATAACATTTCCTTTATGTGGCACAAGCATTAGAGATAAGGCTAATTGCACACGAGGGCGCGATACTCGCTGCCGACAGCGGCCGGGCGCGGCAGCACTGTCGCTCTCGTGCAAACAGCCGTACGTGCATGCTGTTATGCAGTATTTCAAATTATGATAGTTCATTAGGGGATGCTCTTAAACAGGAAATAATATTAAATACTTATAACTTAGTAAAGTTGTCTGAGTTTTCGTTCATTCGAGTATTAATAGTGTCCCGCCGCCCTTGCAAGCGCAATCGTATGAGAACAGATGATTTTTAATCAATAGCTAGACATTTATATGCAAAAATGGAAACCCATTTGAACAATTCCAGTTCCGAGTAGTTATATTATTTAATTTAAACTACAAATTAATCATGGCCACCTGTCCAGTTCCACCTATAAATCTTCGGAACACATTCACAAATGTATATCTGTCTATGCAAATTCAGCAGCACTGCTAGTTCACATTCAAACTACTCCATTTATTCAGCGCTAGGTGCTAATCAAACCCACTTCGCACTCGTAGTCTATAACTCATAGGTTTCTCTGGCTATCATTAATCTAAGTTGTCTAACGGTTCTTGTATCTGGGGCAGTCACCCTCCTCCCATACAACTATACTAGAACATGTGCTTTGTGCCCATAAGAAGGCAATCTTCAATTTAACACCATTACTCTTAAGCTATGTTTAAGTACGACATCAATTGACGTTATATGCGACAGTAATTTCTATGTTAATCTAGAAGATTTCTAATGATATGAAAAAGGCAAAAGAAGGTACATAATTATGTGAACCATAAACTTAGATTATAACTTATTCTAACTAAATCACTTTCTTAGTGTACATGTTAAAATTTTGATAACATTATCATGGATTGTTTAAATATGATATTGTATAAATTCAAGTGATTAAAACTAAAACAGATAGATATATTTTTTATTTTTCACTAGCAGCGCGCCGCGGTTTCACCCGCGTAGTTCCCGTTCCCGTGGGAATGCGGGGATAAAATATAGCCTATGTTACTCAGGGTGAATGTAGCTTTCTAATGGTGAGAATTTTTGAAATCGGTCCAGTAGTTTTTGAGTTTATTCGTTACATAAAAAATATAAAAATACAAATCTTTCCTCTTTATAATATTAGTATAGATATAGATTTATACAAAAAATTACAGTATTATCTGAGTTAAATGGTGACGGGTGGGCGTTTTGGGAGACTGTCTTCGTGTAGGAAGATGTCTGAATTTTTTGACTACCTATTTGATTTGATTTTGAAGTTTGTACTGTACCTAATGTATAAGAACTGTACAGTTTGATAGCATCTGTGTAGTGAATCTTAATCTAAATCAGTAGATCATGGTGTTGTCCTGTATCTGACTCATCTCCATAAGGTCAGCGAAGATGTTCTAGGTCAGGATGCGGACTGTCTGACGATAAGCACAACAATGTCGCATGCATCGCGTTCACGGCCATGATGTGAAATAAGACGGGTATAATTTCTTTAGTTCAAAGGAGTCTTTACGAGGAGAGGAGAGAGGAGGAGGAGGAGGAGGAGTTTTTAAGTCTCACTAATATTATTATGGACCAATTAAGTCTGAAATATGTACCACAGTACTGTACTGTAAGTTACCATCCCTACCTTGTTGCTACTCCATCAATTCGCACCAATCGTTTCCAATCGTCTTTTATAATGCGCACAGCAAAGGAGTGGAACTCTCTGCCTGCGTCTGTATTTCCAAACACATTTAACCCTGATCTCTTCAAAGTTAGAGTGAACAGGCTTCTTCTGGGTAAACTCATTCCATCGTCGACTTTTTCTCTGTCACTTGCGACCTAGACTAGAGTTAAGAGCATATACACCTTACAATAAAAAAATAATAATAAAAAAATGAACTAGTGGAAGACCCAAAGATTAACGCTGCTAGGCAAAAAACTCCAGGCATCTGTAGTTCCTGGTTCATTAAAATTCTATCAAAGATACCTACACACTCACAGGTGGACCATTTCTGATGCGCGACCACCTCCATACACGAATGATATATAAAAAACAGCTCTCAGCCTCCCATAAAGCGAGATGTCAGCGTGTTCAGGCGGTGTCAATTCATAAGTATGTAAACTTCTCTGAATAAAACATTTTCACAAAATGGCGGCGCCTTCAGCCGTCGATTTACAATTAGAAAGCGCGGGATTATTCCGGATTACCGTCATAGTGCTGCATAATCGTTCACTATACGAGCACGGGCCATTGTATTGAAATGAAGTCACCGCGGTGTGAAACTATCTGACGACTGACATTGCAGGTTATAGCTACATATTTTAGTCGACCATGAAAAAAATGTTCAGTATTTTACTACAGTAAACTCTTGAAGAAAAAACAGCTAAGTCTTCACTGAATAACAAAGGGATTATACAGGGTTATTCATACAACCTCTTAAGAGGTCATTGTACTCATCATTATGAACAACTTTTACTATGGGACCAAACCTGAAAACGCGAAAAAAAACCACTGTTCCTTACATTTATGTTCGTATAACTAGTCAAAATGTAGGGAAAAGCTGTTTTTTTTGTGATTTCAGGTTTGGTCCCATAGTAAAAGTTGTTCATAATGATGAGTACAATGACCTCTTAAGAGGTTGTTGGTGTCTTACAAATAACCCTGTATATACAGTACGTTAATTAACAGAGGGCGTTTCCCTTAAATTCGTTAATCTACATCATTAATAGATTAAAATAAAAATATCAGAATAGAAAAATAAGCATAGAATAATCCGAATTTAAAAAAATAAAAAATAAATTCGAAAAATCCTGTTTAAAATCAAAATAGTAACGCGGAATAGTACTCGTAGTAGCAATGCCCAAACCGGCAAGTACGCGTGTACAGAGTGTTTCTTTAACGTATCAATTTAACACTTTTAGTGAATATAAAAAATAAAAACATTTTGTTTTTGAATGGTAATATTTTTTTTATCATATATGGATGCTATACTATTGCGGGTTAACGGGAACGCCCTCTGTTAGTTAACATACTGTATAACTTAACTTTCATAAAATAAGCTTCTAAAGGAAATACATTACTTAACATGAGCGAGCTCTTAACTTAATGTCGCGATAATCATTTGAATACAAGTTAAACGCGTCGTCTGCACTTGGCGACACGCTCCGTAATGGTATCTTTAAACAGAAGAGCTCCTGGCAGCTTCCCTAAGGAGCAACCCTGCTCTAGGGTGGCTCGGATACGAAGCCATTTGAATAACAATAGGAATACAGGAAATAAATAAACGAACCTTAACTCAATCGGGAATAGGCTTTGATTTTTACCAATTTCCTTGAATGTCCCTTTTCCTTTTTTCATTTTATGGAAATGAGAAAAGCTTCTGTTGCTAATATTATCATATATTTTTACTTGCACTAGAACTGTATTTATTTTATGATGCTGCTGGATTGAACTCGCGACTCAACGGAGATTTAAAAGCTCCCTAATACTGTGCTAATACACATAAAATAATATTATACATGGGATAAAAGTAGAAAGCAAGTGCTTGTCAACTACTAATGGAGTAGTCGACATGTACCTGCTTTTACCTACGCACTTGTGACTATCCCAATAAAATAACAAATAGATAATGTCAATTTAAATTCTTTTCTCCAAAAGGCCTATAAAACGGTCCAGTAATTAATCGGTCTTGTTTATTAATTAACTTTAATTGCTAACAATAAACTAATCCGGCGAACAATTGGAAAGTAATCAGTTAATAGGTTTATATTCCGCTTCTTTATTGTTACAGGTACGTTTATACTGCTGTAATCAAGGGTGAGTGCTGCCCCCTCGCCCCTCCTGCAGGCGAGGGAGGGGGGAAGGGCAGGGGGAGAGTATTGCGATGCAAATGAGATGATCGTCGTGATTCAAGTGAACCGTCGGATCGACAAGTGGGCTGTATGGAATATACTGAGGTGAGTTTTGTGCAGATACGCGGCGGTTTTATTTGTAATTTTTACCGAATTAAATGGTATTTTATATTAATGATAATAATGTATATCATTCACTAGCTGCTGCCCGCGACTTCGTCCCTGTGGAATCCCCGGTTTTAAAACATTCTTTATCGCTGCTCCGCTCCTATTGGCTTAAGCGTGATGATATATAGCCTAAAGACTTCCTCGATAAATGTTCTATTCAACCCAAAAATAATTTTTCAATTCGAACAAGTAGTTCCTGAGATTAGCGCGTTCAAACAAACAAACAAACAAACAAACAAACTCTTCAGCTTTATAATATTAGTATATATTTCGGGTAACGAAGACCCATAACATAATTATATACCTGATATTAACTACAGAAATATTATACTACTAGCTGACCCGCGCAACTTCGTTTGTGTCACATTGATGACTGCTCCGCTCCTAGTGGTTTTAGCGTGACGATGTATAGCCTTCCTCAACAAATGGGCTATCGAACACTGAAAGAATTTTTCAAATCGGACATTGTGTTCCGGGGATCAGCGCGTTCATGAGTATAGATTGTACATGACGTGGTCGGCGTCGTGTTGCGCTGCGTGGTGTCACGTAGCCTTCGCAAAACTCTTCCTTGAGGAAAGTCTCGAATAACTGGCAATTCATGTTATGGCTCGACTCCAACTTCTCTGCCCATAACGTCCAGCTGGTCTTCCCTCGAACATACTCCACGATCTCCTCAACTTGCGTGCTGTGATGCAGTCGAGACACATTGAGCTGCGTCGTGCGTTCATGTATTGAATGTGAGCTTAGGATAAGACGATCGATGAACTTTACAGAGGTCTGGTAGCAGCTTGATGAGAGGTGCCGAGAATCCAGACCAGAGAATGGTGTGTAGTTACAGAGTTCCATGTCCAGCAGTGGACTGCCCGATGATCATGCTGATGACGGAAAGCGGTGCTGTTTTCATATTTTCTATTGTTATTCTAATAGTTTCATTACTATTAGAATTTCATTACTAAAAAATAAAATTCTATGTAACAACATCTTGACAACATCTTGTTCTACACACAACTCAGAAATGTTAACTTGTTAAACTTTTAATGCCTGCAATTTTTTTAAAACCATTCACGCAAACCACTTTTGAAAGATATAATGTCGGCTGAGCTGCGGGAGCATAGCTCATTTTAACTGGTTGAAATAAATATTTACAGTCATTAGTCGATAGGTAATTTATCGTTTTTTCTAGGTACCTATAGCTAATCATCTGCATAGCCTTTTCCCAACTACATTAGGGTCGGCTCCCAGTCAAGCCGGATTCAGCTGAATACCAGTATGTTACGTGAAGCGGCTGCCTACTAGACCTCCACAACCCATTAACCTATAGCTAATATATACATATTAACTTATGTCATTAAATTCTGAAAGTATTTACGTCATTACTAGGAAAACCCATTACAGAAATCTGTGAGCGGCGTTTTTAGGTTGAATAGGCAGTAGATTGCGTTCGGCCAAATGAGGACCGATCCATACCAGCACACAGTCTATAGTTGTATAGTTTGATGTTTAAGCAAGGTCACATTGAGCCTTCAACCGTTATCAAAACTGGTATTTTGTCTTATTGTTACTACTAGTCCAATAGGGTAGTTGACTAAAAAATGTAATTAGTCCGTCAGATAGATTTCCAAAAAATATTGGACACGTATTTTTTCTTTTTTCACGTAAACAAAAAATGAAGCCGATACAGAGCGTTGAAAACTCGTGTGACGTCACTACTCGCTACAATTTTTACCGAGCCGTAACGTCACAAGCCCCCACTCCTGATCTTTGATGCTTTGTATCTTCGTCAGTTTTTATAGATTTGATAAAGGAAAAAATACGTGTCCAATATTTTTCTATAATCTAACTGACAGACTAAATATAATCATATATTTTTTACTCAGGAAACACCCCTATTGGTAAGCAAGAATAGCAGCCGCAGCAGTAATGTCTGTAATATCGTCCCGTGTGTTCTCTCAGTCGCGGCGGGTTGCTACTGAAGGGCAGGCGCGTCCGGCTCGCGGGTTGTAGGCCGCGACCCGCCGCACTATGGGACCAAACAGTATTTTCCATCTCAAAAATGGTTTTGACGAAAGTCGTAAATCCGTAGATTTCTTTATGGTTTTATACTCTTAAAGGATGGAACTTACGAATAAATAACAAAATAATTTTGTAACTAAGTTTTACGTTTTTAAAATGAACCTCAAACATTGGGCATAAATATTTTCATGCCAATTAAATTACCGTTAAGGAAGTTCAACACAAAATTATTCGGAAGTTTTCCAAGGATGTATATTAGTGTAATACATCATTAGATAGCTTAGAATGTACACTTTGTAACCACGTTCGGTTTTTGTAAAAACATGTTTTTGTTTTATTTTTTAATATTTTTTTAGTGAAGTAAAGAAAATTTCGTTTTTGTTTTTTTCAATTGGAGTTTTCGTTGTTGCCGAAAGCTGCCGGTGTCAAGTTAATTATTCTATTAGAAAGCTTACCTATACAGTAATATGAGGATTGAAAAAAAACTTGCGCGTTTTTTGCGCCAGTGGTGATTTAAAAGCAATAACGTCAATCGGGCGAAAATAAAAAAATCCCCAAAAATGACTATCTTGTTTTTTTTCCATTTCTATGATAGAAGCATACATTAAAAAATTAATAGACTACTATTATATTTGAAAGAATCTTCCCATGACACTATTATTTGCGGTGATCGCCTTAACCACAAGTATGATAAACTAGGTATATTGCTGCGGAAGTTCTATTTATCTGTTGTGGTAAATAATTACAATCACTACTGATTACCCTATTTCGATGAGAACTGTCATAATCAATTGTCCCATGGTTTTTGCACAAGGCACCAAAATATTGGTCCTTTATATACCCGTGTTTTCACCGTACTATACATCAAAGTATTCAGATACTTCTTTCAATAACAATTAACAGACAAAAAACATTATATTATCTAACAATGAGTGAATTTGTTTGTGTTCGACGCGATCTTTGTGATCAAATAATAAGAGGGAAAAGTACTTCAGACCTTAAAAAATATTTGTTGGACAACTTTCAACTATCGGAAACTGACGTTAATACAGTAATAGAGAGTATTCAAAAAAATCTAACATCAAGTTGCAACCAGAAATGGACTAAAGCTCAAAGAAAGCCAGACAGGTTCGAAAGCCTATACTCAAATTGGTTAAATGGTGAGTTTAAAGTACAATTGAATTCCTCAATATCTGAAAATTCTGGCTTGAATACTTCTGGTGATCGTGGTAGGCCAACAAAACCATATGACGAGTGTTCGGAAAACACAAAGAAACGAAAAAATATGGAACTGTTCCAGGAGTACGGAATGGGACATGTCCGTAACGCTTATGTGCAAGGTTTACGATCCATGGGTGAAAATGACGAAGCGTCGATTGTGACTATTATCAGAAATAAGGAAAAAGAAGGAAAAAAAGTACATAATTCTACAAAACATACTCAATCCAGATAATGCACTTTCCTTTACAAAAGAGGAGGCATTGAGTATGTGTATTGAAACAGATTTAACGAAAGCCCAATATGCGTACCTAAGAAAAAGGCTCGTTGATAAGAATTTAAGTTCTGTTTTGCCTTCGTATCAAATACTAAGTGAAGCAAAAAAGGCTTGCTATCCACCTGCATCCAGCATAACGGTAACAAATGTAAGCGCAAAAATCAATCTGCAAGATCTCTTAGACCATACAGTCTGCCGTATTATAAAGATAAAGTCAGGATCGACAAATTACAATCGTCTCAAGCTGTTCACTAAATGGGGATGTGATGGATCCTCCGGGCAAAGTGAGTATAAACAAATCCTACCGGAAGAAAACGAACAAATATCGGATGCTAATTTGTTTATAGTGTCTCTAGTACCACTGCGACTAGTAGACGAAGAAACTTCTGCTGTTATATGGCAGAACCCTACTTGCTCATCTGTTAGATATTGCAGACCAATTTTATTAGAATTTGCAAAAGAAACACCCGAAAAAACTACAGCGGTTGTCAGTGAAATTGAAGCCAAAATTAATCAATTGATTCCAACTCTTGTAGCAATAGACGACAAAGTCATCCAAATTAAACATGAACTGTTTATGACAATGATTGATGGAAAAGTTGCTCAAGTGTTAACGAACACATCATCCAGCGCTACCTGCACTGTTTGTGGAGCAACTCCCAGACAAATGAATGATCTTTTAAAAGTTACAACGAGAGTTGAAAATGAAAATGCGTTTAAATACGGATTGTCGACACTACACGCATGGATAAGATTTATGGAAATGATCCTCCATATTTCTTACAATTTAGGTTTTGAGAAGTGGTCTGCAACAACTCCAGAACACAAGCAACTGAAAAAAGACAAGAAAGAATATGTTCAAAAAAGTTTCCGAGAAGTGCTTGGTTTGCATATCGATAAACCACGTCAAGGTTCCGGTAATAGCAATGACGGAAATACGGCAAGGAGATTTTTCCAAAATTACCAATGTTCTGCAGAGATAACCGGAATTGATAAAGAATTAATCAAAAGATT
Source organism: Hecatera dysodea (assembly GCA_905332915.2). Taxonomy (NCBI): domain Eukaryota; kingdom Metazoa; phylum Arthropoda; class Insecta; order Lepidoptera; family Noctuidae; genus Hecatera; species Hecatera dysodea. The sequence goes on from HG995303.1 coordinate 465,231, forward strand.
ATATGTAATTCTTCAAACTATGTCATCGAGATTCCCTATAAACGCAGAAAAATTCGGCCAGTATACACTGATAACCGCGCAATTATATGTAAGCAAATATAACTGGTACTACATGCCATCTTCGGTCCATAAAGTACTTATACATGGTGCTAAAATTATAGAGCATTATGCAGTTTTGCCTATAGGACAATTATCCGAAGATGCCCAAGAAGCCCGAAATAAAGATTACAAGAAATATAGGTTACATCACGCTAGGAAGTGTTCCAGATCAGCAACAAACGAAGACGTTCTGCATATTTTGTTATATACATCTGATCCTTATATGTATATCTAGCTTAAATAAACCAAGTTTTCTGATATCCAAAGAATTGTTTGACGAAGCTAAAGAATTGTTGGAAATAGAAAGTGGTGAATAGAATAAGCGCTATTTTTTTTTTTGATCATGTAACTGTTTGTTTAATAATAATAATTTAATTTTAAACTTATTTTAAGCAAAATTGTACATTTTATTGCTATTTTAATGTAACTGTATAATTTTTTGTATGAAATTTTGCATAACTTTATTTTTGTCATTTTTTTACGAGAAATATATAACTTTTAAAATGATGATGTTTGATTTCTTTTATTGCCTAAATATTCACAAGTATGTGAAAAAAATTTCAAGGAGAAAAATCACAAACCAACAGAGTTATTGATTTTTGAGATGGAAAATACCGGTTGGTCCCATAGTGCGCCGGCGTAGTGCCCCAGAGCGCGGCCCGAGCGGCGTGCGGGACACCACTGCATCGATGAAGGGATCAAGCAAAAAGCTGCTACATTTTAAAAGTACACACAATTTCCCGTTAAGGCGTTTCCCTGACCAAATAACCTTGAGAATTCGTTCCCTTTTTGCCGCCCGCAACCTGCACGCACTTTTATCATAGAATTCACACATTTTTTGGAATTATGATGATTAAAAAATATAAGCGATCTTTTGAAATGAAATAAAACGTGTATAATAGGTATAGATTTTTAGATTATCTATCCATTAGTGTAATCCTCAATTGATTAGAGCGTTGCATTTAGCAACAGATGCATAAAATCAACAATTTTAGTAATTTTTTAAAAGAAGATTTTAAATTTATTTATAACACATAAAAACAAATTAGAACGTGGAATATGATGACAAGACATCGAACATTAATAATGTGCTTTTACATGTAGATTATTTCTCTTAACTAATGAGTTAATAGTTTCTGAATAGCGAAGAAAAACGCACTATCGCAAGGTTTTGGTCGGGGTATCGCTTTAAGCTTCAGCCGCGTCAACGTCTCGTCGCAGATCGTTGACGAAAACTCGTCGGAGACGTGACTGACGAGAACTCGTACAGTGAATAATGATAATCTCGACTTAAAATGATCGTTTAACTCAGAAAGCAGCTACACGTAATCATATATCTTCTTAGTAATTTCATTGTATCAGAAATATGACGCTACTGGTCAATTGAGTCATATTTCCTGTATTTTATTCACAGTCCAAATGACACTATTCCCAAGATATTTCTATTCATATTTATCTCGCGAAATGAACATAACAAACGCACTGTCGACTTCTGCAGACGTGAACGTTGTCAAAAGCATAGAACTTGTAGTGTTATCTACGACGGTGTGGGCGGAGTTCCCGATACAAAGTCAGTAGATATTTAGTCGTATTATGAGCTAGCTGTGCCCGCGACTTCGTTCGAATGGATGTCGAAAAAAAATAAGACAAACAGATAAGAAATACCTACATACGTACAGTCAATACCCTGCTTTATCTGAAACTTTATCTATACTTATAATAAATCTGTAGAGAGGTCAATTCTGTACTAGGAATATATTTTCAAAATAACTATCAGGGGGTGATTAGTGATCGATACTGGTGCCAAAAATGCAATCAGTAAAATTTTTGTCTGTCTGTCTGTCTGTCTGTCTGTCTATATGTTCTTTATAGAAACAAAAACTACTCGACCGATTTTAACAAAACTTGGTGCAATTATTCTTCATACTCCTGGGTAGGTTATAGTATACTTTTCATCACGCTACAATCAATAGGAGCAGAGCAGTGAAGGAAAATGTTGGGAAAACGGGAGAAGTTACTCCATTTTTTAAGCTTCCGACGCGTGTGTAGCCTTAATGGTTAAAGTTATATAGAAATCATGTATTGCGGAAATGTTCTACATAAAATTATCTAAAAAATATCCCGGAACAGCATATGTCTATCTTTTATGGTTGACTCACAATAACACGTGTAACTCCCAATAGCTTAGCAGTTCGGAGCTTTCTGATTATATTTGTTTACTCTTACGTTTATAATACTCTCACTCATCCCTAATTTAAAAAAGTTAACATTATTACCTATTCAATAAAAAAAGAATCATAGAAATCGGTATAGAAACACCAAACTTATACATGAATACAATAATAAGCCATCGTACCGTCGCGCTTTAATACTGAATCATGCTGTAAGATGTTATTGCGATTATTTTTGTGTAACTTTTGTTGCTATTTTATAAAATAGATACTTATTAGTTATTTTGGTAATGTTTAAATATTCGTTCAAATTACAAATTATTAATAGTTTCAATTTTATTTCTTTTTAGGTGAAGTAGTAGTAGAAGTAGGAGCATAGATTTTTAGATACCGATAGGTTAGTTTTGGCTAATTTATGTTCTGTTTTTTTTAGTATTAAGTAGGTAAAAGCGTAGATACTTTTATTAATTAGTAGTTATGTTATTAATTAGTTATACGTAGTTATAGGTTTTTAATTTTTAGTGAAGTAGGTATAGGTTATTATAATATAATTTTGATTATTCAGTCAGTTCGGCTGTTTGTCAGAGACTTTGTCATTTCTCGAGTGAGGTCACTAGTCTAATAGTGAGAATTGCTGGTGTGTGATCTGATGAACCGTCTAGGCTTGATTCAATTGTAGTATGTAAGCTATCTATGCCCTTGTTTATGAAGAAGTCCAGGAGATCCGGAAGTTTCTTTGGGTCGCTGGGCCAATAGGTGGGGTGACCAGTGGATATCGGTTTTAAATTTATTTCATCAACACAGCGTTTCAAATCGCGTCCACGAGTGCTGTTACAACGGGATCCCCAAAATGTATGTTTGGCATTCCAGTCACCGCCCGCTATGAACCTATGGCCAAGGGTGTTGAAGTAGGTTTTAAAGATTTCTGAAGTTATTTTGTGTCTTGCTGGGCAGTAGATTGAGGAGAGAATAATAGGGCCTACTCGATCCTCCAGTCTTACAGAAGTTGCTTGTAGATGCACTGTAGAATACGGTTCTATCTGCGAATGTCGCAGATTTCCTCGAATGGCTAGCGCTGAGCCCGCGTGCGCGCTACCGTCAGGATGAGGAGTTTGGTAAATATTGAAGTTCTTAATGCGGAACGAGCTTCGGGGCGTGCTATGTGATTCAGAGATCAGTACCACGTCTAGGTTGTTTGTTTTTATTAGAGTCTCCAGCTCTTGGATATTGGGAGTCAATCCATTGAAGTTCCAGATTGCAATTCGTAGAGAGGTCATTTATCGTGCTAGTTTGTCAATGACAGTAGTTAAAAGACCCATTAGGGTACTTATTTGTTGCAAGAGAATGTCGATTTTTTCATTTTGTTTGATTAAAAGTTGTTCTAAAACGGATACTTTTTGTTGAGGGTTATCTATATGGCAAGATGTAGCGGCGTTGGCTCGTGGAGGATCTTTGGTTCGTCCAGCGACGATATCCGAGTAGCTTTGTTCTGATCTGCGATGGTTATTTCGTTGGGGTAGGGCGGAACTTTCCGGGGTTGGGTCGGTGCGTGGAATATCTTTAGTCAAGTTGCTGGTTGGAAGAGTTCTTGATTTCATCTTTCTTGAGAGAATTTCTTTGTAAACCTGGCAACCCTTGTAGTTAGCAGGGTGGTCGCAGGAGCAGAGGGCACATTTGGCGGGTGTATTTCTGGGTGTATTTCGTTGGTGATGGATATATTGGATGTTTTTCACAAATTTATTATTTGGGCTGGGTTCCAAATTTACAAAAAATGTAGAGGTAGGAACTTTCTCTGCTCCATATCGGTGGTTGATGATTTCTGCCCTGACCTTGTTACCAGATTTTTCCAACTCCTGTATTATTGCATCGTGAGGAGTAGTATTTCGTATCTTTTCGAGAAAAGGTGTGACCGATTAGTCCTTTTTGTCGTATCAGATCAATGACTTGCATGTAATTATCGACTGTGCTGACCATCACACGCAAAAGATTTTTGTTTATTATTTTGTACCGAAATTATCCGGACGAATCGGAGGGTCGAAGTTTGGTGAGCTCGTTTAGGTCTTCAATCCCATACAAAACGATAGGAGGGGGCTTATTTGGTGGTTTCGGCTCGGTTGTTATGTCTTCCGTTAAGTCAACCGGTAGATTGGAAAAGCGGCTTACAGACTCTACTGGTGGTGGTGAGCATATTTTCCTTGTCTTAGATGTGGGAACTCGTTGCCATTGTGGAGGTTGTGGTACATCTGTTGAAGGCTGTGCCATTTGTACTTGTTCTGTTGTTTCATCCAATTCCCTCTCGCAGCCAATCAGGATTGGATTGTTGGAAGAACCATTTGGGTTCTTTGCTTGGACGGAATTTCGCTCAATGAATGTGATCTTTGTCTATTGAAGAGACTTGGGTGAAAGACTTGTTGAACGAATTTCTTAGGTGAGGTTTTGTTCTTTTGATTTTCATTATTATCATTGGTTTGACTTTGAGCTTGGTCTGCCACTCTAGTCAAATTGGTAACATTTTTGAAACTCATAGTAGTAATTATTTTCTTACTATGGTAACACTTTGCCAAATGTCAAATCACATTTTGACATCTGAAGTTTGCGAATTTCAAGTTTTTCTAAATATGTGGGTGGACGAAGAAAAGTTAAAATTTCTAGTGTCACTCTTGTAATTTAATTACTGTTTTTGTTGCGAATCCCTTATGTTTTTAGCCACTAATAATTGTACATAATAAACACTTTTTAAAGTTCACTTTAGTAATGTTTGTAATCACAAACTCGAAGTTTAATGCACTAAATCACTTTAACTTTCAGACAGCATGACTATGCGTGCTGACAGTTGATGACAGGTCCCCAATAAAATAAACAAACTATTTTATTACGACTCAGAAGATTTGGAGAAGCTCCTAGCTAAATAATACAGGGATCGATGTTCTAGGTTAAGCAACGCATGTCGAGGTTGGTCTGTGGATGGGTGACCGTGGTGAACGTAAAGGACGTTTAGCCGTTGATATCAGTAGTAATTTCAAAATCTTTGGCAGTCGGTACGGACTTACCGATAGCTGAATACCAGTATTTTACTTCACAAACCATTTACTGGGTAACGCGGCACTATCTACTTGATAAGACTGGTGTCAGATTTTCTGATCTTTTGACAATCCGTAACGACTGCCGAATATCTAAAAAAGACAACAAATGGTCACCCATCCACAGACCAACCTTGGAAAGTGTTGCTTAACCTTGAAGGTCGATCCATACGGCTGTTATATTTAGCCACGAATTCCGTATATGACATACTAAGTATGTATTATTTTAAAGACACTAAACCATGAAATAGGTTGGTTGTCTGTCCTTTTTCTCAATTATTTTACTACATATTAAAAGTTTCACAAATAACTCAACATATTTTGGTGTTATTACCATGCGTTCGAAGTAAAATAATAGTGGTACTAAACTGTAACTATTTTATTTCAATAGATGGCGTTGCGTGCATGTGCTTCACGTATTGAAAAGTAATTTCTTCTTGAACACTTTAAATTCAAATATCTTTGATAGAGTGAAGCGATTGCAATGAAACAAAAACTAAGTTACACTCTCAGTTACGCACAAATTTAATGTTTAAAAGTTCTCTATAATACTTTTGTACTTTCTACGTGATGAGCGCACATCCAAACAGAAAAAACAAATTCTAAAAAAAATGCTAGAAATGGGTTCTGTTGGTTTATCCTTTAACTCCCTTTTTTGGATTTTTTGTAATGTACAAAAACGACTCTTCTATAGATTTATTATAATATGTATAAGTAGATATAGATATTACGATACTATCTTGTAGGTAGGTCCATACAATCGGCTTCTACTTGACTAGATCCATTTTGTACGTAACACTGATAAACATAAAGCTAAAAAAAAAAACTAAAATCAGTTAGTGACAAGATTTTTTATTAAACATTAAAATCTTTGGAAGTATTACGCAGCTTCGCAGTAATCAGTCTCATTTTAGAACTAAATAATATAAGGAAAACAAAACAGCACACAGTACCTAACTAACTGTTTGAGATAGTCAACATAGGTAACATATAATAATACAGAATTTAATAATATTTAAAGATTATAACTAACCTTAGTTAGAACTATTAATTGTAGATGCAGCAATGGATACCTATCAATTGCTACATCTACAATCAATAGTTCTATATGACATTAGCTAAATTAAAGCATCTGTTGAGGTTGAATACTTATTATTGTTAAGGCTAATATATGATTTAGCCGGCTAAACATTAAAAAAATATAGAAAATATGCTTCATGTCGAACATTTGAGCCGGCCACTCTTAAATTTACGAATATTCTTCACCCACGCTTAGTAAAAATACTCCACTATTTGTTTCATAGATTTAACGATGATTATGTCGTTGAATTTATGAAACAAATTGATTAGTTGAGTAATGTAGACATATAAATAGAATATAAAATATTTATTCGACACAAACACAACACGACATCAACAAACATATTATGTAGTAAAAAAGAGAAGAATAATTAATATAAGTTAACAACGATACAGTACAATTGTGTTGAGCGTGTCGTAATTCTTCTACACTGTCATAATGTAAATTATCATGATGGGTAGCTCGATATTAAATAATGCTATAATGGTTGATTACCTGCATTAATACATTTTATTTATCTTAAAGAAATTCTAAACTTGAGGTACATAACATAATACCACCTACGCCACTGTACCCGATGTATGTGTGTGTAAAAAAGATTTTTTTTTTCATCCGTAGCCTTCAATTTTAGGAATGTTCTGTATTCAAATAAAATATTCTTATTCTCATAATATTATAAAAATAAGAATATTCATTTAATAATATTGTAAAATATTCTTTTACGTTATAAGAATAAGAATATTGCATAAAAAAAAAAACAAAGTATATTTCCTTAAAAATGTACTTTGTTCTTACTTCACATACCTATATTATTAGCCAGCTAGCATACAAATATTTGAGCAATTGTTGACAAAAGTAACAAATGTTCTGTACTATGGTTATTATTGATTTATGTATACTTTACATATTTTATGATACAGTCACAATAAATTAAATTATTTTTACTTAACTAAGTCTACATAATAGAAATGTATTAAACAGATCCATTAATAGTGTCTCAGGTACACATGCATGCTGACACTGAGTGTCAATGTGTGTGCAAATGTGTTTTATTTGTGGTTCATCATACGTGCAGCAAACAACTAGCTTGTTTCCTATCGGTCGGTTGGCTGTCAGCTGACTCTCGAATACAACTCTCGTGCGACACCGAATCCTGATCTCGTAGACTTGCTAATGAGTATTTGGTCAACCTATTGAAATAAAATTCGTACCAAATGTTCCTATTGCTTTTTACAATGACTAAATAAATGTTTATTACTATTGGATTTAAATAATGTAGACAGATTACAACATAATAACATAAATCACTATGTGTAGAGTTAATGACACCAATAAACTCTAAAACATACTTGTAAATCAAGAAAATGTCGCTCAATATAAATATTAAAGTGGCGATGTACAAACGACGCCATTGGTCCGGACGACCGCTCGCGTTGAAACTGCGGCAAAGTGAAATAACAATTATAATGTACAGAATGCAGCTAAACAACAAAGGTAACATAAACATAGCAAATCCTATATAGTCGAACTGTAAACTGTGTAACGTGAAGTAAGTAGCAATCATATACATGAGGGATATCACGAGAGGTGCCAGCCACCCGAAGAGAGCACTCTTCAGCAGCCTCTTGGACACGTGACTGTTGAACACTTGAACAATGTCCACGTAGAACATATGACTGATAATGATCAGCCAATGGTGCTTCACTGTCGAGAGATACACTGTTACAAACAAGTTGATGACGAGATTCAAAAGTGTCGGTTTGTAGATCGTGTTGACATAAGCTGTGGTCGCCATAGCAGCGGACGCTAAGAAGTTCGCGAAGATCGCGTTGAGCAACACAAAGTTCCTGTACTTGCGGAAGTTCTTGATGAGGCACCACGACGTCAGACCATAGATCAATGTCATCATTGTGAGCATAAACACTGCTTTCTCGAGAACGTCGGGCAGCTCTGCCATCTCTGCATTCACTTTCAGTTCAATAAAAAGCTTGATTTTACACTTTGAAACACTGGATTATACTAATACGTTGTTGTTCGCAGACTGTTGATGATACAATAGTTGAAATACTTTAATTAGAATCGAGGGTTTCCTAAAAGGCACAGCTACATATACAGGTGGTTAGTAAATTAGTTCATTCTTTTAAATTATTATTATTTCCTTTATTCATTAGGTACATAAATACATAATAAATTACATTTTTAAATATTAAAATACAATGATATAAAAATATTTAAAAATATAAAAATAGTAGCCCACCGGTATCGGGAACAAGGTCCAAGCTACCGGCGGTCAGGGCCCCAGAGAGAGGAACCTCCTAACAATGCGAGCCGTGTCCAGAAGTACCGCTTTCTGGATCAAGCCCTTGATCCAGCTGCCTAACGAGAGCCTCTTAAGGCGATTGTCGAGGCTCTTGGCTATTAAGCCATTGGCGCTCGCTAAGGCATTTGACACGGTTTCTGTGCCCATTCTCTCCCAAAAAATGGAAAATTTGGGAATAAGAGGGGTGCAACTCGAACTTTTTGAGAACTACTTGAGCGAGCGTACCCAGTGCGTAAAAATAGATGAATATGTTAGTGACGAACGAACAGTCTCATATGGCGTGCCTCAAGGAAGCGTCTTAGGTCCCACTATGTTCCTTATGTACATTAATGACCTGGGCATGCTCACACTACCCAAGGGTAGGATCATAACATTTGCAGATGATACGGCGCTCCTCTTTAGCACTGACACATGGGACGAAGTTTTTTCATACGCGCAAATGGGCTTTAATGCCGTATCAAATTGGTTATGCAGTAATGTTCTAACACTTAATGCAGAGAAAACCAATTACATGACCTTCTCTCTTAGAGCAAATGGGAACGTCCCAAACTCCTCACACGCAATAATAACACATATGTACTTGTCTAGAACTACGCGACAACAATATGTGTACCTGCACACACCTTCGCTGCACTAAACACGTCAAGTATCTGGGAATTATAATTGATAATACCCTCAGATTCCAAGAGCACATTGAAACACTTAAAACCAGGTTACGCAAGCTCATATATATCTTCAAAACCCTGAGACAAGTAGCTGATGACAAGTTAAAGAAATCAGTATACTTTGCACTTGCTCAGTCACTGCTAACCTACTGTATCACAGTCTGGGGAGGTGCACCGAGGTGCTATCTTAAAAGTGTCCTCATTCCTACCTTACCGCTATCCTACAGTGCTCCTATATAAAGAGGTTAAAGTTTTGACAGTGCGTCAACTTTTTATCCTAAACACCGTATTAAAACAGCACTCATTACTTACCTATCATCCCACGGCCTTAAATCGAAAGAGACGGTACAACCCCGTGGACCGCCGGCTCGCACACAAGTCTACTACCCAATTTTCAAAGAGGTTCTTTTGCCACCTGGGCGGTTTTCTGTATAACAAAATTAACAGGATATCACCTATAGTCAACCTCACTAAAACTACATGCAAGAAGAATGTTACTGCCTTTCTACAACAACTAAATTATGAGGATACTGAAAATTTACTCACCTCTATGGTGTAATATCGCTGCTGTAAAAACAAACCTTAAAAAAAAAAACACAATTTTGGAAAATTCTAAAGTCCCGATTACTTTTAAATAGGCAGTATATTAGTTATCAAAGTCCTGTTCTACTATCATAACACAGTCACATCATATTTATAAATAACAGTATACTATCACTCAGTCAAGGACACAAAAAAGTCGCAAAAAAACAAAAAAAAAAAACACACACACACACATAGGTAAACACGCCCACAAGTTGCACGCGAAACCAAAACCACTCGATACACACGCAATCGCACACACGCACACACTCACACAAACACACACTTCCAGACACTTCCACACACTACTAACCTAACTAACGAAATTGTGCAGTATTTTCCACTCTCTAATCTGTCAGTGTACATGTAGATTACTAAATAAAATGTATAATTTTGTAAAAGGGCGGAGACCTGGTGTCTTGAAATACAGGCCTAGAGCTTAGTTTAGGCACCAGTCTCCCACAATATTAAAATGTTGTCTGACTTTGATGCCATCAAATGTGTTTTTTGTAATATTGTGGTGAGAAAATAAATTTTTATTATTATTATTATTGGCGGAAAAGACTATCGGTACAATGATTGCTGAATCCACATCCCACATGTCGACAACCTCGCGAGCCAAGTCAAGATATTTAATTTGCTTATCTTTCTCGGCTTTCACGAGGTTCTCGTCATGTGGAACAGTTATGTCTACAATCATTGCACGCCTCACGATTCGGTCCACCACCACTATATCAGGCTTATTGGCAACAATAGTCCTGTCAGTGGTGATGGACCGATCCCAGTACAATGTGATATTGCCATTATCGAGAACTGGGTCGGGCACATACCTGTAGTACGGCACCTCCGATTCCACAAGTGAGTATTATTATTATTATTTATTTCTCTCTCACCACAATATTTTAACAATACATAAAATACAATGTTATTCCAAACTTTATCATTGTGGGAGACTGGTGCCTGAGCTGAGCTGCAAGCCTGAGTTTCAGGACACCAGGACTACGCCTTTTACATAAATCAGTATCAAGTAAATAACATTTGCTATTGTACATAACTGGTGAACAAGAACAGAATTTATTGTTCAACAGTTGCAGTTAGTATGAATGTTGTTGTTGTTATGAGTATTTTGGACTATAAGCGTGTGTGTGTGTTGAGTATGGGAGTATGATTGTGTACGCATGCATGTGTGAGTGTGTGTATGTGTGTGTGTGTGTCAGTGTTCGTTTGCTACATTAATAAATTACTCTAAGGTGGAATGGATTATACTAGCACTGATTTGCAACGGTTTTGATACCAACATCTTGGGCTCCATATGGGTGGTTTTCTAGTCATGTTTTGGTGGTTTCTGGTCATGGTAGTATTAGTGTTTTTAAGATTTTTTTGACATTTTCTGCCAGAGAAATCCGCATAAGTCAGGCGTACATCGAAAAATGTGTTCTAGTAAGTAGCATCAAAATCTTATTGATCAATTAAGTTTATTTTTTCAACACGTCTATTATACAATTTTAGAAAGATTATTAAACAAGGAAGTATCTGATGTAATTTGTACGTCAAGTGTCATACAATTATTAACGTAAACTGCCTCAGTAACCAAGAGATGTTTTAAGACACCTTCATAGAAACTAAACGTATAATATAGTTTGGCAAAACTATTTAACTAAACACATCAAAAGTATCTAGGGATCAACATATATTTTTGCAATAACTTTTCTCCTGATTGATATTAATTAAAATTTTCTTTAAGGATTCATCAAATAAAGTGTTTTCGTTTGTCACAGTAACGATAAACCAAGTCACCTTTGCATTAATAAAGAAATTTGCCATTTTCCTAATAAAGGGATTTTTGACATTTGAACCACTAACATTAAAGTTCGAAAAAAAGACTGAAATAACAGTTTTCTTTAAAATTTTATTGGGTAACTTAAACAATTAATAATCCGTGTTTCTACCGCGAACACTAAAAACACAAGAACATCGGTTTGGCATACTCAAAATGAGTTCATCCAAATCACGCTGTGGAATGGCCGCCCATGTTCGTTGCAACAACAAAAAAAGGTCTTCTTGCGACTGGATACCCTCCATATTCGGCAGAGCTCTTCGCTTACCTTGGCTGAGCGCCATGGAGGACGGTATCGCTGCACCACACGGAGACAAGACCGATACATTCAAATCTTAACTCGAAGAGCTCCAACAATAACCGCCATGATGTTAGCCGTGAGGCTTCATCACTCTTCAGGGAACTTAATTAGCGACCAAACAGTCAGAAACCGCTTGCATGAAGTGAACCTTCATTCCCGAAGACCGCTACGGGTACCACCTATAGCAATGCACAATCGTAGGATTCGATATCAATGGGCTCTTGAACACAGAAATTGGGCAGAAGAACAATGGCGTTTCGTGTGCTTTTCTGATGAGTCTCGTTTTGGTATGAGACCGGATACAAGACGTATACGACACTGGAGAACCCCTGGACGCCAACAGCGATTAAAATCCTGCCAGGAAGTCCATCCTTATAGTGGTGGAACCATCATAGTATGGGCGGGTATTTGGATCGGCGGAAGAACTGAGTTGATTTGGATCAGAGGCAACCTCAACGCTCAAATTTATGCTGAGACGATTGTATCAGACGTCATCGTTCCTCTACAAGTGCAAATCGGTCCCTTATTTCAGTTAATGCATGATAATGCACGACCGCACACCGCAAGAGTTGTAAGACAGACTCTCGCCGCAGCTAACATCAATGTCCTGCCCTGGCCTGCTCAGTCGCCAGACTTGAACCCGATTGAGCATGCATGGGATATGCTACAGAGAAGAGCTCTGCCGAATATGGAGGGTATCCAGTCGCAAGAAGACCTTTTTTTGTTGTTGCAACGAACATGGGCGGCCATTCCACAGCGTGATTTGGATGAACTCATTTTGAGTATGCCAAACCGATGTTCTTGTGTTGTTAGTGTTCGCGGTAGAAACACGGATTATTAATTGTTTAAGTTACCCAATAAAATTTTAAAGAAAACTGTTATTTCAGTCTTTTTTTCGAACTTTAATGTTAGTGGTTCAAATGTCAAAAATCCCTTTATTAGGAAAATGGCAAATTTCTTTATTAATGCAAAGGTGACTTGGTTTATCGTTACTGTGACAAACGAAAACACTTTATTTGATGAATCCTTAAAGAAAATTTTAATTAATATCAATCAGGAGGAAAGTTATTGCAAAAATATATGTTGATCCCTAGATACTTTTGATGTGTTTATTTAGAGTGGAATAGATTTCTCACCATTTGCAGTTTTTGGTCGTGAGGCAGAAAATTAATAAAAAACTTCGATAAATCGAAAACGACGTCAAAATCGTTGTAAATCAGCTCTAGTACAAATCAAAAAACGCACTAAGTTTCCAATCATCCTGTATTACTACACCAATTTAGGTATATGCCCATAAACAATTTGAATATAATTACTTTGTATCCAACCGCACGTATGTATTGATTTTATATAATAATTAATATATTTTAATTGCAAAATCATACAGTTAAATACCTACCTGATATAATACTCAGAGATACTGAAAATGAACTAACATGTTATTCACAGGAAACATGACAAATATTTAATTTCGGTCTTCAAAGAACACAATAGATATTACACAATAGATTTGTATTGGTACCATTGAAATACATTTATGGGCCGTTTTTGTATGATTTAGAGTATACTTGTTATGACAAAAACAGTTGTATTACAGGAACTATAAATGTTACTATAAAACAATTCTGCCCTAAAAAGGCGTATGTGTGCTCTGCTTATCATTAAAAGAATAACAGAGAGCTAAAAGCGCTTAAGGTACAATTAAGGTTAAGTTATTTTATACTTTTTGTGTTTGTTTGCTTATAAATTGGTTCCTTGTACATTTTTGTAAAAAAGATTTTTTATTTTTTACTTTTTGGTGGTGACGTGTAATTATAAATTGGCGTTAACAATAAAAAAACATGCGACTACAGCAATCCCGAAAGATTTGCTTTCATTTATTGAAGAGATCCGTTTCCTATCTCCATTCTTTATCAGATCTTCACCAAACTATGTAGCAAGGGACGTACTACCTTGGAGGGAAGGTAGTAAGAGATACTAACCTTAGATACTAAGATGTTCTTCAAACCATCGTATACAGTTTTATTTTTTCATTTTACATCGACGAGAGAGAATGAGAACATCATCAATGTAGTCGAAATACGCATATTATTAGGGATAACTTAAATACTAGTCGTCAGGATTCTTTAATTTCGAAAGTCGGTGTCAAAAAATCGAAGAAACAACCAATAACACCAGGTTCCGAAATTCAAGTTATTTTATACTTTTTTTGATTAGAAGCCGCAGTGGTGGCCGAGTGGTAACGATCCCGACTTACGAATTGTAGGTAGCGGGTTCAAACCCAGCCAGGCGCATAACTTTGTGTAATTAATTTCATCACCACTGCTCTCAAAACGGTGAAGGAAAACATCGTGAGGAAACCGGCATGTCCTAGAACCAAAAAATTCAAAAACATGTGACATTCACCAACCCGCACTGAGCCCGCGTGGTCAAAACTAACTACGGCCCATTCCCTCTCCTAGAGAGGAGGCCTGTGACCCAGCAGTGGGAACATTAAAAGGCTGATTATGTATAGGTACATACTTATAAGAACACTCTCGGTTATGTCATCGTCAATATTCCCTTTCAGTGCGCTTTCATTTGAGACCACACTCGAGTATATTTGCAGACATTCAATTATTCTTCCCCACTTTCACCCCGCACAGACAGACAGACAGACACGTCAAACTTATATCACCCCTCTTTTTTCGTCGGGGGTTAAAAATAGGCAGTCACTTCATGTAGAACACCGGTATTCGATGAATCCAGTTTGACTGTAAGTCGACCCTAACATAGTTGTAAAAAGGCTAGGCAGATGATCATATTTACTACTGATTAAATCGATCCAGAATATCGATATCACCCTAGAAAATCAAAATACGATTTTTTGGTTTTAATACGATCTATACAAATTCTTTAAATCGGCCCTGAACCATTTTAAAGTCGATGACAGTTTGTCACTAAATATCTATCTACTCAAATACTTGCGAAATGGCTTACTAATCACGAAGCCAAAGTAGAATTGAAGACCTCTACTTTGTCGATACGGAAATGAAAATACAATAATTAGCATAAAACATAATCAGCCTTTTAATGTTCCCACTGCTGGGACACAGGCCTCCTCTCTAGGAGAGGGAATGGGCCGTAATCCACCACGCGGGCCCAGTGCGGGTTGGTACAATTTTGTTAATGTCAACAAAATTAAGTTTTTCTAAACAATCATACATCGGCAGATATGGGCGAAACTCATTCTTTCTCTGACATCGTTATCTTCTATACATATATTACACTAGCAGCGCTAAATTAAATATGGCCTATGTCACCTGGGGATAGTGTAGCTTCCCAACAGTGAATAAAATTTTCAAATAGGTCTACTGAACCGATTTCCCTATCCAGATATTACCCCTTACAACCGCGTCACAAACGTTACCTCTTTATAATTTTAGTATGTAACATTTAATAAAATCGTAGACTAGCCATGTCTGTACATTTAATATTTTTGCATTAAAATAACTGAGAAATGTTTGAAAAAAGACAAAGAACACAAACATGCAATTTTTGCATCACGCAATAACCACTAATTGGATACGAAAGCTAGGTTTAAAAAAATATTTAGTACGTAGTAAATACGTAGTACAAACCCAATATAGATAAGTTTTATGCATAAGAAATCTGCGTAAACTGTGAGTACAACTTAGTTTTTTAGTAATAAATTAAAAAGTGCTCAAGAAGAAATTAGTTTTTAATACGGGATTTTGATACTTGTAGTGCCATCTATTGAGCAGAGAGAACGAATCTTACTAAGTTGAGGTGACCAATAAATGCATTGCGTTCAGTTGTTTCTACCCGGCTAGTCTACGATGTTATTGTATGTATAGATTAAAACTAGAATGTTAATCTCGCGTGAAAGTCAAATTTTCCAAGTAAAATGCAAATTTTACTTTACAAAAAGAACAATGGTACGGGAAAACTTTACTTATTTTTTTGATTAGGCACTCGTTTACCATAAATACTAAATACATAACATCAGCACAGTCAGAAATACCGACAGCTCGCGGTTGACATACAGATAGAATATGACAAACAGGAAAATTTTTAATCCAGAGCCGCATTAAGCCGGCGCCGGCGGGGCGCGGGGCCTGAGGCTAATATTCTACCAAGAGACACAGGCATACAGAGTTTTTTTGTTTACTTGATAAATTAACAATAGACAATTTAACCAATACGATATGTTAATGAGTATAGAAATAGGAGTTATTGTGAACTTGCAGAAAAGCTGAGGAACTATGATAATTAAAGGAAGCATCATTTCGCATTTGCAGCGATTAAGTTAAATTGAGCTACCTTGGGAATATTACACCTTCGTATAACGGCTGTCGGCAGTTACCAACAATGTCTACAATAATGTACGGACACCTGGACCAGTTACATGTTAAATGCTTAGGACTTGTTTTAATACGTCCAGACGTAGGGCCCCTGGGCCCCGGGGGGGCAGGGTAGCAAGTGTAACGTCCTGCAGAATGATCAATACGGCACTGCTTTTGATTGGGTAGGTACAGTATATTTCTAAAAATAGCTTCAAAATAGTTAATATAATTAGAATTTCTTGTTCCTTGCGTTTTTATTTTATTGCATCGACAGTTCTGCGAACAACATCATTATAACTACTTATACGTAAATAAAGTTAATCCATCAAGTCTGACCTAGTGATCTTGCAATGGCAGAGTTACTCAGTGTCCTCGAGAAAGCAGTGTTTGTGCTCACAATGATGACATTGATCTACGGACTGACGTCGTGGTGCCTCATCAAGAACTTCCGCAAGTACAGGAACTTTGTGTTGCTCAACGCGATCTTCGCGAACTTCTTAGCGTCCGCTGCCATGGCGACCACAGCTTATGTCAACACGATCTACAAACCGACACTTTTGAATCTCGTCATCAACTTGTTTGTAACAGTGTATCTCTCGACAGTGAAGCACCATTGGCTGATCATTATCAGTCATATGTTCTACGTGGACATTGTTCAAGTGTTCAACAGTCACGTGTCCAAGAGGCTGCTGAAGAGTGCTCTCTTCGGGTGGCTGGCACCTCTCGTGATATCCCTCATTTACATTGTTGCTACTTATTTTACTATAAAGGGGTACGAGTACCACTACATAGCATTTACTATTTTTATGTTGCCTTTGCTGTTTAGCTGTATTCTTTATGTAATAATTGTTCACTCACTATGGCGATGCTCGAGCACGCATGGAGACCATTGCCGTCGGTTCTACATCGCCACTTTAATATTTATACTAAGTGATATCTTTTTGGTTGCCAAGTATATTTTAGAGTTTATTGATTTCATTAACCCTACACATAGCAAAATTATCAATATTGTTAAAATCTTTACAGATTACTTTAACATAATAGTATTAAACATTTATTTAGTAATTGTAAAGAGTAACAGAGAAATGTGGTACACATTTTATTTATATCGATTGTGTCAAATGCCGTTAGCAAGTCGAAGAGATCAGGATACGTCCACGAATGAAAGTTTTGTTCGTGAGTTTGCTAATTCCCGCCGACTCTGTTTCTGAATTCTGTTTTGGTGTCAGATTTCATTAGGTATAATGTTTTATTCCCGTTCATATAAACATTTTCGAAATGAAATGTCTTATTAAAAAAAAAATAACTTGAAATTTATGTTTGCATAGGAAATTTAAAATTGGTCTAATTTAACTGTAACACTGTGTGTGTTTTCATTTAAGTTTTTAGACCTATGTATCCTGCTTATATGTATAAAGTTTCATTAAAATCGGTTCAGTCATTTCGGAAAATAACGACTTGAAAATTTGTATGAAATGCCGCTTGGCTCTTAAGATAGATAAAATACATCAATACCTATTTTGTGTTATCTTTAAGGTATCTCTAAAACACCCCTCTATTGTGAACAAGTCAAGATCTTGTCGGCGCCAGAAGTGACCATCACATAAGTTAAAAATATGAACATCGCCAGAATTGTTAAGAAAAATGAAAATAGATTAGTTAATGGCTACGCTTGTTTATTGAAGTTCTTGGTTCGCTGGCTCAGACTGCATCAGAAAAATTGCTGTAAATCAAATGAATAAATAATTTTCTAAATATACATTTATCATACATAGAAGTTTTCTTTTTATAGCTGCCATGACCACTTCTACCTGTCTGTTTACAATAGAACATGTTTAAAGGCATTTTACTGCCTATTATTTTGAAAGAAAACGATATTCAGTTCAGAGATCAAACTGCGCTCTCCAAGTCTACCCAAGGAGAAGCCGATTGTGCAAAAACACACCATGTTCCGGAACATTGCAGACTCCATCATAATGTGTTACATCTTTATTAGATTACAATTTCTCATTTTATATATTTTTTTAAATTGTTTTTTACTGAATAAATCCCATCCAAATTTAATAGTTTCCAATATATCCGTGGCTTATTGAGAAACAATAGTTTACAATTTCACGCGATTTTTTTGCAATCTTACGGCTTTTGCAATTTCCTTTAGGTTAGTTTTGATAAAATAAAGGCACCTATAAAACTGTTTAATCGGCCGTTTTAGTTTCCTTGTAACAACCGCAAGTAAAATATAGCTATTTAATTAACTATATATAGCTATTTGTAATAGTGTACTAAAGTCAGTAGGTACTTAGGTACTGACTTTACTTACTATGAAACAGACGGCATAGGTACGTAGACTACGAGGACCTGCGGATGGCAAGCTATGGGTGACTCGATTTGTTCGAAAGACGCACCGCGGCCGTGAAACGCAAAAGGCACAAGAAGGATCACGCGTGGGTTTTAGTCAGTAAGAGTCTGACACTCCTTTCCGCTCCGCCCACAGCGGGAAAAAAAACAGGGGTAGCCATACATGTAACTGAGGGATGAAAAAGTAAATCCAACAAACTTAATATAATTAGATTAATCATTGGATAGCTCTTTCAAAATGAAAGCTATGAAGTTGAAAATTCTAAAAAAAAATAAGCAAATAGAACTTCACAGACACTTCCAACGAAAATTGGTTTGAACTTCACAGCTTATATACTTTTAGAGATATGAGATTTTTTAACAGTGAACTACGGTACCCTTCGCTATGCGTGGTCTGACATATTTTAAATTATATGATGCACACTTGCTTTTCCAATTTACTTTTGACATTTACAGAATAGTCGACATCGACTCTGCTTACCATGAATAGAAATTGAATAGAACAAGTAGTTCAGTTTATGTTCGTTATGAAATCCTGCCTCTATAAATAATATTGAAACAAGCTGCAGACATGCGGCGCTTGTGGACCGTCAGGCAGTTGATTGAGAGGCAAGTGGCACCTTCAATCTACTCTTGATCTGCTTACCATATCTGCTGGTCGACTGTCACACCTCTAGTCGACCTGGGCCTTAAGTCTGCTATTACAATAGTGTCAGAATGTCCTATCATTGATTTTGTAATGGTTGATTTTCACAAGTTTGGGAATCTACTATATAAAAGCAAATATACACCCCTAGTTTTTAATTAGTACAAAAAAAAAACAGGGCTCTTTCCGTACCCGTTACTGATCATATTTGTGTAGTCAAAAGTAAAAAAATAAAAACATAAAATTGTCCACGGAGTTTTTTAATAACTGGTAAATTCATAATAGAATCAACATTCATAACAATTGCTACTAGAAAATACTACGCACAGTGTTTTTCCATTTTAATCGTCATTTATTCATTAATAAATCAATAGCCTGTACAATATTTTTATAAGTTGAGTGGCATTTTAGGATATAAAAAACGCTAATAACTTGCTGTTTATGAACATAATTTTTTGAGACTTTTCTTAAATAATAACAAGACCTTTTCTAATAAGCCCTTAAAGTATTTGTACTAATTAAAAACTAGGGGTGTTTAAGAGCAGTGGCGGCCGTGTGGTAACGGCCCCGACTTATGGATTGTAGGTCGCGGGTTCAAACCCAGTCAGGCGCATTACTTTGTGTAATTAATTTCATCACCACTGCTTTTAAAACGGTGAAGGAAAACATCGTGAGGAAACCGGCATGTCCTAGAACCAAAAAAATTCGAAGACATGTGACATTCACCAACCGCACTGGGCTCGCGTGGTGGATTACAGCCCATTCCCTCTCCTAGAGAGGAGGCCTGTGTCCCAGCAGTGGGAACATTACAAGGCTGATTATGGTTATGCTTATGCTATATAAAAGCATCACTATGACATTCCAATGGTCAACCACTGACACTCCATTGAAAGAAATGGCATAGAATGGTAATCTCGTACATAATGACAAATGAATGACAGACGTATGCGGTAATCTACTAAAATTTTGACACTTCCTTTGATCAGTGCCCTACTATTAGAACGTCGTTGTGCAGTCATTGCTTTTAATAGCTCGGTTATCAAAAAGTATTACGAGACCATTGACCGACCAATGATCGACCATTACGAATTTAGCAGATTACGTACTTTTAGCAAAATGACAATGGGATCGTGTTGGAATGGCAAATTTATAAAAATAACAGACTTGGGGCCCTGTTGGTCATGTTCTACAGTTGTATTGTGCACACGTATTTTGTTGATAGCAACAAGTATTTTAGTAGGTACCTACTTGTCAACTTGAGATTGAGATTTTTCCAAAACAGGAATTTTCGTCTAAATAATAATATTGGTTGGTTGTTTTTATTGTGGTAAGGTCAATAAATTATAGATGATGATATAAAGAAAAAGAAAGATAGATGAGTAAACAGGTGGTTGAAGACTCAATATGCCAGAAGACACAGCACTTCACAGCAGCCCCATAAAAAAGAAATGGTCAAGTATTGCAGTCGTAATCTCTGAGTGTTTTACGTTGTCGAGCTGACGATATTTACTAAACATATGTATGAACGTAACGTGTTCGCAGTGTTCCGTGAGTGGGATGCCGTATTCTGGATCGAAAACTGATCTTCGTGAAATGCACGTCATGTGATGCGATTGGCTGATAAGTTTTTTTTTTTGAAGCAGTTTGCGAGCAGTGGCCGTACTACAAAGTGCCAATGCTATCATGATTCAGTGTGAGGGAAAAGGATAGTGCTATTCGTCTTGTATAACTCCGTCTCTCTCTGACACAGGAACCATGATGGATTTAAGACGTCATGGTAGGGCTGCTGTTGTCTTGTTTCGATTTTTGTTCCAGAAAATCGTGTTAGTCTTGGAATTGACCTCAAAATAGTAGCAGGTGCATTTGCGACTTTGGGCTTCTTTTTTTTTTGTATGGGAAATCATCAAATGACCACTCCCGCTCTGGGCGGAGCGGTAGGGAGTGTCAGACTTTTACTGACTAAAACCCACCCGTGTTCTTTCTTGTGCCCTTTGCGTTCCAGGGCCGCGGTAACTCTTTCGAACAAATTCCGCAACCCTAGCAGGCACCGACCCTATGGGGCCCCGTCCTCGGTGCTGACGGCACCTTGAGGCGCGCGTGGAACACAACGCGTCGTCGACTCAGCCTGGTATCGGACGGCGAGCCACCCACGCTCACCGTCCACAGGCATCAGCCACTGCGCAATAGCACAGCGGCCGACTTGTCTCTGCGACTTTGGGCTACGAGTAATTTATCGATTTCGATTCTTACTTCCGGACGCGCTTTCACATAAACTAATAGAATACCGTCGAGCATCTACCGAGGCTCTAGGAAGGCCCGGAACAACGCATCTTCGACACCAATAGACCGGCATCGCGAGCCTCGCCTCAAGTCAGGAACGGGTCGCGCGCCACCGCCCCGCGCCCCCGCACCGCGCCACACTGCGTTCTCACTGATGCAAATTGTAAGCACTTTTGCACTATCTGATCTAGTGTGTCCATGGGACGCGACTTACTTGGACTAAAATAACATTGAGGAAAACGAATCAAGAACTTTGTTTTTATGAGTACACCAAAATTTTTATTTCACCTCGATATGGATTTTAGGTTCGAAAGGGATGGCGGGAGCTACAGTGAGCGAGCGAGGCGAGCGGACTTAGCGCCCGTCATATAAAGTCAAAATTTACGTTAAGTCAAAATAAATAAATATATCTAACAAGTTACACCACAGTGAGGTGTGGAGTGAACATTAGTTTTGAATAAAAACGATAATTTCCATTGACGCCGTCATCCTTTATGTTGTGTTGCATGAAGTTTTAATAAATTAATAAAATGAGTTTTCTGTTACTTTTAGTATCTTTGTAGAGGGATGCGGGACTGGGTTAAAAATTGCGCAAACACCCATGAACAGGAAATATCCTTCGACCAGACGAGTGTTGAGGCTGGTGGACAACAGCCCGATAGTTGTTATAATCAGCCTTTAAATGTTCCCACTGCTGGGACACAGGCCTCCTCTCTAGGAGAGGGAATGGGCCGTAATCCACCACGCGGGCCCAGTGCGGGTTGGTAAATGTCACATGTCTTCGAATATTTGGTTTTAGGATATGCCCGTTTCCTCACGATGTTTTTCCTTCACCATTTTGAGGGCAGTGGTGGTTAAATAAATTAAACAAAGTAATGCGCCTGCCTTTTGGGGGGGGGGGGGATTTAAAAGTGGTCTTGTTAATTCCCATACTGAAACCAGGAAGTTCCTATCCTATAGCACAACGTGGCGCCCCTACCGCGATGGTATCCTGCGCATGCGACGATTTACATACAAGCAGTGAATAGCTGCAGCTCGAGCGTATTGGTTATTGTGCACTTACAGCAACAGATAGCCGGCTGCCGGGATTGTATTGAAATTAATACAAAGCGAGGGTCGCTGCGCCAGATTGAATTATCACGTGGGAATGAAATAAATAATGACTAGAAATAAGTAGAGCAAGAAGCGTGTTCTTATCTATACTAATATTATAAAGCTGAAGAGTTTGTTTGTTTGAACGCGCTAATCTCAGGAACTACTGGTCCGATTTGAAAAAATCTTTCAGTGTTAGATAGCCCATTTATCGAGGAAGGCTATAGGCTATATATCATCACGCTAAGACCAATAGGAGCGGAGCAGTCATGAAAAATGTGACACAAACGAAGTTGTGCGGACAGCTAGTTTGACATAAAGTTCATTTTCTACACTAATATTATAAAAAGGAAAGATATTATTGTTTTTTTGTTTGATTGCATTGAATAGGCTCCGAAACTACTTGACCGATTTGAAAAATTCTTTCAGTGTTGGGAAGCCATACTATCCCCGGGTGACATAGGCTAGGTATATATTTTATCCCCATATTCCCACGGGAAAGGTAACTACGCGGGTGAAACCGCGAGGCGCTGCTAGTTTTTAAAGAGAAATTGATTGTTTCAGAAACACGTCCAAATAAATCTCTATAGAAGTGAACAGCAAACTTACTTGTTAATTTGACCTTTTAAAGTGTTATCTTATAGCTAGCCAACATATTATACCTAACGGTAAAGTTCATAACAATAAATTAATCACATAGAGCTTATTGGTTTTTAATTTTCAAAAACTCATTTTTGACTAAATCGATAAAATGCAAGCATTATTTCACTGAGTATCTCTTTCTTTTGTATGCAGACAGAAAGTGACCGCGCTACTGTTCACGACATGACCATAAAATCAAGAAGTTAGTTCATAAATAGCTTAGAACAAAGATTACCAAATAGAGTCATTGAAGAAGTTTTCCCACGGAACATTGACTTAAAGCTTTACAAATTCGCATTCATACCTTATTCCATCGCCTTTATAACAATATTTGTAAGAATTCGAAACTACCGTATCCCTATATTCAAATCTAATCTAGCGACAGGTCCGTTTCCCCATTCTAATAGATTTACAAAGGGTCTATAACCACAGAACATATATACCCCAGGGGAAGAATAACGACTCCATACAAATTTTATGAGGAAAATTTTCCTTACCAACCAGCGCCATCTATGTTTTGCCCACCAAAACATTGCAGTAGAATCCAGGGCGGGAATTTCAAAGCACCACTGTACTATACAGATTCTTTGTACCTATTGCATTTTATGCACAAGTACAGTGCGCTTCTCGATAGTTTCTTTCAAGATGAGAATTATTGCTCAGCAGTAATTGACATCTGAACAAAACTACTATCGAGAAACACAATGTACTTGTGCATAAAATGTTAAAAAATAATATCTAAGGAGCAGTTTAGTAAAACAAACGTTTTTATTTAAATTATTTATTATTTTATGCTAATATGACTCATTTTACATGAACATATGTGTGATTTGGGACAAAACAAGTTCACAAATCACAATTATGTTTAGGTACTAATAGTTCAACTAAGAACGAGAGTTGCTGACATCATACACCTCTTATTAACACTAGCAAGCTTTAAAAAAAACTATTACCATATGAAAATAACTATAGGAAGATCATAAAGTTAATATACACTATTTAAAAAATGCACAAAGTATTTTATTGATAAACATAAGTGATAATTGACAGATGGAGATCATTGGCACTCTCTTTCTTAATTGAAGCGGCTTCTCTAAAACACAAATATAACATAATATTCTAAAACACATCAAATGAAAATACAGAAAGCATCTTTCACTATAATATCGAGTATGGATTGGACAGGTCTATTTCACATCAAAAACTATACAAAATCAAGAAATTTTACACTGTATAAATGTATCATATTATTTTATACACATATCTTCAGTTGTATGAAATAATAATGTAATAAAAGAAACGGTTAGGAAGATAGATAGGTACTTATTTCATTAGTTGAAGGGATACAGATCTAACAATTTAGCTTCACTATCGTCCGATAGTAAAACAAGGTGTAAAATAAAAAATAAATCCTTATCAGCCTATTATCTTCCTACTGCTGAGAGGAGGCATGAGTGAGCGTGATCCACGCCTCCCCTCTCAGTTAGAGATGGTCTGTAAACCAACAAGCGGGCCCATTGCCGGTAAATCTGCACTAAAAAGTGAACATAACCAATTCATATTATAATCACTTATTGTCTTGACTTACCACCTGACGAATAAATAAATGCATAATGGTTCCTTTTATGACGTAGAAATCCACTAAGATTTTTGGAAATTCACACGCATTCATCACACTCTTGTAAAGGATTAAGGAAGGATGGACCAGCAACAGGTTCAAATATGGCAGGTTGATCGGGCAGCTTAGAAATTGTTGTATCCTGAAAATAAAAGTTAAACTTATTTTAAATTCAAATCCTTCTGATCCTACTTCCTACTAATACATATTACAAACATTGAGTTTGTTTGGATGTATGGATGTTTGTTACTCTTTCATGCAAAAACCACTGGAATTGGAATTTTTTATGTACACAAATAGTTCATAACCTGGATTAACAAATGGGATAATTTTTATCAAAATTCATTTGCAGAAGTACTGCTCTGGTATTGTATTATAGTAAAAAAGGACTTGTTGATATGATTAATAACATGTGATACAGAGCAAAAGTGAGTTCAAGGCATAACCTTGACCTAAAGCCATGTCATGCCAGAGGGTGGCCAGATCTTCACACAGAAAAAAATGAAAGAAATCAATATCGCTCTCCAATGTAAGGCAATTTTTTTATTATCTTTCAGATGTTAATTATTGTATGTACTTACCTTATAGGATTGAACACCAGGTATCGCTGTTCTGAACAACTTCTTCTCATTAAAGCAAGTGCTTTCAAAATGTTTACTGCAAAGCATCTTATGCTTTGCATGGAGTTCATCTTGGAATTTCGGTGAAGACCAGGCTTCATTTGGGAAGCAATACTTTGCCCATAATTCACAACTGAAAATGAAAAAAATATTAAAATGACTAATCCAGATGGTCAGACCAATACAAACGAATATTAGGAGTATATAATAATAATTTAATTATGAACATACCGCAGAGCATTTTTTGAGCCAGGCTTCGGAAACCGATGTAAAGTGATGCTGGGATCTTTAGAAGGTGAAGATCCACACATAGCACAGATTCTAGTGTTTTCTTTCTGCGAACTCATCGCGAAATTAGAAACAAAATCATACAAGAGTCATTGTCTCAACACCGAGTCTATATCTCACAAATACGCACTTAATTTCACCAAAACACAGACACGGAGGAGCAAGCTCGACTCACGTTAACAATGTATGTAGAATTAAATGCAACTCGTTTATTTATTACAAATAAACACAAGAACAAGATAAAATGGTGCGCAATCGATGGCAGGCAGACATTTTTCTTGTGACGTCAAATGTCGACGTCTTATCTCTTTTACTCTGATGTTGCTGTCTCTTTCGTGTTTTCTAGCCCACCTACATCTTGTTCGTAGAACAAAGTTGACGGACCCTGTCTATAACTCAGTCATTGGCAGTGCGACCATTCACGTCAGCGGCCGGGCGAGGACTGACCAGTCCATACGTTAGATAGCTGTCAGCTCGCGCCGCGAGATGGCGGGAGCGACGCCTCGGTGACACGTCACGTCCGTTCAGAGATAAATCTTATCAGTGGACGCGTGACTGTCGGAGTACCGTTACCAAAACAAGGAAATGTGTATTGAAGTGTATTGATGTTAAAGTTAACAATGATGTATAACGAATATCCAGAAGTGTTTTTAACTGACTTCCAAACAAGGAGGAGGCTCTCAATTCGACTGTTTTTTTATGTTTGTTACCTCATAACTTTGTACTGGGTGTACAGATTTTTTGAATGTACATGCATCTGTTACCGTAAAATTGCAAATGCCGTAACATTGTAAAATATCGCATGAAATTTTAATCTGTTATTTCTTGATAAGCCACGAATATATGTATTGAATTTTTATGGGATTTGTTTTCATAATATGTACATAAGTATATCGAGATATTATAACCCAATAAAGATGTTGCACAATCTTACGGATTCTACCACCAATAATCCATTATTATTCGTTTTTTAAGTTTTAATTAAAACCAAACACAATAGGGGTAAGCTTTAGTCAAAAATGGCCGCGTGAAAGGCAACTGCGACACTTTTATACAAATTCAACACCTCACTTTAACCTTTTCTTGGCTGTCGTTTGAAGCTGCCGTTTGGTACAAATCATAGGTACATCTTCTAAAACGTCAAATGGTTACAACTTTATTCACTCTTAGTATAAGATACTGCTGTTACTGCCCGAATAACAAATTATTATCTCATCATCCACGGTGGACCTTTTGCCTGTTTAGCTTAGGTGACCATAAATAAGTTAATGAAGTGAAATTAATGAGGGTTTCCTGAGGCAGATGGCAGCACTAAAGCGTCAGATTCAGGCACCGGTGTTGCAGAATTTGTTCGAAAGAGTCACCGCGGCCCTGGAACGCAACGGGCACAAGAAGGATCATGGGTGGGTTTAGTTAGTAAGAGACTGCCACTCCCTTCCGCTCCACCCAGAGCGGGAGAAGTCATTTGATGATTTCTCATCCAAAAAAAAGTTTCAGGTACCGGTTCAATAGTAACAGGCTTAGTTATCTGCTAATAATCTAAGCTTCCGATAAAAAAGGACGAAAAAGGACTTTTACGAAAAAGTTCTTTTCCGACATTAGTTAAACTGACGTTACGTCGTTTACGTCAAACTCATGTTTTCAAAGCACCTCTCGTCTAATTAGCGCCGACTGGTCGCGCAAACCTCCAAAACCCTATTTAAATATCGTTCTATTTAGACCAAGCACTGCACACAAGTACCACCCACAACCTAAGCTTGACTACGATGTAGGTTAGTAACGGTAGTGCAGCAACAAGTGGCGGGGCGCGGGTTCGATACTGCGCGTGAATTAATTGCGTCTTTATAATCCCATTTTTATTAAATTTCACTTTGTTTTTTAACCCCCGATGAAAAAAGAGGGGTGTTATAAGTTTGACGTGTCTGTCTGTCTGTTTGTCTGTCTGTCTGTATATCTGTGTCTCCGTAGCTCGCGGACGGATGAAGCGATTTCAATTTAGTTTTCGAGTCTTCTTAGATATGTTTGATGAAAATCGATTGAACCGTTTAAAAGTGGTGGGGGGTGAAAGCGGGGAAGAATAAATTGAATGTCTGCAAATATACTTTAATAGGGTCTCAAATGAATGCGCACTGAAAGAGAATATTGATGATGACTTAATCGATTTAATCGATTCTTATAAGTATGTACCTATAAACAGTATAAAATAAAATAAAATAAAAAGCCCCGACACAAAAACCTAAGGTTCCTTTAAAATGTAAAAAAAAACGTCGCGTTGGGGGACCACGCTGCTTAGTTAGTTTTTACTAGGGACCCGCCCGGCTTCGCACGGTTGCAATGCTGATACTAAATCTCTACTACAGTATGCATGTATTATACATACAAACTTTCCTCTTGAATTCCTCTATCAATTAAAAAAAAATCGCATCAAAATCTGTTGCATAGTTTTAAAGATCTAAGCATACATAGGGAAAGACAGACAGCGAGAAGCGACTTTGTTTTACACAATGTAGTGATGTATTGTATCGCTTATTTCATATTATTTACTCAAGCTCATTTTGATATGGTAAACTTGTATTGATTTGATTGAATGTGTTAATAAAATATATTGAATGAGTCTTTATCACTATAGCTTAAACTGTTTGCTAGCATGTATAAGATTGGGCTGCATATATTTGTACCTAACTATTGAACGTTGTGAACCCATTGGCAAGACTGGTTGCCGATGGTTACCGTAAAGCTTTGCCTCCAGGTAGATCGATTCGGAGAGACTTATAGATTATTAGTTAATTTATTTCCATCAAAAATTAGATACGCATGAAACTTTATACTATAGGTACATAGGTATACAAATTCTGTCATCAGAATACTATTTAAATTAACATTCATCCATTATCCAAGAAATAAAGCTATGTCAAACATTGAATAATCCATCGAATCCGATAACTGTGAGTTAATGACCAGCAGACCGAACAGTAAACAACATCAACCGCACGTGCTGAGAACTGTACACCGCCGCATGAGAGTACGTAAATAAAACTTGGTGCATAGTTACTGTTAAACTTGGTGCACAGTTACTGTTAAACTTGGTGCACAGTTACTGTTACATTTGGTGCACAGTTACTGTTAAACTTGGTGCACAGTTACTGTTAAACTTGGTGCACGGTTACTGTTCTTCCCCAAAAAATAAATTTTGTATTTCATTTATTTGTTGTACACCTACCACAGTGTTGTCTTTTTAACCCAAATGTTGACTGTTAGAGAATGCCTTGTTGCATTAAGTCCGCCCATGTACCACGATTGTACATAAAGTTTAAATAAATAAATACTGTTACACTTGGTGCTCAGTTACTGTTATACTTGCATTCCCTACTATTAACACAAAAAAACTAGTCAAGTGCAAGTCAGACTCGGGCATATGTAGTTCTTAACCATTGTCCAACAAGTTGTGGAGCTCCTTATTGATTCTAAGTTGAGCTAATCGACTCTGACTAAGGCTTGCACTGACTGGACAGGTCCACTCAAAACGGTGTGGTTCCTTCTTAAAAAGACCACTTCAGACACTGATCTGCATGGTCCTCATATAACGTATTGTGAATATGGGGACCATTTAGATCGCTACGTCAGGGGTTCATTCATGTTAGTCTGGCGGTTTGAGTTCTTTAGGTGGCCTACCCAAATGTCCTTACTTTGGTATTGTTCGTCAAATCGTTGAGCTCCTTAAAGTTCTAAGTTTGAGCTATACGATAACTGATAAATGCTTGCACTGTTTGGACAGGTCCACTCAAATCTGTGTGGTACTTTCCTCAAAAGACCACTTCAGACACCAACCTACATGGTTCTCATATGACTTGACCAGTACAATTGTATGGACTTCAAAAGAGACCTTGACCTCTGAGTTTGTTTCGGTGTTTCTTCTCAGGGTAGTCAGCTAGGAAACACCGGCCTCATCTAGTTTTATAACGGCCAAAAAAATATATTGACGTGTAAAAGTGTTTTTTACAACCTACTTACAAAAATAAATCATTTATCATTTATCATTTATCATTGTACAAGATTAAATACTTTTGTGTGGGAAACATTATGAGGAAAACTGCAGCCAAAAAATTTAATCCGTCAGTTAGATTATTGAAAAATATTGGACACGTATTTTTTGCTTTATCAAATCTATAAAAGATGACGATGATAAAAAGCATCAAAGGTCAGTGGGGGTCTGTACGTCACGCCGCGGCAAAAATTGTAGCACGTAGTGACGTTACACGAGTTTTCAACGCACTATATCATCTTCGTTTTTTGTTTATGTGAAAAAATATGTGTCCAATGATTTTTAGAAATCTATCTGACGGACTAATTAGATGTGTTGTCAACTACCCTATTACAATAAAAACGTCTCTTGTATGTCGACCCACTTTTTTAAATATAATTTTATTTTAATAACATTTTATTTTGCGAATAATACAGCAAAACAACACGTTTTTAGTAAGAGAGCCCCCTTTCATTTTCAGATTATTTTAATTTTAAGTATTTGTACGGTTCATGGGATACAGTCCGCTGACAGACAGACGGACAGACGGACAACGGACGCTTATTAAGAATCTAGACATTAAATCTCTCTTTTTGCTTCTTTCTGCTTCTAGATATATAGTAAGTACTGCTTCTACATTGTTTGTATCATCGACAAATTAACTGATTTCAAAATCATCAGAAGTTATGACATGACGTGTAATCTAGATAATAATAATTTTGCACGTCTAAATTGCAACACAGTGGACTGCGCAATCACTTGACATCTGGAAAACTATTATTATGTACTGTGTTGAGCAATAAAAATTTTGGATTTGAATTTGAATCAAAATAAAAACAGATGAAATAAACGAATAAACTTTTGTCTCATCCTTAACTCAATACTCTAGATAACAACACAATAAAATACAATCCTTCAGCTAAGTAATCCAGCATGTTGTACAGCGCATTTTGACAACACGGGACTCAGTCCCCGGGTCCCGGAACACGGGACACGGGACTCAGGAGCGTAGGGCGGCAGTCGGCGCCCAGCCGCCGCGCAGTCCGCCCGCCCGACGCGCCGCCCGCCCTGCTGCACGAACATCGAACGTTATCACGATAAACACGGAAATGTTAACTGAAAAGTTTTTGTGAGCGTTACAGTATTAAAGACAGTGATATTTAAAAGTGTACCACGTTATGTGAAGCTGATTTTCAGTGTTTTAATAGTATATTTTTACTTTTTGGCGGAAAAATATTGAAATTTCGCTTTAAGTTTGCCGTGTTAAAAGTTTGATAATTACCTGTTTTTTATACAGATTTCAGAAGTGATATAATTAACCTACATATCGAGATGTTTTTTATTATTAACTATTTATTAAATAAGTGTTAAATTTAACATAACAAGAAAGTAGTCAAGTGCATATAAATCATTAATTATTAGTAATTAGTGATAGTGAAAGGGAGACGCTCCTGTGATCGGGAATAATTAGACTAATTAAGGTAAGTTTAGTGTATCGATGAATATATGAGTCATCCGATTGAAACAATATATCACCTTGCGAATACTACATATTTTATTTAACATTTGTTTGTCGAAATATAGTTTTCGGTAGTTCGAATAACTTGCATCCACCCAAATATAACTAAAATATGTAAATTGAACAATCCTTCATACGAAGTATTTTGAAACGAATCCAATTTTTTATAATAAGTGAGGCTTTTGAAGATCGTATGTATATTTAACAACCACAAAAATGTTTACAACTTTATTTAACTTGTTATGTAGTAATCAATATCAAAATGTATTTATTTTAATAAAGTATTTTTAGTTTTCATAAACTTATCTCGAATTCTCGATACCACCTAGATCTTATTGTGTACATTGGGTAGTTTAAAGCGATGACTGTATTATTATATTGATGCCGCATTTAGGTGTCTGTTAAAGGATACACGAATAAGACCTAACTTACCAAGGTTAGCTTTAGAACTCATTAGACATCTGTCACTTAGGTGCGTCACTTATAAGTAGGCACTGCTCCCACCGCAGCCATTTTAGAACTTGGCACAGAATTTATTATTAGTCAGTTTCGAGGTATTTCAGCACATTTCAACTGTACACACCAATAAATATAACAAGAACATATCTATAAAATATATGTTTTTATTTCGTACTAGCAGCGCCCTGCGGTTTCACCCGCGTAGTTCCCGTTCCCGTGGGAATACGGGAATAAAATATAGCCTATGTTATTCAGGTTGAATGTAGCTTTCTAATGGTAAAAGAATTTTTGAAATCGGTCCAGTAGTTTTTAAATTTATTCGTTACATACAAAAATACAAATCTCTCCTATTTATAATACTAGTATAATAAAGAAAAGGAACTTGTTGACCTCAGATATCTCTTGGTAATCTCGTACTCAAACGTTGTCTCATCCAACTACCATACAAATTATCGTCAGCCGCCGGTACAGAAGCACCCGTCCTCCCATTCACATCATTCAGGATCAGATCACTCCTTGACACTTAAATCACAATAAACAAAACGAATTCACACAAAAAGCAACAACTCCACAGTGCACAGCGCATTAAGAATAAGTGCCACATTCACAGATATGCTTAACGAACGCTTATCCGCCACTTAAGCGAGCGGAGCGAAACGAGCATCGCTTATTCATTAGTTTTTTGCACAACTTTGGGAGCCAATTAAGCGAACTGCTCGATACATTAGGAGTTTTATCGGCCTCACGTGATAATTCAATGCTAAGTGTGGATTGTATCTATATTGTTGCACAGACGCAGTTCAGAATAATCGCAGCGCCGCATAAGTAATGGCGGTGCTAGACTTGTGATAAATCGCGCTTAATTAAGTCTGTGGCTCACTTTACTTAAGTTATCATTGTAGTTGTTGGCAAAGTTTTTTAGTGATATCGTTAATGAATAAAACATTCGAGCGCGAGGTGTCAATTAGACACGGAATATAAATGATCAGTGCAACAATATTGAGAGTGAAATACTTAACAGGACTTGATTGATTTTGTTCTGGGATATAACAGGTTTACTAAAATTCAAACACTTATACCTAAAATAAACATTTTAAAGCTAACAAGGTAGGTACAATTCAAGACGTTATAATCCCCAATCCGACATTCCTTTTTCGTAAGTTCGGATGTTCGCATCATCAACACAACAACAAATAAATGAAATGCAGGTTTGCCAAAATGAGTGGTGAACGTATAAAATTAAATAACATTGCTACTGACTGAGGATTCGGTTAAGCAGTAACCAGCCTTAGTGTGATGAACTGCGAGTGGTACTCACGTTCAGAACACGTCTCTTAACTGTCTTTAACATATCACTCGAGTTAAAGCCTCGTTTTCAAAAAGAGATATCACTTTATAAAGTTTTTAAGTATTTTAATGAAAGTTTTATGCAAGTTTCCCATCCAGGAAGAAAAGAAAAAAAATGTCTGTTCTATTTATCTACATATATAGGACGTTCACACGTTAGTTGGGCTAGCGACCATTTTCGCGGGCCCATTTATTGAGTGTGCAAGTCACTCACATTAATATCAGTGCTCAGGCAGGCTTCAAAAGAGAAGGGAGAGGACTAACTAGGGAACAGCTATTCAGTCCAGTAAACCACCCAAACCCATAGCCTCTTTGGTCTCCATATTTTGCAACAGGTATGTCTTTGGGTTTACTCTCAGAGCATACAGGAATAACCGTCGTAATTTTAATCGTCTAACGGGGCCTCTGTGAGTTGATCTCTTCTAGGATAGCGAGAAATGTATAATTGAGGGATTATTGATTAACTTGACGAAGAATGTGTCTTACTTGGGTCTTTACCGGGGTCACAGATAATATGGGGTACTAAAACATGATTCCAAGGAAACTATCCGCTCTTAAAAATAAATAATTCCCAAAGATGTTCGTGCACGTTGTCCGGTACTACGCGCCACAGAGCGTCATAAATAATAGTTTAAAGTTGTGCCAGTTAGCGCATTACTGCGCGGTGCAGTGTACAGTATGCCCCTGTAGCCCGGAGACCATAGCCTGTAGTCTGTACCCCGCCACAAACACAGCACAGAAATAACTCCGGCCGAACTGCGAGTAATAAACAAACGCAAGTTAAATCTGTCACGCGATGCTGCGTTTACGCTGTAGGGTGAGGACAGTAGCTGGGGCAAGTTACTTGTTCAACAATATGATCAACAGAGTTTACTGTTTTAATGGCCATTTATCGCAGAGCTTTATTATTACTTAAGCTTTATTGCTGCAATGATCTTTTACTGCTTGTAAAATAAGGCCATATTGATTAGTTGCTAATATGTGGCTATGTCAAAATAATTGAGATGAGGACAAGAAAATTATGATAATAATAATAATATATCATTTATTTCAGGTAACAAAGGCCCATAACATATATACCTTATAGACTATTATACATATTTATAAAAATGACAAAAATACACTATTGAACACGAAGTGTCGGCGTCGTGTAATGTAGTGTGGTTCTGTATTAGTCTGAAGCTGTTTAATTATGTATGTATTTAAAATAAAAATAATCCAGGAAATTGCGTAAAGCCTAACTAAATCTGACTAAAATAAATCTGCTACAGCATTATACAAGCTGTAATGACCTAATAGTCAAACCTAGCCAGTAGCTGGAACCAGTAGCTCGTACTCATTTAAGGCCTGACATAACTACGCGCGAACTGAAAGCCATAAACAAACGCGAGTTAAATCTGTCGCACGGTCGCTTTGCACGCGATGCTGCGTTCAAACCGTGCAGGGTAGTGCCGACGCTAGTAAATAATAATTGTATAGTTATGATTAAAACGATTTATTATGTCACTTATATTTACCCGCAATTTATATCACATATTTAAGATATAAATTAGTTAACGAATTTAAAGCAGTCACCACGAGACGTAGAAACGACAACTGATGTCTCGTATGAAGGGTATGTACCTATTTTTCATCGAACTTAGCTTTTATTCAATTCAAGTTAAATCAGATATTATAGTTAAGATCGCAGTGATCTTCTGGCGCTAACTCATTTTATGTATTCTATACAGGATTAAAACGGGTAGGGGAGGAAATGAGGCGGCTCTAGCTAGAATGGTAGGTATTGCGTTCTTATTGTTAGTTAAAATAACACACATTTTGAAAATATGAGATTTACCTGTTTATTATAGAAAACATCTATACATGTTTTGTTATTATTCAAAAGCTGATTACCTTCCGTGAATTATTTACGTCGTACTAAGGGTTTATTTGTTTTTTTAGAGAAAACTTTGGTTATTTTTTCTATAGAGGAAGCTACAGTGAATCGTGTTTCTGAAGTGTACGATTTTTAGAGTGAATCCTTAAATATCTTACATATGAATTATATAACTAAACGTTAAGTTATAGCGATACAATAAGGGATCGAACGAACGCAATATTATTTCACAATCACGTATCGTTTTAATCCGTTTTTACGTAGTATTGAGAACATTTCAAATAGACAATTTTGTTGGAAAACATATGGCTGTGTGAGAATAACACATTTAATATCGGATATATACAAAATAATGAATCACGCGCACCTCATTGCATCCGCTAGCTAAGTAGTCACAGAGAGTCGAAATGAAACTAATGGGTATGAGCCAAATTACGGTCGTGATTATAGCATTGACTTCCTTACGTGCCTTACAGCGCTCTGTGTAACAACATCGCGTGTATGCGTATTCCCTAGCAACAGAACAGCATAACGTCAAGTAACTGTTCAAGCTACTTGCTCTGTGTAAACGGGGCTCGCCAGTCGCACGTGGCCGCGGTGACCGGATACACATTAACTTTACAGTCACTTGTTGACTATTTAAAGAATATCATATTTCTACACAGCAATATTACTGAACATAATATTTGCCTTGTATCATCCAAATAAGATTAAAAGAAATGTTACTTAACTAATTGCTGAACTAGGTTGTGAACAGAACTTAAATTGATTTTGCAGTTTACACCTACCAGATTTTCGAAATACGAAAGTGTCTATGGTCCAAACTAGCTCGTTTGGTAGGAAATACCTCGTTTAGCAGTGCGAAAAATGTCCAGCCTATTTCCTTTCTCCGCCATTATTTCATGGGGCAGTTTTCGGAACATTTCCGACAACATTCAATCTCAACTTCGTTACCAGCTCACAAACCCCATCCTCCGAGCAGCCGCCGACGAAGCAAGTAACGTAACTATTTCACTAAAGGGTGCGGAACTCAAAAATGAAAAGGCACATTGTTGGTTTCCTTGTGAAATGTAAATTTCGGGACCGCGGGCCCCTGCCGGGGACCTTCGATATTCTATTAAGATAACGTTCCAAACGACGTCGTTTTATTATTGTGACTCGCGCCATATTTTCGTCATGCTGAAAATCTGTCAACTTGAGATATGGCGGTTTGGAGTTCAGAATATTTAGACAAGACGCGGCGCTGTGAAAACTTTCAATAAAGCTTGTTAGGAAAACCGTTCCCGAAATGTATGTAGATATTTGGTAAACATGAAAATCTATATCTGTGTATATCAACTAAATTAAGTTGAAGATTGAACACCCTACGGCACCGGTACCTTAAGGAACCAGGTAGAGACTGAGACCTGTTCACACCTGCGATTTTTAACCTGAGATTTGCGATTTTCAAAATCATATCACCTATTTTAGTGTTCTATCGTTTTGCCTGTTGCGAGATTTTTTTTTAACTCATAATTTACATATAATATGTAGGTATTAAAGTAATTGCCATACTTATAATGTAAAGTGTCACTTCTATAAAATAATATTATTTAATCTCATGTCAGCTCTACGCTTTCTAAGTTTACTAGACGTCCCCCAAAGATGGCGCGCGAAAATATGAATATTATTCAAACTGATTTGTCATAAATTGAACAGCGCGGCACCTCGCCGGCGACCCTGCTGACACCCGCCCCGAGAGCGGCGTTATGTTTTGACAAACAACTTGAAACTCCATTGCACTTGGGAGTTATACCAGTTTAGTTATTTCAACAATTTTTGAGTACATAAAGTTAATTGGGACTCGGTTTTTTCTTTACGTAGATGTAGATACATAATGCTGCGAGCTATTTATTATGGAATCAATGTTTTCAGGAAAAACGAATTAAAGGGAATATTCGTTTGGTTTTATAAAGTAGTTACATGTAAGTAAACTCTTCTTTGAGTAGCGATAGATAAAATACTGAAAAGGAAATGAACACGAATTTTATTTTCAAGTTTTTGTTAGATGTGACGATCTGAGTATTTTTTTTATATGGAACACTCGCAGTTCAGCACACTAGTAGGCACACTTTGTAAAAATCCAAAACAAATGCATTTTCATAATTTCGACGGCCCCTACGTACATAAAGACATGTCAAAAATGGCATTTTTTATTGCTTATTGGCTTTGGATTTCCCATTTGCATATACCTATATAAGTTTTTTTTTTTTAATAATATTATGTATTTATTGTATTTATCTTCATTTACAAATTGAATAAAAATTATTTCTAGAGCGGTTTGAAAATTAATTATGCTCTCCTGTAAACCTCGGATTTGACATGTCTTTTTATATATACGTAGTGGCCGTCGATTTATTTATTTAAACTTTATGTACAATAGTGGTACATGGGTGGACTTAATGCAACAAGGCATTCTCTAACAGTCAACCTTTGGGTTAAAAAGACAACACTGTGGTAGGTGTACAACAAATAAATAAAATTTAAAATATATATGTATGTAGCATTGCATTTTGCATCGGCATATAGTCGAAACTGTTGACAATAGCAGTCAGTTACTTTCTGATTCCATATTAGAAGTACTCGCATATAATTAAAATGAACGGCAAATGTTGAGTTAAATCTTTTTCTCTTTATGTAAACCATATTTTTCATGTAAGTGACTGTTTCTTTTAT
The DNA here is from genome assembly GCA_905332915.2 of Hecatera dysodea. Classification (NCBI taxonomy): domain Eukaryota; kingdom Metazoa; phylum Arthropoda; class Insecta; order Lepidoptera; family Noctuidae; genus Hecatera; species Hecatera dysodea. The sequence continues at coordinate 503,194 of HG995303.1, forward strand.
GAGAATAAATTTGTATAAGCCGAAATAGGTATAATCAGCCTTTTAACGTTCCCACTGCTGGGACACAGGCCTCCTGTCTAGGAGAGAGAATGGGCCGTAATCCACCACGCGGGCCCAGTGCGGGTTGGTGAATGTCACATGTCTCCGAATTTTTGGTTCTACGACATGCCGGTTTCCTCACGATGTTTTCCTTCACCGTTTTGAGAGCAGTGGTGATGAAATTAATTACTCAAGGCTGGGTTTGAATCCGCGACCTACAATTCGTAAGTCGAGGCCGTTACCACTCGGCCACCACTGCTCTACACAACAACAACCGAAATAGGTAAAAAGCCATAAATTTTCATGTTCTATTCGCATTTATCGATTTATTATAGTTCCGTTACTACCACCCAATTAATATCGTTTCTCCGCCGCTGAATCACGATCCCGCACTAATCACCACTTACGGCAACTGCTGCGCAGGCGCAGCGCCGATTACTTAGCGAGCAGTCCCGATCACCGGTCGGCTAAACTTCGGTTACCGCATTTATCGTGCTTGCCTTCAGTTGCGGATACAGGAATGTCGTTTGGGGGGCTGAAGTAGTAGAAAAATAAACACAAAAATAAACAAAATATTTTATTTTGATTTACGCATAACAAGCCTCCTTGGATTACTTTTCGTAAGACATCGCGGTCTTTGGAGGGGGAATCTCGAGCCCCTTAGCATGCCCCCCCCTTGATCCGCCAATGCTTGTCTTAATCTCCGCTCGAGTTATATTTGCGCTACGAGTTGAGCTCTAGTTCACTTAATAACGCAGCGAATAAGTGCATTAAGTGCAGCGATCAGCTCTCGAATTCCGCAGTAAATCGGAATTGAAGACTTTTGGAGTAATTGCTGATCTTATAAATGAATGCTTTCGAGTGACTGATTCCGCAATACGAACTAATAAATGTCTGCTTCTGTAATGTCACGGTTTTACGAAATTGCTCTAACTTTGTACAGTACCTATGTATGTTTGTTTGTTTTCTAGGATCCCTGTTTGTTTCGTGTATTCAGCGTATAAATATATTATATTACCTACTATAACTATTGTAATATTCTTAATGAATATGCAGTGAGCACTTTGCATATTCTAATAAAATGCCTCATAAAACATGTAAAAATATTCCCAAAAGACCAACTTATTCTGAGCCGAAACGCGACGAAAATTAAAACTGTTTTAATAAATTCAATTAAGATTTTTCCTCGTTTCAGGTAAGGACATCCCTAATTAATTCCGGGAGTCAACCCTGCTGCGCTGCGTAATTTATGCGCGGACATGTGTCGTCCCGGGCCCGGGACTGGCCGGGACTCGGGGCGCACGGCGCGGGATTCTGCGGTGGGTAACAACAGTGTTTCCGATAGATTCGTAGGTTTTTTTTTGTATTTTTTTGCAAAGTTAGTGCGGAATAAATACTACGTATGTTGTAATTTTCAGTAACTCATAGACGCGTACTCTTTTTCGTTGATCTACTTTTCTTGATAAATACCCGTACCATGTCGCAGTAGTAAACTGAAACAGAAACAATTACGATTTCAAACGAAGAAGATTTTATACAAAACTACTTAAACATCCATGTTTTACACGGTTCCACAGTTAGAGTGGTCGTGAGCACTCGTGAGTAGATTTAGATAAGTAGTAAACGCTCCGCGCCATTAATACGGAGATCGTGCTCACGAACAGTTATGCTAAAATTAAACTTAAACCAAAAACAACGAATAATCCAGAACTCTACGATTTTCCTGCGAATAGTTGCACGCTTTATCAGGAAGGGAAATACTCTAATGACTGCACGGCACACTGCAAATTGGACATCTAGATACTGGCTATGGCGGAATATACTAACTTGAAATGTATTTCAATGGCGGGATCATTTTGGCTATAAGGGTTCAATGGCTGTTCAGAAGTTTAAGGTGATACCCCGACCAAAACCTTGCGATAGTGCGTTTTTCTTCGCTATTCAGAGACTATTAACTCATTAGTTATGAGAAATAATTTACATGTAACAGCACATTATTAATGTTCGATGTCTGTTCTAAATATTCCACGTTCTAATTGGTTTTATGTGTTGTAAATAAATATAAAATCTACTTTTAAGAAATGACCAAAATTGTCTGTTGCTAAATGCAACGCTCTAATCATTTGAGGATTACACTAATGAATAGATAATTTAAAAATCTATATTATACATGTTTTATTTCATTTCAAAAGATCGCTTATCTTTTTTAATCAAAATAATTCCAAAAATGGTGTGAATTCTATGAAAGAAAGGCTTGTGCAGGATGCGGGCGGAAAAGAGGGAACGAATGCTCAAGGTTATTTGGTCAGGGAGACGCCTTAAGTCCGAAGTCGTAGAAAATAGCAAGTACTTATCATATTTAAGTTACATAGGCCTCTGCAGACAGAGTTACACATAAACATTTTCAGCTTGCAAATTGTAGTCTATACTACATGCTGGCTATGCTAAAATGTGTCCTTGTAAACGGGTCGGGTCGGGCGTGAATCTATAGAATCGAAAATATCTATTTGACACCGACAATATAGATAAATATAAAGAAGTCATATTAGAAAACTGGCCACGTGCGAGTCAAACTCGTGCACGAAGGGTTCCGTACCAATATCTATAGAAACGGCAAAAAAATCATGTCTGTTGTAAAGATGTGTATTATTTTAATTTAATTATTAATTTTTAAAGTGAATATATCAGGAAATATTTTGTGAATATTTCAAGCTTCTGCCTTTTGCCATTATCTATCAATATCGAGCAAATAAATCGTGTCTGTTGTATGGCTCTCATAACTTTTTTTTTTTTTTTTTGGATGGGAAATCATCAAATGACCCCTCCCGCCCTGGGTGGAGCGGTAGGGAGTGTCAGACTTTTACTGACTAAAACCCACCCGTGATCCTTCTTGTGCCCTATGCGTTCCAGGGTCGCGGCAACTCTTTCGAACAAATTCCGCAACCCTAGCAGGCACCGACCCTATGGGGCCCCGTCCTTGGTGCTGACGGCTCCTTGAGGCGCGCGTGGAACACAACGCGTCGTCGACTCAACCTGGTATCGGACGGCGAGCCACCCACGCTCACCGTCCCCAGGCATCAGCCACTGCGCAATAGCACAGCGGCCGACTTGTCTCTGGAGGAGGCCACGATGGGACCATTACTGGCACTCCATCTCGGCCCCCTCCCGAGAACCAGGAGTCGCAGCACCCACAGCAGTAGCGGCAGAAGCGGCGACGGAAGCCGCGGCGGCGGCGGCAGAGGCGGCGGTGGCGGCGGACCTCTTGCCCTTGGTCGGGGCGGATGGCGCGCAGGCCCTTCCCCCAGCCCAGTGCTCGGCCGGCTTGCCAGCAGCCGCACATGCACTGCAGTGCGGCGTGGCCTCACACGAGCCGGCCCGATGACCGGGCTGACCACAGCGGAAACAAAGACCGCTGCGGTCCACCTCCGAGGGGCACATAGCTCCCGTGTGGTTGCCCACATGGCAGCGGTAGCACCTCAGAGGCCTGGGTTCCAGCAGTTTTACCCGCGCAGACACCCATCCCACCAAGAGCCTTCGGCCCTCCGACACAGTTCTGGCCGCCGTCACGGGGCAGCTCACCACAAGGGTTTGCATGCCCGTGTTGTCAGGCCGGAGGGTGCCCGCCTTGACGAGCTCGGCAGAGCACCCCCCAGTCCTGGCGACGGCGGCCACAACTTCCTCCTCCGTAACGGAGTCATCCAGGCCCACTATGCGCATGTCGATGCGCTTAGTCGGCCTGGACACCCGGACCTCGTCCGCGGGTAAGACCGCCCTCAGCCTTTCGGCCAGGGCGTCCGCGAACGGGCCACTCTCCGCTCCGGCGAGCTCAAGCTTGCGGGCACCGGTTAGGGTCCTCCTGACCCCGATGCCCCCGCTGATGCCCAGCTCTTGGAGGCTCACCGCCTCCTTCGCCCGCTTCAGTACGGCGAGATACGTCACGCCCCTCTGTTCCGCTTCCGGCTGCAGTGTTAACACCACAGCCGCGGACTTCGGGGCGCGAAGCCTCGCCGCAATAGCATTGGCCTTCCGCCGCTGCTTCTTGGCCTTGCTCTTAGCCGCTTTCTTGGCCCGCCGCTTCTCTCCAGCAACCTGCCACTCGGCCTCGGCCGCAGGAGGGTCCGAGGGTGGGGGTGGGGGCGGCTGCGGCGCCACTGGCGCAGCAGCCTTAGCCGCTCCCCCTCCAGCCTTCCTCCCACCCCTCTTCGCCGGGGCCGACTTCGTCGTCGCCGGCGTCGCAGGTGTCGGCGCCACAGGCACTGGCGCGGCTCCTCCCTTGGCCTTCGCCGCCTGGCCAGACGTTGCCGGGCCGGCAGCCACCGCGGCTGCGTAAGAGGCCGCCTTCTGCCGGCCCGGGGCCTTCTGTGTCGCCGCTGTTGGAGGGCGCCGGACCATGTCCTCCAGGGTGGAGAACTGCCTCCGGAAGGGAGCCAGCTCCTGCCGCACCAGGTTTCGCACCTGGCTCAGCACTAGGCTCCCCTCCAGAGTCGCCGGACTCAGCCCCCCTTGCAGCTCCTCAGAGGCCGCTCTGGCCATCCCCGCCAGGTCCCTCCGGAGCGACTCATTCTCCCGAACGAGTCGCTCCGTAAGAACCGCGAGGCGGGCGACCTCCGCCCGCAACTCAGTCGCCTCTTTGGCCTCCTTTGCCCCGCCGACGTTGGTTGCCGCTGCCGCCAGGATGGAGGCTTTGGCCGCGCTGATGGCCTCCCGCTTCGAGGACTGCTTCCTCTTGAAGGCCACAGCGCGAATCGCGGCCTCCACCACCTCCTCGAATTTTCTGCCTTTCTCAGCAGCGGGAGGTACCTCTCCCGGGGGCTCTGAGTCGTCAGAGTCGAGAGGAGGCGGAAGAGTAGAGGGAGCCCCACGACCGCTCCCTCCAGGGCGACGCCCCTCCTCCACCAACCTCTCGGCCCGACGCTCCGCCTCCCGGGTAGAGGGAGCCAGCCCCCTCCCTGCCTCACTGCCCCTGCCCCGCCTAGCGGTGGGGATTTTGCGGGCGGAGGCGAACTCGCCCTCGGAGGACGACTCCTTGTCATCCTCCCGTCTGGGCCGCTTGCGGAAGAACCTCACCTCCTCCCTCGTCTCCAGAGCCCGCCGAGCTGACCGTTACTAGGTCTGGCGCGGAGCCGGAATCCGACTCCGCACCACCCCGGCGCTCAGGCGAACCCTCCTCTTCGCAACCGTACGCCATCAGCTCCTTAAAGGAAGCGGACTCGGATGACGACGATTGGGAGCCTCCTCGGCTCGTGTTGCCACTGGCAAGCGGAAGGCGTCTGGTGCCCACCCCAGAGTACGGAGGGCAGCCCGCCGAAGCGGGGTGGGATTCCCCGACCGCTGAGCAGTCGGGACCCACCTGGGGACTCATTTTACAATCGCCTTTTTTCATGTTTTGTTCCTTTTAAGGGTGCGGTCCCTTTTCGCTCCGCCCCTTCTCAGGGCCCTCTCTCCTAACCTCACCTCTCCACCTGCTCGCTGCTCTCACAGTCACGTCTGATGATCAGACGCGTACCAAAGAGCAGCGAGCAAGCGTGTGTCTCTCTTGGTCTGATCCCTCACTTGCGACCTTCCGGCATGAGTGGCTCTACCGGGAAAGCTCGCAAGATCATTGGGACGCTCAAGCCCCACCACGACGACAACGTGGAGACACATTCGGTGGGGATGGCTCTCATACCTACAACAAAAAACCCTTAAAAACCCTATGAGACTTAATTTATTCTGTTTTTTTAGTATTTGTTGTAATAGCAGCAACAGAAATACACCATCTGTGAAAGTTTCAACTATCTATCACGGTTCATGAGATACAGCCTGGACAGAAGAACGGATAGACAGACAGATGGACGGCCAGCGGAGTCTTAGTAATAGGGTCTCGTTTAACCCTTTGAGTACGGACCTCTAAAAATATAAGGTAGCATTACGCTAAGCGTGCCGCACTGAAAGGGTTACCAACTCAGTATTTGCTGGACGTCAGTGGCCGTACTACGAAGTGCCAATGCTATCATGATTCAGTGTGAGGGAAAGAGGTAGTGCTATTCGTCTTGTGTAACTCCGTCTCTCTCTGACACAGGAATCATGATAGATTTAAGACGTCATGGTAGGGCTGCAGATATCTATATCTGGTTTTCAGTCGGCAGTTTCTCTGGACTTGATATGCCAAGTTTATGTCTTTTGCAGTTCACTGCTAATTCCTTCGGGAGTAACAGGCGTCATTACTTTTATTAAAACCAAGTTACGAGCGAATAAAATTACACCACATACGAAAGCCAATCAAAATTCAATTTGAAATAAACTTTTTGCACGATTTTTATTACATCCTCTGATTAAATCAATTATTTCAGTTAGTAGCCTATAATAATACTTTCAAAATGGCGCAGCGAGACATGCGAGTAGATATTTTAGTGTAAAATCAATAAATTGTTAATTTATATAAAGTTTTAACAAACAAAAAATAATATTAAAACACACAAATTATAACGATACCAGATGGTATCGTTATAATTTGTGTGTTTTAATATGATGAATTGTGCGTTATTTTATGTTAGTGAAGTTTTATAGTGTCATATGACATTTAAACCTCAACTACAGCGACTAGAAAACTTGAGCGACAGACCGTCACCTACTTATGCGTAGGAACACAGCTTATTCATAAAAGAAAATTTTAAAATAATACGAGTAGTTTCAATACAGCAGATTAGATTATTTAGATTTTTTAGATTTATTAAGATTTAAATTAAAAACTAAAGTATATATGGAAAGAAGTAATTATGTCTTCTAATCAGTATTGAAATTAATCCAAGTTATTTTTTTATATAATAATAATAATAAGTATTTATTTTCTCTCCACAATAAACATTACAGACATTGTTATAAATGACATTGATATATAAATACATGAGGTTGTTATGAGATTCTTAAAAAAAATACAACCGACTTCTGAACAAAATAAAAAAATCACAAAAAATATAGAATAACTTTAATTTCATACTTTTTGTGTTTTTTTTTTGTTCAGAAGTTGGTTGTATTTTTTTGTAAAAAAACGTTTTTTTTTATTTTTCAGTTTTTAGTGGTAACACACCATAACTAAAAGTACCCATCACAGCGTACTTGTGGTGTAAACAATAAACATACATGCGATTTCAGCAATCCCGGAAGATTTGCTATCATTTTTTAAAGAGTTCCGTTTCATATGTCAGTTTTTCATCAGATTTTCACCAAAATAGAAAGGAACCAGTTCGAAATACTAAGGATGCTCTTCCAAACTATCGCATACAGTCTGTTTTTTTTTAATTTATTTTACATCGACAGTGGGCAGACATGTCAGTTTTTTTAGGTCAGATCGTTCGCGGGCTCGCGGCTGTTGTGTAATACTCACTTGCTTTATAGGTACATAAGGCCCCGTTTGATAATTTATAAGTGATTAGGTAAGTTCATACATTTTCTGCGAGATTTCCGGGGGGGGGGGGGGGGGGCAGCTGCCCTCAGAATGCGCAGAGACTGTGGACACCTAAGTAATAGGTTGAGTTCGTACTTTTCGATTAAAAGTTCGCCTTCTACCGTAAATGTCAATGCCTCTCGTGAGCACGCTTATTGCCGACATGTAAATAATACGGTAACATAGTTACAGTATGAATCTGGGTAAAACAACAGTATAAACAAATATTGTAACGGAACCCTGCGCTGCGTGTCGCGGGTTCGAATCCCGCACGGATCAAACTTTTGTATGTCCTACAGACAGTTGTTCCGGGTCTGGCTGTCTACGTATGTGAGTTTGAATGTTTGTAAACGCACACACGATACAGGAGAAATTCCTGATGTGAGACAAAAAAAAATGTAACCTCTTTCCAACTAAGTTGGGGTAATCTTCCAGTTTAACCGGTTGAAGCTGAACTAGTAGTTTAAATGGAGTGACTGGCTGACTGATATCCACAACCCAATAACTGGGCAGCAAAATATCAATAGCTAATAGTTCAATCAATAGTTAAGTTAGGCCGCCCATTGTATCACTAGATTTAATGATTCGTTTTCGTCTAACTTTTCTGCAACTGATACGGTTTATATAATAAAGAGTATTATATGTATTATATTTGAGCGTAATGTTGAAACACGATCTTAGAAATTTTTGTTAAAAAATGTAAGATAAACAGTCCCACAGTTAATATTATGATAGGTGTAAACTTAAGAAGTGCTTGTTGTCTGCAGCGGCGGGTTAGAGATTGGTCACGCGACGCCGCGTCCTCGGCGATAGGGTTAATTAACTTTTAGGAAGTTATTCTGGAACGTTGTTTCTTAACGCGGCTTGCTTACGGTGCGTGTGATTTTAGAGAAAAAGTCACTTTACATACTCCTCTAATTTCATATCATTCGGAGTCAAATGCGTGAGGAACTTCGACTCCACACTTTTTATCTACACTAATATTATCACTCAAAGGTTTGCTGGGAGAAAACTCAACTTTGAGTTAAGCTCGCCTTTGTACATGCCCTTTATTATGCCTTGTATAATATAAGTTATTTTTGTGTACAATAAAGAATTAAGAATTAAGAAAGAGGAAAGATTTGATTGTTTTTTTTTTGTTTGTTTGTTTGCATTGAATAGGCTCCGAAACTACTTAAACGATTTGAAAAAATCTTTCACTGTTGGGAAGTTACACTATCTCGGGTGAACATAGGTTATATTATATCCCCATATTCCCACAGGAACGGGAACTACGCGGGTGAAACCGTGGGGCGATACTATTGCAATATATTTTTCCTGATATTATTTTAGCTATGTGCCTAATTCGAATAGGAAACTGGGATTACGGAATCTGAGAATGTCTTTTATAACTTAGGTACTAGCAGCGCGCCGCGGTTTTACCCGCATAGGTCCCGTTCCCGTGGAAATATGGGGATAATATATCGCCTATGTTACTCAGGGTGAATGAAGCTTTCTAATGGGGAAAGAATTTCTGAAATCGGTCCAGTAGTTTTTGAGTTTATTCGTTACATACAAAAATACAAATCTTTCCTCTTTATAATATAAGTATAGATATAGATTTTAGATTTTTGCATTTTAAGTTCGATTTACGAGTTACAGTTTCTTGTTACGGATTGCAATAATTCCGTACGAAGTTTATTGCACGACGGCAGAACTAGAAAATTGCATTCTGAGAAAATATTTAAATAAAATTGTCAATTTCCCACTTCAAGTTTCACAGAAGATTTATTGCTTAGGGCATTATTATTATTATTATCTAAAGTAAGAGCAATAAAACTATCGAATTTCATTAATTCTGAGCGTGTCGCGTGCCGATTAGGGTGCGCGCACACTGCGTCCGTACCACGAGAATATTCGGCAGAAAATTAATCGGTATTTCGAATTCCATTGCACATTGTGGTTGCATTTCTATCGTGCATTGAAATAGTGATAGCGCAATGGATTCCTCATGAGGGAAAACGTGTAGGTAACAGATTTTTGGTGACGGGTTGCGAAGGGGAAGCGGGGACACGAGACACCGATGTTTAATGTTTATGCGTTTTGTCGCCGCGAGGGGGCGCCACGAGAAAAGTGTGTGTGCGTACGAAAAGCACAGAGAATAATTTAAAATATTGTGTTAGCCCAAATTATTTGGGACTCAATTCGGTGGGAGTTTATTTGATTTGATCAGTTGTAGTTGTTGATATTGTTAGTTATTTTTTAATTTGAGTTCTAAGTAAATAGCCGTATTGATAGTACTGGTACTCATTATGCATTGTCTTCATACGGATTAATTGTACCTATTAAATCAAGGCCTTTCTTAATCTTTCTGATACCTTTGTTGACAAACATGCACTATCGAGTAGTGCTGCCAATCCTTGTAGCAGCACTAGCAGCGCCCACTGCTGCATACATTGGCACAAGGTCACCGCCCGCCCCGCCCCCCGCTATAACCCCACTACTACGACAAATGAATGAACGAGGGGTGCGCCGGACACACGGGGTTGATTCAAACAACCACGACACATTAGACTTGATACTTGGGCTATGAGCATTGAAAGTTTTGGAATCAAATTTGCAACCAATGTGCGAGCACACAACTGTGAGTGACAAAACAAAAAGCAATTAGCATGTTGATATTTTAAACAATCTTCAAAAAGTATTGGTATCTTATAATAGTTATGATCAGAGGGCCAATTCTACAACTTTTTTGTTTTTTTTTTGTTGACGGATTGCTACTGAGATGCGACTGCGAACGTTGCTTGAAAATTAGTGGAATTGGCACTCTGGTTACTGTATAAAATAAAAATATTTACCTATAATGTTTAAAATAACGATATTCATCTAATAAATATCTCTGTATATTCACCTGTGATGCAGACAACTCTAAAAATCATTTATTGATATTGTTATTTAATTAGCAATAGATTTAACATTTATAACCATAATAAATTAAGCCTTAATGGACTGCAGCCACCGATTAACAGCTCATAACAAATTCAGTATTTACGACCGTCTACATACCTACTCTTATTTCAACTTCAAAGCATGCGCAGTTCTACGAGAAAGAAGGAAACAAGTTCTAGCAAGGATCAAGTGTGTTAGCGCGGATAGATATTTTACGATCGCGCCCCGAGTGCACGCAGCAAGGTTAGGTTAGTTCACAACGTGGCCGCATAGCCGCGCCACCTCCCGCCGTTCGAAATTCAAAAATATAGACGTTCTATATTTTGGATATTTAAAATTAAATGAAATTATTCAGGAACAGTAATTTAGTGACCAGTGCAGTGTGTGTGTCCCTTTAAAATGGAATTCTAGTGTTGTGATCGTTATTGGCAGTGTTTAGGTTATGTTTGTTGTTAGTGAAGTATATTTCTAATTAAAATGTTAGCAAATATGCTTTCTTATATCTTACATACGTATAACAGTAGTTAAACAAAGAAAGCATCGCTAAAACACGTAGGTAATGCAACTTGTTGATCATAAATAATCTAAAATTTTCTTATTTTTTTTTAAATATTTAGATCCAATCTGTTCATAAATAATATTTGATAAAGTTTGCGTACAAAGTGCAAGTGTTTGTAAACAGCGGTGCATCGATTTCACATAAAGTGGCACCCGACATAAGGCGGGCGCCAGAGGGGAGCGGGCGCGGGCGCGGCGCGGGCTCGACTGTCAAACTGCAGTCTTCCCCTTGTGGAAATGCACCGCGAAAAGTTTATTGACGTCATCGCTAAAATTCATCATTGTAGTTTGAGTCAAGTTTTGCACATTTTTTTAAATACTCCTTTAAGTTATAATCGTGGATGGCGAAGCTAAAACTTCCTTTCAAGGAATCAGTTTAGTACAATCATATGTAATGTTTTAGTGACTGAACTTTTATAGAAAATAGCAATTAAATTTCCAATTAGAATCTTATTACCTTGTCCTCCATTCCATTTGAAATTTCGCGCCTGTGTTTTTTCAATCTACCTAGTCATTTCCCAAAAAGGTTGGTATATGTGGCTTGCAAAACCCAGGAACTAGTTAACATGATATCCATTTGCAAACTTTTGGGCTGCTGGCAAACAACTTGTAACGACAATCAAAGATGTTATCCAGCTTCTGTGCTTTGTGCGTCAGTTTTGTACAAACGTGACGTCAGACTGTGTCTCCGCTCCGCTGGCACGCGGACGCAGCCTTATATCCACACTCTGGCACGCAGCAGCCGGTGGGAAGCGTAGGCGACGCGTCGCGCCTGTGTGAGTTAGGACTTTACTATGAGTCACACTGCTACTCGTTGCTACTACACGAACGTCAGGCGCCGAGAATTCTGGACGGCACTGTATTACTTGCGAAGTTACTACAGATATGATCATGTTTTGGCTGTAGTTCAAATGCTTTTTATGTTTTTTGTACTTATTTGAGTTATTGATTCGCTGTGATTGTCTGTGCGATGATTTGATTGCTTTTTTGTTTGTTTCCATTGAATAGGCTCCGAAACTACTTGACCGATTTGAAAAATTCTTTCACTGTTGGGAAGATACACTATCTCCGGTGAACATAGGCTATATTATATCCCCATATTCCTGCGGGAACGGGAACTACGCGGGTGAAACCGCGTGGCGATGCTAGTATAAAACAATCTAGATCAAGACGACATTTCTAATTCAACAATTAATTATGTGTGCAATATTGTGTGAGTATTCAACAATAACTAAAATTAACTAAGACATTCTAACTAGGTATATGTATGTACTTAATAACTACTTTTTAAAGCACAGACAGTAGGTATTCCATTCAAAATTACAAACAACACAAAACAGCCGTAAAATGTATGCGAATGTGTTTATTTTAATTTCGTTTACCTATAACGAAACAGCGGACTTGTCTAAATGGGGAAATCATCCCCTCTGTTAAACATGCAAATTAATTGACGCTTTAGTTGAGTTGAAATAAGCAGTGCTATTCTGTAAGAACTCACTTGCGAATTCGATTCATATCTCATTTTCGATTACACTTCGTAACTCACCTCAAGTCAAAAGTATTTGATATTCTGACTGTCAAGTAAAGTTCGGTTCACCTATGTTCTCACTTAGTGGCGCTATTGTAGTTTTCATCAAGTTACAGAACACCAAATACAGTTTTCACCGCAGAATCAGAAGTGAGGACTGGAGTGAGTTCTTACAGAATAGCATTGCTGGTCCTAATTCAATTGGTGAACGTTATGTTTTGATTCGGCCCGTGATAATGAAGTGAAATGCGGAAAAGTGCAGCCAAACACAGGAGACATACATATGTATGTATGTGTCTCACACGAGAGGGGCTAATGGAAGAGTTTAGTTCAAAGGGCTCAGGGTTCAGTTGGCGGGTTGTTAAAAAAAAGTGATGTTTAGTAGGATGCACGAAAATATTAATTTTAATGTTGCTGATATTTTTTATGCATAGCTTCGTATGCTGTATATATAATACTAGCAGCGCCCCACGGTTTCACCCGCGTAGTTCCCGTTCCCGTGGGAATGCAGGGATAAAATATCTATAATAGGTGAATGTAGCTTTCCAATGGTGAAAAAAAAAATTGAAATCGGCCCAGTAGTTTTTGAGTTTATTCGTTACATACAAAAATACAAATCTTTCCTCTTTATAATATTGGTATAGATTTAAAAATTAATTATGTAAATGCTAGACTGTCGATTGGTACGAAAAAAAGAAAAAACAATAATAACACATTCAACGCATTAGAGGCTGCCCACAGCTGGACTTAGGTCTCCCCTATAGTTTTCCAACGATATTTGAATTTTGCCTCAGGGCATAATTATTTATCAATTCGATAGTACACAATAACTTCATAATTACTGTCCATACACCCAAAAGCAACGATTAGATCAATTATGTACCCAAGTTTACATAAATAATATGTACATTCAAGCGCGCATCGTAAGTTTACAACGCACCCCATAAGTGCAGTCGTGCATCCCTTAGCGTTAAAATAGTTTAGTGAGCTACAGTCCGTTCGCAATGATTTTACCTACGATTTTGTATCACTGTCAAAATCATTATGATCATTATTATCATTGCAATAAAGTTGCTTTTCGATTGCTGTTTGAGTTACGTCAGTAAATTGACTATGGTACGGGTGGATGTGTACAACGGCTAATAAATAATGTAATTACTGCTCCATATTCTTAAGAAAAAAAATATTTTTATTACGTTCGGTAAAACTTTCGTAGCGCGTAGTCCGTAGCGCTACGGCGTAGCAGCGGTGTTCCTTGTTACCTCTACGACCTACATTCTTTTTTTAAATTTCAACAGAATCGGTGACATACGAACATACAGATATCCTCTTGATCCGCGGTTTTTGACGGATGTTCAGAACCCTAAACATTTATTAATTTTACAATGTTTTGTTGTTGTAACGTTTAAAAGAAACTCTTTCACATTTAATTTCCGAACAAGTTCATAATAAAACTTCCTCAGCTACCGTTCACCGGTTAATTCCTCCCTCCCTGAGTGAGAGGGACTGCTCCCTTTATTGTGAATGCTGATTTATAACTGCAGGGACTACTGTAATAGCTACTGTTGAGGAGTGAATGACAGAACGAATGATGAATTATTGTGTTTGTTGCCAGTAACTAGCTGGTTATTATAGTCCGTAAAATGATGGTGGAGCTTGTTAAATAACAACAGTCGTACGGGTCGATCTTCAAGGTTAAGCAACGTTTGCCGAGGTTGGTCTGTGGATGGGTGACCATCTATTTATTGCAGACCGTATTCTCAGTGCCTCGGGAAGCATGCCACCCGCTATTTGAACACCTTTGACAGTCGTACGGAAGCCAGAAGATAGTTAGTTAATGGGTTGTGGTGGTAGCCAGTCGTTCCGTATTAAATACTGGTATTCAGCTGCATCTGGGTAGACTGCAAGCCGAGACTAACCAAGCTTGGAAAAGTCGGTGCAGATTGATTATAGTTCATGAAATGTATCTATTTGTGTGTGTAATGTATTTCTGCGTGTTTGTTTCTATTTTAAAGCTTCTAATCTATCTATCTATACTTATAATAAATCTGTAGAGAGGTCAATTCTGTACAAGGAATATATTTTCAAAATAACTATCAGGGGGTGATTAGTGATCGATACTGGTGCCAAAAATGCAATCAGTAAAATTTTTGTCTGTCTGTCTGTCTGTCTGTCTGTATGTTCTTTATAGAAACAAAAACTACTCGACCGATTTTAACGAAACTTGGTGCAATTATTCTTCATACTCCTGGGCAGGTTATAGTATACTTTTTATCACGCTACAATCAATAGGAGCAGAGCAGTGAAGGAAAATGTTGGGAAAACGGAAGAAGTTACTCCATTTCTTAAGCTTCCGTCGCGTGTGTAGCCTTAATGGTTAAAGTTACATAGAAATCATGTATTACGGAAATGTTCTACATAAAATTATCTAAAAAATATCCCGAAACAGCATGTCTATCTTTTGTCAATTTTAAACCGATCGGGCTGAGAGTTTCAAAATCGGGGGTAAAGTAACTATTCCACGCGGACGAAGTTGCTGGCAGAAGCTAGTATATTATATTTTCTTTCTCTTTTAATTATTTCTACATGTATATGTTCCAGTATAGTTTTATTTTTTTATATGTAACTACACGGTCTACTCTCTATTTAACGTAGGTAATTTGTATATATCGCAAGCCTAGATATATACATTTAGTTTCTTTCATTGAGTGAAAATATGTAAATGGTTATTTATTTTAATGTTATAATACAGAACTTGAAACTAAAACGGGAGTACCTATTACCAACAACATTTTCCACATGATATAAAAACGTAACTTTAAAAAAAAAGTTAAACACGAAGTTTGACTTTTTTAACGTTGTTGGTAATAGGTACTCCGTTTTAGTTTCAAGTTCTGTATCATAACATTAAAATAAATAACCATTTACATATTTTCCCAAAAGAAACAAACTAAATGTATACATATATCTGGGATCTATCAGATACAATATATAAATCCTTGGTTCCTTTGTGTCTCATTTGTGGTTGTAGTGCCGTTTCTTCAACATGCAGGACAGGTTAAATTCCCTCGCGGAAGAATAATTTTCGTTTCAGTTTTTTTGAGAGGTTCCCTGTTATCTTGCTATGTTCTACTGTAGGCCGGTATGTGCAGGTATAATGAGAGAACTAAAACGTATCTATGCGAAAATATATTTGTGCTTACTTTAAGTATCAAACAGTTTTAAGGTAAACAACATAAATTATATTATGTACAACTAATGTACTTATAGTGCAATGTAAACACATAATCACTACGCAATTCCATTAATTCCTAGATTAGATACAATCCAATCGGCTCAAGTAGATAGGTAACTACAAATCAATTCGTGGAGGCGGCCGTAATCACGCTAATCTTAATATGCACTGTTTATCCCCCATCTCCCATCCCCCATCCCCCACCCCAGTGCAGCGGGTGGGGGATGGGGGCCCGATGGTGATAACTTTAATCAGACCAAATGTATTGAAAGATTACCGTGCACTGGGGGTGGTTGATTGTAATAGTTTTGGTTTCGATTGTATCGGTGCGCGGTGGTCGCGGCTGATGATTGGTGATGCATGGAGCCACTTTGATGTGAGCTTAAATCTATAGTCTATTTATATCTAGCTTATTCCCGTGGTTTTGCTCCCGTCATCTATTCCTCAGAATCGCACATTTACTCCCGGGATTCGAACTTGCCCATATACCTACTAAGTTATAACGTAACTATATTATCTATCCAAAACAAATATCGTAATTTGTTCAATGGTTCCAAAGGGTCGTTGCAAATAAACAAACAAACCTACTACTTTTACTTAATATCTATATATGTATATGTTTATCTATACGTATAATAAAATTGTAACAGTCCGATGTCTTAACGTTGAAGATTTTGAAAAACAAAAATTATAATGAGGTATCTTTAGTAGAGCAACAGAAACCATAACACAGGTTTTAGGCTATTTGTCTGTCTGTCTGTACACACATCACGCAAAAGCTACTGCATGGATTTGAACGCAGTTTTCACCGCTCTACTGCTAGATGCCTAACCTAAAATATAGCACATTTTATCGCTAAAAACTACTAGATTCTAAGTACTACGCGTACAGTCGCGAGCAAAAGATAGTATAATATAAACTTAGATGTTAATATGTCTACTATCTTTTGCTAAAGGAATATCATTAAATTATTTAAAGAATAAATCTACCACCAAGTGCGTGAAAAATGTAGCCACTCCTTTTCTTGAAGTTATATTTCTTTATCTATTCTTGACATACGCCTTACGCAAAACTCAATGAAAATGAAACAAAGCGCCTTAAACAGCTTAACATTTAATACGTCATCTACATAATTAGCTAACTTTGTCCCCCATACAACGCGGACAAGGTTATAAATTGCTTTATATCCCAGTTAAAGACGTTAATATCGCTGGATACAGGGAGACGGGAATCGTCACGTATTTAACATACGCTGGAGGTTTTCTCAGTAATGGTGGAAAATTAAATACAACGCAAAATAGTGCCTAATTTATACAATTTTCTAAACATAATGATTAATAGGGTATTTTACTGAAAAAATCTAATTAGTCCATCTGATAGATTACCAAAAAATATTGAATTGGAATATATGAAGACGATACAGTGCGTTGAATACACGTGTGGCGTCACTACGTGATATAATTTTTACCAGTGGCGTGACGTCACCAGCCCCCACTCTTGATCCGCTTTATCTTTATAATTTTTTTACGATTTGAAATGACATAAAGTACGTGTCCAATATTTTTTGAAAATCCAGCTGACGGACTAAATAGAATTATGATTTTTAAATGTAGATAATATAAAATACCCAATTTAAACGCTGATTATCATATTCGAAATTCAAATTATTATCTGCTAATTAGTATTTAAATTGGTTCGATGTAACGTATCAGATATCAGTGCATTCGGCGCGATGTTTGTCAATTCATCAGATATAATAAAGCCCGTGGCGCTGGGGGGTAGGCAGTGGTGTTAGGCGGGTACTTACACACGTAAACTGTTATGTCCGTTGTTGTGTGTCGGTGACTGTACAGTACAGTTTCAGGGTTGTGCAGTTGAGTTAGGAATTAAAGTTTTAGTGTCAATTGTCATTTATTTGTTTGCATAGTTCAGGTGTCTCCCACTTATGACAATGATTTACTTTCAATTGTTAAGATGTCATCATCATCTGCCTAGCCTTTCCCAACTATATTGGGGTCGGCTCCCAGTCAAGCCAGATTCAGCTGAATACCAGTATTTTACATGAAGCGGCTGCCTACCAAACCTCCACAACCCATTAACTGGGGAACACGGTACTTCTTTGCAGGACTGGTGTAAGATTTTCTGGCTTCTGACAATCTGTGTGTGTGTGTGTATGTGTGTGTGTGTGTGTTGCTGTGTGTGTATGTATGTCAACTGCATAAGTACCTACTTTTAATAAAGTAGGTACTTACTTATGCAGTTTGCTTTATAGTTCAAAGTTGGCTGTAAAATAACAACACATAATCTCGTCAAATCAGCAGTCTGTAACGAAGATTTTGTGTCCCTAGCCCTGTCTAGCTATCTCTCTCTCTTCTCATTTCTTGCAATGCATAATATCATCCCCACGGAATAGATCATAGCTTTATTACAAAAATTGTAAATCTCAGCGAGGTAGCTGTAATAACAATAATAATCCCGCTGGCAATAGTTTCTGCGCCCCACCTTCATGTCGACTCATCCAGAAACCTCATTCGCTGCACAGTGTGACGTCACACGTAAGTGCCGCTATGAATGTTCTATCTCCCTGCTCGGCTCCCTGTCGTAAGGGCTTGAAGATTTATTGCCTTACTTACGCTAGTGCTCCTTATTAAACGCTTACTCGATGCTTCCGATTCACACACGCTGTCCTTTTCTAATCTCATAGTGTGGGACAGGGACGTAATCGAATTCGAATTTTCTTTCAAGCATAAGATTTGAAAACGGAAGTTTTATCAAGGTGTTTTGAAAGGCGGTCGTGCTTCTTAAAATTTTCATTTGATTTTTATACTTATCTTTTGACTGTTAAGGTATGTTTTCATATGAGTAGGACCCGTTTGTTTTGCAAATCTCTTTCCCTGTATGATATACTTTATGAACCTGGATTCAAAGTCTCTTTTAGAACTTCCAACAGAATTGTTTTTAATGTTAGGTGCAAGTGCATTCGCTTTGTTCCTTACGAAGAACATCATAAGGGCTGTTTTGCTTTATCAAAGATTTCAGTACTATATACTACTTGGAGCTATTATCGCTCATTGTTTGTGAATCTAATAAGACTTGAGGATGTGAAGGATGGATCTATAGAGTGAGTCCGAAAGTTTAGGAATTTAATATTTATTAGATAGATGGTTATTGTGAAATACTTCAGGGGTTTCATCACTTTGGGTAAGGGTTGGCTAAATTAAGGATGGTATGGAGACAAGACTGTCTTTTAACATCGATACTTAACTGCTTCAAAACTGTTTAAAATGTCTCACTGTATTTCATTGAAACTCCAAGAAAAGATATGCAAGTATGTTTGTTATGCTGTGAGGAGTCGACGCTTACATTTTGATCTCAGGTTGCATTACGAAAAATCTTATTTCTTTCAAGTCAAATCAAAACCAAAAACATGACCAAAGATCAGCAAAATCAAAACAGAATGACAGTTCCTTTGAACTATAGTTAACGACACCTTTCCTCGTAATACCAGTGCAGTGTTCAGTGTCAGTGAAGACTAAGTGCCCGCAACGATGACGGAGCACTGGTCGTGGTTGACCGGCTCGCCGGCGGCTGAGTACACGTACAGCCCGCCGACCCGGCCCAGCCGGCCCCCGCAGCGGCCGCTGGTCAAGCTGGCGACCAGCGCGCACCTACACACTATAGCCAGGTGAGTGAGGCGCCGATGACACAGCTTGCTGGCAGGCTCGGTTATGGCTGAGTAAAATGGGTACATGTTTTACAAAATACCTCACCGTCAGGTATATGAAATTCCAGTTACAAATTTTATTTTTAGGAAGTAATTAAGGATGTATTTCGCCAAGTACATATTAATAAGGCGCATTATTATTGGCTCACAATCCAGATAGCTCTTTGAAATCCTGGACATTACGAGTAACTTGGTTAAGTCGTGGTTAAGACATTTGGTGTTTAAGATGAACTATTGAGCAAAGAACAATAAGGATTTGAGAGAATCTTCCCACTCCACGCAAGCATTTCAATAATTACACACTTAGACATTGACAACCACTTCAGCGTTTTTTGCCAAATAGACACTTAAAAAATGAAGTCGTTTTTCATTTACAGATTAAGGTTCTTAATGCACTGTCTGAACGTACAAATGGAGTGTTCCTCGAGAATGTAAACTCAGCGTTATGACGTCATTGTTTTCTTACATTTGGTATTCAACGCGTTGTTTTCTTGAAAAATGCTCAGTTCCCCATGGAATCTATTTCTTCTAGGAACCAATTTATCTTTGCCTACATTGAAATACGACGCAAGCAAAAAGCAACCTTATGCTTTACGCTTAAGAAAAACTTTACGTTACATGATTTTTCAGGGGCGCGAAAGTTGCTATGTCAAAGTTGACGTCTGTTTTGACTTTTACAAACACTCTTTTTACTTTCTTTTTAACACTTATTCCGATGGAAAACGATTCATTTTTCCTTGTCAGATATGCAAAGGGAATTTACTAATGGTGTTTTAAAACAAACTTTTCCTTGCACTTCAGTGGGGCACTTTGGCAAAGATGACAAAGATTAAGTGTATTTTGAGGTGCAAAGATAAGTTGGTCGCAGTGCAGACTGTACGGACAGCTTGATGGATTATTGCAGTACCTACCTCTGAGGATTTCATTAATTTTGATATGGACACATACATAGTACGTGAAGGATTTTTGGAAAGTTTAACTACAACATTCGCTAATATATTATGTATTACTTCCACACTACTTCTTCAGACTTTGCTGGGCAGAGTGTTGCGCCACGTCTTCCCAGCTGAAACTATTGGAAGTAGAGACGGCGGGCGTTTTGTGAGTCTGACTTTATGTAAAACTCTAATTTGCTATTTAAAACGCTTTGCGTGCAAAATGTGCTGGATCTCAGCCTTATTAGAATAAAACACTTTTCGGGGTTTCGAACCTCAATATAGGAAAACGGAACCCTTATGTCTTACGTCACGCAGTTGTCTGTCAGTCTGTCCGTCTGTCACAGCCGATTTTCTCTGAACCAACTGGACCGATTCAGGTGAAACTTGGTACACATATGTATGTATAATCTTCTGTGACCCAAACAAGAACGTGTATCTAAAATAAATACATTTTGAAAGTAACATTTACCTTTTGCAGGGCAAATTATAAAATTAAAATCAAAAATGTCCTATCTGTACCGTGCGACATATCAAAAACGTAAGGTGATTTAAAATGAAGGTTTATTTAAAAATTATATCAACAATTCAAGAAAATATATAAAAAAAAAAAATATCAATTTTGAGACTCCCTAGTTTCGGATATATGGAGTCTAAAACAAGAACAGATAGTAGTTTTTTGCCTATAAATGTATACATATAATATTACAGAAAAAAAAACCAATGAGAAACATCTCATTGGTGTTTTTTTCTGTGGAACTATGATTTCAAAGTAACACGTTACGACGGGCACGCTAACTACACTAGATAGACTAAATACAGCGAGACCGTACTCGCTACGAGCACTAGAGGCTAGTGCTATGCTTTGTTTACTATACTTGGTAATGCAGCCCGACTTCGGCACACATTCGCTCCTCGCAGCTGCTGCCCAATTTAGAGACGTGAACGAAATACGTCTCATTTTCAACTGTCGGCAACGTTACACGCGATTATATTAAGAGCGTGTACGCCGTAAGACATTTCATACAAATTTTCAAGTCACTACTTTGCGAAATGACTGAACCGATTTTAATGAAACTTCACACATATAGGCAGGATACATAGGTCTAAAAATTTAGTTAAAAAATGTCGAAATGTCTTATTTAAAAAAAGATAACTGGAAATTTATGTTTGTATGGAAAAGTTTAAAATGGGTATTTATCGAAAATGTTTTCAACTAACTTTTTAGAACTATGTATCCTGCTTATGTGTGTAAAATTGCATTAAAATCGGTTTAGCCATTTCGGAAAATAGGACTTGAAAGTTTGTATGAAATTCCGTACGGCGTATACGCACTTAAAATGTATACAGATCAGCTCCTAGATGTGTAGACAACACAAACACAAACCATAAACTTATGAACAACGAAAAAAAAAATAACAGCAGACGTTCTATTTTAAAATTCGAATTTAGCGCACGTTCAATAAGAAAATCTCCCTTGATTTTATTACCGAACCAATATTGTCGCTGGTTCGACACCTGAGTCTTGTATTATTGTAAAATTATAAAACCACACACGGCACAACTTTATTTGATGGAAAAAACATAAAAATTTACATATAGAACAGGCCGCGGATTTTCGCGGGAAATATTTATTTCTCCCCTGGCAACACTACGTGAGGCGAATGGGGAGTGATCGCTAGGCTGGCAACATCGACTATTACTCATTGTGTGCTCCCCCTTTAGTTTATAGGCTGTATACCGTGATTGTTTTGTGTCTCTGTTGGAAAAGAAAACAACATGCCTGTGTTTTATAACTTTTTCTTAAAACAATCGCCATACTTTTTTTTGGATTGAACCCAATAACCACTGAAGCTTAACTATAAATGTATGTATTGCATGTTTGTAAAAACAATTTTATTGCTAACGACTTTTTTCTGTTTTCAATAGCCAAAACTCACATCACCATCATTTCATTACCAAATTACCGTAAAAAAACGTCACTTAACATGAAAAATCACATTTCCACCCAGTTCAATTCTAACATCATTAGTCGGAAAACACGAACATGTCCCGTCGTATTGGTGAAAACCTTCAATTTTT
This sequence comes from Hecatera dysodea, assembly GCA_905332915.2. Taxonomy (NCBI): domain Eukaryota; kingdom Metazoa; phylum Arthropoda; class Insecta; order Lepidoptera; family Noctuidae; genus Hecatera; species Hecatera dysodea. The sequence goes on from HG995303.1 coordinate 525,649, forward strand.
CTTGTTTTCCCTCCGAAACAACTGTCAAAGTATTCTCATTACTGTTGACAGATCGCTGGTGTCCGCTTACCCTGTCTGTATGATGGATGGGGCAACTCCACGACGAATAGTTCCGTCTTCGGGGAAATTAGTGGTTCTAATGATAGTTGAGAAATAACTGAGTTTAGCGGTAATAGTAGGTACTGAAGACTTTTGTTGTAATTTTAAACTTAAAAGTTAACCCCCCTTTGTCCATTTGGAGAACTTAAATTTTATGATAAAGAAAACCATTATGTTTTTGTTAATCAGTAGACTTAAAAGACAGGAAAATAAGTATAATATAAGCATGATCCGCCTTTAAAATGTTCCCACTGCTGGGACACAGGCCTCTTCTCTAGGAGAGGGAATGGGCCGTAATCCACCACGTGCGTGGGCCCAGTGCGGGTTGCGTAATGTCACATGTTTTCGAATTTTTGGTTCTAGGACATGCCGGTTTCCTCACGATGTTTTTCTTCACCGTTTTAAGAGCAGCGGTGATGAACTTATTTACACTAAATAAAAATTCGTAAGTCGGGGCCGTTACCACTCGGCCACCCGTCTGTGCGTCTCAGTGAAAATAAAATCAGATCAATGACTGATCGGCGAACCTTTAGAGGACAATATTGTAGTGAAGAATTCTGACGAGAATATGTGTATCTTAGTCCACCCAGGTCTCTCCTAACATAAGCATATATTATGCTAAAAGACTGAGCGCTTCGAACATATTGCAACTGAAATGCATACTCGTACTTGACACAAATGTTGATAGGTAGAGCTCTGGTTGACAAGCGAGCAGAAAATGCTGTTTAGTTCATGAAATAATTACATATAATCTGATGCTGTTTTTTTTACAAACATCATCATCATCATCAACAGCCTGTTGCAGTCCACTGCTGGATATAGGCTTCTCCAATTGCACGCCACTTAGATCTATTTTCGGCTTCTCGCATCATTACAAACTCTCTGTAGTTAATTTTCTGGTTTATAAATGGTTGTCAGTCATAAATAATGATCGGATACGGGGGCCGATCGGGCCATTGTCCTCAAAATTAATAAATCAATTAATTTTGAAACTAGTTGTCGATTGGGTATAATAGTTACCAGTCGTTAATTAGAATAGAATAGAATAGAATAGAAAAACTTTTATTCAGAACAGACACAGCACAACAGTTACAAACACAAATTACAGGAGAAGAAAAGTACGGAATGCGCCGAGCGTGTCCGAACCGAAAGGGTTACCACCTCAGCATTTGCTGGGCGTCAGACACCCAGCGCTGGTTTTCAGTTGGCACCCCGCAGTGACGCAATTCCTAACCTAAAACTTTTTGAACTGCTCACTCCCACTAAAAATACCGATCATCATCATCTGCGTAGCCTTTTCCCAACTATATTGGGGTCGGCTCCCAGTCAAGCCGGATTCAGCTGAATTCCAGTATTTTACGTGAAGCGGCTGCCTACCAGACCTCCACAACCCATTAACTGGGGAACACGGTACTTCTTGGCAAGACTGGTGTCAGATTTTCTGGCTTCTGACAACCTGTAACGACTGCCAAAGATCTCTAAATGACAGCCGGGACCAACGGCTTACCGTGCTTTCCGAGGCACGGAGAAGTCTCGTTATGTTAAGATGGTCACCCATCCACAGACCAACCTCGGCAAGCGTTGCTTAACATAATTTAGCCACGAGCTCCTCCCACTAAAAATACCCATACCATAGTATATTCGATCTATTACCTGAATTATCAATTTAAAAACAGTTTCAGCCGATTTCGTTGGTAATCGCGTAGCCGTGTAGCGCGTCACCCCGAGCGCCATGCATCACGCTGCACGTGCGGGGGGCCGGGGTAGGCAGGGCTCTCGCATGCGGCCCCACGCCCGCGCGACCAATGGTCCGTGCTATGCGAGACGTGCCCTGATTTCTGAGCTAATGCTAGCAACTAGCCTATTGTTTCTGCGAAATTGGAAATTGGGGCTGGATTGAAGAAAATCTTGCCTTTTTTGAGTTTTAGTTCAACAATATACATAAATTTTATATGAGTTCATATAATATTTTTGTTTATTTATCTGATGACTGCGTAGGTCATTCCGTTTTTACTTTATCGACTCAATATACCTACTCTTTACAATGTTTTATAGTGAATTGATTAATGATTTTCATGTTGGATATTTTGTTTATCTCCTTGTATAAATGACTTTGCATACAACGCAACAGACAGCTGTGTTGCTGGGGAGTTTGTTGCGCCACTTCTTCTTCCCAGCTAAAACACTAGGAAGTGGTGACGGGTGGTCGTTTTGGGGGACTGTCTTTAAATGTAAAAATTGACGTTCAAAAACTGCTGTCTCTCAGCCTAGTTTGAATAAATGATTTTTGATTTTTGAATATTCATATACCTACTTAGGTATATGCTGTTCTGGTTTAAAATAACGCATCTGTAACGCTATCTCTTCACCTCCCTTGGTGGACTGGAGGAAGCTGCCTAAAGTATTAAGTCCGCCATTGTACCTTTGTGCATGGAGTGTAAAAAACTAGTCGACACGCGCAACTTAAGAGAGAGAAAAAAAATACATTTTTGCAACAGTTTTCATGAATGCTCCGCTCCTAAATCTATAGGTACTAATATTATGAAAACTAGCGCTGGGTGTCTGACGCCCAGCAAATGCTGAGGTGGTAACCCTTTCGGTTCGGACACGCTCGGCGCATTCTGTACTTTTGTTCTCCTTTAATTTGTGTTTGTAACCGTTGTTATGTGTCTGTCCTGAATAAAAGTTTTTCTATTCTATTCTATTATAGAGGAAAGATTTGTATTTTTGTATGTAACGAATAAACTCAAAAACTACTGGACCGATTTCAAAAAATCTTTCACCACTAGAAAGCTACATTCACCTTGAGTAACATAGGCTATATTTTATCCCCGTATTCCCACGAGAACGGGAACTACGCGGGTGAAACCGCTGGGCGCTGCTAGTCGGTTATATTTTCGGTATAAAATCACCATTTTATTCCAATAGATATCTGACTAAATACTATTTGTAATTTCTAGATATTTAACAAATGCGAACCTGCTGGGGCGGACATGTATGGCCACATCCTAGGTGGTCTCCGACAGCTGAGCGTGAACACAACTTACGACGCTATTATTTATAGCCTATTGATCCAGCCTAAACATACAGTTTATTAAACGCGGTATTCTGTCCATACTTAACATTATAGAAGAATAAGTGGCCTCCCGCGGCAGTCATTAACGAAACCACCACGTTCTATATGACTGGCAACATACGGCCGGCCCACAATTACACACAACATACATATTACCTATGTCTTTGACTAAATCATCCGTTTGTAACGTGCAAAGATAAAACTGTAACTCCTCTAACTTAAGCTAGACTTTATCTAGTCGAGATAGAAGTGGTCGCGACTGTAAATGGTCCTGGTTTCTTAATACCATACAATTGAATGAAGTAAAAAAAGTTTAGCTATGATATAAGTGTGGTGGCGGGTGCTGACGGGCCACTTGTGACAAGATGACGTCGCAGTGCAGTTTGTTCCTGGTTGTCATGGCGACTGTCACCAGCTCGGTGATGGGAACCGCCGAGGTGATGAGCCATGTCACCGCGCATTTTGGAAAGGCGCTTGAAGAGTGCAGGGAAGAGGTAAGCGCCATTCATGTTTTATATTCACTCCTTGGATTAAATTTGAATGGATTCTGTTCCAAAGTCGTATCTACTAATTCAAGGGTTACATGCCGATGTATCACTTTATGTTTTAGTTGAAGACTGGTCTCATTCTTAATCCAGCTAAATATTATTACTAGCGACCCGCCCACGCATCGCACGGGTGCAATGTAAATACTAATGTTTCCTCTACTATAATATGCATGTATCTATCTAAATAATATATAACTCAAGAGTGACTGACTGACTGACATAGTGATCTATCAACGCACAGCCCAAACCACTGAACGGATCGGGCTGAAATTTGGCATGCAGGTAGACGTTATGACGTAGGCATCCGCTAAGAAAGGATTTTGATTAATTCTACCCCCAAGGGGATAAAATAGGGGATGAAAGTTTGTATGAAACTTTGTCTATTTTAAACCGATCGGGTTGAGAGTTTCAAAATCGGGGGTAAAGTAACTATTCCACGCGGACGAAGTCGCGGGCAGAAGCTAGTTATACATATAAACCTAACTCTTCAATCACTCTATCTATTAAAAAAAAACGCATCAAAATCTGTTGCGAAGTTTTAAAGATTTAAGCATACATAGGGATATAGGGACAGAGAGAGCGACTTTGCTTTATACTATGTAGTGATTATATTCCAATCTTGTCCGTGCACAAATCACGGATTAAAAGAACTTGAAACAGTATCACAACGAACCGCCACCTAATTTCCAAGCACTTCTTCTACAGTCAGGGTTGTCAGCGGAGGTCCTGGAGGAGTTCCAGCACTTCTGGCGCGAGGACTTCGAGGTGGTGCACCGCGAGCTGGGCTGCGCCATCATCTGCATGTCCAACAAGTTCTCGCTGCTGCAGGACGACAGCAGGATGCACCACAGCAACATGCACGACTACGTCAAGAGCTTCCCTAACGGTTAGATCGTCTTTAATGGTATCTCTGGTTTGGTCAGACCGTGAACTTCAAACTGGTTAGTTGATCTCTTGTGAAAAGTCTCTTGGGTTTCATCTTTTTTTTTTTAATGGGAAATCGCCAAAACAATTCTTCCCGCTCTGCCCCTTTTTTTTGGATGGGAAATCATCAAATGACTTCAGGAGGGAGTCTTGAGTCAGAGAGGGACTTCAGGGAGTGTCAGAATCTTACTGATTAAAACCTTTGCGTTCCAGGGCCGCGGTGACTCTTTCGAACAATTCCGTAATCCTGGATTGTACTTAGGTACTCCTATCGATTCAATAGCGTGGCTTTCTTGCATGCCATTTTTTAACAGTCGAGGAATAAGTCATACGTCTGTAGATATTATCAAAAATAATAGTCGGTCTACCTATAACACACCTTGAATTTTATGTTAACAATGATAACACGCAAAAATACATCTAGTAAATGACAATTCTTGTCTTTTTTAAATCAACAGCGATGATGCTTTGAAGCATTCGTACCTGGAACAGTTACTTATTCTTTTAGTTTGAAAAATTGCAATTCCCTTCATGTTTTTCCGATTTACTTGGACTGCTGCTGGTGAATTATTGTGGTTGTAGACGTTATTTAGTGGCCCTGTGTGCATGCGACTGAAACAAAGGTCACGCGATCCAATCTGTCCGCCATATTGTTTTTTGCTGAATTTATCACGAAACTACCCGCAAAGTTGAAAACTAATGTTCCAAGTAAAGGGTTAGATGAGACTTGACTGTACAGGTAGCTAAAATTTACAGACTAGTCAACCTATCAAACATGTAGAAAAATTTAAAGCATCCAGAGGCTTTACTTAAGTGAGTTTCTTTCGGTGGCAACATGGCGAAGGTGATTGTTAGAACGTGAAAATGTATCGGTTTGACAAATGCGACCGGAATGTCAAGTGTTCTATCCCTTATATTCTAGCAATTCGCCAATCGCATTCGCCGAAAGTATGGCACTTTGTATAGTGCCTAAACTGTGATTATTTTATTTGTCAAGCGCAATCAAATCCATGGCAGTAAGTAGCGATACTCTTAGGTAACACTATCGCGATATTGTCGTTGTTAAATGAGTCTTCATATGTTACTAATAGGGACTATTCTTCAGAAAAGTACCTGGATAATTATGAGGCTGATAATTTTACTAGGTCATGCTTACGCTGCAGAATGATCGCCAAAACTAGCTTGACTTCACCTGAGATGTTGTTTTGTAATGTGCAAATTGTTTCAACTTTTGATCGAGTCTTTAATTGATGAATGAAAAAATATGATTCTATTTAGCCCGCCAGTTAGATCGGCGAAAAGTATTGGATACATACATATTTTTGCTTTATCAAATCTATAAAAATTAACGAGATAAAAGCATCAAAGAACAGGTGGGGGATCGTGACTTCACGTCGTGGTATAAGTTGTACGAGTAGTGACGTCACACGAGTATTCAACGCACTGCATCGTATTCGTCTTTTATTCACGTAAAAAAAAAGAAAAAATACGTTTCCAATATTTTTTGGAAATCTACATGATGGTATATAATTATATTTTTAGCCAACTAACCTATTCCTGTGAACGGTTTGGTCGAGTTGAATGGTTGATTAGGGTTTGAGTGAATGATTCCCGACAAAATTACTCATTCGTTACATCATTATTCGACTTTCGTCGAATTCGTTTATCGGGCTTCATCTAGCTTAAAATGACCAAAAATATTTGACGTGTAAAAGTGTTATGTTTAACCTACTTAAAAAATAAATATAATTTATTACTGATACACAGGTGAAGTCCTCTCCGCGAAAATGGTGGAGTTGATCCACAACTGTGAGAAGGAATACGACAGTATATCAGACGAATGTGACCGCGTCGTGAAAGTCGCCGCTTGTTTCAAAGTCCAAGCCAAAGCCTCCGGCATCGCCCCCGAAGTCGCCATGATAGAAGCCGTCATGGAGAAGTACTGATGAAGACGATGATGTGATAACCCAGCGATATTTGGACAATGGACTGCTTTTTTTTAGTAATAGTCACGCATGATCAAAAAAGTACAAAAAAAATAGAGTTGTTTTTTTAGTTTATTATATTTTTTTGTGATATATTTTTTTGTGTGTTTTTTTTTCTTAATCCTTGAAGTTTCTTGCTGAAATTATTGGTTAAATAAAAATCTTTGGTACTGAAAACTCGTGTGAAGCTGTAGTTCAAACCTGTCCTGTGGTTTTAAAATTGACTGAGAATGAACTGCAAGTAAGAAATACGGGTTTTTGTTGCTTTGATATTAGCGCACACACGCAGTAAACTGAAGCGAAATGAAACTATTAACACCCATACATGTTTTAAATAACCACTATTTTATTCAAGGAGGTGGTAGTTTTGACTCTTTTTATCGATATATGGATAAAGTTAAGCTTTTCTCACCACTATAACACAAATAGGCTATCAATTCAAAGGTCAATGCAATTACAACGTTACTAAATACTATTTTTATTTTATTTGGAAAACTTACAGTTCATTACAAGACATGCTTACTAAGTCCAATAAAAGGAAGGCCAGTTACAAGTTTTCACTTATGGTATAACGAACGAATAAAACATTATAGGTAGCTACTTTCACCATATATTCCGTCGCCTGGAGACCGATGTGACTCGGTGCTAATTGCCGTCACCCTGTCAGCATAATCAGCCTTTTTTAACGTTCCCACAGCTGGGACACAGGCCTCCTCTCCAGGAGAGGGAATGGGCCGTAATCCACCACGCGGGCCCAGTGCGGGTTGGTGAATGTCGCATGTCTTCGAATTTTTAGTTCTAGGACATGCCGGTTTCCTCTCGATGTTTTCCTTCACCGTTTTGAGAGCAGTGGTGATGAAATTAATTACAGAAAGTAATGCGCCTGGCTGGGTTTGAACCCGCGACATACAAATCGTAAGTCGGGGCTGTTACCAGTCGGCCACCACTGTACCCTGTCAGCGGGGTGATGTGATTGTGGAACGCGGATCGTTGAGACCCGGTCTGGGATTTTAGTGTTGCCATATACAACACGAAGTTTAAATAAATAACCAATATTAATACTTACATGGAGCCACAGCAGATGCAGATATAAATATAAATATGTCACCGGAAAATGGCAAACCGCGTAAGATTATAAACTATCTTTAGAGGTTGTAAACTCTCGATACCTTGTCAACTAAACAGTCATTTAGTTGACAATTTACAATCTCTCTAGATATTTTATAATTTTACGCATTTTTTAAATGTCCGGGGGGATATACATACATACATACATGTATATAACGTGCATGCAAAATAAAAAATCAGTCTTAACACAAAAAAAATAGTATTTACCTCATCTAAAAATTCTAACTCTTTCTGGCAAACTAACGGTCGGATACGTTATTGTGTTCTGCAGTGAAAGGTTTTTGTAGTTTCAAGTAAAAAACATTAAATAATACACGACACTTTATTTTCTTAAACTAATTTAACAAAACTGGGTAGATTCGGAACCGACATCTCTTTATTTCGACATCTCTCTAACACTTACGTAGTAACTATTTAGTAATCTGTGCTAACACTTTCTTCCGCACCAGAAGATGAAAGTGCCGCCACCTAGCGTACAAATACAAAACTAAATAAGAGTTGCGTGCTAATTTATGAAGCCATAAATGAACTGAAGTGATGGATGCTAGGGTTGCGGAATTTGTTCGAAAGAGTCGCCGCAACCCTGGAACGCAAAGGGCATTGCGAAGAACACGGTTATCAGTAAGAGTCTGACACTCCCTTCCGGCCCGCCCAGAGCGGGAGAAGTCATTTTATGATATCCCATCCAGATAAAAATGTGAAGATGGCGAGATGTACTTACTCGAATCGTACCAAAAAGACTATCGAATATGGTGAGGGAGGCTATTGCCCAACAGTGGGACCAAATAGGCTGGAGAGATAGAAGTAAGCAGTAGATGCTACCAACATTATTACCGACCATGTATATGTAGGCGGGCGCATTATATGATGCCTTGATGACAATTCACTTAATGCACGATTTTGATTACAGTTGAAATCATTGTTTGTTCATGGCTCTATTCCAAATATTTCCTTGTTGTCTTTAAGGTCAGACGATAAATATATCACATTGTTTGAAGTGAGGAAGATTATGTTTTTGTGTTTTAATGTATAGCTTTTTTTTTGTTTACTATTTTTGTCTGTTTTCTTGAGTCCGAAATAAACATTTTTCTTTCTTATTATATTTCTTAAGTAAACATTGTGTTTTATACAGACATTTAGATACAACATATGAAAATATCCACTGGCTATGGGTTAATTTGAATGGAATTAAAAAATTACAATGCCCCTGCATTGTACAATACAATTTTATACATGTTTTATAAAAATCCCTGAACAATTTTGGGGAGTTACAAACATACAAATCCATATAACTAGTAATGACACCTATTTATATTAAACAAATATAAAAGGTTATGTCAATGCCATAAGGAAGATTGAATAAAAGATTTATGTCCTCTCCTTTAGTCAACCTCATGATAGTTGCATTATCAGTTACGTGACTGGTATGTAATGTTATTACACATTTATCTCTTTAAATATGTAGGTGTTAAAAAGTAACAAATCAATATAACAGCAACATAATTCATAGAGCCTGTTCTTCTTCCACCATTTCTTTTAACTTCAACAGTTCAAATTGTCCAGTTCCTTTAGTTTCTGTGCGCACCATTTCGTCTAAGACTCTGAAGTTACCAGGGTCAATCAAGCAGATAATATTTGCTGTGCCAGAATCCCAGTTCTCTTCTTCAACACTCATAGCAAGTTAAGTGCTATTGGGTTGCAGAGATCACAACTAATTTTATTTTAAAGCAATTTAAGAACGTTGTGCATGAGAGAAGCTATGAATTAATGACATGCACAAGAACCTGGTACCTACACAGTTAGTTGTTTTATCAGCGAAACTGTTACAAAGATCTTTCAAATTTACGAGTATGTTTTTGGTGCTTTGACAGATTTTCAGGTACGCCTACAACAAATACTCAACTGCTAATATTAATTCGGATATCAGCCTATCTGTGTATTATGCAATGTTTGTAATCAACCTACTTTTGGTTTACTGCACTGTGGTAGAAAAACGTTATACCACATAATGTTTAAATTATTGATTTCAACACCTCTATGCATAATCATAAGCATAATCAGCTTTTTAATGTTCCCACTGCTGGGACACAGGCCTCCTCTCTAGGAGAGGGAATGGGCCGTGATCCACCACATGAGCCCAGTGCGGGTTGCTGAATGTCACATGTCTTCGAATTTTTAGTTCTAGGACATGCCGGTTTCTTCACGATGTTTTCCTTCACCGTTTTGAGAGCAGTGCAGCTCTATGAATGAAATTAATTTAGATACCCATATCGACCAGGCTCATAAGTGCTCAATCATGAGAGTGCAAATAACAGCTTACAGACAGCATGCCATTTGGATTCCATGAATGAATCTACTACACTAATTAAAGCACATCTAATCAAACCGAGGCCCTCATTATCATGTCGCCGCAATTAACGAAGTAATTAAGCGAGGATATAAGCTTGCTCATCTACTGCTCCGTCACAATGGCGCTCCATCGATCGCCCACCATGTCGTTACGCCTGGCGCTGGTGGCGATCGCCAGTCTATTCATCACTGTAGAATGCTCTCAAGAAGTCATGAAGAACTTGTCCTTGAACTTCGCTAAGCCTTTGGAAGACTGTAAAAAGGAGGTGAGCTTATACATTTTTTGTTTATTAATAAATACTTCCCGCATTAGACCAAGATCTTCAAACGCTGCATACTTTCTCAGACATCTCATCACTCAAAATATTGCTCATTATGCTATGCGGTTTGGATGTAATAACTGTCAGGTCCCCATAACTTTAAATTACCTTCATTCTCTCGTATCGTGCAACGCGTTTTATACTTCAATTCTTCCTCTCTATCTACATCACAATAAATGTCTGATTTCTCGTACATTCGCAAATAGTTCCAGCGCAATTATTCTTTGCTCCTGAATTATTGTAGATGGATCTCCCCGACTCAGTGGCCACAGACTTCTACAACTTCTGGAAGGAGGGCTATGAGTTCACGAATAGACAAACCGGCTGCGCCATCCTCTGCCTCTCATCTAAGCTGGAACTGCTGGATCAGGAGTTAAAGCTGCATCATGGGAAGGCACAAGAGTTTGCGAAAAAACATGGCGCTGGTGAGCGATTATTTCTAATGTTTAGCGTCATATTTTGTATTGGTACATTTTCAGCCTCTCGTCATGTGTAAAACGATTTCCTTGTATCTTTTAGAGCAGTCTCATAATTAAGTAAATCACAGTAGTTTTATCTGCGGGTTTTTAGAGAATCAGCTCTATATCGTATGCAAACGTTTTGTAGAAGTGTCTAGATAGTTCGTTCTTACCCAAAAGGGGACGCTTTCCAAAATTAAAATGTGAGTCAGCGACATTTCCGAACGGTCGAAGCGGAAAATTGTAAAGAAAGTGTAATGTCACGCAAAATTTATTGGAAAATGTCTCAGCTTTATACCGTTACGAATTGAGACACCAGAGCAGTATTGTATACATGTGTGAACATTTAATATTATGGTCTCTTTTTTTGCGATTGCTTTTCATTATTTTTTTAGTTATAACAGCAACTAGCGACTGACAAACTTATGATGTCGTGTCTTCTCCATATTCACTGTCTATCACTTTACCCTCATGTAGACTCGGTATAACATCTTGTTTGCCTTCAAAACCTCCTCAGACGAAGCCATGGCAAAGCAGTTGGTAGACCTGATCCATGGCTGCGCGGAGTCGACTCCCGCCGTGGCGGACGACCCCTGCATGACGACGCTCAACGTTGCCATGTGCTTCAAGAACAAGATCCACGAGCTCAACTGGGCGCCCAGCATGGATCTCATCGTCGGAGAGGTCTTGGCTGAAGTCTAGAACAGATTTCTGATATTTGATTCTTTCTTCATGTAGTTACAATATTGAGTGTTACATTTCTCTATAATTATTGCATATTTCATTAACACAGTGAGCGATAATTCCCTGAATGTGTGATGCTTAAATCGTCACTTGATTTGGCTTTTTCGTCTTAAAGAGTTTATTTAATTTAAAACATCTCTATCAGGTTGATATCTTCCAATGCTCTAGAAAGACCGTCAAAATGTGTTAGTCTTTTGTTTCATGTTAAATCATTTTATTTGTATCCTGTCGACCCGGCTTGTTGTATGGACCGCAATTAGTATTAAGTAGTGCGTGTGATGAATTTCCTGCCTCGCCAGTTTGTCTCGAAGGGGGTGGGTAGTTGTGTAAGCTGCAAGCACTTTGATGTAATATTATAATAAATGTTTCTACATCAATAAGTTTTGTTTTATTTAAATCGCGCTTATTACTTATGTAACTTATACATAGTACATCAAGTAATTGGGATTTCACAATGTCAAAGGGATACGTGTTAACTAACTTAATTTAACTAAAACAGAAAAGGTGCCGAGAGCGGAGGGGGTCAAAGAAAGGAAGGGGTTCATCTTCCTTTTTCATAATGCTTACATTGTATGTTCTTTCGTGACCTTGATCTTCAAATTCTCAAATAACTATAGGTATGAACAGCTATATAAATTGGATTAAACACAAAACGAATCCAAAATTCGTTTATTCAATACATCTACATCTCAAACACAAATCCAATTACAGAAGTTATTAATCTGACACGTTATTTCAATTTCTTCACCGTTGATAACATTGCTGCTACAATTTTCAGAAGTAACACCAATGATTGAACAGTCGTTAACATGATGAAGGAAATTATAATATTTTTTTCTTTGATTTTGATAAGTGAGGCTAAAGACGAGACATCTGTGATGCGTGTTCTCAGCGCCAATCTTGGTGAGATGGTCTTAGAGTGTCAGACGGAGGTAAGTTTTGAGATAAGTCACGTGGATAAGACTAACATGTTTTTATTGAGCTGAAAATAGAAGGAACCACATCAAGCTGAATAGTGTAGCAGGCTATCTGCCTGAGTCCACTAGCTATGGTATCAGCAAGCAGTCAGTCGACTTCACTTCAGCAGAGGGTTGGACTTTTTCTGCAAAAAATCAGCATTGTCCCATTGAAAGGCAACGTTGCCATTGCAATGGATACTTTTCCAATTCCGACTCATCAACCATAAACACGTTTTTGACAAGTTTTTCCTCTAGTCAAATGACCACATTCAAAATGCTATTCAAATCACATTAAGCTAGGTAACAAGGGCAGGTTGTTTCCTGTTTAGAAGAAGTGGCAGCAACTTAAACCTTTACTCTTTAAAAAAAAATCGTGTTACAATGTTACCATATCACAAATAATACAGTATGAGAGGACAGTGTATACAGCTACGTTAGCTGCACTGATCCATTTTAATGAGATCTATACCCCATTCACGATAAGATAAGACATTAAAATACATCTTTTTTACAGTCTGTTCAAACGATTTTGACTTCTATTGCGTTAGTGGCATGACAACTGGCAGCTGCAGTAAACAGTTGGTATTGTAATCACGTTTTCGCTTTTAATGCCATCCTTATGCCTACGGAATAGAAGCAAAAATCGGTTGAACGGACTGTAAACGGTTTTGTTTGAATGTCTAGTCTTATTGTGAATGGAGTATAGGTACATATTTTTCAAAGAGCTGTTTGCAAAGAAAACGGGACCCTATAGGGTGCCTTTTAGGATTGCGGAATTAGTTCGAAAGACTCACCGCGGCCTGGGCACATAAAAGGCACTGGAAGGAACACTGGTGGGTTTTACTCACATATTATTTTAAGTTTTTATTTTTTATTTTGTATACCTAATTTTGTAAAACATTTATTTGAAAAGAGTACCTATGGAGTTTCTTGTCCGTTCTTCTCCATAAGAATCTACTTTTGCAAATGGACGCTAGAGTCACTTCATTATGTTAACTTTTAATGATGACGTTTGAAAGTGTCGTTTAATCGCCTAATTTAAATAAACGTTTTGACTTTGACTTTGACTCAGTGAGTAAGAGTAGACAATCTCTTCCACTCCACCCAGAGCTGAAATAGTCATTTGATGATTTCCCATCCAGAAAAAACAGGTACATATTTTAGCAGTGTATTTTTATTTGCACCTTCGTTACTAATCCTTTTCTAATTTCATATAATATTAAGACAAAACGACAGCTGATATTATCTAAGTATCTGTAACCTGAACCATAATCATCAACGTCTACAGTTAGAATTCAAACCTGAAGTAATTGAAGATCTATTGGACTTCTGGAATGAGAAGAACAACCTGACAAGCGAGGACCTGGGCTGTGCTCTGGTCTGCGTCTTTGAGAAGAATGAGTTCCTGAATGAAGACGGCACTCAGGTGCAGCAAGATAAAGTGTTTTTGTTCTACAAGGGGATCGGCGCTGGTAACGTTGCTTTTGTCTCCATTGATTGGTATACTTTAGTTAAATTTGAAAATGAAAATAAAATATCTAGTTTTAATTTCCGCGAATATGTGCGCGACTCGCAAACAACGCAACTCAACGGTCGGCGAGTCAACACGTCCCCTGAGGATGCCTCGTGGAGAGGCGAAACACGTGTCGGTATTGGTGTTGGGTTTTGCTTTGCCCTCCTGCATGTGCATATTATCCTTGCTTTTGCCTTGTAATCTTGCATGTGCATAATATAGCGGGCGGGGGAGGTGCATACCTGCAACCCACACATATTCGCGGAAATTAAAACTAGATATTTTATTTTCATTTTCAAATTTAAAATGAATTTCCGCAAAGTAACGCCTGACTCAATCAATTTTATACTTTAGTTAGTTATTCTTCAAGACTTGATGGATGTAGATTGGTCGTATCGTATTCACTGGGTATCCAACAATGTCCAACGAGTCCTGTCACCGTTTTCATGTTAAAACTGACGATGCTCCAATATAAACTAGTTTTACCAGGCAAGTTGTGATTTGGACTTAACAAATTGACAAAGATACTTCCGATACGTATCCATAGATAGATACAATATACATAGGAACTAATTTTTTCACGTAAACAAAAAAAGACGAAGACGATACAGTGTGTTGAAAACTCGTGTGGCGTCACTACGTGCTACAATTTTTACCACGACATCACGTCACTAGTCCTCCTGATTCTTTCATTCTTTATATCTTCTTCAGTTTTATTGATTTGATAAACAAAAAATACGCGTCCAATATTTTTCGATAATCTAACTGACGGAATAATAGAATCATGTTTTTAACTCGAGATACATCTCTATTGTGTTAAGACTAGTCTCAAGAGAGTCCACATTCTATCAGCGATAGCGAATGCTATCAAACATCTTGAAACATCTGTTTGCCATCTTTCAGACGACTTGTTGGCGAACCATCTGGTAGAGCTGTTCATACTGTGCAGGAAACAGACGCGTTCCATCAAGAGCTTCTGCGACAGTGCCTTGGAAATGGCCAAATGCTACCGCTATGGCGTCTTCATGATGCACTGGAACCCAGAACGCTTCTACTGGAAGCAAACCAAGCGTCCTGGGAAGATTTGTGAGGAACCAATTTGTAACAGTATCAGTGAAACGGAACTTTTCAAAAAACTTGCTAGAACTTGTTAAAAATAAATGTACGAAATACTTTTTAGGTGTTGTCATTTTACTTGGGTTAATGGTTGAGAACAGAGCTAAATATGGATCTGAATTGTCTTTACCTGAACACTTTTGATTACAAGCAGTATAGCCAGAAACCGAAGTAACACCATTCTTGAAGATATAATATGTCCTCCTTTATCACAGCTGTACTTCTAACTCTCCTGTCTACGATTAAGAGCTATCTATCATATAACGCCTATTTATAAAAACGACTGCTTAAATTGTTCACTGGATTAAATTGAGCACATAGCGCATGCTCACGAACAAAAGACTACCGAGAAATTACTTGACCGCGCTAACTTTGTAATAACCCGTCATTTGACACCAGGCACGAAACCACCTCATCATCAAACCACTAATTAAGTGGTGTCAATAATTAAACTCGATCAGTAACAGAACCACCACTTACTGGTTACTATAAAAGACAAAGTAACACTACACTCATGGATAAACTTTGTAAAAAATGGGGAGAAACAACGTCTTTGTCGTGGTTGTGATGATGGTCATTGGAGTAAGAGAGATAACATCTTCGAAGGATGCTATGAAGTACATCACTTCAGGATTCGTTAAGGTTTTGGAAGAGTGCAAGCATGAGGTAAGCGCCCCATTGAAATATACTATGAAATTCGAGGAGATGGAAGAAGGCTTAATGCCACAACAGGCCCATCGATTGATCACGCACAGAATTTGAGTCAGCTCTCAGAATTCTTCCATAATCTCTCGCTGCTTCCAATTCTTCCAGCTGAACATGAACGACCAGATCCTAGCGGACCTGTTCCACTACTGGAAGCTGGACTACACGCTGCTGAGTCGTGACACCGGCTGCGCCATCATCTGCATGAGCAAGAAGCTGGACCTGCTGGACGCCAATGGGAGGATGCACCATGGAAATGCGCAGGAGTTCGCAATGAAACATGGCGCTGGTTCGTTAAATAGAAAATTATTACACCCCCTCTTAAATGGTTATGAGCTTTTTCAATTAATCGTTTAAGCCTATCGCTGTACCTGCTGGTAAAAGTCCTACTTTTTTAAACAGCGTCTTAATTTTCTGTTTGTCTTCTCCATAAAAATGGTTAACGTTGCAAATTGACCTGTTCGTGTCCCAGATTCATGACAAATCCATAGGTACCACTTAGAAATGCAAAAGTGATTCTGTCTATTCCTTATATCTTCTTTTCACGTCTCTAACGCCTCAGAGAATTTTGATGAACTTTGCTCACGGGTGATCCATGTCCTGAAATGGGACATAGGATATTTTTCACCCCAGGAGCTTGTTCTCTGAACCACTGGCAGAAAATAGTTAGTTATAACTAAACTGCAGTTTTATTATAATTCAGCTAAAGTCTAACTTTAGGAGAGGAAGTAGCATCAAAGATAGTAACGATAATCCACGAGTGCGAGAAGAAGTTCGAGCGCGACGACGACGAGTGCCTGCGCGTGCTGGAGGTGGCCAAGTGCTTCCGCAGCGGCATCCACGAACTGGACTGGCAGCCCAAGGTCGAGGTCATCGTCAGCGAGGTGCTCACTGAGATGTAGGGAATAAACCTGCACGACAGCAAGTTGTTTTATTTCTGAGTCTTCTGTGACTGAATATAGTGAATCTGCTTGAACGCAAATCTATTTATAATCATTGATAGTCTCGCATTTTAACCATTATCTGGCCTGATAGAAAGTGATGATATGGTCAACGTTGCACCACGCTAGCCTAGATGTAACCTATTCACCCTTGACTTAAATTTTCTTATCAAGTGACATTTTGTGAGTGTTAGCGTGGCAAAGATGTATCTCAGAACGTCAAATCTTGGCCTTATATTTTGGCACTTCAACAGTCGCATTCGCTGACAGAACAGCACTTTCTCTAGACCCTTTTTTTTTAATGGGAAGTCGGTAAATGACTCCTCCCACTCTGGGCGGAGCGGAAGGGAGTGTCAGACTCTTACTGACTAAAACCCACCCGTGATCCTTCTTGTGCCCTTTGCTAGCAGGCACTGACCCTGTGGGGCCCCGTCTCTTAGCTGACGGCTCTTTGCGTTGCGCGTGGAACACGACGCGCCTTCGAATCGGGCCTGGTTGCTATCGGACGGCGAGGTACCCCATAGCTCGCCATCCGCAGGCCCGCGCCTACGGGGGCCGGGAATCGCCCTGCGTTTCCCGACGCCCGGGGCGTCTTCTTCTGTTGCGGCGGCTGGGGCGTGAGGTTTCCCTCTCTCTTGTCTAGACCCTCAGGCAGGTTGCAGATTCAAAGCAAATTCATTTATTTTGTTCACTAACCAATACCACTGTAAGTGATTGGACATGTGTAAAATAATGTCAAAGAACCACTTTGTTCATACAATGAATACTCCAACCAAGTGTCGAATAAGTGTTGAGAATATACGAGTACAAAGCAGAATCTGCCGTTTATAACTCCTTAGAAGGCGTTCAGTTAACCTTTCTCTTGTACATCGCCTTATACTTACAGTGTAATGGAAATGAATGTGATCGGTGGAGTGTTGACCATAATATAATGTAACGCGGTAAAGCAAAATATGATTTCACTTTTCATAAATACTGGTTTTCGCTTTTATGTTGGTGTTTTCGTAACATTACCAAGTTTTTCTTTATAAAAATATGTATTTAAATGGTGATGAATTGATGATATTGTCATTCGTATCGAGTCATGCCTTTATTTGAAATTGAATATTCATCCAGATTATCTCTCCTGTATTCTAATATTATTGTAATTTTGGCTTTCTTTGATTTTAGCTACAAGTAAATTTTTCACATTATGATTTATCAACATAGCAGAGGCTGTAACTGTCAGCATTACAAAAGGCTACTAGGAACAACACGAATGTGTCAAGTTGTGTTTAAGTTCTACCTCCGAACACTATAACGCTCTTAGCAGCTTCACAGTCTACAGCCACATTGCTTAACCTCCCATCAGCCCTAAACAATTGCCCCATCCACGTAAATCGCTTCACACGGGTAACCAGCGCCACGTGAGAAGCGCTTGGTTAATTGCGCCATAACTCGGCTCTATCGCCGCCATTACGCGACAGCACAATCGCGGCGTGCGCTTGCGCAGCATGCACTACCACTGGCTCGGGAATTGGGAGTAAATGTAGACAGAAGTATGATGGCAGGAGTAGGACCTGTTGATTGTATTGCGTGAGAAAAGTGTCTCAGAAAGCTTTCAGATATCGATAATGGTGCAAATAAGCAAGCGACAGAGTTATGCGCGAACAAACAGAAAAAAAATACAAACATCGAATTGAGAACCCCATCCTTTTTTAGAAGTCGGTTAAAAAAAAAACATGTCGATTTAAACAAGTGTTTCCTAGTTCTATAAGCAGGTTTTTCGGAATCACTTTGCGCAAATATAGCTGACGCATTATCTCTTGAAAGGGTGGTGCAACTGATTACAAAGGTCTAAAGGAAAATTATTGAACTTGAACCCTTTCAGGCTCTGTGTATCCAGTAATGATCCAATCAATCTATACTAATATTATAAAGATGAGAGAGATGAAGATTTGATTGTTTGTTTGTTTGCATTGAATAGACTCCGAAACTCTTGACTGATTTGAAAAATTCTTTCACTGTTGGGAACCTACACTATTCCCGGGTGACATAGACTATATTTTATCCCCATATTCCCACGGGAACGTAAACTACGCGGGTGTAAATTATAAATACTAATAATGATGCTACTAATGCTAAGATTTATAAATTAATCAAGTGCGCCTTCTGTGTCTCCCTATTCGTTGTCTCCTAAGCTAAGCATGCAGCGTTAATCGAACTCTGATGTAGTGATAACGGCGTGAACAGATTTACTCGGTGTTCAGATAGTTTTGTCCCTACGCTCGCAGACTATAATGCAGCTCTTTGGTCTACTATGGTGTATAAGCTCTTTGAAAGGTTGATGGAGGCGCTTCACCCCGTTAACCGCCTTGATGTAAGCGGGAGGTTCATCAATCAGGGTAATTAATGGCTCATTAAAGATATCAATGTTATCTCTATCCATATATACTAGTACCTAAATAATCTGATAAGTATTCAAATGAGCCACTGATTAATTTTATAAATGGTGTTTCTCTTTGAAGGAAGAAATGAAATGCTTTTATGTACGTGATAACATGTACTTAATAAATAATTGAGTTAACCGATTTTTCTACGACCTTCTACGTCAATTTACCAGATTTAATAGGTAGGTTTGCTAAATATGTTGCTAAACACAAAACTCGAGAACGGCGGAATCTATTTGACGTTTGTTTTTTCAAATATTATTTGGTGTCCGGAGGGTTCTTATAAAGAAAAATAGCACGGAAAACGCCATTTTTGTTTTCCCATACAATCTCTTCAACACACGGGACACTGGTCATTGCCACAGTCCAATAACTTTTGGTAGAACGACGTCTGTGGAGTCAGCTAAACCTTATAAAAAAGCATGAATAAAGACCAATACATAAATCAACGCGTTGTTCTATCTATTTAATAAAAGCCATTCAATTGTAGATACAATTCTGCAATAAAATCGTAGTAATCTCGACCGGTCCCAGGATTCACACACGCATTCCGTTAGCGGGTCCCGTATAAACCAGCTCGACAAACAATACGTGCTCGGCGCAGTTAAATTATTCGAGGCTCCACCTGAGACCGCCGCGTTATTTACTTTTATTGCGGAACCCTAACAGTGGTACATGCTGAATAAATATGCGCAGAAATACCACTACGATGTTATACGAGAATATAACGTTGCAGAAAATGTTTTCATGCATTTCAGATAGTTGTGAGTTGTAGGATTTTTTTTTTGACGTTCTTGAGTAAGAGAGCTGATAAGTGTTTGTATTAAGAGTAGGTATTTAATAACACGTAACAGGAGATATTCCTGAAAGTTGAACCGCTTTACCAGGACTCGTCGAGAAAAATGAGCCGCGGCATTGAACTTGGCGCCTTTTTGGAGGTGGCGACCTCCTCCACTATTCTGCCGTCATAAGCAAAAAGGACGTATCTACACAAAACGAAGTAACTAATTTCAGACCTTAAGTTATTTTCGTAATGTCGGAAATTGGCTACTTCGTTTTGTGTTGTTACAGCCTTTTTTCTTATGACGGCAGTATTATGGTCTTCAGGAGTTGTAACTGAAAGTAGTGTGGTGGACTTTTTCCGTAAACATTTAGAAAAAGTCTTATTTTAATACTGAAAAATAAAAAAGCTGTATCGAACAGGCCCTTATAATTTAATCAGTGAGAAAATTCCCGAGTTCTATTAAAGTGGACCTTTTGTAGTTCCCTCTTTAATGGGAAAGATGTGACTAGAATACGATACTTTTCCTTATTTATAATTTTATTTGTATTTGTCGGCGAATGTTGGTGCTAGTAGCTATCGGTACACGATACGACGCAGGTGCAAGGTTTTATTGTCGATTCATAGGATGTGCTGGCTTATTGAATCTGAGTGTTATGTTTGTTAAGGGGGAGAACTTTATATAATCTGTTCAGTAGTGCAGCAAGATACATTTTTGATCGAGAATTTATATTAAGTTGCAACTTAGTCTCAAATGGAAATTTATGGATTGGAATGGCTATATTCCAGGGCATCAAGTCTGCTATTACAATAGTGTCAGAATGGTCTACCATTGATTTCATACTGGTTGATTTTTACTATTTTGGTAATCTATTAATATAAAAGCGTTACTATGACTTTCCAATCAGTCAACCACTGACATTCCATTGAAACAAATGGCATAGAATGGTAATCTCGTACATAATGACAAATGAATGACAGGTGTATGCAATCATCTTCTAAAATTTAGACACTTCCTTTGATGAGTGACATACCATTAGAACGTCATTGTGCAGTCATTGCTTCTGATAGCTCGGTTATCAAAAAGTATTACAAGACCATTGACCGACCAATGATCGACCATTACGAATTTCGCAGATTACGTACTTTTAGCAAAAAGAGAATGGGATCATTGGAATGACAAATTTATAAAAATAGCAGACTTGGGGCCCTGACTACTGTATTCAAGTTTCTATTTTGTATATTTGTTGTAATTTCTGACGGTCTCGACAACTTTGGGAAAAGGTGTTCGTTTCTCTAGTACGTAAATATAATGAAGATATTTTTGTCACCCGCAAGTACATGGAAGATCATAGCAAACCAAGTTATCCCATGCCAACATTGTGTTTCTCAAATCCGATGACATTTATCTCAAGTCCCTGGTCAATAAATATGTCTGTGTAAATCTCCCTTGAGTCGAGATTTATTTCTCGTTGTTCTCAGCAGCACAGCAAACATCAGAAGTTATTGGAGGCACTGATAGCTTTACGGTGTAAAACATCGACCGTGACGGATTGCCCACTGTTGGGCTAGGGACAATAGGACATTGGGATAGTGATATCTGGCAGTTTATTGAGGTAACTTTACTGAAATGTCATTCGAAACACGAAATGACACAATACTGGTATTCCTAAGGGATGCATTTTTCCATATAGGTAAATTAAATAATGCGTGTTAAACTGTTAACGACGACTTTTTTTCGGTGATTATGTTTTGGAATAAATTAGTCGTAACACATTTTTACTCAGTGAACCAAAACATTGTATATTTGGTAGTCTATATTATCTATACTAAAATTATAAAGAGGAAAGATTTGTATTTTTGTATGTAACGAATAAACTCAAAAACTACTTCACAGATTTCAAAAATTCTTACACAATTAGAAAGCTAAATTCACCCTGAGTGACATAGGCTATATTTTATCCCCGTATTCCCACGAGAACGGAAACTACGCGGGTAAAACCGCGGGGCGCTGCTAGTCTCTTATAAATATAATCTTCTATACTTATAATAAATCTGTAGGGAGGTCAATTCTGTACAGGTAATATATTTTCAAAATAACTATCAGGGGGTGATTAGTGATCGATACTGGTGCCAAAAATGCAATCAGTAAAATTTTTGTCTGTCTGTCTGTCTGTCTGTCTGTCTGTATGTTCTTTATAGAAACAAAAACTACTTGACCGATTTTAACGAAACTTGGTGCAATTATTCTTCATACTCCTGGGCAGGTTATAGTATACTTTTCATCACGCTACAATCAATAGGAGCAGAGCAGTGAAGGGAAATGTTAGGAAAACGGGAGAAGTTACTCCATTTTTTAAGCTTCCGTCGCGTGTGTAGCCTTAATGGTTAAAGTTACATAGAAATAATGTGTGACGGAAATGTTCTACATAAAATTATCTAAAAAATATCCCGGAACAGCATATGTCTATCTTTTATGGTTGACTCACAATAACACGTGTAACTCCCGATAGCTTAGCAGTTCGGAGCTTTTTGATTATATCTGTTTACTCTTACGTTTATAATACTCTCACTCATCCCTAATTAAAAAAAGTTAACATTATTACCTATTCAATAAAAAAAGAATCATAGAAATCGGTATAGAAACACCAAACTTATACATGAATACAATAATAAGCCATCGCGCCGTCGCGCTTAAATACTGAATCATGCTGTAAGATGTTATTGTGATTATTTTTGTGTAACTTTTGTTGCTATTTTATAAAATAGGTACTTATTAGTTTAATAGTTTCAATTTTATTTCATTTTAGGTGAAGTAGTAGTAGAAGTAGGAGCATAGATTTTTAGATACCGATAGGTTAGTTTTGGCTAATTTATGCTCTGTTTTTTTAGTATTTAGTAGGTAAAAGCGTAGATACTTTTATTAATTAGTAGTTATTTTATTAATTAGTTATACGTAGTTATAGGTATTTATTTTTAAGTGAAGTAGGTATAGGTTATTATAACAGGCATTTCAGCTTTACTTCCATTTCTTTTTTTGTTGTAAGTTGTACATATTTCAAACACACATAGTGATCTATCAACGCACAGCCCAAACCACTGAACGGATCGGGCTGAAATTTGGCATGCAGCTAGATGTTATGACGTAGGCATCCGCTAAGAAAGGATTTTGATTAATTCTACCCCCAAGGGGATAAAATAGGGGATGAACGTTTGTATGAAACTTTGTCAATTTTAAACCGATCGGGCTGAGAGTTTCAAAATCGGGGGTAAAGTAACTATTCCACGCGGACGAAGTCGCTGGCAGAAGCTAGTGAATCAATAAAAGAGAACCAATTCTTACACCATTTTAATAAATAGCTAGAGAACAAGAGTAAACAGACGAGAGATACGTTAGTACTTTATTATAAAATTATTAAGAAAACACCTTCACCGTTCGAGGAACTTTTCAGATTGCATTTTTGTGATGTTCACCGTTAGTTCCAGTTTGTAGTGTTTAGTACGTATGTCTTTATTATTTTGATCTAAGATTAAATAAAGAGCTGTTTGTTGAAATGAAGCCCATTAGCATCGAATAATCATTTCAGCCGACTACTCCAAATCTCAAGGTTTCTCTCATTCGTAACCGTTTTGAAAACACCACTGTAGTTAATCTTCATTATTTCCTAACTTTTATATTCTCTTCTTCCTCTTTTACTTCCACGTTCCTCCTTTTACCTCCTGCTTCCTTTCTAACATGTTCCATCCCCATTTACCACCGACTACCGCTAGATATGCCATTGTCGAAGCTTGACAATAAACCAAGTATGTCAGTGACACAGAAATTGACGTCCCGGGACAATTATGATCATGGCTGTGCGAGGCGAAGCTTGTTTTAACATTTCTCTTATTTTATAACTCTAAATACAGTTGGCGTCATTCCGTGCTCAGCTGGTCTAGCCTGTAAGAATCTCGCCGTGAAAACTTTAGTGAAGTGACTGCTAATTTTTTTTTCTGGATGGGAAATCATCAAATGACTTCTCCCGCTCTGGGCGGAGCGCAAGGGAGTGTCAGACTTTTACTGACTAAAACCCACCCGTGATCCTTCTAGTGTCCTTTGCGTTCCAAGGCCGCGGTGACTCTTTCGAACAAATTCCGCAACCCTAGCAGGGTCACACACAGACGGGGCCCCATAGGGTCAGTAATCCTATGGGGTCCCGTCTTCTTTGCTGACAGCTCTCTGAGGCGCACGTGGGACACGGCGCCTCGTCGACCCGGGCCTGGTTGCTATCGGACGGCGAGCCAAAGTGAGCTGTTTCCTGCATGCTACGGATTGACAGCTCACCTAAGTTTTCACGGCGAGATTACAGAATAAACCAGCTGTGCCAATTCCCTTCCCCTCCCCTCCTCTTCTACACAGCCGTCATGATCTCCTCCATGATGACCTCCATGCTGGGCGCCCACTTGAGCTCGTGAATCTTGGATCGGAAGCACTTAGCCACCTCTAGTACTCGCGAACAGGCGTCTTCCACGCCCTGGTGCGTGTTCTCGCAGTCGTGGATGATGCCCACCAGCTGCTTCGCTAGGTCATCGTCTGCGGAGGAGGGAGTGTGTTAGGTGCAGAGTAATGCTTTCGTTTAGTGTTTTATTTTAGCACTGACCCTTATTTAGCTTAACTTAGCCTAGCTTTTGATCGTGGCGTTGTCCTCGTGAAACGAAAAAATATTTATCCCACAAAGAATATACTCTCATGCAAGCATACTGACATGTGCAAAGTTTCATTCAAATCTGTTCAGCTGTTATGACGTGAAGAGGTAACGAACAGACAGACTGTATTACTAATTTCCTGTTTAACGCTACGTGATCTAGAAACACAATATCAGCGGCCTAAACTTTATACAAGTTGGTTCCTGAACTAAGAAAATGATTTTAACTTGAAACTATCAATTTATTATTTTTGCTTCCTAATCAAAACTCCATCAGAACTCTTAATCTATTTCTTTTATGTTTTCATTGTGTTCTTAATTATTATTTTTATGGGCTGAATGGAAATTAATATGCTACAGTATTAAAATGTGATAATATTTAACTTGGTTTTGTGATAAACTACGTACCAGCTCCATGACTCTTGGCGAAGTCTGCAGCCTTCCCGTGGTGCATCTTCTGGTCCTCGCCAATGAGCTCCAGCTTGTTGGCCATGCACAGCACCAAGCAGCCGAGGTCACGGTTCACCAGCTCGTACTCCTCGCGCCAGAAGTTGAACATGTCTTGCATTATGTGGTCCGCCACGTTCAGCTGGAAGAAGACATGTTTGTGATGAGAAGCTTAATGGTTGAAGTAGTAGAACTGATGGAACTTATCTTGGGAATTAGAGTCTAACACCACCGAAGCATTTATCTTCCACCAGCTACAGCGAAGCGATATTGCTGAGTTTCATTTCAAAAGTTTTATTAATCACAAACAGAATCTTGACTTTTCTTTAGGTAACCTTTTTCGTTTCCACCACGTGTAGATAGTGGTTATTGTCCAATACGACGTTTTTGCAATCTTTGTCAATATCCAACTAAACTGAACAGAATGATGGATGACTGATGCATTGACGATGATAATAAGATCCCAAGGTTACAACTAGGAGGTTGCGGAATTTGTTCGAAAGAGTTACCGCGGCCCTGGAACGCAAAGGGCACATGGAGGAGCACGGGTGGGTTTTAGTCAGTAAAAGTCTGACACTCCCTACCGCTCCACCCAGGGCGGGAGGGGTCATTTGATGATTTCCCATCCAAAAAAAAAAAAAGGTTACAACTAGGTGTCAGTAGCTTTACCTCATTTTTACACTGATCCAAAACCTTCGTGAACCCTGTACTCATCTTGGTAAGCAGCTCCTTGGAGGCCATCGCCGAGCTGGCCGCAAATAACACGCAGACCAAACACGACAGACGCCATTTTGAGTCGGCCATCTTGAATACTACAGTATCGATACTCGTATGATACGATCTGTGTTCGCGATGTCTTTTATAGTGATGCACTGATTAATTAACTTAATGGGTACCTAGTTTAATTAATAGGTAAATGGCAGTTAATTACCGAATGTGCGGTATTGTTTTGTCATGATCGTTTTGTTCAGCGCATGTGATATGTTCATTGCTGTGCAGGGGATGGTGATTAAAAATAATTTGCCAGTCATCGTGACATTGAGCAACTGTGCTGGTTTCATTTACACGACTTTTCTGAGAATTTGTTTGCATTTTGCTAGAAATTTTAATGGTGGTGGTGGCAATCTTAATTTTGATTCTAATAATAATTTTGAAATTAAATTTTGATTCTCATCTCGATTATGATTTAGTGTTTTATTAATGGTTTGTTACTGAATATATTTTCTATCCTGACTACGAGTAAAAACTTTTGTTTATATGTACATATATTTAAGAAACTATTTTTATGAATATAAGTGCTGTTTACGCCTGTAAGTGACTATTTAACCATCAATGAATATCTTATTTTTCCTTATGTTAATGTTTCTAGTGAATTGGTCGTTGGTGTACCTTTCAAATAAAATAAAATTCAAAACTGCATGCACAGTAAGTGGCCGGTCACTGACCGACATAAAAAAGAGGAGTTTCTTAATTCAACTTATTTTTCTTATATTACGGGTCATCAGTTATTTCCATTTAATATCAATCAATACTATCTGACACAGGTATTTTCAATGTCCTCCTGTACCAACATTACAGGTTCATTACGAATGCAGGTGATGCGCGCGCGCAACTTAACGGATGCGCGACGTCCTTGTGTCGATGACCCGCGTGTGCGCAGAAGTTTGTGTATTAATAGCTGTTAGCTATGCACTGGAGGAATGGGTCACAGATTCAACTGATTTGTCCGTGTATGTGATGTACTTGGGCGATTCATTCATGTTTGAAGAGTAGAGTGTAGAGTAAATTTTGCTTTAGAGCTCCATGTGAACATTTTTGTGAGCTCCCCCGCAAATGCTTTTAGTTTTCGATTTGAAAGGATACTCAAACACCTTTATTCTACATGGGAAATCATCAAATGATTTCCACTCTGGGCGCAGCGGAAGGGAGTGTCAGACTCTTACTGACTTAAACCCACCCGTGATCCTTCTAACGCCCGTCGTGTTTCAGGGTCGCGGTAACAGCTGTTTCGAACAAATCCAACACCTACGAGTCCTTTCAGAAGCAAACAGTAAAAGCGCGCCACAACAAACATAAGTTTTGTCTTTGTGATTTAACAGGCATTACTGATGACATTTCTGATTACTCTCATTTTATTAAAGAGACAATCCGTCTACCAATCCCTAATCAATACCTCAGTAACGTCTAAGTAAGGCAAGCATAACATGTGACAGAATTAAATATACATAATTAAAATTAATTAAATAAATAATGCTCAGGTCTGTAACTCCATAAAAGTTATTAATCCTCATACTGGTGATGAGTATCGCTAATTACTCGTGGACGGCGACACGGCTGTGTGTTTAGAGGAGCATTAGCTTGATAGCTGCTGACTCCCCGCTGCGGGGCGCGGTTGCGTTGTCTATGGGTTCTGGGAATCCGTCATGAAACATTCATTGAGTGAGCCCATGAACTTCTCGACTTTTTTGCTATTCCACCAATCCACAGTAAGCGTTTCCAAACGTCTTTTATAATGCGCACAGCAAAGGAGTGGAAGTCTCTGTCTGCGTCTCTCTGTGGAAATATCTTCAAAGTCAGAGTGAATTTGAATAAGCTTCTTCTGGGTCAGCCCACTTCTTCGTCGACTTTGTCTCTGTCAACTCTGACCTAGACTAGATCAAGAGTAAACCCATCATTCAACCATTCAAATTAAAACTTACTGTAGAAGAAAAAGTTCGCATGTTAAGATATTCTGTTAACTAACTAAAAACCAAAAAATTGTCCCACTGTGACTGTAGCTGTCATTGAATCGACATTTTGCCTGACTAGCTACTATGATCGCTAAACTCAAAATTTATTATTTTTTTAACTTTGAAAATGAAAACAAAATATCTAGTTTTAATTTCCGCGAATATTAGTGGGTTGCAGGTATGCACCTCCCTCCCGCCCGCTATATTATGCACATGCAAGATTACTAGGCAAATGCAAGGATTTTAAGCACATGCAGGAAGGCAATGCAAAACCCAACACCATTACCGACACGTGTTTCGCCTCTCCACGAGGCATCCTCAGGGGACGTGTTGACTCGCTGACCGTTGAGTTCAACGGTCAGCGAGTATGGTGTAGTAATGGTGTTGGGTTTTGCATTGCCTTCCTGCATGTGCTTAAAATCCTTGCATTTGCCTAGTAATCTTGCATGTGCATAATATAGCGGGCGGGAGGGAGGTGCATACCTGCAACCCACTAATATTCGCGGAAATTAAAACTAGATATTTTGTTTTCATTTTCAAAGTTAAAATGGATTTCCGCAAAGTAACGCCTGACTCAATCAATTTTATTATTTTTTTCACAGACATGACCAGATATATCGTCTTTGATGTCTGCCTTCCTATAACAAGGACTCACACATCTTCATGAGACAGTGATTAGTCGCAAAGTCAAAACGTTTATTTCAATCAGGCCATTAAACGGCACTTTTGAACGTCATCATTAAAAGTTATCATAATTAAGTGACTCTAGCGTCCATTCGTAAAGGTAGATTCTTATGGAGAAGAACGGACAAGAAACTCCATGACCACTCCTCGCTTCTTGGTAGTCGCGAGCGCACGACACGACTTTCTGTTTATTTCTATCAAGGGATTATCGTACCGTATACAACAACGTAGCCGCTTCCTCCGTAAGTTTGCTTCGCTAATCTGGTCACAAATAACTCTTCATTAGAGCAGCGCCACCGTCTATTAGTCTAAGTATAGCCAGTATGTCTTTATGTTCACATGGCTCATGTTTCAGTAAGCTTATTAAAGCTAGGAATTATTATAATTTACTGGCAGGATAACGACTTCACGCATATCTAAACAATTAACCTGTAGTTTCCTTAGGCTCTGTATATCAGTTTGCCTAGCTTTTTCTCAACTACGTTGGGGGGCTTCCGATCTAACTGGATGCAGCGGAATACCAGTATTTTATAGAACAACTGCATATTTGACCTTAACACTCTATTAACTGGATAATACGCTGCCTCTTGACAAAAACTGTT
This sequence comes from Hecatera dysodea, assembly GCA_905332915.2. Taxonomy (NCBI): domain Eukaryota; kingdom Metazoa; phylum Arthropoda; class Insecta; order Lepidoptera; family Noctuidae; genus Hecatera; species Hecatera dysodea. Next base: position 554,871 of record HG995303.1, read on the forward strand.
GTCAGGTTTATCTGGCATCCAAATACGACAGTCAAAGATGTTTATAATCAGCCTTTTAACGTTCCCACTGCTGGGACACAGGCCTCCTCTCTAGGAGAGGGAATGGGCCGTAATCCACCACGCGGGCCCAGTGCGGGTTGGTGAATGTCACATGTCTACGAATATTTGGTACTAGGACATGCCGGTTTTCTCAAGATTTTTTCCTGCGCCGTTTTGAGAGCAGTGGTAATGAAATCAATTACACAAAGTAATGCGCCTAGCTGGGTTTGAACCCGTGACTTAGAATTCGTAAGTCGGGGTCGTTACCACTCGGCCACCACTGCTCAAAGTTGGACAAATACCAGGCTGGTATATTATCTGTAGCATTACAAACCTCACATCCTACGTTTTGAAATAAATTAAAACAGCTAACTCCACAGGCATTGTGGTCTTGCGGTTCGATTGTAAATAACATCCGCGCATAGAGTTGGTCGCGAACATCTATTACCTCCGTGTACCACAAACCATGAGCGTACGTGTGCCATAGAGCATAGACGCGCATTACACACGATTGATTCCGCAGACTGATTTATCGCCGGTTTTTGGCACAAAAGCTGCGGTTTTAGCTAACGCTGGCAACGTTGGCATGCCAGGATAAATGTGCTGGACAGCTGATCGTATCTAGATCGCATTCCAACAACCTTTTATCTAGGAATGGCGGGGCAGCGTTTGTATTTGTTGTTTTTTTTCTTTATATTTATTGTTCAAAGCATTTTCGTGTCTGACTGTATTTCTATCAAATATTTTTTATATAACAATATTTTTTTCCATTTGTTTCAGGTAAGATTAGAGTAGAATTGAAGCGATAGAGCGTCACAAAGGAAGTATACTTTTCTAGTATATAAATCTGCATAATCTAAAGGTGGACTTATACCTTAATTAACTGTCATTACAGCCGCATGCGTTTGCGTCAGTATAGTATTATAGTCTTTGGTGCATTGTCACAACGATGCGGCTGATTAAGTTTAAGTGCTCATTTTTTACTCTATCTTTTATAGTAATACAATCAAAGTAAGAACTTGCATCTCGTTCCTACTACTTACGTAACTATATTATCCACCTTTTTGGTACGGAATCATCGAGTGACTTCTTCCGCTCTGAATGGAGCGGGAGGGAGAGTCAGATTCTTACTGATTAAAACCTACCCGCTTTCAAAATGTCCTTTGCGTTCCTGGGCCGTGGTTACTCTCTTTCATTCTGCACCCCTGTCAAACCTGTATTATCCACCTACAGTTCTTAATCTAACCTCCTTCAATGAACTCAATCATAGTGAATCCTTTGAATCCTCATCAACGTTTATCGCCGATAAATCCGTAGAATTAGCGACATAACGCTGTCCACCTGGTGATGCGCCGGGGTTAATCCCTTGAGATCCCGGCAGTCCCGCGCTGAATCCCGGCCGGGATTGAAGCAGCTGCGCGAAATGGCTGCCCGTTGACTGATCGCGCGCGATTTGTCTAACTGACCCTTAGAACTTGAGCTACAGAGTAAGGAATGAAGTGAGGTCTGTGTTAATTATGTTTTGTAAGTTAAGTGATATTTCCAAAAATCCTTTCTTGGCAGATACTACGTTATGTTAACGTAGCAAACTTCATTCCAATTTTCATATTTCTAGACAGTAGTTTTAAAAAAAAAAACGTTGCGACCCTCACTTGGAGTTACTACTATCGTGGGTACGTTCACAAACATGTAAACTCACATAAACAAGAGACCCAGACCAGGAACAATTATTTGTAAGCTATACACACATTTTTTCCGTGCGGGGATCGAACCCGCGAAACGTAGTGCAACAGCCGAACGCTCAACCACTGCGCCGACCGTGTCGTCAAACTTGGCTGTTGATGGACCGTCCAGACAAACGATTTCATAAGAAGGTATGTATTAAATTACATTGTTTAGTTCCTACTGTGAACCTCATAAGTAATGATTTCTTTTGTCTTCTCTAGTAACAAAAAATTGACAATGTAAAATGATTTTTCTATCCGCAAAGTTGGTATTGACTAGACTACTACGTAATTGCGCAGCCCCGTTACCAAAGAAATCACCACTTGAAAACTTCAGCAACCAAATGATATAAGAAAAGCGCCTAATTTCATACGTACATATTATGCGCTTTTCTTATACCATTTGGTATAGTATTTGCTGAAGTTTTCAAGTGGTGATTTCTTTGGTAACGGGGTTGCCCAATTTTATAATAGTAAACTTTATTTTGAGTAGGTGTATATGTACTACATATAGGTACACCTACTCAAAATAAAATTTACCTAAATAACCCTAATAAGATGGTCGCTAAAAACCATCAAAACATTCCCAGCGGCCGTTCTGAGCCATTCCCCAGTCTACATCAATAAATTGTTCCTTAAACTTAGTAAACGTCTCACTCTTATCTGTAATGGCGGCACGGACCGTACCGGGCCGGACAGGGCCGGTCAACCGGACGGCGGACACCCGGATTAGTATCCGGGGCCGGACGGACCCTACGTCTCCACCGCTGAAGATTGCCGATAGGGTTACGAGATTACTGTTGTAAGTTTAGGGAACTGTACGGTCAATAAGTACCTATTCTTGTAAGATTTTGTTTCTGATTGCAAATTGGACATGGCAACTACAAAATATAGGTAGCATACGCATAATCAGCCTTTTAATGTTCCCACTGCTGGGACTCAGGCCTCCTGTCTGGGAGAAGGATTGGGCCGTAATCCAGCACGTGGGCCCAGTGCGGGTTGGTGAACGTCACATGTCTTCGAATTTTTGGTTCTAGGACATGCCGGTTTCCTCACGACGTTTTCCTTCACCGTTTTGGGCAGTGGTGAAGATTTTAATTACACAAAGTATTGCGCCTGGCTGGGATTGAACCCGCGACCAACGATTTGCAAGTCGGGGCCGTTACCACTCGGCCACCACTGCTGCAATGTCTGTAGGCTAACCGGAAATCTCCCGATTATATCAAGACAAGCTACTTTAATTATTCAAGGTGCAGTCAAGGACAAGACTTGAAACAAGGATAGTATACACATTTGGATTGATAAGAATCATAATGCCATGAGTAACAGCACTTCTTGGAACGCCTTTTTTGTGTATGGGAAATCATCAAATGACTTCTCCCGCTCTGGGTGGAGCGTAAGGGAGAGTCGGGCTTGCTGACTAAAACCCACCCGTGTTCCTACTAGCGCCCTTTGCGTTCCAGGGCTGCGGCGACTCTTTCGAACAAATTCCGCAACCTTATCAGGTACTGACCCCAATGGGGCCCCGTGTAAGTATACAATAGCACTATAAATGATTCTTATTCGTATTCTTTATTGCATACAAAAATATACAGTTAGAAATAAAATAGAACAGCTTATGTACAAAGTCGAGCTTAACTCACTATTAAAACAAATTAAGTAATGGAAAATGAAATAGGAAGCGTTATTGACATATAAAGGGTTATTTTGTAAAACACCAACAACCTCTTAAGAGGTCATTGTACTCATCATTATAAACAATTTTTACTATGGGACTAACCTGCTGAAAAATCAGCTGTTCCCTACATTTATGTTCGTATAACTCATCAAAATGTAGGGAACAGCTGTTTTTTTTCGCGATTTCAGGTTTAGTCCCGTAGTAAAAGTTGTTCATAATGATGAGTATAATATATATACGGCGGAGTTGCACTGCTGTGGCGGAAAAGTGTTTTCGATAACGTTTCAGTAGTGCAGTGCGATAACCCGAGAGTGTGCGCCATTCATGTATGCATGAAATCAAGGTCATTTCTGGTGTTCAGTGTTTACATGCCGACGGATAATAGTGCGAACTTGACGGATTTTACGGACTGCCTCAGCTTGGTGAGTGCTATAATCAATAATAACAATATCGAAACTGCTTATTTACTCGGAGACTTTAATTCGCATCCCAATGAACAATTTTATAATGAATTGGTTTCTTTTTGTCGGGAATCTGAGTTATTATGTGCCGATGTTGAACTGTTAGGAGTAAATTCTGAGACTTATACTTTTATAAGCGATGCGAACGGCTCGAGACGCTGGCTAGATCACTGTATTGTTACTAAAGCAGCCATGTCTACTATTATTAGTGTTAATGTCAAATATGACGTACTATGGTCCGACCACTTCCCTCTTATATTACAATGCAACTTAAATGAAATCAAACCAAAACTGTACAATTTAAATAGCAATAAAGATCTGTCACGCAATAAAATAAAATGGGGTGATAGAAAACTTAAGCAGATTGACATTTATACTAAATTTTGTAATGATAATTTAAAATCTATTGATTTTCCATTTGAATTGAGTGCATGTTGTGACTATGTTTGTAATAATATGGACCATAGAACTATTATTGATAAAATGTATAATGATATTGTTAATATTTTATGTCAAGCCGCTTCTGAAGGTTACGAAATAAATCATGTGCGAAATAAGAAACCAGTAATGGGGTGGAATAAGCATGTGAGTGATGCTCACCGGCAGGCCAGGCTAAAGTTTGAGCAGTGGGTGTCTTATGGTAAACCACGCGAGGGTCGTGTTTGGATTGATATGCAAACAAGCCGAAAAATTTTTAAATCGCGTTTACGCTGGTGCCAGAACAATAGTGACCAAATTAAAATGGACATGTTGGCGTCGCATCATTCTAAGGGCGACTTCCGCAGTTTTTGGAGGTCCACCAATAAACTCAATGGTAGGCCGGGGCTGCCGGTGAGTGTCAGCGGCGCTGCTGATGTAACAGAGATTGCAGAGCTATTTAGGCAGCACTTTGCTGTTTCTTCACCTTTGGGACCGTCACAGTTTACAAGCAGTGCTGGTTGTAGTGATCAGGAGTTCAGTGTTCGGTTTACGGCAAAGGAGGTAAGGCATGTCATTATGTCCATGTCAAGGGGTAAGTCCCCAGGCCATGATGATCTAAGTATTGAACACCTTAAGCATGCTGGTCATCATCTGCCCAGAGTCTTAGCGATGTTCTACTCCTTGTGTATGGGACATTCGTATCTGCCTGAGCGGATGATGAAAACTGTGGTGGTGCCAATTATTAAGAATAAAACTGGTGACGTTAGCGATAAGACCAACTATAGGCCCATTTCATTAGCCACTGTTATCTCGAAAGTGCTAGACAGCCTGCTTAACACTCAGCTAGATAAATACCTGAATCTACATGATAACCAATTCGGTTTCAAAGCTGGCCTTTCTACAGAAACAGCTATATTGTGTTTAAAGCAGACTGTCAGGTACTACACTGATAGAAGTACACCAGTCTTTGCTTGCTTCCTCGACTTGTCGAAGGCATTTGACTTGGTTTGCTATGATCTGCTGTGGCAAAAACTGCAGCAAGCGTCAGTGCCAGACGAGTTAATACGCATCTTTCAATATTGGTACAAAAATCAGGTCAATGTTGTTCGATGGTCGGGGGCTTACTCGGCTCCATACAGGTTGGAGTGCGGCGTGAGGCAAGGGGGGCTAACCTCACCAAAGCTCTTCAATCTGTATGTGAATGAGTTGATAGAGAGGCTCAGCAGCACGCATGTCGGTTGCCATATTGGAGGTGTGTGCCTAAACAATATCAGTTACGCTGACGACATGGTGCTGCTGAGCGCCTCTGTCTGTGGTGTGTCAAGGCTGATTGGCATCTGTGAAAAATATGCTGAAGAACATGGTTTGTTGTATAACACGAATAAGAGCGAGTGCATGGTCTTTCGGGCCAAGAGGAGGCGTCCAGATTACTTCTCGTCAATTAAGCTAAACGGTTGCCCACTTAATAGAGTTGAGTCGTTTAAGTATCTTGGACATTTACTAACCTCTGACCTGGAAGACGATGAAGACATTGAAAGGGAACGTAGGGCGCTGTCTGTTCGCGCGAATATGATAGCCCGCAGATTTGCTCGGTGTTCGAGGGACGTCAAAATAGCCTTATTTAGGGCATTTTGTTCGTCATTTTATACTGGCAGTCTGTGGATGAGTTACACGCAAAAACAGTACAGCGCTCTACGTGTCCAATACAATAATGCGTTCAGGGTGCTCTTGGGGCTGCCTCGCTTCTGTAGCGCATCGGGGATGTTTGCCGAGGCGCAAGTGGATTGTTTCCACACAATTATGAGGAAGCGGTGCACATCCCTGGTGCGCAGGGTGCGAGCCAGCCGTAACAGTATCCTGAACGCTTTTGCTGAACGTTTTGATTGTCAGTATGTGAACCACTGCTGCATGGTGCACGTACTGACTAATGTTAAAATACTATTTTAATTTCATTTTGGTTATTTTATTTATTAATGTATAATTTCAATTTCAATTTTCTAATTCATAATTTGTAATAATTCATAAATGAAATTTTAACTACTAACACTAGTTATAAGTTATATTATTTTTTTTTTTTACTAACAGAATGGATCATTGTTGTCCGTAAAATAAAGATTATTATTATTATTATTATTATAATGACCTCTTAAGAGGTTGTTGGTGTTTTACAAATAACCCTTTATACAACACGTATTATTACAAAGTAACACAATCATTATAATAATACAGTTACACAATAAGATAGTTCATGGTGTGGCCACACCACGCCGTAGATCCCATAGCTACACGACTGCATCATCACCCCAGCCCGTGCGGCAAAAACCGCGGCTCGGCGCGAACAATAAATCGCTTGAGCCCGCCGCGTGTCGACGCGATGCCGCGCGACAATTTATCGCGCGGTCATTATCGGTAAATGTCGCATGCGTGCCGATGTCGACAGTGTGTCGTTAATGTTGCGATCATTTGCGCTCGATTAAAAGGATTATGGAGTTCGACGCTTTTAATTATTTTGTTTGAGCGCCAATCAGCTGCTTTGCTGATATTTTTTCATGAAAGTATTTTGAGTTTGGGGCTGTAGATATACATATGTATATATTTTTTTTTAATACACGAGAAAGCAGGCTCCTACCCCACTGCTTTTGGGCATGAAATGAAGTGTGTGTGTGAAACTTATTTGATAAAAAATAAGGGTATTCTATCTATTCTATTTCGCACTAGTGCGGAAAAGGCAATAACCACACAGCAACAGATGAACATTCATGTTATAATATTAAAAAAAAAACAAGCTACAACTGTAAATTTCATTCTTGATTGAGTTAAATCTAAATAGAAGACCACATCAAATTATACGTGTGGTAGATAGGACGTAGATATTACAGACTAGAAGACTACAATAAGTAGTACCTAAATTAACATTTACCCAGAGCGAGATCCGTGATCAACACAATCATTACCTCATTATTTTTGCTGTTTCTCACGATTTTGAATATCGCAAAACCTTTAATGGAAGTAACCTTTTAATAGAATTTTAATTATTCGACAGTCATATCTTGAATTAGATAAACATTTGAAAACAGCAAACTTTTTACCTGAGTAGTCACGAACTAAAATCTTCAGCACACAACACTGAATCTGAAGAGGAGGGCACTGTCTTACAAATAACTTAGTAATCATGGTTACATAAATACATAGGTACATAAACATCGAAATGTTAGGGAGAAGTGGGATGAAAGAAACACTTATTGAAAGAGACATACATTTGCAATATCCAGCAAACTCAACAACTATATACATTATGTCAATCCATCCAGAAATTCTTCCCCAGCGCTGTCTGGAGCTAGCCCTCATGGTACTTATATGTTCAAATCCACACCTTCTGGTCCGACAATACCGCAGTACAAGTAAACAGATTTAATTTATTTTATTTATTTATTTAAGGATTACCAATGAATGAGTAAGTATATTACAAATACTTCTACCAAAAAAAACTTAAAACAGTACCTACGTTTTTGAGTGGTGCACACTCAATTAAAAATAACTTACACATTAATGAGTCTACATGGTCCGACTGAATATTACTACTTATAACATAATTATAAATTTTCTTTCAAAAAAATTAATAAGCAATTAGTCAACTCTTCACGTGACCAGAGGGCTGGCCTTTTCTTTGGTCAACGAATCAGCATTGCCATTCAACGTGGCAATGCGGCCAGTGTTCTGGGCACTTTTCCCGTTGACAGCGATGTGGACGAATTTTTCGATGCCCTATGAGTCTTTTCTCCTTTTTACTCCGCTTGTACATATATATATATATTCTATATTATATCTTCTTTAGTTGTATTTTGTTAATATATAGTTTTTAATAAAAAAAATAATGTATATTTCTCGCAGAACCAATATATCATAATAAAAAGACAATAGACCCGAACCGGAGTTTGCAGAGAAAATCAGAATAAATTAGAGCAAGCATCAGAATGTTGTAATCACGAAAAATAAAATAACATAATATGACCATCTCACTTCAGGGTGCTTCAGGGGTGCTCTAATAAAATAAGTCCACTGTATTAGAACTGAAAAAACGATTACTAATTGCACTAGAAAGCTATAATATATATACATTTGTCGCAGGTTTTTCATAATCTAACTAGTACAGGTTTATGATCAAAAATCTGGATTGTTACAGGTTTATAACGAAATTGAGTTTAAAGTGTGTCATCTTTCGATTTTTGATCAAAAACCTAATTTTATGAAAACCTGCGACATATAAATGTACAAGCGAAGTAAAAAGTGCCCTTCCCACCTTTTTACTCCGCTTGTAAGAACTCATAGGGCAAAAATTCTCGTCCCCATCGCTGTCAACGGGAAAAGTGCCCAGAACACTGGAACTGGCCGCATTGCCACGTTGAATGGCAATGCTGATTCGTTGGCCATCGTTATAGTTAAGTATAGACTAGAGCATTTTCTCGAGCATTTCTGTATAATGTAGCTTTCTTACGAATGGTACAATACATGTGAAAGCTCAGTTTCCAAAGCATTTCCATGTAATGTAACGTTCCTGCAAATGCTGGGCGTAATGCTCGCAGCGAATTTACATTTACCCGTAATATTTCGTCGTACCTTGCGTTCGTTTTTCCTTGAAATGTTGGACTCTGGCAAAAGCTCGACGAAATGTCGCTAGTTGGTTTGTACAATAGGGTAGTTGACTAAAAAATCTGATTTGTCCGTCAGATAGATTTCCAAAAAATATTATAGACGCATTTTTCCTTTTTTCACATAAACAAAAAATGAAGACGATACAGTGCGTTGAAAACTCGTGTGATGTCACCACTCACTACAATTTTTACCGGGCCGTGACGTCACACGCTCCCACACCTGATCTTTTATACTTTTTATCTTCGTCAGTTTTTATAGATTTCATAAGGGAAAAAATACGTCTCCAATATTTTTCTATAATCTAACTGTCGGACTAAACATAATCATATATTTTTTACTCAGGAAACATCCCTATTATTGTTGGAACAAAATGGCGAGCGTGCTCGACGTCTGGTTCGGGAAGGGTGATAAGAACATATCATAGAGCGGCTCGTTGCTCTGTTACAAGTAAATGCTCTAGTCTATACTCACCTTTACTTTAGTGCATTTATCCTTATCTGTCTAAATGTAACGGTGTATTTCCGACTGTACTATTAAATGTTTGCAGTGGTTATCGAGCAGTTAGCAATGGTGTGAGCTATCGCAGTAATAAATAATGTGAAATTACCGATAGCCGTGATCTGTACTTGTGCAAGTTAATTGTTAACTGGCGCGGTTATTTCTTCCTCTTTGAGCACTGTTGCAAAAATACGAATACCGTTGGATTTGATAACATATCAACTAAGATTATCAAAGAAGTTAAGGAGATAATAGCGCCGTTACTTTCGCATATAGTAAATCTCTGTATTTCCGAGGGTATATTTCCAACTCGTCTGAAAAAAGTTATAATTAAGCCCCTATTCAAAAAAGACGACAGAACTGAATTAAAAAATTATAGGCCAATTGCAAAAATTCCCATATTTTCAAAAATCATCGAGAAAGTAATCTATAATAGCATATATTCATATTTTGAAAAATTTAAACTATTTTGCAATGAACAAAAAGGCTTTAGAAAAAATATTAATATAAACATGGCGCTATTTGACCTACTATCAAGTATCCTAACATCTGTCGACAAGAAAAACAGGGTTTGCGCTATCTATACAGATATGACAAAGGCATTTGATTTTGTGGATCATAAAATTTTATTGCAAAAACTATATAGCTATGGCATTAGAGGGAATATTCTTAAACTTATAGAATCTTACCTAAGTGATAGATTGCAATGCACCGAAATTACAAGAATTTGTCCAGTAACTAAATTGCAGAAAACATATACCTCAGCAGCAAGGTTAATCAGATATGGAGTACCTCAGGGCAGCGTATTGGGACCCCTGTTATTTTTGATATATATTAATGACCTGCCGAAAATAACAGGGCACAAAATGATACTTTTTGCTGATGATAGCACGGTTGTTATTAAATGCAACAATCCTAGTAACTACGAACTCGACATTAATGACACTCTTTCGAAAATAATTAGTTGGCTCAGGGATAATAACCTTGTAATTAATCTGAGTAAAACTAAAATTATGCATTTCCACCAACGGCTTGCAAATACTCCAATTAATGTCACCTATAATCAGTCTAGAATAGAAGATGCTAGCATTGCAAAATTCTTGGGTATTTCTATAGACAACAAACTGACCTGGAAACCACACCTGGAAGAAGTTTGCAAACGATTAAGCAGATCAGCGTATCTTCTATTTCAACTGTCAAAAAAAGTAAATACTGAAACACTGTTAACGGCATATCATGGATTGGTAGCCTCGGTTTTGCGTTATGGTGTTGTTTTTTGGGGACAGTCAACAAATCGAGAACTAGTTTTTAAAATGCAAAAGAGATGCATACGGTCGATGTTTGGCTTGAGAAGGACTGACAGTTGCATTCCATATTTTAAAAAATACAAAATTTTAACTTTTCCTGCTTTGTACATTATGGAGACTTCTTTGTTTGTAAAAAATAATCCCCACTTATTCAAAAAACTGGCCACAGTAAAGAAATTACCCATACGCGCTCAGTATATGGAAACATTATGCAATGTTAAATGTAAAACTGCACTGATGAAGAAAAGTTTTTTTGGTACTGCTCCCCAAGTTTTTAATAAATTACCCGATGCAATCAAATGTATTCCAGTGCAAAAATTCAGAAACACTCTACAGAAGCTGCTCCTTGAAAAATGCTATTACACATTAGACCAGTTTCTGAATGACAAATTTAATTAATCTAAATTCTGGAACTACTATTATTATGCTATCAGTTATTTTATTATAATGAAATTGTATTCCAAATATTTATTGCAATTAGTAAGTTTTGATAAATTTAATCTTCTACTGACATTTATTTATATAGTTTTTTTTCCATAAATTTCGATTATTTTAATTCTATTAATTATGACGACTTCATTATTGCTGACATTATATTTCTGTACTATTTTATTTAAGTTTTGACAATTTTTTATATGCTGACATTGTTTTTTTTTTATATAGTATGAGATTTTTTTACAGAAAATAACATAATTTTGATCATAGCGTCACTATTTTGTATGCCTTTCGGCGGAACATAGGTTGGACCAAACATTATGTATAAGATCTTTTTTTTTACCCTGTGTTCACAAAATGAATAAATGAATAAATTGCATTTTCACTGTTTTTCACATTTGAAATGTTAGAACAGGTTTGGCTAAACGATTAAAGTTAACTTGCTTAGACATTTGTTGTTATGTATCTGGATAGACTTTTGGAAGATAGTGAACCCTTCCTTTATAGGTAGACACTAGCTGCTGCCCGCGACTTCGTCCCCGTGGAATCCCCGATTTTAAAACATTCTTTACCGCTGCTCCGCTCCTATTGGCTTAAGCGTGATGATATATAGCCCAAAGCCTTCCTCGACAAATGGTCTATTCAACCCAAAAATAATTTTTCAATTCGAACCAGTAGTTCCTGAGACAAACAAACAAACAAACAAACAAACTCTTCAGCTTTATAATATTATAGTATAGACTAGCTTCTGCCAGCGACTTCGTCCGCGTGGAATAGTTACTTTACCCCCGATTTTGAAACTCTCAGCCCGATCGGTTTAAAATTGACAATAGATAGACATGCTGTTTCGGGATATTTTTTAGATAATTTTATGTAGAACATTTCCGTAATACATGATTTCTATGTAACTTTAACCATTAAGGCTACACACGCGACGGAAGCTTAAAAAATGGAGTAACTTCTTCAGTTTTCCCAACATTTTCCTTCACTGCTCTGCTCCTATTGATTGTAGCGTGATGAAAAGTATACTATAACCTGCCCAGGAGTCTGAAGAATAATTGCACCAAGTTTCGTTAAAATCGGTCGAGTAGTTTTTGTTTCTATAAAGAACATACAGACAGACAGACAGACAGACAGACAGACAGACAGAAAGACAGACAGACAGACAGACAAAAATTTTACTGATTGCATTTTTGGCACCAGTATCGATCACTAATCACCCCCTGATAGTTATTTTGAAAATATATTCCTTGTACAGAATTGACCTCTCTACAGATTTATTATAAGTACTAGCTTCTGCCAGCGACTTCGTCCGCGTAGATGTCGGAAATTGTCCCAAGGGAACATAATCCCGGGATATAAAGTATCCTATGTGTTATTCCAGACTATGATCTATATCTGTGCCAAATTTCATCAAGATCCATTCAGTAGTTTTTGCGTGAAAGAGTAACAAACATCCATACATCCATACTTACAAACTTTCGCGTTTATAATATTAATAGGATAGGAGAAGATAGATAGATTAATATTAAGTGAAATTGATAGGAAGAAAAGTTAATGATACCATCTCGTAAGATGATAACAAACAAGGCAAATCAGTTTCAGAATAATCTTTTTGAAATTAAGTACTTAACACCATAATTTGACTGTTGTAGGTACCTGATTACTTCAAATAGATTTAGACAGTTTTCATAGTGAACTTATGTAGGATGCGTCAAATTGCAATTCTAATCAGGTTTTGATATATTCCTACATAAGTACCCATAATTTATTATACATACATGAATAGTTCGTTGTTGATGTTACATAGTAAAAGTGCATACCTACATAGACACATTCCGCAATTTAGTGATGACATGCAAATATTATTTTAGTCAATAAAAATATTAACATTGTAACATTAAAAAATAGTTTCACACAATTATATATATTATTTGTTTATTTATTTATGTATTAGGGAAAACAAACAGTTACACTAAAGTTTCTTAATTATTAAATGAATAATGTAAGTGTCACAACGTTATCCACATGTTACCTTATACATATAAATATGATATAAGAACTAGGCATGCGAGTCGATTTACATTAGTTGCATGTTTAAACAGTTAAGACTTGGATTCACTTGCTTAATTGTTGGATTACATTGTTTCGTATTATATGATAGTTTAAAAAGATCTATGTCTGAAAAAATTGTGTTATAATTATTTGCCATACGACGTAGAGAAATTATAGGTACTAGCTAGTAACAATTTTAGGCAACGAATTCGTGAATTTATAGACTAATATAATACCTACTAGTACCTACCAAATAACTTAATCAGACGGCCTGTTATGATGGTTTGATATCGACCTAGTAGAGTGAATAATTCAGGAGTCAGCCGCTACGACGGCGTGACCCGCTCACAGTCTGACGTGTTCGCTGTTATGGTGTTCGTAAGTCAGTTGTGTCTTGGACACATCATCAGCTGTCTAATTAGGTTGCTCCTAGACCATTGAGGTCAGCCTTTAGTGTAACTGAATATGGATGACTATTTAGGATAAAATTAGTACCTATATAGGTATGTACCTATATTATATGAGCGGTGGTGCCCGAGTGGTATCGGTCCCGACTTACGAATTGTAGGCCGCGGGTTCAAACCCAGTCAGTCGCATTACTTTGTGTAACTGATTTCATCACCACTGCTCTCAAAACGGTGAAGGAAAACATCGTGAGGAAACCGGCATGTCCTAGAACCAAAAATTCGAAGACATGTGACATTCACCAACCCGCACTGGGCACGCGTGGAAGATTATTTATAGTAGGTATACTCTTTATTATGTACACAAAATAAGTTACAGAAGAGATGTGACGGCGTGGTTTAGCGATTGGCTACTCCGCTACGAGGCGTGGGTTCGGTTCCCGCATATATTAAAAGGCCTAACAAAAAGATGAATTGCTGAAGGCTATCATTTGAAGACAAAAGATAGCCGTTTTACCCTTTGGGTACAGAATCCTAAAAAGTAGCAGGATAATTTGATAATTCAGGAAAAACTGAATGTTCTTTTATCAAAGCCCTTCCTACCAATTACGAAGTGACTGTAATGAAACAAGTTTTCTAGAATTTCAGTTTTGATGATGAAAGTTTACCAAAGTATGAAGTAGCATCACGAATTGATATATAAGAGCAGATTGATACTTACAACAAGTGGCAAATGTAAGTACCTATATATTTATTTACTTCGACAGTTCAAGGGCCCTTTATCTTCTCTCTTAAGCACACCAGCCTTCTCAATGGCGGCGCCACATAGCCGTCCGTGACGTCATCAATTACGTCGCGTCGCGGCTGACCCTGCTTCCAACGGTATTTGTTCATGTGCTCAGCCCATTAAATTCCATTCCATGTTAATTGAGCATGCAGTATCAAATGCCATCTGTTGACTGATTGCGGCAACTAGGCCACCGTTCGAAATAGTTTCTCTATTCGACACAAGATGGCGGTAGTTTCTTTGAAATTGTTGTCGCATCGTAAAAGTTTTTTTTAATACATATTTTTTTTTAATGAATACAATATTTAAATGGTTTTTCTTAAATGTACCTAAATAATCTTTTTGTTTCATAATAACTGATCAAAAGATTGCGGTTGAATAGTTTATTAAGTACCTACCGACTTACAAATCTATGGGTGACTATTCTAACACAAATAATTTTGCTATCTCTAATTAACTAAGTACCTACCTAATTAAACATGTTTTATCAACTAATTCGGCCATGTGCTGGCAGTAATTTTGTCAATGTTGACTTCATTAGCCAAATATTTTTTATGTAAAAAACCTTGACGCCAGAAAGTAACTAGTTACATAGCATTTAGATATGTACACAGATGTACACTCAACTAAATTGTTGACCTCATAGTGTGACCAGACGCTTTTCAAACCAGACACCATCATATTTATGGGATATAACCATCGGGCCGTTTAATTTCCGGATCTATACCCCATGAAGTTATGATGTTACCCCTCCTAAAGATGTTTCGCAAAGATTAGAAGATTTAAACCTTCGTTAGTCGTATCTTCGTTTGAGGGCTCCTGTCTAAATACCTCATCCACAGGTTGATGTTCAAGGTTAAGAGCGTGTACGCCGTATGGCATTTCATACAAATTTTCAAGTCACTATTTTGCGTAATGACTGAACCGATTTTAATTAAACTTCATACATATAAGCAGGATAGGTACATAGGTCTAAAAAGTTAGTTAATTAAAAACATTTTAGAAATGTCTTATTTAAAACTGGAAATTTATCTTTGTATGGAAAATGGGTCTAATTTAACTGTAACACTATTTATCGAAAGTTTTTACAACTTACTTTTTAGACCTATGTATCCTGCTTATATGAGTGAAGTTTCAAATCGGTTCAGTCATTTCAGAAAATAACGGCTTGAAAACTTGTATGAAACCGTTTGGAGTATACCTACGCTCTAAAAGCAAAATTTGATATCAATCGACGGGTATCGATGGATGTACCCTCCATCTCTCTTTAAAATCTTCTGTAAGTTTGGACAGTCGTAGCGAGAAGGTAGAAAGGAACCAAAAAATGGACGCTAGCCTTGCCAAGGGATATGGGTGTTACCCAGTTACTGGTCTGCTGTGGAACTCAGAGAGGCTCTATTTAATAAAATAAAGATTATTTTCATTTTTTTATTAAATAATGTTTGTATATAAATTGTTAAACAAATAAATAAAATTCAGGTATAAAGCTGTATTGGAATCATAGATATAAATTGGAATAGTCTAGTTGTTTTAAGTTTTTTTTTTTTTTATATGACCAATTGCAGTTCAACACACTAAGGCTGATTACTGCTCAACCGGACAATCTAGACGAAGTGAAAGCAGCTAATCCCAACGTCAAAAAGGCAGCAGTATAATTAATAAATATTAAATAAAAAATATTAAATAAAATTATAAATAAAAATAATTACAATTCGGTCGATAAATCTATTCAAGCGACGTTCTATAGATGCGTGACCTTAAGCAACATCGATGACTTTTATCTAATAATTAATTAGTTATTCGTCTTTTCAAAACTTATCTTTCAAGGTTTCATTTCCATTCAGCCGTTGAGATGATGATTGATTACAGGCAAGACGAAAGTATTACCATCGTAGGTATATCTTCAAACTGGGGGTTCCCATAAATGAGTTTAAAGATAGGTCTTTTCCACAAGAAACTTTTTTTGGTTGAGGGTAGTCACAAGTAGCAAACACAAATTTTGGAGCTCATATATTATTATTTTGAAAAAAAATATTATAAGTAGTTTATAAATGCCAAAAAGTTTATAATCATACTTTAACCGTTGGTGCACTCATTCAGTACATCAATTCTCCTTAACACTTCTCTGCACTGCCAGCACTGCACTTCAGTATCTTATCATGGACCTCTACTCGAAATTGTCAAGCTGTGTGGAGGAACTTACATCAACTTTTTCATCAAGAATGGCACAGTATGAAGAAGACTTGAAGACTGCCAGTGTTGAAAGTTCTCACAAATCTATAGCCAGCCTTTCCAGGGATTACACCGAGTTCAAGGGCCTAGTGTGGAAAACTCTGAGTGCTTTGAAATCCCAGATGGAGTTACTTGTGGTGGGGCTGGATAGACACGAAATGGCATCCCGTGCTAAAGTACTCCTTCTACATGGCTTGTCTGAGGACAGGGATGCTGATCCTAGCACTGGTTTTCTAAAGATTTTGTCAGAGCGTTTGCAGATGGAAAATGTCGCCCTTAAGGACATAACAGCCTGTCACCGCCTTGGAAGCAACACCAGCAAGCCTCGTCCCCTCTTAGTCCGATTTGAAAGCCGCATAGTGAGGAATGAGGTATGGAGAAATAAGGCCAAATTGAAAGGAACAGGTCTGACGCTTTCAGAGTTCCTCACTAGGCCCAGGCACGAGGTGTTTATGAACGCTCGGAAATACTACGGCATGCACAAGTGTTGGACGTCTGAAGGTAAAATCGTCATCCAGGTCTCCGATAAATTGCGCAAGAAGATTGAGTCTGCAATAGAATATCGTGAACTCGTGGCTCAGTTCCCCGTTGCCGAATCTTCAGCCGTTACATCGAAGCCAGTGGCTGAGAAGAAAAATCGCAAGCCAGCAAAATAATTCCACGCAAGGTCCTTCTATTTTCCGTGTATGTATTTGTTATTTTTCATCTATGTCGGTCACTCGATTTTATAATTTGTTTTGAAATTTTCATTGTTTTGAAGTTGTCATTACTGTCAGTTAATTTTGACGTTTCGTTTCTCACATCGAGTTTCGGAAACACACTGGATTGTATTTTGTTTGGTTTGGCCTACTGGCTTTTTATCTTTTATTTTTGTTTGCTAAAATAATGTAACCGGCGAGTGCATCGAGGTTGAATATTTGATTTAATTTAGTTTGTTTTTTGTTTTTTTTTTTTTTTTTTTTTAGACTAGTAGTAGTTTTTTTTTTGTGTTTATTTATAATATATATATATAATTTTTTAAATCATGTCAGAGGATTTAATAGATGACAGTTTCTTTTCGTGCTCATCCTCTTGTGCATCAGATAAGAGCTTTGCCAGCGCTTTTAGCGATGAAAACTTTCTGATTCTAAGAGACCATATTTCTTCTTCCTTTTCAAATTGTCGCAAATTCTTCAACGCTGTTCACATAAATGCTCAAAGCATTCCTGCTCACTACTCTGATCTGCTATCTTCTTTCGACTCAGATCTTGTTCACGCTGTCCTTGTATCTGAAACCTTTCTGAAGCCTGCACTTCCTTCCACGCAGTATTCTCTTCCTGGATACAAGATTGTGCGTAATGATAGAACGGGCAAGGGATGCGGAGGGGTTGCCATTTACCTCCGTGGCGATATCAGTTACAAGATTATTGACCAGTCTCCGGGTGTCTACTCAAACTTTGCAGAACATCTATTCCTTGAAATAGACTTTCAACATACGAAGTTGCTTTTAGGTGTTTACTATAGCCCTTCGTGCCAAATAGATTACTTTCTCTCGTTTGAAGCGAAATTAGAAAATCTTATTCCACTTTATGACCATATGATTATCCTCGGAGACTTCAATACTTGCCTGCTGAAGGGAGACTTGCGCAGCCGTAAACTCCAATCACTTGTCAGTTCTGTCAATATGCACATATTACCTCTCAATGCTACTCACAGGGCTCCTCACTGTACTCCTTCTCTCTTAGATCTCATTCTAGTATCTGACCCTAACAAAGTAGCCACACATGGACAGCTTCCTGCTCCCTTCTCTTACCATGACCTCACTTATCTTTCCTATAAAATTCGAACTCCAAAACGCAAGGCCAAATTTCTCTTTCTTCGTAGTTTTAAAAACGTTGATTTGGAGCGTTTGAGGGCTGATGCTGGTGGCATTGACTGGTCTTCTGTGTTCACCAGCGAGGATATCGACTCTATGGTGTCAGTTTTCAGCAAGACTATACTGCAGTTGTATGAGACACATGCTCCCCTTAAAAAGGTGAGAGTCAAGCATCTTCCTGCACCATGGCTAACACCAGCAATCAAAAACCAGATGGCTAAGCGTGATAGAGCCAAGCGCTTGTACAAGAAGCGGCCTACTGAAGAAAACTGGGACAGTTATAAGAAGATGCGAAATCGCTGCAGTCGTTTGTGTAGGAATGCAAAAAGGCGCCACATTCACAATTCAATTGATAACCTCAACCCATTACAAGTATGGCAATTTTTAAAGACTCTTGGTATCGGGAAAGCCTCTTGCAAGAGTTCTCCTGATAAAATGGACCTCAATGCACTTAATGCGCACTTTTCTAAGTCTCCAATTATACTCGAAAACAATGTTAAATTATCTACGCTCAATGATCTTTCTAATCTTCCTTTGCCTTCAAATACTTCATTCTCTTTCCACTCAGTTACTGAACTAGATATTAAGAAATGTATCCTATCTATCTCCACTAAGGCAGTAGGTGACGATGGCCTTCAACTTCAAATGTTCCTACCTATTTTGAATGAAATAGTTCCTGTAGTAACACATATGGTAAACTTTTCCCTCTTCACGAACTCCTTTCCTTCAGCATGGAAGAGGGCTCACGTCTTACCGCTTCCTAAAGTTTCCAATCCCTCCTCACCTTCCCAGTTTCGTCCTATATCAATCCTCCCAGTCCTCTCCAAAGTCCTCGAGAGTGTTGTTCAGAAGCAGCTGTCCTGTTATCTGTCCTGTAATAGCCTGCTGAGTCCTTACCAATCTGGCTTCAGACCTGGCCATAGCACGGTGACAACTCTAGTCAAAATAACTGACGACATTAGACTAGCTATGGAGAATAAATGTCTAACGGTTTTGGTTTTACTGGACTTCAGTAGTGCCTTTAACTCAGTTGACTTCGACATCCTCTTAGGAATCCTATCCTCCCTTAATATCTCTGCACCAGTAATTGAGTGGTTCAAATCTTATCTTCGGGGCCGCTCGCAGTCTGTTCGATCAGATGAGGATTCCTCTGAATGGTGTGATTTAGCTGCGGGTGTTCCTCAAGGTGGCGTCCTTTCTCCTCTTCTCTTCTCAATTTTTATAAATGCTATCACAAAGGTCCTGACTTCTAACTATCATCTCTATGCAGACGACTTGCAGTTATATCGACATTTTAAAGTGGGTGAACTGGATGGAACTGTGGCGGCCATCAATGATGACCTTGAAAATATCAACAGGTGGGCTAAATCTTTTGGACTTTTAGTAAACCCATCAAAATCTCAAGCGCTCATTATTGGTGGCAGATACATGCTTAACCTATTAGATTACCGGACTCTGCCGCCAGTAGTATATGACTCGGTGCCCATTGTCTATTCCAAGAGTGCTAAAAACCTAGGCGTCCATATTGACACTAACCTCTCTTGGGAGGTTCACATTGGTGAGGTTAGTAAAAAGGTTTTCTACTCTTTCCAGTCTCTTAAACGTCTCCAAAAATTCCTACCATTTCAAACTAAGGTCAGCCTTGCTCAATCTCTGCTATTACCGCTCATAGACTATGCGGATGTCTGCTTTCTAGATGCAACGGAGGTACTCCTAAACAAACTCGAGCGGCTGCAGAACTTGTGCATTCGCTTTATTTTTGGGCTCCGCAAATACGACCATGTGTCAGAATTTCGGACCAAATTGAAGTGGCTGCCAATTCGGCGTCGGCGAGATACCCATATCTTATCCTTTCTCTACTCTATCCTACACAATCCTAATTTTCCTGAATATCTTCGTGAACGCTTTGAGTACTTCATTCCGAGGGGTAAACCCTGTCGCACTGCCACTTCTCTTCTACTTCGTACTCCGCGTCACACTTCCAGCCGCTATAATGGCTCCTTCTCAGTTACTGCAGTACGTCTCTGGAACTCTCTTCCACACTCTGTACGCGACAGCCCTTCTCTTGATGTCTTCAAGAAGAAAATTAAAGAGCATTTCCTTTCACAATGACATAGGTAATATTAGCAGATATGTATGTATGTATGTATATATATTTGTATTTATGTATGTAAATATATAAATCTATATTATCTAGTACACTGGATCCTACCCTCTATGCTGATCTCTCTCTATCACTCAAAGGTTTGCTGGAAGAAAACTCAACTTTGAGTTAAGCTCGCCCTTGTACAGTCGGTGATAGCAATTAACTGACCCCCTAAAAATTAAACGAATTTGAACCTTTTGCTTGTTACGAACGATCGAACTAGAACAACGTTGGAACTGGTTCAACGTCTACGATCAATAAAATAGTTATTCGAATTTGATCTTTAATACGCAGTGTTAAGGTAGGTATGTTCTTGAATATTATTTTAACTTGTAATATAATACGTAATTTCGATCACATTGAATATGTTTCGAGTGGTCTAGTGGTGACTGTGGTGAGCTGACAAATCGTGGTTGCGAGTTCGTAACCAGCGTAATTGACGCGTTTGTTTCTGTTTTGTATATTTATTTTAAGTTATAAATAATAAATTATAACTTTAGCAAAAACAACAAAAAAAATGAACAGAAATAAAAAACCAAAATTGTGGTAAAAACGATTTTATTTTATAAAAAAAATATTATAAGAATAACATAAATGATATTGATGACGACACGAAGATGATAATATTTACCTGCTTACTAATAACGTTGTTAACTGCACTGAGTTTAATGTAGTGAATCAGCATGTTATAATATTTAGAAATATAGGTATGTATTTCTATTTCATAACAATAACATCACTACATTAAATATCATTGAACTAAATAAAACGGCATTATACGTTGAAGTTCTACCTGGTCTACTATATATCAATTTGTTTTATGAATAGTTATTTTAGTTATAAAATAAGGTTTTGACAAAAAACTAGGTATTCGAAATACTTCGTTACAAATTATAACAATAGTTAATTTAACACACACACTGACATACGTTAGTTTTGTTTGTGACCAACACTGGTTACTCAAGTTATTCATGCTTTTAATAGCGAAGTGGAGCACCATTTTTTCTATTGCTTGTTGCAAGCGGTCCCGCATACCGCGCACCATATTCCAACAACGATCACTTCCAATTGCAGTTGAATGAGTTGGCAAAAATGGCTGTTCAGTATGCCTTCTAACAATTGCTTGATGACGTTCTGACACTGGAGTATGTAACATAGTAGGTTTTGGTCCAGGACGATCTTTTTGAATATTCCCTGCCTCTTCAAAACGTCTTAGCGACAATCTGACTGTATTTCTCTGAAACAACACAATAAGCATAATTTTAGTAACGAATAGGTAAACATAATTTATCGATTAAGTTTGAAAAAATACGTTTATCAAATTAGATTATAAAAATCAAACTAGACCTATAAATGATCTCAAATTAGACTCATAATGAAACACAGTTAATTGTCTATTATTCTACATTCACCGGCTTTTAAGCAGACTAACGAATTAAGGAAAAAGTATAATTATAAATGAAGCATAAAAATAATACACTTACCGCTATATTAAGTTTCCTAGCAATCGCTTTAATACCAACATTCTCCTCATGCAAATAGATTATTTTGTATTTTAAATAATCACTCAACTGAGACGTATGACGATTAAACTATCAAAACTGATAACAATTAATAAAAATGAAAAAAGCCAATTTAGTAAGGCAAGGTAAAAATGTTCGCGCGTATTCACTGCTATTTGTGCATAGAATATCTTGTTCAATTTATTCTTCTACCCCATAGTCCTTATGTCATATTTATAGCAGTTTTTGTTGAATACGCATATTGACGTCTAACTACCCACTTATTAAAAAAGGTAAAAAGTTATTAAATAAATGACCTAATACCAACCTCTTAAAGCTCAAGTTTGCGTATCAAAATTATTTATTGTTTCTGTTCATCGAGTAGTGTTAGTCTGATAAACTCATACCATATTGAATAACGTTTAATGTTATGAGCATAGGGTGTAAAATCGAGTAATTTTTAGGGGGGTCAGTTAATTGCTATCACCGACTGTACATGCAATTTATTATGTATAATATATTATTCGTTATTTTGGTGTACAATAAAGAATTAAAGAATTAAAGAAGAAAAGATAGGTCTTTGCCCCTTTTTTTTTGGATGGGAAATCATCAAATGACCCCTCCCGCCCTGGGCGAAGCGGTAGGGAGTGTCAGACTTTTACTGACTAAAACCCACCCGTGATCCTCCATGTGCCCTTTGCGTTCCAGGGCCGCGGTAACTCTTTCGAACAAATTCCGCAACCCTAGCAGGCACCGACCCTATGGGGCCCCGTCCTCGGTGCTGACGGCTCCTTGAGGCGCGCGTGGAACACAACGCGTCGTCGACTCAGCCTGGTATCGGACGGTGAGTCACCCACGCTCACCGTCCACAGGCATCAGCCACTGCGCAACAGCACAGCGGCCGACTTGTCTCTGGATAGGTCTTTGCCCTGCAATGAGTAAAGTTGGGATAACAATCTTGCGCAGACTTCCTAGTGATGTCCGTATCATTTTTTGCAAGACTGGTATTCAGTTTGGCATTTGATTACGTACTCGTAATGACATTTAAAGATGTACAAATGGCAGCCGACACGAAGAACTTAACGTGCTCTCAGGAGACGTCTCGGTGTGTGATGATCAATGGTGACCTATCCATGGACAGACCCTTTTTTTTTCTGGATGGGAAATCATCAAATGACTTCTCCCGCTCTGGGCGGAGCGGAAGGGAGTGTCTGACTCTTACTGACCAAAACCCATCCGTGATCCTTCTTGTGCCCTTTGCGTTCCAGGGCTGCGGTGACTCTTTCGAACAAATTCCGCAACCCTAGCAGGCACTGACCCTATGGGACCCCGTCTACGTTGCTGACGGAATCCATGGACAGACCCTGGCTTGCGATGTTTAAGGCGTTTCCCTGACCAAATAACCTTGAGCATTCGTTCCCTTTGAAAATGAAAACAAAATATCTAGTTTTAATTTCCGCGAATATTAGTGGGTTGCAGGTATGCACCTCCCTCCCGCCCGCTATATTATGCACATGCAAGATTACTAGGCAAATGCAAGGATTTTAAGCACATGTGCATAATATAGCGGGCGGGAGGGAGGTGCATACCTGCAACCCACTAATATTCGCGGAAATTAAAACTAGATATTTTGTTTTCATTTTCAAAGTTAAAATGGATTTCCGCAAAGTAACGCCTGACTCAATCAATTTCATTCGTTCCCTCTTTGCGGCCCGCATCCTGCGCGAATAAAATTCACACAATTTTTGAATTTATTTTGATTAAAAAAGATAAGCGATCTTTTGAAATGAAATAAAACGTGTAAAATATAGATTTTTAAATTATCTATCCATTAGTGTAATCTTCAAATGATTAGGGCGTTGCGTTTAGCAACAGATGCATAAAATCAACAATTTTAGTCATTTTTTAAAAGTAGATTTTAAATTTATTTATAATACATAAAAACAAATTAGAACGTGGAATATGATGATAAGACATTGAACATTAATAATGTGCTTTTACATGTACATTATTTCTCATAACTAATGAGTTAATAGTCTCTGAATAGCGAAGAAAAACGCACTATCGCAAGGTTTTGGTCGGGGTATCGCTTTAACCTCGAATATCTATGCCGCTAGCCGCAGGGATCGATAGATCCCCAAAAATACACCAATAAAATGCACAGTCTGTCTGTTAATTTGGTCAACGCCATTATAACAGAATTGATTACACATTATAAAGTACATCAGTACCGAATCAATTCGTTCCACTGTTGTGTTTATCGGTTGACATTGAACTTTGTATACTGTTTATTTGCCTATTGTTCTTTTAAAACACATCTTCAATGCCTGTTGTGGTCCAAACAGACTGATTGATTTCATTTGCAGAACATTGTGTTTTGATGCATTCACTACTACATGAAGTGCTGAATCTACTATATTCAATCATGCTTCAACTATTGACGTAATTTTGACCATGACCTAAATAAGAAAATAAAATACTTTTTATCCCGACAGTCCCCAAGTCACCATGGGATAATTATTATTGTCGACTTTAACTCGGGAAAATTCTCTAGCAGAGAATCTAGTTATATAAATTGTAATTTGCACGTATTTCAGACCCCCTACACGTTGGAACATCATATTATGTTTGGGTTATGGTTCGTAGATCTATACTAATATTTTAAAGAGGAAAGATTTGTATTTTTGTATGTAACGAATAAACTCAAAAACTACTGGACTGATTTCAAAACTTCTTTTTTCACCATTAGAAAGCTACATTCACCCTGAGTAACATAGGCTATATTTTATCTCCGTATTCCCACGGGAACTGGAACTATGCGGGTGAAACCGCGGGGCACTGCTAGTAGTTTATAAGTACCTGACAGTAGCTGTCTAGTCTTTCCCTAGCTAATTTGGGATCGGCTACCAATCTAACCGGATGTGTCTGACTACCAGTATTTTACATATAGTTATTGCCTATCTTACCTCCATAACCCAGTAACAGGGAAACCCCTCTGCACCTTTAAATGTGACTCTTTAATTCCGTCTGTACATTTCGTTATAACTCACAGGCGACCTAGAAATCAACTCCTTTTACAATATAATAAAGAAGAATCCTCCCAGAGCACTCATCGTTCGCAGGAATTTCATTATTCGTTTGAAGTCATGTTAATGGACGATTGCGTCATGGACTCGGCCATTTTCTTTTATGAATACTGTAAGTGTATGTAATGTAGGTATGACGTAGGCTGTAAAGCTTTTAAATTCCTAGGTACTGTTAGTGTAATGGCATGTAGATAGACTTCTATGTGAGTTGTAGGATATATGGAATACTAGCTCTGCCACCGGCTTCGCCCGCGTCAGTGACAGAAATTATCTCAGGGGACCATACTCCCGTATAAACAAATAAAAAAACAAATACACACAAACAAACAACAAAACAAAACAAACAAATAAATATTGTTTATTGTTTGTTTATTTGTTTGTTTATTATATTAAAAATATTATATTCTATTCGTTTGCTTATGTCAAATGAAAAGGTTTTCGGTGATTGTCACCAGACAGCGCTAATTCAGTTTCAATACAAATTGACGTTCTACTGCGATCGAGAAAGTCAAAAAAACTCTCACTAAACCCACTGATTCGTTCAGCCGTTCCGGCGTCATTGAGTGACAAACATCAATCATTCAACCATCGAATAAGTCGCATTTATTTATAGGTAAGATGCACTGAGCAGATATTGATGTGTTCAAACTGAAAGACGTAAAATATACGAGTTTGAGTTTTCAGATGAAATATATTTAAACGACACTAAGAAAGTCTACGCTACGTCTGCCAACAAACTGCTATGCAGTTTGGTAGAAGTATATAAGAACTAAAATTGATTGAGTCAGGCGTTACTTTGCGGAAATCCATTTTAAGTTTGAAAATGAAAATAATACATCTAGTTTTAATTTCCGCGAAAATTAGTGGGTTGCAGGTATGCACCTCCCTCCCGCCCGCTATATTATGCACATGCAAGATTACAAGGCAAATGCAAGGATTTTATGCACATGCAGGAAGGCAAAGGCAAAATTGTCAAAAAAAAAAGTCAATGTTTGTCTATAGTATTAGGTTATAGCTTTTACTAATGTTTTATTGTTTACACTTTATTTCTGTTTCGTTCGCAATTTTCTTTCTATGATGCCAAACTTTTTCTTGTGATCCTAGCTTTTGACTGACACTGATTAATGTTTGATCTTTAACTTCTCATAAAAATGTATAAAGATAAAAATGGCTTTGCTTCTCGTCGATACAATCTTCGTTAAAATGTAATCGATTGCTTGCGTCTCCGAATATAATGTTACTGTGCACACGGATGCGACTGTCGTATCTTCTTTGAATTTCGGGATATAAACAGAACCAATTTTACTAGCTACTCTCATACTAGAAATAGAGTTTTTGGAAGACCTGTATACTCTAGAAATTAAAAAGTATTACTTGTTAATTACACAAAACAACTTTACATTGTCGCGAAACAGCGGCCTTCTCAGATTGATGCGAATGCGGTACGTCACTGCGGCACGTCACTATCTCCGCACACGCACGCGTGATTTTCCTCTGAATGGGAACACTGAACCTTAACACGTTGCAAATAAAGCTGCTTCTTCCATCCGGAGATTAGCTTCAAAGAATAACCGTCACAGTTGTCACATGGTCGCGTCCCCAGCGAAAAATATCCGAGCAACAAGATATTATGTGCCTTATATAAGTTGTCGATTGGGTTCGTTTTCGATTGAGTAGCACGTAGGGGTTGTAAACAAGCGCGCCGCGCGGGGGTATCGACCGTGGCTCCGTCAGAACTGTGGCAGCGCGCGGCGATGGTGGACGCGCCGCTCGCGGAAAGATGCCCGCGCGATGTGCCGGCGCCAGGTATCCCGCTGCCAGAAGACGCTGCTCGCGCTGCTGTTCTACCTGACGCTGTACCTGCTCGCGTCGTGCGCGCTGGCGCCCGCCGCCTCCGTCAGCTTCGTGAGTGACGAGCTGCGCATCGGCGACAAGTATGTGCTCATGTTCCTGGTGGCCCCGCGCAGCCCGCTGTTCTCCGACGCCGACGGCGCCGCGGTGTTCACCTCGCGCCGCTGTGGCCGCTGCTTCATCACCAACAACAAGGGGATGCTGCCGATGAGGGAGTACGACGCCGTGCTCGTGTACGGAGACAGAAGCCTGCTGTCGCAGACGATGGCCGTCATGGACCCTGGGAGGAGGTACCTGATAGAAGCGCATAAGCGCTGCGTGAGGAACAAGCTGAGGAGCTGCATTCGTGAGCCGCTGGTGACATCGTTCAGTACCCGCGAGACCTACGACCTGTGCGGCCTGTGCCGGAGGCTGCACGAGGAGCGACGCGATGCTCTCATGTGATTGGATGCCTTGTTAGGTTAAGAGGATGGTCTCCTCACTACTTGGACCTGCGAGGGTCTGCCAAACGTAACGCTAGGATAAGATTGGTGCTTGTAATCTCAGATATTTGGGTCGCAACTCATTGTTGTTGTGTGTTGATGTTTATATTTTATCGAAGACTTTTGTTATTAAGTGTACTCAGAGTTTATTCGTGTATGATTTAGTGATCGTGGAATGTAAGATTATGTATTTTAACGTTATTTTTTCCGCTTTAAATGAATTACCGCGATGGCATAAGTTGTAAGTGAAGTGATCCCAAAGGGTTTGGAAGTTATTTATTTAGTGCCATAAATATGAGAATTGGAACAAATCTCACGAAAATTGAAAGAATGTAATATTTATAGGTAGATGTATCTAATATTTTAAAGAAAATATTTATGTTGTACTAATCAGCTGTTTCTGTTAAATCCACTAATCCCTTGGTTTCAGCGGCATATACTGTTAGATTTTTCTTCTTAGGATAATATTGATCGTATCCAGTTCCTCCCGGCTCTCCGTGGCGGCGCATAAACGATATTTTCATCTCTTCTTGTCTTAGGAACACCGCTGCTTGCCAAAAAAATTCTAGACGCTCAGTCTATTCTAGATATCTAGATATCTCTCGACAGAATATTTTGTCTAACAGCAGTATGAGTGTCGGATTCGGGCGTTTTGTTTCACTGATTCGACTCATTAGTTTTACATTTGTATAAAAGAGAACTAACATGTTATTTTTCCTCAAGTGGGATTTTCTAGTTTTACTTACCTACGCAACAGTGAATGTTCATGTCCAGGAAAACTATCTTACACATTTCGTATAATTAAAGGAAACAGAAGAAATATACAACTCATTTTATCGTAAAGTAAATAATATAGTCAAGCATAGGGTAATCCCATCATTGTATGTAGGTGAGCAAAATCATGTGACACTAATCTATACTAATATTATAAAGCTGAAGAGTTTGTTTGTTTGGTTGTTTGTTTGTTTGTTTGTTTGTTTGAACGCGCTAATCTCAGGAACTACTGGTTCGAATTGAAAAATTATTTTTGGGTTGAATAGACCATTTATCGAGGAAGGCTTTAGGCTATATATCATCACGCTTAAGCCAATAGGAGCGGAGCAGCGATAAAGAATGTTTTAAAATCGGGGATTCCACGGGGACGAAGTCGCGGGCAGCAGCTAGTCTATACTAATATTATAAAGCTGAAGAGTTTCTTTGTTTGTTTGAACGCGCTAATCTCAGGAACTACTGGTTCGAATTGAAAAAATCTTTTTGGGTTGAATAGACCATTTATCGAGGAAGGCTTTAGGCTATATATCGTCACGCTTAAGCCAATAGGAGCGGAGCAGCGATAAAGAATGTTTTAAAATCGGGGATTCCACGGGGACGAAGTCGCGGACAGCAGCTAGTTGTGAATATGTGTAAATATATATATGACACTAATTGTTTACCTGATCACAAATGAATCCACCACGATAACCCACCACGTGGAAATTCCATTGAGAAAATTATGTTTTCATTCAATTCAACTGACACGCGACGAAATTCGAACCTAGTACCACACGCTTGGCGTTTCGTTGTTCAGCTAATAAGGTGTAACTCAGCCACATTATTACAAAGTATACCTCTGCTGGTAAATTATGGACCATAACCACTATACCAACATCAATTAAGGTTCAAAATCTGGCTCTTCACACTGTGTCAACCTCAACTGATTTCCTGTATGAAAGAAAACCTTCACGAAGGTGTACCGACAGGTTTTCTGAATTTCAGCTGCAATAACTGACGAGCGAGACTTTTACCATAGGCGTTCTGTAAACAAGGCGATAGCAATTATTCTCTCGCTTGAAATAACCCGAGTGGGTGAGCCCCGTCCAGTACAGTCTCGAATAGAAATTCCCATTGAATCGTTTAGATCGACCTTCGTTGCAGCCTATTTATATCGCGTTTATTTTTCTTTCGCTATGGTCTGCATTTTTTATCAATGACTTTGACGTTTTAATTAAAAACGTATTAGTTACTAGCAGCGCCCCGCGGTTTTACCCGCGGAGTTCCCGTTCCCGTACCCTGAGTAATATAGGCTATATTTTATATATTCCCATATAAAATATAGCCTATATTACTCAGCGTGAATATAGCTTCCTAATGGTGAAAGAATTTTTGAAATCGGTCCAGTATTTATTCGTTATATACAAAAATACAATCTTTCCTCTTTATAATATTAGTATAGATATAGATAATAACACTGGAATAGCCTTGCTTGAAGGTTTTTCCAGCTGTGGAGTTCTAAAGAAATAACCAATTCTGAAAGGTTATAAAATTTTCCCCACACTTGACCAATCATATTAAAGTTCTAATTTCCTGGAAGGAGTCTAGCCACCCCGGCACAAGTCCAGCATTATAAGAAAAACGGTTTAATAAAAATATTATTTTCTTCATTTCAAATTGATCATCTTTTATAATGCGCACAGCAAAGGAGTGGAACTGCCTGCGTCTGTGTTTCCGAACGCGTTCAAACCTAATCTCTTCAAAGTTAGAGTGAACAGGTTTCTTCTGGGTAAGCTCATTCCATCGTAGACTTATCTCTGTTACCTGTGACCTGGACTAGAGTCAAGAGCAAATCCATTTCACAGTAAAAAAAAAATCACTTGCAAGAAAGTTCAGTCCGGTGGCTCTTGGTGCAGCAGTACCGGCGTTGGCGAAGACTTGAATGCTCTGGGAAAGAGCGAGGAGTATGGAGGAGGGGGCTCGTACTCCGGCGGGGAGGGGGGCAGGGGCTGCGTGAACAGCTGATGTATGTAGCTAGTAACCCGTACTCCTTATCTACAAACATTATGCCGCCGTAAACTGCTGTAGAAACGTGAAACTTACCGAGAATGAGGTAGGTAATATATGTTTGTATATTTGTTCCTACAAACGTCCAGTTGGGTGAAAGAAAGCTTCTGAAAATAGGTGCATGTGGAATTCATAATTGGTTTACATTGTATAAACAGGAATAACGCAAAAAGCTGATTAGGAGTCATTGTACTGTTCAAAAATCACATTTGCTCGAGTTTGCACACAAACACCTGCAGGCAGTTATCGTTTTCGGGTTAGTTATCGTTATTATCGTTATCTTAAAAGTTTTTCATGATGAGTCCAATAACCCGATTACAGGTTATTTCTGTGACACCTCGTATAGAGTTAAACAAACTAAAATTATGTATAAAGATCTTAATTAGGAACAAAATGAATTAATAATTATTCGACCCATATTTTGCTTTTAATACAAGAAAATGATTGAACTTACTTAACAAATAATGACAAAGATTTATACGCTGTTGAAAAAATACGTTCTAGATTTTATAAAGAACAAGGAAATTAATGTTTCTACTCGTTTTAAAATAGTTTCAAGTTCAAGTGTACGTTTATATTTTTTTCATTTCTATATTTGTATTTATGTGGGTTGTCGAGTGTCAGAAGTCTGATTGTAAACTATTTTCCTATGCATCACGCACTTGCTATCTATATATATATAAAAGCGAAATACCACTCACTGATTAATCACGAAATCTCAGAAACTATAACACCTACAAACTTAAAATTTGACAGGTAGGTTCTTTTTAAGGTGTAGAAATCCATTAAGATCCGGATTTTACGAAACTCCACAAGGGGGTTAAACAGGGGTGCAAATTGTTTGTACTAAATCAACACAGACAGCGCGAGCGAAGTGCTAGTCTATATTATAAAGAGGTGACGTTTATGAGGTTGTGAGTTTGTGACGTTGTAAGGGGTAATCTCTGGAACTACTGAGTGTCATAGGCTATATTTTATCCCCGTATTGCCACGGGAACGGGAACAACGCGGGTGAAACCGCGGGGCGCTGCTAGTATATTATAAAGTATAAATAAATTATTTAATACAACGTTTTTTTTGCTGTGGGTTATTCTTGAAATACTCGACACGCATCTAGGTACACCATGCAACTACATAGCGGCTACTTCCCGTGACTTTTTTTCTATCTGGGAAATCATCAAATGACTTCTCCCGCTCTGGGCGGAGCGGAAGGGAGTGTCAGACTCTACTACTAAATCCCACCCACGATCCTTCTCTTGCCCTTTGCGTTCCAGGGCAGCGGTGACTCTTTCGAACAAATTCCGCAACCCTAGCAGGCACTGACCGACTGACTGACGGCACTGACTGTTGCTGACAGCTCTTTGAGGCGCGCGTGTAACACGACGCGCCGTCGACCCGGGCCTGGTTGCTATCGGACGGCGAGCCAACTCAGGAACTCTGAGATTATTAGCTTGCATTATAACACAATGACTTTCCGGCGAATCCAAAGTCACCACCATATCAGTATGGCGGCTGAGTCAATGACATCGTGATACGGAATGATACCGTGCTAGCTCCTGAAGTGGCCTGTTTGCGAAACGATATCATTGATAAACATTTACCTGTGTTGTACACGTGCGTATGTATGTGTAAACAGCAAAATTATATAAAAAAAATAATTTTATTTATTAGCTACAATAAAATTATAGGAATTGGTAATTCTGAAATAGAAGTGTCCAGATCTCTTATATTGTGCTAGTTTGTAATTGTTATGGTCGAGAGATAAGTAACTAAACATAATTAGTAAGTATATAAACAAGATCTTGCAAACAACTATTAATTTTCTAATGTGTCAATGATTTAGGAAATGACTTATTTACTAGGCAGGGGATGTCTTTACTATATATAGATAAGATTGTGTTTAACATTAATTATTAGAAAAGCTTTGTGTGGTTGAGCTATGTTAGGCCATCATTAAAAACAAAGTTTAATTTTCTTAGATTTTGGGGACTGTTCAAATATATGTTATTTGAACAGTCCCCAAAATCTAAGAAATTTATATCGCTGCTTATCACTGACTGTTTAAGAGTTAAAAAGAAAAACATTGATTATTATATTTAAGGGATTGCTACAAATAATTAAAATAACTATGAATTGGTTTATTTCATGTTTTTTTTCGGAGTAGCCAAATACTTTGGAGTGGTAGTGTACTTGTTTAAAAGTGTTTGTATCGTTGACAAACACTTGTATTACAAACTTTAGCAGTTAACATTGCCTATTTTTAAGAATGGATAATTCACACTTATTTATCTTTTATTTCGACACTGATATTTTCAGACATGTGAAAGGTCTCTAAGCTCAAGTGAGAGTAACTGTGAGGACTGATTCCCATGGGAACTTTTTTCAGTTAGTCAATATAATATACAAAATTACCAATTCGCCTGTGACTTCGTCCACGCGGATTTAGTACGTACTCCAGAAACTTCAACGCTCGGTAAAGCGGGATAGACTTTAACGCGTAGTTTATTAAAATTAATCGAAGTGACTTATAGTAATTAATTAGCCAGCTATTTTTGCTACTGATCCTGTGGTCTCAGGATCAGCCCTGTTGTGCTCTTCACTCCTTTGGGGTTGATTATGAAAGAATTGTTCAATCCGCTTCAATTGTCGGCTCTTTGGTAAATTAAAGCAACTAATAATATCATTTCTTAAAAACTTCATCACCCGTTCAGTTGTATTTTTTTTCATCAAAACTATTACTGCCGTGTTTCAACTTGATCGGGCTAAGCATTAAGATGCTTCCATACAAACTTTAACACGACCTAAATCCCCGATGGGGGTAATTTTCAAAATAAAATATAACCTATGTTCAAAATAAAATATAACCTATGTTCAAAATAAAATATAGCCGCTCCATGCAGATTCAAATGCGCATGGAGCGGCTGTCTATCGTGCATCTAGAACCCAGTTAGTGACACAAAAACCTGTAGCCTCGACCACCGTTCTACCTAATCATAAAGCGACATCAACCCTGTCAAGCCTGGTGGCCTGGCGCTAATAAATCTCCATCAGAAGCTGTCGTGAGTGAGGCATTACATAAGTGTCAGACTTGGCACCGCGCCGGCTGCAAGCACTTTTTGTAACACCACGTAATCTGCCGCAGTGCTTCTCGCCTTATCTTAAACTGACCATCTTGCTACAGTAGTATTTTTTTCCACTGCATAACTCTGTTTTTTTTAAGAAAAGAACAACCCGTTTATTTCAATGAGGCACATTTTTTTCTGGATTCAAAGTCAAAGTCAAAACGTTTATTTCAATAAGGCCATTAAACGGCACTTTTGAATGCCATCATTTACGTTGAAATAATAAAACGTAGATTCTTATGGAGAAGAAACTCCATAGTTATTTTTTTCAAATAAATGTTTTACAATAATTAATTGGTATACAAAAAAAAATCGTATGTTTGAGGACGATGCACCAAGTATACTATTAATAAAGCCTCAACGATCATGTTGCTTAGTACCAGTATAAGATTTTCGTAATCAGATCAGCCGTGGAGAATCAAAATCAGCTACAGAAAAAAAAGAAAATCAGCTGTTCCTTACATTTATATTCGCATAACTCATCAAAATGTAGGGAACAGCGGTTTTTTTTTTCGCGATTTCAGTTTTGGTCCCATAGTAAAAGTTGTTCATAATGATGAGTACAATGACCTCTTAAGAGGTTGTTGGTGTTTTACAAATAACCCTGTATAGCCTATAGCCTTCCTCGATAACGCGCTATCTAACACTGAAAGAATTTCTCAAATCGGACCAGCAGTTCCTGAGAATAGCGCATTCAAGCACACAAACAAACAAACTCTTCAGCTTTATATATTCGTATAGATAAGGTACATAAACTCTGGCCACTTACCCATGGCGCCAGTCATGAACAACAGAGCGCTAATATTCGCGGAAATTAAAACTAGATATATTGTTTTCATTTTCATATGTTATGTCATGGTGTAATGAGAATGAAATGGATTGTCATGCCATCTTGTTCGTATGGATTAGCAGCTCACATCATGTTCTGTGTGAGGAGCTCGTGGCTAAACAATAACAGCCGCATAAGTCAATTTTCAAGGTTAAGCAACGCTGGCCAAGGTTGGTCCGTGGATGGGTGACCGTCTTAACATACGAGTTTCCTCCGTGCCTCGGAAAGCACGTTAAGCCGTTGGTCCCGGCTGTCATTTGTAGATTTTTAGCAGTCGTTACGGTTAAAACGGGTACGGTTAAAATCTGACACCAGTCTTGTCAAGAAGTACCGTGTTCCCCAGTTATTGGGTTGTTGAGGTCTGGTAGGCAGCCGCTCCATGTTAAATACTGGTATTTAGCTAAATCTAGTATGACTGGAAGACGACCCCAATATAGTTGGGAAAAGGCTAGGCAGATGATCATGTTCTGTGTCAATCTCGCCGTTAAAACTATGATAAAGTCATCATAGTTTTAACGGCGAGATTTTATAGGAATAAAGAACAATTCACACTCGGCACGTGTGTACTGGTCGTACACACGTGCCGAGTGTGAATTGTTCTTTATTTATTTTTAGCTTCAATTGTACTGAAAGTCGAGAGCTTATTTTAAAAACACAACAAGCTTTGTTCACAACTGGGTCAAACTGTTAATATGAAGGTACAATCGGCGACAATAATCAACCAACAAAGCTACTTTTACACATCAATTGATAGTCTTCATATTCTCTTAAAGTTATTTCTGTTCTGATGAAAGTTGAATATT
Source organism: Hecatera dysodea (assembly GCA_905332915.2). Classification (NCBI taxonomy): domain Eukaryota; kingdom Metazoa; phylum Arthropoda; class Insecta; order Lepidoptera; family Noctuidae; genus Hecatera; species Hecatera dysodea. The sequence continues at coordinate 590,057 of HG995303.1, forward strand.
AGGTATATTTATCAATAATGGCAAAAGCGTGCTCCATCGCCGACCACATTATCGCTTTTTATCTGGTGAGATTGTGGCACAATCAGTATCATTAATGATAAAAAACACTAAGGAAACCACGGTGTTAACCAACGTTGTTGCTGATTGTACATAAATGTACGTGTTGATTTAGCGCTCGAAACAATAAAACTTTTTATTAGTAAACACATTGAGAACAATAACAAGTACTCATAATGACGATCGATTACCGGTATGAATAGTATGCTCTGTGCGATCGATAGCAAAACATTTCTCAAAAGATGTATTAATAGCACCCTACTTGAAAAATACCTACACGTGAACAGCTGGCGAAACGCACGTGCATTCTTCTTCTTGTAACTTCAAAGAGAACATACATAAATTGTTTATTTTAAAATATTCCTGGACAGCGATTTCTAGCGTTAAACTTTTTTTTCTGGATGAGAAATCATCAAATGACTTCTCCCGCTCTGGGCGGAGTGGAAGGGAGTGTCAGACTCTTACTGACTAAAACCCACCCGTGATCCTTCTAGTGCCTTTTGCGTTCTAGGGCTGCGGTGACTCTTTCGAACAAATTCTGTAACCACTACAGTTAATGTTGGAAAGTACAAATTATTTGAGGAAATGTACAAGGTAAAAGGTTCATCTTATCTTGGGTTCAGAACCTGAAAACGACGTAAATCTACTAGACTTATTGCAGATAAACGTCGGTCTCCAGTCTCCACGGATGCAGTTGTATACCCGGATGTTAAATGGGCATCATTGGCTATGTGACCTCTACAACTTCATCATCATCCACAGCCCGATTTTGTCCACTGTTGAGGATAGGCTTCTCTTTTCTGGCCTAATCGAAGCTCTACCCGCGATAGCAACATTGTCGTCTGCTCATGTCGCTGCTGGACGACCCACAGTTCTTCTCCCAGGCCGCAGACGCCACTTGGTCACCGCCATTACGTCACTACATCTTGCCAGGTGTCCTGCCCAGCTCCACCACCTCTACACCTAGTACTAAGTGACAAAACTTCTTGGAAAGAGTGGTGACAGATTTTTTGTATTCATACTAACGTAACAACTGCCAAAGATCATGAAAAACAGCCGGGTCCAACCTGAAAACTACCCTTTTTTTTGGACTCGGGCCTGGTTGCTATTGGATGGCGAGCCACCCATAGCTCGCTATCCTCAGGCCCGCGCTTACGGTGGCCGGGAATCGCCCTGCGTTTCCCAACGCCCGGGGCGTCTTCTTCTGTTGCGGCGGCTGGAGCGTGAGGTTTCCCTCTCCCGCACGCGGTCCGCCTCCTCCTTCGCTAGCATTACTGCTTCGCAAAAGGAGGTGACCGCGTCCCCTGCTTCCTCGCTCCGAACCATGGATTATACCGGGGCCGGACTCTCAGGTCGCCGCCGCTAATCGCCTCGATGAGGACACGGCGTCAATGCTCCGCTCAAGCAGGACAGACCTCCACCGTATGCTCCACCGTGTCCTCCGGGCGAAACCTAAAAACTACTTAAAATCTGTATCTAATAGCGCTGTACCTACTCACGTATTTTTCTCTGACAAATATAAAATTAAGAGTATTAATGTAGGTTCTGCTTATCTGCGATGTGGCATTTAATATATTACTTAAGGCCACAATAAGGATCACTCAGATCAGCCGTAGATTTTTAAAATAGCTTCTACAAAGTTTGGGGCCTACCGTCCGCAAGATACTAATATTAAATTGTTACAGATAATGTAATTAGGATTTTTTTAAATTATTATTGTCAGATGGATATGCTCTTGACTCTAGTCTAGGTCATAGGTGACAAACTCGACCATGGAATGAGCTTACCCAGAAGAAGCCTGTTCACCCTAACTTTGAAGAGATCAGGGTTGAATGCGTTCGGTAAGGTTATTTATGTAACAATGAATAAATAAACTTTATTCTTATTAAAACTTCGTTTATTCGTGAAGCTGTAAGATTTGAGTCAGGATTTTTGTTAAAACATTCAGGATTTAACATAACATCAGAAAGAAGCATTTATTCATGCTCAAGGGATGAATTAATGGATCTTCTAGACAATCCAAACTAACATGGAATATAATAATAATGTGACTTACCACGCAAACTCTTAAAAAATGCGCGCTAACTAGGGTCAATTACAGCGACACTGCGGTAATTGTTACGTTCGTAATTCGAAATGGCCACTTATCAAGACCTACGTGTCTATTTAGTTCTGTAGGGCCGGATATAAATAATAATTGGTCACTGCTCCACTCACATAGCTTCTCCCCGTCTTTTGCCTAACGAGCCAGCCCGCGCCGCTGAGCCATTAGCGTTAAATCCCAATAATAATAACCAGACCCAGCCTGTCCCTTGCTGCCCCTCTCAATGACCCCGTTAAGCCGAGGCCCGTATCCCACAGGGGATGCCCTTAGCGAAGCAGTTATTTAGTTTTTAGTAGTTTTTAGCCCTGGCTAGGGGGCCTTAAATTCATTTGAGGCAACCACAGGATTGCCCGGTTAAGCAGTAACCAGCCTTAGTGTGCTAAACTGCGAGTGGTCACGTCAAAAAAAAAAAACTCACATAGCAAATATACAAGAAACCTAATTACCTAAATTAAAGGAAGGATATTATTATAGAACCGAGAGTTTATGAGCTTAACGTAGTTTTATATTTTTGTAGTTTTTTTTTTAATATTTATATGGAGCCATCGAATAGAGAGCATTTTGAAACTAAGAACTGTATTTAGATTACGTGAACGTGAGTCGTTTTTGTTTTGGGATTAATTGTTAACTGTCAATCTTTGTACAATCGATTTGCGTAGGCGTTTCCCAACAAAGTAAGTTGGTATCGGCTTCCAGTCTAGTAGGCTGATCGGCCATCTGACCTCTAAATCCCAGCAGCTGGGTACCACGATACGTATCCCATGACATGCCTGGTGTCATATTTTCTGATTCGGACTACGTGTTGTGCCATTGTCAAAAGTCTACAAATTAGGTAAAGTCGACGCCAACGGTCTTTTTGTTCCTAGATGGGAAATCATCGAATGACTTCTCCAGCTCTGAGCGTTAGACTCCGCCTCGAGTGGTGCTAACATTAAGTCTACCACCTATGTAAACGTGAAATTTAAATAATGACGCAGTTGTGCACCAGTTTCAAAGTAATGCAGCTCTTTCAATTGAACCATACAAAATAATAATACGAGTATTAACGTAGACGTGAACACTGCAGAATTCCTGACAACAACAGAAATACACTCGCGAGCAATAAACTGGAATCACTTCATCGCGCGTTGCTTTGCTCAAAACAAATTTTTACACTTTTTTTTGCAATGAATTATGGCTTGTGGACTATACTTTTCTATGTTTTCTTTTTTAGATTTCAAATCATATTAAAAACATTTTAAAAATGGATTTACATATTTCCTACCTTATGGAATTATTGCAATAGGTCGTTTAAGTTTAAAATTGTGAACGTCTATTATGAAAACATAATATAACATTTTTACAATTTATGTTGGGTACCCCCAATATTTTGTGTTACCAAAGTTTGCTGCTGGACGTCCACGATTTCGGAAAGAAGAGGTTACAAGTAAATCGGTCATCTATCACCGAAGTGCATCACTGTCGTCCAGACCCTGGCCTCTGGACTATGTTTCCAATCTTAGTTCTTTCCAGTCACTGGCTAAACAGTTTCATCGGGACCGGTTCTTATGTTTTGGGGGAGTAACTCTTAACATATATATATATATATATATATTTTACTGTTGATAGACACGCATTTCACCCCTATCTCACATGACGCATGACGGTAAGCGATGATGTGGTTGAAGATGCAGCAAGCTAATCAGCATTCAACCCTAATCTCTTCAAAGTTAGAGTGAACAGGCTTCTTCTGGGTAAGCTTATTCCATCGTAGACTTTGTCTCTGTCACCTGTGACCTAGACTAGAGTCAAGAGCAAATCCATTTCACAATAATAAAAAAATCTTACCTAGAAGTAAGCTATTCACTGTTGACTTAAAGACTCTCAGGTTGTAGTTATCAGGAAATACAGACTGTGGGAGGGAACTCCACTCCTTAGCTGTACGCACAATGAATGTGTTCCCAAAACGTTTAGTGCGTGTGGGTGGGATGTCCACCATGTATGTATATCTTGTAGGGTAGTGGTTGAGCGATTGACTGCTACGCTGCGTGCCGCGGGTTCGATTCCCGCACGGAATAAATATTTGTATGGCCTACAGATAGTTGTTCCGGGTCTGGCTGTTTGTGTATGTGAATTTATATGTTTGTAAACGCACCCACGATACAGGAGAAATTCATAGTGTGGGGCAACTAAAAAAAAAGTAGTTTGACAATAACACAAATCAAATAAAGAAATGAGCATAGATTGAATATTGCAAAGTCAAAAGTCTTAGTCAAAACGTTTATTACAATTAGGCCACTAAACGGCACACAATGCCGGGAAAATGACCTAGTTTTACCTGAAATAAATACATTTTCAATGTATTTTCTTGACTCAGAGCACTTATCAAACTCACCTGTTATCAGTGCTTGGACCTAAGTGCTTAATTGGCATTGCATTGTTTATAACTGTAACGTCTGTATATGTTGTAATAAACTAGCTGACCCACGCAAATTCGTTTGCGTTACATAAGAGTGGCAGAGAAATAAAGTACAACCGACTTCTAAATAAAAAAAGCACAAAAAAGTTTAAAATAAATTTAATTTTGTAAGTCGGCGTCAAAAAAACGCAGAAATAAACAAAAACAACGTTGTTTTTTTTTTAAGATTTTTTTATATTTCTCTTTTTAGTGGTGATCCCCACAGCGAATCGAACCCCATCACCGCATACGTGTTATAAACTGGTATAAACAATAAACAGACATGCGATTTCGAGAATCTCTCTAATGCTCTTCCAAACTATCGTATACCGTTTGTTTTGTTTTTTTTTTACCGACTTCTAAAAAAGGAGGAGGTTCTCAATTCGGATGTTTGTATGTTTTTTTTTTTTAATGTTTGTTCGCGCATATCTCCGTCGCTTGTGAACCGATTTGAAAAATTCTTTTTTTGTTGGAAAGGGTATACTTCCCAAATGGTCCCATGAAAATTTTATCGAAATCGAATCGAATAGTGGTTCGTTTAGGTGGGGGAGGGGAGGGGGTGTAGGTACCCTAAAAAGTGAAAAATAAAAAACTTTTTAACATAAAAATACAACCGAATTTTACACAAAAAATCAAAAAAGTCCAAAATAACTTTAATTTCGGAAGTCGGTGTTCAAAAAACGAAAAAGCAACCATAAACACCGAGTTCCGAAATTAAAGTTATTTTGGACTTTTTGTGTAAAAGTCGGTTGTATTTTTTTGTTAACAAATTTTTTCATTTTACATCGATAAGTGCAAATGAGAGTATCATCAATGTAGTCGAAGCCAATTAAATACGCATTATTAGGGATAACATAAATAACTACTAGTCGTCAGATAAATGAGACCACATGACAAGCATTAGCTTTTGAATGTAAAAAGAATCATCAAAATCAGTACACCCAGTAAAATGTTATGAGGTAACACACAAACAAAATTAAGCCGACAAAAAAAAAATCTATTTTAGCAACATTTTTCATGAATGTTGCTGATCATTAATGAAAAATATCCTAAGCGAGTGATGTTATATTACAGTCGTATAGCCTTCCTCGATAAATGGGCTATCAAACTCTAAAATATTTATTTTCAATTTGAACCAGAAGTTCCTGAGATTAACGCGTTCAACCATACAAACAGTCATCAGCTCTATAATATTAGACCCACAGACCCCCCCCCCTTACCTATAGACTAGAAAAAAAAAATTCATAATAATATGTAACTGCCACAGTCATTATGTACATATTTCATATATTGCATTATGCATATATTGTTTTATACTATATGTATATGATATACTTCCAAATACAAACCACTACAAAGTACAAAATAACATTTATTTTGGAAGTCAGTGTTTCTGGTGCGTTTTTGACAACAACTTCCAAAATTAATTTAATATTTATTAGTCAACTACATCAGACAACTTTTCAGTCACCGATGCCGCATTTTTTCTTTATATGTTCAGCTGCACTTTCAGCTACACATTGACAATATAGATAATTATGATCATCCTTTTCCATAAGAAAATGTACATGTGTCATCTACCAGGTACGGCTTTTTTCAGCGTTGCCATGGTCCAATTATTTTCTCAACAGCGGCCTTCAAACAACACCACTCATTAGGTAAACATATTATTATGGGTGAAGGCCGTTGTAGGCGGGATCACAGACCTGTTAGTCGTGCCATTGTCTGTGTTCAGGCGGCTACAGACGATAATAATTATATTTTTCGACTGAAATACGAATAAGCTGAATATTAAAAAAATGACGCCGCGGAGTCGTTTCTTTGACGTACGCCAGTTTTTGGCAACGAAAGAGAGAACACATTGTTCCCGTGCTGTTTTGTCTACATGTTTCACCTTCATTTTGTAGACTTCTGTGTATGAAGTTGCACGTCTCTTTGTCGTAATATGCACAGATACTCTTAAAAAGAAAAGACGCACAAAATAAAAATAAAAAACAAAAAAAAAACACTAATCAATAAAAAAATAGATACTAATACTTTTGCTTCACCTGACCATTACATCGCACTTTCCTGAAAAAAATTGCGTCTTTCAAAAAGAAAATCATCAATACTTTCATTGGAAAAATAATATTTTTGCAACTGAAGTACATAATCAATACCGTCGGCAGACGAATCAATTTTCGCATAAATACGGAGTTATTAACGGAAAGAATTTTGCTATTTATTGAAATCAATAAAAAAATAAGTTTTCAAATTGTGTAATAGTAAAAAATTACATGACCTTTACAATTTGGGGATAAAAACCCTAGTTTAGCGCCAAAGTTTTATCTTCCGACTGGGTCGAGTTTGTCCATTAATCAACTTATCATTCTTAATTATGAAATCAGAAGATAATGTTTTAGCTGCTAAGAAGAAATAAAACACGGACATATACCGCATCCTCATGCCATATCGAGTCAGTGATCGTTTACTTCAGATAAAATAAGTGCCCTGTACAGTATGACAGCCAATTTCTGACACACCCTGTATATCATGTTGGTAGTTAATTAGGTTAAGAGGATATGCCTTGTTTCCTCAGGGAACTGTGTCATAAACACGACATGGCTTTTGTGGTGCGATTACTTGCCAGGTCTTTGAAGGATGAAGGGCTTGTTATACGATAGGAAAGAGGTACAGTCAACAAGACAAAATAGAAGAACAAGATGGATTAAATGTAGCTAGGCGGCTAAATATATAGCACTAGCTATCCGCACAACTTCGTTTGTGTCACATTTTTCATGACTGCTCCGCTCCTATTGGTCTTAGCGTGATGATATATAGCGTTCCTCGATAAATGGGCTATCTAACACTGAAAGATTTTTTCAAATCGGACCAGTAGTTCCTGAGATTAGCGCGTTCAAACAAACAAACTCTTCAGCTTTATAATATTTATAAGGTTCCGTATTTCAGAAAGCGAAAAGACGATTTGCACTTGTAATTATTGCGAAGGAGGAGGCATAGAGAGAGATGTCAGCAAAGAAGACGGTACCCCATAGGGTCAGTGTCTGCTAGAGTACAGGAATTTGTTCGAAAGAGTCACCTTGGCACCTAATCGCTAAGGAGGAACACGGGTGGGTTTTAGTCAGTAAGAGTCTGACACTCCCTTCCCCTCCGCCTAGAGCGGGAGACGTCATTTGATGATATCTCATCCATATAAAATTATATAGAATCACTCGTGTATCTGTCTGTCTGTTGGTCCGTCTGTGTATTTATCCGTCCGTCTGTCAAAGCCATTTTCCTCGAATCTGCTGGATCGAATCAGTTCAAAAGAGAATGCAAACTTTGGTCCCTCGCTCCAATACATAGTTGTATAGGTATTTTTGAGCTAAACAATATTACTTTGGCACCAAGTTTCCAATTTTACACAGATGAAGTTATGTGACTCAAAGCGGGCCGCGGAACGTTACTAAATAAAATGCTATTATATTATCCGGTGTTAAAACGACGTAAAATTATCGTTAAATTTAATAAGCACCTACTTCAAAAAATATGTTTTATGCATTATAATACCTAATATATTATTCAGTTAATTAAACTATATTGATTGGCATGCCTGAACCAGGAAAATAAACATCTGTGAAAACTGCACGTGGGTGCAACGATAATTAGTAACACAGGATTCTGCGGTTTAGACTTAGAATATCGACTGCTAAACCGAACGATCCCGAAATGTGTGCTATTCCACACTATAATCTATCTCTGTGCCAAATTTCAACCAGATCCATTCAGCCAATCTGGCGTGATTGAGTTACAGACATCCATCCAAAGTCTCGCATTAATTATGTACTTTATATTAATAGAATAGATTATGTACACGATATAAGTTACAGAAAATATAGATGAAGAAAACAGTACATGGGCGGCCTTATCGCTAAAAGCGATCTTTTCAAGACGACCTTTGGATGGATTTTAAAGAGAAAAGGAAATACAGTACTGTAGGTAGCCTTTGGTGTACTAATTATATATACAATAAATACATATATAATAGATAAATATATACAATAACAATTATGAAACAAATACATAGAACCCCAAAAGAACGATTAAAGAGAGAGATAGATATTATTAGCAGTAAAGTAGCGACGCGTGGCGTACCTACAATGAAACTAGTATAAGCCGGTCGAAAACAATTCAATAATAACAAAAAAAAACCATTTACTCGTGATAATTTAATTTAAAATTATTATCTAACAACTTTGTTTGCCATACTTAAAGTTTTCCTCAAAACATTGTTAATTTATCAGCATATTTAGACTAGTATTATGAAGAGGAAAGATTTGATCGTGTGTTTGTATTAAGTAGGCTCCGAAACCACTAAAACAATTTGAAAAATTCTTTCACTGTTGGGAAGCAACACTATCCCCGGGTGACATAGGCTATATTTTATCCCCATATTCCCACGGGAGCGGGAACTATGCGGGTGAAACCGCGAGCCGCTGCTATTCTATACTAATATTATAAAGAGGAAGGAAGGAAAATTTGTATTTAGTATGTAACGAATAAACTCAAAAACTACTGGACCGATTTCAAAAATTCTTTCACCATTAGAAAACTACATTCACACTGAGTAACATATAGAGATGAGACGTATATACTGGTAGAGGTATATATACCAAGTATGTGCTTCCCAGTACATAGACCGGGTACGGACCGAAATACTGGGTAAATACCTTGAAGGTATGACGTCAGACGCATAGTACGATACGAACCGCTACCACAAGGTAGCGCCCACTTCTATCGGTAGTTCGGTACGCCGAAGCAACCCGAAGCTACCCGACAGCTTACGAAGGGACCCGAAACGCCATTCGTGCTTTATGAACATTCGGTTGATTTAATTTAGTTAGACAAAATGGGTACTTATTTTTACGTTCATAAGGAACATAATAGCATAATTACATTTTTTGTCACGACGTGAAAGAGTTCCTTTGTTTGTTTATGTTAGGGAATATTATTACTTACGTGTTTGAATGTTTACGTTGTCTAGTAGTACTTAGGTAGACAATGTTTTGATTTTTTTTGCGTCACTTGTAAGTTTTGCGACAGTCCTAAGCCTGGTAAAGTAGGAAGGAAAGATTTCATATCTCATAATGCATAATTACGTATAGGTACTTGAAACATCGTACCTACATTATATTGGAGGCATACCATACTTATCACATACGTTTACTTATCGAAATCCTACCACACCCAAATACTTAGAAGTATTTTGATACCTGGTATTTGTACCAGGTATATAGTGATACCCATACCTTAAAGGCCGGGTATGGAGAATGGCAGGTATATCTCATCTCTAGTAACATAAGCTATATTTTATCCTCGTATTCCCACGGGTACGGGAACTACGCGGGTGAAACCGCGGGGTGCTGCTTGTGTAATATATACTTAATCCATTATTTATGAAACTTATATGTTAAACATTATAAAGAGCTATTCTATCTGAGAAACGAGGTACTTCAGAGCTAATTCCGTATTATTAATTGATTATTATATTAAAAGTTTTCTTTGAAGGAAAATCAAAATGGCGATAAATTAATTTGGAAAGCCCTTTTTTATAGTGTTGCTCAAAGTGGAACTTCTTCTGGATGAAACCTGAAGTGCGAACAGATTGCGTGTGTTCTGCGTACAAGTAGGAAAGTACTTAAGTCGTTACAACAGCGTATGACGATAAGGTATAACTGTAACGATACGCTCTATACTTCTCTAATTTACTTATTGATAACAACAATAGCTGGTTTTGATAATGGAACGTAACATTTTATTATACCTAGCTTACCAAGCTACGGTGATTTCAAAATTGAGAAGATTGGGGGAAATCATCAAATGACTTCTTCCGCTCTGGGAGGAGCGGAAGGTAGTAGCATAATAGCATAATCAGCCTTTTAATGTTCCCATTGCTGGGACTCAGGCCTCCTCTCTAGGAGAAGGAATGGGCCGTAATCCACCACGCGGGCCCAGTGCGGGTTGGTGAATGTCACATGTCTTCGAATTTTTGATTCTAGGACATGCCGGTTTCCTCCCGATGTTTTCCTTCGCCGTTTTGAGAGCAGTGGTGATGAAATTAATTGCACAAAGTAATGCGCCTGGTCTGGTTTGAACCCGCGACCTACAATTCGTAAGTCGGGGCCGTTACCACTCAGCCACCAATATGTCAGCATATAAATTCCGCAAACCAGACAGGTCTACGGAATTTAGGTATATGCTGACATGTATTTGTGGAGCGCGTGGAACACAACGCGCCGTTTCATTATATACCTGGAACTTAACCAAAGAACATCTAGCCGGATGCTGTGCTGTCGAAACTAAAAAGTTACAAACCAAGCATGTCAGTGATTATAAAGCAAATTTTTGGGACCTTCGCTATGTAGCAGAGACCCGTAAATAATCCCTTTTATCAACATACTTATTTATTTAAAACTTTACGCATACAAACGTGTCGAGGCAAACTTGATGACTAGCCATTTGCTATCTGTAAATCTTTGGGTGACGCAAGATTCAAATTTTGTTAGGAGCAATATTGAGAACAAAATGTGATTTATATTCTTGTTAATACAAATATAGATGTAACTACATATAAATACAATAAGTACGAGTACCTACAATCAATGTTCCGAGCTTTTTCCTAAACACTTAACAAATGACGTGGTCAACGTCCAGTCCGACCATGTCGCTGACTTAGTGCTATTCTGTAACAACTATGGTAACAACTCTCAGGCACGACAGCTGAATCCGCGGTGAGATTCCAAATTCGTATTCTCTAAATCTCGACAGCACCGGTAGCGACGAGACGAACACTCTTGTGTTGCGTGAGAATGTTAACATTAATATGTAGTATGTATTCTGTATGGGGGATGGGGGATTTACCGCTTCACTTCTCCATAGAGATCTACGCTTTGGAACGTGCAAATAGCTTCACCTCTTTCGACTTGACAATTCAAAAGTGCCTGTAAAAGGTTTAATGGAAATAAATGCTTTGAATCTTTGAATCACTCGCCGATTCGTCGATATTCGACACTTTGAACTACGAATTCACTTGTCATTTTTAAAGTGGCTTAAGCGGCATAAGAGCTATCAAGATCGGTGTGTGAGTTAATTTTAACTCATTACTTTTCGGTAAATAAGTGTGTTTCAATATTAAAATTATTATAATTTGAAGTGTATAGCTCATTGGTTTTTATTAGATAGTTTTTGTTAGACGTAGCACAAGACAAGATAAGCAAAGACTTTGTTTAAAATTATTGTTTGTCTGAAGAATTAATAGATAATGTGTTACAAACAGCTTATAAAAAATTCACGCGGCCGCACCGGCGGCGGCGGCAAGGTCGCGGCTTGTCTATTAGAAATTAGAATAAAGGTAGGTTAACACTTTTATATCTGACTAGCAGCGCCCCGCGGTTTTACCCGCATAGTTCCCGTTCCCTTGGGCATATGGGGATAAAATATAGCCTATGTTACTCAGGGTGAATGTAGCTTTCTATTGGTGAAAGTATTTTTGAAATCGGTTCAGTAGTTTTGACTGTATTCGTTACATACAAAAATACAAATATTTCCTCTTTATAATATTAGTATAGATAGTATAGAGACTTCAACGAACCAGTACCTGGATAATTATGGTACTCCTTAGCAAGACTGGTGTATTTTTTTCTGACTTTTGACTTTAGAGCTGCATATTACTGGATGCTGCACTACCCTTGTTAGCTATTACATTATCACAACATGATATTAGAATTGATTTTAGTTTATTTCAGAAGTAAACTTCAATGGACTCCTTATTGGCACTCAAATTAAAACTACATAGATGAGAGGAGGGAATGACGAATAAATGAAGGATAGACGTTGTGACAGATATCAAATAGAAAGGGAGTGGCTAGTTTACTGAGATCGGATGAGTCATTTTGTGCTGACTCCAAATAAATTGAATGGGAAGCAACACATCGCCTTGTCTTCATAAAAATGCGATTGACTTTCATAATCTGCAATACTTACAAAAAAACCCTCGATTTCTGAATTTGAGGTTGAGTATCTGTGTAACACTTATTTACTCTGAAATCTTACCAAACTGTGGCACTAAGCCTTTGACACGCTCACGACCCCAAGTCTTATTTCAGAATTCTGTTTTTAGTCTATTAGCACTTAAAACTCTCTCTTCAAAGTTAGAGTGAACAGGCTTCTTCTGGGTAAGCTCATTCCATCGTAGACTTTGTCTCTGTCACCTGTGACCTAGACTAGAGTCAAGAGCAAATCCATTTCACAAAAAAAAAAAAACTAAATCAGGGCCAAGACAGCATGAGCATATCGACATCATCAACACGTCCCCTGAGGATGCCTCGTGGAGAGGCGAAACACGTGTCGGTATTGGTGTTGAGTTTTGCTTTGCCTTCCTGCATGTGCATAAAATCCTTGCATTTGCCTTGTAATGTTGCATGTGCATAATATAGCGGGCGGGAGGGAAGTGCATACTTGCAACCCACAAATATTCGCGGAAATTAAAACTAGATAATTATATTATTTTCATTTTCAAATTAAAAATGGATTTCCGCAAAGTAACGCCTGACTCTATCAATTTCAAACAACAATTAACTAGAAAACACTACAAGTGAAAACAAGGAACTGGCAGTTGCTTCAGACAGGAACCACCCAACTAGCACGTCCTACGTCATGAGCTCAGTGTCAGGGTGCGCAGGAGGCCGCGGTTTCCCTGCAGCCGGTGGCGAAAGTGCAGGATGCGTGTGCGCGCGCAGCCCGCCGTACTTCCACTCAGGATTAGCCAACCGAGCTGGTAGTACGTGGTTTCTGAAGTGGATTGAAGATGAAGCTGAGATTTTTGAGGTGGGGTGTTTGTATGGTGCTATCATTGTGTTTGTTAAGAACTTAGTGGGAGAGAGTGTATGTGTGGTCGTTTTCGTCGTGTTTTTTTCGTTGAGGCGGTGAAAGGTGGTCGAATGTTATTCTGATCAACCTGAGGCTCACTTGAGGGCACTGATTGACTCGGAAGGCCTAGACAAAGTGAGATTTTGCAGCGGTAACAGTTGACCAAACCGGTTAAGTGTGAGTCGTACTCGCTGACCAAAGGTTCCGTACGATTTTTTTGCATGGTATTTTAAAATCACAGAGTACTTATAGGATGTGCTGTTTCCTGTTATTTGTGAAGTAGTAAGTACAAAATATTTAAGTTTGAAATGCACTATCTTATCGTGTCCACGTGATATTTTAATGTTTATCAATACTGGGACGCGACTATATCCAGATCCTTTGCACTGACGCTCAGGTGGCATACAAATGATGCTGTAGAGATTAATATTCGCCCAACATTGCGCTCAATTATGCATTTGACGTCAGGCAATCTTTGTCGTCATTTAAATTTATGTGGCGGTTTCAAGTGCAGTGAAAATCCGTCTGAAAAATAAACATTACATTCAGAATAAATCTTTAAATACAAGTATCCGCTTAAAGGTTCCTTTTTATAGAATTGTTTGGTCTTCTCATATACAACCGAACAAAATTTGAGCGTACAATTTTACATAAAGACAGTCCGCCAAAAAGCCCGCCCGTCATCACTTCCTAGTGTAATAATCATACTAAAATATCTATACTAATATTATAAAGAGAAAAGATTTGTATTTTTATATTTTTGTATGTAACGAATACACTCAAGAACTACTAGACCGATTCAAAAAATTCTTTCATCATTAGAAAGCTACATACACCCTGAGTATATTTTATCCCCAAATTTCCACGGGGACGGGAACTACGCGGGTAAAACCGCGGAGCGCTGCTAGTAATTAATATAGAGAGCGACAACTTGCCAAGTACGACTGCATTATTGAAGAGCGGTTAACAGGTTGCACCTACCTACCAATTTTCATTTATGTAGCTTTAAAATGGCTCCGAGTAAAACGGCTGTGACATACGGACAGACAGACAGACAGACATGACGAATCCGTTCGGTTCCGTTTTTTGCCATTTGGCTATGGAACCCTAAAAACGTTCTCTGAAATTACAACTGTCTACCTATTAGAATTCATGAGATAAAACCCACTTACAGCCAGAAGGACGACCAGTGGAGGCCTGGTAATGGCGTTCCGTTGGTTTACCCATCAGTAGGTACGGTACGTTAAAAATATTTTAAAATGACAAAACATTGTCATCCATCGTTTATTTACGGTCGTGAGATGAACTATCATCAAACGTGTGACGTGTGTTTCAGTTATAAGTGTGACCAGCCTTTAACTAAGCGTCAACAATCAGGTTTTCAAGAGAATACCACTTCCTCGTTCCACTTTTAAAATGCTAGAATCGATTAGATTTCTATTCGATTCGTAAAACAATTGCCTAATGCATAATGATAACCGGAACTGATGTAATTTGTAGCATTTCGAGTAACTCAACTGTTACTCGGAGTTAAACAGTTGAGGTCAGTTCTCACCAACGCGTTACTTCCGCTTGCAAAATATACTTCAGGAGTTATTATTATTAGTAACTAATCGTTACTATGAAAGCGTAAAATTCAGTATTTTCCTTAGTGCCTCATTTTTATACTGTTTGTTCATAATACACAGAGTTAAAGAAAAGTCCTGTGCTTTTAATGTTTCCACTTATGGGACACAGACCTCCTCTCTAGGAGAGGGAATGGGCCGTAATCCAGCACGCGGGCCCAGTGCGGGTTGGTGAATGTCACATGTCTTCGAATTTTTGGTTCTAGGACATGCCGGTTTCCTCACGATGTTTTCCTTCACCGTTTTGAGAGCAGTGGTGATGAAATTTATTACACAAAGTTAAGCGCCTGACTGGGTTTGAACCCATGACCTTTCGGGGCCCATACCACTCGGCCACCACTGCTCCTTTATCGGCTGAACACCTCACTATTCCTAGAATATAATAGAATAGATAACTCACTCTCTATGTTTATTCAATTTGAAAAGTTTCCTTAATCCATATTGAGAAATTCATTTAATAAGGTTTGTTGAACCAGACGTATTGGGATGTAAGCACATGCTCAAAGCTTTTATTTCAAGTAAACCATTAAAGGCCCTTTTTAATTGTCGAGGTCGTTCAGTTAAAAACATAACGCTAGTTGCACGTTCCAAAGCGTAGTTCTCTATGGGGAAGCACGTGCAAGAAACTCCACGCACACTGTTTTAAATCAGTAAATAGTTTAAAATAAATAGATTGAATCTATAATTATATTGATTCAATCTCTTTATGTCTTTTGAGGAAAGCGCCACACAGATTTCAGCGGACTTGTCCAGACAATGCAAGCATGGGTCAGTTATCGTGTAGCTCATCGGAATTTTGAGGAGCTCAACAACTCGACGAATAATACCAAAAAAAGGAAATTTAGGTAGGCCAAAAAATATACTGAAACTGACAACGATAAAAATAAATAACTCAAAGGAATATAAATTAATTCACATACAAATGAAGAAAATTATATTATGTTGTTTAAACTATGTTAAGAAAATATCGAGATAGGGTACCTATCTCGATATTCTTGTTTAGAATATTCACAAAATTAGATAATGTTAATATTTAGATAAAATGTTAAGGACCAAATCACTTTAAAGCTCTAACTATGTATATGATTATATGCCCGGGTTTAATCACAATCACACGTGGTAAGCAATGATAGTCTTGACGATGGAGCACGCGTGCCTAGGAGTAATCTATTCATTCTTGACTCTAAGACCCCCAGGTAAGCTACCAGGGAACGCTGACTCCGGTAACGACCACCATTCAGCTGATACAAAAGTTTTACAAAACGTTTTGTTGATGTCCACTAAGATACGATGGCACCCAGCCGTAAGACTCGATATTCGCTGATGGAACGGACTTGACACTGTACCAGTCATTCTCTGATCCTTCCTATCCACAGTAAGGTATTGCCGACCTGCGTCCTGCTCCTGGCAGCCACCACTAACGCTGACCTGTTCTCCAAGGCAACCAGGACCAAGGCTGATGAGAGGGACCTGAGGAATAGCGTGTTCGACTTCATCATCATCGGAGGAGGCACGGCGGGCTGTGTGCTGGCGAACAGGCTGTCTGCTATCTCTGACTGGAAGGTACCTTGGAACTTGCTGGTCACTTTTTGCCGCACCATTGACTGATAATAAGTAATGATTACTAATGATGCACGGGTTTGTTGAAGTCGAAAATTAGTTGTTACGGCCCATAGACTCAGATCTGGACACATTCCATGCAGTAGGGTTGCGTTTATGATGAGAAAAACTAACTTGCCTAACTGTGTGGAGTTCGGAGTTGTTGAAGACTTACACCACTTGCTGATGGACTGTGTTCGGTATGAGTCTGAGAGAGGATCTGTTTAGGATCTTGAGGTTGAACAGACTTGAAGTAGGCACTTTTCATAAAATCCTGGCGCAACCAAATGTCGATGATGCGAAGAGTCTGTTCAGGTTCATGGCCTAGATATGACCAATTTGTATTTAGGGTACGATGGGACTGACATACGCATTGTGGTTATAAATGTCCCTAAATAAAAATAAAAAAATGATGCACGCTTTGCTTGCTTTGTTGTTAATAATTCCATAAGTTTTAAATGTGCATTCAGTATAGATAGATAGGCAGATATAGAGTTGAACTACATCAAATGACTCCTCCCGTCTACGCGATGCGGGAAGGTCAGACTTCTGACTCAGCTCTTACTGAATAAAAGGATCACCCGTAACTAGTTAAACACGATCAGCTGATGGTAAACGATAATGTGGTTAAAGATTATGCGTGTTTGCATATTGGGTTCGGCCGTTAGACGTAATGGATTTATTCTCTTTGAACTTGAAGGCTCCTCATTCATGGCTATACAGGAGGACCCTGTTGCCAACGCCGCACCGAATAGTGAATCTTATCGACGTTGGAACATCGATATGAACAATATTTCTTAAAAATCGAACGATAAGATTATTTTAAAAACCATTCGGAATTTAGGTAGAACTGGTTAATCAGTTTTTTAAAATAAATAAGCTTATTATCTACAATGTCTATAGTTAGTGATATCGGAATATCCTGCGTTTGTTAGTAGCGATTTGGGGATTTCCCAATTAAATTAAAAACGTCAGGGTATATTCCGGGAGTTCCTAAATAAACACATACCTACCATTTTATATTTATTTAATGTATATTTAACATCATACATAACTGATCTACATCCGTACACTTCACCGTTAGGTTCAGTTGAAAACCAGCGTCAGGCAGCTCCTAGTTGTCTGTCATTTTGCTGAACTGGACCTATTTGGCGCAGCCGCGGGGCACACAATGTTACTGTTCTAAACTGTTATTTTGATCTAAATTGTGTGTCTTTCTTTCTTCATTCAATTTCGATTAAGTTTATGTACTGTGCTAAATTCCCTTCCTTGTTTACTTACTCGTGGTGCAGGTAACAGAAACAAAGGAAACTAACTTTCGTCCGCGGCTTCGCTCTCATCAAAGTAGTTTAAAACAGTCTAATCAAAATTGGTTCGACGATTTAGATATAAAGCCCAACAAAATAACTCATTTCCTTGTATTTTAATCAAATACTTTATTTAAATAATATAACTAAAAATTTAATGTGGTTTTCCTCTAGCCAGTAGGTAATTGTATAAATAGTCATTAAAGCCTTCTATCTTAGCCAACACAAATTAGCTGCCGGCTTAGATATTGTATTCTATGTAATTAATTAGTCATTATTACCTACTCACCAACTATACTAATTTACTATTATAGCCTTTTATCTTCTAACAAAATCAGTAGGTGAATTATCGGTGATTTTCAAAAGAACCTTCATACTGCGTGATTATGTTCGTTCGGTATCTCTATCTACTTATAATAATCAATAGTAGGTATGTACTTATTAATTTGTTATGTTATACCCTTGAGTGCATGAACCATTTACTTAGGCCCATCTATAAGCAGCATCAGTTAATTTTAGATTAGATTCGTAGGCAAAACAATTTGTAAAACACACAAATCATTGAAACAGCAAGTTCTGTCGCATGGGACCCGACTGTACACGTGTAAATCGTTTCATTATCTGGGCCCCAAGTCTGCTATTTTTATAAATTTGTCATTCCAATACGATCCCATTGTCATTTTGTTAAAAAAAGTTCGTAATCTGCTAAATTCATAATGGTCGATCATTGGTCGGTCAATGGTCTCGTAATACTTTTTGATAACCGAGCTATTAAAAGAAATGGCTGCAAAACGACGTTCTCATGGTAGGTCACTGATTATAGGAACTCTCAAAATTTTAGCAGATTACCACATACGCCTGTCATTCATTTGTCATTATGTACGAGATTACCATTCTTTCAATGGAGTGTCAGTGGTTGGCCATTGGAAAGTCACAGTGACGCTTTTATATTAGTAGATTACGAAACTTGTCAAAATCAACCATTATGAGATCAATGATAGACCATTCTGACACTATTGTAATAGCAGACTTGAGGCCCAGTACACGACCGTGTAAATCGTTTCATTATCTGGAATGAAAAATAATATTTGTCCGTTTCTAGCACCTTGTACTTTTCCATCATAATCTTGGACTCGACAACCCAAATTCCAGGTTCTATTACTGGAAGCAGGAGTCGACGAGAACATAGACTATGATATCCCAGGAGTCCCCACCAAGGAGTACCGCCCCATTCTCTGGAACTACAGGACTGAACGCAATGGCTACTCCTGCCTGTCTCGACCCGGAGGTAGCTGCGAGGTGAAGACTGGCAAGGTGCTGGGGGGCTCCAGCGTCACCAATGATATGAAGTACACCAGGGGATCCAAGGCCGACTACGACGGCTGGCACAGCACGGGCGCCCTGGGCTCCTTAGACTGGAAGTTCGATGGAGTTATCGAGCATTTTAAGAGCGTTGAAGATAATGGTGAGTTACTAACTGATGAAGCATTTTAACGATAAAGATATTTGTTGAGTAGTCACTGCATTTATGATTATTGATTATATTGGACGGACCCGTAGGTATGTAGGTTTGATCAAAACCTACTTCTGTTGACACCACGTGCATTTTAAGTTATTGTCAAGTGATTATGACCAACGTGATAGATAATGAATTTCAAATTATAATTATTTACTCCGCCCTAATTAGCTTGGAATTATTCATAATGCCCGGGCATTCTGAAAAATGTCCTAATTATTTATTTGGCCCATAACAATAATGACCGTGCAATGTGATAAATAATGAAGTTAAGATAGTATTAGTCACTTAGCCCGATAGATCTAGACATTATTCATAATGCCCGTACATTATGGATAATGCCCGCATTAATCACTTGGTCCATAACATATACACAGCTAGTGTCGGAAAAAAAAAACATAAGACCGCGCCGCAATACTACCGGCGGTTGATCCAGAGCAACCTGTAGTAGATACACCCAAATTTCAACAGTTTTGGTTCAAATCCCATGTCATAGTGACCAAGTCAAAGTCAAAACGTTTATTGCGAACTAAGTGTACAATGTTGATGTTATGTTATGTTAGTACTTATGACTTAGCGGCCTTTTTCAAGCATTGCAATTTTATTATCCTAAAATCTAAATTAGCATGCATTACACATTATTATTTTGTTTATATTAGTACAATTCAATTGAGAAATTATCAAGTCAAGTCAAGTCTCAAGTCTATTGTCAATATTATGAAATCGGCACGAATTCAGGCTCTTGGCTGCTAAGTACTAGAATTTGAGATGCTCAAACCCAATCCCACAATAACAAACTCAGGGCCTCAGTGCTTCAGAAATGAAAAGCTGTGGTGCTTCGTTATGTATTAGGAAAGGTCGACCATCAGCTATACATACTCCAGTTTATTATTATTTAGTACTAGCTGATGCCCGCGACTTCGTCCCCGTGGAATCCCCGATTTTAAAACATTCTTTATCGCTGCTCCGCTCCTATTGGCTTAAGCGTGATGATATATAGGCTAAAGCCTTCCTCGATAAATGGTCTATTCAACCCAAAAAGAATTTTTCAATTCGAACCAGTAGTTCCTGAGATTAGCGCGTTCAAACAAACAAACAAACAAACAAACAAACAAACAACCAAACAAACAAACTCTTCAGCTTTATAATATTAGTATAGATTATTAGTATAGACTAAATATTTTGTGCATCACATTAATGTTTAAGTCATTAATTGACATTTAATAATTAACTTTAATTTAATTTTTAATAAAGTTAATAATAGAGTCACAGAAAGGGAAAAAGTAATTTGATTATGGTCAACATTTTGTTCCCAATCCAAATTTATTCGTGATCCCAATTATTATTCAGTAGGGATTTATATGATTGAAACAAAACACTGTTTTAACAGATAACGAGATAAAGTACAGCTGAGTGTAGTTAGTTATTATTGGCGTCGAGATAATAATTTGCATTAGGTCTTATTTGGTTGGCAACTACTAAAAATAATAATATTTTGTGAGCGTCATGTTGATAGTGAATTTAGATACTGGCTGCATAAGTACCTGATTATACTATACTAACTTCTGCACGCGGTTTCGCTTTGTTATGTTTTGTTTATGTCTATACCCGCCTCTCGGGTCCCGTCTACAGCTGTAGCAAAATATTTCGGCGTTCGGCGATTTAGACTTGAAAGCTTACCTAATAAACGGAGGATTAACGGTCAAAAGCAGTCCTACCTATAAACGTAAAAGTTATGGGAAAATAACATTCAGGAAACTGTATATATGAACTGTTTTATCCTGAGCCCCTATTAAAACTTAATTAGTCGCAAGTCGCTAATGAGTAAGTACATTTATGATAAGCTGGTTCGCAATCCACAATTTTCCTGCCAGTGAAGCATAATTGTATATGCATAACTGTTTTTAGATTTAATACCGGTCAAAACTTAGATATAAAATCGGAAGATACTTAAGTAAATTTAGTGAACCGATTTCCGTACATATCGCCTGATGCGTTTAGCTTGCGGTAATCAAGTAATGACTATCCAACGGATTTCCTTGAATGTACCTTCCATGAAATATTGTAATCGTAACATATTATCTTTATTGATGATTACGGATAATCTCCATCTATCATCAGTATTGCCATCAGCATAACTTAGATTATATTGTCAAACAGGTCACAATATACAGTAATTGAAATGTTCGATTAAAGCATTCATTTTACCTGACTTACTAAGTTATATCACATTGTAGACCTAAAAAATTACCATGTTTAATATCTCAGTTCCCTGAATCTTAAACTAGTTTATATTTGAAGGTGACTACGATGTGCTAATGAACTCACACTACCACTCCCGAGGGGGGGAGATGCACGTGCAGCGCTTCAAACACGCCGACAGGTACATAGAAATCTTCACCGCTGCCTTTATGGAAATGGGCCTTCGCAACCTCGACATAAACACCAATATACAAGAAGCAGTGGTCAACAACCAGTTCGCTATATCCAACAACACCAGGCTGAGTACTAACAGCGCCTTCCTCAAACCAGTAAGACACAGGAAGAACCTTCAAGTGGTCACTGGAGCATATGTCACAAGGATAGTAATTGATAAACAGGAAAAAAATGTAGATGGTGTAATTTACGAAGTAGAGAAAGGAAAAGAACGACCAGCCTACGCAAAAAGAGAAATTATTTTAGCAGCAGGCGCAATAAACAACGTCAGGCTACTACATCTGTCCGGCATTGGCCCCAAAGCTGATGTGAAGAAACATAATATTACACCGATAGTCGATCTTCCGGTAGGACACAACTATCAAGATCAAGTGACCATTGGTGGTCTTGCATTTGTGTTGAACGACATCCCTGTTGTAACAGAAGCTGAAGTAATAAACGATTTTAAAACATGGTTTCAAAACCGCAGCGGACCTTTAGCTTCTAGAGGCATCGCACAAGTGTCAGCCTTCATACAACTTTATGAAAACTTTAACGCTCCCGATGTGGAGCTTGCTTTAGAAGGTAATTTTATCAGAAGTGATAAATTTATGCTGACTAACGTAAGTGTGCACGCGGCAGAGGAGACGAACCTGCCTTTGTCGTATTATAATTTAGTTAATATCAATCCTGTATTATTGAGACCCAAAAGCAGAGGAAAGGTAATGCTAAATAAGAGGAACCCTAAATACGGTCGACCACTGGTCCAAGCAAACTTCCTCAAAGAAACCGAAGATTTAGATACTCTCGTCGATAGTATCGATATAGCGCTACAACTACTTGATACGAAAGAATTTAAGAAATCTGATATAAAGTTTGCTCCGTTAGACCTCTTCCCTTGTGATAGACTGAGTAACAGAGATCAGTGGAATTGTATCGCTAGACATTACACTAAAGCCATGAGTAATCCTGTAGGAACTTGTAGAATGGGAGAGAACAGTACCAATTCTGTTGTTGATTACCAATTGCGGGTACATGGTATTGAAGGTCTTCGAATTATAGATGCTTCTGTAATGCCCACACATGCTAGAGGTGGAATCTTCGCTCCCACAATGATGATAGCAGAGAAAGGAGCTAAGATGATCATAAAAGACTGGAAAGAAAATAATGGTCACTATTACAATAGGCGGTAAAAATAGTAAATAGGTTAGGTAAATAAAATATTTTATTAATACCAATTTGTTTTTATTATATCACTGGCTTTTTCAGCTATCATAATAACCGGAGCCGCTGTGGAGCCGCGGGTTATTTTTGGCATGATCGACGCATCCACGACTCGCAAATTATTAACTCCAAAAACTCGCAAGTTTTTATCTACAACTGAATCTGGATCTTTGGATGTGCCCATTTTGCATGTCCCGACATAATTGTGTAGAGGAGTAGAGAAATGCTTGATGATACATAGCCAAAAATCTTCAGATACTCGGTCGTGGTCTTTGCAATCATTATTCAGTATGTTGCGAGGATCAAACGCATACTCAGCATTCTTGAAAACATCTGTGTCAAATAGTTTTACAATTTCTTGAATTCCTTCCAGTAACTTTTTCTCATCAGACGGGTCTTTTAAAAAGTTGGGGTAAACCAATGGTTTTCCAAATATTGGATCTGTAGCGTTCAAGACTACTTGACCGCGGCTTTTAGGAGTCAATAATGATACACACATTTCAATCTTGTCGTAATACATATTTGAGTCGTGACCTTTAAATCTGACCTCAATGTCAGGTGTTCCTAAGATATCTGATATTGAAGTTTCTAAGAATGCTACAACTTGAAAGTTTGCTGATAAAGGTCCGATACCTTTAGAATAATAAGTTGTGATATCTTTTAATTTCTCAGGGAACTTCGAAGTTGTTGATGTTTTTGTGAGTTTTATAACAGGCAAACAAACTGAAACATGATCGTGAAAGTTTCCACCTACTGGTAAATCATAGATTACTTTAAGATCTAAATATTCTAAATACTCTTTAGGTCCTATTCCAGATTGCATCAGTATCTTAGGACTGTTTATTGCTCCGGCACTTAATATAACTTCCTTTGTGGCTCTCACTTTTACTCTTGTACCATTTTTGATATATTCTACACCGAGAGCAGTTATCGTCTCTCTGTTATTATCGAAGAGTATCTTAGTAACTAAGGCTTCCGACACTATTTCTAAATTGGATCTTAACTTTCTAATAGGTTCTATGAAGGCTGTGAATGCACTAACTCTTTCACCAAAGTATGACATCGTCTGTATTCTCATGAACCCTAACTGGTGTCTACCGTTAACATCAGTGTAGTTGTAACCTATTTCGTTTAAAGCACTCAGTAAAACGTCCACATTATCATCGACGTGAGGATACCGGCCAACATCGAGCGGGCCCTGTGTCGAATGAAAAAACTTGTTCTTTGAAATATCCTTATCGTAATTTCCTTCTGAATATTTGAAGTAAGGCAGGACCTCACTGTAAGACCAACCCTCGTTCCCGATGATAGCCCACTCGTCGTAGTCAGCCGGACTTCCTCGCATGTAGGCCATGTCGTTGATGGAGGAGGTGCCTCCCAGGACCCGGCCCTGGACTACCTCGCAGCCTTTCTCACCACGATTCTGACAGAACCTGTAACGTGATAGAACTAAATAATTGATAAAAACTACAGTTGCTTTAT
Organism: Hecatera dysodea; assembly: GCA_905332915.2. Classification (NCBI taxonomy): domain Eukaryota; kingdom Metazoa; phylum Arthropoda; class Insecta; order Lepidoptera; family Noctuidae; genus Hecatera; species Hecatera dysodea. The sequence goes on from HG995303.1 coordinate 614,730, forward strand.
CAGGATCTGTCGACAGATTGATTTTTAGGAATGTCGTCGGAAAAACTTAGCAATATGTACAAAATAATAGTAATCAAATCAGGGACTGAATAGAAGTCTTCCAAAAGTCAATCCCTTGACAGATCCCGACCCTTAAACCATGGACTGAATCTCACCCCTTTTTCGGCCTCATGGAGTACTGCCAGTCTATGTTTGAACCCTTGAACTCACTTGTGAGCCCTGGGATCAGCGCCATTTTAGGTTCTTCAGGACCCGCTTCAATCATTAGTACCTAAAATTAAAATGATTTTCTTTAAACTGGTTGTTATTGCCAATAACATCCAGAGTAATCATCATCATTATCTTCATTATAAATAGTTATGAAGAGACTTAGAAATCTAATAATCTGGTACAAAGTATTTCGGAAAGTTACTATTTTAATATTGATCATTGAATTCTGAAATAATGGTGATGAATCACTATTAGTTTTCATTGATGCGTTATTGCACTTACATTTGCTACTTTAGCTACAGTCAGTTACCATCCAAACTTTCGCGTTTATAATATTAGTACCGATTAATTCCTTACCTTCCATTTCCTGTTCTCCGATAACCTGCTAGCTAGCACACAGCCGGCCGTTCCTCCTCCCACCACGATGAAATCATAATTATCATCGTAGTGCACGCCCTCAGTCCTCTTGCCATGCTCTTCAGTGAACCTATTGAAGTGTGTGTAGTGCTGGTAAGGATCCTTCAATTCCTCCTCAGACTGCGCGAGAATGAACCTCTTGTTCTTGCCGAAGTAGTCTGGTTCAGGGCCTATGTGGCCATACAGAGTGTGTACCAAGGATATCAGCAGGATAGCCGTCGGAGCACACTCGATTCGTCCGTCACATATCTTGCATAATTCGTCAGTGGCGTTGACACTCATTGCACCCTCATAGTCTGCAGGGTGGCCGGCTATCAAGTTGGAGGGAACACGCGCATTATCTCCTATGAAGCTCGCGGGTACTTCGATAGGAGGAATTTTGAACAGTTGCGATTTGAGAGGTTGTAAATGTTTCACAGCCCGTTGGGATGCTCAATGCCATTAGTATATTCATGTGTCTTTAGTGTTACAACGTCGTTAACTTTAAGTTCTTTAAATTCTTGATAGTACTTGGATTTTGTACTGTGTTTGTTATTACTATTATTATTGTTATTTATTTCTTTAACTTCATTAATAACAATAGTTTATGGTTGTTTATTATCAACAGTAAAGATATTATTAATTTTCACTTTATTGGCACAGTTAGAAGTATTGCCAATATGTGCGGCAGTGGCGAGGTATGCGCGGTAGTAATTCAGGCGACTGGCCGCGGCCGCGACTTTGTCGCGATATGTCGCCGACTCTAAGAATTTGTTGTTTACATCCTTTGTTTTGCTTGTTTACCGTTTTCCATTGTTTTGAGTTCCAAGAGATTTACTTTATATGTGTTTTTCTTTTCAATAGGCTTTACTCACTTAATTGTAGAGTTTAGCACAATACAAAGAAGCATAATTAATACACAATAAAAAACATGCTGTTATTGTATCTGTATATGTACATACATACTGACCGAAAAAGGAAATAGAAGTAACAGATCACACATACATTTCTTAATATCACCTGTATGAAGATGTTATGCAGATAAAATAAAATATATTTTTCAACAACAACCTTCTTTTTTTAAGTCGGTAAAGGATGAATAGGTATCAAATTACCAGTTGTTTGTTATTGAGCAAGCTACGTTAATGGAAGAGTGTCGAGTCGCAGACAGACAGCTACTTCGGGAATTAATAGAGCGGCGCATTGCTCAAGGGAGCGCTCGAGTTAGCCCTGAACGAAGGCGAGGAGACCCGAATGAAGGCGAGGAGACCCGAATGAAGGCGAGGAGACCCGAACCTATTGTGTGGGGACAACAGACAACAGACAATATCGAATAAGGTCACGGATGACGTTGATGGACGATCGTAAACTCATGCCTTTTAGGACTAACTATGAGATACTATAATTAAGTTAATCACGATACATCTCATCATAGGTTGAGTAAATTGAATTTGACTTGGACAATTAGGTAAGCCGTTTTCTGTCTACCTCCAGGTTTCCTGAACTATCACAAGCGATGCTTAAGAAACTCTTCTTTGGCGTTTATGAGTAACTAGCGACCCGCCCCGGCTTCGCACGGGTGCAATGTAGAAGAATGTAGATGACTAATGTTTCCTCTACTATAATATGCATGTATTATACATATAAACCTTCCTCTTCAATCACTCTATCTATGAAAAAAAACCGCATCAAAATCCGATGTGTAGTTTTAAAGATTTAAGCATACATAGGGATATAGGGACAGAGAAAGCGACTTTGTTTTATACTATGTAGTGAAGTAGAGTTTACTGTTATTTCAGCATTGTTCAGGATACTTACAACATCACACTTATAGTGCTACCTACCTTTATGTAAGGAATAATGCAAAGCGAATATGCTAACTGTTGCATCTGTTTTGCATACTACTAAACTGTTTAACGCAGTTTGTGCCCATATTAACAGTCGTCTGTTATTTGTACATTTTGCTACTAATGAGTAGGTACTTGGTAACGTACCTGCATTTATATCGGGCATTGAAGAGTGACATAACATGATATCATAGTATACTATCATAGCTTATCTCTACTGAAAGGTTTGGCAGAGATAATCTGTCAAAAAGTGCAGCCATGTTTAACGAACTCCAATTTTTTTAAAAGTTTTTTAGAAACGTTAATGTTTGAATTCAGCACACTTAAAAAATTAGAAAACAGTTCATGAATTTATTAAAAAAAAAGGATCCACCTTTTCTGCAACTTTTTCACCAAACAATAAAACAGTTTATTCCTGTATATAAGGTATCAATTTGCTTCTAATTCAACCACGACAATAAACTGAGTTTCGTGCCTGTAATCAAGTCAATTTGAACTTTACGACTTAATGAAATACTAAAGACCATGTTGTTGCGTTGATATTGTACACGTTCCGGATTAAATAGATTTTAATCTAATGCTAATGTTGCTTTTATTTTGTTTCAGGTAAAATTGCAATTCTATTAATTGATGTGAAGGATTCGTAAGTAAATTACTGCACACTTATATTTATAAAATTATTAATTGAAAACGGCCAAGTATTCGCACGTCCTCAAAACTCATCAATGTCAATTATTTGAATTCAAAACCAAAATAAATAAATTTATTGTACTTTGAAAAGCCGAAACGCCTGCTTAAAAAGCTATAGCAACGTACCTTCCAGCCACATAACACAAAAAATCAGGCGCTCAACTGCACTAGAGATAATTATTTTATTCACTAGTACATAAATAACACCGTTGGTGATTATGCATGATCCAAGTTGTAGTGTATATTATAAATTCATGATCTGCTTCGATTTTACGACATTCCAGTGCGCCATAAACGCGTAAACTTGCACGAATATGTCCCGAAAGACAATTTGGAATTTGGAATTATTACTTTGTAATCCGTTGCCCTACAGATATTCATGAAGGCATAATACTGTCGTTACATAGTTATAAAGTAAAATAAATTGAAAAAATAACCGCTTTACCATTCAATGTTTACGTATATTTTATTGCTAATACCTAGATAATATATTTCGATTGAAACAATCAAATTAGGGAGAGTCTTTCAATCACAATATCGTTGTTTACGCAGTTATTAATCTACTGAGTAATGGAAACTTGAACATGCGTCTTTTAATCGATAAAGTGCTTATAAGTTTGTCCTCGGTTGTGCGTCATTGTTTCGTAAAGAATAACTATCTAGCTGAAACTTTTATCCCTATAAGACACACTGGCTACTAATGTATTGATAATTTTGAGGTGCAGACAATTAAAAATCAGTCTTCCTTAGTAGCGAAAGTGTCTTAAAAGTGACTTTTTAAATCCTTACTAATACTATAAATGTGAAAGCGTGGATGTTTGTTACGCTTTCACGCAAAAACTACTTGACGAAGCATAATGAAATTTTGTACACATATTCTGGGAGGTACTAGAAGTAACATAGGATACTTTTTATCCCGGTATAATGTTCCCTTGGGATAATTTCCGACATTCACGCGGGCGAAGCTGCGGACAGCAGCTAGTAATTAATAAAAAATAAAAATAAAAAACTTATAGGTGAACACAACAACGTACCTAATCTGTGTATAAATGATTGTATTTTTCCCTCTCTGTTTGATATTATTTTATGTTGCACTATAGTATCTGTACTTTACATACTGCAGATACTATCATAATTATTGTACTATTAAACACTTACGTTTTAGGTATTTTATGCCTTTTATCCATTGTAACATCTCATTATGTTCATATGATTTATCTTTGACCTTTAGATTATCTTCACAATTACATATACTGAAATTAATGAAGTGCTTGTATTAGTAGTGGAATTCGTTATTGAATGCTTTAAGCGCTGATTCTAAACGATTTCACTGAATATAAAATCACCTTTTAATATTTTTGTTGTTTACTTTTATTGTTGTGACATTCACGTCAGAGTTTGTCAAGCTGTAACTTTTTTCTTATAAGTAATTGCTCTATAGCTTTACTAAAAAGGTTTAATTGATTTTAAATACTAAAATTCACTTTATATTTGTGTTTAATAGATTAATATAAGATGTTAAGCTATATTCTGTTTTCCTTCTGTATAGCTATGTTATAAACTGTACTTCTAAAATTCTTATGAACGCTCTCAGACTTAGATTATTTGTAAACGGAATACTGGCCATAAACCTCACTGGCACTCTAACTGGATGGAATTTTGAATTGTTCCGGAAAGAAGATACGTTTTGAATTTTGAAGGAGACAGTGTTAAGGTTTTAGTTTTAAGTCAACTGCTCTTCCTTAATATAATAGTACGTCTTATTTCCTCTCTTTTATTTAACTGTGAGGGAAAAACGTTACAGCACCTGGCATGTTGTCTCTGCACTACCCTAAGGCCCACTGGTAGAAAATGCCTAAGGCATTAAGTCCGCCTTTGTACAGTTGTTTTATTAGTGCATAAAGTTTTAATAAATAAATACCCAATTGACTAAGTTCGAAACACAGATGAGTTACAGATAGATTATAACTTTTACATAATCTACTTTCCTAAAGAGTACTTCCAAATACCATACCTCACGCATTTCCTGTGTTCAATTGTTCATTTTTTGTCATAACTAGAAAATTACAACAAAATATCTCCGGATGCGTAAACCGGAGCATTTCCTGATTTAGGTCCACAATAATTATGCTCTTGGAATTACTACCAACATTAGATTTCTTATCTTTATGTAATGGAAATAAGTTCGTAATTCCTTTGGCATAAACTTAGTCTGTACTCTATGGAAGATTGAAAAATTTTCAGTGTTGAACCTATTATTTTTATAATGTCACGTTATTTTTTAGTGTTGGACTACACCTATTCATGTCATTTTAGTGTAATAATTTGAGAAAGGAAATTACATTATTAGAATAGTACGTAATGGGTAAAGTTTTACCTGTGTTGTGGGAAAAACAAATATAACTTTGAACTTACTATTTCGTCTTTAGAAGTAGGATTTGGAGGTCCTGTTCGGTCACACCTACCTACAAATCAACAAATAATAATCAATTTTAACTATTAATTGTTCCCATAAATTCTCTTGTTCACACCCATAATACCATTTAAATATATAACCCATTTGCATTTAATATTAGTTATGACACACGACTCATAACGACGCTCATTATAATAATTGAGAAATTAACAATAATCCCCGGTGGTTTGTTCATTGCATTTAACACGCTAACTCAAATTAAATGTACCTACAATAACAATGGACTCTAATTATTATTGCTCACAAAATGGCCGGCTTCGCACTGTTATTGCGAAACCGAAGCGAGAAAGCAGCAAAAACGATAATAAATGAAAATATGGACGGAACCCCACTACACGGCTATTACTTTTAATTCGAACCCGTTGGGGTTAGTGCAGTTATTTGAAATAACGCCATCTGTGATCGGGAATCGGAGTTTTGTTCGTTTTAGTTCTACTATCGTCCGCAGGAGCGCGGGCGTCGTAAAATGTTATCACCCTAGTTTAGTAAAATGCAAATTCTCTTGTACAGTGAATTGGTTTTTAAAGGATCGGAATGCTTTGCTCACACAGAGTTAATGGTCCTCTAGCTTTGAATATTCAATAAGTTTAATATCTATTCCGATTCAGGAATGTAGGAGAACTGCATGAGTCGAAGCGTTCTGTTCGATTTCCGTTCAACTTATCAAAATAAACAAATAAAAAATGTTCCCTACTTATTGAATCTTACATAGTTTCCCATCAGCATAAAAATATAACCCATTACTGGGCCCAGGCTGCCTTCCCGTGAGAGGTAATTAGTTAGACTTAATAATATCCAGGCACAAGAACATTTTTTTTTTAAGAATCTTTGCCCCACACTGGGATTTACTCCTGTATCGTGGGTGCGTTCATAAACATGAATACTTACATAAACAAGACACCGAGACCCGGAAAAATTATCTGTAGGCCATACAAACATTTGTTCCGTGCGGGGATCGAACCCGCGACACGTAGCACAGCAGCCGAACGCTCAACCAATAATAATACATTAATATTCATCGATTTTTTGTCTTTAAAATATAAACAAACCAGTTTATCCAGTAGCCAAATGACAAATAGCACAAAAAAAAAACTATTTAAATAGGTAGTAGGTAGGTACTAATATTATATGTATGCCATTGACGCGGAGAATCAATTACGAAATAGATTTCTCGGCAAACATCTATACTTATAATAAATCTGTAGAGAGGTCAATTCTGTACAAGGAATATATTTTCAAAATAACTATCAGGGGGTGATTAGTGATCGATACTGGTGCCAAAAACGCAATCAGTAAAATTTTTGTCTGTCTGTCTGTCTGTCTGTCTGTCTGTCTGTCTGTATGTTCTTTATAGAAACAAAAACTACTCGACCGATTTTAACGAAACTTGGTGCAATTATTCTTCATACTCCTAGGCAGGTTATAGTATACTTTTCATCACGCTACAATCAATAGGAGCAGAGCAGTGAAGGAAAATGTTGGGAAAACGGGAGAAGTTACTCCATTTTTTAAGCTTCCGTCGCGTGTGTAGCCTTAATGGTTAAAGTTACATAGAAATCATGTATTACGGAAATGTTTTACATAAAATTATCTAAAAAATGTCCCAAACAGCATATGTCTATATTTTATGGTTGACTCACAATAACACGTGTAACTCCCGATAGCTTAGCAGTTCGGCGCTTTCTGATTATTTGTATGAAACTTTGTCAATTTTAAACCGATCGGGCTGAGAGTTTCAAAATGGGGGTAAAGTAACTATTCCACGTGGACGAAGTCGCTGGCAGAAGCTAGTTAAAGTTAAAAGTGCTGTTGATTTGTTAGCCTAGCGCAGGAACTCGTTCAACAAATCATTAGCTCCAAACATGGCGCGCTTTAGGCGATAGAAACTGATCTATTTATTAGTTTTTGTAGGAGAGAATAATTGCTCTGGATTTATGTAAATTCTTTAAAAATAGATACTGACAAGAAGGTATGTAGACTGAAAACCTGTTTGAAAACTACAATATTAGATACTTAAAGTGAGCTTCAAATAATCTTATTAGGTGTATGACTTATATGATATGACTATGACTAAAATGATTATGACTAAAAAAAATATCAAAAACAAATTTAATCTTTTATGTACCACTAAGGCGTGTTGCATTGACCTAAACAAATGGTAATCAGATGGGGCTAAGTTTGGCGAATACGCCGCGTGTGGGAGAACTTCCCAGCCTAGGTTTAAGAGGGTCTTCTGGGTAGCGCGAGCTACGTGAGGTCGAGCGTTGTCATGTAGCAGTATGATTTGCCTGCTTCCTTGCCCAGTAAATGGCCTCTTCTGTTCTAGTTATTTGCTCAGTTTATTCAGTTGCCGGCTGCACCGTTCCGCAGTCAATGTCTCACTAGTTTCCAGAAGTTCATAGTAAAGCACACCCTTCGTATTCCACCAGATGCACAGGAGAACTTTTTGAAATGAATGTCCTGTTTCGGCATCGATGTACTGGATTGCCCGGGATCTACCTATGACTCTTTACGCTTGAGATCCTTGTAAAAAATATAATTTTCATCCCCTGTCACAATTTTCCACAGAAAATCCTTTTTTTGTTGATGGGCAAGCAAAGACAGGCACATGTTCATACGTTGACCACGATTGTAATCCGTCAATAAATGTGGGACCCATCTTCCAAGTTTTTGGATTTTTCCCATTTGGCGCAAACACTTGCACACTGCTGTTTGAGTGACTCCTACCTGAGCTGCAAGCTGTTGTTGCGTTTGCGTTGAGTCTTCATCCAGTAAAGCTTGTAATTCCGTATCTTCAAATTTTCGCGGCTGTCCAGGGCGTAGCTGGTCACTAACATCGAATTACCACTATTAAAACGTTTGTACCTATAATTACACGTTTCATATGACAAAACGTCCGCACCAAGAACACTACAAATTGATTCACGTGCTTTAGAAGTGTTTTTTCCCTGTTGGGATTCGTATAGAATACAGTGTCGAATGTGTTGTTTATCAGTCGCCATCGTAAATTGTACTATTTTGCCAGAATAAGTAACACATTTGGACTTGTCGTTCGGCGTTCTGAATCCTTACGTCTGATCTTGTTGAAACCAGAAATGACCCTGAAACTACAAATATTTTTAATATAAATTTAAGCTCAAAGAAAAATCTGTAAAAATTAAGTCATACATCTAATACATCACGTTGGTACCTTCATGAACTATCAGTTATCACCCAGACCCAAAAGAGTAGTAGGGAAACCACTCTTAGAAAAACAGACACAGACCGCGTTCCGTATTCCGACCTCGCCGACGAGCCCCATCGTGACGCTCCCGTCAAAACCCTCCCCGACTTTTGCCTAACGAGCCAGCCCGCGCTGCTGAGCCACTATCCCCCAAATAATAATAACCTGACCCAGCCTGTCCTTGCTGCCCTCCATCAATGACCCCGCAAAGCCGAGGCCCGTGTCCCACAGGGGATGCCCTTAGCGAGCGCGGGTCATTTAGCTTTTAAGTAGTTTTTATTTAGCCCTGGCTGGGGGCCTTAAATTCATTTGAGGCCACCACAGGATTGCCCGGTTAAGCAGTAACCAGCCTTAGTGTGCTGAACTGTGAGTGGTCCATACAAAAAAATAAAAAAGATAGATTGCTAGGGCACGGTTGGGACTTTGTGCACCCATATTATGTGTCTACGTACGGTGTGCATGTATATATTGATGTAGGTTTATACAGCATCCTAAGCATGATTGCAAATCGCCTGGACTATGTTTATGTGGGTCGCTGTTGTGCAATTACTCATGGGTTGTCGCAGCGGTGACCCATGGATATTTGTGTGTTGTTATAAGCATAGTCGTAAATTTTACTAATAGTTTTTGAATCATGAGAAAAGGCACAACACCCTGTAGCATAAAAAATACATGGAATATTATTTTACAAGGAAACTGAAGTAAACAAAACTCAAAGTACAGAAAATTCCCTGACTCAGGTCTCAAAAATATTTGTTGCGGAATTTGTTCGAAAGAGTCACCGCGGCCCTGGAACGCTGCGGGCACTAGAAGGATCATGAGTGGGTTTTAGTCAGTAAGAGTCTGACACTCCCTTCCGCTCCGCCTAGAGCGGGGTATTTATTTACTCTGCCTATCACAAACAAATACCATTCTCCAAAAACTCGACATGGCCTCCCATTTACCTATATCACTAAGCATTTCACACCGAACAGATAGTCTATCGAATCTCGATCCCTAATTAAACGCAGTAATCTCGCCGGGACAAGTCTCCGTGCACCATGTTAGGATACAATTAGGTGAACATTCTCTCTCGAGCACTGGTGGCACCAGGCAGTCATGTAGGACGATATGTAGGGTTACTTGTGTATGTGCAAATGAAATAATCCTTAATTACCTGCCTATGCCCCTTATAAGGATAAGCGAGATGTTCCTAGCTATCGATTGCGTGAGGGTAGGGTTGTGCAATGCTTTTCGAAAGAGTCACCGCGGTATTAGTACGCAGAAGGATCACGGATGGGTTTTAGTCAGTAAGAGTCTGGCACTCCCTTCCGCTCTGCCCAGAGCGGGAGAAGTCATCCACCAACACTTTTTAGTGGTGCTACTCCACAGCTAAACGGGCGCCATCACAGCGTGTTTTAAATTGGTGTAAGTTACAATAAACGGACATTAATTTATTGAAGAGTTCCGTTTCCTATCTGCGTTCTTCATCGGATCTTCACTAAACTAGAAATGGACCACCTCGAAATACTAATATGTTCTTCCAAACCATCGTTAATAGTTTTTTTATTTTTATTTTACATCGACAAGGTAGAATGAAAACATCATCTACATATTAGATAGTCAAAGCCACGCACGCACGGGGGTAACTCAAATACCTACTAGTCGTCAGATCTCACATTATATGGGGCTACATGACCAGCACCAGTTTTACGGTAAACCCAGTAAAAAGTTATGAGTAACACAAAAAATACAGTTGACTTGAGAATCTCCTCCTTTCTTTGAAGTCGGTTAAAAATAATGTAGGTATGTACTTTTCTTTCGCTGAATGGAATCTACAGTATCGGCGAGTGTCGTATGCTAATTTAAATGCCTGAAAAATCCTATAGGCAACTCGATGCAGAAAAAGCTTCTACAGATATCTCTCTAGTAACCATACATTTTCGACGGCGTTTTGTTAATATTATACAGAAAATCTTTATGATATTTTAAGAAATCAACACTACCAACCCTAATAGGACGTGTATAAGTCCAAAGCATCTACTTATGTAAATACAAATGTAGTAAACGGTGAGTGGAACTCCCGCGCATACACGCACTGCGCACGATTAGGTTTCGATCCGATACCGAGCGCTTTGGGCCGGCTTCTTAAGTACCGCCCGGGCCGTAAAGTTAGTAGCCTGGCTTGCAAGCCAATTTAAATATTAATTCCAATAGTTGCCAATTTGAAACAGAAAATAGAGTTGATCGAATATTGTTGAGTGTAATTTGCAAGATGTTGAGCTTAGCGCAGCGATTTCTAAGGGTATAAGACGAACAGACTGGCTGTAATCATTATCATCAACAGCCTGTTGTAGTCCACTGCTGGACATAGGCCTCTCCAATTGCACGCCACTTAGATCTATTTTCGGTTTCTCGCGTCCAGTTTCTGCCAGCCGTCCTGCGCAAATCGTCACTCCACCGTGCCTGAGGACGTCCTACACTACGTTTGCCGAGACGCGGTCTCCACTCTAGAACTCGTTTACCCCAACGGTGGCTGGCTCTAATGAGAGAAGGAAACGTTATGTGGGCTCCAAGTAACATGGGACAAAGGCAGAGATGAGGATTGTATCTGTACTTGATGTTTTGTAATAAAAGAGAAACAAGTTTTGTTATAACGTTATGTAGCCATTGTTATCTTGTCTCGTTAAGGTGAATGCTCCTATCCAATCTACACTATCTACACTAATATTATAAAGAGGAAAGATTTGGATGGTTTTATGTTTGTTTGCATTGAATATGCTCCGAAACTACTTGACCGATTTGAAAAATTCTTTCACTGATGGGAAGCTACACTATCTCCGGTGAACATAGGCTAAATTATATCCCCACATTCCCACGGGAACTACGCGGGTGAAACCGCGAGGCGATGCTAGTCCATTATAAGAACAAATACTACACCAAGAACTCCATCTTGGACGAGTTTGTTTGTTCCATTTTGACGAGTATGTTTTATGGAGGGGTTAACTGCATTCCTTGGAAATCCAGCAATCCAATCCTGAAGAACAAGTCAAACCGGTGATTCTTTCTGAAGTGAAAATGAAAGCTGAGATCTTTTTTTTTACATGGACCACTTGCAGTTCAGCACTCTACAGCTGGTTACTGCTTAACCAGACTTTTCTGTGGTGGCCTCAAATGAATTTAAGGCCCCCAGCCAGGGCTAAAACTAAACTTACAAGCTAAATGACCGCTCGCTGGGCTGTGGGACACGGGCCTCGGCTTAGCGGGGTCATTGAGGGAGCAAGGGACAGGCTGGGTCAGGTTGGTATCTTCAATGAAGTATTATAATTAGAAGCATTATGCACCACCAACAAAGCTCCAAAAACAGCGCAAGCACTACTGGGACCAATCGGTGGCGAGAAAGCTACGTACATGCGCGGGGGGGGATAGGGTCGCGGTAGTCACCATCTTTTTATGTTGCATCTATTAGAAAGTTTTTTTTTACCAGATGTCACAGCCGTTAGAATCGTACATTTCTTGCTCTTTCAATAAAACAATACACTTTATTCTAGCTACACATTTGCTCACCCAAGCTACCCACATAATAAACATACAAACGCCATCTCCACACTTTCGCAGCGCATCAACAAGTTTTTGTAATTTACCTTTAAGATCAGCGCGGGCGCCGGGCATGCTGTCAGGCGGGTGCAGGTTCGCTTCCCGTCGCAGCCACATCGCGCTGTCATTCAAACTTACCTACGCGTTAGTGATAGACGTGGAATGATCGGCTGGAGGTGCGTGATTAAGATGATAGGGTATATTTTGAAACTTGTAAAGATCTTTGGAAAGTTACCGTCTAAACAAAAAAGGGGGTTTCCGTCGAATGAATCTGTGACTGTTTTTAAGGCGGTTTGAACAATGCATTGATTTATTGCTATACTCTTCGTTGCGAACGGTAGATTGCCTTACGGTAACAGATGAATGTATTTAAGTTATTTTTATATTTTCAACACTATACAGGGTTATTTGTAAAACACCAACAACCTCTTAAGAGGTCATTGTACTCATCATTATGAACAACTTTACTATGGGAACAAACCTGAAATCGTGAAATAAAATCAGCTGTTCCTTACATTTATGTTCGTATAGGTACCTCAAATGCAGGGAGCAGCTGATTTTGTTTTTCGCGATTTCAGGTTTGGTTCCATAGTAAAGTTGTTCATAATGATGAATACAATGACCTCTTAAGAGGTTGTTGGTGTTTTACAAATAACCCTGTATATACAGTCTGTTAAATAAGAGAGGGCGTTCCCTTAAATTCGTTAATCTATATCATTAACAGATTAAAATAAAAATATCAGAATAGAAAAATAAGCATAAAATAATCAAATTAAAAAAAAATCGAGGTTAACTCACCCAGCCGTGAACTGACTGTCGACAGTCCCATCCGTTGTACTCTAAACCAATAAACCAGTACCTATATTTCAAAGGTGAATTGATTAGGAATTGCCAATCCACCATGTTCTCCACTTTCCTCTACGTCCTTATCGTAAACCGTCAGTCCTTAGGAAATAGCGCGCATTTTTATGCAGTTATGTGGCGCCTCTTAGCAGCGCTCGCGCCGCCGCGCCGCGTGCTGACGTGCTGACATGTCGTGCCGACGTGCATGACGTGCAGTCGCGTGCACGCGTGCACTTTCTACGTCACATTCTCACTGCATAAGTCGCACTGTAGAAGGTACAAATAAAAATAAAAAAAAAAAAACAAAAAAACATATTCTGTAAAATTCAAAATTCGATTCGTATCTCATTCAAGGATCCCTCGATTTTTAGTTATAAAAGTAGCCATATTCTGATGAGTTCATTCTTTTAACAAAAGTACGTGCCTTACATCAATTAAATTACAAACCCAAAGGGGAATTAATAATTCAGTCTACGTGCCTCACTTTTGTCACAAGTATGAACTGTTCAGAATAAACCGCTTTTACTAATACTATCGTTTAGGTTTTAATGGAAAATCCGTGAATGTATGTCGTTTTGTAGCAATTAAATACATTTTCTTTCTTTCTTTTTTTGCTTGTGAAATCAGCAAATGATTCATGGGACTTTCAGCCTCTTACCTACTGCCTAAAACCCACCCGTGTTCCTGCAAATGGGCTTTGCGTTCCGTTTGGCCGTGGCAACTCTTTCGAACCATTCTGTCAGTTTCCGAGCAACCCTGACAGGCACAGACCCTAGCGGGGCTCGAGAACAAACAGCTGTGTTTGTAAATAGAGATTCCAATTAATCGGCTCGGCACGCATTTCCTATAAAAGTAAGTACCTAAGTATTGTTCACTAATTTTCAAGGGAAACTCTTACCACAATACGGGTAGGTAATGATTCCCGAGCGAGGAATGTCAGTGTGGGAACCTTGGCGACACTTACTGAGTATTGTACCACAATAAGAATCAACACGCCAACACTCAATTGACATTCTTTCCAAGAAAATGTGGCAGACGATTTTTTCATTTTATGTTTACGATATAATCAAAATAAAACAAACGAAAGCCCGTTACGATTTGCTTCATAAGATTCACTATTAATAGCCCACTTCGATCCCTTGTTTTATTTAAAGACCATTTATATTTTGTCCATCCTGGCACACGGCAGCGCTTACATTAAATGCACACGTTACTGTAAAACAAGCAGAGAAAGATTACAGATACTACCGAGTTATGTATGAACAGAAATTTAGATTTTTAGATATACTGAACAGCATGGAAAAATGGGCAAGTGTGTGCATTCTGTTTTATTTATAACTAGCTGCTGCCCGCGACTTCGTCCCCGTGGAATCCCCGATTTTAAAACATTCTTTATCGCTGCTCCGCTCCTATTGGCTTAAGCTTGATGATATATAGCCTAAAGCTTTCCTCGATAAATGGTCTATTCAACCCAAAAAGAATTTTTCAATTCGAACCAGTAATTCCTGAGATTAGCGCGTTCAAACAAACAAACAAACAAACAAACAAACTCTTCAGCTTTATAATATTAGTATAGATAATGATTCATTTATTTCCGCACAATCAACACGTAGAATTTAGCGGGATGACTTGAATAAAATGAACAACCAATTGAATCAAATCTCCATGACGTCAGGGACTGGGCCGAAACGGCCGGTCATCATGAGGTCTTAGCTGATCAGGGGAATAATACAATACGATGGAGGACTGCCTTGCTTGGGCGGAGCAACGCCGTGGCCTCGTCGAGGCGATCGCCCCCGTCTCTGGTGTAATCCATGGTCCGGAGTGAGGGGTTATGGGCACCAGTCATCGTCTTCTGCTAAGCAGTAATGCTACCGAAGGAGGAGGCGGAACGCGTGAGAGGTAAACCACACGCTCCAGCCACCGCAAGAGAATACGCCCCGAGCGTCGGGAGTCACAAAGCAATTCCCGGTTACCGTAGGTGCGGATCTGCGGACGGCAAGCATTGGGTGGCTCGCCGTCCGATAGCAACCAGGCCCGTATCGACAGCTCGTCGTGTTCCACGCGCGCCCCAAAGAGATTGTCAGCAAAGAAAACGGGGCCCCATAGGGCTAGTGCCTGCTAGCGTTGCGGAATTTCCTTAATCAACAAAAGTCTGACTCTCCCTTCCGTTCCGCCCAGAGCGGAAGGAGACGTTGATGATTTCCTATCAATAAAAAAGAGGATATTACAGGCTGACAGTACCTAACAAGTTATGTACCTACAATCCAAAGATATCCTAATATTGGTGGTATCTGTGTTTCCTGATAGCACTACAGCCTGGAGATCTTTAAGTAAAGGATGAATGTAGCATACTTGTAGGCAAGCATGCTCCAACGTTGATCACATTATGCTTTCCAACAAGTTTGGAACACATTTTGCCTAATAAAACATTACAAAGTAGAGGTTGACTTCTAAAACAAAAGCTATAAACTTGAATCTTCAACTTACCAAAAAAACTACACGTTCTACTAGATCTGAGAGATATTAGAAACAATTATAAGATTCCATCCGGTGCCGGAGTACCAGGGGGCCATAAATCTGTAGGAGGTGCGTAATGGCGCTTAATATCAGGGTACGGCCGGGCTAATGGTTGTGGTCACAGGTAAACTGGGCCATGGGTTACATGAGAAGTGACGAGGTTTGGCAGAATTTTGATTGTTGTAAGGTTAGAAAAGTTTTGATGATCTGACAATTGAGTTACGATGTGTAGAAGATGCCACAAGTTGCAAAAGGACCAGCTAACAGGGCACCTAGCATAAGCATAAGCATAATCAGCCTTTTAATGTTCCCACTGCTGGGACACAGGCCTCTAGGAGAGGGAATGGGCCGTAATCCTCCACGCGGGCCCAGTGCGGGTTGGTGAATGTCACATGTCTTCGAATTTTTGGTTCTAGGAGTTCCAGTTTCCTCACGATGTTTGCCTTCACCGTTTTGAGAGCAGTGGTGATGAAATTAATCACATTAAGTCATTACTTTATGTGATTAATTTCATCACCACTGCTCATCGTCGCCTGGCTGGGTTTGAAACCGCGACTTCTATTCGTAAGTCGATGCCGTTACCACTCGCCACCACTGCTAGAGCACCAAACCATATCGTATCTTAATCCTACCTATTACGATAAATGCAAAAGTGAGTTCATTTATTTGAAACCCCTTATGCGTATGTTTGTCAGCTTGTTGTACTGGTATTCTTGCAAATAAATACTAAGTATTCTTATTCTTGGGACGCACACTAAAATTGTCGAACCAATTTTAATGAATGTTGGTACAGAAATAGATGGAACTCTGTAGATTTATAAGCTTATAATAAGCCTTAATGAAGCTAAGCCACGCAAAATAGCTATTTGTAGAATAATCAATTAAGCAAAGAATCATAAAATTGAGTATTGAATAATAAAATTCCATCTGACAGATGATCTGTGTCTAAAATTGAGTGACAGATTCACCATTAGATTTGTCAATTAATTTTAGACACAGATTTTCCTTTAAATTACCAGTCATTATAGTTTCTGATAGTAGGCAATACACTCAATATAAAAATGGATATAAGAGTTATTCTAGTCTTGTCTAAATCAATTACTGAACACTCAAAAGCTGAGCTGTCATAACCCTCCAAAGGTCACCATATCAAATCTATAATTTAAGACCACCAATATTTCACAATACGTCAACGAAAATATTTTAAAGTCATCACATGTCTAAACCTATTAAGCAACTACGGTACTTACTATAATAACAGTCGACTCACTATCGAGACAAATAATTAAAATTAAATTAATTTCCTGTACAAAAAGGATGGTTGCAGCAGAACTCGCACGTAAATCACGCGCGACAAGCGTTGCGAATTGCTGAGCGATGGTAGTGGTCAACTGGTGGTGGTATTACGAGATGGGGCAGCGATGTCATTGCGATATCGGTTCTTTTTCGATGGGCCATGGTTTTTGAGAAGGAGATAGAAGTACGAGTGGAACCATGGTTTTCTGTTGCTGCGCTTACCTCCATTGAAAAGGAAGGATCCTCCGATCGGTCGGTTTTTCTGTCCTATGGGCAACTGCCTGATAGTTGAAAATCGTGTTGTTGTACATGTTCTAATCACACGGAAAACTCTGATAGCGCGATGCAGGATTTCGTTCAGTTAGTTCGCTGCTGACAGGATAGATGGCGTAGTGGGTCTTTTGCTTTTGTATAAGTTTTTTCTTGTGGCAGCATTGATGCCACTTCAATAGCAGGCATAGGTTTAACTATTATGTGATTTCTTTGCCGTTTTCCTACGAATCTACATAATTTCCATCTGTCATTAAACTGCTTAGCTTAGGTTTGACTAGTTTATAATACCTCAACATTCATTAAAATAATTGGTTAGATAAACAAATCTTTAAACAAAATCGGTCTTAAAATAATAATATCAGTCTTTAAAAAGACAGGATTTTATAAACATGTTTTCGAAAACCACTCAGGTATTTTATTTTTATATTTTTCAAATATTAAGTTCAAAATTAAACTTAAAAGACTCAGACATGAGGTAACACTGAATATGTACACGAGTCGGCCACAGATAACCGCGGTAATGGACTCAGCCCATAATTAATCCACGGTAATGTGCTATTGCAACGGGACACTGTTCCCGTACCTTGATGCAGGATGGCGACCAAGCGATGGATACAAAATAATCAGGTACCTATAGCTCATAACTATCTATGAATTTGTGGTTACTCGATTAGACAGGTTCGATTATTTGGTGCAAGTCGAAATTACCTAATTAAATAAGAAGAATTAAAAAATCCTCTTCAAAATGTTTGAAGGTCTCTATTTCCTTCCGAATCCAGTGACTCATGCATTTCTAGCTAAAAGAAAAAGCTGTTTCTTTGAAATCGATACGAAAGATATTTAATTAGACCAGTAAACAGCTATAATATCCTATATTACAACGATACAAATCATAGACCCGATGCCCACTGGATCGATCAGCCATTGCGAGAAACAAAACTAAACAAGCTTATAATTCCATAGGCACGCATTAGGCTACTACTTAGAATTCAATTCGATACCCAACAGGCAAGCTAAACAGGCAAAAAGAGTAAAAGCGGGCAAAGTTGCGGGCAATCGGCGCACACGCAAGGCAGATACGATCGGGTTGGTTCGGCGCGCTTCGTAGCCGCTCGGCTAATTAGTGGCATGGCTGCCGCGGGCTATGCTACCTGACCGATTCGCTTTACACCTTCATTTGGCTCAAAACGATGGATTAGCATTGGCAGCAGTTTAAAGGCTAAAGGTAAGGTTACTCGCATGAGTTTATTCTGTCTAGATTTTCTAAATATTCGCATGCGAAGGTAATAGTACCCCATTCCTATTGAGTGAAAGACACGTTTAGGATTGCGTCGAATAGCAGTGATTTCTGCTACTTTTTTGCCAAAATTATGGCTTTTCCCTCTATTTTTCTGGCAGGATGATGATATTATGTAGTTTTAGTAAATTGAGAACATTAATCGCTTTGATCATTGCAGACATAAATTTGGCTAATCGGTGACTTGACAAGTTTGGTCTTTGTACGGCCACCTCTGAGTAAGGTAGAAATTGTTTGGTACTCGTTGTTACATAACAAGATTCAAAGGAGTGTTTCTGTTCGCGACGATGCGTCTTAGCTACATAGTATAGGTAGTTATAGGTAGCTATAGTAGTACATAGAATGTTGCAAATAAATAAAACCGCGACTACATAGTATAGGTAGTTATAGGTAGTTAGTTAGCACATAGAATGCTGTAACAGATAAAGCTGCATAGTATGGATAGTTATAGGTAGCTATAGTTGATACATAGTTTGTTATTGAAATAAAACACATTCGTTACAGTCGTTTGCTCTCAAGAGGCAGTATATAAGCCCTTGGAGCCTTTATTTCTCCCAAGTAAATAGAATATAGTTAGGTAGGGTATCCTATCCCTTACACATAACAGTAAAACACATGGTAACCCTGGTAATCGAAGGTATATAAAGGTAATCAAGGTATATAAAGGTATATCGGTGGTATATAAGGTAATCAAGGTATATACACACACAGACAGACATACATAGGTAAATAGAAAGGGCTTGGTAATTTGAGACTTGAAATATTAGGTCAAAGGTAGTCGCATAGCTAAAAGCGACACTGACCAATCACAGAGCAGGAGGGTGCTGGTACGTGATTGGTCAATGGTTTTTGATAAATAGCCCTGGTGAAGGTATGCACAAAAATAAAACACTTTGCGTCTACCCTCTTCCTTTCCCGAAAAAACAAGTCTAGATTCTAGACTTCTAAATGTCTGAAATAGAACCGCCTTGAAAAATCCTTTCAGGGGATATATAGATGTCTATAGTGTATGCAGGCATAAAGCCGTAATTTAGGTTTGAATAAAACTGTTTATTTTTATCCCCCTGAAACATATACGCTTATAGAGTTGCAACCCCTTAAGTGACAGGGTTGAAACATATGTAGTTTTGTAGAGGGTTGTCGTATCTATAGAGATACATATAGCTGTATAGCCCTCCTAGCATAGTTTTACGGTGGATTCACCCCAAGTAGGTAATAGCTTCGTGCCTACAATAGTTTTGTATAGTTTTCGACATCCCACCCCTACATGGAGGGGGATGAAGGGGTGAATTAGTTTCCTCTGCATGGAGCATACCGAGGGCTATTCATAGAGGTACGACAACCCCTACTCACATAGACCTAAGCCTAGATATAGTCTAAATTCTAGGATTAGCATAATGAAAATATTGGTTAATAAACTTCATCACACACGGTGATTTTTTGGGTGTCGATACGGTATAGTTACGCCGTACAATAGTAACATAGGAAATTTATAGAATTTGTAGTCATTGTCAAGATAGTTTTGAACTTATACCTAAATGTAGAATCATATAGTCGCGAATTCCACCCTTCAAATCGCTAAGTGAATAGTGAACAAGTTAAATAGTGTTTTATTGTGACTTTATTGGTA
The DNA here is from genome assembly GCA_905332915.2 of Hecatera dysodea. Taxonomy (NCBI): domain Eukaryota; kingdom Metazoa; phylum Arthropoda; class Insecta; order Lepidoptera; family Noctuidae; genus Hecatera; species Hecatera dysodea. The sequence goes on from HG995303.1 coordinate 635,007, forward strand.
AGCCCTCAATACCTACCCCTATATATTGTGTTGATAACAGCAAGTATAGCAAGTATTCAGCTAAGGGTTGCATCCTCATGGCCCGTAGCTTATAGACGGAGCGTCAACGCGTCTGGATCATTTATACCTAGGTGGGTTGTCACCATACAGTCCACTTTCGAAGAATAGGATAACCTACCCTGGCCACCCTACAGTCCAGTCGATCACGTCCGCCCCGTACATTTTCTGGTCCATCGGAGCCGGATATTTTGAAGATAGCCTGATCTAGCTATTTGGAAGTTGGATTTATCGAACCACGCAGCTACCCTGAAGGCGCAACCCCTATTGTGAAGTCGCACCCCCTTGAAGAAAAAACTACCCTTCAACATTTCAAGACACGAAGGGTGTCCCTAGAAGCTAAATAGAAGTCGGACCTTGAAGAAATCATCCCTTCAAGAAAACTACCCCTAGGCAGATTGATGTTGAAAAATAGTGAAGGAACAACATAGAAGAAATTTAATCAAGCTGAACTTAGAAAATTTCGAACGACTTCACACTTTGAAAATTTTGAGGGGTTCCGACACTTAGAATATTTTTGAAGATTTTGAACTTGGAAAATTTTTTGAAGAATTTTGAACTTAGAAAATTTTCAACAATCCGGGACTTGGAAAATTTTTTGAAGAATTTTGAACTTGGAAAATTTTCAACAACCTGACACTTAGAAAAGTTTTGATCAAGCGGGACATAGAATATTTTTGAAGAATTTTGGACTTAGAGAATTTCGATCGACTTCACACATAGAAGAATTTGAACAGTCTGGGACTTAGAAAAGTTTCAGTCAATCCGAACTTAGAATATTTTTTGAAGATTGGGGACTTTGAAGAATTTTGAAAATTTTTTGAAAATTTTTTTTTTGGAAACTTGGATTGAAGTTTCACCTGAGGCTTACCAGTGGACTACCGAATAGTTTTGAAGATTCATTGAAGACTTCAACAATGCCGATCACGAGGTCGCATGGCAAATCATCCGAGGCGTGGACAGTTCCGATACAGGAACCAGCCGAGAGGGTTCCTGCTATCCATCATCAGGTGCCGCCGCGTTCGCCTTCATCGTCTGGGACGGCGCGATCGATGCAGCAGCGCAGTGAAGACGTGTCTCCGCCTGCTGCCGCTGAACGAATAGAACAGATAGAAGCTTCAGCAATAGAACGAGTACCTGCACCATTGCCGACAACAGTACAGAAACAGATGCCATCGACCTCAAGGAAGGGAACCCGCTTTGAGACGACTTCAGATAGTACAATGAAGCCGTCAAATAGAAAAGATAGCCGAGTCTTGCCAATGACTACCCGGGGTGACGCCCGTATAGAACATAGACGTCCGCCGTCGACCATTGACAGGTCACCGCGGTCATATAGAAAATTACAGAAGGCTCGCGAAGACTTATTGAAGATTAAGTTGGAGCTTGCCCAGTTAGCACTTCAGAGAGCCGAACAAGAGTCGGACGAAGAATATTTGGACGATAGAAACTCAAATGAAGAGTACGTGCGTTCCTGGCTGGAAGAGGCGCCTGAACCTGTTCCTGATCAGAGAGAGACCAACGCCGCCGAGGGGGACATCCGTGATAGTCGACAGCAACCGCCCCCCCCTGTGGACTTCGAACCAATAGTGGACTCTCGTCGAACGCACATAGATCCAGATAGTGCTAAACAGATAGAGCCACCACCTATGAAGAAAATAGAAGACGATAGGAGCGAGGATAATTTACGTCCATTCGTTACGGACCTTACGGCTGCTATAGCATCTTTAGTTGACAAGAAAACAGAACAGCAGTCACAGAATTCCTCCTCGGCGTCGAAGGTCATCATGACCTTACCGAACTTCAGTGGTGCGCATACAGAATGGTTGTCATTTCGAGCCATTTATGAAACAACTCGAAAATATTTCAACGATGTCGAGAATACAGCAAGACTTAGAAGAAGCCTGCATGGACGCGCTTTAGAAACAGTCAGTTCAGAACTCATCGGCCATGCAAGACCAGATGACATCATGAGGGAACTCGAGCTGCAATTCGGTCGACCAGATTCGATAGCACAGGCCGAAACAGATAGATTGCGAGGACTGACACGATGCAGTGAAAATCCAAAGGATATTTGCTCATTCGCAAGCCAAGTGAGGTGCGCTATAGTAACGCTGCGAGCATTGAAGAAGGATCATTACCTGATCAACGCCGAGCTCATGCGAACCTTGACAGAGAAGCTACCGAACTCGATACGTGTACAGTGGTACCGTATATATACAGAAAAGTACCAGTCCTTGCCAGACTTGTCGCTGTTTAGCGAATTCATTACCGAACAAGCTCGATACTGCAGCGCTTTCGCTCCTGCTGAAAACATCAAGACAGAGGGCTCATCCAACCGACGCACACCGCAGCAGAGGACTCACACAACAACAGAGAAGTCAGCAAGCAAGTGCCGACTGTGTGAGAAGGATGGCCATATAGAACGCGATTGCTCGAAGTTCAAGAATAGCAATAGTAACAAGAGATGGGAAATTGCGAAGAATCTAAACCTGTGCTTCCGTTGCCTGAAGCCAAGAAGAGAGCGGCATAAATGCAACGCGAAGAAGTGTGACGTCAAGGGGTGTACAGCCACGCACAGTCGGCTACTTCATTACGACAAGAAACCTGCTGCGGTGGCAGCCGAAAAGCCCAGACAGACCGAAGTCAAAAAGGAGCCCAAGGAGACAGTCGCCAGCTCAAGATCATCGTCGAATCACGCCTATTTGAAGATCATCCCGGTCCGGGTCATTGGACCGGCGGGAGAGGCATCTACGTTCGCCCTACTCGACGACGGATCGACCGTATCGTTGATCGATGAAGACATCGCCAACCAAGTCGGAGCCGAGGGCAAGATCGACCCACTGAAGATTGGTGCGATCGGTGACACCATGATCGACACTCCTTGTTCGAAAAGAGTCACAGTGACACTCGCGAGTCAGCATAGAAATAGGGTGCCGTTCAGAGCGCGCACCATACCGAAGCTTAATCTCGCGTCACAGACAGTCCGTGAAGAAGATGTCACACATTGCAAACATCTCATCGACTTGAAAGAGCAGCTAGTCTATGATGTTGGCGCGCCCAAGATTTTGATTGGCCAAGACAACTGGCACCTTCTCCTTGCCAGTGAAGTCAGAAGAGGCCCCAGGCACCAGCCAATAGCGTCACTTACAACGCTTGGATGGACGCTACATGGCGCGCACACTAGAATACTCGGTCAGCAGGTGCATTACGTCAGCGCATGCAGAGAAGATAGAGGAAATAGAGACGACAGACTGAACGAGCAACTTCGTGAATTTTTCGCACTCGAGTCCCTAATAGTTAATCCTCGGCGTCCAGATTCTGATCCAGAGAAGCAGGCTGAAGACATCTTGAAGAGACATACCAAACAGTTGACAGATGGGCATATAGAAACAGCTAGTTATGGAAAAATAACAACTTTGAAATGCCCGATAGTTATGGGACAGCACACAAGCGGCTGATCTCTATAGAAAAGAAGCTCGACAAAGATCCGAGTCTTCGAAATAAATATATAGAACAGATGGACTCGCTCCTTTCAAAAGGGTACGCAGAAAAAGCGCCCAAACAGACCACGCCAGGAAGAACCTGGTATCTGCCTCATTTCGACGTCTTCAATCCCATGAAGCCGGAGAAGTTCCGAATAGTACACGACGCCGCAGCTAAATCGAATGGAATGTCGCTGAACGACTTCCTACTTACAGGACCGGACCTGTTACAGTCGCTGCCCGGCGTCATGATGAGGTTTCGTAGATATCCGATAGCCATTTCAGGTGACATTACCGAAATGTTCATGCAGGTCAAAGTACGACCTGAAGATAGAGACGCCCTCCGATATTTGTGGAGAGGCAATAGAAGAGAAGGAGCCCCCGACGAGTATCGAATGACGTCAATCATATTCGGCGCGGCAAGCTCACCGTGCACGGCCATATTCGCGAAGAATTGGAACGCGAACCGGCACATAGAACAGCATCCAGAAGCAGTAGAAGCAATAGTGAAGAACCATTATATGGATGATTATCTGGATAGCTATAGAACAGTAGAAGAAGCGACACATATAGCAACAGCGGTGAAGAAGATACACCAACAGGCTCGTTTCGAAATTAAGAAATGGGTATCTAATGACATCGACGTCATACAGAAAATAGAACCGTCGCTTATAGAAACAGACGTCGTCGACATCGGCGACCACATAATAGAAGCCGAATACCTCCGACAAGCGGAGAGGATACTCGTGCAAGCTGTACAGCAACAGATGTTTTCCCGCGAGTTGACAAGTTTACGAGGAAACGAAAAGATAGATAGAAATAGCGCCCTGCGACCGTTACAGATAGCACTGAAGGATGACGTCATACGCCTCAGAAGTCGTATAGATAAAATCGACATAGTTATAGAAGACGTCAAGTACCTACCCGAGCTCCAACACCGGCGGGAGCCCCATAGCCGTGGCCCTAATCTACAGGTGGGTGATCCCGTACCCATTGCAGACGGCCAGCTGCCTCGCAACACGTGGCCGCGAGGCCGCATCATCGCAGTTTTCCCGGGCGCTGATGGAGAGGTCCGGACAGCTGAGGTGCGCACATCCGGCGGCACCTTAAAGCGTCCAGTGAAGAAACTTGTCCCACTACCCAAGTAAGACAACAGCAGGCGATGCTGCTCCTACAGCTCGCCAACCAACAGATAGATGGGTGACGCTGCCAACACGCGCAGCTCGCCCCCCCATGCGGGCATATCCGGCCCGCTACCACCTTACTTTCAGCGGACAATGAGAGTGATGCTGCCCACCGGCGCAGCTCACCTCCCGCGGACATGTTCGGTCCGCATTCGGCTCGCATTCAGCGGGCAATAGCCGGCGATGCTGCTCTCACAGCTCGCCAACCAGATAGATGGGTGATGCTTCACAGCTCGCCCCCCGCGGACATATTCGGTCCGCATTCGGCTCGCATCCGGCGGGCAATAGCCGGCGATGCTGCTCTCACAGCTCGCCAACCAGATAGATGGGTGATGCTTCACAGCTCGCCCCCCGCGGACATATTCGGTCCGCAATCGGCTCGCACCTAGCGGGCAATAGCCGGCGATGCTGCTCACACAGCTCGCCAAATAGATGGGTGACGCTTCACAGCTCGCCCCCCGCGGACATATTCGGTCCGCAACCGGCTCGCATTCAGCGGGCAATAGCCGGCGATGCTGCTCACACAGCTCGCCAAATAGATGGGTGACGCTTCACAGCTCGCCCCCCGCGGACATATTCGGTCCGCAACCGGCTCGCATCCAGCGGGCAATAGCCGGCGATGCTGCTCTCACAGCTCGCCAACCGATAGCTGGGCGACGCTGCCCGCAAGGCGCAGCTCGCCCCACTGCGGGCGTATCCGGCCCGCCGCCGCCTTGCTTTGTGCAGGCGACACAGCAGGCGATGCTGCTCTCACAGCTCGCCAACCGATAGATGGGTGAAGCTGCCCGCAAGGCGCAGCTCGCCCCACCGCGGTCATATTCGGTCCGCATTCGGCTCGCATCAAGCGAGCAGTAGCAGGCGATGCTCCCACAGCTCGCCAACCGATAGCTGGGCGACGCTGCCCGCAAGGCGCAGCTCGCCCCACTGCGGGCGTATCCGGCCCGCCGCCGCCTTGCTTTGTGCAGGCGACACAGCAGGCGATGCTGCTCTCACAGCACGCCAACCGATAGATGGGTGACGCTGCCCGCAAGGCGCAGCTCACCCCACCGCGGACATATTCGGTCCGCATTCGGCTCGCATCAAGCGAGCAGTAGCCAGCGATGCTCCCACAGCTCGCCAACATAGCGAGTGATGCTGCCCACTGGCGCAGCTCACCCCCGCGGACATATTCGGTCCGCATTCGGCTCGCATCAAGCGAGCAGTAGCGGGCGATGCTGCTCACGCAGCTCGCCAACATAGCGGGCGATGCTGCCCACGGGCGCAGCCAGCCCCCATTGCGGGCATATTCGGCCCGCCACCGCCTTGCTTTGGGCAGGCGATACAGCAGGCAATGCTGCCTACGCAGCTTGCCGCCGCGGCAAGTGGCGCTGCGCGCACTCGCAGCTCGCACAGACAGCGGGCCATCCGGCCCACAGCTCGCACATTTACGAGAGCCTACGCAACAGCCTTGCGACTGCAGGCGGCCCACAGCAGGGAAGCGGCGGACCGGCGACTGCACGGCTGCATCGAGCACCGGCATCGAGCACCGGCGCCGCGCAGCGGGCGACGTGGCTACAGGCGTCGCTCACCGGGTTTCTGCAGCGCCGCGACGTCATCGCACCGAGTCATCGCTGCACTGCACGGCGGGAGAGATGTTCGCGACGATGCGTCTTAGCTACATAGTATAGGTAGTTATAGGTAGCTATAGTAGTACATAGAATGTTGCAAATAAATAAAACCGCGACTACATAGTATAGGTAGTTATAGGTAGTTAGTTAGCACATAGAATGCTGTAACAGATAAAGCTGCATAGTATGGATAGTTATAGGTAGCTATAGTTGATACATAGTTTGTTATTGAAATAAAACACATTCGTTACAGTCGTTTGCTCTCAAGAGGCAGTATATAAGCCCTTGGAGCCTTTATTTCTCCCAAGTAAATAGAATATAGTTAGGTAGGGTATCCTATCCCTTACACATAACAGTAAAACACATGGTAACCCTGGTAATCGAAGGTATATAAAGGTAATCAAGGTATATAAAGGTATATCGGTGGTATATAAGGTAATCAAGGTATATACACACACAGACAGACATACATAGGTAAATAGAAAGGGCTTGGTAATTTGAGACTTGAAATATTAGGTCAAAGGTAGTCGCATAGCTAAAAGCGACACTGACCAATCACAGAGCAGGAGGGTGCTGGTACGTGATTGGTCAATGGTTTTTGATAAATAGCCCTGGTGAAGGTATGCACAAAAATAAAACACTTTGCATCTACCCTCTTCCTTTCCCGAAAAAACAAGTCTAGATTCTAGACTTCTAAATGTCTGAAATAGAACCGCCTTGAAAAATCCTTTCAGGGGATATATAGATGTCTATAGTGTATGCAGGCATAAAGCCGTAATTTAGGTTTGAATAAAACTGTTTATTTTTATCCCCCTGAAACATATACGCTTATAGAGTTGCAACCCCTTAAGTGACAGGGTTGAAACATATGTAGTTTTGTAGAGGGTTGTCGTATCTATAGAGATACATATAGCTGTATAGCCCTCCTAGCATAGTTTTACGGTGGATTCACCCCAAGTAGGTAATAGCTTCGTGCCTACAATAGTTTTGTATAGTTTTCGACATCCCACCCCTACATGGAGGGGGATGAAGGGGTGAATTAGTTTCCTCTGCATGGAGCATACCGAGGGCTATTCATAGAGGTACGACAACCCCTACTCACACAGACCTAAGCCTAGATATAGTCTAAATTCTAGGATTAGCATAATGAAAATATTGGTTAATAAACTTCATCACACACGGTGATTTTTTGGGTGTCGATACGGTATAGTTACGCCGTACAATAGTAACATAGGAAATTTATAGAATTTGTAGTCATTGTCAAGATAGTTTTGAACTTATACCTAAATGTAGAATCATATAGTCGCGAATTCCACCCTTCAAATCGCTAAGTGAATAGTGAACAAGTTAAATAGTGTTTTATTGTGACTTTATTGGTAAGCCCTCAATACCTACCCCTATATATTGTGTTGATAACAGCAAGTATAGCAAGTATTCAGCTAAGGGTTGCATCCTCATGGCCCGTAGCTTATAGACGGAGCGTCAACGCGTCTGGATCATTTATACCTAGGTGGGTTGTCACCATACAGTCCACTTTCGAAGAATAGGATAACCTACCCTGGCCACCCTACAGTCCAGTCGATCACGTCCGCCCCGTACAGTTTCCATCCCTGTTTAGTAACCAAACCACTGTTTATAAAATTCTTGAGTGATGACCTTCAAGTAAAGCCGTTATTCATCCTGACAGTCAGACAACACGCACAGTGGTCAACATGGCAATTATTTGAAAATAAAACGGCCGTGTAATGGAGCGCGCGTTTTTGACCAACTCCTGCGCAATTTGTAGCACTGTGCCTGAGGCGCGAGTTTAATTTTATTCCAGAGCGTTTGGAAAACACGCGAGCTTTTATGTTGTGTTGGTAATTTATTGTGGGGCAGTTGAATGTTATTTTTAATATCAAAAGTGTTGTGTATCACATTTATCTAGGTGTTTGAAATCAATTGATATAATAAGTCATAGGAAGTTACCCAGTGTCGTGAACTCGTACTTCATAACCACACAAGAGACTGATAGCGACATCTGGAGGTGAAAAACGACACCATCACTACGTCATAGTAATCACTCTATCGTGATTGGTTTTATCAGTATTGTTCCCTCACTCTCCTTGAATATTGCACGGAATGAAGATGGCGAATACAAAATTAGCTCGTTAAACCTAACGCATCGTTTTTTTCAAATATAATAATACTCAACACACTCAAATATAATATTAAACCTGAGTCTTCACAAACCTCACCGCTGCCATTACATCCAGCATTCCTTTGCCAAATCATTATAGGATATTTTACCATTAAAACAAATATAAAACATACCCCTCTTTCACGAACCTTAAGACCTGAAATAGAACGAGTATGTCATGCCTGAAAATCTAGGTCTGCTAAATAATTCTAGCCTTTCGTATGAAGTATCACCCCGCCCCGCCCCGCCGCCGCCGCCGCCGCCTTGACCAGTCATAAACTAAGTTTTAATGACGATACGTCCACGTGCCACATGTGGGTCGATCGATAGGTTCACAGTAATGACTAATAACTAAATAATACAGCCTCACTTGAAACAATGGCGGTCACAGCACCAGCAGCCACGACTGATGTTAGGCGCCGGAGGCCATCATGATAAGGTGTAATATGAGTTATGAGGTCCATCAGCAGGGGTGTACTACCCTTGACAGCATCATCAATAATAATACAATCACCAGTGGCGAGCAGTGGTTCGAGTTGGGTAGGCCAGAAAATAATGTCCAAAAAAAACACTACATTATTCAGGGTTGAAATGTGTGTGAACTCATTTCATTAAAAATCAACCCTGAATAATGTGGTTATTTTTTAAAAAATGATTTGGACATTTTCTCTGGCCTACCCTAACTCGGACTAGTGCACGCGCCTGACAATCACTAATCTTCCATTACTGAAAAGAAAAGAAACAAGAAAATACATTTGTTTGGCACATACAGATACTCAATGTAGATACAAATAAAAGGAAACTTAATTGTTAAACAATAACATTGTGTGACCCGCGGCTGCGCCAAATAGGTCCAGTTCAGCAAAATGCCAGACAACTAGGAGCTGCCTGACGCTGGTTTTGTGGAATTTGTTCGAATGAGTCACTGCGTCCCTGGAACGACAATCGGCACTAGGAGGAACACATCAACTGACATTTCCCGCTCTGGGCGGAGCGGAAGGGAGTGTCAGACTCTTACTGACTAAAACCCACCCGTGATCCTTCTTGTGCCCGCCGCGTTCCAAGGCAAGGTGACTCTTTCGAACAAATTCCGCAATCTACGCAGATACCTAGTAAAGTAGGTATATGAAGTGGTTTAGAAGAATAATGTAATAGGGGAGACCAGGCTATATACTCATACTAGTGATATGTTTATAACCAATATTATTGTCCCAAAAAATGTAGCGAACATGTTACAGAAATTAGACATTTCAAGAACTGTCTAGGTAACGCAATTAATGAAGGTACTAATTCCTATAAGCGATCGCATGATGACGGTTCCATAAATAGTGCGCCTGGTGTGGTCTCATTGTGATGCGCGTCGTGATAGCACTACACTATATACAACACGATCATCATACAATTGACATAAACGTGCAACACATAATTAGCACCTGACTTTTGGAATGCTTTTACAATTCCAACAGGTGGTGATTAATTTTTCGAGAGAGCAAGAGACGAAAGCAAAGATTTTTTATGAAGAACACTGAAAATGTAATCACACATGAGTAATAAGTCCAATTTAAAAGTCAATCCCTATACATATCTATCACGATGAATCATGGCTATTGATTCTTTCAAGGACAGTATAAGATTAAAACATTAATTTTGACATGTATTGAACCACTTTAAAATATCGAACGGTCAAGTTTCATTTTCTACCTGTTACAAAATGTACGCAAAGTAGCCTAAGTAAGTTTAAACTTCTTAATTAGCCGAGTCATTTAAGTCATTGCTCTTTTCACACCTCCGGGCAGCTTCTTTCACAGTCCGGCGACCTTTTGAACCGCGGAGTGAGCATAATGATTGGAAACAGATGCTTATCGCGACTGCCCTAATATGGTGGTGATTTATGATGTTATTTCGTTGATCAACAGATTATTCACAATAGTCACGTTGGGAACTTTATTTAGAAGTAATCGGAGATATTTATAAGCGTATTGATGTGGCGATCGCTCTGTTAGAGATTAGGCGTTTTTTAAAGAAGAAAAGAGATAACACCCTGTTATCTAACTGCTAAGCAGTGATCTACGTGATTTTGGGCAACTTTCTCTTAAAGCCAAATTAATTTAGATAATGCCAAGTTCGATTACCAGGTCAAGACCTAAAGAACTGATCTGGGAATCGAAACCTGGAATCAACTCGCAGCCTCCCGCTTACGACCGCGAGACTAACGTTAGTATTTTTCTTTTAATGTCTTTATATGTCAGTTTTCCGATGTATTTTTAACCTTTCATTATTATTTTCCCAACCATGTTGGGTTCAGTATTTTATATGGATGCGAATTAAGTGGCTCTGCAAGCCACTTGGTAACATGACCTCCATAAGCCACTGGTTAAACAATATTCCTTGGCAAGATGGATGTCAAATTTCCTGCCTTCTGATTTCCCATATCCACTTTGAACACAAGTGACATCCAGGACTAAAAAATAAAATGTCCTTTCCAGGACGTGAAAGAATCTCGGCATGTTAAGATGGCCACCAATCTATGGACCAATTATACCACTATATTATTCATGATGAAAGCATACAGATAACAGTGTTTTGCTTCGATATCTTGAACTGCTTCTTTTGATTAGATAACTAATCCAATCATTAGTTATAAAAGTTACTCTAGGGCTAAATACCTAGAATAAAGTATCAGTTCTATGTCAGTGGACCTAACAATAACAGCAAAAATCCTGCTCTCATTCTACCAGCCAAAACAAGCACTAATAAGTAAAATGAGTACAAAAAATAGCCGTCAATCACTGGGCGTCGACGTGAATAGTATTATTATGTGCGATGAATGTTACAAGAATGATAATAGTCAGCGATTGACTTGTAGATGTGACGGTGTCAAATTATGCGCTCGCTTGCGAGAAAAACTCTGACGGAGACCTCCGAGTATTGGCTGGCACAGTGGCGGCTTGAGCGGCGCAACAGTGAGGCTGTGTCTTGTAGGTGCTACCCTAGCATAAAATCATGAAATAATCTTTACGCTTATTATTTACCTTTTCAACCGACTTCAAAAAAAGGAGGAGGTTCTCAATTCGACTGTATTTTTTTTTAGGTTTGTTACCTCTAACTTTGTATTGGGTGTACCGTTTTTGATAATTCTTTTTATATTCGTCATTGTTTATTAAATTTATTTTGTACTTTTTGTTTTTTTTTTTTTGTGTGGAAGTTTTTCATTTTTAAATCTGTAATTTCCTTTCATATCTTCTTTATAATGTGTCATTTAAATATAACCTATGTGGCATTTAAATATATAAAATATGTGTAATTATATCCATGTTTAATTTAATAGCTGCCCAGTGTATTTTATTCTTAATATTCATATTCTCTTTTACTTCTTCATGTTTTTTCTCTAAATACATTTTATCTCCGTCTGAAAAATATTAAAAAGCCCCGGCGACATAAACGACACGCTTGATTTACGATTCACGATAAAACCCTCGCGTCGCGATACTCACAATCATTTTTAATCATGAATGAATTTATCAGCCTTATTAAAACCTCTCCCGGTACATTATCGCGGGCTCCTGAATCTATCGCATTATCATCGTCGTGAGACATTGCCTCCCCACAATGGACAATATTAATCTCTTCGCCATTTACGCTCGAGCTTATAAATTAACACTGACACCTTTACACTGCCTAGAAATTTACACTAACAAGTTTTTATGCCATACCAGTTCAAAAACCATCTATCTATATGAACACTGTCCGTTGGTAACCAGCAATGGACAGTGTTTTGTTTCTCTGTGTATCTTCATTCGGTTATACACCGGTAATGGATGGACGATGCGGGATACAATTTTTTCTAGTCATTTTGCGTTAAACCGGATTCTGTGGTATGCTACTACATAATAGTTTGGTGCAGTTGTTAATTGCGATTTCTATCGAGTTTGTTGATGGGATGAAATCCTGTGGCTCTGTGTTAATAACTAATTTATTCAAGGCACCCACAGGATTTCATCCCAGCACACATTAAGGGTTTTTATTTTAGATTTCCAGTTCTGAGTTGATTCTTGTAAGTAATTTATTGATACTTTTTAATGGAAATAGAATCTCTAAGAAAAAATCATATGAAGCAATTTTATAATTGGTTTAGTTTACGTTTGTGAATTTATAAATATCAGTTCACAATGTTAATTGACATTGTTGATGTTGTTTCTGTGCAGTCGTTCTTTAACAATATGGAAGACTTAAACCACAACACTTCCATCAAATTTATCACTACACACACACAAATCTTCTCTTACATCGATTCTTAAATAATTTCACTTCCTTCTTTTTCTTTATAACCTATTAAACATGAACCTTTTTGTTCTAGGTATGTGCTCAGTCAACTTTACAACATTTAGTAAGTATTATAAATAAGTTCAATCAACCAACAGACAACTCCACAGGAACTACAATTCACAAAACGAGGTATTCCATGAAGCACACCCAAATGAAGCACACCCAGACGAAGCACACCTAAAGTATTCCACTTAGCACACCCGTAGGTGGGCTTCAAATAAAAATTTAAAATAATTAATTTCCTATTCCACGAAGCACACCTACGAATATCACTCGCATAGTGCTAAGTTTTCTTATTACTTATTATTTCTAGAGTATTTTTATTATTAGTTAAGTAGTAGCTATAAGAAAACATCAACATAGATCTCTATAGAAAACTATATTTACAATGTTTTTGATATTTGTCCAAGTTTTTATTGCATAATTATGAAACAATCTGTGATTTTAAATAGTAAGATTACAAAAATGTCAAATATTGTATCAATTATTATAATGAAACTGAATGATGTTAGAAATTTAAGTTAGTCTTTTAAATAATAAATATTTTCTTCTATCGACATTTTTATTTCTTAGTCCCCGCACTATGCGAGTGATATTCGTAGGTGTGCTTCGTGGAATAGGAAATTAATTATTTTACATTTTTATTTGAAGCCCACCTACGGGTGTGCTAAGTGGAATACTTTAGGTGTGCTTCGTCTGGGTGTGCTTCATTTGGGTGTGCTTCATGGAATACCTCCACAAAACAACTAAGAACCAGAAAAAAACGGTTCGTCGGTTGTATTTTTTGTAAAAAGTTTTTTTTTCTCTTTTTAGTGGTTCACTCCCAGCTAAACATACCCATCACAGCCTGCGTACGTGGTATAAATTGGTGTAAACAATAAACAAACATGCAATTTCTGCTATCCCGACAGATTTGCTATAATTTGTTGAAATTAACAAAAATTCTCATAAAATAAAAACTACTCGACGACACTGAACTAAATTCTTACGGGACCAAATAGCAACTATTCTTCAACGAAATAAAAAAAAAAACATCCACGTAAATCGAATCAATAATCTCAGCGTAATCACTGTAAATACATAGAAAAAAAAACATACCTTCCGAATTGAGAACCTCCTCCTTTTTGAAGTCGGTTAAAAAATTGCCCAGAATGCTAGATTGAATCGTCGGCTACCACCTTATCTGGGACCCGTTACACAAATAGGCTATGCGGTGGCCCCGGGCTACATTCACGTCGGTCTAGGCCCACATATAGCCCGGGCCAGCCTGGGGGCAACACGACCACAATTTCTTGCCAACTATCAATTAATCCTTGCTTTACCTCCAGATGTAATTTATACCTAATTATCTTACGAAACTGTTTATATTGACATTTATAAATTGAAGGCTAGCCATTAGATTTAATTTAAAAACCTACGCAGTTGTTTCAAATAGTTTATTTTATAATAAATATTATGTCTTGAATGTGTAGCTGGGAGGCAATGTATGGCGACATACGAATGCAAATCAGTTTCAAAGAAAATCATTGTTATTTTCGTTATTTAGATTATTTTTCGATAGAGGTATATTATATAGAGGCTCTATACACACAAACGGAGAAGAAAAAGGAAGGACTTCCAGACTCAATTGCTTGAGTTGCCACGGTACGGTTGCGGAATTTGATCGAAAGTGTCACCGCGAAACGCAAAGGACATCAGGAGGAACACGAATGGGTTTTAGTCAGTAAAATTCTGACACTCCCTTCCGCCCAGAGTGGAAGAAACCATTCGATGAATTCCTATCCTTAAAAAAAAATCGAATTAACTCATCGATGAGACAACTCACAACGAATAGCAAAATTACTGCAACCGAGACTTAATAACGCAGTTGTAACAGGGTATTTTACTGAAACAATCTAAGTAGTCTGTCGGATGGATTTCCAAAAAATATTGGACAAGCGTTTTTTCTTTTTTTTTTTACGTTAACAAAAAATGAAGACAATACAGTGCGTTGAAAACTCGCGTGACGTCACTACTACGTGCTACAAGTTTTACTAGAGAGGTGACGTCACCAGCCCTCACCTCTAGAACTGTTTTGCACTTTATCTTTTAACTTTGAAATTACTAAAAATACATGTCCAATAGTTTTATGAAAATCCAACAGAAGGACTAAATAGAATTATGATTTTTATCTCTAGGTACTAATATTAAAAAGAGGTAAAGTTTGTGAGTTTGTGACGTTGTAAGGGGTAATCTCTGGATCTACTGATCCGAGAAACAGATTTGAATATTTTTCTTCACTGTTGGGAAGTAGGTTATATTTTATCCAAATATTCCCACCGCGAAACCGCGGGCCGCTGCTAGTATTTAATAAAATACTCAATTATGGTAAAAAAAAACTCTCCAAGATTTCTTCAACCTACTCCATATAAACGGGATAATTCTTCAAAATCCGAGTGACCTTTCACAAGACGGCCCGTGTGAAGTGCGAGTGGTGAGCTGGTGTGAGCTCACACTCGCACTCGGGGCGGCGACCCGTAGTATAATGTTAATAGATTCAAAACATCTCGCTGCTAGCTGTCATTACGTGTAATCTCGACGGCCTATACAAAACAGCCAGGGCTGCCACAGCGCCAGTCATTTAGTCAAGATCTTTATTCTTGAATTTTAAAACAGGCATCGCCAAGCGGCTTCCTAATTGTGAAAGTCGAACATTATCCCAAGGATACATAATTCCCGGATAACCAATACCCCATTTCCTATTCTAGGTTTTCAAGCTTCATCCGAATACGTGAAGACATCAAATTATATTTATTTTGTAAGTAAGTTAAACATAACACGTCCAATATTTCTTGTCATTTTAAGCTGGATGAAGCCGGTGTTTCCTAGCCGACTACCCTGAGAAAAAACACCGAAACAAACTCAGCGGTCTCTTTTAAAGTCCATACAATCCGTACTGGTCAAGTCATATGAGAACCATGTACCTAGGTAAATGTCTGAAGTAACCTTTTGAAGAAAGTGCGACACAGATCTGAGTAGACCTGTTCAGACAGTGCAAGTATTTGTCAGTTACCGTGTAGCTCAAACTTAGAACTTTAAGGAGCTCAACGATCAAACAAGTCAAGGGGTATCACCATGGTAACACAGAGAAACAGACCGGCAGTGATTGTCTTGCTCTCCGTGTGTTTTCTATCAGTATGCATTACCGAACTTAAATGGTACTGAAAATAAGTTTCAAACCTAGTTATTTATTTTATTTATTACGTGGGCAGAAAATAGTATAATAATTTGATTCCTAGTGTTACGACATAAGACACTGCCAAAATTCGTTTTTTTGCAAATCAAATCTCTGACAATGATGTTGTGCCAACCCTACAGCCCAGCGTAAGTTGCTCTGCGGCCTTCTCTAAAATTACTTGTAATTTGAATGATTTCGGGTGTCCAGAGCGCACTATTTTGGTTAAAATGTTGTATTGTACGCTGAACGCCGAGATGCTATTATGAATTTCATACAAAAACATATCATTACGTTTAATTCGTTGATAGAAAGAATTTTGTACCGTTTATTGGTAATTTTCGTTCCCATTTTTTATTGATTCGAGGTGGGAAAAAATCCATGGGAATGTATTATGAAAATATACTTAAGTAGATCTTTTTTTAAATCTTTATTTATTTAAGGGCTTTTTGTACACTTATGTGACGATGTCAATCCCCTCGTGCTGCTACAATGTATTTAACATAAAAGAACTTAGTCTAATATCTTAACTTCTATAAAGGAGAACAACAATTTAGCTGCTTCACAATTAGGTTTGGCTAAAATACCATGAAACATGCCAACATCCATCGTTGATACTTTTAATGAGTTCAGCAGAGCGATTGTTTTGTTTTTGTATCGGACACATTCCACCAACACAAATAATGTACGTCCTCTTTCTTATTACAAATCTATACTGAAATCTAAGCTTCCATTGGGGTTCCTCTAGGATTCAGTAATAATCACATATACCTATAAGAACCAACATCCAATATTTATAATCATAATCGTGTGTACAACCTCTGACTGAAGAAAGGACTAATCTTAAACAGGGAAATAGAATTATTTTCTTGTTTTTCTTTTAATAGCGCGGTTGGCGCAGTGGTTGAGCGATTGACTGCTAAACCACGTGTCACGGGTTTGATTCCAGCACTGAACAATTAATAGAATAATCTACAGATAGTTTTTCCGGGTCTGGTTGTACGTGTAAGTGAGTTTATATGTTTGTAAACGCACCCACAATACAGGACAAAATTCCTATTTTATGGACCATGTTTTTTCAACAAAAATAGTCTTTCGAAGCACTATTCTAATTACTTAAAAGTGTAGCTTTACACTAAATGTCAGAGCATACTTTTAATCCCGAAAAAATGCGGTTACTGATAGAGTGACGAGAGTACATATCATACGACGCAATCTAAATATTATTGAAAGAAATTATTGAAATGAGTTACTAATTTGCCCTTATATCCGGCAATGCTGCTGCAGACATATTGCTACCTTGTGAGTGTTATGCAACTAGGGTTATGGAACCACGTCCGCGGCCCTGGAACGCGAGAGTGGTGGCCGAGTGGTAACGGCCCCGACTTACGAATTGTAAGTCGCGGGTTCAAACCCAGCCAGGCGCATTACTTTGTGTAATTGATTTCATCACCACTGCTCCCAAAACGGTGAAGGAAAACATCGTGAGGAAACCGGCATGTCCTAGAACCAAAAATTCGAACACATGTGACATTCACCAACCCGCACTGGGCCCGCGTGCTGGATTACGGCCCATTCCCTCTCCTAGAGAGGAGGCCTGTGTCCCAGCGGTGGGAACATTAAAAGGCTGATCATGCTACTCCCCTCCGCTCCACCCAGAGCAGAAGAAGATTTGATGATTACCAGCCTTAAAAAATAAATCCTATCTTTATCCTTTTGTGTATCTATTTTGATATGAGTTTGTTACTTTTATTAAACTTATTTTATTTTAATGAAGCTACATACTTTCCATACCATATCCTACCGCGTCGCCCTTTCCAGTAGGAACTAATTGAAAGCCAAGTTTATCTACATGAGCGGCATTGTCCGAGGTCAGATGTCCCTAACGAGGTACACAAGATCACGATCTGTACACAGAGCACACAACAAGATGGCGGCTTGAGGATGTACCGACTGCGTGCTCAGGAATGACAGATATAGGTCGCTGGTGGATGCTGGCAGGTGAAAGGTGAAGCGTGGGATTTAGTAGCGGTTCCAATTTTTTATTGTTTACTAACGACCCGCCCCGACTTCGCACGGGTGCAATGCTGATACTAAATCTCTGCTATATTATGCATATAAACTTTCCTCTTGAAGACTCTCTTGAAGACTCTTCCTCTATCTATTAAAAAAAACTGCATCAAAATCCGTTGCGTAGTTTTGAAGATCTAAGCATACATAGGGACAGACAGCGGGAAGCGACTTTGTTTTATACTAAGTACTGATACTGATGAAGCAATTAATTTATTCAAAGCAAAATTTACTGAAATTGAACAAAAAAATAATCAGAATTAGTATTCAGTGGCTAGTTTTTAGCAGCGACAACGCGTTCTCTAAAATGTTGGATTCATAGATATAATAAGTTAGATTCTAGTTTATTTAAACTATCAGGGGTGGAATATTATGGAAAGTTGACAAGGCAAACCTTCGCTGTCTATTTCAGACGATAGGGTATTTTATTGAAAAAAAAAAAACACAAAAAGCAAAAAAGTATTGAGTAAAAATTTACAAATTCAATTTATGAGCGTATACGCCGTACGGCATTTCATACAAATTTTCAAGTCCTTATTTATATGTCTAAACCGATTTTAATGAAACTTTACACACATAAGCAAGATACATAGATCTAAAAAGTTAGTTGAAAACATTTTTGATAAATATTGTTATAGTTAAATTAGATCCATTTTAAATTTTCCATACAAACATGTAAATTTCCAGTTATCTTTTTTTAAATAAGACATTTCGAAAATGTTAATAACTAACTTTTTAGACCTATGTATCATGCTTATATGTGTGAAGTTTCATTAAAATCGGTTCAGTCATTTCGCAAAATAGTGACTTGAAAATTTGTATGAAATGCCATTCGGCGTATACGCTCTTAAGTAAAACGGGACTATCCATTAGTGTGTTATGCTTTTGTTTACACAAATTAAACAGCACTTATTTCCGATCGCAATCGAGCTCCAGCAGAAATACAAATTAAAGTTCCATTTTGTTACAACGCGCAGTTCTTTTGTTTTTAAATTGAAAGCAAATTACAAGGTTTTGTATTGAAAACAAAACAAATGACTTGCATTAGGATACCACTAATGTGATAAATAATTCGGATATTGTAACCGCAAATGGTTCGAATATTTTCACGTACGAATGGAATCGGTTTTCTGTTGGTTAATTGTGTTATTAGCTTCATTGTGATTTACAGGTTCTGGGATGGAGATTTTCCTTTGGGCACAACACTTACGATAGGATGATTTTTAGATATGATCCTAGCATAGTAAACTTTCCAATCCCTATGTATAAATACATATAATTACATGTCACTTTTCTCTTTCAAATACATCCAAAGGTTGTCTTGAAAAGATCGCTTTTAGCGATAAGGCCGCCCATTGTGTCACCCGATGTAATGTTTGCTTTGTCTATAGTTTTTTTAACTTGTATGGTGTACATAATAAAAAGTATTCTATTCAATTCTATTCTATTCTGGAAAATGGATAACTTCATAAGATTATTAAACATCTAACAACTCTTGATAAATTATAAAACAAAACTGAATAATTGGAACACTTTTTTACACATCTAAATTTGATAGTTTATAAACTCTCGAAGTCATTCTGAGAAATTTTGAACCTATATAAACTGACGACATGTTTTCGAACAATCAGTGTACGGTTCTAAAATTTATCGGGTTTTCTGAAACTACATAATTATATAGGACTTTCCGCATTGGAATTTGGAAAGTGTTATATAATTGTGTAGTATTAATACATTTTCGTTTTAATGTTAATGTTTATTAGGACTTCAACGTCATAAAATTACCAGTAACGTCTACGAACTAATAAGACCTCGATAGAATATAATTTGCTAATAGCAAGTTTTGAGAATAGGACGTTTTGTTACGCAGCCATCAGGACAGGGCAGCTGCTCCTTAAGAGGACGAACAAAAGGACAAAAGTAATGCATAGAAAATTCTAGTAACAGTAGAAATAACTCAGCGTTAAGGAGACAAATAGATTCCTCTAAATCAAGTAAGTTAGGCGCTGTAAATTCGTAGCGGTAACGAAATGGCCTTTTGTGCCATATCGGGGACATAAACAGAGATAAAGTATCGGGAATATACGGAACGTGCTTGTTGAACACGCCTTTACTAATATCGGAGATAAGTTCTTCGAGGATTCTGGTACTTTTGACGGGTCAAAGTCAAAGTCAAAACGTTTATTTCAATAAGGCCCTTAAACGGCACTTTTCAACGTCATCGTTTACGTTAAAATAATAAAGTGACTCTGGTCCATTCGCAAAGGTAGATTCTTATGGAGACGAACTGACAAGAAACTCCATAGTTACCTACTCTTTTCAAAAAAATGTTTTACAACATATCTTATACAAAAAAAAAGATTACATATGTGAGGACGATGCAACTAAAGTATCTTAGTTATGGAGCCAAGTATTACCAGCTGGGGTAAATTTATTCATTTTCTAAATAAGAACGTAGTACTCACATTTTACAAATTTGCAAACAACGGGTTTATATATAGGCAAAGATTTAACTATATAATCGTATTTTGTTACTATAATTAACTATGTTACTTTTTTTGTCTCGAAACGGGAAACCATCAAATGACTTCTCCCGCTCTGGGCGGAGCGGAAGGGAGTGTCAGACTCTTACTGACAAAAACCTACCCGTGATCCGTCTAGTGCCCGCCGCGTTCCAGGGCTGCGGTCACTCTTTCGAACAAATTCCACAAAGCTAGCAGGCACTGACCCTATGGGGCCGCGTCTTCTTTGCTATAGCTACGGTGGCAGGGAATCGCGTTTCCCGACGACTGGGGCGTCTTCTTCTGTTGATTAAATATGTTACAAGCAAAATTGGTAATCGTCGGTTGAATTCTAACACCGTGGATGTCAAAAGTTATCGGAGAATCAAATAAACTATTTAGCACCTCGTAACAGTTTTGTGAAGTGCTGAGTAATGCACTGTTGCTATGGCTTTTTGCACAACAACATAACGTTCTCGCCCCGCGGTTCACTCACGTAGTTCCAGTTCCCGTGGGAATATGAGGATAAAATGTGATGAAAAAGAAAACCATGTAGCTTTATTAAATAAGCTTAATCTTATGTAGTTTTACATTGCTGAAAACATGGTTTAAATCGGTCCAGTAGTTCCGGAGCTTATTCGGTACAAACAAACAAACAAAAAAGTCTATAAAATTGGTATAGAAGTAAAGGTAATTATGTTGATTGATGAACCGACAAGAAGTTAGTATAAAATAAATTTATGCGTGGGCGCTAAAAGCCCATGTACTTATTCAGTGTTGATAAGATAACCTTAATGAATGATAATTATTTATATAAGATTAAAAATAATAATTACAGGTTTTCCTTATTAAAACCTGCCCTTAAGAATACAGCTTCTTTATACTTACCATAAAGATCGTCAGCATTTTATCTTTGATCGCTTTTTATGTGGATTATGATAGCATCAATATGAATTGCATTGTAGCATTGGCTATAATCATGAAAATATGATCGGTAAATTTGCAAGTACAGACTCTTAAGTCAGTTTGTAATTTGTCGTAGTGACGAGGAGAAACAGCTGTAGTCTGCCCAAATTCCATCTTGGAAATTTTGGTGAATCGAGCGAGAAAATAGATCAGAGGCCGTACCATGAGGTGTTAAATCGTGAGTCTTCCGAGCGAGAAAGAGGGATAGAGTTATACACCCTATATAGCTCCATCCCTTTTTCTCGCTCGGTAGACTCACGTTTTAAGACGTCATGGTACGCCCGCTGGGGCCGTACCACGAAGTGCCAATGCTATCATGATATCTGTGTGAAAAAGGGATAGTGCTATTCGCCTTGTATAACTCCGTCTCTCTCTGACACAGCAAGCATGATGGATTTAAGACGTCATGGTAGGCCGACTGAACAAAATTACAGTTCGTTTCAAACTCACTCCGTACAATGGACCATGGAGAAACGGTTCACATAATAACGAGAGATGAAAGAGTCTCCATCAAACAATCTGCCGAGTCTTTTCTCCCTGGGTGTCGGTTTAATGTAACCGGATGGAGCTGCATACCAGTTTATTTTACACTAGTTTCTGCCCGCGACTTCGTCCGCGTGGAATAGTTAAGTACTTTACCCCCGATTTTGAAACTCTCAGCCCGATCGGTTTAAAATTAACAAACTTTCATACAAACTTTCCTCCCCTATTTTATCCCCTTGGGAGTAGAATTAAT
Source organism: Hecatera dysodea (assembly GCA_905332915.2). Taxonomy (NCBI): domain Eukaryota; kingdom Metazoa; phylum Arthropoda; class Insecta; order Lepidoptera; family Noctuidae; genus Hecatera; species Hecatera dysodea. The sequence goes on from HG995303.1 coordinate 657,332, forward strand.
CAAAATCCTTTCTTAGCAGATGCCTACGTCATAACATCTACCTGCATGCCAAATTTCAGCCCGATCCGTTCAGTGCTTTGGGCTGTGCATTGATAGATCACTATGTCAGTCAGTCAGTCACTTTTGAGTTATATATATTTATATATATAAGAAAGAATATTTTTTTTTCTTATATATATATATATATATATATATATATAAGAAGATAGATCGACTGCCGGACGAAATCTTCCCATCCTTAATATTTCATTCATCGACATGAACGCACCTTGTGAGTCTGGTGACTCAAGTTGATCAACAAACTGTTTCTCCAAACCGAAGCCCGAAATACCACTGACCCTCACCTACACCAGCTAACAGCCACCTTATCACTTAAGCAACAAAGTTCAATCTCCTCCGCCAGGAGTGTCCACCTAATTGGGTCCCTGCCTTAGGGCATAAAGAATCGTACTTGGAACGGGCGGGGCTGTGTTTGGGTGTTAACGTCTGTTCGTCGTAACAATTGCCACAATTTCGAATTATTAATTGCTTATCTTGACTAGGATGCACGGAAATTTATGAGACTATCAACCTTTTGTGTAACACGTGTGAAATCGAAAGAGCAGTGGTGGCCGAGTGGTAACGGCCCCGACTTACGTATTGTAGGTCGCGGGTTCAAACCCAGCCAGGCGCATTACTTTGTGTCATTTATTTCATCACGATTGCTCTCAAAACAGTGAAGGAAAACACCGTGAGAAAAGCGGCATGTCCTAGAACCAAAAATTCGAAGACATGTGACATTCACCAACCCGCACTGGGCCGGCGTGGTGGATTACGGCCCATTCCCTCTCCTAGAGAGGAGGCTTGTGTCCCAGCAGTGGGGACATTAAAAGATAATTTTACAATTTACAATGGATTTCTTAGTTCTAGCAACATTAGGTAATAGACAACAATATTAGGTTCCATAGAACCGGACTGTGTATTTACAATTCATACGAGTAACTTGTAGAAAGTACCGCGGAAACCAAGCAATACAATTATCAATATTGATTACGCCGTAAATTATATTTTATTAAACCTTTTTAGCCGCCAAACTACTCAGACACTCGTAAAACTTGAATCTAGAATTTTCCATATCAACGCATAAATTGGAACCCTTAATACTAACGTATCTTGCTAATGTGTATTCGAACCTGATCATGACCACTTTAAACTTATTACCGTTATCGATATGGGATCTTGCACTAGTTCAGAACAGTTTGAACGTGTGACAATTTGCGCGATCGTGAATTTCTGAAATTATCGATGGCTGTTGAAACCGTTGGCGAGTTTCAAAATAGAGGTTTAGATGTACACGATTATGAGGATATTCTGGTTGTACGTGAAGACTTTGTCTCTCGAAACGCAATTGATATTAAAACATCTAGAAAACCTACTCGAAAACGAAATAAATACGACCGCAGTAGATACCGCATACTCTTCAATGCAATAGGTCGGAAACTTATCCGCGAAATGTACTAAGTGTCATCGACTATTCGGCAGCCGAATATCCGCTGCTTCGGCCGAGAGTCTAGCCGAATATTCAGTACTCAGCAAAGTCACTATTCTTGGCAACGCTAGCAAAAACATAATAAAACTTTGAATCACATACAACCATTTCATGCAACATAATTCATCTTACTTTCACATCCAACAAACGCAATCTGTCGTCAACACTTTCGAACTCTTACCTTGCTTTACAAGCGATTGTTCCTCACACAACTTGCCATGTGCCAGCTCTCGTGGCCATTGCTAACGGTTATGCCTACAGGACCAAGCGTACTTAGAAAGGCAGTTTATGGGTACTAGAGAGTACCTCCCTGTAACTCGACATGAGAATGAGGCATTGCATCATTGAGATCTCTTGTTTCGGTACAGCTAAATGTTACTGTCGACATAACTCTAAAATTTAAAGAAAGCTGTCAAATATTTGTCATCATCGACATCTCAAAATATGAGGTGTTAGATAAACCAGTATGATAATTATAATATCTTAGTTTCCTTGCTATCGCCTTAATATAAAAGAAAGCAGAAACTCTTGTAATTTCGAGGAAGAAACAAAACAATGATATCACTGCGTGAGTTTGTTGGAACCAGCAAAGGCAGGTGACAAAGATAAGTTTACAATAGCTAAAAAAAAGAGAAGTAAACCTTCTTCAAATTCAAATGATACCATATGACAATCCTTTTAAATCATAACAGATAAGCAAGCTTCTAAGTCCCAACCTCAAAGCTGAATGCTTGTAGGAAGGTATACCCATACCGACCAGCAAATTGTGGGCACTCCGGCGCAGGCGGTATCATTTGCTACTGCAATCAGCGTAATAACTACACAGACTACACTGGATGATTCGAGCCGCCGCGCTATCGCAGCAACTCGTGCGCATGTCGCCTTTTCCTTTTATTTTTCCTGAGATTGGATGGAATTGATGTCGTTTTGTGGATAAATTATGTCGTCTTTCTGTCATTTGGTGTCATCAAAGTGTTTTGTGTTTCATTGATACAGTACTTATATTTTGCTTAGTAACTGGTGATATTGGACTTGCTGTAGCACAATTTGAATTTGTGCTTACATCAAGTTGTTTTAGTTTTTCTTCTCTAATTATTTGTATCTCTAATTATATGTAATTAGTAACTGTGATGTCCAACAATGGTCACATCTTGTTATTTTTGCGTTCGTATTAAAAGCTTCTTAAACTAAGCTATAATTTGATTCTCAGCCAAGTTTGTTAGGTTTTACAGCTTCAAATTCTTAATACACTTGTCTCGAAACGTAAATCCTATCAACGAACAACAATGGTAACCCTGCTCGGCGCACGCGCTTCCATTCCGTTAGCATTTAATATTTTATGATTTTCAGATCTAACATAACTTCTGAAGACTCCTTTTTGCTTGTTAGGGACTGAGTTCAACAAAACATCAATAACATCATAACTCGCAAATTATTTCCACGCTATATTGAATACTTCGTTCCAGTTATTATGGCATATTTTCGTGTGGAGTATAACATTGATAGAAATTAACCGTTTGGCAGGTGGTTGTTGTGTATAACATTGTTGTTTTCAATAGATAGGCTTGATATTTAAGACCTTTTCTATTTATGAAGTAACGTGCTCTTGGGGAAACTCATTTTTTGCGTACAGCTGACTGTTACAACGTTAAAACTGTTTTATAAACTTTGGCATAATAAATCTTGGACATTCAGTTAGTAAAAGAGAAGTGGTTTAGCATGCTCTGTTTCAAGCAGAGTTTCTTAGTTAAGCTTCTGTTCTTCAATTTATTTAATCCCTTATTTGTTTCCAAAACAAGTTGTCCTATTGGTAAGTCTAAATATGGCGCTGAAGCACTTGTGATCACGCGCATACTCTTGTATCTACATATAGATAAGCTCACACGTCCAATACAAAATTACCATATTAATGTAGTCGCATTCAAATGCAGCTTCAATAAGGCAAAGTCCGTAAATTGTGAGATAAACGGAGACTTGACTCATAAATAATATCTCGGAGCTTTCCAGCGTTTCTCTTCATTACCGGGTTTTATTAATTAGTGGCAGTGAGATTAGTCAGTTTATCCGATGACACACATCGGGACGGGTTCTATGAAGAGTTAGAGTTGGGTTGAATTAGTTCTGCGGTACTCAGGGAGTGGGACGAAAGTTTCAAATTATCGTGCAATTCAGATTGATTGGTTTTGGTCTTAGCACAGGTTATACTCGTAGATTATCTGTGGCTGAGACTGATTAATTTGATTTACTGTAGAAGTTAAATATGTATACTGTCCTGATTTTACTGCTCTTCTTTTTATCTAATCGAGTGATTTTACATGTGCACTAGTATGTATTTAAGTATACAAATGTTCGGGACTACTTTTTATCGACTCGTTTTATAAGTGTATGTTCCTACACTGTAAACGAAATAGGATGTTTTCTTCCCAGTCTCAGTGTCGTTCCTCTTCCTACAAAAATCAGCGACTTTTTCTGTTTTCTTGACTGCTAAATCTTTTGATTCAAAAATATATACATACCAGTTACACAAGAGGCATTCTTCTTAGTTGTATCTAATTAAATTTCTTATTAGCATTATCATATGTAAAAGTACAAAAATATCATTCCCCGATCGGTCGTATTTACTAGCCGATGCTCTCTACTGATAGTTAGATAGAACAACCTCGGAATATCGGAAGCTTGTTACAATCAGACGATTCGTGATTATGATGTAATAGCTTTTCTGATGAACTTTATACACGTACGAGCGGTATTAAACAAAGATTGATTGATGTACAGAAACCTAGTTAATATCAGGTAGTTTCCATAGTTTTATAATGGTCTTGGCCATCGAGAGGACGCTTATTATACCAATTAAATATTGTGTTTGTCGTATGGTATTTTATGATAATATCTTGGTACATAAATTGAAAACAAGCACTGTCGTGTAGGGAACAGAATTCTCAATCAGGATAAATATAAAAAAGTCAAGAATTTTAATATCGCTCGTAATATTAACATGATATATTTTACTGTACTACCCGTTCCAATTAATGAAATAATAAAAGAGATATTATTTGTTGCCGGTTCAAGGGATGGTTTCGTGTATATTCGTCTCTGTCTATCTTGTTCAAAGTTACGCTTTCTATCTCCTTCTTAGAGGCATCGTGCGCGACGGTTGGCTGGCTCTATGTCACTCAGTTGCGCACACGCAGTCGCGGGAAGCGTTCGCGTTTGAAAATCGAACGTTTTTCGCGCGAACTATTATTGGCCAGTGATATTTCGTTTTGCATTTTGGATCTTTTTGGATGAGGTGAAGTGTTTAAAAGGTGCGTTTTATTACGGTTTTGAAGAAATATGCTTTTGTTCGCAATGTTTTGTGTTGTGTAGAAAGTGAATCTCCGACAAAGGATTACAGTGTTTTTGGAAGGAAGGGAATGAGAATGGTTTATGACGTAAACTGGCAGGAGATACTGTAGATATATAGTAGTGCGTACAAATACGTTGCGTCGTATTTGTACATATGTGTTCTGTTCTGTCAGGTGTGATATCACCTGTCGCTCCCTTTTCTAATGAAGGGTTGAAACTAACGTTCGTTAAAACCAACGTGCTTACATACGTTGAAACATGGTCAGGCAATAAAACAGACAAAAGTCTAAATCTTTTTTAAACTCTCACACAATTCTCGATGATGTCAATGTACCTAACAAATGATTATCTACGTTTGTTCGAACACAAAATTCTTTAATTACTGGCTAGTTTGTTGATAAACCCGTTGGTACTATTCAATGTACATATTATATTCCCAGTCTTACATACCCCATCAATCTGATACACGACACCTTATTACCATAATTAGACATCTATTGATGATTATTCTTCTAGCATTATTATAATAAGCAACTCCTGTTTCCATTGCCTACTGATCACATAGTCTTGCTGCTTCCATCCAGCCTATAAAAGCGACTATTTACGAGCGATACCGCTCTGTTTCAAGCGAATACACTTCTATTTTATGCTCTGAAGCTATTTAGTCTGCGATGTCTATGGTAAACTCAGTAATTTGCATTGAAGACGCACCTTCTACTGATAATAGTAAATGTTCTTTGTCGCTATTAGTGATTCTTCTTATGCTGTGTTTGAGTCCTTATGTATAATTTTATCAATTATCTATTTAAGTGTCAAAGCATTGCCAAAGAAGGTTGAAACTGCCCAGTATGCAGCCGACTGTATAGTAATTACAATGTAAAATATAAACCAATATGCAATATTAACCAATTTTATATAGCAGCAAAAGATGACCAGTTGGTTAACAAGATAACAATACAATTGCAGTTACAGTTATTGCTATTGGGCCTATTATATTTCCTTATTAATATTGTAAAACGACAGTAAATAAATAGTTAAGCAGGAAAGCCTAGTAGGTAATCTCTAAAGACCTAAACGCACCCACAGTTAATGCAAAGTCACTTTCGCATCCATTTAAATGCAAGAACTTATAAAAGGGGCTTTAAAAGGTAAACAAAAAGGCACGACAGCGTTATCTAAAGTTAAACGGAATAATATCGAAGTAGATAGCATCTCGGATGACGCTGGTTATAATAAAAATGCAACGCGCATTCTACTGGAGACGAAGGAGGCGGCTGGCATACGACGTGGGAATGTTTGCAAGACCTAGTACGTAATGTTGGGTGAATTAATCCCAAACAAGACTACAACGACAAAGTACCTATTTAAAATCATGTCAAAGATAACGGAAACACAGCAATGACATACTGGCAGTGAGTACTTTTCTAAATTCATAACGCAACAGCCGAATACGCCAGCGCGTTGCCACTTTACACTGCATTTGATAAACTTGGTTCGGCAAGACTAAATTGTGCGTCAAATCTTTATAAGCAAAGCATTACTAGAATACGTATTAATTTCTTTATAGATTGTTAGTATTGTAACAGCCACACCTTCCTACTCTTCATTCAATTGCTTTTAAACATACTAAGAGACAATCTGCGTAAAACCCTTTCACCCTTTAACCCTTTTGAGATCAGTAAACATTTCAATGAACTTGTAAAAGTCATCAAAATATTCACGAATTAAATCCTATAATCCGTCAAGATTTCTATCAAGAGTAACCTCTCGTATTGTCGACCTCTATCAACAAGTAGAACCGTGACATTACCCCTTTGAGAGGGTAATCTAAGTTTATTCATGAAGAAATAACACATTTTATAGCCCCATAAATATGTAGCTAGACGTATATGAAAATTGTTATTAAAACTAAATACACCCAGAACTATAACATTAAGTTTTTATTGCTATTTACTGTCTCATGTATTTATTAAAATGGTTATTTCAATGATCATTTTACATGCTCATTGCACAGGCTTTGATATTTATTAGGGAACTTATGTTTCTTTAAAAAGTAATGTCTGTATTATACTATCTAAATGAAATACAACAACTAAAAAGGCATTACGTATATTAGAAGAACTTGGGGCTAGTAATCAGGAAAGTATCTCTTTAAATGAGGGAGATTACGAAAGCTACAATCCCTTATTTCAAAGCGATTCTCCTCAGCAGGAGCCTAATGGAAATTTATAAGTGAAAAGAGCATTGGCTAACTTAAAAAAATCCTTATTTAATGAACTTCAACTTCCTCCAAAACAAAATCGGAGTCAACAAAAATATTTTGACACATAAGTTTAACGTGGAGAACAAAGAAGTGAGTTATGACCACAACTGGGTCACCAGCATAAAGCCGGAGAGCTGAACGAAGCCAAACTGGTCATTATGACACGTTCACAGAAAACCCCGTATTGTGAGCAAACTATTGTTGTACGGCTAAACTAAAGTTAGCTCGTGTGAATGTTATGTTCAAGAAGTATTTTTTGAGACCATGACTCTGTGAAAGCTTTTCAATTTGCATTGTCATCATGTCGTGTGTTTTTTAAGTATCTTCATAAACGGTTTTGGATTCCAGTTTAACATGCTCAGCTTTCAGAGAGCAGTGGTGGCCGAGCGGTAATGGCCCCAACTTACGAATTGTAGGTCGCGGGTTCAAACCTAGCCAGGCGCATTACTTTGTGTAATTAATTTCATTACCACTGCTCTCAAAACGATGAAGGAAAACATCGTGAGGAAACCGGCATGTCCTAGAACCTAAAATTCGAAGACATGTGACATTCACCAACCCGCACTGGGCCCGTGTGGTGGATTCCCTCTCCTAGAAAAAAAAGTCTGATTATGCTTATGCTGTGCTCAGCTATCACAGATCCTTCTGTAGCAATTAGTTCCAAGTTTAATTTTGCCCTTGGCAAAAAACTCACAAATAGTCCCATTTTTGTTGGTATTCGAACCATGAAGGGCTTTTGAACTCATTAAAATCTACCATGCTCAAAGATCTATGCGAAGAACCTCTCAAGCACTAAAGTATGTTAGGCGAAATAATCAGAGTCCAATGCAAATATATGCATGAGAACTAAAATTATCATAAATATGACTGTTTTTATGTTAGCGTTATTTCTAGAGCTAGATCATTTCTGTTAAGATATTCTAAATATTCTAGCAGAAATGTAAATATAATTTATCTTTCATGTTATGTTGTGAATATGAACGTCATGCTTTGTATGATTTCACAATAGATCATCCCGCTCGTAACTAGTTTCCGTTATGTATTTATGCTGATTTAGAAATTTATTTTCAAGTATAAAATATATTGTTTTTCATCCTTGCATCATAGTTATTAGAAAAGTAGTTGACCACCGATCTCATTCACCGACAACCTTTAACCAAAAATCCTGTTTCCAAATCATGTTTTGAATAAATTGTCTGATTGAAAATAAAAAAAGATTTAATATAAATGGCTTCAACGCACGGAACTCGATGGAATAAATCTCTAATACAAACATCTAATAGAATCACGTATTGCTTTGCTATACTTCGGTGTTCGGCATGCAAGTAACGGAGAGGTGAATATAAATCATATTACCACGCTTCCACAAATTAAAATATGTTGTAAATAACACTCGATTAGAATCTGTCTGTCTGTTTGTGTTATATCGAGAACCGTTATGAATATTTTAATTAAATTTTTAACGTTGGAAAGTCTTCCGGATGTGTGCAAGGTGTTTTTTGGCGGAAATATGGCAAAGTTATCCAGTTAAGTTTAAATTGTTACAAAAGGTCAAGTTTGCTATGGTGAACTGAATAAGAGTACTTCTGGGTATTTTTAGTTATGGGGCTAGTGGTCACCGGGCACTTGGGATCGATCCTCAGATAAGACAACTCTTGATTATTACTGGATGTTTAGTCACAATACCTTTGAACTTTTTTTTCTGGTTGGGAAATCATCAAGTGACTTCTCCCGCTGTGAGCGGAGCGTAAGGAAGAGTGAGACTCTTACTGACTAAAACCCACCCGTGTTCCTTCTATTGCCTTTTGCGTTCCAGGGCCGCGGTGATTCTTTTGAAAAAAATCCTCAACCTTAGCAGGCACTGACACGCACCACGAATTGGAAAGCCAAAGCGGAAGAAGTTTTTCTATAGGTTTCCTATCCCATTAACAAGTTTTCGTTTCATTTTTATTTTCTCTATCCACCTAATTTTACGTGGAGTAGTTACGTGCGTGGTGGATGTGTTTATCTTTCACCATGCTCCGAATTTCCACCTCGTTTCCTGGTTCAATTTCCTGAACTCGCCCACAAATATTTATCTACAGAACGGAGTACTTGTTTATTGTGATGAATTCTTAGACAAATGGGTAGTGATTATTTCATTATACAATTTTCATCCAGATTGTATTTATGGCAGCACTGGTAATGGCTTTATTCGTACACGATCATTTAGCGCACAGTTCATTAAGAATATCTCTTTAGCAGTAAAACCTTTATAGTCTGCTATGATAGTTAGTATAAGAAAACCACTTCACTATAGTTCCTCGTAAAATTATACACCTGCTCTTTTAGATTTTCTTGCATTAATTGCATGTCTTGTAGAAATAAATCCGAATTTATATTAAAAATGTGAAAGTGAGTTTGTGTAAGCTGAATCTCCTAAACGATTTTGATGAGACCATGCGTACGGTTATATTTTAGCACGAGCAAAGTCGCAGGCTAAAAGTGATGTAATTTAATTACTTTGTTAGACATAGTTAGCATACGATTACCAATAAGGAGTTGATGTTCTTTAATAGTTACGAATCTAATTAAAATTAAACAATTCCGACCGATCAGAGCACTAAAAATGTTGGAGTTTTTTATGCGACGCAAGACTCTACAATCGCCGTGCTGAATCGAAGAAAAAGTACCTAACTAATCTAAAAAACACAGTGAGATAATAAACTCCTTTTCACACAAAAACAACCAACAATGACCAGAAGTGCACCATTTTACTGAAAAACTACGACCAATTTCTATTCAGTCTCCAGTTAAACTTTTTACTAATATCCCTTAAGCAATAACTTTACCTTATACAGCGTGTTCAATAAATCAGGGCCAATAAGATGGTGTAAAAACAGTCGGCGAGCGCGCGCTGTATAAGGCAATATATGGAGACATGAGGTATATGGTACATGACTCTATTGGCAGTGCGAACACGATGGGGGAAGAATCGTAGCTCGTGGTCTACGGGACTGGTGAGATTATACAGTCCCTTTAAGAAATAGCGCAGTTTTTGTGCCGATATGGTTATGGTGGAGTTGGGAGACAATTGCTGACTCAGAAAACGGCAGTTTCATGATCACTTTGCTTACACTAAAATTATAAAAGCCACTCAATTACAAAACACAATATTAGACGTTCAACCAAAACTCTTGTTGCTTGATTCAATAATAACATCGTAAGACCTGAAATTCGTTGCGGAATTTGTTCGAAAGAGTCACCGCGGCCCTGGAACGCAAATGGCACTAGGAGAAACACGGATGGGTATTATTTAGTAAGAGTCAGATACTCTCTTCCCCTCCGCCCAGAGCGGGAGAAATCATTTCATAATTTGCCATCCCGAAAACGAAACAAAAAAATAAAGGCCTGAAAAATTCCAACTCAAATCTCGTGAACCAAATTACAACTTACTAAACATACCAAACTTAACGAACCAATACATAACAGCAAAACAATTAACGAAAGAATAACTTCAATAAATCCTGCTCCTCCAACAATTAACCCTGGAGAAGCAGACGATTCGTGGTTCGACCAATCAGCGGTCATAATTAGCTGCAACCTTTGCTTCGACCAATCAGCTTCAATAATGAGCTCCTTAAATCTAGCCACTGCAAACGATGTTCTCCGCGCCACTTCAGAAAGCCGTTAACAAATTACAGCTAAAAGCCAGAAGCAATATATCTTAACTGGTGAGAGAACAGATTGTTAACATAAATATAAAGAAAATAAGGTAGTAAACGAGTTGTTCATCCTCTGCGAATTAAGACTAATTTAATTGTTGACTTACCGCTAGATAGCGTGGGGGTCTACCTTCGAAGTAAATTATATGGACGAGGAACTACCGATACTATACTTTACCTTGCAATTTATACCATACCAATAACAATTTATACCTTGCATATTATCAAACCCTTTTTTATGGATGGGAAATAATCAAATGACATCTCCCGCTCTGGACGGAGCGGAAGAGAGTGTCAGACTCTTATTAAAACCCACCCGTGATCCTTCTAGTGCCCTTTGCGTTCCAGGGCCGCGGTGACTCTTTCGAACATGCACACACAACTTATTAAACCTTCATGCATACTTGCATGTTCCAATATTCATTTGAATTTGGAGATGTATCGCTGATCTGAACCAATGTTTCCAAAATTTATATATAACTTTGTTGAAATAAAATAAAACCCATAAGAAACTTTTCTTCATCATTATGAATTCTTTGTTGTATCTTCATCAAAACATGACATTGTACTCAGTTACTGAATTATTTATGTGCAAAGGCCATACTAACTGAAACTCGTTGCTCTTAAACCTTGTATGTTTATCTGAACTTATATCATCCTGAAAATCGTTTCTTACCAAGAAAGTTCTAGTTAAAATCCTAGAAGTAATTTTCATCGAAACAGCAAAAGCAGTTCTAGGCGTATCTCCTTTATTTCATCGACGTCTCGAGACCGCGCCGCCATTTTTTGCAGCAATCACTATTAGTTTCTACGATGGCATGCAGTTGATTAACTGAAAGTATGGTCTTGTTTTATAATTTGTTTTGCGCAAGTATTATGCTGGTCTGATGTCGTTGTGATTACACTGAGATGTCACATACAGTTACGTATCAACTGGGTGTGGTACTGCTGCGGGAGGATGGATTTGTTGAGTTTGAGTTTGCTAGTTGACTGGGTAAAGATGAGGTGGATATGTGAATTAAACTGATATAAATGTAAGGATTGTTTTTGTTGTAAATAATATAGAAATGATCAATAAAGAAATATATAGATATGATACCCAGTTGGCATCTAACGAAGTAAATCGGAATCTAACAACAAAATAAACTTGAACCTTGTATTAGCATGTTCATAAACAAAGAACAGTTTCTCGATAAATAGACGAATGCGGTTATCTTTTACGGTTCCAAACGTCCATATGAAATACCGAACTACTCACTGCTATGTCTGTCCGTTGGTCTGTTACAGCAATTTTTGACTTAGACTTATTGACTAGTTTTTAATTTTTGACTTATAGACTGACGTATCAGGACTCACCTTTGTTTAAGGATGGGAAATATGTAATCAAATTATTTGTTCGGCCCTGGGCAACAGGAGGGAGTGTCAGACTCTTAAGGGACTAAATTACGTCACACGTTAAGGGGAGGGAGGCGGTCGACGAAGTGTGACATTGTGTGACAAGGGGGTGGGAGGTGTCCTTTATTTCGTGACGTCACATTACGAAATCTATTGTAATCTAAGTGTTGAAGTAAAACACGAACAAAATTGTAAAATATGTGACGTAACACCAGCGACGGGGGGTCTCACAAATGTAACCAGCTCTGACAACGAAGGGGGGGGGGGCAAAAATGATGAAATACGTGTGACATAATTTATGGATGGCCCCTAATGACTAAAACCCACCCGCGTTCCTCCTTATGTCTTTGTGTTCCAAGGCCGCGGTCACTCTAATTCCGCAACCCTGACAGACCATGCCCTCTTACCTAAACTAAAATAAAATACCTTGACCGTTAAAATCTTGTAAAGACTCTTTGACTTCATTATTATTGTCGATTGCAATATCAGTAAGAAAATTATGCAAGACAACACCGTCCGTTAGACCATACTAAATACTAATGGATCATTAATTTACTGTGATGGTCCAACGTTGTGCGGAAGGCTTTTAGCCGTAAATTTTATTTACCTTCTTGTAAAGGCAAACCGCTTCTGGCTTTGAATAAACAGAAGCACAGACTGAGTTAGCCTACTGTGTCGCACAGTAGGCTAACTTGTGAGGCTTGCAAGACGCACTTTGCGTTTAGGATATAATATAATTTCATAGATGTTAGAAAATTCGAGTAGTAGTTTTCGACTTGTCCTTCCATAAGTACTCGAACTATGTTTTTATATATCTGTGCATTTGATAGAATTTCAGTTTAAGATGTTTTGTCTCGAAGTTTCTTAGTTAAGTTCATTACTTCGACGCCCTTTGTCTTTAAACATTCCAAGATCCAGTCAAATCTTCTGATGTACTTAGATCGTGACATCAGTAGCTCCCCCTCCGCCCTCACGAATACCGTCAGTGTCAGGTTGCGCCGTTATTACCAACGTTTTTACCACCGCCATTAGCTGTTGCGTACAAAGTGCGTCTGTCAAGTTCTCCTGCGCAGGAGTGCCCAACACAATAATACAGCCTTCATTCGGAACGGGGTGTCGGACCACTGTAATTTAAACAGGACCTAACCTGGGGCTGTCATTACTCCGCTACTTAGTAAAACCTTATTTCAAAGTCATAAGGTCAAATATTGTAGAGCAATATTCCAAAGAAAATACATTATCTTGCTTAATAACAATCCTTTTATTGCCACGTCTTAAAGTTGATAATGGCTTGACAAATTCGTCGTTTGCGTGGCCCAGCCTGTTGGCCGGGGGCCACCTAAGACTTCTGCTTATTGTGGTTCCTTTGTTTTTTTCCTATAATTGTTTTTTAATGGCTTTTAGAGTTGATTAGGATGATTCTTGAAATTCAGATCATGATTTTTCGATGATTCCGATTCCCTTTTATGATAGGAGACATAATAACATAATTACATATATTAAGAGTAGACTAATAAGTAATAGCGGAGCTAGTTGGGTACGGTGAAAACCTTGAGGTCAGGGAACTACCTGTCCTAAGAACTCTAAGGGGCTCCTTGGCGTTCTTAGGACCTCTAAGAATTTCTCCAATTAAAATATAACCACAATTCTCACAGTAATTTCCTCGCGTACTTACTGAGCCGACATAACTTTCAAAGTTTAATTAAACGAAAATTCCTTAAAAACTTTACGAGCGCATATTGTAAAGCGCACGCAACACAAATGTAAGGACAAGGCATTGGCGAGCTATGGGTGGCTCGCCATCCGATAGCAACCAGGCCCGAGTGTCGACGGCGTGTCGTGTTCCACGCGCGCCTCATAGAGCCGTCAGCAACGAAGACGGGCCCCATAGGGTCAGTGCCTGCTAGGGATGCAGAATTTGTTCGAAAGAGTCACCGCGGCCCTGGAACGCAAAGGGCACTAGACGGATCATGGGTAGGTTTTAGTAAAAGTCTGACACTCCCTTCCGCTCCACCCAGAGCGGGAGAAGTCATTTGATTATTTCCCATCCAGAAAAAAAGGACACATGGCATGCAGGATACTGTGCCAGTGCTTGTCCAAGTACCAATAGTAGTTAAAGACACTTGGGAGAAGTACTTGAAATAATGACAGATAGAGGTTACCAGGACCAGTCAGCTCGTGCTTTGGGGCACAGTAATAATCCTTAACAAACATATTTAAACGTTTATTTAACCGTAAAGTATTTGATTTATAGTTAGTTTAAATCTAGACTAAGTTGATTTAATGCCACTCTTCTTAAAAAGTAAGCTAAACCATGGTTAACTCTTGAGTTTTTAAGAGCTGCCTTTATTCTATATTTTCTCACCATCTTCGCCAAACATGAGAGTGTTCATCTAACAGGTACTTGTTTGTTTACAAGAGGATCCTGTTTTCGTTTGTGATCACTCGATGGTTAATTGTTTTATGCCTTATACGGTTCAGTAAAAGAGGAGATAAAAATACTTCTTTTACAAATAAACACTCAATCTTCACAAACTGGTAAGCAGTTGTTTTTAATTACTTGCAAATTGCTGAGAGTGGTCGAGTCTGTGTGATCTTCACGATGAATTCGACTTAAATGATTACAAAAATCAAACTCGTGAGTCACTTACTCACGAGTTTGATTTTTGTAAGTTATTCATGAAAATTTAAACTCTGGTTCCACACAATTTTGCTTATAACATTTTAATGTCTTAGTAACATTTATGAACATAAAATGTTTATTGATATTCTGATAAAATCATAGAAAATCTGCAGAGATTATCATCATTAATTTAATCATCGTCATTCAGCAGAATGCTCTGACTGATTGCTAACATTCATTTGTGATAATAACATCTTTATTATTCAACGAGTTGTAATTAATTTCAGTTTATCTGTTTTTGGTTTTACATAATATTATGTCGGTGTGTAAGATAAAAATCTGAGTACTGATTTGATGATTCTGACAGTGGCTATGATTCTATCGTTTATTGTACGAAATTGCCTTTATTACGTCGGTATGTCTGGGAAGTTAATTTGCCTCAGCACCAAAAAAAAACTTTATCACTCAATCGCTTACGGTGGGAACTGGCTTATGGCTAAATTGTGCCATAAAAAAAAATACTCTTTACCAAATTAAGGGCTCCCAAAAATTCGCTCCGGTAGCGGTCAGAAACAAAATCTGATATTACCATAATCACCGACGCTCGACAACCAATTTCAACGACGAAGGTTAAGACACGCATCTATCTTGTTTCCTCCTACCGGTGTTCCCTTGTGAGAGCGAGATAGATTATGTTCTTGTTGTTTTTCTTGCGTTCCTCGCTCATTTGCATGCACACGCGACGCAAGCGCAGCGCGCTGTGTTCTGGTTAATAAGACGATATATAAATGCGATAGCGGTGGAACAGCAGTTGTATTCTATTGACATTTTGTTAATACGTTTGTTAATGTGCCACCATTATACGGTTGTACCTCCGAGCTAAACTTCCCAAGCTGGTTTTTGCTATTGCCAGATACTTTGGCTATGTTATCTAGACAAGAACAAACGGTGTCTTTCTTATTCCTCGTCTGAATGAGTTTGATGAATGATTATTCTCATGAATTGCAACACCATGAACATTCTTCTTGGCTGATAACATTAATAAGTTGACCAACACAACAAATGTCCTCTCTGACTGCACCGTCTGTAGCACAATATCTGTTCGAAACGATCGCATATCGCAGTAAAGGAAACTAATTGTAAGTTCTTGCTGCTTGAGTTATGACAGGTTATCGCGAAGTTTCATCTAACTGTACGTTTTTCCGATTCCACGGAAGTGACCGATCAACAAATAAATTATTGTATTGTATTAATGTTTGCTAAACAAATAACAGATAGGTTAGTGCTGCCCGACATACAATGAGCTACAAATCATTTCTGAGCTCACAATAGAGCAGCGCCCTGCGCCGCATCGACTCGATACTATCGATAATTGCGAGATACCCTCGACTCTATAATTAGAGGTGCTCCGCAAACATCTCCTGTCGACAATTTTAATAATTATATAGCACTTATGTTTAGAAATTTTTGTGTGTTATTTTTTATCAGCTTTTACTAAGTATTAATCGGAATTACTACAATGGATTTCCGATAAACGATAAACTGAGTTGTTTCACAGCCACATTTTATGACTGAAAGTCTAACTAGAAACTCAGTGCATTCACTTTGAACAAGTTTCGTTCATAAAATTAACGGATCATTCAGTATTCCAAATCTCACGCTTAGACTGTTTACGACTGTGACATCCCCATTAAAGTTTAATGAAAAGACAATAAAACCTGTTAAGGTCTCACCTTTTTGCTCACGGCATAACAGTGAGACAAAAGTCACACCCACATGAAATAGAAAGTACGGTACAATCTGGAACACAATTGTCAGATAAGCCACGAGAGTAGACACGGCTAGGCAGACACAATGGCGCAAATGAAGGCAGATTGAGTGGATGGAGCAGTAATGACGGTAAGACTATTAGTGATGCAACAGGTAGTGATCAAGTTGCAAGTCAAAATGCAGCAGCAGTTTTACTGTTTGCTGTCCTGATAAATAATGTTAAATTATAGTAAGGGAAGGATTTAATGTTGGTACTGCACTAGAAGTAAACTTTGTTACGTAATAAATTAAGCTAGTTTGTTTTAAAGATGTTAATCTTGTTTGTAGAAGCAGTACTGTTTCTCTAGATACGCTTACAGGTTAACTGTTTTTATAAGAATCAATTGCGTTCTTGCTAGTATTTTAACTAAGAATAATACGATAAATAATTACCGATTCGTAGTAACTGAGACGAAAGTTCTAGATCGTGTTATTAGTAACACATTCTTCTATTTTATTTTATAATCACACGCGTGCTAACAGACTGTTGTAAAACCCTCTGGAAGTGTCCAAAGTGAAAACTTGACACTTGATTGTTGTTACCTGTTAAAACAAAAATGCTTCGTTGTATATAAAAAAATTCATAACTACCGTTTCTAGTACTTTACACAAAAAGGAAATTCTGAAGAAAACTTATCCAATTATAAGATAAATCACGCAGAGGCAGCCGGTACAATGCGATCATAATCGCGCAGATTCCAGAGCGGGTAACTATGGCGCAGAGAGTAATGATGAAGGGCGCGGTGCAGACCGGCGCGGCGGTAGCATGGCAAATAATAAATAACTGAGGAATGACGGAACTTAACCGATTGAGCGAGATTCCTGGGTACCTCGCGGAATGGACACAGATGATGAAGCTCATGAATTGGTTGGTTTAAGACCGTCTTTCCACCTGCAAGCAACTCGCATACAAGTAGCATTGCGGGGCGTGATAGAGCAATTCATTACATTAAACTTTAGTAGCTCGTTAGAGGAAAAAACCTTACATCTGCAATAGGCCTATTTGATTTCTTCTTAATTGTACCTACAGTGTAATTAGAAATAGATAAGACTGTAGAAGCAGAGGTGGCCGAGTGGTGACGGCCCCGACTTACGAATTGTAGGTCGCGGGTTCAAACCCAACCTGGCGTATTACTTTGTGTAATTCATTTCATCGCCACTGCTCTCAAAACGGTGAAGGAAAACATCGTGAGGAAACCGGCGTGTCCTAGAACCAAAAAATCGAAGACATGTGACATTTACCAACCTACACTGGGCCCGCGTGGTGGATTACGGCCCATTCCCTCTCCTAGAGAGAAGGCCTGTGTCCCAGCAGTGGGGACATTAGAAGGCTGATTACGTTTATGCTAAGACTGCAGAAAAGAGAGAAGCCATTCAAGCAGCAAGGAATAAACACGTAATATTATTAGATGCATTCTAGTTACCATAAACCTCCTGTAGATCCTAGACCATATTCGCTGTAAGGCGTCCATACATCTGACTATTATAAAACACTCAGCTACTTGTCTGAGATTAATGAATTTATCACTGGACATACCATATATGAATAATTGATATCCTGTATAGGATTAATTTCTTCTCCTCACGCAAGTCATATCAATGCCGCATTCACACACGATATAAGTTGAAGACTAGTCGAAAAATTTCGATTTTTATACAGCATTACTTACTATCGTAGCCGGATCGAGTAAACGGAGCTTCAGAAGCGATAGTCTTTAGCATTGGTTCATTACTAAACAGTTTTCAAACGGGGCTCAGATGGTGCTTTAAGCAGCCGCGAAGTCTTATTGTTTATCTTTACTAGGTTGTTAGCAAAGCATAGTGTAGGTATACGTACAGGTTCATAAGAAGACATCTTTGTCACACTTAGGAAGATCGACTACGGTATTTTTACCACAAGCACAGTGTGGCTTTGACAATCATTCAGCAATCACCGAAGAATTTACTGTTTATTGAAAAGTACCATTCAATTGTCTTTAAACTTTATCTACATCATCATAAGTTTTCGTCGTGTTCTTTTATGACTTAATTTTATTCAATTATAATATCATTACCATGTTGACTATAATAACCACTTTCTTTAACTTACTTTAATCTAATCGACCACCTATATTCAAATGAAATTAAATGGTAGAAAGCATAGCACAAGTCTTAAAGACAATTGAGCTTATAAATCACGTAGGCAACTGCAAAATGCCAGCAGTGCTGCAACAATAGCTCAAGGTGAGGTAACCGCACGGATTGAGTCGGTGGCCGCGGAGCAAGCGGACGTAATGACAGGCCTTGAATGATGGCTCCTGACAACGGCGTAGGCTGAGCTCAAGGATTGTTTTGTTTTTGTAGTGCATGCAGTATAGCGACCATACAATTAAAATTAGAATACCATCGAGATGTAAGGACTTATCATCTGGGAGTCAATAGAATATTTATTTTACCATAGACTGTTTTCATCAATCTTATCTATGCAGTCTACGTCATAACATTCTCATTCAATCCCTCCAATGCAATAATCCCTACAGCAGCAAGATGTCGGCGACCGCGACACGACATGTCAAGTCGTCCAATTCGGCGAACATCCTCATGTGCAAACAATGGTGGAAAGTGTGTTGGATGTACGGGGACCAAGAAAAGTACTACAGACAACTCTATGGCAAAAGAAAACTCAACAACCTAAACACTACGTTCTTAAACTTCAACGATACAGACACCAAAAGACCTGGCGCGCAAATAACAGAACTCACAGATGATTTCTTCGAAGATAATTGCTCACAAATTGAACCAGCACCAGATGAAGTAGACGCTCCAAGAGACATACCTTTTGGATCAGAACCCGATGCTACCTACGGCTTCGATTACCAAACCACGTGGCAGAAAGACCAAAGAAGACAACCCATACAACAAAGTTACGATGAATACATGAACACAACAGATCTAGACAAAATATTAAATACAAATCTCAACGCAGATAGTATTAAGACTATGTTAGAAAACGGTCTACCTCAAAGATCTAAAATTATTGATGTGAAAGAAGAAGTAGTGAGAAATGGGAATACTGTAGGGAAAAATTCTAGGACTGTTTGTAGGACGAAAAAGGGGGCTTTAGTTACTGAAGAAACTGAGATCACGACGGATGGAAGGACTTTGGCCAACTTAAAGTTTCAGAGGTCTACAGTAAAGACGGGTCCTAATAAAGTGAAGGAAGTGCTTCAGCCGCTGAAGGAGGATAAGGTGTTGGACGAGTGCTCGCGGAGGAAGTGCATCGGAGACCAGCTCACCACCACCACCACCACGCTGGTGACGGTCACGCAGACCTCTCTGACTTCGTGCAATGAGTGAGTATTTAATTGTATGTTGCCATCTATTTTTGTAAATAGCAATCCAGTTTTTTTCAAAGGTGCTGCCAATATTTGCAATGGTTTCCAAAAGGCTGAATATTTATTTTATATGATAATAACGGCGCAGAATTATCTTGTACCTATTTACGAGACACCATACGAGAATCTTTACGTTCAGAATTTCAAAACAGTTAAATCAATCACATCAGGACATGCAATATCTGAACCAAATTCCCTTTACGGTCAATTTATTACAGGATCTCACTGCATTTCAGCTTGGCCCCAACACCTTAACAATAGAGTTCAATTTCTCTCAGCTGATCTTTCGCCACAAAGCCCCGTACAGCATTGTAGGCGGCGCGCGCGCAGCTCACGCAGTTCCGGTAATGAGGTTATTGGAGTCCGCCATGATTGCGGTCTCGTGGTTCTGGAACATGGCAGGGGCGATGTGATTGCACAGTTTCATGGAAATAATTCAACATAAAAACGTTTAAAAAAGTTACCGTTTTTAGTTGCTAACCGTTAACCTGGTTCTTATTGTATATGGTCGAAAATTTTTGCTTTTGATATATTTTTTGCCAACTCCTAGCTCAATGCTTACATTGATTAGTATAAAAAGCTAAAACAAAAGCTCATCAAAGAATAAAGAATACATTCCCTCTCATACCACAAAGTAAAAGCCAATAAAAACGCCGCCATCTCGAAATTGACAGCCCGCCATAAAATGAGTTACCACGTAAAAAAAAGATAATTCCATTCAATAAAACAGTAGATTGATATCGTACGATTTATTGCGGCGCGGTAGCGATTTGAAACGAACAATGTAATCCGATGCCCCTTAATGCGGATAATTTAACTACTACACTACAGTGTTGTCGTGTAATTGATGTTAAAAGCTTGAAATCCAATCGAGCTCTTCACTGTCCGGTTTTATGGTAATTTTATAATATGCAGCTCCGTAGGTCTTATATGGACCCTGGTTAAGAAAAATAGAGCTGTAAATCGTTTAAATCTATTCTGTAAAGGTTAACATTATTTTAGTAACAAGATGAGAATTGATAAACTTTTCTTACGCTAACGCCGTAAACCTAAAATAAATGAAAATTAGAATAAACAGCTTATAAAACTCTCGCAAAACTGCCACTGAATCTGGCAACCAGACAGAATACGTATCGCCTTTGCTTGCGCGCCAAAAAATATAAAAACAAAAAGCAACATGGCGGAGGACGGGCGATGTTATCTCTTAGCTACCGTTTACAACGGCTTCGTGTCCCTTGTAGTCATGTTCCGACGAAGGGCAGTGATCGATGGCTCCCTTTAAACAGTTTTTATTAAACGTTGTCGCCAGATTCTGTAGTTTATTTGTAAATTCACACTTAATTTGATAAAGTAATCGGTGAGTTTGTAAATGAAGATAATATTCGTTAATTAATTTTATTTGCCGACACAAAGAGGATGTACGACGTTAAGTTTTGTAATCCTTTTCTGTTTGTTTTGAAAAGATAACAAAACTTGGCAACTTCGAGACAAATTCTTGAATGAGGAAGTAAAGTGAGTAAACACTGCTTACGTAGCTAAAGGTGGTACTTACTGAAGAACAAAGTGTTGCTGCTGCTTGCAATTTTCTCTACACCATAGCAGAAAATAACTTTGTAATCACGACAGTTTCTAAGAAATATAAAAACTAATTTGATAAGTACGCTATTCAATGTTTAAGGATTAAATTCAAAATTATCTTCAATGTACAGAATTTAATGGCCCTCCAATAAAAGCACGGACAAACCGCCTTCCGTTATAATAGGGCTTCTTTTTACAACATCCTTCCTTAATGAATCACGATCATGTTTAATTTCAGAGATAAATAAGTGTCTCTGAAAATTGCTCAAATTTTACCTTACGACATGAAAGAAATCAAGTTTCTAAGCAGATCTATAATGTTAGAAAATCATACAGTATATCAGATACTTTAGATTACAGGTTGAAACAGTTAAGTAGCTATTTCTCATGAAGACACGTACGATGGAACGAACTGACAGGTGTGAGTCAAAGCTGTCAAAGTGACACTTCGTTTGACAGACTACTGCAGGAGAAATCTCATGATATAGTGACAGGATGTCAATAGTAGGCCGTCATCAAGATAAACTAGTTAATTCTAGTTGACAACAGCCGTGCTAGAGGAACCGTTCCATTTTGAACCAACTTTAACGGTGTGTTTGATGGTATGCGATAGTAGTTTAACATTTTATTGTTATTTCCAAATCAATGGCGTCGATTACCCAATCATACGGAACTAATGGGAATCTGATTGTAAGCCCGTAAAGAGTCGAACAAACATTTTGATTATTTTTGCCCAGATTTATTGTTTAGTAATAAAATTTTTAATTTTCATACATATTGGTCAAAATTTTAGCAGGCATCTAAGCAGGAACATTGAGAATATGCAGCAAACCCACATTCTTTGGTTTATGTTCCATTGCTGACTATAAACCGTAACTGTTGCGGTTCGACACTTTGTGCTCGCGCCGCGAATATTCCGGCGCTGCAATAAATAGAGACGTACTCTTGTGCATGTTGAAGCCTTACAAGATGTTTCTCGTCCTTAAACTTTACTGAAGTCAGTTCTTCTGGCAATAAATTCGCGCTATATCAATACTACCTTTTACTGGAGGTTTCACTCGCATCAATACAGATTTTCACAAAAAAAGAATCAACTATAACTGTATCCTTATCAGTTTAAATAAACCTAAATCGATGAACTGATTTTGATAAATTATATAAGAAACAATAAACAAAATTACAGTAGCATTTATAATATTAGTTTGGATTAAGATAAGCTAGAAACATCTATAAATAAAATAAAAATAAAATAAGCCTTTATTAAAATTGATTGAGTCAGGCGTTACTTTGCGGAAATCCATTTTAAATTTGAAAATGAAAACAATATATCTAGAGTTACCTCAACGGTCAGCGAGTCAACACGTCCCCTGAAGATGCCTCGTGGAGAGGCGAAACACGTGTCGGTAATGGTGTTGGGTTTTGCATTGCCTTCCTGCATGTGCTTAAAATCCTTGCATTTGCCCAGTAATCTCGCATGTGCATAATATAGCGGGCGGGAGGGAGGTGCATACCTGCAACCCACTAATATTCGCGGAAATTAAAACTAGATATATTGTTTTCATTTTCAAATTTAAGCCTTTATTGCTGTTAAATGTTTACAATTACATAATATTCTTAAGCCTAATCTATAAAAACTATACAAAATTAGTTTATTATTTGACATCGGTAAACAGTTCCCTCTTCTCAACAGCTTGTCCTTCGACAAAGGCCTCCTCTAAAGATTTCCAAGAGTTCCTGTCCCTTGCAAGACGTAACCATAGCGGGCCAGCAATTTTCTTAATATCATCTTCCCATCTTTTAGTTTGTCTTCCTCTTTTTCTTTTACAACCTCTTGGGTACCATTCCGTTACTGACTTATTCAGAAAGAAAAGTCAACAATCATAAAAGAAGAAACATCTAACCAGCAATAATTAAAAAAAAAAACAGAATTAATGTTAAACATTAAATAAGACGTGGTGTACGACTAAATATCAATTTAAATAAAACTTTCCCAAGACAACATCGTCATATCCAACTTAAGATTTGTATTCGAAACTAGTACTGTACGCTCCTAAATCAATAAATTCATCTACATTATGCATGGAATTTCTAAGGTAACTGCAATAAACATTAAAAAGATAATAATTGTGTATAAATCATAGGTCATTCTCACCGCGAGGCGGCGGGGGTCCGAGTGACGCCGCGGTATTCGTTAGTGAGTTACGTCTCGCGGCTCTTGAATAGTAATAGGAACTGATGATGGATGCTATCGTAAGCAGTTTCGGAGTTAGAAACGTAGGGTTTGATAAAGATCATCTTCATATTTAGGCAGTGGCTGAAAGTACAGCTAGCGAACGAAAAGTATTAATATGTAATTCATAAGGTTTGAGAAAACAAAACGTGTGGAGTTATTGAAGACTTACACCACTCTTGATGGACTGTGATCGGTATGAGTTTGATAGAAATAATCTATTTAAGGTCTCGAGGTTGAACAGACTTGAAGTAGGCACATTCCATAAAATCTTGGCTCAACCAAATGTCGTAGATGCGAAGAGTCTGTTTAGGTTCATGGCGCAGATATGGCCAATGGGCAATGGGTATTTAGGAAATGATGGGACTGACATACGCATTGCGATCATAAATGCCCCTAAATTAAAATATTTATTATATTAAGAAAACAATCAAAATAAATTTGATCCAACAAGTGATGATCTGAACAACGATTGATCTCATTAATCAGTTACTTAACCGCAAATAGGTAAAAGAAGCACCTCTACTAATATATTCCTACTAGGTAACTCGTACAACGCTACATGCTCTTAAACCCCATTAACATGATTGAGCTTTACTCCATGTCGATAACAGTTACTACTGCCACCACAAATTATAATGAAGTCACTAAAGTAACTGTACCAACAACTTCCTTATCAATTATGAGGAAGTTCCGAAGCGAGCGCGGTATCAATCAGCCGTAATCGGACTTAATTATCTACTTAATGATTTAAATAAGCTGCATATACTTCTTATAACGGATGTTAAGTTCTGATACACGCTCCAATTTTGCGTATTTTAATCTAAAACAGAAATCTGACGGTCTATCTACAGGGATGTCGAATATTTCGATGTTATGGAAGGCTGAGGTTTAGAAATAACTTCGTGGACAGGCTAATAGGAAGCTGGTGAAGATAAGACATGCCAGAGTGAAGAATTTATGAGACAGCTAAGTTTTCTGTGATACGAAATATAAATTAGCAGAGATCGCATCAGTAATTCGCTAACAATCTTCAATTTTACGAGAGAATCTTTAGTTTTATTGAAATAGAATCGCGTCTATTTCTCCTCCAAAGGCTAGTGACCCTCCAATTTCTGCACAGACCGTATCTGAATATCACAACAATATATCGTGCCGTGCTGCGCCGCAATAACTCCGAGCGGCGCACGCGCATGATTTAGTGCGCGCAGCTCCAAGGAAATTGGAAATCTGCCACGCTAGCAATTAATTGATACGCGTAGATATTATAATAACCGTCGTATTAACACGTGGGGATTAATTGATTTTGAATATAGATCGGCAGTCGCTGATTGGTCGATTAGATGTGCACGCGATTGTGATAGGTCGTTGACTGAAGTCATTTTGAGAATGTGTGAATCCTTATCTGGCCTGTGATGGATATTGTTTTGGAGCGTTTCCAAACGGTGGTAGTATTTAATGGAAGCTTTCATTGTTGAACCCTTTTAAAATGGTGGAAAAGCCACTTTATTCAATAAAATGTAAGGAAAGCTTAGATAAATTATGATTTCCTCATTACCCATGGAATCTTAGCTTTAAGTAAAGAATGCGAGATATTCCGCAGCTGTGTTGAATAGATCCTCAATCAATTAAAGCCGAGTCTGCGAGAAACTTGCGCTGCTTTGGCAGGATGTAGTGAAAGCCGACTTGAGAGTCCACAGTGTTGAGGATGCACAACGCACTTAACATAGATTGGAGTATGGAGAAGATGTAAAAGATTAACTAGATATAAAAATCTTCCAAAGATCTGGAGTCTTAGGGCGCTTGTTCTTTGCAAACCTGAAATCAGGTAAAACTGTTTCGAAGATCGAGAATCTTAATTTAATTCTCCTTTTGAACATATTTGCCTACCTGATTATTAATTTGACGGTACGTTTGGGGCAGTGGTTGAGCGATTGGCTGCGCTATTTGTCGTGGGTTCGATTCCCGCACGAGAAAAATATTTGTATGGCCTGTAGATAGTTGTTCAGGGTCTGGTTGTTTGTGTATGTGCGATCGTATGTTTGTAAACGCACCCACGACACAGGAGAAATTCCTAGTGTGGGGCAACGTATTAAAAAAAAAACATGATAATGCATACAGACTCGTTATTTTCCTATGTTGTTTCGACATATTTTTACATTGGATCTCAGAAACAAGTCCGTCCTGTATCACTTTGAATAATGCCACAGGGACAAAAGCTAATCGAACATTCTTGTCACAATTATAATTCCGTGATACAGTCATTTACAAGTCACACTGACCATCCCGATTTCACAACTACACACCAACTCGTCCAGCTCCCGATGTTTATTCACACATTTTTGTAATCTGACATCCCTTTCACACTTGTCGTGTTAAAAAGGGACGAAGATGTAAAGTTTCTCGGTAGCTCGATATGTTTGTGGTGCTCTTGACGTGGCGTTGGCTCCACTAATTGTTTGTCGACAGGTGCTGGCCTGGCAGGAATGGTAAGTGGCAGCTTCTTACCATGTTATGATGTAACGATATTATGGTCGGATGGTCGCGTGGCCACTTTATTTTTGATCCGTTTAGATAAAGTGCAGGTGTCATGGCAATTGAGACCTTTAGAGTCAACATTGAAATGAAAAAGTATTGCAAAAGTCCTAACTGGGATATAAACTGCTAACACTATGGGGTCAATAGCATCATGAGTTTGAACAGTTTAATTAATATCAGAGAATTTTATGTTAATGTGTCGATAATCTTAAGTGAGTTATAAAAGCGAAAATCTTCGTTCGAAAACAATATTAGTTTCTAAGGAAAGAAACATGTTTTAGTTTAACAGAATTTCTTTCAAACGGACACACGATTGAGAAAGCTTAAAATTACCTCCTATCTCTTTAATATCTTATTAATTAGTACTATTGCATGCCTCTTGATGTCTAGCTAGCCTATCTGTACCCGCATCTATTTCAGATTCCCAATCTATAAATAGTGCGATAATTAGGTACCGTGTAGGGCCGAGTACAGCGAGTACAGTGAGTACACGGTCCCTAGTGAGGCTATGCTCATTATCCCTGCTAATGAGTACATAAGCTTGGCTCTGGATGTAGCCACTTATTGTAAGGAGAAAGTTGGGATAAGGTGGTCAAACTTTTTAAGAAGGTATTATTATCTAATTTGAATAATGTGAAATTATATTACGAAACCGATCTTTTTGGATCTTTAGAAATATTTTTCATCTAAGAGTTTTTCGTTTATCGGTTCTCATTCCTTAGGATCTCCTTCAAATTTTAATTGAAAGTGTCCGTTCTAATTAGGTATTATGCGGGTAGTAGATTAGTTAAGATATACTTTTACATGATAACATTTTAAAATCTGCACTCCATTAACAACTGTACACAGCATGCAACACCTTGATGAATTTATTAAATGAACTGAGAATTTCAAGAATCACCGATTACGACTGTCAGATCAAACCCATTACAGAAATCAGGTACAACTATAAATTCAAAATAAACTTCATCATATCTACAAACAATGAATCAGCTGTAACAATCAGAACTTAGTTATTATCTCTCCCATGATCTGCTCTTAGCATTCGATAACAAGCACTCCTGAGATCTTCCTGGTCCACATATATAGACTCGGGCACACTGCTCCACTCACAATTGTCTCGAGCTCAGGCTCGGCTCACAACTGCTCGATAATTAGTCGAAACAAGCTTTAGTTTATAACGCACCTGTGGGCTGGTACACGGGCGGATTGTTGTGGCGGGCCTGCTTCAAGACATTTGAGGCTGAATGTATTTAAGTTCGAATGTATAGGTAATGGAGCAATGGTCCATTTACGCGGATATAGCGCATATGTCTATATGTTTTTGCTTTATTTTTATGCGATACTTTATTCAATGTAAAATACCCATGGAACATGCCTATGTGCTAGATTAATTTCTTACTTGCTCGCGTCAAGCTTAATTTCACGAATGACTTTAAAAACATAATGATCTTGATCAACTTTACAATCACTTTTGGAAGTAAGGATGGTGTTGTGTTCGTATCTCAATTCAATACAATCCTACCTTCGAGCCACCTGTTGCCACCAGCAGGCACGGTCACATTGTCCCCGCGTATGTTTCCACCCGAATTGGTTGGCGCGCTATCCGCAGGCAATAACCGGGTCCACTATTACACGCGGGTCAGTTGGAACACAGCTCTGTGTTACATTTATGTGATGGCCGTTAATAATAGACTGGCCACTAGGTAAGTGGAGAGGGTTTAAGAGACCGATCTGTGGCTTCGTTTTGAGAATGGACGCTGGTTTTATTATATACTAGCTGCTGCCCGCGACTTCGTCCCCGTGGAATCCCCGATTTTAAAACATTCTTTATCGCTGCTCCGCTCCTATTGGCTTAAGCGTGATGATATATAGCCTAAAGCCTTCCTCGATAAATGGTCTATTCAACCCAAAAAGAATTTTTCAATTCGAACCAGTAGTTCCTGAGATTAGCGCGTTCAAACAAACAAACAAACAAACAAACAAACAACCAAACAAACAAACTCTTCAGCTTTATAATATTAGTATAGATTATCATTGTTATTTTTACTGCGTGATTCAAAAGCCTGCAGGAATATTTTGTCTTGAAGACGAATTATTGACTTGCCTATATGAAAAGCTATAATACGCGAATGAATTAGGTACACTTTAAATTACTCAAATCGGACCTTTCGTTTAAAAATTACGATGGGTATATAAAAGCTCGTAAGTTAGAACAATGTTGCGAGCAAGAGTCCAAAGTGATTTTTTTAAACAAGTGTGCTCCAAGACTTGAATGACGTATTGACAATTCATAAATCTAATTACAATCATATTGACTTAAATTTTGCTACAAGCATACAAGAAAAGTAGTTGTAACTAATGACGTTTATTTGGATTTCTATCCGTCAGTCTTCAAGTCACCTGCCTCCTGTTCATATGAAAGGCTAGTTACACACATGCCTACTAATTACCGTCCAATGAACGAGACTAGATGTACCTGTGTACCTGCATACAAACATACCTAATTATATAAACTAGTAAATCTAAGACGGCTCGTTGCACTAATTGACGTGTGCGCGTCAGGACAGTCGTATTTGTGCCGCCGGCCTAATAAGCCATTGAATCAAACCTAGATTATGGTAGACTTAGAACTAGATAGGCTGGGTTCCCATGATTAGGAAGACCGTCGCAGTAAGTAGCTGGGTGGAGAGATTCCAAGTAACTTGATGACATAAAGAACAAACAGATTGGATTGTTATGAATGGCAAACTGGATGGAGAAACAAGCTCATTGAGTGTGTTTCTAATTCAATTATGTTGAGTCTGGAAATCATATTGAGGAACACGGAATGGGAGTAAGTTACTTCTTGGCAAACTGGATCCTTCCTGCCAGGGTTGCGGATATTTGTTCGAAAGAGTCACCACAGACCTGGAACGCAAACGGTATTCGGAGGATTTTAGTCAGCAAGAGTCTAACACTCCCTTTCGCTCCTCCCAGAGTGTTAGAAGTCATGCGATGATTTCACATCCTTAAGGCTAAATGTTCTGTTTCATCATGCCTTATAGTTGAGATAGAGGTCAAGCGCAAGCCTATCAATAATAACTTTGATAATATTTTGAATCGGTCCGAGTTATCTGACCTGGTAATACCTGAAGAGATTATTGTTTAAAATCCAGCACGCTCTAAACCAATATGGCGCTTCCGCAATGTAAAGGCGTACGTCCAAGCAGGTGGAACGTTATCCGCTGATTATACATTATGGGTGAAGTATTAGCAAAGCTAAAGCAAATTTATGTCAGTTTTACCACTTGACCTGACATAAGCCTGTGTCGAAGTCATAAAACTCCGTTTTCCGCTTCATAAATTAAAGCTTAAGATTTCATGTTTCTACAATACCGGAATATCTTGTAATTAACATTAACATCGTTTCGTTCAGATTCATGATCGTGAGGTCGACGGTTTGGTTTGAAACTACCTCTACTATATGTACTCAGTGGGTCCCTTGTGGTCCCAGTAGACCCTTTATAGTATAAAGTCTATAAGTTGAACCCGACAGACTTTATCCCGGCCCTGAATCAATTCAAAAGGCTTAAATAAGCAGTTTTGGATTTCCGAGCAGCTTTTCCAATTCTTCTGTCAGTAAAAACCTAGTAACCTTAGGACCACACAATGTTGCGGGCATTGGTTCGAAAGAATCGCCACACTGTCACAGGTTTAAGTCAGTACGAGTCACTCTCCCTTCCTCTCCGCCCAAAGCGGGAGAAGTTATTTGATGTCTTCTCCTAAAAACAAAAAAAGATCTAACAATGACCTATAAATCAACAGTAGCACAAATCAAGTAGCTCCTACTTTCTTCAAATCAAATCTAATCAGCCCTTACAGATGACCAGAATCAAGATAATGCAGTTCTTTCAGCTGCTCTCCGGTGATTAAATGTCATCATCAATCACCCGCCAGCCGCTGGTGATTAAGATACCATCTCTGTGGAAATTAAAAACTCTAAAGATACTTGTCAGGCACGTGGATGAGTTGATCTCTGTGATATATTGATGATATGGGTAAATGATTTTTGAATTGAGCATTTGCTTTGAATTAGTATGTTTTTCAATTTTAGCTGTTTTACTATTGTAGAAGTACATTAAAAATAACTAGTCCGCCATCTTGGACATGCCGCCATATTGGGTTTAGAATGACGTCGCAAAGTTAACCATGCATTGTCATCCAAATGGAACTTGTATACAACATTTCAACTCAGTTGGTTCAAGATATCTACTTCAAAATTGAGTAGCAAGATTTCACCCTAACGAACATACATACATATTTAAGTAGACACAGATTTTTGGCGGAAGCCAAAGATCAGACAATTCTATCATTCATCGCTGAATGAACGAAATTCAGCCGCATCTATACAAAATTGTAAAGGAAAATTTCTATAAAATTGTGCGTATATGTATGTGCAAATCCTTGAAGACCATTTACCCCATATGCTATTGCATACATAAGTTGAGTATGGAATAGCTTATAATTTAAAAAAAATAAAAACCATGTTTTCTAGTCAGGTATATGAAATCTAGCGTTAATTTTGGGACACCCTTTATAACGGCCAATATCAGCAAACGGGATTAAACAACACGGTGATATTAATTCTCATTAAAACTTGGAATGTTATTTTTAAAAGAACTTTGAGTATTTGGTCAAGTGGTATTTGGAATAATTACTTAACAATTAATTTAACTCATGTTGAGTCACACAACTTCTCGCGAATGTGCAAAATATATAAGGTTTTCCTTGTACCTGGATTCTCAGGTAAAAATAAATAAATATGACTGCAATCGACATCTTTTCGAATACGTGCGCGTAACATTATGTTCCGCGAATACTCATAACAATGAATATGTTAAATAGCTCATTACGAACTCCCAGCGTTAATAAAACTTGGGTACCTGATTGTGTGAAATTCCCGGACGAAGCAATAAATCCTGCCATTTCTCATGTCGAATATAACATTTTCATAACATCGACGGTACGGACCTATATTTTTTATTAAGTTTTCTTCAGGTTCGTTTCTAAGTACATATATTGTCATCTGCCTAGCCTTTTCCTAACTATTTTAGTGTCGGCCCAGTCAAACCGGATTCACCTGAATAGCATTATTTTACCTCCACAACCCATTAACTGGGTATTACTTTTATTTTTTATTTTATTTTTTATTTTATTTAACGGCTTAACGGACTTTTTGAGGCAGGGAGTCACCCATTCTAACCACGGGACCCCCTCTCCCTCCCTCTCCCTTCCTACCTGTAGATATCCATTCAATAATACTTCTGTGTTCAAGATCACAAATAGATTCCTTGGCGCTTCAATCTGGAATGTTTCTGTCTTTAACTACAATGTATTTATATATAATATACTTACGAGCATAATCTCTTCTGTCTGAAATTAGAGACCTAGTCAGTTTACTTTTCTGCTCAAATTCCTCTATTTTGCCTTATTTTCCCAACTATCTTTTTGTTTTTCCATGCACCGAATATCTATATTTCTGCTTAAAATATTATTTTTCAAGCTTCCATGTAGTTATAGTTCAAATTCCATTCTCACCGAACAGCTACCTAGTAACTAAGTAACAAGCGGTAGTTCCTAGAGTTATTTTTAAGAAACACTTGAGATCAACTATGACAGATAGTGAATGTTGACAGCTTACGATAATATAACTCGTTCCACTCAAATTGTCTAGTAAGTTTCACATTCACCAAACTGGATCCTCAGTACGAGCACAAAACTTTTTGAATAATAAATTTATAACTGTCAACAGCATTGCATCTTGCTATTTACAAGCGGACAAAATTAATAAGTCTGGGTATTGAATAACGTCATTATGCATTTATTTTAAAAATCAAGTTAACATTTTAGAAGACCCTCCTATGTTAATGAAAATAATTTATCACAACCAAATAAATGCATTAATAGCTATATATCACTTGACAAATTACATGCAAAGAAATAACAGCTTCCTTACTTAATCATCTCATACTAGCAGGGTCCCACGGTTTCATCCGCATAGTTCCCGTTCCCGTTGGAATATGAGGATAAAATATAGCCTATGTCACCAGAAGGTTGTTTAACTTCCCAACAGTGAAAGAAATTTTCAAGTCGGTTCAGTGGTTTCGGAGCCTATTCAATAGAAACATACAATCAAATCTTTCCTCTGTATAATATTAGTATAGATTTACGCCAACTGCATCGCGTAAGAAAAACGCTGTACCAACATACAATATATTTAAATGTCGATGGTCCGGAGAGAGTCGAAAGTGCTACTTTCTATTATATACTTAGATCAGATACGTAACGCAGCATCTGCTATTCCGATCTTATATACGAGATAAACCCTTATACGGGGCCTATTAGCTGATTCGTACATGTTTTATGCACATTTTCTCGTTTTACTTGATAAAACAGCCATTAGGGAGAGATTAAGGACCATTTGACTAATAGGATAGCAAATATAGATTTAATTTTGAACTTTAGAAAATTTTAAATTAAAATCCAACAAAACCTTTTTTTTAGACCACAATATCGTTTTTATATGATTACTTTATAATGTCTTCTGAATAGCCTGTTGGCACTTTTATTATTTACTTGAATTCAAAATAACATTTCCATCCCTCATAATAATTTCACATCCACTTATCCCAAAACTAAAACCATTAAACATAGGGAACCCGTTATTTCCTAGCAGTGGTGGTTTTAGGTGGTGGCAAGGAGGGCGACGCCCGCGCTTGGTCCGGAGCCTCGTTATTGCAGGGGGCCCGCACAACTCGAATTCAAAAAATCTTCGAGAATTGATTTCTGGTTTTATCATCATCTGTCTAGCCTTTTTCCCAACTATATTGGGGTCGGCTTCCAGTTAAGCCGGATTCAGCTGAATGCCAGTATTTTACGTGGAGAGGCTGCCTACCAGACCTCCACAACCCATTAACTGGGGAACACGGTACTTCTTGGCAAGACTGGTATCAGATTTTCTGGCTTCTGACAATCTTTAACGACATAAGATCAGTTACCATTTTTTTTTCAATAAACATTGTGATTCCACTTAAAAATATATAGTTTTTTTTTATTTTATTTGATAGGAATAACAAACAGCAGTATATTACATAGTAGTCACACAATATAGAAACTTATGATAAAAGTAACAAATACACTACTCAAGACGTTATCCACAGATTACTATACAGAATAGTTGGCTGTTAGCAGAAAAAAATAGTAAATTTAAAAAAGCACTTAAATAAAAAAGAACAATTAAAAAAAAACACTTATTAACTAATTACCAGGGTTATGATCTCTTAAAATAGTCGTAATTTCACTCTTAAATTTAGCTTTGTTGAGAAACATAGTGTCAGTAGAGCCAAACTGTTTATTATAGGTGTCTACCAGGCGATGTAACGGCGAGCGAGCGCCTGACTTAGTTCGACAAAATGAAGTAGCAAATAGGCATCTCGAACGAACTTCTCGACCGATTACAGTACGAGGGATCAGGAAGCACAAACTGTTCACAAGATCAGTACAATCAAATTTATTACGGCATATACCAAACAGAGTCAACATTTCAAGTAGGGTGCGACGGGATTGTAGGGTCATGAGGTTATATTTTTCTAGTAATAATTGATATGACATTTTGGTTTTATAGCATCGGTAATGCATGGAACGTAGGTACTTACGTTGGACTAACTCAATGACCTCAACGTACTTTTTGTAATAAGGGTTCCAAATGGGTACTGCGTATTCAAGTTGTGGCCGTATTATTGATTTGTATAGGTGCAAGTAGGTAGAAGGCCGATGAAATTCTCTAGACGCTCTCATTACGAAACCAAACATTTTATAAGCTTTATTGACTATGTTGTCTACATGGGTGTCAAGATGGAGCTTCGAATCAAGATTTACGCCGAGGTCACGGAGGGATGAAACCTTGTTTAGGGCGGTGTTTCCAAGACGGTAATTAAAATTATTCACATGTTTTTTCTTAGTAAACGTAATGCTGTAACATTTAGAGACACTAAGGTGAAGCTTATTGATACTGCAGTATTCCGAGAAGGAGTCAAGATCCTTCTGCAAATCTAAACAGTCGGTTTGAACAGCTATATTTTTGTAAATTTTCAAATCATCCGCGTACAATAGGAACTTTGAATTCTTAAAGCAATCTTTGATGTCGTTGATGAATAAGATAAAAAGGAGGGGCCCTAAAATTGAGCCTTGGGGGACTCCTGAAGTGACCCTTATAGTATGAGACTCAAACCCATTTATGACAACCTTCTGGGTCCTATTAGTGACATACGACACGAACCAACGCAGTAAATCTCCTCTAATGCCGTTGAATGCGATTTTGTTGAGCAATAGCTTATGATCTACCTTATCGAACGCCTTTTGGAAGTCTGTGTATACAGCATCAATTTGCTCCCTCTCGTCTAAGCCTTCAAACAGATGTGTTGTGAAAATAAGGAGATTACTTATACAAGACCTTCCTCTGACGAACCCATGTTGCTCTTTTAATATTACACGTTGAATGATAGGGTATATCTCATTATGCACTAATCTTTCAAAGAGTTTTGAAAGCCCCGACAGCAACGAGATTGGACGATATGTAGATACATCACTCTTAGAGCCACATTTATGGATTGGAACAATGTTTGCTTGTTTCCAGACATCAGGGAATATACCACTGGCAAGGCATTTATTATATAATATAAACAAGGGAAAGCACAATGTGTCACAAGTATTTTTTAAAAAGATCGCAGGTATACCATCTGGCCCAGGACCCTTAGAGGCATCCAGCGATCTAAGTTCTTTTTGAATTTTGTACAAAGGAAAGTGCAAATTACAAAGATTATTATAGTTTTGGGAAAAGCCGCAAATACAATCAGAAATACCACCTTTATCTATACTAATATTATAAAGAGGAAAGATTTGTATTTTTATATTTTTGTATGTAACGAATAAACTCAATAACTACTGGACCGATTTAAAAAATTCTTTCACCATTAGAAAGCTACATTCACCCTGAGTAAAATGGGCTATATTTTATCCCCATATTCCCACGGAATCGGGAACTACGCGGGTAAAACAGCGGGGCGCTGTTCGTACAATCATATATAAAAAAAAAAATAACGGCCTCCCAAAATCTGCTGCCCGGGACCTCGGTAAGGCCGCCACTGCCTGTTCTTCGAGTCGCGGCCCGTCCATTAGCTTCATGTCCAAACTACTTTGTATCCGAATTCTTTTGTTTTACACACACTACATCATAGTACGCTCGTTTCTGAGGAGTTCTATCAGTAATGGTACCTGTTTTGTTAGCGTTATAGAAATATAGGTTATATCTACGGTTAGCGTACTTGTAGGGTTCCATTGCATGGATGGTTCATGTGAGTTACTTTAGCTTGATAGAGGGTTATTTAATTATTTAAACTTTATGTACAATAGTGGTACATGGGCGGACTTAATGCAACAAAGCATTCATAAAGCAAAGATTACGAGACTACGTGTGTATGAATTATTTATTAAAATGATTATACAAGTTGTATTTACCTTTTTAATTTTTGAGAGCTTGCTTTTTCTGGCTTCTATAAAATCTTAAACTATTTATTACGTTTTTACTTTTAAAGCACTAGTACTTTAAAAGTTGCTGTTGTTACAATAAGAACATATCACTACATAGTATAACACAAAGTCGCTTCCCGCAGTCTGTCTGTCCCTATGTATGCTTAGATCTTTAAAACTACGCAACGGATTTTGATGCGGTTTTTTTTTTAATCGATAAAGTGAGTTTTAAATAAATGGTTGCGAGCCGCAAGTTTTTTTCTGATTGTCTGATATAACTGTTTAGCATAACTATGTAGTTGATAAATAACATTTTATTTTCTACTTTTAACAACAAACAGCAAGCTCTGTTATCTACCAGAAAAATCAATTAAAAAACACCTTAAAATCAATAAAATCCTTTAACATCCCACTCAAACACGACGAGTGTCAAAGCAACCGCCAGATGAAGCTATAAACGAAAGCTATCAATAAAAACGGTGTCCACATAAAAAAAACACCAAATATTCGACAAACGGTAAACACGGAACGTCAGGTTAATAAACACATTTACATGATAACAGAGACACGGTGACTTTTATCTATAAATAATGCAAAATAGCGATCACAATCGTTCTACGATGTCTGTTTTTGGTTCCGTCAGCTGTAACCAGAATATGTATAAGATACATGGCTATATCGTTGTGGTTTAAGACAATTCGGATTCAAATTTAAGAGCATGTACGCCGTATGGTATTTTAATACAAATTTTCAAGGCACTATTTTGCGAAATGTTTGAACCGATTTTAATGAAACTTCACACATATAAGCAGAATACATATGTCTAAAAAGTTAGTTAAAACATTATCGAAATGTCTTATTTAAAAAAGATAACTGGAAATTTATGTTAGTATGGAAAATTTTAAATGGGTCTAATTTAACTGTAACACTACTTATTTATCGAAAATGTT
This sequence comes from Hecatera dysodea, assembly GCA_905332915.2. NCBI lineage: Eukaryota > Metazoa > Arthropoda > Insecta > Lepidoptera > Noctuidae > Hecatera > Hecatera dysodea. The sequence continues at coordinate 694,239 of HG995303.1, forward strand.
TTCAACTAACTTTTTAGACCTACCTATGTATCTTGCTTATGTGTGTAAAGTTTCATTAAAATCGGTTTAGTCATTTCGGAAAATAAGCACTCGAAAATTTGTATGAAATGTCGTTCGGCGTATGCGCTCTTAACAACAACTTATAGATTTATAGTCTCACTGCACGACAAATGTTTATCTATACTAATATTATAAAGAGAAAAGATTTGATTGTTTGTTTGCATTGAATAGAATCCGAAACTACTGAACCGATTTGAATTTTTTTTTCACCTATGAAAAGCTATATTATCAGCCAGTAACAGGCTATATTTTATCCCCCTATACTCACGGGAACGGGAACTACGCGGGCGAAACCGCTGGGCACTGCTAGTTTTCATATAAAAGCCTTACTTTCCTTGCAATTTTTTTTTCTAGCAGTTTTGTCTATATTATAAAGTTTTTGTTTGTTTGTACCAGATAAGCTCCGAAATTATTGAATCGATCTCAACAATTTTTTTACCAATGGAAATCTACATTATCTTGCACATGCTATATTTTATTCCCGTATTCCCACAGTAACGGGAACTGTGCGGTTGAAACAGCGGAGCGCTGCTAGTTTTGATAAAATTAAAAAAGATTCAATATGACTTGCGACACTGCATTGATTGCGCATAAGACTCCGAGATTTACACCCCAATACGTCTGTATATCTGGATCTGTGTATGTCTGGATGGACAAATTTGTTCAAAATAAGTATCATCTGTTAGTTACTTGAGTCCTGTATGTCTTTTATTAAAGAGGATAGACAGATATTATATATTTTATGCGACATTTTAAATTAAAAACAATTTCCAAATTAACCTGTCTTGTATCAACTTTCATCGACCTAGCAACTAAAGCTTACACCTCATATTTTATCTTGGAGTTGGATTATAGACGACTATGTAAATGAGCAGTTATGTCGGTGAGCTGGTACGGCGACCTTGTAGTAGCCGTGACCGACAATGCCCGACAATCCCGCCCGCTACGTTTGCCCGACACGGCTGTCCTACCGCCGCGCTACGATTTTTATTTGCATTTTCCTAGCTCATAATTTAGCTTGACAATTCTTGTGACTGTTTGATGGTGACCCAAAGATTGACTGTTAGAAGAAAGACTTGTTGCATTAAGTTTGCCCATGTACTACTATCTATACTTGTATACTAATATTATAAAGAGGATAGATTTGTACGTTTATATTTTTGTTTTTAACGAATAAACTCAAAAACTACTAGACCGATTTCAAAAATTCTTTCACCATTAGAAAGCTACATTCACCCTGAGTAACATATATTTTATCCCCATACTCCCTCGGGAACGGGAACTACGCGGGTAAAATCGCGGGACGCTGCTAGTTATACATAAAATTTAATTCTATACTAAAATATAAAGCCGAAGAATTTGTTGTTTGAACGCGCTAATCTCAGGAACTAGTGGTCCGCTATATACATCACGCTTAGACCAAAAGGAGCGGAGCAGTCATGAAAAATGTGACGCACACGAAATTGCGCGGTTCAGTTAGTAAATAAATAAATGGTGATGATGTGGCATTTAACAACTTAATTATTTATTTTTTGGGAATTTATTGTCCCACTTCTTCTCCCAACCTAACACACTATGAAGTGGTGACGGGTGGGCGTTTTGGGGGATTTTTGACGTTCAAAAAGTGCTGACTCTCAGCCTAGTTTGAATGAATGACTTTTTATTTGATTTGATTTGTTGAATGTTACGAATCATGGTGAATGATAATTAATTGAATAATTTGTCAACGAATGAAATTCCAATGTGATAATATTGTGCAACAATAGCATCATCATGGTTTGGCAATTTTGACGGTTCATTCGTTCAATTAGCGCGAAGTGAAATATTTCGGGATGCCAATGGTTTACAGATCCGAGTGAGATCATAATAGGACCAGTACTTTGCTAGTAACTTCGTCCCCCCATAAATTCCAAACGAAGTCTACTTGCTACAAAAATAGGGGGATGGGTCTGGGCTGGGTGTTCATAAGTCTGTCAAGTAACAAAGTAAATAAATCCGGGACTCTTTTGTTTGATTTGAATTTGCTAAAACATTGTCAATGTGACAGCAGTTCACTTCAAGACAGGCACCGCCGTACTACGAAGTGCCAATGCTATAATGATTCAGTGTGAGGGAAAGGGATAGTGCTATTCGTCTTGTGTAACTCCGTCTCTCTCTGACACAGGAATCATGATGGATTTAAGACGTCATGGTAGGGCTGCAGGAAATCTTACTGTGACTTTAGAGTATCCAATAAAATGGAATGATCAGTAAAATATCTCAAAGAAAACAGACCTATTTATATCCCAGATAATGGCAAAACAATTTAGCCGCCTGTTTGCAGATCATTACAGGCTATGCTAACGATATCCCACTGACAACTTACGTAGGTCGGCAAGTGCCACAGAACACACAGTTCGACGCAGAAGAGACAGTTGTGTACTCATAAATACACGCTGAAACACTTGTATTATATGAGAAGTATTGCCATTACCATCTTTTGCACCGTTTGCCGCGGCGTTTACTTAGTCTGTGGTCGGAGAGACACATGCTCTGGGTAGGCACTAGGTGAGCACGTGCCGGGTTACAGGTTACTCTGACGCAGGCACAGGCTTGATACAGGCTCAACGATAGGATAGCGAGATTGTGACGTTATTTCTTTACAAGGATTTCTTTTGACAACTTGTTATGGTGCTGTCCGAACCAGTTCATTTTATTGCTTTGGCGTGTCGAATGAAGGTATGTAAGTAGAAGAAACTACGTCATTATCGATAAGTCTATTTTAATAGGTACAAATATTTTCTACTTCATCTTAAGCTGCTGGAGCAGTGGTGGCAGAGTGGTAACGGCCCCGACTTACGAATTGTAGGTCGCGGGTTCAAACACAGCCAGGTGCATTACTTTGTGTAATTTATTTCATCACCACTGCTCTCAAAACGGTGAAGGAAAACATCTTGAGGAAACCGGCATGTCCTGGAACCAAAAATTCGAAGACATGTGACATTCACCAACCCGCACTGGGCCCGCGTGGTGGCCCATTCCCTCTCCTAGAGAGGTGTCCCAGCAGTGGGAACGTTAAAAGGCTGATTATGCTTAAGCTGCTGCGATTACTCGTAACTTAACATGCTACTAACAGAGTTACATGGTTTACAATTTTCAAACTATTTTTAGATAACATCAAAGTTGGTTGATTAAAGCAGACATGTTTAAAACGAAAGCAGTCTTAAGGATCCTTTAAAAAATTTAAATCTGATTTCAAACTCGACACTTCGAGATTCAGTCAACCATTTCTAATTCGTCGTACATAGACGGAAGTTGTCTACATTTTGTTCAATAAAAACTGTACATTATGACAACTGCCGACCCTTTCCAGCCCATCCTTCATGTCTGATTGGAGTCCCCTCCATCCGGGACCAACCGGGCGTGAACGTATTGTAAGGCTGGGTGTGTAACGGACACGGCTGGAAACGAGTTCTTTGTTCTAAGGCAATTATAAGAGAAATAGTTGAGTTACTAATAAAAGTACAAAGAATCAATCCGACCAACTGGGTCTGATAGATTTTTACGAATACCAAAGTTTTTAACTCCCGACGCAAAAAGAGGGATGTTATAAGTTTGACGTGACTGTCTGTCTGTGGCTCAGTAGCTCGCAAACAGATAAGGCGATTTCAATATAGTTGTTTTTTTTTTGTATAACATGTCTAAGATCACTCGCCCGTAACCCATACGGGCCATAGTGTTCTTAGACATGTTTGATGAAAATCTGTTGAGCCGTTTAAAAGTTGTGGGGGTGTAAGCGGGGAAGAATAACTGAATGTCTGCAAATACCCGAGTGGAGTCTCAAATGAAAGCACACTGAAAGAGAATATTGATGATGACATAATCGAGAGTGCTCTATTAATACAAACCTATTTAGGTACTTTAAGATTGAGTTTTTGTTTTTATATATATTTTTTTATTTTTTGAAGGGAAATTAGGTTTTTGTGTCAGTTTTTAAATTTAATTTTTGATGACTGGGTTCGCAAATCATGTTCGGTCACATAATCAAGATTCGGTAAAACGGGAACTTATTACTAAGACTTTGCTGTCCGTTTTTATAGAGAATGGTACAGAACCCTTCGTGCGTAAGTCCGACTCGCACTTGACCGATTTTTAAAGTTACTACACGTTTAGTCATCGCGCTGAGTAAACGGAGTGTCTTATAATACCTATAAGCGTAATCAGCCTTTTAATGTTCCCACTGCTGGGACACAGGCCTCCTCTCTAGGCGAGGGAATGGGCCGTAATCCACCACGCGGGCCCAGTGCGGATTGGTGAATGTCACATGTCTTCGAATTTTTGGTTCTAGGACATGCTGGTTTAATCACGATGTTTTCTTTCATCGTTTTGAGAGCAGTAGAGATTAAATTAATTACACAAAGTAATGCGCCTGGCTGGGTTTGAACCCGCGACCTTATAATTCGTAAGTCTGGGCCGCTACCACTCGGCCACCACTGCTCTGAACGGAGTGTCTTACCTGAGATAAAATGCCTAAATAAAAAAAATAATACTTGTATCAAAATCCCCGAACTGTAAACCTGGACTACTAATTTGCTCAAATATATCCAGCTGTATATCCAGGCTACGGGGCGTGCCAAAGAAATAGACATACAAACAAACATACTTACTCTCGAAAAACATTACCCTCTTTCTGATCAAGTGGAGTAAAAATAATTCGAGCTTAGGAATTCTGACATAACTTAAACATCACATTACATTCAAATAACCAAATATTATTATCTTGTAGACTCCACCATTTAAATACATAAAAGTTAAGTTTAAGTATAATGACGACCATATTTTCCTGGACCAGCCTTTGTGACCCCCTGTGGTCCACAGACCCAAGGATTTTAACATGACACAAGCAATCACCACGTAATTAAATATATCAATTAATACTTTATTAATGTACTGACAAACGTTATGTTTGAATTAATAATGTATGTTAATAGCTCTCATTAGTAAGGATATGTTTCGTGGTCTGTGTGGTACATGACCCTATCTTGTAGGAATGTTTACGAGTCGACCACAAAAGGTTGTGAAATATTGTGGTCGTTATAAAATATGGTAATTCAATAGTGTAAATATATCACAGATATGCTCTCTGGGTAATGATTCATAGAGACAAGATGTTTTTTTTTTTTGTTGAATATTGATTATTATATTCTTAGGACTATCGTATTGAATTCTTGATTAATTATGTAGCTACTTGACGTGGTTTTTTTACTTGTCAAGCGAGTTATAATTGGCAAAAAACAAATAAATGCGTAGATATATTTTCTCATAACATTATAGCATTCATAATTTGATTAGCAGTGAGGAACGCACTTGATATGCTTCAGTTTTTTTCTGATTTATGTTCAGCAATGCTATTCTGTAAGAACTCACTCCAGTTCTCACTTCTGATTCTACGGTGAAAACTGTATTTGGTATTCTGTAACTTGATGAAAACTACACTAGCGCCACTAAGTGAGAACATAGGTGAAGCGAACTTAACTTGACAGTCAGAACATCAAATACTTTTCACTTCAGGTGAGTTACGAAGTATTCGCACGTGAGTTCTAACAGAATAGCACTGTAGGTCATATTTTACTTTATTTTGTACTAGCAGCGCCCCGCGGTTTTACCAGCGTAGTTCCCGTTCCCGTGGGAATACGGGGATAAAATATAGCTTATGTTACTCAGGGTGAATGTAGCTTTCTAATGGTGAAAGAATTTTTGAAATCGGTTCAGTAGTTTTTGAGTTTATTCGTTACATACACAAATGCAAATCTTTCCTCTTTATAATAATAGTATAGAAGTATATATTTAAGATAATAATTGGAAGAGCCCGTGGCTAAACAATACCAGCCACACAGGTTGATCTTCAAAGTTAAGCAACGCTTGCCGATGTTAGTCTATGGATGGGTGACCATCCTAACATACCGAGTGACCTCCGTGCCTCACGGTAAGCCGTTGGTTCCGGTTGTCATTTGTACATCTCTGGCATTCGTTACGGATTGTCGAACGCCAGTAAATCTGACACCAGTCTTGGCATGAAGTACCCATGTTACTCGGTTGGTGGGTTTTGGAGGTCTGGTAGGCAGCCGCTCCACGTAAAATACTGGTATTCAGCTGAATCTGGTTTGACTGGACCCCAATATAGTTGGGAAAAGGCTAGGCAGATGATGATTGTGTGAGGAATGACGTGACAGAAAAGAGAGGGAATGGTAGCGTGACGGTTGAAAAGGGAGAATGGAAAAAGAAAAACAGTGCCTCAAGTCTGCTATTACAGTAGTGTCAGAATGGTCTATCATTGATTTCACAATGGTTGATTTTTACAAATTCGGTAATCTACTAATATAAAAGCGGTACTATAACTTTCCAAGGGTCAACCACTGACTCTCCATTGAAAGAAATGGCGTAGAATGGTTATCTCGTACATAATGACAAATGAATGACAGACGTATACAGTAGTTTGCTAAAATTTTGATCATTGACTTACCATTAGAACATCATCGTGCAGTACGAGACCATTGAGCGACCAATGATCGACCATCATTAATTTAGGAGATTACGAACTTTTAACAAAATGGTATCGTGTTGGAATGACAAATTTATAAAAATAGCAGACTTGGGGGATGGGACAGGCAGATGTTGATGACTTAGTTAAACACAGTCATACATGTAGTTACACCAATCTATGTTAATACTGCTGGACCTACCGCCATATTTGTTCCGCTAACTTTGTCTGCGGTCACCACCGGCCAATCCGTCAGGAATGAGCCCAAATGGTCACATCAGCGTGTTTTAAGAGCGCATATTCCGAACGGCATTTCATACAAATTTTCAAGTCCTTATTTTCCGAAATCACTAAACCGATTTTAATGAACGTTTACACATATAGACAGGATACATAGGTCCAAAAAGTTAGTTGAAAACATTTTCAATAAATAGTGGTACAGTTAAATTACACCCATTTTAATTTTTCCATACAAACATAAATTTCCAGTTATCTTTTTTTAAATAAGACATTTCAAAAATGTTTCTAACTAACTTTTTAGACCTATGTCCTTATATGTGTGAATTTTCATTAAAATTGGTTCAGTCAATTGGCAAAATAGTGACTCGAAAATTTGTATGAAATGCCATACGGCGTACACGCTCTTAAGCCTGTCTTGGTTGCGACGTCCAGTCTCAGGTACCCTCCGCGTGACAATCTTGGCCCATCTGTCCTCGTACATGCTGCAATAGGGATGTTTCCTGAGTAAAAAAAATATGATTATATTTAGTTCGTCAGTTTGGTTATCGAAAAATATTGGACAAGTATTTTTTGCTTTAGCAAATATATAAAAAATGACGAAGAAAAAAAGCATCAAAGATGAGGAGTGGGGGCTTGTGACGTCACGCCGTGGTTAAAATAGTAGCACGTAGTGACGTCACACGAATATGCAACGGACTATATCGTCTTTGTTTTTTTGTTTACGTGACAAAAGAAAAAATACGTGTCCAAATTTTTTTGGAAATCTATCTGTCGGACTAATTAGATTCTTTTAGTCAACTACCCTATTGTGGCCCGTCCAATGAAACTTCAACCGCGCAGATTTATTACCTATACCTACATGTGTGTACATTATTCATCTTTTAATTGACAAATTGTTTTGTTGCAGGTGAGTAATCGTGATTCAACACTGCCTTATCTGAACGAGTTTCGTAAGTAATCTCCTGAAAATATTATTATAAGTGACCACAGCAATGCTTATCATTTTATTATTCTAATTACCAGTACAGCCAGTCATGTAAACATTGTCAAATCCACTGGAAAATAATATAAATAAACAAATTCAAATTAAACTTTCAAAGATTGTATAATTTTCTTCACAGCACACAAATAAATTGCGCTTGCAAAACTTTCAATTAAAATTAACATAATATTCAATTGCAAACCCGTAGACACGAGAAAATGTAATTACAGCTGAATACTTTTGCAAACATGAATTTAAATTCGCAAACACACAACTTACATGAAAATTAATGTGAAAACACAGAAAAGATGTAATAAACATTAGTAGTAGTAGTTTTCAATGAGTATAGGTGTCATCTGTAAGGGTAAATAGGTACCTATTTATAGCCTCTTGTGGTCGCACGCACTATGCTAAACGGTAACATAGTGATATTGTGTCCTTAATCTTAAATTTCGTATTAGAATCCAGGATGGCAATACACTCGCCTCCGTTTACTTATCTCTCGAAATATAGGTGTCCTGTCTGTTACCTCTGCCTTAAACTTTGGGGATAAAAGTTTCATGTTTGGTTTTGCCAGACTCTTGATCAACAAACGCCAACTTGAGGCTCTAGAGAATTTGACTTTCTAAAGAATTGTCAGTGTCAAGAAATGGCAAAATATAAATGTGGGTACTGACCGGTGTTACAGGTTGTCATGTACCATTCGCAGCGAGCATGTTACGTTGCGCTGTGTCCTAAAATCCGTGTAACTATGACTGAACCGCGTAACACTCAAAGTTTTCCTCACGATCTGACAGTGAGCGGAGCACTAGAAACGAACAACGAACAGCTCGATGCTCGCGTGTTCGTGTTCGTTTCTACATACTGACTGCACGAATGCTGGCTTTGTAACATGTTACATTACTTTTCGAAACACCGGTCAGTACACGCCTTATCACCTTCCCAACATTTTTGAAATTTTGACAATCGCCTACAGCACGTGTCCACTGTCAGAATGTAAATTGTTTAGAGACCAAAGGTTCAATAAGTTTCAAGTTTCAAGTCGTATTAAAACGCTTATAAACCATTACCTCCCATACAACACAAATAACAGCCAATATAACGAGTCTTATGAATTTAAATTAAATGCACAGATGATGGCGGCATTAATATTGATTAGTATAGAATTAGAAATGAAATAAGTTCATATGTCGGCCCTCGACGGACAAGATTGATGGACGCGAGGGCGCGGCTCCATTGGCACACATCCACACGAACAATGACGGAACCAGACGGAACTCGATTTGATTCCGCAATATGATTTATGTTAGAGATACCATTGAATGACTAGAAACCCCTATGCTTGTTTGAACTGTTGTAGCGGTAAAGCCGCCTTTAAAGCTTGATTTATTAACTGTCCCATAAAATAGTATTTATTTAAGAATGTTTTCTATTGATTTGCTTGAGTATGGCGGTAAAACCTTGCCAGTTAAGGAAATGCTTTAAACTAATGTTTAAAGAGTTTAACTAAGTGGATGTTTAGCACTAAAGCTGGTAACAAAGATTAAGTTTAAGCAATAGCTTTGCTTCTATGTATGTATTAGCTCATTTAAAATTCACATAAATATAAATAAATTAATAAGCTAACAAGATACAGTAAGTTATAAAATGTCCGTGGTACAATGAAGCCTAGCAGAAGCATAGCATAATCAGCCTTTTAACGTTCCCACTGCTGGGACAGAGGCCTCCTCTCTAGGAGAGGGAATGGGCCGTAATCCACCACGCGGGCCCAGTGCGGGTTGGTGAATGTCACCTGTCTTCGAATTTTTAGTTCTAGGACATGCCGAGTTGCCTCACGATGTTTTCCTTCATCGTTTTGAGAGCAGTGGTAATGAAATTAATTACACAAAGTTTGAACCCTCGACTTACAATTCGTGAGTCGGGGCCGTTACCCCTCGGCCACCACTGCTCAATGAAACCTGATTTACCGTATCGTCAGTTTCAGTGGAAACTCTCCGCCAGCGAGTGTAGACATCCGTAGATATTAAAATTGAACATATTTTTTGTTCGAAGCATCTGAAATCAATTTATTTCTGTAATTAGAGGAAATGAGAGATAATGAGTGTTTTGAAATCATCACTTTAATCATGGGAGGAAATAGGATCACACTTATTAATTTATATCGAATACCTACTGGAATAAAAAGATTGAATAAAACATGACCAATAACGACTAACCATTTCGCTGACATCATTCAGAAACCTAGACTTGGAGTCTTGAAATAAATTTATTTGATTTAGCAAAATGACTTGATGGGCTGTTGCTATGTTAATTGCATGATAATAATTATATAAATAGGACGGTATAAATAATCACTACGATGATTGCAGGCAAGGTAAACAATGTATTTTTTACAATTAAGCATTTCTTTGATTGAAGTTCATTTCTTGTATATTCCATGTTTTATAATATACTTCATACTAAAAAAACTAAAATTACAACAAGTTAACTATTCAATGTTGGATTATTCTGAAAACAAACAAGCATTCAATAAATGAGACTTACCCAGCAAAAGAAGGTAGCAATATTCATCACAAATTATGAAGTACTTAACACAAACAAACACCCCGTGTTATCGTGAGACAGATCGCAGGAAATCTTACAAAAAAGGAACAAAAATAAACTGCGCATACTCATCCGTCGTCCTTACGAGAAAGGGCTCAACGGATGCCGTGCGCCGGCGCACGCAACCTTCTGTACCGCCACGCGATCGAGCTTTCATCGTAATTGTAGCTTACTGTCATTTAAATGAGTACTGGGGATCCTAGTATAGTTAATTTAACTAAATGTTAACGAGGAATTAAGTGTATCCGTTGAGTAGGCAGGCCGCAGATATAAATTAAGACTGTAAATATAATCCTGCTTGTCGTATACTGGTATTCAGCTGAATCTGGTTTGATTGAGCCGACCCCAAATATAGTTAAGAAAAGTGAAGTGAAGTTATATCCTAGCATGTGTCTTGATATGGCTCTCCAGACCGTATAGCATAATCAGCCTTTTAATGTTCCCACTGCTGGGACACAGGCCTCCTCTCTAGGAGAGGGAATGGGCCGTAATGCAAAATGAACTCTGAAGAGTCACCGCGGCCCAAGAACGCGGTGGGAATTAGGAGGAACACGGGTAGGTTTTAGTTAGTAGAAGTCATTTGATGATTTCCCATACATAAAAAAGGTAAAGCAGAGCACAGGTTTCTCTTACGTACTAAAACTGTAGCGCTGTATGGAATCAAATATTTCGGATAGGCGGACAACAATACGAGTAGCTATTATAAATGACCTACGTATTAGGAATGATATTAAACCTTTTTTGTAATGAATTAAAATAAAATTATTTGAATGATCTAAGATTTGAACCTGGATTGTCACGGCCTAACGCACAATTTTCAGCATTTAATCGATTTAGGCTATTCAAACTTTCCCTTTTACCTACTACTTCTCAAGCCACAACTTACGAAGACATCAGAACACGGTTCAAGAAATCAGACAAATTGTTAACCTCGTCCCTTTTTTCTAGTCTATAAAAAATCAAGACTTTATTGAACATCTACCTACAAATTCAAATGTTACCTTATGTATCACCATACTCTCATCCAATTCACAAATTGGCAACTTTATAAAAACAAAACAGAACACTTACAATTCCAAAACGGTGGTAAGCGAGTAATCTCATACTATCACAGCAGTGAGTAGTGAGCTCTTGAGCAGTCAGTAAGGCGCTTGCGCACCTCTCAATTATGGGATGCCATCGCCTAGGGCTGCCCACGATAGATAAGATGTAACGTTCCCGTTTATCTTCCGAGAGTCTTTTACTTTGATACAAATAAATTCGTCACATTAAATATCGGTTACTATTCACCTGTATTATCTCTCTTTTTTTTCCTGGATGGGAAATCATCAAATGACTTCTCCCGCTCTGGGCGGAGCGGAAGGGAGTGTCAGACTCTTACTGACTTCAACCCACCCGTGATCCTTCTTGTGCCCTTTACGTTCCAGGGCCGCGGTGACTCTTTCGAACCAATTCCGCAACCCTAGCACTGACCCTATGGGGCCCCGTCTTCGTAGTAGACAGCTCTTTGAGGCGCACGTGGAACACGACGGGCCGTCGACCCGGGACTGGTTGTTATCAGACGACAAGCCACCCATATCTCGCCATCCGCAGGCCCGCGCCTACGGTGGCCGGGAATCGCCCTGCGTTTCCCGACTCCCGGGGCGTCTTCTTCTGTGGTGGTGGCTAGAGCGTAAGGTTTCCCTCACCTTCGCTAGCATTACTGCTTCACCTGTATCATCCCTCCTACAACTGGGTAAAAATCACTCCCCATCACAACACAATACTATTGTGGACTATTGGTCGCTTCTTTGCCTGACCTTACATTTAGAGCTTATTTTTTTGTGTAACAGAGAGATGTACCATAGCACACCCAAATTGGAACAAACAGGAGTGTCCCGATCAAATATTACCCGTACTACGGAAACATGACATCAGTTGCTTGTGAAGAAAAGTGACACTCGTGTATACGTCATCAAAATATCCCAGTGCCTGAAAGCTCTACTATATTGTTATTAACACTGTGGCCCTATCTGAAGTCTGATAATTTAATAAATAATAATCTACACTAATATTATAAAGAGGAAAGATTCGATTGTTTTTTTTTGTTTGTTTGCATTATATAGGCTCCGAAACTACTAGATCGATTTGAAAAATTATTTCACTGTTGGGAAGCTACACTATCTCCGGTGAACATAGGCTATATTATTTCCCCATATTCCTTCGGACACGGGAACTAGGCGGGTGAAATAATAAATATAGAAGCAGTTTCACAGGGGTTTTGTGGCGTAAGCGTAATCAGCCTAGGCTTCTAATGTTCCCACTGCTGGGACACAGGCCTCCTCTCTAAGAGAGGGAATAGGCCGTAATCCACCACGCGGGCAACATGTCTTTTTGGTTCTAAGACATGCCGGTTTCCTCACGATGATTTCCTTCATCGTTTTAGAGCGGTGGTGATGAAGTTAATCACACAAAGTAACGCGCCTGGTTGATTTGGCTAAAAAATATAATTGTAACAGCCAGCCGTACGGCCACTCACTTGTTCAAATTTACTATATAATCTACCACTCTTATTTCAGCCACCAAAGGCTACTTGAAATAACCCCATAAGGCGGGTGTCAGACAGTGATCATTACCTGGGCCGCTGCGCGTGCGCACGAAAGCGCGTCACTACCGCGCGCCTCTCAATTATAAGATACCATCACGCAGGGGTGGGGCCTGCAGGGGGATGCTGTGTGTTATGACTTTATGGAGGTTGCTAACATAAAAAATAATTATAAATTAGTAGGTACTTTTGTAAGTTAAATAAGAATGGGGCACATTTTATGCGAGTATTTGGGAATTCCATCATATCTAAATACACATTTTATTGAACATTAAAGTCAGATAATAACTGGCTTTATTTTTTCTTTAATTTCTGGCTATAAGTCGGATTGTGGGAACACGGTAACCTGTCGTCCAAAGGATCTCATTTTATTTAACTACCCAATAATTTTACTGTTTCTTAACAACCCTGATAATTTCATAATAATTCATATCTGCGACGGCTTTACTATTTCATTATGAGAGGAGATTAATAATTAATCACATATATTTCACTCGCAAGGCAACCCTGTGCCGCGGGCTGCCGCCATGACATCCGAGCATTACGCCATTTTGTTTTCTACTTTTTTTTTAAGCAGCGGCGTTTTGTACACAGCCTTATCTCGAAGGAGGCCGCTTATGAGTTTGTTATTTCTTTTAATAATATTTTTAATAGCCGATCCTATATCAGATGAAATAGGTATGAAGCTGTTAAGTGACTTTTTTCTTTTGAAAGATTGCACGCTTGCACGCGACTAAGTAGAAGATTATAAAAAGTAATTACATTTCATTTAGGCTGTGAATCATGGTAGAGCAATGCGGTATCGGTTGTTGAAGATCTTAAAACTCAGAAATAAGCAAATATGTTTCATTAAAACTTTCATTTCATGCTGTAACGTGTACCTAGATACCTCATCTTTTGTTTACTATCTCTATCAGCTTGATCCAGAGTATGGATTGAACTTGGTGAGCAATTTCTTTGTCATGTCTTTATTGGACAGCATGCAAAATACTAACAGTACGTCAACTATTTGTAATACACATCATACTTTATCAGCACTCTGAGCTTCCTTTTGACCCAGTATCTTCAACCAGGAGGAGGAAACATTTGGTTTGCATAAACCCACAGACAAGACATGCTATTGCCCATAGATTTTACGTATTTTTAGGACCTTTTTATACAGTAAACTAAACAAATTGTCAAATATATATGTAGCGTAAATTACATTAAATGTCTACACATTTAATGTAATTTACGACCTTTTTTTTTCCTAGTATGATTGTAAGGTTTAATTCGTAAGTTGTCTTTACTTCTATAAGTACTAATATTATAAAGAGGAAAGATTTGTTTGTATTGAATAGGCTCCGAAACCACTGAACCGATTTGAAAAATTCTTTCATTGTTGGGAAGCCACACTATCCCCGGGTGACATAGGCTATATTTTATCCCCATATTCCCACGGGACTGGGAACTATGCGGGTGAAACCGCGGTGCGGTGCTAGTTATTCTATAATTTTGTATACATTCACCCCTAATGATTAGTATTGTTAAGTGATGACCTGGAACACAAATATAAACCTAGCTCCGGAAAATCGCTAATTATCATTGTATGTTTTTTCATAAGTCCTGAAATTTTTTATTGGTTGGATACTAGCATAATTATTTATTTAAGATTACTTGTGGAACTATACTGTGTAAAAGATTTTAATAAAAGATTAGAGAATAATATTTGTATAACCCAAACGAAAATTCAACAACAATTCGGTCATAGTTCCCTCTTTGACAAGTTTTCTTTCCTAAGTGGCTCTAATTACCCACACTTTCAAGTTGGCAGACAAATCCTTTAATGGCCTGATACAGATAAAGTGTTCTCAAATCTGTTGTGTCAGTGAGCACGTCGACTTATTGACCACCATTTGTTGCCGCCATTAGTGTGACGTATGGCGCTGTCAGATTTGACAGATCGTTTTTTAATTGTGTTTTATATTAAGCTATTGAATACAGGATGGAGGTTTTTTGCACCTTTGTTTTCACTATTGAATTAGGAATCAAGGTTAAGAACATGATTTACTTTATAACGTAGTTTGTTATGTTATTAACCCAGAAACAGAAAAGCCCTATTTCAAGAGCCAATAACACATAAATCTATACTAATATTATATTATAAAGAGGAAAGATTTGTATTTTTGTATGTAACGAATAAACTCAAAAACTACTGGACCGATTTCAAAAATTATTTCACCATTAGAAAGCTAAATTCACCCGGAGTAACATAAGTTATATTTTGTCCCCATATTCCTACGGGAATGGGAACTACGCGGGTAAAACCGAGGCGCGGTGCTAGTATATTATTCTTTAAGATGAGAAATCATCAAATGACTTCTTCCACTCACTGACTAAAACCCACCCATCTTAATTGCCTTTGCCTTCCAGAGCCGCACTGACTTTATCGAACAAATTCCGTTATCCTGATGGGAACATAATATATACTTTACCAACATCACGACTAGAATAAATACTTGTTTATGGAAATCACTGTAAAACGCACGACACGGCCAATAAAAGTTTAATGTTTGCAGCACCGGCCTACATAAAACCATTGAGTCCGAGCCGCCATTACAGATAAAATATACATTGCTGCGGTAAATTGATATTGTACACAGGTCTGGATGTCCAAGGATGTCAATGAATTTAAAAATTGTGAAAAGAACTTGGAGGAACTTAAGTTAAAGGTTCTAAAACAATAGAAATAAATTTAAGAAAACGATGAAAGAACTGAAAGCTTAGGCATTCTTATTAAATAATGCATAATTTTATTTATTGATTACTCAATAAATAACTCTGAAACATTGCCAGTACAGAAAGCTCCTTGCCTTGTTTTAAAAACACAACTTCATTAAGTCCCAACGCATGATACTGAAAACCCTATCAAATCGCGAGTCCGCACAAAAATCTCATCAGGGACATCCCTACAGCATACGTGACATAAACCCTTCGCGATGCCCGTAAGGCTTAATCCACACCATTACATTAGTCACAAACAGGGTTGCCAGGTTCAAAACTGGAAATCCAAATAGTCCAGCTACGGGTAATTTAGCCGGACTTTTAATTAAAATTTAATAGAAAGGCCGGACCAACTTATCCTATTTAGGTATTTCAATAATATTTACTATAATTATTGTAAGTAAATCCAAGCTTTCATAATAATCATAATCAGCCTTTTAATGTTCCCACTGCTGGGACACAGGCCTCCTCTAAAGGAGAGGGAATGGGCCGTAATCCACCACGCGGGCCCAGTGCGGGTTGGTGGATGTCACATTTCTTCAAATTTTTAGTTCTAGGACATGTCGGTTTCCTCACGATGTTTTCCTTCACCGTTTTGAGAGCAGTGGTGATGAAATTAATTACACAAAGTAATGCGCGCTTGGCTGAGTTTGAACCCGCGACCTACTACTCGTAAGTCGGGGCCGTTACCATTCGGCCACCACTGCTCCAAATCCAAGCTATATGATACTAAAAATAAAACCGTTTTTATTGTGCAATGTTTAGTTATTATCTGGTAAAAAAACGTAAAAAGCCGGACAGACACTGATGATGCGCATACGCATTCTAAAAGCCTGACAACTGGCAACCCTCGCCGCGACTCGCAGTCGACGACAGACGCGATACGACGCGCGGTGCTCGTGTGACCACCGCCTAATGCGATCAACGACGTTTAATAAAAATATTACGTTTTCTAAGCTCTTAAGTTGATAACTGTCGGTATCTGCATAAATGGTTGTCTTTTATTCTTAAGGGATTATACAGAAGTCAGAAATGGGTGTAGATGTTATATGTAAATAGGACTCCTAATGATGGTTTTTAAGTATGTCCGAGCATCTTTTACAGTCAACTCCAGTGATTTACATACAAGTTACTACTTACCTATTATACATTTGCCATTGCATGAATTATCTATAATAGTCTATATCTATACTATTATTATAAAGAGGAAAGATTTGTATTTTTATATTTTTGTATGTAACGAATAAAGTCAAAAACTACTGGATCGATTTCAAAAATTTCTATACCAATATTATAAAGAGGATAAATTTGTATTTTTATATTTTTGTATGTAACGAATAAACTCAAAAACTACGGAATCGATTTCAAATTTTTTTTTACCATTAGAAAGGTACATTCACCCTGAGTAACATAGGCTATATTTTATCCCCGTATTCCCACGGGAACGGGAACTACGTGGGTGAAAACGCGGGCGCTGCTAATCTCATATACCTATTTCAAGTCATCACGAAAAGATAAGAAATCCTGCTTGCCATTGCCAAATTCAAATCTTAGGTTTCTTGCAGTAAATTGCTACAGAAAAATACTATGTTTAAATTAGTGTCAGCTTGATTGCACTTTAATATCTCGTTATCTATCTAAAACGCAAATTTTACTACGCAATGACAATTGTGAGCCTATAAAAACCAGCACGGTCCATCGCCTCAGTGACAGGTGTAGCACGTGCACGGACGACAGGTAGCACGTGAACACGTGCAGCGTTTAGTTAACAAGTCTGTCCCGACCCTTATCGGTCGCGCAAGGTGCAATGTGGCGCAAGGCGACGGAGCGAAATGGGTCAGCGATCTCAGGGTTATAAGAAAGAAAGAAATGAAAATAGTTTATTCTTCTCAAGCAGACGCACATTTAATTTAATTTATAGAAAAGAGTGTCCGTGGAGTTTCTTGCACGTTGTTCTCCATAGAGATCTACGCTTTGGAACGTGCAGATAGCTTCACCTCTTTCGACTTGACAATTCAAAAGTGCATGTAAAGGGTTTAATTGAAATATATGCTTTGAATCTTGAATCTTGAAAGAATAGAATAGCATTTATTCCACACGGACACAAACACAACAGCAACAAAATACAAAGTAAAAAAAAATCAATAAAAAAAAACATAACAATGATAAAGATTACATGTTATGAGTGGGCATTGAATACTATCATTAAACACTTTAATTATATTTTTTTAAACTAGCTTCTGTCCGAGACTTCATCCGGGTGGACTACTAAGCCCCGATTTTGTAACAGTCTTCATTGGTGCTCCGCTCCTATTGGTCTTAACGTGATGATATAGCCTGATAAACAGGCTATCTAAAACTGAAAGACTTTTTTTAAAATCCGAGTAATTCCTGAGATTAGCGCGGTCAAGCAAACAAACAAACTCGTCAGCTTTGTACTTGCCACACTGCTCCTGCTCTTGATGTATGATGAGTACTTATTATATAGCCTATCTATGTATTGTAGATTTATCTTCAATACATAGATAGGCTATATAAACTTGGTCTGAGCTTGGTCTTGGTTTAGACTTTAGATGATCTTGATCGATGATTACGTTTCAGTAACTATCGATCAAGATCAACTAAACCTACTTTATTCGTTTACGTAGAAAAACTTTTTGGTAGGTACTAAATGAAACAGCGGCCTCACTTGTTCTTCGCTCAGACCAAGTTTTTTTTTTCCAAACAACGAATTAAATAAGCTTAACGTAATTAAAATTCCGGCGGGACTTATTAAGAGAGTTTCAGTTATTTCAATTACAATATGTTCTAATAAAGTAAGCCCAAATATACCAATATTTTCTTTTTAACTTCTAATAAATTTTCCAGAGCCTGAGAACCGAACCAAATGTTAATAAACGGTAGCAGCGAAAGTATTTATAATAGCTCAATCAGATCGATAACATCAACAGAAAAAAAAACATAATTAAAAAATAAAAGTCAAACAAACGACATAATATCTCTACATCACATCAGAAAGAATTAGGTCATCGACAAACTGTGCGACAGACAGCCACGCGGTCGCGATCGACAGATAATCGCAGCCGTGAAAGCAGCCTACGATCAAAGGCGATCAATTCCGAAGAGCCCGAGCCGAGCCGCGGCACAATGTGCAGTCGAATGGAACGATGATATCGATTCAACGAATCCGATGAGCTTTTTAATGACAACTTCATTCGGAACGCTCGGTACTCTAATGTGTTTATTTATGCGTGAAGTATTTAGATCAATATTTCTGATAATTATGTAGATATAATCAACTTCCTAGTTTCGTCGCCTTCCTTAATTTGTCGAGATTGACTGCCAATTTATTCTACTAATTAAAAACAGTGTGAATTCCACCGGAGATCAGAGATTCTTAATTGACAGCTTACATAGTTAAGGCCGACAAGATATAGTTCTAATGTAGTGACAATATATCTAGTAACAAGCCCTTTTAGCTTTTTTTATATATTAGCATCCTTAAGTATTTACATAACCTATAAAAAAGCTGAACATTTTCAGGTTAAAGCAGGATTAAAACTAAGAGCTCAACTAAATATTTTTATAGTCAAGCGCGCCGTTTGCGAAAACCATTAAAATTTCGACGCGTATAAGCGATGTATGTCCTACGGCATATATTATACGTGGCCCCTGGCCACCAAGGGACAGTTATAGCCTGGGTTTTATATGAGCTAATTAGTAATTTTATAGCCAATTAATTAAAAGCTTTAGAAAGTTAATTTTCTATGATTATGGCTCTGAGGATTTTACGTATTTCACTATTTTAAAATTAACACGAAAACTCATGGCGTTTGTTCTCACCAGCGCCTTAACGACTGATGTGTTTTATCATAACTAGTCGTGAATAAGTTACGATTTACTGCACCTAGTTGAAAATAATATACCACACACTTCAAAAATAATATTAAATTTGAAGTGCATAATTTGTTAACTCCTCAAAACGCCATGTTAAATCTCCACCCACGTTGCGTAGGCGCGCTGCGCACGTTGCGACTATCTGTCGCACGGAATCGCGACACGACGCGACTGACTTGATGTATGCGCACGATTCCTCCACCACTCTCCGGGGGTGGGAGACGGGAGATTACTAAGAATTTATTATAATTACTCTCTTCACTAGAAAGCTTCATATTTATTGTCAATCTTTTTATCGGAGTTTTATGTAAGATCATAAATACCACAGACAACTTACTTATTCCAACCCACAGGCTAATTCAATTCAAATTAATATTTCAACGTTAACTAGACAATTAGCCCAGATACCTCAATTTCCAAATCAATACTCAAACACGCCCATATTCCTGTAAAGCTAAAGTGAAACGCAATCACTCATTCAATTAAAATAATTAGTCGCTGAAGGCCAGCCGCCATCAATCAGAGAGTAATGAAGTGTTGCGAGGAGCCTAATAGCCGTTTTCACGCACCATTCATAAGTCATTCAGTGGCTTCATGTGGCAAGACCTTTAAAATTAATACTTCGTTTTACCGATGTGTTTCAAGGAGAGTCAGCTGGAGAAAGATTAAAGAGTTTTTAAAGAATAATGAAAGAACAAAATGTAAACTTAAAAGGGAACACAATGAGAGATTGATTGTGTTTTAATCCAAATAAAGTAATAAAGCCGAAAGCCATTTCGAAAGGAAATTAATCATGACTAGTTAGAAAACCTAGCTTACACAGTTAATAATAAGCAGAAAACTGTATTTTCAACAAAAGTCAACGGCATTAAAGCCAAAATAAATGAGTCTTCGCAGCAATTTACAATAACCTACAAAAAAAAAAGAAACATTATTGCGTAGATTTGGCCTTATATTAACTACTAAATATTCAACGACGACGCGACAATTTTCCAATCAACTAATAACCTAACTACACAAACATGCATTCGACAAGACGATCTACTGACCAATCACATTCACGCAACAGTCTAGCACAATCGTAATCGATGTAGACTGCGACACGGTCGCATATGTCGCGCGACGATATCGCGCGGTCGTGTCGCACGCCCTATCTCGCGAGGAGTACATCAAAGTGAATGTCCCTTGTATCTGTACAGTGTACTGTACTGTATTTGTCTAGGATAGGGATTGTCAAAGTTTAAGGCGGCTGATTAGAATGTGAGGATGACTTCCTCGTTAGCTATTTATGAACATTCTAAAAACTAATCTATTAATTCTTACTCCATCATAATTATGGGTCATCTTCAACAGAAGAATTTCTTAGAATGATAAATGGTTTCTCTTTTGGATAAATTTAAACAACGCCATTGTTGTAGAGGACGATAAGACAATCTAATTCGCTCGACTATTGCATTCGATACGATAATCTCACCAATAAACTAATAACAAAGATTCGCTAATTCGCAAAACTTTGAGCACCGCATCCCATCTAAGTCTGTGTATGCACCAGACGATGGCGCGATAGCGGCGCGGCTAGTCGCAACTAATGTGACACTCGGCGCGTAATGAATGGCCCTCTTTAGATGGCCGATAGCGAGCGATCGACGACAAATGCTTACAATATGTGTCGCTGTATAGAGTTTGTATTTACTTAGATGACATTTGTCCCCATGTCTGGGCTAGGAAAATATTGTATGCAAGGTACGTTATTTGTAATGTTATTAATTTTCTTGTTTATGCTTAGCTTTGGACCTGTACTATGCGTTTGTTGATCACAATCAATAAGCCTAATGTCTAATAGTCAATTCTCAAACGCGATTCCATGGAACCCCGTATGTTATGCAAATTCTTCACCTCGGTGACTTGATTTCTGTTATGAATGTTTATGCAGTCGTGCTAATTTTTCAAATAGAATAAAAATGACTGTTTGACATATTTTCTATACAAAAGCTGTCAAACTCAAATTTTTATTCACAGGTAAAATTAAGTGAGTATGGAAAAACTGGCCCTTAGTAGTAAAGTTTTCGATTCGCTGTCTTTAAAAAATAAAATATAAAAGTTTTTCATCACACACTTGCTGATACCTCAATAAAATAAGTACCTACCCAGGTAGGTGATAACATGTCAGAATTTGTTCGAAAGAGTCACCGCGGCCCTGGAACGCGGTGGGCACTAGGAGGAACACGGGTGGGTGGGTTTTAGTCAGTAAGAGTCTGACACTCACTTCCGCTCCACCCAAAGCAGAAGAAGTAATTTGATGATTTCCCATCCATGAAAAGTGCACAGATAACACCATAAGCAGGGAGGAAATCCATAATCTTAATGTCCAGAGTTCCGTCAAGGAATTTAGCACATAAACTGCAAAAAATCCGTGAGACAAAAAGCAAGCTGACTTGCTCCAAAATGTTGATTTTATTATTATTGTATCCTTCCTCAAAAGTAACTGTATTATTGCAATCAACGTTTTTATGATATGATTTTGTTTCTGGACTTGATATAAAAATTACCAGCCTTACTGATTACGTGCAGTGCCATAACCTGGTAACTACAAGCAAAAACTTTTGGAGTATCCAATATCTTACGAGGAAGAGGACAAAAAAACATAAAGTCATATGACAAAAAGGGATAAAAAATAAATTAGCAGTGCATTAAGTGAGTGCAGAGCTATTTGCATGTGGGTAGCAGTTATCATGACAGAATAAGGGTGGGATTGCTTTGTTTTTAGGCAAAGATAAGTTGGTTATGATTGTAAGGATGGGGTGATATAGAAAGCGATAAGCGATTTTATTGGTGTTTTTTTTTTAAATCTCGTCGATTCCCATTAACTAAAAAATAAGGTGTAGCTCATAAATAGATAACCTTGTTGGGAAGCACAAAACGTGTTTTTTCTCTACTAATGAATTTACCAACTAACTCCAATCAAATTGAAGCCAACACTTATATGTACTTATAATAAAATTAATGCAGACACATTAATTAGAAAAAAAACATGTTAATTGACAAGAGAAGTCGCGTGAAAACGTCTTCCAAACTATTAACCTAAATTTCTGTGTATCGATTATGTTCTGTGTCTCCGCCCGTGTTTACACGTGCTAACATTATTCGAGGCACGTGTAAAAAATGAGCCAAACCTTGATTGAGAAAAGCTTTCAATGAAGTTTGTATAGGTTGTCCTAATTTATGATTGGTTGTTTGTTAGTGTTCTAGTCACAACAGCTCTGAAACTTGATCGGGCTTTTATGAAAAACCCTTTATAATTGAAAGTGAAAAGTACGTCTGTAGTTTCGGTGTGACTCCAGTGGTTATGTTTTATTATTTAAAAAAGAATGTACACACATTTAAAAAGATAAGAAGAAGGAAACAGAAAAATAGGATAGGATAAAATTAGTTATATTTTGTGCAGTTTAAAATGTGTCAATCCCTACGATATCATTCGCTGCGTTTCTTCTCAATTATCCATGAATAAAAAAACATTATAAGCACTTTCTAAGTAACATGGGCCCATTGCAGTCCACTGATGAATGGCCTATTTGTTGCAAATACCAGTACAATTGTATAGACTTCAAAAGAGACTGTTCTCTGGGTTTGTTTCTGTGTTTCTTCTCAGGTTAGTCAGCTAGGAAACACCGATCTCATCTAGTTTTTAACGACCAAAAAAGATTGACGTGTAAGTGTTATTCACAACCTACTTACAAAATAATTATCATCTATTTATCATTTATAATACACCGTTCCCGATTTCTCGCTTTACGCTCTCAGCGTGACCTTGCCTTACACAAGATCCATACAGCGATACATTATTTTTTCTCGTCTCGGCCGGTATTAAGGTTTTCTTAAGAGCCTTATTAAGCGGTATCTCGTACAGTACACGTACTGTATACAGTACATCTTTATCGAAGACGGACATCGAGGCAGCCGCAATAAATATTGTTGGAACATATTTATAAAGTGCAGATAGGCATCCATTTGACCACATTCTTCTTTGATAGCAAATTTACTGTGTATTTTCTGTAACATTGGATTGTCACACGATAGCAAATAATGACTTGTTTCATTTGGTCGGTTTGTTGATGGGCGGCGATTCATTAAATTCCGAAGCCTCTGGTATCGGCTGTCATTTATAGATCCTTGACAGTCGTTACGGATAATCAAAAGCCAGAATCCTGACACTAGTATATCTATACTTATAATAAATCTGTAGAGAGGTCAATTCTGTACAAGGAATATATTTTCAAAATAACTATCAGGGGGTGATTAGTGATCGATACTGGTGCCAAAAATGCAATCAGTAAATTTTTTGTCTGTCTGTCTGTCTGTCTGTCTGTCTGTATGTTCTTTATAGAAACAAAAACTACTCGACAGATTTTAACGAAACTTGGTGAAATTATTCTTCATACTCCTGGGCAGGTTATAGTATATTTTTCATCACGCTACAATCAATAGGAGCAGAGCAGTGAAGGAAAATGTTGGGAAAACGGGAGAAGTTACTCCATTTTTAAGCTTCCGTCGCGTGTGTAGCTGTAATGGTTAAAGTTACATAGATAAAAGCGTAGATACTTTTATTAATTAGTAGTTATTTTATTAATTAGTTATACGTAGTTATAGGTATTTATTTTTAAGTGAAGTAGGAATAGGTTATTATAATATAATTTTGCACAGGCATTTCAGCTTTACTTTAATTTCTTTTTTTGTTGTACATAAGTTGCATATTTCACACACACATAGTGATCTATCAATGCATAGCCCAAACCACTGAACGGATCTGGCTGAAATTTAGCATGCAGGTAGATGTTATGACGTAGGCATCCACTAAGAAAGGATTTTGATTAATTCTATCCCCAAGGGGCTAAAATAGGGGATGAACGTTTGTATGAAACTTTGACAATTTTAAACCGATCGGGCTGAGAGTTTCAAAATCGGGGGTAAAGTAACTATTCCACGCGGACGAAGTCGCTGGCAGAAGCTAGTTCAAGATAAGAATGCTTGGAAACATGCTGGCAACAGCAAGCATCCTGCTCCATAGGACAATATTGGGTATAGTAGACAAAGCCAAACTTGTTGGTCTGTATGTATTTTTTTATTTATTCACTATGTTTACAAGTTTAGTTATTGATCTTTTATACTTAATTTAACACACACTGATACATTGTTGTTAATCATATAAATCAATGGCTGTAAAATTTGTAAATATGTGAGCACTATGTCCCTTGATAGCAAATTTATTTATTTTCTCCTGTTATTACTTTTTATACCTATTCGTAGTATAATACTTGGTATTGTTTGGGTGCATCGTCCTCACAATTGATTAATGTTTACAAAATATTGTAAAACTTATATTTGAAAAGAGTAACTATGGAGTTTCTTGTCCGTTCTTCGTCATAAGAATTTACTTTTTGCAAATGGACAAAATAGAGTCACTATAATATTTTTATTTTCTCTAGTTGAAATAAATGAATTGACTTTGTGTCTACCGTAGTACCCAGTAACGGAGACCTGGATGTCAAAGAGATAGATGCTGTATCCAGTTAAATTAGAAGCAGATTCCATCATACTTGTAGTTGACAAAAAGGCTAGGCAGATGATGAAATGTCTTCGGAATCAATTAATTCCTTACTTTATCGTTCTATCTCAACAAAATGCCCGATTGATCTTTAGTATCTTGAGCATCTTAATCGTAATTATAAAAATGCCTTCAATTAACTGTACCTATCTAGTTTTTTTGTTTTGTTTTACCCACGGCACAATTATCTGGATAATAACATCATTTGGGTTCGTCTGCTGTTATAAAATGAACTGTTTATGATATCATCAAATCGTTTAATATATGAAGATGATATTAAAGTGAATGTTGTTGTTATGCGTGTAGGCATCTGTTCACATTGACTAGGAAATGATATGACTTTTTGATCTCATTTTGGACTTCAGTACCTAGATAAGCAACCTTCCTTTTGCATTGTGATGTGTATTGTCTCCAAAGACGTAACAAATGTTTTTGGACGTCCTATTCATTAGCTAAGATACGTACATAGATAATTATATATAGTGGAAATATCCTCATTCGCTTGCCTTTGTCCCAATTTTTTTTTGCGGTCGACGCAACAAATCCTTAATTATCTGTTCTTTTTACAACAGAATTATAGTAATAGGTCCTTTTTTCTGGATTGGAAATCATTAATTGATTTCTTCCACTCTGGGCGAAGCGCAAGGGAGTGTGTCTTACTGACTAAAACCCACCCGCGTTCCTCCTAATGCGTTCCGATTTCGCAGTGACTCTTTTGAACAAATTCCGCTATTAGTAATTGGTTCTACCGACCGATTGTCTAAGTTTGAATTGAGTTACAGAAAAGCTTTTAAAATAACACGTCAAAAAATGATGATTGGTTCAGAAACCTTTGCGTTTGAGTGCGACTCGTATTTGGCTGCCTTTTTACACGACTGCCCGAAAAAAGGAGTGTTGTTTTCAGGGTACATGTATGTATGTTTGTGAGTTCCTTTATTCCATTAACGGCTTAACCGATATCAATGTATGTAGATTATAGTGAATTTTTCAAATCCGACCAGTTGTTCCTGAGATTAGAGCGTTCAAACAAACTTCAGCTTTACATATAAGTTTAGATGATCGCGTAGTAAACTCTTATAAGCATAATATTATTTAGCCACGGTGGTCTACTTTAGTAACTAGACCACACAGCTGTCCATCCGGCACAGGTCGATAATATATGCAAGTTCACTCGGCTATCTAAACACACGGCCAACACATTCGTTATATTTCTATTGCAACCCGTTCTTAATTTCCTTTGTGATAAGCATACATAATATTAAGATTACCATACAGTGACCACTTTATCTAGGAACTTACTAGGAACGCGGGGTAATTGTTAAACATTCGTCACATTAACTCAGAGTTAGTTGATGAACTGGGGCCATTAGAACAGAATAGAATACTCTTTATTATGTACACCACATAAGTTACAGAAAATATAGATGAAGAAAACATTACATAGGGTGACACAATGGGCGGCCTTATCGCTAAAAGCGAAAAAAAAAGAAAAGCGATCTTTTCAAGACAACCTTTGGATGAACTTTAAAGAGAAAAGGAAATACAGTAATTAGGTGTACTAATTATATAAACAATAAATATATAATAGATAAGTATATACAATAACAATTATGAAACAAAATGCATAAGACCTAAATAAAACGATTATGTATTTAATGTGTTATTTAAGCTAAGCATATACCATTTGAAATGAGTAAGTATCAATTATGAAGGGCACAGAATCAGAACAACTTTTTGAGTTTCATCCCGCTTTTTCTTATTTTGCCTGGATGGGAAATGACTTCTCCCGCTCTGGGCGGAGCGGAAGGGAGTGTCAGACTCTTACTGGTTAAAACCCGCTCGTGATCCTCTTAGTGCCTTTTGCGTTCCAGCGCCGCGGTGACTCTTTCGAACAAATTCCGCAACCCTAGCAGCGACTGACCCTAAGGGGCCCCGTCTTCTTTGCTGACATCTCTTTGAGGTGGACCCGGGCCTGGTTATTATCGGACGGCGAGCCACCCATAGCTCGCCATCCGCAGGCCCGCGCCTACGGTGGCCGGGAATCGCCCTGCGTTTCCCGACGCCCGGGACGTCTTCTTCTGTTGCGGCGGCTGGGGCGTGAGGTTTCCCTCTATCGCGCGCGTTCTGCCTCCTACTTCGCTTAGTATTACTGCTTCACAGAAGCAGGTGCCGCTTCCCATGCCTCCTCGGTCCGGACCAGAGTTCCATCCCCCTGAGAGCACTGTGTTTTAAATTCTATCTGTAATTTTCCAGTGGCCGGCCGAGAATCTGGTTTTATATTCAGTAAATTTCAATAAGCTCACCCCCATTTTATACAACACAAAACTTGTCTAGCTTTAAGTTGGTTTCTTTTTAGACGCTTTTTCCGTACCTTCGAGGAAACGAATTGGTAATATCGTGATTTAATACATTTCTGCGTATCAAGATATATTAGTCAAAGCAATGTTTACGACTTGCCTTTCACTTGCCATTTTTATGGCGGTTTATCTAGCGACAATAACGAACATTCTTAATTAAAGGGAACTAGTTTGACAAACTCTCTAAAATTAAAGGTATACAATTAAGGTGGAATAATTAAACTAATGAAGGAAAGTTGTTTTTGTTTTTCCCGTTTTAATATTGGAATTTTACGTTATTGCTTAGAAAGCAATTATAAACTGCAGCAATAATAATAGATCGGCTGAAAGTAACGGCTCAAAATGTCTAACTAATGTTTATACACATATGTAAATATACGCACCAAAAACAATAAAACATGGAATACACACATAGTTATTGCTTCGCTAAATCAAAATAAATTAACCGCATAATACAGGTGGAATCAAACTTAATGGCGACTCGCAATTCTCTGTGGTTATAGGAATGAGGTACTCTGCAGCGACCTGTGAACTTCACAGACATCATTAAGTTCGAACCAACAACGACAAATCGTAAATTTAACAGTTAGGCCACTAACGATCAATAGTGCCGCATTGAACGAAACAGCAAACCTAGCTATCGAAAATGATTACACCGAATTAATAATAATTTATAACAACTTACACCAGTATACTACGAACTAATATTTCCTTAAGTTAATACGAAACACGGTAATTAACGTAATCACCGACGCTAATCAAGGAGATTAGCATCATCCGTAACAGTTTTCCGGAGCTGTACAAATGGCGCCTTGCTCTTGATTACTTAGTGAGGCTTTGGAACAACTCCCTGACGAGAAAGGAAACAATAGTAAATTAAAAAGTCATTTATTGTTGATTTCTTAAAACTAAAAAAAAAGGAAATCGGATTCGTATCAAGTCACGCGACGATTCGCGCCTCTTTGACCTTACAAGTTATTTCAAACAAGCTTCTGCCCGCGACTTCGCCCGCGTGGAATAGTTACTAACCCCCGATTTTGAAACGTACTTCATTGCTCCGCTTTTATTGGTTGTAGCGTGATGTTATATGATTTTTTCAAATCGGACCAGTAGTTCCTAAGATTACCGGTTTCAAACAAACAAACAAATTCTTCAGCTTTATACATATGTACATATATGAATTTTGTTGCGCATGTAGATAGTATATTTGACTAAAACAATTTAATTAGGTAGTCCGTCAGATAAATTTCCAAAAAAATATTGTACAAGTATTTTTTTCTTTTTTCACGTAAACAGAAACGAAGACGATACTGCAGTGCAATTGAATACTCATGTGACGTCACTACGTACTACAATTTTTACCAGCGTGACGACACAAACCCCCACTCCTGATCTTTGATACTTATTATCTTCGTCAATGTTAATAGATTTGATAAAGCTAACAATACGTGGCCATAATTTTTTGGAAATTTGTCTGACGGGCCAATTAGATTTTTACAAACAAATACCATATTCTCTTCAGATTAGCATCAGCTTATGATGTCATATGTTGAGGTCCATTATTTTACATACAGCGACCTCCTACATGACCTAAAAATACTGGTATTCAGCTGAATCCTGCCTGACTGGGAGCCGACCCCAATGTAGTTGGGAAAAGGTTAGGCAGATGATGATGACCTCCTACATGACCTCCACAACCCCTCATTGACTGGCACGTATCCCTTAGAAAAACTGACGACAGATTCTCGAGCCTACCGCAATGAGTCTCGAAGTCTACTTACTCTACAATCACTAAATCATAAATGTGTCATTCAAACATCAGACACTGACATATGTATGTTTGTAACTAATACCAAAAACAACATACAAGGCCGCACAATTAGCCTGCCCGATGTTATCTCAGCTCGGATTGGCTGAATCAGAGCGGTGACTAATGTTATCTACGTCGATCTACACAGTCACAATGAAACAAGTCGAGCCTCAAACTTGTGACAATTGATGTGATCTGTGCCGAGAATGAATGTGGTCGGTTTACTAGACAATGGGTAAAGTAGGCTACGGGTTACATGACAAGGAAGGACAGTAGGCCCACTAGCTGTGGACAGCGAGCGTTGGGTACCATGCCCCTCGGTGGTGCCTTGTGTTCCACGCGCGCTTCAAAGAGATATCAGCGCAGAAGACGGGGTTCACTAGGATCAGTGCTTGCTAGGGTTGCGGAATTTGTTCGAAAGAGTCACCCAGGCCCTGGAACGCAAAAAGCAAAAGGAACACGGATGGGTTTTTGGTCAGTAAGAGTCTGGCACTCCCTTCCACTCCGCCCAGAGCGGAAGAAGTCTTTGATGATTTCCCATCCAGAAAAAAGACCCTTTTACAACTATAGTAAGAGGTCTTTATAATTTAATGTAAGTTTTTGATTTTCATTAAATTCTTCTAAATCCGCTACTAAGATCAACATCTCCAAAAGTAGGACACAGGATTATCCCTTTAACAACATAAGCGATAACCCTCACTTTCTTTTGTCAAATATATTCGTCGGGGAACCTGTAAACCTGGGCCTCGGTGGTATGGCTGCCATAAAATTTTCGACTTCGTCCTCTTGCCCGATTTTGAAACATTTTTTATTGGTACTACGCTCCTATTGGCATTAGCGTGAATATATTATATAGTCTAGCTTTCCTCGATAAATGGGCTATCTAACACGGAAAGATGTTTTTTAAATCGGAGCAGTAATTCCTGAGATTTATATAGTTTATAGACTGTAAGCTTACAGACTGATGAAATTTTTGTAGGTCAGCCTAAGATAGCTATGCTATGAAAAAAGTACGTTTTCTTATTAAAACGCCTTCATTCAAATAGCTATCAACAACACGATTTGCCGTAAAACCAACGCCCTTTTTGACACTAATATTAAAAAGAGGAAAATTTCACTGTTTTTTTGTTTGTTTGCATTGAATAGGCTCCGAAACTACTTGACCGATTTGAAAAATTCTTTCAATGTTGGGAAGCTATACTATCCCCGGGTGACATAGGCTATATTATATCCCCGCGAGGCGCTGCTCATAGGTACTATACCAAGAAGAATTTATATCGGGAGCCCTAGCAATCCATCAAGTGAGCATACTGTATGAACCCTGCAATGCGCACACGCAACTTGAGACGGGCAGGCAGACGTGGCGTAAAGCGTGAAAGTTAGCGTGTTGGGTTGCAGCGGGTGACGTCACGCGATGAGGTTTTGTGTCATTGTTGTGCAGACAAACACGTGAATACATATCAGAGCAATTAGGTGCCTATAGAAGAGAGACTATACAGACAACAGATAGGTATCCATTATTGTGATAGAAACTATATGGCACAGTCAGCATGATACGGAATTTTTGCATTTCATAGAGATCCCTTTCATTTTTGTTTGTAAAACATAATCAGGGTCACTTGACCCTGTATTGGAATTGTTTGTTCTGGTTACAAACGAAATAAAAGTTAATTTCGTTAGTAATCTTTTAAGTAACTCGTAGAAGCTTTCTTGCTTATGTATGTTTATGATCGCCTGAAATCGTAAAAACTATTAGACCATTTTGTATTTTTTTTAATTTATTGACACCACACCCCAAATTAAAAATGCTTTTTGACGTTTATAGAATACAGGCATTGCCCCGCGCTAGCCTATGACGCTCCACAATAACGTAGCTTTCTATTGGTGAAATAATTTAGAAAATCGGTTTAGTAGATCCAGATTTTACCCCTTACAACGTTACAAACGTTACCACTTTACTTACAATATTAGTATAGATAGTCTCCCACAGTAAATATTTTTTTAAATGTTTTTTTCCAAATCCTACAAGCTCATATCATAACTCATTTCGCCGTCAAACATTTTTACAAATCTACAACCATTTCAGTAATAAGGTTTGTCTTATCGGTAGTGAATCACTTCAGGAAATGGTAAGTATTGATCCGCTTCCTTAGGCTCGTCTTCACCACCACTGCCGTGGCCCAAATAGCTATGAAACCCTACTCTTAACTTTGCAGCGTGACAAGTTTGCTTTAATCTATAAACAAATCTATTTTACCTACTAAACTTTCGTACCGGAATGACATGAAACAAAACACCGTGTACAAAACAAAACAAATCTGTTTCACTGTAATGTACTTAAGTTTATCTAAACATCACATCAACTAGTGCGCGACGAGCAGACAGACAGACGGACAGACAGACAAGGCGTGAAGCGTGCAAGTTACCGTGTCAGTTTACGTAGACATACGCCGTGTGCAAGACGTAACGGACGGGAACACGGGTCGGGTGTCACTCTATTGTTTCAGATAGGAAAGGATTAGATACTCTTTTGTTGTGTAGGTGAGGTTCATATTACTTCCACTTTACGCTCTCTTGGCTACTTTAAAACTTGTAGATAGTGTTCACCTTTTTTTTGGATGGTAAATCATCAAATGACTTCTCCCGCTCTGGGCGGAGCGGGAGTGTCAGACTCTTACTGACTAAAACCCACCCGTGCTCCTTCTTGTGCCCTTTGCGGTGCAGGGCCGTGGTGACTCTCACGCACGCGTTCCGCCTCCTCCTTCGTTAGCATCACTGCTTCGCAGAAGGAGGCGACCGCTTCCCATGCCTCCTCGCTCCGGACCATGGTTTGAACCAGGGCCGGACGCGAGAGGTGACAGTGTTCACCTGAGACTGCTTTTACAGCTGTAGGTATCAACTTCTGGCGAATATAAATGGATGGGGAGGGAGAGGGAGGCCCAAGAAATGATGGATGGATTATGTGATTGTGAGGAGTGATATGAAAGAAAAGGGAGTTAGTGATAGCGTGACGGCTGACAGGACAGAATGGAGGAAAACAAAGTGTTTCGAGCGAGAGTAACATGGGATAAGGGCAGGAAATTGATGATGATTAACTTTTGCTAAATAATAAAATTATGCTGGTTAGCACAGGAGCGTCTCTCGGTCGGAGGTCGGGGTAACATCTGAAACAAAATCAATTTCCCTAGCCTGATTAATTAATCTTATTGACAGCAATTGTCGGTCTACATATCTCGATAGAGTAGATACCATAGTCGTTTCCCACCAAGGTTGCGGAAATTGTTCGAAAGAGTCACCGCGGCCCTGGAACTCAGAGGGCACTAGGAGGAACACGGGTGGGTTTTAGTCAGTAAGAGTCTGACGCTCGCTTCCGCTCCACATAGAGTGGATGAAGTCATTTGATGATCTCACATCTATAAAAAAATGGCCGTTTGCCAATACTTCAAGTTATCCAGTATTTTTTGACAAATAACATAGGATTCTTTTGAAAGCGGATTAACCAATAAAAGCAAATGCGTTGTTCATCAGCTTTTTAAACTGAAAACTATAAAAGCCGAGCAAGAACTTATTAGCTACTTAAAGGCGGGTCATGAATTACGAGTAGCAACTCGTATTTTATGTATTATGTTAGTAGTATCTTTAAAATTGAATAGGTACCTCTCTTTTTTACCATACAAAAAACAAAACAGAAAAATTATTAGTACCAATAAACGTAAGTGCTTTAAATACACAACATACATACCTATATTACCGTAATGTGCTCGCACATGCCTCAAAAATTCAGAAGGCTCATTGCTATAAAACGTTCTTCAAAGTATTAGATTACAACAGTCTAACTACAAATTAAAAACTCCTTACGATACCTATTCACGTTATACGTGCAATGAACAAAAATGATATAAATCAAGCCCAAATTACTATTGCTGTCACCGACTCAATCAAAGATCTGAGACTGCCGCCAAAATTAAATGACACGAAAATTGACGAAGTGATTTATACATAATATGTTCTACTGACAGCGCTGGACTTCCAAACCTGCTGATTAAAAGCTAACCAGTTACTACCGTTGTCACAATGGAGCTTCTGTGCTTCATTCGATGACTATGACGCCCGCAGGCACGCTCCGAGACTATCGCGGCGCCATCTTGAACTGTGACGTCACGTAATTTATGGCGCCATCCATCAAACAGTTCATTTTCGCGGTCACACCTGTTTGTACGGGCTTCAATGCAAAAAAGGTGGGCACGGAATATGTTTCTTGCATATGAATACATCTAGAGAAAAATAATGATACAAATTCTTTTATTTAATGACGATGATTAACAAGCTTATCTACACATTTCGTAAAGAAAGTCCAACGTATTAAAATCAACCGAGACACGGACTCCGGAGTAAAACCCATAACACTTGTCCAGACCTAGTTATTTAATGTGTGTGACCTGATAGACTGTCGTCAAATAAAATATTTTCTTTCTTTCACTGGTAGTAGAAGCTTAAAATTTTTACCTATGTAGGGCTAGCTCAATCCACAAAAAAAGTAAAATTTGGTTGAAAACAACAGGGGCTCTAAAACAGGAAGACGGATCGTGGGAACTTTAAAACAAGATAATAATGAGTTATAGACCCCCTTTTTTCTGGATAGGAAATCATTAGCTTCTCCCGCTCTGGACAGAGCGAAAGGGAGTGCCAGACTCTTGATGACTAAAACCCACCCGTGAAAATTCTAGTGCCCTTGGCGTTCCAAGGTCGCGGTGACTCTTTCGAACAAATTCCGCAACCCTTGCAGGCACCGACCCTATGATGCCCCGTCGTCTTTGCTGACATCTCTTTGAGGCGCACGTGGAACACGACGCGCCGTCGTCCCGGGCCTGGTTGCTTCCGTCCGCAGACCCCGTTATAAACCCCCTTAGCTTAGTTACGAATATAGTAAAAGGTTTGTGGTGACGATGCACCCTTATTGAGTAACATGCACTGTGCGTGTCGAGTCGGTGCAACCTTTGAAGCCTCTTAAAATATGGACGGCATACCGGAAAAGAAATTGATATTACGATGTCAATTTCATTTCAAGTATGCCATTCATGCCTTCAGCAACTGTCTTCAATTACGATTGAAGGGTTTGGTTCGAAATTTTTCATTATAGAATGTTATCTAATATCCAATTTATGAGTATCTTCATGACTTGCTCGGTCATAATCTGCCATGAAATAACACTACTGATTGAACGCTTGGCAAATGAATTAGCGATGGTAATTAGGCTTTCTGCTACCGGTACAAAAAAGACGTGCTTCTTTTTTTGAAGCTGCTAAAAAACGTCGTCACTTGTCTTAAAACTTGATTAAGATTGA
The DNA here is from genome assembly GCA_905332915.2 of Hecatera dysodea. Lineage (NCBI taxonomy): Eukaryota > Metazoa > Arthropoda > Insecta > Lepidoptera > Noctuidae > Hecatera > Hecatera dysodea. The sequence continues at coordinate 729,003 of HG995303.1, forward strand.
GTGAGGGTTTGCTGAAGTGACGTACACCAGTTTGCAGCACTGAGGTGTCAGGTCCAGGCACCTTGCCACAAGTCAAATGTTTTCTGACATTAGTTAAATTGACAATGTCATGGTAATGTCAAAGTTACGTTTTTAAAGAAGAAGGTCCTCTTTGGTGGCGCCGACTGGTGGCGAATTTTATATGGAAGGAAACCCTCATTGTTATAGGAGAGATACAATGTGAGTTTCCATAAAAATTTATTTGACAACCTTTTAGTTAGAACTACCGGACCAGTTGATGTGACGATTGGGGGATATATGTCCAGCCGTGGACGTCTTTCGACTGTAATGGTGATGGTTATGACGAATATATACGTATGTCCCATAAAAATGGCGAACTCCGTAAGATTATAAAATATCTTGAGAGATTGTAAACTCTCCATAAATTTTGAACTGAACATTTGAAATACCTTTTTACGCATCAAAAGATAGTAAGCCAAGTCATTCCGAGATATTGTGGAATAGCAAGTAACGAAGCGTTAAGCACAATTTCAGCATTCTAACCCTTATGATGATGCCGCTGGGACTCCTATTTCTCTCTGCAGGGTTTAAAAAACCTAACATGAATGGATTCGAACCTAACTAATCCGTGTCGGAGACCCCAAATTCCATTTTCTTTTTTTTTGGATTGGTAATCATCAAATGACTTCTCCCGCTCTGCGCGGAGCGGAAGGGAGTGTCAGACTCTTACTGACTAAAACTCATCTGTGTTCCTTCTTGTGCCCTTTGCGTTCCAGGGCCGCAGTGACTCTTTCGAACAAATTCCGCAACCCTAGCAGGCACTGACCCTATGGGGCCCCGTCTTCTTCGCTGACGGCTCTTAGAGGCAACACGACGCGCCGTCGACTCGGGCCTGGTTGCTATCAGATGGCGAGCCACCCATAGCTCGCCATTCGCAGGCCCGCCCCGAATTCCCTGTGCCCCATGTTCCGCTACTTGACTAGGCAGAAAAATCTAATAAATTGTATAACCGTACATTGATTGGTCGCCGACATGTCGTCAATTTATGTCAGTTCACAATTTCTCGGAATTACTTCGAGAGATTATCTAAGACTGTTAAATTTTGATGCGTAAAAAATTGTTCCAAATGTTTAGTTGACAATTTATCGAGAGTTTACAATCTCTCAAGATATTTTATAATCTTACGAATTTTTGCAATGATGTAGACAAAGAGACACAGAATAAATGTTATAAATATTCATTGAGTTTCGTCTTGAAACATCGTAAAACCATGTTGTATAAGGCCAAGACTTTATGATTAAACAAACATCTTCCATTCCATCTGGATGGTAAATCTTTTCCATTCACTCACTCGTTCTCTGCAAACCTTTAGTTTACGTTAAACGTCGACATAATCGCCAAAGATGGCGCTGGCGACAGTTATCACAAAACAAACTTTAATTATTACTAATCTCTCATTTCCTTCTAACTGTACCGCTATTTTCTGCGACTGTACTCGAATACCACTTTAAACATGCACCCTACATCAACCTTATCTCTAAAGACATAAAGCTGAATTCCCAATGATGACTAGTACTCTATAATTTTGCATTTTCAACATGAGAAATGCAGTTCACTTAGACCTTTCTACTCAGATAATAAGAGAGATTTTGCAGTGTGTAGGTTTCATGTGGTAAATAATACGTCATTAGGCGGCATTAGACTAGTTGATGCGTTTCCCAGCGCTAATACATACGTACAGTTGCGTGTGTACGATGCAGTCACTTTCTATCGAGCATGTGGGGTACTGCTATGTACTTTATGTGCTATATTTTCTTATATTTCCCCACTGACTGAAACCTTTTTGCTGCCGTAGGTACCTTTTTTTTTGGATGGGAAATCATCAAATGACTTCTCCCGCTCTGGGCGGAGCGGAAGGGAGTGTCAGACTGTTACTGACTAAAACCCACCCGTGATCCTTCTTGTGCCCTTTGCGTTCCAGGGCCGCGGTGACTCTTTCGAACGACTCGCAACCAGGCAGGCACTGACCCTATGGGGCCCCGTCTTCTTTGCTGACGGCGCGCGTGGAACACGACGCGCCGTCGACTCGGGCCTGGTTGCTATCGGACGGCGAGCCACCCATAGCTCGCCATCCGCAGGCCCGCGCGGTACCTGACTTAGGTACCTAAAAGTTGAAGATTATCGCAATATGTTCTAATTCAGATCATGGTCTACCCGAGAGCCAGTCATCATGCTTATCTGATCAGGAGCGGTTTAAGTTGCCCTGCCATGTTGTGTCTGCATAAGATCAGCTGGTAGAAAATGCCTGAGCCATTCGTGCAGTGTTTTTTTTTACTAAAACATAGCTAGTGTATTTATTAAATCACTAGCGACCGTGACACACCGCCTTGGCTTCGCACGGGTGCAATGTAGATACTAATGTTTCCTCTACTATAATATGCATGTATTATACATATAAACCTACCTCTTCAATCACTCTATCTATTAAAAAAATATCCCATCAAAATCCGTTGCGTAGTTTTAAACATTTAAGCATACATAGGGATATAGGGACAGAGAAAGCGACTTTGTGTAATACTATGTAGTAATGATGGTTTATTTAATTAATAAAGATATAAGTGGGATAAAATTAGGAAATATTTCCCAGTTTCATAACGCACTAGCGACCCGCGTAACTTCGTTTGTGTCACATTTTTCATGACTACTTCGCTCCTTTTGGTCTTAGCGTGATGATATATAGCTAGCCTTCCTCAATAAACGGGCTATTTAACACTGAAAGACTTTTTCAAATCGGACTCGTAGTTTCTGAGATTAGCGCTTTCAAGCAAACAAACAAATTCTGTTATATTAGTATAGATTTGGTATTACACCAAGGATATATCTCAGTCTTCTCTTTGCTAATAACCACAACGCATTGTAACATATATATATTAGAACATACAACTTTCCTTTCTTCAAATTGAAATGAAAACACATAAATATTTTACTGCTGCATCGCCTTTTAGTCGGTCAAATTTTGGTGCGTGGCAGGGAATTCAAAGTTATTTATTTATTTGTAAAACGTACAGTTACAGAATACAGACCAAGTGGTGATTAAGGTAACTTTTACATGATCCTTTTGATGTTTGTTTTTATGGCTCCGTTAAGAGTTAATGTTTCAAGAAATATGGGGTTATACTTGTCATGTGCTACGGTATACGATTAATAATTACCTACATTTATTTTAAATATATTTTGTTAAGAAACTCTCGACCTTATTTATACCAAAAACAGTTTGTTACACGGAGAATCAATCAGACGAACAGTGACACAAGGAAAGTTTCTAAAAACGTCCTGAATGCTACGCACGTGGTTCGCTCGTAGCATTGAGTGCTACGCCGTAGCACGCCGCGTAGCACCAATAGGAATCGGTTTATCCTTTATTTTATTAAAAAATAAATTAATTTTGACTCGATAAACGCGCGGTTCGAGATAAAGGTTTGTTTCCTATCATAAAAAAAAACATACGGATATCTGAAATCTATGATAACCTCTTAAGAGGTCATTGTCAGTGGCGTGCAGTGGTTCGAGTTAGGGTAGGCCAGAGAAAATGTCCAAATAAATTTTAAAAAATAACCAGACTATTCAGGGTTGATTTTTAATGAAATGAGTTTTTTTTTGTTTTTTTTTTAAATAGCCTATTAAAAAAAAAAACACATAAAAATAACACCACATTTCAACCGTGAATAATGTGGTGTGTTTTTTTTGGACATTTTCTCTGGCCTACCCTAACTCGAACCACTGGTCATTGTACTCATCATTATGAACAACTTTTTATATGTTCGTATAACTCATCAAAATGTAGGGAACTGCTGACTATTTTTTTCGCGGTTTCAGGTTTGTTCCCACAGTAAAAGTTGTTCATAATGAAGAGTACAATGACTTCCTACGAGGTTGTTGGTGTTTTTCAAATAACCCTGTATATTACTGAAGTCGGCTTATTTAAAAGCAGAATTATGACTGTATTTTCGCCTACTCTATGATACTTTGCTCCAACTTGAAAAACCTCTACTAATAAGCTCAACTGTTGCACAATAAAATGTAATACCGATCCAACTTACTCTTGTAATGTTCAATAATACACCATTTATGTCAGAACCGCATTCCAATAACAACATACGTTGGCGGAAGCTCAACATAAATCGGCATTGTAATGTAAATAACCATTTTTATAAGACCTCAATCAAGCAACAAGTGGTTGAAAAGACTAGTTCAGCGTAGACTGGATGAAATTAATACGCTTGTACAGAATTGGCTTCGTTATCGCTCTTCATTTCGGTGCAACACTCAAGCCAATAAATGTCCAATTCACGACGTCGGGACTATAAATAGTTTATTCCTCATCTTATGTTTAAATACAGTTAATATTTTAGTTATATTGGAGTAATTTGGTTTTAATTGGTTATTTAACGAGGTGTGTTAATTGCTGATATTTCCTCGAAAGCTAAATGAGATTTGCTTTATTGAGTCGTATCTCTGAAATTAGGCGCCGAGTCGTAGCTAATATTTACTGTTGTTAAAGTTAAAGTTTAATATGTCAATTGCCAGGCCAATATCGTGGACTTACATGGATGGCCAAAAAATAACTTCAACCGAGTTTACATAACTTCATCTAGCTTCCGGCTTCATCTAGCTTAATATGACAACCTTATGTTATGTTTAACCTACTTACAAAATAAATATCATTTATCATTGTTATTTATCAGTCGTCGTGTCATTTTTGTGGTTAATAAACGCTTTTTCTTTCTTTCTTTCAATAGGGTAAGGGTGTAAACAGAATATACTTACTGACCGTTGACTCATACCTACCGGACACAATGTAAACTAACTTTTTGTGCGTAAGGTGCTGGTACCCACCTGGTATTGTTGGCAAACGAACTTAGCCCCGATTTCTGAATTGAGAAATTGGAAGAGAGAAGATGGAAATCGGCAGAAGTCATTTTATGATTACGCATCCCGGGAAAAAACAAAATTAATAATTATCTATTCTTCAAAGATTTCAAATGAAATATTTTCTCTAAACATTTTAAAGAATAGAATAGAATAGAAATAGAATAGAATAGAAAACATTTATTCGACACAGACACAACACAACAGCAACAAAACACAAAGTAAAAAAAAATAACAATAAAAAAGACATAACAATGAAATGAATTAAAATTGTGCTGAGCGTGCCCATACCGAAAGGGTTACCATCTCAGCATTTGCTGCGCGTCAAACACCCAGCGCTGGTTTTCAGTTGGCACCCCGCAGTGACACACGGACGTGGGTAAATAAAATATATAAATACATACATACTTAACTTGATAAATAATAATAAATAAAGCTTCGGAATATGTAAATAAATATGGTAAAAGAATGTGTCTTTTTTATGTTTGCTACATTGTCCAGATATTTTTGTTTCCATACTACCTACAAATATGCGATATAAAATAACGCAGGTCGCTCGACGCAAGGTCGCATCATCCAAAGCAAAAACGAAGTGAAAGAAAATACAAATGTGCCTTTCATTTAAAATATTTCTATGTATATTGTAATCGGAAAGAGAAGATAAGTGATCAAAGGCTTGTTCCTGGACCACACTGTGACCACATACCGCATCACAACCAGTCCAACATAAGGTTAGTTTATACATATACTAAGGTTCTTTTTTTTTTTTTTGTTAAACAAAGGAAAAATATCAATTTAAATTAGTGATTGATCGAACGTAGGTACATTATATGTATAATTGTGTGTAAATAATTATTGGATTTAATAAAAGGATTATATAAAAGATTTATCAATGTCGATGTCATTAAATTCGATTTGTGACCTCAAAATGAATTTCTTAAGTCTAGATTTAAATGAACTAATGTTTTTTAGGTCTCTAATGGGTGGGGGAATGTTGTTCCAACATTTGGAGGCCGCGTATCGAAAACTTCCTCGGAAGGCTGCAGTACGGTGATGCGGGGTAGCCAGCTGCTGAGCACAACGCCTGGCTTTGCGTTGCCGGTGACTATTCACCCACAGAAGCTTCGAGTACAAGTATGACGGACATTTATACTTAATCACACCAAATAGGAGACAGGCTAAGTGTAACTTCCGACGTGATTTCATTTTTAAAATATTATTTTTGTTTAAAAATGGTGTTATGTGGCTCCTTGGTGGCACATTAAAGCAAAACCGCGCGCAAGCATTTTGAACCCTTTGAATTAGTCGTACGGTACGTGCTAGTAGTCGAGGTCCCACCACGGTATCGGCATAATTTAACTTGGATAAAACCAGACTTTCAACTAGCTGTGCACGCAGGTCTTCACTTAAAAACGGACGCATCTTATACAATACTTTAAGACGGTAGAAGCAGTTTTTTACACAACTTGCAGTGTGAGCCTCAAAACGTAGATCCTGATCCATTATCAAACCCAAATTTCTCGCCTCATAAACACGATCAATAGACTGGCCCATTAGGATTACGTTAGTATGATTTGTATCGATTTTATCCAGTTGACCTTTAGGCCCAAAAAGCATAAATTTAGTTTTGGTCGGGTTGAGTAGTAGTGAGTTTTGTTCCGACCAGTCCACAATCCTGCTCAGGTCCTCATTTAATAGTTTGACTGCAGTTTCATAGTTTTCAGGTTTAAAAGATAGGAATAATTGAATGTCATCAGCATATATGTGAAATTTAGCATTTTTTATAACATTTGGAATATCTGCAGTATACAAAGTGAATAAAGGGGGACCCAGTATCGATCCTTGTGGAACACCCCTTACCACTGGAGTCATATTTGATAAAATACAAGATCCATTAGCGTCTTGAATTTCAACCAGCTGTTTTCGATTGCTAAGATAACTCTTGAACCATGCAACCGTAGGCGCGTCAAACCCATAATACTTCATCTTAGATAGCAAAAGAGACAAATTTATAGAATCAAATGCCCTAGAAAAGTCCAGTAGAACCAATAAAGTACAACATCCTTCATCTTGAGCCGATAATATACTGTCCGTAACATCTAACAGAGCCGTTGCAGTGCTACGACCCTTCCTAAAACCTGATTGCGCCTCCGGTAGAATGTTATTTCGCTCAAGGTATTCGGACAATTGGGCATTTACTACTTTTTCAAGCACTTTTGACAAGAAGGGTAAAATGCTTATAGGCCGTAAGTCCTTTATAGCGCTTGGGTTCACGACTTTAGGTATAGGGCGCACCACTGCAATTTTCCAAAGGTCAGGAAAGGTTGACGTAGAAATTGAGTAGTTAACAATAGAAGTCAAGATATCTAAGGTTTGAGGGAGGGTCATAAAAAACATGTCAAGCGTGATGTGGTCAATACCCTCTGCATTTGATTTACATTTTGATAGAAATTTAATAATTGTAGATTGGTCTACAGCATTGATAGAAAAAACATCTTCGTTAAATTTACGCGACTCAAAGAAAGAAAAACACGATGCTGGTGCCACACTATTACCGGGGACATTTAAGAAATAGGAATTAATTTTATCAGGGTCATTCAAATGAGAAGGTAACTCAGACAAATTTTTGAGGGGTAATAAGGTAGACTTAAGATTTTTCCATAGAATTTTGGGATAGTGTATTTTACTGTTAATATTGTGTTTGAAATAAGCCACTTTTTCATAATATAAGGACTTATTAACTAAACTTTTAAGCTCCTTGTAATACAATATTTTGCTCTCAGAAACGGAGTTTCTACATCGCATGTGTGCTTGATTGCGCAAGCGCATCATAAGCTTGATATTATCAGTTATCCATGGGTACGACCTTTCCTTAATAATATGAGTCTTACGTGGAGCATACTTATCAAAAAGTGTGGTTATATTATTGTTAAGTTGAGTCACCATATTGTTTACATCACCTGACAGAGTTAGTGAAACCCAATCCACTGAAGCCACCTCCTCTTTGAACTTGTCTAACGGTATGCTTTTTAAATTTCTACGTGTTATAACAATGGGCGGTATTTTCTCCTTTTTAAAATGAAATTCAGCTGTTATAAAAGCATGCGCACCAAGCGCACTATTCCAGTCCACCTCAACGTCGCGCGCCTTGGCATCAGTGCACACTAGGTCTATAAGAGTCTCACTAGTGGAAGTAAAATGAGTAGCAGACTGCACTAGTTGACTAAGGCCGAGAGTTTGAAGAAATACATTTAATTTGTTCGTTTTAGTGTCTGTTTGATTTAACCAATTAATATTAAAGTCACCCAAAAGAATAGTGTGTGTGCAAGATGTTATAGAATTAATTGAACAAGTGAGAGCATCCAGAAACATATCAACATCCATCCATGGTGGTCTATATGCAGTGCCGACAGCGATTTTGACACCATTTGTGCTCAGAACTAGCCACATTTGCTCAACCGCCTCATGAAGTGGATCAACCGGGTGCGCATGGGTACGCGCCTTTATCCCGCGCATGATATAAAACCCAACGCCTCCACCGCGGCCGCCGCGCACGCCCTCCGGCCGCGGCACATGTCGCAGCCGGTACCCGGGCACGGCGGGCGCGCGCCCCTCCTCACCGGCCCTAAGCCAGGTCTCATTTATTGCCATTATACTGACATCATGATGTTTCAATGCAGCGATAAAATCATCATGGTTAGTGCCTAATGAGCCAGGGTTTAGAAATCCAAATTTAAAATACTTTGCACTCATAGCAGTGATATAGTATCATCAATTAATGCAATTATATACATAAGAGACTGTCGTGCAATGAAGTAACAAGTACTATATAGATTTTTGCAGTAATAACAACGACTTAATTGTAATGTAACTTCATGAGAAATGCAAAACAATGTCAAAAAAGGCACACGTGTACTTAAAATGTCATTAAAAACTATCAGTATTATAACAATTTGAAGTGTGATTGTAGGTATATAAGAAAGGGAACACGGTGATGAGGCTTGCGATAAATAAATAATATTAGATATGAGTTCATATATATTAAACTTGTAACTAAGGAAGATGGTTACCAACAAACCTGTGCCACTACGGAAAATTCCAACCAAAACAACGCACCCTTTAGGCTGGGTTAACTGCAGCCAGGAATACACAAAATTAATAATAAAGAAAATAACAGAAATATATGGAGAACAAGCGTTGTAACGTGTGAAACATAGAACTAGAAATTTATAAAATATTTTTAAACTAGGTAAAATTCCGTTCAAACTGTGCCATTGCCAAAAATTCGAACCATATCAAGGTCAGAACGTATACGTTGTGGGGGTACACCATCCTCTTTTTTCACAAATATGCGGCCATCTTTGGTCCACACATACTTAAAATTATACCTCTGCCCAGCCTCACGTGCATTAAAAAACAACTTTCCGTTAATCGGCGTCAGTCGCTCGTTTACATAAAACCGCCTCGCAGGTCCGCGCAAGTCCAGGTCTGCCGTGGTAAGGCCGCGCCGCACGCGCGCCGCCCGCAACAGCTGATCGCGGACAACGCGTCGCGACAGTCGCACAGCGAGCGCGCGCGGCCGCGCCTGCTCCGCCGCGTCCGCACTGCCGGTTACAGTAAGATTGCGGCGCACCATGCCAATACGCTCTGCATTTACTACTTCGCGTTCGTCAATCGTAATTCCCAGCTTCAAAGAAACCAAATGCACCAAGTGTAACGGGCTCTCATCTTTTGTTTCCGGTATACCCGTTATTATGATGTCATTGAGCAGAAGATTCTGGTCGCGTTCATTCAGCTGTAATTTCAGCTCCGCTATAGTCTCCTCGAGGTGGTCAGCAGATGATGGCTCCTTCTCCTCAAAACGTCTCTCGAGATGGGAAACTTTATCCTCAACCACATTCATGCGTTCTCTGCATAGCTCGACATCTGATTTAATACTGGCAATTTCGTCCCGGAACTGTCGCAACTCCACTCTCATAGCACTAAGTTCCTCACGAAAACAGCGAATCTCGTAGGCTACGTTGAGCTCCCCAGAGCCTGTTGTTATTGGGGAGAGGGGTTGAATAGGCTGGTTGATTACTGGATCTACAGTTGTTTGCTCCACCACCGCATTCTGGTTTACTGCTGGAGACTGAGTTCTAGAGGAAGGCTGGATAGTGTTTGACTGGCTATTTACTATGACACCGTCTGATGGGCCTTTGACAGGCGTGGCCGAGTTGTCCTTTCTCGGAATCTTCGCCTTACAGTCAGGGCAAAGCCAATTAGGCGAAACCTTTGTTGACGTAATGCCAATGCAAGTAGGATGATACGACCCCGGGCACTTAGTGCAGCGAACACACTCAGCCCTGGCCATAAATTGACCGCAGCCACCACACTTTGCCATATTCGTGGATTTAATTGTTGTAATACTAGTAAACACAACAGATAACCGTTTGTAAACACAGTAGATATTAGTACCACCGGGTAGACACAGATGGCGTTATAACACGTACCGTTGAGTGACAAACTGGTAACTGTTAGGTCCTGTATTTCTCAGTGAGCTTGATTGTCAACACAATCCAACTTGCACTGTACACTGTTGCACTTTTAGTCTGTAAGTTTTAGTTGTTTTTAGCACTAAGTTTTATTTGTATAAAAGTTTCGGGTAGGCGGTTTGTAGAGGTTTTATTTTGGTTTGGTTTTCTGGTTATTACTAATGTTTTAATTATCACTGTCACTGCACTACAATATATGTGAACTATTGTATCAAGTTGAAGTTCTTTATCAATAAATATTTTCAAAAACTTTGTGTATATATTTTTAAAACTCGTAAGTATACTAAGCTTGTCAACTGCTACCGACGTCCGTGTCGTCACAAAATTTTCATAACGTCCCTCACCGCGCGATATAATTATAACCTTTCCCACTTCAAAGCTATCACTGGTTAGGTAACCTCATTCCTGCCGCAATTAAAAACCCCGCGAGATCTAAGTGTAGGTAGGAACTAATTACCCGGCAATGTAATGAATGCTCGCTGGTGAACAGTTAATTGTAGCGTCTCTGCCGCAGTGCTCGCATAGTTCGGCTGACTGACTGTCATGTGGCGATACCTGGAGCTGGGCCTGAGGTAGTGGCGACCAGCGGGCAGGATAGATACAAGGAAAATGACGAAGACAGACAGGAAAATACCGGCTTTTCACAAGGGAGATTAATTAGCCCAGAGTGAGGTAGACTGGCGAGCAATTAGCATTTACATGAAAAAACATAAAGTATAACTCTGGTTGCATGGTGGGGTTAATAATTGCATATTTATACAAGTGTAAATATGCAAGTTTTCGATGTGTTTCAAATATTCAAGCATTCAAGCTCATATCTTGGTTCTCATGAGAAATAAATAATCTTTGTTGATATTCTTCTTTATTTGACTGTGTGGAGGTACATATATTTGGTATCACAGTAAACTTATACTAGACGATCTCTAGACGTGAATATCTGTAATTGGCTGTCAGATTATCATAATAAATAATAATAATAATGTCCTTACTTTGGTATTGTTCGTCAAATCGTTGAGCTCCTTCAAGTTCTAAGTTTGAGCTACACGATAACTGACAAATGCTTGCACTGTCGGACAGGTCCACTCAAATCTGTGTGGCACTTTCCTCAAAAGGCCACCTCAGACATTAACCTACATGGTTCTGATATAATTTGACCAGGACGCATTGTATGGACTTTAAAAGATACTTTGAGCTCTGAGTTTGTTTCGGTGTTTCTTCTCAAAGTAGTCAGCTAGGAAACTACGGCCTCCTCTAGTTTAAAACAACCAAAATGATTTACGTGTAAAAGTGTTATTTACAACCTACGAGTACTTACAAAATAAATATCATTTATCATATTGTTATTTCATCACCATTGCATTGAGCTATAAATTAATCTTCCAAAGTCTTTAAATAATAAATAAAAAACTTGCGAAAACCGAAAGCCTAGGCACAAAACACTCCAGAAAAGGACAAAAGAACCGCCAACATACAAGTAGTACTAGTACAACACATTGTCAACGATTCAGAGTATATTATGAAAGAGCGTCTCACGTGTAACGAATAACAAAACACTAATTTAGCTGCTAGTAACACAGTAACGGATTAGCAAAAAACCCTATTAACTTTAACAACTATTTACCGTTAATCCCTTTGTCTTTTAATAATTATCATGCCATTATAATTAGACTTTCACCTGCGGCGCCACTCGTGTGAAAGGCATCGGAGTATATCGTGTTTTCTACAGTAATATTATACATAGGAAAGATTTTATTGGCTTTTTAAAAAAAAAAAAAAAAAAAAAAAAAAATTGATTGAGTCAGGCGTTACTTTGCGGAAATCCATTTTAAATTTGAAAATGAAAACAATATATCTAGTTTTAATTTCCGCGAATATTAGTGGGTTGCAGGTATGCACCTCCCTCCCGCCCGCTATATTATGCACATGCAAGATTACTGGGCAAATGCAAGGATTTTAAGCACATGCAGGAAGGCAATGCAAAACCCAACACCATTACCGACACGTGTTTCGCCTCTCCACGAGGCATCCTCAGGGGACGTGTTGACTCGCTGACCGTTGAGTTGCGACTGAGCATTTAGTACAAGGCACCCCCCTTTTATACACTGCCACCGTTGGTTATTTGTGTACAACTACCCACAAACATTCGCAGTAAAGGGGAAGAAACCAAATTCGTCTGGTCATTCAACAGTGCAAAATTATTATTATTACTATGTTTAAAAATCTCTAATTGTTCTAAAACACACAGCCGGAAACCCTTATCACAAAAATGTAGTATATTAAAACTATTGTTGTCGCGCAAAGAATGGCCGGTATCAATTAGATGTTTCGCGAAATTCGATTTGTCCGAATGGCCATTTCTATACGCGGCAACATGTTCCCCATACCTTATGTCAAAGTTTCGGCCCGTCTGACCCACATACACCCCGTTGCATTCATCACAGACCAGCCTATACACCCCAGACTTTTTACTATTTTCTAAAATATCTTTTCCGTTACAAATACGGCGTATATTCTGGTCCGTTCTGAACGCTACATAAACGTTGTTTTTTCTAAGTAAATTACTAATTCTATCTGAAATGGGGCCCATATAGGTCAGACTGGCCACATATCTATTAATATTAGTACACAACAAAACAACATATAGTGAACGAACCTAATATTCTGTTTTATTTTAGATATGTAGATGACATAATTATCTGCTGGAATGGTACCGTTCGACAAATAGACCTTTTTGTTAAAAAACTAAATAAAACTCACCCAAAAATTAAATTTAAATTAGAATTAGAGTCCCAAAACTCCCTTAACTTTTTGGATTTAACTATCACAAAACACAATAGTGACTTAGATTTCCAAATTTATCGAAAGCCGACACACACTGACACGACAATACCAGCCTCTTCTTGTCACCCTCTTCAACATAAATTAGCCGCCTTCCGCAGCTATATTCATAGATTATTTGCCCTCCCCCTTTCAGCAGAAAATTATGTAAAAGAACTTAATATTATTTACCAGATCGCAATTTCTAACGGTTACTCAAAGTCAATGGTAGACAGTTTAATTAGTAAAAAGCAGAAAGAAAGGGTTCGTTCACTATTATATGCATGTCCGCGTACTAATATTAATAGATATGTGGCCAGTCTGACCTATATGGGCCCCATTTCAGATAGAATTAGTAATTTACTTAGAAAAAACAACGTTTATGTAGCGTTCAGAACGGACCAGAATATACGCCGTATTTGTAACGGAAAAGATATTTTAGAAAATAGTAAAAAGTCTGGGGTGTATAGGCTGGTCTGTGATGAATGCAACGGGGTGTATGTGGGTCAGACGGGCCGAAACTTTGACATAAGGTATGGGGAACATGTTGCCGCGTATAGAAATGGCCATTCGGACAAATCGAATTTCGCGAAACATCTAATTGATACCGGCCATTCTTTGCGCGACAACAATAGTTTTAATATACTACATTTTTGTGATAAGGGTTTCCGGCTGTGTGTTTTAGAACAATTAGAGATTTTTAAACATAGTAATAATAATAATTTTGCACTGTTGAATGACCAGACGAATTTGGTTTCTTCCCCTTTACTGCGAATGTTTGTGGGTAGTTGTACACAAATAACCAACGGTGGCAGTGTATAAAAGGGGGGTGCCTTGTACTAAATGCTCAGTCGCAACTCAACGGTCAGCGAGTCAACACGTCCCCTGAGGATGCCTCGTGGAGAGGCGAAACACGTGTCGGTAATGGTGTTGGGTTTTGCATTGCCTTCCTGCATGTGCTTAAAATCCTTGCATTTGCCCAGTAATCTTGCATGTGCATAATATAGCGGGCGGGAGGGAGGTGCATACCTGCAACCCACTAATATTCGCGGAAATTAAAACTAGATATATTGTTTTCATTTTCAAATTTGGCTTTTTTTTGTTTGTTTGCATTGAATAGGCTCCAAAACGACTTGACCGATTTGAGAAATTCTTTCACTGTTGGGAAGCTACACTATCTCCGGTGAACATAAGCTATATTATATCCCAATATACCCACGGGAACGGGAACTACGCGGGTGAAACCGCGGGGCGCTGCTAGTTCTATATATTCTGCTTAAATATAACACCTTTGAACAATGGAAACTTTTTGTTTGAAGCTAGAGTGTTATTACCAAATCCCAAGGTGCTGTTCTATAGAATATGAGCAGAATATTTTATGAGGTATGTAACACTTGAATAAGGCTGTTTTAGTCAAGTTTAGAATCTTAATCCATCATTTTGTGCCGTTGCTGGTTTTTATATGGTAAAAGTCGGCTTACAGGTATTACGTCCCTTTGCGGAATTTGTTCGAAAGAGTCACCTTGCCCTGGAACGCGGCGGGCACTAGGAGGAGCGGGTGGGTTTTAGTCAGTAAGAGTCTGACACCCCGTTCCGCTCCACCCAGAGCGGGAGAAGTCATTTGATGATTTCCCACCCGCGCGTGGAACACGACGCGCCGTCACCCGGGCCTGGTTGCTATCGGACGGCGAGCCACCCATAGCTCGCCATCCGCAGGCCAGCGCCTACGGTGGCCAGGAATCGCCCTGTGTTTCCCGACGCCCGGCGCGTCTTCTTCAGTTGCGGCAGCTGGAGCGTGAGGTTTCTCTCTCCCGCACGTGGTCCGGTCACACAGTGTTGACACCCAGACGTGTCCTCCCACTGAATCCGAAACAGGTACCTCCCGAAACAGCCGTGTCCGGTGAGCACCTGCGTCAGGCGGAATGTGAGGACGCCGTGACGTCTCTCCAGCCACTCCTTAAAGAGGGAACTTATCGCCGCAATGGTGGCGTGCCCAATATATGCCTTTACCAAATACTTTTTGGATTCTCATAACCCAAATACTGGGTGACACGATTTTGTTTGTCTTGAACGTAAAAATATATGTATATCCAAAAATAACCAAATCTCTGTTCTCGAAGAATCGGCTCACCGCTACATCTCGGGACTTAGCCCGCGAACACAGTTTAATAACAGTTCATAATTATTTAATTCGTCTCAATAGTGAGCGCGGGGACCAGTTCCTGAGATTAACTCCACAATTTACACTAGCAAGCGGAAAAGAGAACCAACCAGGGAAAAGAGAACCTATTTGGCGCAGCCGCAGGACACGCATTTCTTTTCTTGTTTTAGAATTAAGTTTTTATGGTGTGTATTTTGTGTGTCTCGATTGTGCCAAATAAACTCGTTTTCTTTCTTTCTTTCTTTCTTTCTTCAAGTCTGCTATTTTTATAAATTTGTCATTCCAACACAATCCCATTGTTATTTTGCTATAAGTTCATAATCAGCCTTTTAACGTTCCCACTGCTGGGACACAGGCCTCCTCTCTAGGAGAGGGATTTGATTCCGAGCGAGAATCGAACCCACGACACGTAGCGCAGCAGCCAATCGCTCAATCACTGCGCCAACCGTGTCATCAACAATGTGTCACTGACTGCTGAAAAAGATCTGCAACTGGAAGCAGAGGCCTGTAAATGATCACATACACTGGTTATTCAAATGCTAGATACCGTCCTCACAAATATTACCCAATTTCTATATATAGCTGCATTGCGCGAATTCTGGCACCCTACAGCGATGATTTATCAAACCTGTCGCAGTCTCCACACCCTGCTCGCACATTGGGCACACGGCTTTACATCATTTTATTACATTATACACTAGCTTCTGCCCGCGTCTTCGTCCGCGTGGAATAGTTACTAACCCCCCGATTCTATGTGATATTGATTCGTTGGTGGGAGAAGTGGTGGGAGGCGCCCGACGTGACGGCACAGTGGTGGCATGCGCGTGAGCTGCGCGAGGTACTGGACAATACTTGGACATTGCAACATTACTTTATTTTTCTAAAATAGAAGTAGCCTAAGTTACTCCTTATTACATCAGCTACCTGCCAACAAAAGTCCCTTCAAAATCGGTCCATCCATTTCAGAGATTAGCCGGAACAAACAGAAAGACAGACAAAAATTGTACAAAATGTTATTTTACAACGCGTGCGCGTTATGTTGTTTTTTTTTATGTTATTTTTTGTTTTTGTGTTTTTGATGTATGTATCGTATATACCTATTAATATATGCATGTAGTATAAAGCGGTTATTTCAGTATTACAAACAGACGCTCCAATTTTATTTTATGTATAGATTACAAGTTAAATCTGATCGTGAATGGCCTCTCCATCAATACATTGACAGTGTTATATTAACTAGTCCCAGTTCACTGCGAAGGAAATATTAATAAATCTGTTATATTAATCTCGCAGTTCAGGCAATCAATCTTAATCTGCGATACTATCGGAATTGCTATTTAATTAAAGCAATGTAATAGCATTTAGTAGCTAGAGAAATCTTAAATAATTATATCTAATTGGAAATATTACGCTCCATAAATAGAGTTATAAGCCTTATAAGTACGTACATAGGTATTTGTAACGAACACAACTTATGATATCAAACAGAACAAAAATGTACATACATACCTACCTATCTACTACCTAGCTATACCTAACTATCCAGTCTTTCCGACAATTTCAATTGCTCACTGGCCCATCGGCTTTATTGTGTAATTACATACGTACATCTCGGTAACCCAACCCAAAAAATGCACTAGTAACAGAAACTTAACCTCGCCGATAATACTCTACATATGAAGAAGAATAAACTATAACACTCGTAAATAAAAGAACATGAAATAAAAAAAATTGAGTTGCGTGTTAAAATTGCTCATACATACATACATATATACATAATAGTTACCAGCCATTCACATGCACATTCCACGAAATAGTAAACCATACTAAACATTGTCATTCCATAAATTAAAACCGCTAAAAAAAAACAATGTTTTCTACAAAAATGGTAAGTTTAATCTACCAAATCAGTTACGATCAAGGTTGACCACAGAATCTCAATGTTTCCGGTCTGATGCACTGGGGTCAATGGCACTCAATCTTTAATTAATCGGAAGCCGAACTTTGCCGATAATTGCCGAAGATGGCCGAAGCCTGATGAGAAATGTTACGGATTACACGCGAGAAGATTGATCTTTTGAAACGGTCCAAGGAAATTAACGCAGGGAGGCGAGAAGACGAATAATTACAGTGGAAATTGATACTTATTGTATAACTAGCTGCTGCCCGCGACTTCGTCCCCGTGGAATCCCCGATTTCAAAACATTTTTCATGACTGCTCCGCTCCTATTGGTCTTAGCCTATAGCCTTCCTCGATAAATGGGCTATCTAACACTGAAAGATTTTTTCAAATCGGACCAGTAGTTCCTGAGATTAGCGCGTTCAAACAAACAAACACACAAACAAACAAACAAACTCTTCAGCTTTATAATATTAAGTATAGATTATTGATATTTATTTATTGCATTCTATAGTATTTTTTTATAAATGTTACACAAAGGCCAGTACAATATGGACCATGCTAGGGCACAATATTTGATAAACAGCGATAAATTATCTAGTATAACAATGATTATGTCAGTGAGAGCTACAGAACAGCTAGCGCCACGAGCGGCGGGAAAAATAACTAACTTCATTTTTATCAGCGTTTGATACTAGGATTACAGCTTGCCTTTTTCAACACTTATTAGCATCGGCATAATTGCTTGCACCGGTCGCTGAGTTATTAGTAATGGGACATTAACGAACCCATGAGTCTACGCGGTGGCGCCGACCCACCGGTAAATTAATAAAATATTGATACGGATGCGAAAAATAACCAATGTTTTATCCACAATTAACTTTTGAAACAGCTCGAATTCCGCCCCATACATCTTGTCTTACACAACCAATGAGCATTTCGAATTAAAAGAAGTTATGTATCAAAATACCGACCGGTTTGGTAACGTTAATAACAAAATAACGGTTATTAACGTCACACGCCGCGATAAACGCTACGTTATTGTAATTATCTGTTATTATGTAGAAAGTGATACTGGAATTTAAGGTCGGGACACATGTTTTAATTGTGATTGTTTACGAGTTTTTTTTTTTTTTATAATGCTGATTCTAGACCGTTCCAAAGTCCTTATGTGGAAAAGAACTTTGCTCTACAGAGAAACAACTTATCCTCCGCTTCCGGAAAACTATTATCGATTCGGCAAAACATGCTGAATTATGGGCTAAGTTCACATTAGTACTGTTGTGTGTATATTGTGAGCAATACATTACGACTGGCTGTTGTAATTTAATATCATTCAATCAAACATTTCTAACGCGCATTCGACAATTTCTCTCCTTACTTTTGCGATCATTTTCGTACGAGTAACTGGGCCTTGGACTGTTTCTACAATAAATTCTACATGCTGTTAACAATCGTCTCAACGAAATTGCATTTATCAGCTTTAGGTCATTCAAAACTTGGTTGCGGAATTTGTTCGAAGGAGTCACCGCGGCCCTGAAACGCGGCGGGCACAAGAAGAATCACGGGTGGGTTTTAGTCAGTAAGAGTCTGACACTCCCTACCGCTCCACCCAGAGCGGGAGAAGTCATTTGATGATTTCCCATCCAAAAAAAAAGACAAAAAGATGAGTTAATTTGAACATTTTTAGGTGTGGGTAGGCTATTATCTGTGCTCTGTATTTTATTCGATTGCTCATTCACCGTCAATATTCTGATGAAACTCACGTAACTTTCTTAAATATCAAAATTACGAGTATATTTCAAACGGGAGTAGAATCTGTAGCGGAAGACAAGATCGACGTCGAATTTCAGAGTTTCCAGAGCTCCACGTAAAATATATTCAGTTGAATCTGGTTTGATTGTATACCGACCCGAATATAGTTGTAAATGAATAAGGTGATGATGCTGAACGGCATACATTTAGCTACAAAAAACAGTGTATAATTAATTTAAAATTAATTAACTATTTTTCATTCGAATCATTCTCAAAACGAAAACCACACTCATCAAACCTTAACTAAATTCAAAGTTTGTATGAAAACCAGCACGTTTGGTGTCCTGTATGTAATAACATTAACATTTACATAAAATTGTATGATCTGTATGCGTGTCACTTGCGACCTACGTGGGAATGTGTGTCCGTCTGTTCGAAGGCAACTATACTCCATTCACAATAAGATTAGACATTGGAACAAAATTGTTTACAGTCCGTTCAACCGATTTTTACTTCTATTCCGTAAGCATAAGGATGGTATTAAAAGCAAAAACGTGATTATAAGACAATAATCATTCCTCTCATCCATCTTGTAGCAACCTGCATCCATTTCGCAGGAGGCCATCTCTTTCAGTTCCCCCGAATTCCGTCTGTATACCAGTGGAACTTTGCATTGTTTTCCTAAATTAAACGATCCGCCTGGTAAAACTATGTTCAGCGAGCTGATACATAATAATTTGAAACAATAATTGTCCATTCCACTCACCAGGCAGGACGTTCACTCCCGGTCCCGTCACAGTTCCCCACTATAGGGGTTATGGATTGTAGATGAAACCTAAAGTTTCCAATCGTGTGAAAGTAAATTTATAAAGGTATATATACATAAATATCTGGAAAGACTGAAATTAAAGACATACCTCAATACACATATAAAGTTTATTCACTATAAAAAGAAGTATCACCTTGCATAGAAATACAGTGAATGAGGCAGCTAATCATAAATAATACCTCCCAGACTTACACACTAATATGTGTAACCCTGTTAGACCCTGTCTCCGTACCAAGGTATAACAGAGGTACACCACATGAGATATTACAAAAACAACGTCTCAGGTCGCTTGTAAGGATTCGCGAGGTGAACGCATAAGTACCACTCAATCGCAGGGTATTGACCAACCAGGGCTGTGCACGTTAAGAAACCTACTCACTATGGTACAGTATACCCGTGACACAACTTAATACAAAAGAAAGTTATTACTGGTCTTGTTACTTAACACATTAACAAAAGGCCTAACTCTTTGTATGAAAATAAACCCAGAACACAGGTCTAATGCATCTCCCTCATAATAATTAATAGCAGCTCAATTACTGCTCAAGTAGCACTTACTTAATGCTCAAGTCTCTCTACTCAAACAGTGCAAGACTTACGCACTAAAATACAAGACTAGGTACTCAATTAGTGACTACTCAATTTCTCAATTAGTGGAACAGAATCCCTCGGCATGGCACCATGGTTAAAAACCTTGGTACCCACGAACAGACGCGGCCTACGGGAGAAGTCCAGCAGGATTGCTGTTACCTGGAACGGCGATGTTTCCTCAACGAGGTTTCGGATTGGTAAGGCCTTCCTGTACCATGGACGGCCACACTGTCTCAAATCTCGTCGAGCCAAACCTGAACGATGCACGTTCCCCGGATGGCTTCAGGCATTCATCAATCCCGGACCTCAAATATCCAGGCTAGTAAAACAGCCAGACCTGGAACAAAATCTCCGTAGTCAAATACATGTGCCTTTGGACTTTCAGAATGGGAAACAAATGGAGGACGAAATACTCACAGGGTTCAGCCTTTTAATGCACTTGAAAACCCCTCAGGTTTCGGGTCACCGTTGAAAAAACAAGTGCCTTTATAATATCATTTGTTCGTCTCTCTGTGACCTCTGCGGTGCAAAAGGACGCCACAATTCTCCACTCTGTCATAAAGTCCCTTGCGAGAAGCTTCCATGCCATAGACTAAATACTCTCGATTCCGACATGTTCCTAATTATTTAAATTTATTAAACTTTATGCTTCTATGCAATTTTTGTGTGTTTTAATTAATTTACATCTACTTTTTTGATAATATATATTAAGTTTTAAAAAGACGATCGATATCTAGCGCCATCTGTTGTTTAAACTGTGGGCTCTGTCAAATGTGATTCCATTCGTCCGCCAAAGATGTCGCTGCGAGTTCCATGTCTTGTTTTGCAACGTCACAAATACCAACTGTTTACTGCAGCTACCATGAGTCATGCCACCAACGCAATAGAAGTCAAAATCGGTTGAACGGACTGTAAGAAAGATGTATTTCAATGTCTAATCTTATCGTGAATGGGGTATACTAAATTTGAGTGACATT
Source organism: Hecatera dysodea (assembly GCA_905332915.2). Classification (NCBI taxonomy): domain Eukaryota; kingdom Metazoa; phylum Arthropoda; class Insecta; order Lepidoptera; family Noctuidae; genus Hecatera; species Hecatera dysodea. Next base: position 750,496 of record HG995303.1, read on the forward strand.
ATTTTCGTCGTCTTATGGTTTTTAAAGAAGAATTGGGACATTGACAGTTAGGTGTTTTACATATAACAGGTATTATAAATAGTTTTACCCGGATCTGGAGATACGAGTGTGTCGGATCATTCGGTTCCCTTCAAAATGGTTGAGCTAAATGGTGCCGATACACGCGTCATGTTCGTGAACGGGCGCCGTCGGTTGAGACTGGTCACCTCTTAACTGCCACTGACTTATTTTAATCTTTATACTTTGAATTGTTTTATAGTTTCCTTTTCTCTGCATTGTCCTCACACATAGAAGCACCAAGGATGTAACCAAAGTTATGTAATACAGAATATGATTTAAAAGAGTGTCCGTGGAGTTTCTTGCACGTTCTTCTCCATAGAGATCTACGCTTTGGAACGTGCAGATAGCTTCATCTCTTTCGACTCGACAATCCAAAAGTGCCTGTAAAGGGTTTATTTGAAATAAATGCTTTGACTATTGACTATTGAGGATCTCCAAGTAAACCGCCATGATAAGCCTAGAAATGCGGTTGCTATGGCCGAAATTGACTAGAAACGATCATTATCTTTAATCGGTGATCACAAGTGTCGTAAAGACAAAATATTTTAGATTGAATACGTTACATTTACATAGCGCATGTGAAACCGCTCCATACGACTTTGCAGCAAATCGACGCGAAGATACATAAATTATTTTATAAATAAATAATGCAGATAAATATATGATTGATTGACTGATTGATAGCGAGACGAGATCCACTTCTACTGATACACCGACCGATACTAAATTTTAATTCATAAATTCTGCCAAACTGCATAACAGTTTAGTCGGGTAGATAGTTACAGGGTTGCGGAATTTGTTCGAAAGAGTCACCGCGGCCCTGGAACACAAAGGGCACAAGAAGGATCACGGGTGGGTTTTAGTTAGTAAGAGTCTGACACTCCCTTCCGCTCCGCCCACAGCGGGAGAAGACATTTCATGATTACCAATACAGGACAAAAAGGTGGCGTTACAAATGTAGACTTTTCGCCAACCTTTATCGCTGTTAGAGTGTCATAAACCCTTTTTTTATCTTTATTTGTTTTTATTTAGGGGTTTTGTCCAATAAGGACATGTCAACCCCATAAGAAAGTAAATTCACTTAATAATATAATACATAAGACAAGAGGAACTTAATAGGGTAGTTGACTAAAAAAATCTAATTAGTCCGTCAGATAGATTTCTAAAAAATATTGGACACGTATTTTTTCTTTTTTCACGTAAACAAAAAATGAAGCCGATACAGAGCGTTGATAACTCGTGTGACGTCACTACTCGCTACAATTTTTACCGAGCCGTAACGTCACAAGCCCCCACTCCTGATCTTTGATGCTTTGTATCTTCGTCAGTTTTTATAGATTTGATAAAGGAAAAAATACGTGTCCAATATTTTTCTATAATCTAACTGACGGACTAAACATAATCATATATTTTTTACTCAGGAAACATCACTATTGTAGTTAACAAAAGAATTGCTGCTCACTGCTGAACGACTACTAAACTACATAATTTTTTCGCTACCTCCGATTTAGGGTTTGATAAAATGCTTTGAATCAGACCTACATCCAGCCTATTTAACTTAAATTCGTTCAGCAGAGAATCGCGTTCATCTTTATTCCGGACACATTCCATCAGCAAATGCTGAACATCTTCAATTTTATTGCAAGTCATAAACCCTAAGGATAATGGGATTTGGAGCTGCTTTATGGAGACTGAGCCAAAGGATTCTCCAGAGATAAAATTTGACCTCAGATACTGCCCGGTATGATGGCAGACTGCCATAATTTGATGATGATCCAAGATACTGATGCCAAACTTAGTTTGAAATGCTGACGACATAACTTACTGAGTACTGAGTAGGCAGTTTATAAGCTTAAGATAACCTGTCTATGTAACTTTTCCTGTTATATCTAACACTAGCAGCGCCCTGCGGTTTTACCCGCGTAGTTCCCGTTCCCGTGGGAATATGGAGATAAAATATAGCCTATGTTACTCAGGGTGAATGTAGCTTTCTAATGGTGAAAGAAATTTTGAAATCGGTCTAGTAGTTTTTGAGTTTATTCATTACATACAAAAATATAAAAATACAAATCTTTCCTCTTTATAATATTAGTATAGACAAGGACAGCTCCAGTTGGAACTGAAGATTTGTTAGAAACCTGGTAAATATTGAGCACACTTGTGAACCTTTCTTTCAAAAGCATACTATTCTAATCCTTTTTTTTTCAGGATGGGAAATCATCAAATGACTTCTCCCGCTCTGGGCGGAGTGAAAGGGAGTGAGAGACTCTTACTGACTAAAACCCACCCGTGTTCCTTCTTCGATCAAATTCCGCAACATACTATTCTAACCTTTTGCCTCTATATACATTTTAGAGACATAAAAATTTGCATCTGGAAGATCATCAAATGATTTTTTCCGCTGCGGATGGAGCGGAAGGGAGCGTCAAACTTTTTGCTGACTTAAAATCGCCTCTGTTCCTTCCAATGCCCTATACGTTTCAGGGTTCTTTTGAACCGCATCCGCATCACCTCTCGGTACACTAGCAGAAGTTCTAAAACGTTATCAAACCGATTTCCGAAGTCTGCCCACCCCGCAGCGCGCACCCATCTCATACATAATTCAGTACGACCAGTCATAGTGTAATACAGATGTCTCACTGATAAACTACGAACAATGGCCATGAAATGATGCGTGGAACGCAAACTTAACGCGTCACACCGCGTTTACGTTAGCAGGCAAGTCTATGAAGCTATGATGACACGCACACAATTATTGAAGGGGTGTACAAAAGGGTAGTTGACTAAAAATTCTAATTAGTCCGTCAGATAAATTTCCAAAAAATATTGGACACGTATTTTTTCTTTCTTCACATAAACAAAAAACGAAGACGCTGCGTTGAAAACTGGTGTGACGTCACTACGTGCTACAATTTTGTACCACGGCGTGACGTCACAAGCCCCTCTCCTGATCTTTGATGCTTTATGTCTTCGTCAACTTTTATAGATTGCAAAAAGCAAAAAAAATCGTGTCCAATATTTTTCGATAGTCTAACTCACGGACTTAATAAAATCTTTTTTTTTTTTTCAATTCAGGAAATACTTATCACTTATATATGGCTGTGATCTATAGTTATAGGGTATTCACTTGCGTTTTATTCGACGTTCGGATATTTGAAAACATTCATTTTATTCACATATTTTTTTAGCAGTGGCCAGCGATGCGGTGGAATTTTTCGACGCCATCTTTTGACTATTTTTAGTTTTTTATTCAAATGTATAATATAGTAGTGATTATCCATAGGGTATTTGAATAAAAAAAAAACTGTCTGTCAGATAGATTTCCAAAACATATTGGACACGATCTTTTTTTTTTCTTTTTTTCACGTAAAACGAAGACGATACAGTGCGTTGAATACCCGTGTGACGTCACTGCTCGCTACAATTTTTACCACAAAGTAACGTCACAAGCTAAAAAAAAAGCTAGATTTGATAAAACAAAAAAATACGTGCAATCGCAACAAATCAAAATATAACCTCTTGGGTATGTTTCGTGTGAACTCGAGTTAAAATTCTTCTACCATTTGAAAATACTAGTTACAAAGGGTGGCTAGACCTATAACACAAAGTACAAGTACACTATACTTATGTTAATTTTATTCCCATGTATGAAGGAAGTAATTATTTATAATGTTGAATAGATCTGTTGGGTAATCTGTACCTGTAGACTGGCTATCTACAGGGTGCTCCAGAAGTGCGTCGTCTTATTTAAAAGTAGCTGATGTATAGAAAAGAAAAAATATCAAAATTAAAAATATATTACTTTTTTCAAAAAACCATTATTGCGAAAGTGTGAAAAAAAAACACGTTTCAAGGTGTTATTCAATTTTGTAGACTTTCTTTATGGACCGGTGTTTAAAAAAAAACAATCCAATATTTTTGACATTGAAAATGTTTCTATATTTTATAGCAGATACCATGCTTAAGTATCACCACGCACTTTCTGTAACAGCCTGTATAATTCAGACACACGTTTTTTTATGATTAAAACAGAGGTTTGCCTGACGTCAAATTAATTCAATCAATGCATCCGAACTACTTATCTATACTAATATTATAAAGAGGAAAGATTTGATTGTTTGTTTGTATTGAATATGCTCCGAAACTACTGAACCGATTTAAAAAAATCATTCACTGTTGGGAAGATACGAGTACACTATCCCCGGGTGACATAGCCTACATTGTATCCCCATATTCCCACGGAAACGGGAACTACGTGGGTGAAACCGCGGGGCGCTGCTAGTCTATATTAATATTATAAAGAGGAAAGATTTGTATTTTTGTATGAACCGAATAACTCAAAAGCTACTGGACCGATTTCAAAAATTCTTTCACCACTAGAAAGCTACATTCACCCTGAGTAACATACGCTATACTTTATCCCGTATTCCCACGGGAATGGGAACTACGTGGGTGAAACCGCGGGGCGCTGCCAGTGTTATTATAAATCTACGATACACATAATGTATACAACATACTGTAAAACTTATATTTGAAAAGAGTAACTATGGAGTTTCTTGTCCGTTCTTCTCCATAGGAATCTATGTTTTGCGAATGGACAAATAGAGTCACTATAATATTTTTATTTTCAAAATGTTTTGATGGTCAAAGGTGCCTTTTAATGGTCTATTTGAAATAAATGAATTGACTTTGACTTTGACATTATTTCAGCCAAAAGACTTTGCTAAACAAAGGTGTTCCCCTAGTGTCGCATGGACCGCTCCAAACAAAACAAAGAAAACAAAAGAAAGTCAAACCAAGGCATCATAAACGTTCGTCCAATTCACAGGAAATTAACCAAACAACCTGCTATCCCTCTCATTTGCATATAATATGAGGTAAACAAAACATACGAACTGTCTAATAAATACGTGTCGAAAGGTCCAACCGTCCGCTGCGCGCGGGGTCATAAATACCCCCGCCGCTGTACGGCCCAATTTGTTTTATTTCACACTTGACAGCACATAAATCCTACTCGAGCAAACTTAGGTGATAATGAACATTAGCCTGGGTGACATAAGGGTGACTATCCCGTGACAGCTTAGTAGACTGTACAAGTGGTGCGTAAAATGCCTCGATGACGTTTGACCTTGTACGTGTTAAGTGATGGGTGCGAATGTGAAAACGGAATTAATATGGGATTGTTTATGAGGGAAATGAAGGATACGTTGTTCACTAACAAGGGTTATGTGTTTTACCCACTACACCGACGTTTAGGCTATTCAAAACTACATATTTAACAGAACTTATTTTACAAAGCCTTTTGGCAATTAAATTCTTCTCCAATCATACTTTTAACATCGTAAATATTTATTGTTATGACCACAAGTTACATAAATCAAGTAAATATTTGAAAAAATAACTACAAAGCATAATCCAGAAGCAACAAAAAACATGCTGCGGCATGTTTTTTGTTGCTTCTGGTTACACAGCTACCGGCAGCGGCAGCTCCTTTTATTTATGACTTAAACCTAACCTCTCAACAGAAATAAACGTTTACATTCATGACAACAACAGACTTGTAACAAAAACCGCCATCTTCTATTCCCCGTCTATAAAATTATACGAGCCAATCAATCGGATAGATCTCGGTTCGCGCTCTTTTTATTAATATCACCGGCATCTACTGAGCAATTACTGGCAGCCGAGTGATGTATCGATATCGATAGAATTCGAGTCGATAGGATCGGTACTCGTAGGTCGTGAGATCGTCGATAGCGGTCGGAAGGACCGGCGCGGCAGTCGGGGGTTCACTCAAAGGCTCTGACGGATGACAGTGGCATTTTCACTTAGTGGCAGGTCTTGAGATGACAAGTGACAGCCGTGATTATGATGATTTTGTTTGCACTTCGAGGGTTATCACTGTTTCGAGGCGCGTGTGCCCAAAATGCTTCATCTCCTTTTCGTATCGATGGACTGTGTAAATTTTGGACGGCCTGTAGGTATTTAGCAATCTGTACCAAAACGGTGTAAGGTGACGTATGTCCTGTGAACTCCACATTTCCATGCAGTCAATCAGCCAAAAATACTTTTGCAGTTCTTGTTCTTAATATAAAAAACCGTCAGTTTGCATCTACGTCAATCAAAACTCCAGGTTACTGAAAATTATTTCATCAATGTTGTTTAACTGTTCACAAAGAGAAACTGGCTTAAAAGCAGGTCATCCCCCACTGGCTAGCCTAAGTGCGTGCAAAGCGAGTGTCCACCCAATAAAGTTTATTTACCGTCGCCGCCCGCGCGCATATCTGCGAGCAAATTACTACAAGGGTCAGGGCTGTCACTTCTTCTAGTAGGGAGCATTTAGTTACGAAGTGCTGGAGGACATAAAAATTGCTTGTCGCCTTTGCACGATTCGCGGTCGCCAAGTGGTAAAAACCCAACTTACGAATTGCAGGTCGCGGGTTCAAACCCAGCCAGGCATTACTTTGTGTAATTTCTTTCATCACCACTGCTCTCAAAACGGTGAAGGAAAACATCGTGAGGAAACCGGCATGTCCTAGAACCAAAAATTCGAAGACATGTGACATCACCAACCCGCACTGGGCCCGCGTGGTGGATTACGGTCCATTCCCTCTCCTAGAGAGGAGGCCTGTGTCCCAGCAGTGGGAATGTTAAAAGGCTGATTATCCTATTATGCTATGCTTATGCTTTGCACGATTAGAACTAATCAAGAAGGGTTTTGCAGTATTTTGAAATTGCTTGAAGAAAACAAAACTCTCTCGAAACGTTAAGAATATCTTCAGAGTTTTAATGACTTATCAATCAGTAAATTTTAACTTTCTTATCGCATCTCAGTCGCAAACTGTAATAATACCTCTATTTTCCCCACGATTGAAAGAATGCGACTATGACGCGAACGCAAACAATAAATAGCAATGGTATCCGTCTTAGTAGTTAAGTGCTATAAATATTCTGTCATAAAATAAGAGTACCAAGCACTCTTGAACAGTTTTGATGAATACATCTAACCAATTAACAACATTCTGCACGATGTACTATTATTGAAAAAGTTTTCAGAATTGCTGCTTTGCGAGCACTAGCAACCTGAGTAGCACTGCTTTCTCCTTGTGATCGTGCTTGAATATTAAAAAAAAAATTCTATGTATATTTATGCTTTGTTTGTAATGGCTGGTTCAGACAGTGGGACTGGTCTAGTTATTTGTAAGTTTTTATTTATTTTTAATTTTCGCTCGCGTCAAAAACGAGCATCAATAAACGCTTTTTCTTTCTTTCTTTTCTTTCTATGTTGGCAACCATATTTGCTCCCAACTGTTGCGCCCGTTGTAACTTTCCATGAAGGTATTTTTGCGTCAGCGCATTGTCGCACTAGTGCCGATATAAGCCCGCCGCATAAAACTAGTCTTATTATTGCCCGCTAACTGGAATTAAACGCACTCGTTTAACGAGTACGAGGTAATGTGACTTCGGAAACTAATAGATTCTAGTCGAAAGCTTCTCTCTTAATTATGCGAGTCCCGGTGGCTTAACATTTACATATAAGAAACATAACATCACGCCAGTGTTCATTAAAAGGTAGGCAGAGGTGTATCAATGGTGCTAGGGTTATGGAGTTTGTTAGAAAGAGTCACCGCGGCCCTGGAACGTAAAGGGCACAAGAAGGATCACGGGTGGGTTTTGTTCAGTAAGAGTCTGACACTCCCATACGCTCCGCCCAGAGCGGGAGAAGTCATTTTGATGATTTCACATCCAAAAAAAAAGGTGTATCTATATGGTGCACCCATTATTGCAAGTTAAGTTTTAAGCTCTTTGGCACACCAACACATAAACGAGCACAAATCCAGAATCCAAGCTGCTTCTGGGAAATTCCAAACAATGCCATGACACTTTTCCTAACCCTGGAATCTAATCCAGGACCAAATACCCAGCAGATGAGCTTACAAGCAATAAAATGACACAGTGTAGCTCAGGCTATATTTATTATTCAGTAGCAGGAAATATCCGATAGCGACGATGATGAGAAGAAAGCCAAGTCGAGTACAAAAGCGACTCGGCCGTATTGTCCTTTTCTCAAAACAGTTCAGGCCATTTTCCACCCTACATATTACTAGCTGCGTCCGTATTAATGTCTAAAATTATCCCAAGGAAACATGATCATCTGCCTAGCCTTTTCCCAACTATATTGAAGTCGGCTTCCAGTCATACCGGATCCAGCTGAATACCAGTATTTAACGTGGAGCGGCTGCCTACCAGACCTCCACAACCCAATAACTGGGGAACACGGTACTTCTTGGCAAGACTGGTGTCAGATTTTCTGGCTTCTGACAATCCGTAACGACTGCCAAAGATCTACAAATGACAGCCGGGACCAACGGCTTAACGTGCTTTCCGAGGCACGGAGGAAACTCGGTATGTTAAGATTGCCAAGCGTTGCTTAACCTTAAAGATCGACCTGTGCCTGTGCGGCTGTTATTCTTTAGCCACGAGCTCCTCTAAAGGAAACATAGGTACTCACGGAATAAAAAGTATCCTGTGTGTTATTCTAGATTATAATCTACCAAATTATAGATTACTAATCAAATTTCATCAAGATCCATTCAGTAGTTTTTGCATGACTGAGTAACAAACATACATACATTCATACTTAATAAACTTTCGCGTTTATAATATTTTGATAAGGATTAAACAGATCGTATCAAGAAAATCAGCCCTTTGTTTATACGAAAACTAATTAAACACAATCTATTAGGTACTTTACAGAACATTATAACAGCGTATAACAATTAATTAACGTCACAAACAAGATATTATCAGCGAGATTAATGTTCGTCTAATGTAATAGATCAATCAGGAGCAACCTACCTACCTACCTGCCTACCCACTGTGATGCTGTGGTCACGATACTGTGTTGTATTAATGGAACTCAACATATTCTGCGACACTTGTTGGCTGTTTTTAATACACTGTATACACAGGTACATACATTTAGGTATGTAAACAATTAAAAAATGTTTAGAATTGAATAGAATAAAACATCGTGAGGAAACCGGCATGTCCTAGAACCAAAAATTCGAAGACATGTGACATTCAGCAACCCGCACTTGGCCCGCGAGGTGGATTACGGCCCATTCCCTCTCCTAGAGAGGAGGCCTGTGTCCCAGCAGTGGGAATGCTAAAATGCTGATTACGTTATGTTACTGCCCAAGTAGCACATGACAGCCGCATAGTGACTTGATTATAGAATTTTGTGACACTCAAGGCTGCTTTAGTTACCTGCTTAAGGGCTGTGTAGCTAACTACACAGCCCTTGTAATTCTAATTTGGGCCCCAAATTAAGCAGCCTTGAGCATTACAGTGACTGGTTAACGGCGGTATAATCATTGAAACAGCTGTACGAGGCCTGTACAATGGCTTAGACAGCTATACAACAGCCATTGCAGCCTAAGATTCAGCTACTTTAATTCTCTTCAACAGCTTTTAGATGTTTTGAGGCTTGGCAATAGCTTTTATTAAAGTATAAATAACCAAACAAAAATACTTTTTTATTTAATTTTCTTTTGTGTATTTCGTGACAGATGACATTTATTGTTGGTAAAGTGCGCGGGCGGACTATTATTTAAGGTAAGATATTTTTAATAGTTTTCACGTTGGTTATGAGTGTCCTGTATGTAAATTGAGTTGCGAGTACCACTTTACTGTTAATGTGTATAGGTAATTACATCAAATATTTCACGCGCCATCAGAACAATATCGCTTTAACGAAAATATTTCACAAGATTAAATGGTGTACGAATACTTAATAGATTTATCACTCAAATTATTGCTTTCAAATTTAATGTATTCTATTAGGAAATAAGTGGAAAATATATTGTTTGAATTAAAAGCTATCAAATATCCTTAAAAACTTTAAGAAATCATTTGGATATTTAATAACAAATCGTTTCTGTACTGCTAAAATGGCGTTAATTTGTTATCCAGTACAAATTCTCCAGAAATTCTTTTAAAAAGTTATTTGCTGTACAGTGGTGATACCAAGTCAATGTACCAGCTTCTAGCATTATAATGGCTGGAGAAAGGATTTTAATTATCTTTCTTACTGTGTACTGGTATAAATATAGAGCATACAGTAGCTTTTCAGGGATAAAGAAATCTCGACAGAAAACCATTTCAATATGTACATTGTTTGGCTTTCGAAATACCCTTGCAAGCCCAGTAGTTAGGTAATTTTGCGCATCCTTCTCTTTTTTTAATTTAGTTTAGAACAGCGCTATCCATGTCATTTCGTCAAAACAACCGAAAAATATTTTGCTTTTCCCTTTTCGTATTATATTATGATTGTTAATTAATTAATTATTGTTTTCAGGAATAATAATGCCGTTTAAAATAATCAAAACCGTTGAAAAAGGAAACGAAAGATTATAGGGAAGGAGAAGAAAAGTGGTTGGGAGCATTTCATTTTTCATAATGGCATTCGTAATTATGTTGTATTTTCACAAATTATGTTTCATATTGATTAAAAAACAGTATTTACAAATTTATAAAATGATTTTTTATTTTTCTTATCATCCTTAAAAAGATTGTATCTTTGCTAAAATTTGAAAATAAATTTTGGGGAATCTTTTATTATCCTTGGTCATGAAAAGCACCTCCCTTCGATCAGTACCTAGCACAACATTCACTGAGTCTTTTTGCTACCTGAAAAAGTGGTGTGCTACCTCTTCGCAACATCATTTTAATCAAATGCAATTTATTTTCAAAAGGATAGGCACACAAATCTATTTGTGCGGAACCCTATGCGTAAATGACACTGGCTTGTAAACATCAACTGCATCAGTACTGCTCCTTTGCAATTCGTCCATTAGAAGCTTCAGCGTATTCTTTTAACAGTTTTCTTTTTACTCCACTTTTCATTTTTTATTTAAAGTGTATTATTAAAACATACGTAGTATAGCTCTTGAAATCGCTTCGCACGTTATGCAAAAATAAATCAAATTTGACGTAATTTAAACACCAATAATCTAGATTTACTCTTAAATAACGCTGAAAGCTGTATAATAACTGTCAGCTACACTTTATGCATTGGCATTAGGATGGAGTACTCCTATTCCAATTTACAACTCAGGGTGTTTAATTATTCTCTTATAAATCTAACAGCATTTGTAGAAATTCCTTATACACTTTTAACCAGCCATTAACAAGCTCGTTGAAGTAGAATTACAATAGAATTAGTGTATACCAATTAAAAGCTAGTGGCATTCTTCAATGCTTTAATGCAGCCCGCAGCAATAAAAGAGAGGTGAATTTTACGTATTAACCAGCCGTTAACAAGCTTTGGGCTTCTAGACCAGCTAGTAGTATCTCAAACAGCCAAAAGCTGGACTAGATCATTTTAAAATTCTACTTAAATGTTTTTAGTATACTTTTTCGCCACTATCAAGTCATTAGTCAGCTATGCTGTTTAATAGTGTATAATCTTTCCTTAATACAGTCTAAAGACTCACCCTATCCTTTAGTACAGCTGTATAAAAGCTGTAGACTGTAATGTAGCTTATTTATGACCTAATTCATCGCTAATGTGCTACTTGGGTGTTCAGAGACTCCAGACATATTTTATTAGCGACTAACATCGCCCGTGGTTTCACCCGCCTAGTTGCCGTTCCCATAGGAATATGGGTATATAATATAGCCTATTTTCACCGAAGATAGTGTTGCTTCCCATTAGTAAAAGAATTTTTCATATCGGTCAAGTAGTTTCAGTGCCTATTCAATGCAAACAAACAAAAAAAACAATCAAATCTTTGTTGTGCCCGTCATCAGAGTTGTGCCCGTTCCCGTGGGAATACGGGGATAATATAGCCTTTGATACTCACAAATAACGTGGCTTTCTATTGGTGAAAGAATTTTCAAAATCGATTCTTTAGATCCAGAGATTATCCGCTAAAACCTTACAAACTTTACCTGTTTACAATATTAGTATAGAATTGTAGATAATGGCTAACAATATTTATAAGATTCGTCGATAAGATAAGGTCGACCTGTAATATTTTGACTTGATATCGTTATCGCTAATAGAATGTTACCTACCACGAGTATGTCCAGGAGTCCTAATTATGTGTAAAAATGCTAAATTGACTAGTTCAAACACTAACGTTTAACTCTCTCTTTCCAGGCCAGTGTGTCGGAACTGCGTGGTATCACCAACTGGGTCGTCACCACCGCCGCTGCACGAGACAGCCTCATCCCCGCCGCCACCAGCGCCGGCGTCGCCACCCACCTCACCGAGGCTGCTGCCATCGCTGCCATCCCCCCAACCATCCCACAGCGGGTCTTCAGCGCCAAGCCAGTCGAATTCCCCACATCCTTACTCCTATCCGAACTTCAGAAGAAGCCAACCAGTTCAGAATCAGAGTTATCCAGAGTTTGGCTTGCTGCATAGCCACAGTGTGTCCCAGCTGAGTCAGCCAGGGCAGAGTTACCAGTCGCCACAGTCGCCGCAGTCAGCCATGTCGCTGTCTCCTCACCCTGTGCCGCAGGGCAAGTTCCGCGGGCTGCTGGAGCATGCTGAGCGGCTGATGAAGCCGGGTGACCCTCACCGGCACTCCCAGAGTGATGATGATTCAGGATGTGCGCTGGAGGAGTACACTTGGGTGCCGCCGGGATTGAGGCCGGAACAGGTGATTACTTCGACTTACCTCTATTTATATATGTACATTTACATCTGTCATCGGCTTTGTTCAGAATCAACAGTGCTATTTTTAGTTAAGTCAATCTCAATAAAGACCGATGCGACATCACGCTGCGTTGAGAAGAAATTTTGCAAGAATTGAGAACATTTTACCTCATATCTTTCGTAAACCTGTTTAAAACGGGCCTCTCATCACAAAATATTTTCAGTACTTTTTATCTAAAAGCAAAGCCTCTATCGCCCCATTCGAAAATCAAAACAGACCACAAACGACGCACTACGCGTTGCTTTCCATTCCCTTTTCCATGGGAGCCACAACGCAGACGGGCAACTTTTACCACAGGCCGGACAAAGTGGCCAGCCTGCTCACCACGCTCCACAATAGTCCCTTTGTCCCCCGGAGCTATTGTTTTGCGACAGTTTGCTCTTTTTCGAAGCTTTTTGTGGCTTTTGTCAGCGAAACATTTTTTAGGAAAATGGCCTGTTTCAATGGTCCTGTTTAAAACGTAGACCGCTAAGGATTTTCATAACTTTTTTATTGTCATCTATACTAATATTATAAAGCTGAAGAGTTTGTTTGTTTGGTTGTTTGTTTGAACGCGCTAATCTCAGGAACTACTGCTTCGAATTGAAAAATTCTTTTTGGGTTGAATAGACCATTTATCGAGGAAGGCTTTAGGCTATATATCATCACGCTTAAGCCAATAGGAGCGGAGCAGCGATAAAGAATGTTTTAAAATCGGGGATTCCACGGGGACGAAGTCGCGGGCAGCAGCTAGTCTATACTAATATTATAAAGCTGAAGAGTTTGTTTGTGTGTTTGTTTGTTTGTTTGAACGCGCTAATCTCAGGAACTACTGGTCCGATTTGAAAAAATCTTTCAGTGTTAGATAGCCCATTTATCGAGGAAGGCTATAGGCTATATATCATCACGCTAAGACCAATAGGAGCGGAGCAGTCATGAAAAATGTGACACAAACGAAGTTGTGCGGACAGCTAGTCAGAAATATTCGCGATTTTCAATAAGAAACTATTAAAATACAAACAATTAATTCAAAACGACTTTGGCACAGGAAATGGGTAATTATGGCCTGTTTTTTAATTTTATTATACAACAAATGACTAATTTAAAATTTTCCGCTTCTCCAAATCTTAAAGTAAAGAAATCCTGAGGTATTTTAATTCACTGTGACTGTAATAATGTCCTGAGCTGATGTTAATCTTCTGAAGTCATTACACGTTTGTCGGCGAGGGTATCTGTCGTTATTTGAGTATCATTTCGGGGCATCAGCACTTATTATGTCGTTATACAGACACGGTCGTAATCCTTTAAAAAGTTGCCGTAAATCTTGAGGATAATCAACGACAATGAGATATTTCAACAGAAATGTCTTTAAAATGCCTTAGTTTTTTGTTTCCTTGATTGTCACAAATACTCTGCAAACCATTTAATGTAAATAATATATCATGAGGGCAGTGGTGGCCAAGTGGTAACGGCCCCGACATACGAATTGTAGGACGCGAGTTCAAACCCAGTCAGGCGCCTTACTTTGTGTAATAAATTTCATCACCCCTGCTCTCAAAACGATGAAGGAAAACATCGTGAGGAAACTGGCATGTTGTAGAACCAAAATTCGAAGACATGTGACATTCAGCAACCCGCACTGGGCCCGCGTGGTGGATTACGGCCCATTCCCTCTCCTAGTGAGGAGGCCTGTGTCCCAGCAGTGGGAACGGTAAAAAGCTGATTATGCTTATGCTAATATATCATGGAAATTTTGGAAATCTCTTTAGGGAATTAATTATCAGAAGAAGGACAAGACAAAATTTGTTGATGTAGTGCACATATGGACACGAAAGAAAATTACTTAGTTGCCAAAACTATGGAGCCTGCATAGCTTATGACTTGTGTGGCAGCTTCATTGTATTAGTTTTACTATTCTGCCTTAATCGCGGTACCAACAAATTCCTTAAAATACAGCCTTGTCCCTCGGAGGGGACCGCCCGCGGCCGCTCAGTAATGACGCCGCTTTGAATACGAACATCTTCGGCATTTATAATTACAGCAAAATAAAGCATTCGGTCGACGCAACGGAGCAAAAAATTAAAATGTCTCTTCTGGCTGCCCTGCCGTAATGTACCTCCTTGCCGCAGTCTTAGGAGAGGGAATGAATTTTAAGTTTAGGGAATGACTTTATTTAAGTTTATTGTAATTTTCATCAAATTGTGGTCTTCATGGTTTGGGGTTGTAGTCTTGTGCCCTATAATTTCTTACTGAAAGCATTTTCTGTAGGAGCTATTTTTGTTCGGTTTTGGTCGAGAGTCTTCAGGTTTTCGTGATGACTGAGTACCTACAGGACTCTTGAATATCATTCCACTGGAAATCTTAATTGCTTATCTTTTACTTATTTATCATTTTTCAATATAACATCAATGCTTGCAATGCTTTGGTGCAAATAATGTAAAACTTTCAAAAGTTTTTCCAAATCGAAAACTGAAGCTTTTTTTAAAAGAATCCGCCATTCACTAATTAAATGTCTTGGCAAAACTTAACGCCCAACCAAACTTTAGGATGTAGTGGCAAAAATTTAAAGTTTAAAAATATCCAATCAATAATGTATAACTTTAACTCTGTTAGATTAAAATAACTCCCCTGAAAATCTTTCCAAACCTCTAGACTCCAACGCAAAGTCAATACTCATAAGTCCAATATTTTCCTCCCACCTCAGGCACATCCCTAAATCAATTACGACACTGACCGCCTACAGTAATATTCCCCGCACTAATCTTATAAGGCCACTATCAGTGCCCGACACTGTCCCAACCATATATCTCTGAAGTTAATACCGTTAATGCACCATATTAGTACAAGAAATATTGTTATGACAATTTTTCCTTTGGGAAAACTCAATTAGGACATGAAAATAGTGCGTCATGATCATTATAATAGGTTGCTCAATTCGTCTCATGTTGAGTTTTTATTGTAATTGTGCACTTGTAAAATCCAACATGATTAAACTCCTGCTTTTGCCCAAATCTATAAAATACTAGCTGTCCGCACAACCTCGTTTGTGTCACATTTTTCATGGCTGACATGATGATATATAGCCTATAGCCTTCCTCAATAAATGGGCTATCTAACACTGAAAGATTTTTTCAAATCGGACCAGTAGTTCCTGAGATTAGCGCGTTCAAACAAACAAACTCTTCAGCTTTATAATATTAGTATAGATTGCTTCAAGTCTTCTTGTTGATATTATGTCATCAAACTTTACATCCCTTATAAATTTTAGCATACATCGTTATTGAAATGGAGCTTAATCATTTATCAAAAGTTCCCATTAACACGCTCACAAGTGATTGAGGCAAGCCCCCACCAGCCATCCTAAAAGTTACTCTACAAAACTCTTGTAACCGAATGAACGTCACCTTCCAGGTGCACCTATACTTCTCAGCGCTGCCAGAAGACAAGGTCCCGTACGTGAACAGCGTGGGCGAGAGGTACCGGCTCAAGCAACTGCTGCAGCAGCTGCCGCCCCAGGACAACGAGGTAACTACCACCGCACCCCCCAAGTTTAAGGTAACTGCCACTTACTGACGATGCATGGGGCATTCAGGAGACCAGCATGTTCAGGAGGATCTCACGCTCTCTTTCTTATTGGCACTCACTTCGGCTTGAAGACTGCAAAAGCACGACTATCCAGGCATGATAATTGCAAATGAACAATATGATATACAAAGTGATAAATGATTTTATTTTTGTAAGTAGGTTGTAAAAACACTTTTACACGTCAATCTTGTTTGGCCTTTATAAACTAGATGAGGCCGGTGTTTCCTAGCTGACTACCCTGAGAAGAAACACCGAAACAAACTCAGAGATCAAGGTCTCTTTTGAAGTCCATACAATTGTACTATTGTACTGGTCAAATCATATGTGTAGTGTATATGCCTTTGTTAAACTTTATGCCTTTATGGCATCCATTTTCTCATTTCTTAATTACCATGCTTTGATTGGTGCAAGATAGTGCTTGTCCTTGAAAATGTACCAATAAAGCAGCCTCTATGTAGATAATTATATCTAAAAGACACAGAATTTAAAGTAGCCTGAATAGTGCCAGAATAACGCCTGTCAATGAAATTCTTACTCTCACCTCGATACTTTTTTACAATCAGCGCATGAATTGTAATCTGAAACATATGGGCCTATTATACTCTAAATTGACCTCTTTACTATTCAGTAGTCCAGCAGTGCTATTCTGTAAGCATCTCACTGTGAAAATGAGTATGAAGGGGATATGAAATGAGCCGTCAATCCAACCAGTCAAAGTGAAATGACAGTTCGCTTCAAGCTCACCCCAGCTAAGTTTCCTCGTAACGTGTGAACAGAATAGACTGGCCGCTCCAAGTCAGACCTTAGGCACAATCTACTCGCAGTGGCTGATGCCTGTGGACGGTGAGCGTGGGTGGCTCGCCGTCCGATACCAAGCTGAGTCGACCACGCGTTGTGTTCCACGCGCGTCTCAAGGAGCCGTCAGCACCAGGGACGGGGCCCCATAGGGTCGGTGCCTGCTGGGGTTGCGGAATTTGTTCGAAAGAGTTACCGCGGCCCTGGAACGCAAAGGGCACAAGAAGGAGCACGGGTGGGTTTTAGTCAGTAAAAGTCTGACACTCCCTACCGCTCCACCCAGGGCGGGAGGGGTCATTTGATGATTTCCCATCCAAAAAAAAAAAAAAGGCACACTACTACTGACACGCGAATGCGAATGTTGCTTAAACAATAGGGTAGTTGACTAAAAAAATCTGATTAGTCCGTCTGATAGATTTCCAAAAAATATTGGACACGTATTTTTTCTTTTTTCACATAAACAAAAAATGAAGATGATACAGTGCGTTGAAAACTCGTGTGACGTCACTACTCGCTACAATTTTTAGTGAGCCGTGACGTCACACGATCCTGACCCCTGATCTGACTGACTGACTCCTGATCTTTGATGCTTTTTATCTTCGTCAGTTTTTATAGATTTGATAAAGGAAAAAATACGTGTCCAATATTTTTCTATAATCTAACTGACGGACTAAACATAATCATATAATTTTTACTCAGGAAACATCCCTATTGTAGAATTAGCCCACCGTTACGATGTCCTACGTCACGATCCACCTCCTTATTCCAGGTGCGCTACTGCCACGCGCTGTCGGACGAGGAGCGCAAGGAGCTGCGCCTGTTCAGCGCGCAGCGGAAGCGCGAGGCGCTGGGGAGGGGGCAGGCGCGCCAGCTGCATGCGCCCGCGCCGTGCGACCGGGTACGTACATAGCGTAGTTACATTGTTCTTAGTATAGACAAGCCGCTCTACACACACTGACATGATAGATATCTGAGGTCATCGGAAAACTTGAGACTAGAGATGCCGATACATTCCACCAGTTTTTACGACAAATCTTTTACGGTTCAAGCGGTGCGATTATGGAATGCCTTGCCCGTATCGGTAAGGCGTGCTCAATCTTTGTCCATTTTTAAAACAATGGTCAAAAATCACTACCTCTCTCTTTAATCGATTTTATTTGGATTCTATGCTTTATGTTTCATCATTTTATTTTATTTAATTATTGTATATATTTATATATATTATGTATTTATTGTATGTATAATTAGTACACCTAAGGCTACCTACAGCGCTGTATTTCCTTTTCTCTTTAAAATCCATCCAAAGGTTGTCTTGAAAAGATCGCTTTTAGCGATAAGACCGCCCATTGTGTCACCCTATGTAATGTTTTCTTCATCTATATTTTCTGTAACTTATATGGTGTACATAATAAAGAGTATTCTATTCTATTCTATTCTGATATCGGCGAGTGTGGAACTGGCATAATGTTTGAGATTGACCACGTGACATCTCAGTTACGCTGACATCTCTTTGAGAAGCGAGTGCACGACGCGCCGTCGACCCGGGCCTGGTTGCTATCGGACGGCGAGCCACCCAACGCTCCCTTTGCCAGCCCGCGCCTACGGTGAACGCATCCGACGCATCCCGACGAGTTTACACCTGCGGTTTTGTCGTGATTTGTTCATGTTCAATTTTGTTTAGCGACATGATCTCGACCCATTTAAATCTGTCGGTCGTCAGTTCAGCCTTGTTAAACGTCACAGACACACGACAGTGATCTGGTCGGATTTTTACTTTTCTACTACACATAATATGTACCTCCTACCTACTCTCTCTCTATCTCTCTTTTCTCTCACTGGTAACAATAACTCGAAAATTGTTTTGGCTACCAGTATTGTTTTAGCGTCTGCAAACCATTAAACCACGGAATATATCTTATCATTATAAATGACACTGCAAAATATATGACTGTACTTTCGCCCTTAAATACACAATACAGCCAGTGTTGCAAACATTCTCAAACCTCATCTACTAATAAGTACTCATTGCAAAACTAAGACATAGAATACCAAATATTCAATTAACACGTCGTGCGACGCAAGCCCAAGATGCTACTCATTCAATTACTGAGTACGTGTTGATTAGCGCCCTCCTTTCTGCTTACCTCCCAGTGCACGTCCCGTGCGTTTATAACTTCATCCCGTCCCCCGCCATCCCCCACGCCAGGGGATGCTCATCAAGGATGCAGGCCACGGGATGAGCGGGATACTTTTAGTTATTAGGATGGAACTGCCTGATTGGTTTTGGTTAGGATATCATGTTAGGGATAATTTTTTTGGGTATTATATTGGCAGGCTGTCTTTGTGGGGTATTCTGTGGTAGCTGAGTGGTGGCCGAGTGGCCGAGTCACGGGTTCAAACCCAGCCAGGCGCATTACTTTCAGTAATTTATTTCATCACCACTGCTCTCAAAACGGTGTAGGAAAATATCGTGAGGAAACCGGCATGTCCTAGAACCAAAAATCGAAGACATGTGACATTCACCAACCCGCACTGAGCCCGCGTGGTGGATTACGGCCCATCCCCATTCCTAGAGAGGAGGCCTGTGTCCCAGCAGTGGGAACATTAAAAGGCTGATTATACTTATGCTGTGGTATCCTGGTTTCACGTACTTGTATCTATAGTGTTGCTCGGGATCATCTTTTTTTTTCTGTGTGGTTTGTGTGGTAAACATTATCTTTGCACACGTGGAATATAACAGGAGGATAGTCGTAAATGTTCAGCAGTTCTGTTTACAAGGAAGTTATGTGAAAACAACTCTATTATTGTTCTATAAAAATAAAATGAAACAAAATTAGCAAAGTAGTCTTTAATGGGGTAGTTGACTAAAAAAAATAATAAGTCCGTCACATAGATTTCCAAAAAACATTGGACATGTATTTTTTCTTTTTTCACGTAAACAAAAAGAAAGAAGATACAGTTGCGTTGAAAACTTGTGACGTCACGAGCCCGCATCCCTGATCTTTGATGCTTTCGTATTTTTTTATTGATTTGACACAGCAAAAAATACGTGTCCAATATTTTACGATAACCTAACTGACGGACTAAATAAACAGGCAACATCCCGATTCACAGACATTAGGAAAGCAATTGCACAAACCTCTTCAAATCCCTCATTTCCTCCACGAAGAATTACTGAAATCCACACAAATGCCTTGCTAAAACCACATTTTTTCACTGTCTCTCCAAAGCGGTTCATTATCCCCTGTGCGATTAACAGCAACGTATCCAAAGCCGACAATTTATTCAAACGGACGGTATTAGCTCTGCGCTCTTTATCCTGAAAAACTGAGGGAGCAACTGTGGCGTATACTTGGAAAAATGCGTTTCATTTTCTTTGCTCAGATTTTCACACCTCATTTTGAAGATTAGGCATCTCGGCGTTAGTTGTAGCGTTAATGCCATTGTCTTTGCCTGAAACCTTTATATTCTGTCCTTTTTTAATTAGTACACACTACCACATTATGAGTTTTGCGTCTGTTACTTGTTTAGAAAACAATTTAGTTTCAATATTGATAAGCAGATACTGTAATAAAATTATCTATAGAAAATGTAGGGAAACATTATAAATGCTCTTCATAAACAATGAGCTCTTATGATACTTAAAATATATAAAAATATTTGAATTGATCTAAATTGACTCAACGCCAGTTCGGTAACAAATGTTACATCATGAATTTTCCGGCAACGATATTTTACAGTGTAAGCCACTCACTAAGCACAAAGCGATAGAGCTTCACAATAGGCACTATATCAACAAGAGTAGTTCTAACTTCTTATAATTATCAACTGCCCTTAACTGAACCCCATCTCTCCACCCCCGCTGTCGTACACCCCTAACCGCAACGTTTTAATCCTACATCCCATAAATCATAGGATCCCTGACTCCCCGTCCCAATTGATAGCAACCCGTATTTTTTCCCGAAGCACTGCCTCCCCTTGTGTAGTCAGTTGTTTGGCAATATATTGCGCTAACAGAATGTTTTTGTTAAGCAACAACTGGTGACTGGGAGAGATGGGTAAAGGGAGCAAAAAGAAAAATGAGTTTTTAAATTGAGAACCAGAAGAGTTCGATTTAGCTTGAGAACTTAAACAGCTAAGAAAGAAAGAAAGAATAATATTTATTCAGCACTGTAGGGTGCTTCCCTAACATAAGTAGTGTCAATGCAAAAGTAAAATGTCAAATTTAACTTAAATGCAGAAAATGTCAGTGAATGTTCCACGGGATGAATCTAAATAAAATGCAAGTTTTCCGACTCAAACCACGTCTAATTGAACACTAAATGTTATATACATAAAATTCATAAAACAACGCAATGTGCCAGTGTCAATGCACTGCCAAATGTAGGTCGCGTCCAAAGTGCAAATACATGAGCCTACTGGCTAACTTATTGTAATAAATATATTTTAAAACTCATGTACGTGCACCGTACAAGCACATACATGAAACACGCGGTACATCGTAAAAAAGAAAGAAAAATATGTATGAAAAGAACTAAGTGTGTGTCCCACGGCTGCACTAAATAGGTCCATTTCAGCGATATGTCAGACAGACTGATGCTGTCTGACGCTGGTTTTCTAATGAACCTTTCAAAGGACGAGTGGCGGTTCATTTGAATCCTTATAAAAGTATATATCATCGAAATAAAGTAAGAAGAAGACTACTTACAGTACTGTTTTTCTTATCTTTTTTAAATCCATTCACGATGATTCCGCCCATTATGTCATCTATTCTAATATATGTATAAATCTGAAAAGTTATTTTGTTTGCTTGAACGTGCTAATCTCCGGGATATTAGTCCGATTTGAAAAATTCTTCCAGTGTTAGATAGCTCATTTATCGAGGAATCGCTTCTTAGGCCTCACCTCTTAAATATCTGCAAGTAGGGAAAAACATAATGATACCAAAATCCCCAAAAGACTCATAGATTTAATTACTTTTTTAATTTCAAGAAACCATCGCTATCTCAAATATACGCAAAGTTTACTCCTAAAAATTTGTTAAAACTGACTGCAGTATTAATTTAGCGACCCCCAAATAATTAAGAATTGCAATTAAAACGTGCAGTAACAATTACCGGTGCGCGATGTCCCGGGTTCGACTCCCAGACGACTTAAAATCTTAATCGCTAAACTTTTAGATTGCTTCAAGAGATGACTGAATTTTTCCTTGTTTTAATTTTAAAAGTCGTTCATTCTAATTGTGAAAGTCTGACAATTAATTTAAAGCTGTTAAAAAGATTCGCTTTTTTGAGATTAAATCGCATTTTTTTTATGAAGGCGATTCGTCAGCTATATTTCGTTTTGCAATTAGGACCCTAAACACTCTAGCTCTTAAAACCCTTAGGATTACCTACTGTAAAAGTTCTAATTTTTTTTTAAATAAAAAAAACGTTGCCCCCCACTATGATTTACTCCTGTATCGTGGATGCGTTCACAAACATGTAAACTCACATACACAAGACACCCAGACCCGAAACTATTATCTGCAGGCCATACAAACATTTTTCCACTGCGCCAACCGTGTCGTCAAATTATAATATACGCTAGTAACACGCCCCGGATTTGCACGGGTAGTAGAGCAAGATGATTTTCCGGACATTTTCAACAATTATTGTCATAAATGTCAGTCATCTCATCTATACTAATATTATAAAGAGGAAAGATTTGTAATTTTGTATGTAACGAATAAACTCAAAAACTACTGGACCAATTTCAAAAATTCTTTCACCATTAGAAAGCTACATTCACCCTGAGTAACATAGGCTATATTTTATCTCCATATTCGCACGGGAACGGGAACTACGCGGGAAAAACCGCGGGGCGGTGCTAGTTCTAAATGAAATCTTAAAAAGCTACAAACCGAAAACCTTCCTCATGAATCACTGCGTCTGTTGCTCCAAAAATCCACACAATGCTATAGTTTTTGAGTTTATCGCTTACAGACAGATATCAAGGGTTATGTAGTGATAGTGGCCTGATATTACTACCATAGAAAATCATTTAACCCTTCAAACGCCAGAGCATGAACGCATCGGCGTTCCCGCCACGCCAAGCCACAAGTTCACCATATTGCTTGTCACATATTTGTGACGCTGGCGTACTGGGTAAGCTTTCCACTGTCACATATTATACAGAGTTGATATGACAGAGGGGCGTTAAATTACACTACGTATACTATACGTGTTTAGTATTAATTCGATACGGTATAAAAATAAAAAGCACCAAAAAATGAGTTTATTTTTTATTTTTCAAACAAACTAAATAGCTTGCATATCAGAGTAAAACGCAACCACCCTTTGTAAACAAATTTAACTGACCTTAGATACGTAGGTGACAAAGCTGCACCGTCGTTTTGTTGTACTTGTGACTTGCATCAAAGCGGCCACAACGCATCGTAGGTTATATTCAGATTTATCGTTTTAAGGGGCTTGACATATGCGTATAGACATAATCAGATGTTAAGAAATATACATCGTGTTCAAACGGGGCAAAATCTTAAAAGAATCATTTGCGACTAAACTACTGCTCCTATTTAATAGATTTTTGGTACAGAGCTTGTAAATGGTACCTAGTACATGCAGTTTAAAGGAAAGCCCCTCTGTCGTATCAACTTTGTATGTAACATTGGTGATCAAAAGGTTAAGTTGCCATCGAACCAAAACTCATCGGAACTCTAAAGTCGCTCAACTCTTGAAAGTAGAATAACAAACGTCTTTAGTTTACCATTCCTGAGGTAAAGCTTAATAATTCATGACGGGACTCCCTCGGGAATCGAACCTCAGATCCAGACATGTCTAACTTATTTAAATGTCATGCCGGTCACTGGGAGTTTGTGAAGCGATGTAAAATACATAGTTATACTTTTTGTTTTTAAAGAAATGTTATGGAAGATTTCCAAGAAAATGTCTACTCACTTAAATCTCTCTACCTGTGTATGTAAGCAACATCAGCAGGATATTTATAACCTAGCATATAGCATAATCAGCCTTTTAATGTTCCCACTGCTGGGACACAGGCCTCCTCTCTAGGAGAGGGAATGGGCCGTAATCCACCACGCGGGCCCAGTGCGGGTTGGTAAATGTCACAAGTCTTCCAAATTTTGGTTCTAGGAAATGCCGGTTTCCTCGCGATTTTATAACCTGCAAACTTTCATATTTATGGAATCTAAATATACATATAAGTTTTCGCTGGTTTACACTTCCCGTGACCCAAGAGCTGGCTTTTACTTTGACCAGAGGCTAAGCATTGCCAGTCAACGTGGCAATGCCGCCAGTCTCTTGGGCACATTACCAGCTGCCAGTGTTGAGGACGAATTTTTTGATGCTATATTTAAGTTTGTTACGAGCTTTCGTTGAGTCCTATTGCTGTAACCAAATTCAAGCCTTTACGTTACAAAACTACTGGAACATTTGTTTCCTAATGGCTTCAACCTCAGCGTCTTTGTGACAAGAGTCAATAGGTGTTGACCACATCATCGCTTACCATCAGAAGAGGTGATGGTCAAACGCGGGCCTTAAGATTATAAAATTATTTTTCATCATCAAACATTTTTTTTGTGTAGAAGTCGGTTGTATTTGTATTTTTTTTAAGTTTTTTATTTTTCACATTTTTGTGGTTCACTCCCCCCCCCCCCCCCCAAACGTACCAATCACTTTGGTGTAAACAATATACAAACATGCGATTTCAGCATTCCCGAATTAAAGGTATACAGTCGAATTGAGAACCTCCTCCGTTTTTGGAAGTCAGTTGAAAATACGAATATTATCATAGTTCAAAAACACCGAAACAGATGTAACCCCATCACTACTACTTCTTAAAACTCTGCAGACTGCCCGGAGTGTGGGGGTGGGTAACCACAGCCGCCCCCGAGAGTTGGAGACGTAATCATTCGACCCCTGGCCCTCAAGAAAATGTTGTAGAGGCAAATAAAAGGCGTTCCTTTTATTTGATTTCTTAATGAGGACTCGTAAAGAAACGATTCATTTTAAGAGTTTTAAATGTTATTTTATTAGAAGGGTTACTTGAAGAGTTTTAAACTTAGTATTGAAAGTTTCGTAGCTGCATTCATGATACCCAAAAATAAAATTTAAAAAGTTATTCGCGAACTTTTCATCCCGTTTATATAGTTTTTAACCGCTACTGATTTCTGATAGTTAGTTATTAAACGCACTGTTATTTATGCATTTTTTTATCTATACTGATTATTATAAAGTGAAAAGTGTTTGTTTGTTTGTACCGAATAAGCTCGGAAATTACTGGACCGATTTAATAATTTTGTTCACCAATGGAAAGCTACAATATCAGCGATTAACATAAGCTATATTTTATCCCCGTATTCCCACGGGAACGGGAACAACGCAGGTCTTACTTGTTGTTTATTATAAATTTAATTGTACACCGATAATGTAATTAAGAGACACATGTACAATGGGGGCCTTATCGCTTCCGCGATCTCTTTCAGACAACCTGGAAAGAACAGTAATTGCCTGAACATAAAAATAGGGGTGGAACAGATAAATACACGTTCTTAGAAATATACCGACATACATACATATGTATGTATATACTAACAGCCGTATTCATAAAACTTCTTAACCATTACTTAGCTGAAATACTGATAAGCAGATTCCTTGATCAACATTTATTTTAACTCAGTAATGCTTAATTAAGCAATAAATAATATACCAATGTCAATATCACAGCAACAGGTAATGTTTCCTCACGAGCCTTTTGAACACAGGAATGGATTGAGCGCGTCTTACTGGGACTGGCAATGCATTCCACGAACTAGCAGCCTGGACAGTAAAGGATTTATCTAAGGAAGTTGTGGAATTGAAGTTTTCACAAATCTCATAAATATTTTAGCTATCATATTATTTTCCATCATACTATCCGTTCGCTGCCCGGGCAACGGAATAAATTGCTAAACGAAGAACTCAATTAAACTTTGACTACCAACAGATCTAAAAAGCGTAATTCAAACCTCAGCTATCTCACGAGGAAAGAGCACTTAAAATATCAGCCATTCGTTTGAAACTTTGACATCCTCACTCAGACGCAGCGGGGCATAAAATCAGTATAATTATGAAAACCATCGCAATATGGCCGCGCCCGCGACACCGTGAAATACGCCACTGCACTCGGCGGGGTTCAAGCCGCACCCCCGCACAATTAGCGGTTAATGTGCTGGAAACACTTTCCACAAACGAAGATCAGTCTTTCATTTTCTTTTGGCGATGCGTTTTCGTTGGTAGACGGTACGCGAAACAAGTGGATCCTAAGGCACCAAGTCAATTATCTCGTTAAGAGCGCATACGCCGTACGGCATTTCATACAAATTTTCAAGTCCTTATTTTCCGAAATGACTTAACTGATTTTAATGAAACTGTACACACATACCTAAGCTGTAATATAGAAAATATAATTTTTTTAACTAACTTTTTAGACCTATGTATCCTGCTTGTGTGTGTAAACTTTCATTAAAATCAGTTAAGTCATTTCGGAAAATAAGGACTTGAAAATTTGTATGAAATGCCATACGGCGTACACGCTCTTAATGGAGTAGCCTCATGAGGCGTGTTTCAAAATTGCAACGAAAACTTCGAAAATAAAAATGAAAAGCCAAATTCCTCCACGTCATTGTCTCGATTGACTTCGACTCGCCCTGGAAAATAATGAAAAATATACTTACCCTACTATAATACACTACTAGGCCTACTAGCCACCGATTTTTTAAAATTAAGAATAAAGTAACGATGAAGTTGAAACAATTTTTTGGTAGGTATTGCTTTGCCTCAGCATTGGAAAACATTAGAAGTTACACTGTTTCGTATAACAATGGAAACGCTCTCCATCTCGAGTCTCGAATTAACTTTCATTTACTTTGTATTTGTAAAGTTTTGGTGATATTACGACTCCACGCGGGTGCGGCCGCAACACGACAGAATGATATGCCACTGATTATATAGGTACCTACATTTTGATTGGCGTAAAGAATTCATTAGATTAGTTAAAACCACGTTCCGAATTTGAATTTACCAGAAAGACATCCTGTGATAACTACAATGTATTGTGACGTAATTAATGCCTTGTTTATAGCTGAACCTCTAAAAAATTTTTAAAAAAACAGTTAAGTATGTACATAACTACACTCACAATGATATACCTAAGTATTGTGGAAATATTTTATTGATTTAGTTACGTACATTACAATAAACGGAAATACGTTATCATCATCTGCCTAGCCTTTTCCCAACTAGGTATATTGGCTTCCAGTCATACCGGATCCAGCTGAATACCAGTATTTAACGTGGAGCAGGTGCCTACCAGACCTCCACAACCCAATAACTGGGGAATACTGTATTTCTTGGCAAGACTGGTGAATAAACGGAAATACGTACAAGATCTATATTGAAAGTTTTCATTATTATTGATCATAATTTTTATAGTCAATCAACTCATATGTGGAATAATAATGTTTGTACGCATCATGACAAAACATAGGAAGTCTACGTAATATTGTAACATCTAACACGCTGTAACATAACGCTTTCTATGTTTAGGTACAAATAATTATTATTCTGCAACCGGCAATGGAAGTGCAAGCATCTGTGTACCTACATAATTTTAAACTCAGCCCTTATCGCGGTTTAGATTCTGTAATGTGTAACATACACGTGTTTCGCAAGTTTTGGCAAACTCATAACTTGCAGCACGCACCCTCTGTTTGTTTCAGCCGCTTCAGGTGATATGAAACAACACGCCACGCCATCTGGTTCTAGCTGATAAGTACCTATCGAGAAATGAATGCTACCCTCACTTATCACTGTACACTTAAAAATCTTATGAACTCTTCTTCTTACTGAATTAGGAAATTGGATATGAGTATTTTTTGTCGTTACTTTAACCTGAAAACCTGTCAAACTTAGGCAGGGATTGATTTTGACTGGTTATTGAGAAACAATGTTAACTTCATAAATCTTCTGCTGGGAAAATTAATCTTACAGCCAATATTGAAACAATTATCAAATCGATGCCTTCACGAAACTATTTTATAGATATAATTACAATAGATATTATTTATTTGGAAATCAAACACGGTAACTTTTGGCAAGCCTGGCCAAAAGTTACCGTAAAACCCAGTTACTGGGTTGATGAGGTCAGGGGGACAGTCACTCCGTGTAAAATATTGGTAATCGGCCTCAGCCACATTCGGGAAGTCGAGCCCAACGTAGGTAGGTATGTAGTTGCGAGTTGCGAAATGCTAAGCAAATTGAATATTACCAATCAATCAATTTATTTGTCAAACAAAGGTGTTAACATCGATGTTTTCGTAAATAGCAGGTGCGGTTATTTATTCGTCGTACACCAACCACAGTGTGTCAGTATAAGAGCAAGCCTTGATGTCAAAAAGTGAGTCCTGTCAGCGCTGAATTTCCCAGAACATCCACTGGCCAGCTATAAGCGCTTGATCCATTTCAACATGTCGCTCTAATTCGCTTCTAACATCTCAACACCCAATAAACTCATTAACCCTTCCAGAACACACAGTCGAGCAATAAATCAAGTAAAGCACCTCCACAAGTCTAGTCTAGACACCGACCTGCCAGTATAAATCTCGTCCCTAACCGCTATCTCGCCGAGCACGCCATACATTACGCGCCACGAAGATGTGGGCCTCGTGTGGTCGCCAAATAGCCCATTAAGTGACGACGTACAATGCGTTATCGCAGCGGGAGATGTGACGACTGGATTAGGGGTGGTTTGATTGCTTTAGCATATATAATATACCACTAGTATTGTTAGATTTTGGATGTTGTCTGTCTTCGATGGAAAGAAATTTATTGCTTTACCGTCGGAAGTTTCCGCTGCCAAGTCTCTGAGGATTGTTTTTTAGTACTTACCTAATTTTAATGTTATTCCTATAAACATAAGATTAATTTGGTTCTTATGAATAAAGGAAATAAATTGAAAAAAAAAATATCCCGGAAAACAGCGCCGCGTGTCGACGATTGACGCTAAACCTTTTCCCTTTCCTCAATAAAATTCATTCTAGCCATTCTACAAAACATCTCTAAACTTTTCTAACAGTTCCCCAGCACACCTGCCCCCATCGTTCGCAGTTACACTCATAAACACAATCTTTCCCTGCTTCTCAACTTTTCGCAAGATAAATTACACAACTTCTAGCGCCCTCTGTTATGATACTCGTGATTTATCGGCGCAAGTAATGAGCACGTGTCGCCAGCAGATGGCGTCACTGAGTTGTTTATTGGACTCCTGCCGATTTATTACAAAGGGGCTGGTAAAAGAAGTAAATGCTTATTAAAACAAACATTTTATCGTTTCCTCTGAGTGCAAATGTGTGTACGATTATATTTGAGAAGCATTTACTGCCATCTAAATGCTTATTGTATCGGTTATAGTTGTTTTATTGCAATTTTGACCTGTATTTAATCAAAAAGCAATAACTAAAACAATATAAGAGAGTAGGTAGCATAGCACCCACACTTGTTATGAGTAAATACTAGCAGCGCCCCGCGGTTTTACCCTCGTAGTTCCCGTGGGAATATGGGGATAAAATATCATAAATGGTGAATATAGCTTTCTAGTGGTGAAAGATTTTTTGATATCGGTCCAGTAGTTTTTGAGTTTATTCGTTACATACTAAAATACATAATAAAATCTTCCTCTTTATAATATTAAATATAGATTTTGGGAAAGTATCTATTACAACACCGACCAACTCAGTAATCAAACCCAGGACCTCTCATGCTCAGCGGTAGTTTGAGACAGCTACCTACATCAAAATGGCAGTTATTAAATAAAAAAAACTTTTTACAAAAAAATACAACCGACTTCCACAAAAAATCAAAAAAGTACAAAATAACTTTAATTCGGAACTCGGTGTTTGTGGTTCCTTTTTCGTTTTTTGAACACCGACTTCCGAATTAAAGTTATTTTGTACTTTTTTGATTTTTTGTGGAAGTCGGTTGTATTTTTTTGTAAAAAGTTTTTTTTATTTTTCACTTTTTAGTGGTACCTACACCCCCTCCCCTCCCCCACCTAAACGAACCAATTACATTGGTGTAAAAAAAAATGCACTGCTCCAATGCAGAGTAAACTAAAAGGTCGTCAATGTAGACAATGTAGATATATTTTTTAGATTTTTGTTGATTTTACAAAAACCGCTTGTTCGATTTCGATAAAATTTTCATGGGACCATTTGGGAAGTATACCCTTTCCAACAAAAAAAGAATTTTTCAAATCGGTTGGCAAGCGCCGGAGTTATGCGCGAACAAACATAAAAAAAAATAAAAAAAATACAAACATCCGAATTGAGAACCTCCTCCTTTTTTAGAAGTCGGTTAAAAATATCTAACAGTAAATTAATATTTGTAAAGATCTGAATAAGTACCTACTTGCAAAATAATGTCTTTATTTCCGACCTTAAAGGTACGAATACGAATACCTACATACATACACTTCGCGCAAGCTATTGTTCAGTTTTTTCATCATAAATAAATTCGTAACATAGGTAATAACAAAACGTTTAGTAAGAGAAACTTCAATGTGTAGGTACCTAGGTATATATACCTATAATCTTATACAAATCCAACACGTAATAAAATATTACTTTGCTAGATATTTTCACTTTTATTACAGATAGTAATTTATTCGTAATTGACAACCGCATACAATATTTTTATGTTATAAACAGCTTTCTAGCGAATTGTTTTTGTCATTCGTTATTGTGAAACTGAAGAGGAAGGTCTTACGTTTTTTTTTTAATTTATTATGAGTAGAAAAAGTATTATTATAACAGAAATAATTGAGGTAAGTGGAAATAGTACACATAACATAAACTTCATCATATTTGGTCCCGGTTTTATCACTTTGAACAAAGCGCCATCTATTCACTTTAAAGAGAAGTTACTAAGACAGGGAGTTGACTTAGTTTGTCTACTCACCGCTAGGTGAATCACTTCTGTTCTAAATACAAACATTCCCAATAGATGGCGCTGGCCTTAAAAATACAACAAATCGGTACTAGATGTCGCTCCAACCCACTCTCTCAAAACTTTGTAAACGAAAGAAAGTTATGTATCCATTATTATTTTACATTCATAATAAAACAGTCTTAAAACGTTTCCGCGAAGGTGTGAAAATGATTTTTGTTCTTCTTACATTTTTTTTTATTCGTTGGCGTGGGAACGTTGGGCAGGTAGTGTGTATCACAGATTATAAAGCGTCGTAAACCCGATGGCGTAGCATTATTGTTGTTTATTGTGTTTAGAAGTCTGTTGCATCACGTTCCTCTGCCGGCCGAGCTTGTCCTACGTGGCATCTCGAATCGTCTCTCCATTTTCCGATTAGATAACTTTAAATTGTGCGAAGACAAAGGAGTCGCACAAGTTTGTCTCAACTTAGGAAACTAGAACTAGTGCATGCCTTTTATGTAGGCTTGCATAATGCCTACGCGATATGGAGCTTTGTTGCATTACGAAATAAAGTGCAATATCGATCTAATTGAAATTTTATTTTTGCTTAGGTAGGTATAGTATGAAATAGAATGTGAAACCAATTTATTCGTTGATAATCTACTTAACTATCATTTTGTCTTGACATTTAGCTTGCCTACTTAGCCACGAATCGACCCGCCCGTGGGAAAATATTATAAAAGTACCTACCTGTATGTATAAAAGTTCATAACTTTCAAACTTCGTTTCATGCCTACCCAGATTTTAACAAAGAATAGACAAAAGTCTACACTCGTTGGCCTCGTTACCCAAAACTGTAGCACAAATCTTTATGATTGCCTAACCCAGTTAGAAAATACAACACACACTATCGTGTAGTAAAACATTGCTTTTATCTAAAAATATTCATTCAATCGAACATAAATCTACTTTCGACAACATTGTCGACCTTATTCCATTGTAATACGACGCACGAGGTTGAGACAATGGGTTTTTTTATGGGGTAAAACAGTTGAATGGGCAGGTTGGGTATTTGTGGATGTTAGATGAGTCCTCCGTGGATGATCGGATGTTTAGTGCGGACAGCTCGTTAAAGATATTTGGGATACGTTAAACAAACTTCCAGCCATTGATCTATTCTATGTGATTGTGGGAAGGTAAGCTGAAATCAACGAGCGAGAAAATGGTAAAACGTCTGTCCCATGTCAGATTTACGTGATTTTACATACATACATAATCGGCCTTTTAACGTTCCTACTGCTGGGACACAGGCCTTCTCTCTAGGAGAGTAGTAGAGTTTGAACCCGCTACATACAATTCGTAAGTCAAGGCCGTTACCACTCGTTGCGGAATTTGTTCGAAAAAGTACCGCGGCCCTGGAACGCAAAGGGCACAGGAAGGAGCACGGGTAGGTTTTAGTCAGTAAAAGTCTGACACTCCCTCCCGCTGAGTCCCGCTTCGCCCGGGGCGGGAGGGGGTCATTTGATGATTTCCCATCCAAAAAAAAAAGGCCGTTATCACTCGGCTACCACTGCTCTACTCAGCCACCACTGCTCTACGCGATTTTATTTGTAACGAATTTTATTCGAAAGCGTCAGCGTGGCCCTGGAACACAAAGGGAGGAGAAGGAACACGGATAAGTTTTACCCCGTAAGAGTCTGCTACTCCCTTCTTCTCCGCCCAGAGCGCACAGCCAGTGCCATCTTTAAAAAAAAAGATATGACAATTTGAAAGCTGTCCTTTGTAAAAGCAGAAAGAACTACGATTTTGGTTAACTATCCGTGCCTTATCCATCTATCAGTTTCATAGATGCCTTCTTGCTGGATACCTCAAACAAATCATTCGATTCACAGTAAGGAAGCAAGTTTAGTAGCATTTCTACGCAGACACAAAACAGGTCGGTAACTAGAAGTACACTGAACGACAAAAATATTGCAGATAGCGTTGCCAGGCGTTCGGATAAAGCCGGACACAGTAAGGCTTTTTGGTCGAGTGTCGGGCCAAATTAGACGGCGTCCGGCCTGCTCGGATATTTGATAGGTTTTTTAAATTTGAGCATCTTTTCGTTTTATGCTCACCCTGTATCGATTCTTATGTAGTGCGTACTAATACTATTGCAATCATTGAAATGATTTATAATAATGAAGATTGACTCACTCAATTTATTGTTATTTCTTTAGAATTTAAGAAGATTTTATGGTAAACTAGCTGACCCGGCAAACATCGTTTGCCACTTATAATTTAAAAAAAAATTAGGAGTGGACCACCTTTAAAATTAGGGGGATGAAAAATAGATGTTGTCCGATTCGCCACCCTAGCCGATATACACGCTAAGATTCATGAAAATCGGTCGTGCCGTTTCGGAGGAGTTCAACCACAAACACCGTGATACGAGAATAAGATGATAAAGAAAAAACCTTTTTTCGGTTATACTAACTACTAATTTTGCCCAAATGTCGGGCCAAACTGGCTGGTTTGTCCGGCTTTTCGTTTTTAAGACCTGGTAACCCTAATTGCAGCTTTAAGCCAAGCTTGACAATATCCAAAGCCCTTAGGCACCCAAAACATAACATAACATGTCAATGACGGCGGTCCAAACATTGGCCAAACATAATAAATGAATGACATTAGACAATAGTCCATTGAGAGGCCAACGTTTGCTCAAACGGCCGCGTTATGAATGAACCAGCGCGGCTATATATAGCCTCGCTCTCGGTGCATTCAAGGCTATAAAGTCAGGAATCCGCTGACCATTCATACGAGACTTCTTGACGTGGAGTTTAGCTAAAATAGTATTTAATTATTAGCACTTAGTACCTACCAACTTAGCTACTTGCAAGCGGTAAACAAAAACGTGTCTTAATTTAATGGAATAAGTGTGACGACATGATGTTTTGGTCAGCTAATTTATTTTTCTGCTAAAGATTTTAAGCAGTAATTAAAATCATCTTAAAGAGAGTTCTTCATGTCAATCTACCCACTGTTCTTCCTCCTATATTTACCTACGTCATTAACACTACATACCCTAGAGTCTATCGTTTGTTACAAAAGTTTTTTTTTTTTTTCAAATTGATCTTGTTTTCGATATTATAGTCATTCTTCCCCATATCTTCATTCTGCTTGGTTACTTGCTTTTAAAATACATATCAGCTTTCACATCCAACCACTTCTGTGAGACATAGATTAATAACGTGACAGTTATAAAACGGCTGTGCCTACCACAAAAAAACAATGATTGTTAATAAAATTTCAATAAAGGCGAACACACAACAGTTGACAAAAAAACCTCTGATGGCGCTTGAGGTTTTTTGTAAAAAAAATCGTATTCAAATCGTGAGGGAGGCTTTTTGCCCTCTCGACAACACCTGCCATCTAGCGGCTGACGGGCACAACACATAAGTAGGCTCTATGTGGTAAATACCTCTGGGGGAAACAGTTTCTGGTGTCCTAAATAAATTAGGTATATTGAATTTGGGGAAACTAAGCACATAGGAAGAATAAGCGCAGCGGCAGAAAACCTTTAAGAGATAAGAAATTACTGCAATGATAATTTCACAGTCTATAATGTAATACCTATGTGTAAATCTCACATAATTTTACGATTCACCTGATTAATCGCAGAATTAAGTGAGATTTACCCTGCAGCATATACTTTACAAGATTGGTCTAATTTTACTAGATAGTCAGCCTTCCCCACACCCATCTTTAAAATACTTCACAAGCCCACAAAAATACAACGAAATCTTAGCTAAAAAGCATAGGTAATTGCGCAATAAAAATAACAATTTCTTCAAAATGTTTGCAGGGTTTTACCAAGGCCCATAAGAGCTGAGATCAAAGCTCGGTAGCCGCTGGGTTGAATTAGCCATCGTTTGAAGTAAGTAGATCATCGGAGCAGGTTTTTGCGCATAACATCGATCAGTATAATATCGTTTTTTTACTGTTAGGCGAAGCAAAAAGGTTTCGTATGTTACAATAAAACCTAAGATACCAGATTATCATGTGCCTTGAGTGGATATAGGTATTTTTTCATGGATTTTAGCAAGTTTTTTTAGTAAATAGCCCTCGGGATATAAGAACCTTCCACGTCTAGAACTTTAGGTTCGATCGGCAAAAATATCCATTCACCCCACTGTATGACACCCTTTTTCTTTGAAGAGAAGAGTTATTTTGTCATAAGGGCCTCTTCGTCGACATATTCCTACCCATCATTCCAGTTTTTGGGGCCAGTACAGCATGTTCTTGCTTATTCTAATCCGCCACATAACCACTGTTGTCAAACTTTTAACGAAAGTAAATCTCACCCACATATTCAAGACCTGAAAACCTACAACGGTAACAAGCGTGTACAATGACTCTGTAACAAGCCGACATGAACAGTGTCAAATCTAATAAAATTAACTTGCAGTACAATGCGACAATCGCATGTGATCGCAATCCGCGACTCGCGAGTGACGGACGATCGCGACAGATGTCCTTAGTGTGAGCATGATAGCTCATAGGGCTGGCAAAGTCTGATTTAAATGAGCTTGATTGCATCTCCGATAAGAAATTACTGTTTGAAAATATTCTGCAGTTGATATTTTTAGATTAGGTCAATTTTAGGGACTTGTGGAAAAAACCGTACTAACATTTGCAGTTTATTGTTGTTATCATTTTGCAAATCCGAAGCGGCGACTGCGTCTAATTGAGTAAAAAGTTTGCATTATTTTGGTTTGTGCGTTTTACAGTAGATAGTTCTTTCTAACGCCATACTTACTCGAGAGCAGCCCTACAACTTCAAACGCGTCCCGTAACATCCTCTATTTAACCTCAAACTTACAGTTTTTGCCGCACTTTTTCTACGTCTAACATTATGCTTATGTAACAATTTTTTCTATTACTTATCTGTGTTTGATGACTAAAAAAAAACTTTTTTCTCTCCGACATATGGTGCGCGGCGCGTGCGCTCGCACATTGCGTCTGTTTTTTTCGCATCCGATTCGAAATTCAAAATTCAAATATGGCGCATGTGTGCAGACGAATATTGTTGTTGGTTTTTGTTTTTTTTTCGTATTTTCTTGTCGATAGACTCCCGTCTGGTCTTTGGAAAAAATTAAAAAGTAATAAACAAATAAAGTGGTATTATGCGCGTGCTCGCCAGGTGGACAGGCGACCTGGATCGGGATGGGATATAAGGGGGAATATGTAATTGCTCTGTTGCAATGATCTCATTTTTTTCTGGACTTCATTAAGGCTGATAGGGCTACACCTGTTACAGTGTGTCAAAATGTATCGATGTCTGTGATAAGTCTGAAACAGCTAGCATGCATGTTTGCTTGTGACATTTAATAAGACAGAGAGATATATTTTAAATACTAGTGTTGCTCAAAATGATCGACAGCCCATTCGCAACTTGGTGACTTGTTCAACTCCATAGCTCTCAAAATCATGAGCCTGCCCCCTACATTCACACACACACTTTTTGCCGCAACTTTTTCCACACCGCCTGTTGCTTTTTTCAAGCCATTACGACGGCTGTTTAAGCATACTTTATGGCGAGCACAGTCGGGGGTGACTATTATATTTTTAAAAGACTTTTTTAAACCCTGTCTCGACATCTTTGGGGTGGTTTTTAAATTAATGCGTGTTCGGGATTAGCACTTCTTAATTTGTTTTCTTGTTTTTTAATTATAACCCGTTAACGTGTTGAAAAGGGTTGGGCACAAGTTATTGGTTTTGTTTATTTACGCGATTTTTGACTCTCAATAATTTC
This sequence comes from Hecatera dysodea, assembly GCA_905332915.2. Lineage (NCBI taxonomy): Eukaryota > Metazoa > Arthropoda > Insecta > Lepidoptera > Noctuidae > Hecatera > Hecatera dysodea. The sequence continues at coordinate 787,419 of HG995303.1, forward strand.
TGAAGCCATTCTTTCATTTTATTTCTTCACAATAAAGTATAGATTCCCGAGAAAATTCTTTAGATTTACTTTAGAAAATTACTTGGCACTAAAGACAGAAATCAGTCAGAAATAAAGAAAGATCATCAATTATCTAAGTGAGTAAGTATTCTAATAAAGTTTCCAATAATTTCATGTAGAAGTGCGTCCGTTCGATAACTAATAGCTAGGTACGAGCGATAGTTTATTGCACGATAAATCTGGGAACTCCTAAATGTAATACATGTTCATAAATAGAACATAAACGGACCGCAGCGATGGGACATCGATAAAAGTTCATTCGGTCATTTTATTATGTCTCGTCGCTAGTTCCGCGTTAAGAAAAATAGTTTTATGATTTATGATTCGGTGTGTTTATGCTCATTGCAGACTTATTATAATACTAAGACAGTACTAGGTTTTTGAAAACAAGTCAATAGCTAATGTACCTACGCTAGTACCCTTTCTAGGCTTTCATAGCCAAATGGCAAAAACGGAACCCTTATAATTTCATCATGTCCGTCAGTCTGTATGTCACAGCCGTTTTACTCGGAGACTATTAAAGCTAAATAAATGAAAATTGGTAGGTAAGTGCAACCTGTGAACCGCTATTCAATAGTGCTGTAGTATTATGGAAAGAAATAATTTTAGGGGTGACACACATGTAACTGAAGGATGAAAAAATAAATTCCAACAAACATAATCGTGTGAAGCATCATTGGATAGCTCTTTCAAAATAAAGTAGAGGTTGCTAAGAAAGTTTTTTAAGCATGGGATCAACAAATGACTGGTCCTGCCGCTCCGGGCAAAGCGGAGGAAGGGTCAGACTCATACTGACAGCATGACTAAAACGCATCCGTGCTACTCGTAATGCCCGCCGCGTTCCAGGGCCGTTTCGAGCAAATTTCGCAAGCTACGCTAGTTCTACAAGAGGGTAGGTTTTTGATGGTTACTCGTATATCCCCTTTGAGATACTAGCGAAGTCAGACTTGAAACTTCCAGTCCATTGCTGAATTACTTACATAGCTTGGCGAAAGAATTCGTGATCACTAGGTATATTCGTGAGAAACCTAGAAAAAAAAATGTATGACCCAAAGATTTTGGACTTCACCACTTTGTCTAGACCCCAAGGCCGCTGCAGACGCAAATAAAATAATTAATGACTTAAACAAATAAATCACAATCAGTGGTGTACGTCAGAGTATCGTCAGTTTGGTGCGCAGACGCAGCGGGCCCGCGCCTGCGCCAAACGCGTCGCCCACTGACGACCAACGACCTCGCGCTTATGGGGATATATCTCTATGTCTGAACGTGCTGTACCCGCTGTATGGTATTTTTGTCGTGTGGCACTTATTTAGGATACCCACTGACTGTTTAAGTTAGAGCTTCTATAAAGGATCAAACCGACCAACAACCGCCACCAACTCATACGGTATCTACGTTATCTCTCTATTGAATGTGCTAAATGTGTCCTATCATCTACACACGTGAGGACCTGATGGCTTCGTCAGCGAAAGGTGTTACAGTTGCGTAGTACAGGGCCAAATACTATATTTAATAACACTATTTGTCATCGACATCCTAAGAAGAAGAAAAATCCCCAGGGATACGCTTGTCTTGTTGGTAGCAAAGGATGAAGCGACCTTTAATGCTATTGTCTCAGTGAATCCTGAGCATGGCGTCTCCAGATATTCCCGTTGGGAAGACTTTTCACGTTAAGCTGGTGACTTGGTGCCGCAAAAGCTTTGAAGACTTCCCGAATCAAGGGTCTGAAGAAAATACAATACAAAGTACAGATATAAAGGGTATATTTTACGTAATAATAGCTTAATATTTAATTATTAACATATATTAGTATTTGGCAAATATATAAAAGCGCTCTTCCTCTCTCCTTCCTATTAAATGTTGCTGTGCCCGACAGGGTCCATAATTGATACCGCACTTATTTACCTACCACCTGTATATGCACATTTTGGATTGCAATAAACACTTAGAAACTATATTGAATCATCGAACATTTATTCAGGTGAAATAATACAGCCTCTTTTATAGATTGGAAATCATATAATGATTTCTTCCGCTCAGGGCGGAGCGGTAGGGAGGGTCGGGTCACACTCTTACTGACTATAACCCATACGTTTTCCTCCTAATGCCCTTTGCGTTCCAGGGCCGCGGTGACGCTTTCGAACAAATTCCGCAACAAAAACACGGGCTAGGAGTTCAATAACAAGCAACAATTTAACACCATAGAGCGTTGTAACGATTTTAAGTCACAAGGAAATACAAATAGTTTAGTTTGGGCACTTTTAAGTGTCATATTGGTACCATCGGAAACTTGCAAAAATGATGTCAAACTCGACTTTTCCGATACAACAATGAGCGAGACAGTGACGTAATGACGGCCGTATGAATGCGGGCGGCGGGTCAATGACCCTTATCTCGATATCTCATTGTTACTGATGCTGTAACGTATGTGTTTTGGCAAGCGCCGCACTTGGTTACAGCTCTATTCTCTTGCTCCTCTCTAGCCCTTGTAAATTATGTCGGTAGGCGGCCTAGGGTAGGGACCCAAGTAGCACTTTAGCGATGAATTAGGTCATAAATAAGCTACATTACAGTCTACAGCTTTTATACAGCTGTACTAAAGGATAGGGTGAGTCTTTAGACTGTATTAAGGAAAGATTATACACTATTAAACAGCATAGCTGACTAATGACTTGATAGTGGCGAAGAAGTATACTAAAAACATTTAAGTAGAATTTTAAAATGCTCTAGTCCAGCTTTTGGCTGTTTGAGATACTACTAGCTGGTCTAGAAGCCCAAAGCTTGTTAACGGCTGGTTAATACGTAAAATTCACCTCTCTTGTAATGCTGCGGGCTGCATTAAAACATTGAATAATGCCACTAGCTTTTAATTGGTATACACTAATTCTATTGTAATTCTACTTCAACGAGCTTGTTAATGGCTGGTTAAAAGTGTATAAGGAATTTCTACAAATGCTGTTAGATTTATAAGAGAATAATTAAACACCCTGAGTTGTAAATTGGAATAGGAGTACTCCATCCTAATGCCAATGCATAAAGTGTAGCTGACAGTTATTATACAGCTTTCAGCGTTATTTAAGAGTAAATCTAGATTATTGGTGTTTAAATTACGTCAAATTTGATTTAAGTATTTTTGCATAATGTGCGAAGCGATTTCAAGAGCTATACTACGTATGTTTTAATAATACACTTTAAATAAAAAATGAAAAGTGGAGTAAAAAGAAAACTGTTAAAAGAATACGCTGAAGCTTCTATGGACGAATTGCAAAGGAGCAGTACTGATGCAGTTGATGTTTACAAGCCAGTGTCATTTACGCATAGGGTTCCGCACAAATAGATTTGTGTGCCTATCCTTTTGAAAATAAATTGCATTTGATTAAAATGATGTTGCGAAGAGGTAGCACACCACTTTCGCAGGTAGCAAAAAGACTCAGTGAATGTTGTGCTAGGTACTGATCGAAAGGAGGTGCTTTTCATGACCAAGGATAATAAAAGTTTCCTCAAAATTTATTTTCAAAATTTAGCAAAGATACAATCTTATTAAGGATGATAAGAAAAATAAAAAATCATTGTATAAATTTGTAAATACTGTTTTTTAATCAATATGAAACATAATTTGTGAAAATACAACATAATTACGAATGCCATTATGAAAAATGAAATGCTCCCAACCACTTTTCTTCTCCTTCTCTATAATATTTCGTTTCCTTTTTCAACGGTTTTGATTATTTTAAACGGCATTATTATTCCTGAAAACAATAATTAACTAATTAACAATCATAATATAATACGAAAAGGGAAAAGCAAAATATTTTTCGGTTGTTTTGACGAAATGACATGGATAGCGCTGTTCTAAACTAAATTAAAAAAAAGAGAAGGATGCGCAAAATTACCTAACTACTGGGCTTGCAAGGGTATTTCGAAAGCCAAACAATGTACATATTGAAATAGTTTTCTGTCGAGATTTCTTTATCCCTGAAAAGCTACTGTATGCTCTATATTTATACCAGTACACAGTAAGAAAGATAATTAAAATCCTTTCTCCAGCCATTATAATGCTAGAAGCTGGTACATTGACTTGGTAACACCACTGTACAGCAAATAACTTTTTAAAAGAATTTCTGGAGAATTTGTACTGGATAACAAATTAACGCCATTTTAGCAGTACAGAAACGATTTGTTATTAAATATCCAAATGATTTCTTATAGTTTTTAAGGATATTTGATAGCTTTTAATTCAAACAATATATTTTCCACTTATTTCCTAATAGAATACATTAAGTTCGAAAGCAATAATTTGAGTGATAAATCTATTAAGTATTCGTACACCATTTAATCTTGTGAAATATTTTCGTTAAAGCGATATTATTCTGATGGCGCGTGAAATATTTGATGTAATTACCTATACACATTAACAGTAAAGTGGTACTCGCAACTCAATTTACATACAGGACACTTAAAACCAACGTGAAAACTATTAAAAATATCTTACCTTAAATAATAGTCCGCCCGCGCACTTTACCAAACAATAAATGTCATCTGTCACAAAATACACAAAAGAAAATTAAATAAAAAAGTATTTTTGTTTGGTTATTTATACTTTAATAAAAGCTATTGCCAAGCCTCAAAACATCTAAAAGCTGTTGAAGAGAATTAAAGAAGCTGAATCTTAGGCTGCAATGGCTGTTGTATAGCAGTATAAGCCATTGTACAGGCCTCGTACAGCTGTTTCAATGATTATACCACCGTTAACCAGTCACTGTAATGCTCAAGGCTGCTTAATTTGGGGCCCAAATTAGAATTACAAGGGCTGTGTAGTTAGCTACACAGCCCTTAAGCAGGTAACTAAAGCAGCCTTGAGTGTCACAAAATTCTATAATCAAGTCACTATGCGGCTGTCATGTGCTACTTGGGGAGGGAATGACTCGATAGTGTTGTATCGATAAATAAGTTATTATTTGGTTAGTTTAGTTATACGTGGTAATTCAGTATTTTATTTATTTTATTGTAAAAGTACTTCAACGACGTATTCACTATAACATATTACATTAACAAATTGTACATCGAGTATCATGGTGAATTTGTCACTCATAGAAGTAGGTACACAGCTTAAACATTAATAAAATATACATACTCAACTATGAGATCTTTATCAAATAAAAATCAAGAAGATAAACATGAACCACTTTACGATGTTATAGTAGGAAATGATTAAAAAAAAATAGGAACAATTTATTATTTTCTGTTATTGTTTTATCTGTGGCACTGCCCAATTTTTTTCTCTGTGCTATTAATTTGCAATCAGTTGCCAGACTACAATCAGATGTGTTGAGTTTGTAATAGTCTCAATTAAAAAGCAGTAGGCCTTTGCCTCACACACTACTCAAAGCCAGTTCGGTCTTTACCATAAGGGCACAAGGGGCACGTGCCCAGGGCCCCGCTTCATTGCGGGCCCCCAATTTATATTATAGGTACTGTTTAGGAAACGACCAATTCGAACCTTAAACTAGTTTCTCACGAAATTCGGTCAAACCTATTCCAGGCAGGATGTCCACTGGGTAGTACGGTTACGTGGTCATACCTACAGAAATCAGCTACCTGTGCTCCGACACGTTCCTGGCCGGTTTTCAGTTTTCCAAAAGGGCCCCGGACTCAGGAGTGCCCAGGGGCCCCTGCATGGGTTAAGATGGCCCTGCTCAAAGCACGCTCTTTTTAGCCTTTTGACCGCATTGTCTAGCAATACAGAAGCAAGGTTGGTATGATGGGTTAGGCAATTAACGTGTTGTTCCTTATAGTGCTCTATTTCTGAGGGCAGTGTTGCCGTGTTCAAGTTCTCGTGTATCTCGTTGTGCGTCGTAAACATTGGAGCATTTACAATAATACTCAGTATCTTGTTTTGCACCCTTTGCAAGGTCATGTCATTGCTCTTGCTGGCGGCTCCCCATGATACCTGCATACCATATGTCCATACGGGTTTAAGAATGGAATGATATATTAAGTGCTTGTTTTCCAGGGAGAGTACTAAGTTAATAGATAAATAAACATTCAAAAAGGCTATACATAAACTATTCATTATTTAATTTAAAAATATAATTAATCGTCTGTCTTTCCTCTCTACTTTCTTCAATCATAATTTGCGATCAATAAAAAAAAGTATGAATGAAAGTTTTCAACAGTCGAATCTTAATCATTAAATTGCCCATCTCATGACGTGGTCGGTCGTGTCACGCCACAAAATGGCAACTTAAATCCTGACCCTATCCCGGCCGCATAATGAAACGGCCAGTTCTGCGATATGGCTACAATATCGATATGAAACAATCTCAACACTATAATCCTCCTCCACCCAAAAGCCTGTAGTGTCCTTGGCATGCCAAGAGGAAGGTCTGCTGGCCATCAATTTGGCAGACACCACGGTCGCAGCCACGCCCCATGGAAAACTTAGAGCTCGCCAGATTTATGTTCTACGCACAGTACAACCATAGTGTATTGTTGTTTTATGTCGACACTATCAATTATTTTCACGGTTTTTTGGCAACTGTGAATTAAGTTGGAACATGTTGTACGCAATATTAGTTTTTCTTCTGGCACGTGGTTTCCTAGACTGAACTGCACATGTAGGGTGAAAACAGCAGGCACGAAAGGCAAAGGTCACGATGTGAAAATAGCAATCACGAATGCTCTGCTTTACCTTAAATTGCTGACTGGATAATATTTTAGCACAATGTGAGATGATCTCATTCGTCTGTGCGATTAGGCACGACCAATTAAGGACCTACTAAGTTTACATAGCATTAAGCCTGAAACTTTTCAAGGAGGAAAATTATAATGTTTTTTACGACATTCCTAATAAACCCACCAAGCCAATTCATGACCAAGGCCCAATTTTCGTTAAGATATCCAAGTCACGGTCCGTCTTAACAATTCATATCATATTTTTCGATGATAAGATCTCGCTCCGCTCTATTTCCCCTCAATCACTATATGATAATGAGCAGCAGGGCTGATTAATTCCTCAGCCACAATCCTCGGCCATGATAGTCATACGTTATTCTTATTAATGATAATAGGCTGACCTCATATGGGCAGATATTGGGGATCCCCTGAATATATTGTTGGACCAATCAATTTTATAACAAAGTGGAGAAATATTAGAAAAAGCTGGAAAAAAAATTGATAATCTTTTTGGATTTTTTTAATGTTATTTAAGACCCAAAATTCGTTTTAGAAAGTGTGATTGGGATTCTTATTTTTCAGAACTGTTCATTTCTTTTCTCAACATGCTAAGTAGCTATTCTGCATTTGATGTGACTTGCTCTTGAGAAGATCAGAATTTTACCGATAAAAAAATGGTCATTGAGTTTCCTTTGGAATTTTATAAGCTATTTGGAATAACGACTTCACAAATAACTTGACTTTGCATCAATTCTAAGCCGACGTCACTTCAGATCTTAACTATAATATTACCATTGCCAAAGAAACCCTACACTTTCTACGAACCTAGCAATTAAAATCAATTAAATCATCCGACGTATTCGTCACGGGACACATCGTCGTATCGAGAACTTGAGCGCACTAAAATTAAATCGCACTTAATCTAAGTTTAGCACACATCTAAATAAGGAATTCGTATATTTGCACCATGTGTTGGCCCAGTATATTTAGCGATCGTCTAGACAACTCAGTCACATTAAATATGTAATGAATGTTTAGGCCATTAGACGAGAGATGGGCACATCTCCCCGCAAACGGAAAAAGAGGCTGACTTACCGAAAATTAATTGATTTAGAAGTACATGCGCTAGCTGAAAACTTAGTGTCAAAATGACATTCAGCTCAGAAATTGTACTTTATCAGTTATCTGGAATCTGGGGCGGCCATGATTCTCAACCTACTACTGATAAATACTACTCCTGAATAATGCTGGATCACGCATTTCGCTACGTATTAATTACTAGCTGTCCGCACAACTTCGTTTGTGTCACATTTTTCATGACTCCTATTGGTCTTAGCGTGATGATATATAGCCTATAGCCTTCCTCGATAAATGGGCTATCTAACATTGAAAGATTTTTTCAAATCGGACCAGTAGTTCCTGAGATTAGCGCGTTCAAACAAACAAACAAACAAACTCTTCAGCTTTATAATATTAGTATAGATTGAGGTCACGTGAAGGTGTATGGACTCGACAAAAAGTCATAGACAACTAGCAAGATAATTAAATATGTCGTGTCCAGTTAATATCTACACTTCACTAATGAGTGTTTCGACACTGCAGTTAATTGTTGTCATGCACTCGCGCTGTTTTTGTCCAGCGGCGGAAGTAACACACTCACTGGGCAAGTTGACATGCGTCACATACGACACGTCCAGAATACTTCAGTGTTACAACTCGCAGAACCTTTCATTTTATCGAACATAGTTCAAAAATAAAAAGGGGGAACATTTTTAAACAAATTAAATTACAATTAAGGTTTAAAAAAACACCTTAATTACATTTATCGCAAAAATCTGCAAACGATCTCAAAATGACAGCGCACAGTGGTTACACCTCAGTACGTTTGAAGGAAAAAATTATTCACTTGCAAATGGCGACATTTTCATTACCCTTTTATTTTACGAGCGAGTCGGTCGATAGCGATCAGTTCTCACAATTAAACTTAAAATGATTGCTATTTAAACACCGACTTTCAATAACGCGACGGGGAAATGTCTCCGTTCCATATCTTCATTATTATATCTTTGTCGTTGACTTTAACTGTCTTTTCTTGATTGAAAAGAAATGACAGTGCTTAGCGTTTTATCAGTAGGACAAAGTTGTAAGTACCTCTTGAACTTATGAATAAGGGGGGATGGCACGCGATTTTGCATGTGGAGCTTTTGCGAAACGGGCCTAATATAATTAGGATTTAACAACTAATAATTTATTTTCATGTAGGACTGATAGATTGACGTCCTCTTTTATATGCACATTGCTACTAGAATCATAGAAGAAAATTGCTGTACCCTTTCTCTCTAACCATTAACTGATTCTGTTCTACGTATTTGTTCCGACTGTCTGCCTATTAAAGCCATTAGGCGATCAAATGAACACACAATGGAACTTACAAACAATGTCCTGAATCGAATCAATATTTACAAACCACTGTAAATTCAGGGAAACTCACAGGAATTCACTTTCAAGCGCGCCATCAAAGTTGATCATTCACTATACGATCATATCGCGATGTTACTCGTCTAAGATTTCGCGAAATTATTTCTATTTCAGGCTGTCTGTGACTGTTTTGATAGCATTTAACTGAACGTAGCTTTTAGCCGCGTTGCGTTGCAAATAAACAGCACAAGCGCACGGCCCCCTACAGACTGACGGCGCACAGAGTTATGAACTGAAAATAGCTGGACAAAAATTAATTTAATACTTAAAATTATATTTGGAAACAATATAATTTTTTAAGGTGTAGTATGTACATTGAAAAGATTTGATTTTAAAGCAGTAAATTGTTTTCAGTAAAGGAATAGTTGCTGTGATTTTATTGAGTTTTGTAAAAGTCACTGTCACAGGCAGTAACAGCACGCCGCCATTGCGGCGGTAAGTCCCCTCTTTGAGGAGTGGCTGGAGAGGCGCCACGGCGTCCTCACCTTCCGCCTGACGCAGGTGCTCACCGGACACGGCTGTTTCGGGAGGTACCTGTGTCGGATCCAGCGGGAGGACACGTCCGGGTGTCATCACTGTGTGGATCGCCCGGAGGACACGGTGGAGCATACGGTGGAGGTCTGCCCTGCTTGGGCGGAGCAACACCGTGTCCTCGTGGAGGCGATCGGCGGCGGCGACCTCTCGCGGCCGGCCCTGGTTCAAGCCATGGTCCGGAGCGAGGAGGCATGGGAAGCGGTCGCCTCCTTCTGCGAAGCAGTAATGCTAGCGAAGGAGGAGGCGGAGCGCGTGCGAGAGATGGAAGCCCCTCGCTCCAGCCGCCGCAACAGGAGAAGACGCCCCGGGCGTCGGGAAACGCAGGGCGATTCCCGGCCACCGTAGGCGCGGGCCTGCGGATGGCGAGCTGTGGGTGGCTCGCCGTCCGATAGCAACCAGGCCCGAGTCGACGGCGCGTCGTGTTCCACGCGCGCCTCAAAGAGCCGTCAGCAAAGAAGACGGGGCCCCATAGGGTCAGTGCCTGCTAGGGTTGCGGAATTTGTTCGAAAGAGTCACCGCGGCCCTGGAACGCAAAGGGCACAAGCAGGAACACGGGTGGGTTTTAGTCAGTAAGAGTCTGACACTCCCTTCCGCTCCGCCCAGAGCGGGAGAAGTCATTTGATGAATTCCCATTCAAAAAAAAAAAAAAAAGGCAGTAACAGCAACGAAAATCATTCGAAAAAAATACGAGTCAGAATTAATTTAAGCTAAAAAAACTTTTGTCGAAATAATTTTACGTCTATTTTATTCATTTATCCAACCGCGAACATTTAACGACCCATCAACGCCCAATTACACGAAAAAAATCGTCGTAAAATATAGTTGAGTGTTGTGTCTACGGCGTCGCAGCGCTACTCGTGCGCAGATCAAAGAGGATCGCGACGGGATGCGCAGACGACGTCTCGACGCATCCCGCGCCCGCCGCCCGCGCACCCCGCGCACCCCCTCTGTCGCCGTGGCGCCTGCACGGATATCTGCATGCACCGCACAGCTATTGAATAGCATTAACATTGTCAATGATTGACTTCGTAATGTGGGAGTATCGATGACTAATTTATGGGTTAATGTTGGATGCAAATTCATTTTTAATGAGCGTGTATGTAATCTTTGTAAACATATTGAGGAACGAGTTTGCATATTTGAGTATGGTATCAAAGGAAAGGAGAATGTTAATGTAAAGCCATAAATACCTGGCTGTCTCCTTCTTATATCCGGTGTAATTTAACGTGTCCGGGGCCTGACTGCCAGTATCCGGGTCCTGCTTTGACAATTTCTTCTTCCTCAGTCCTCAATAAAGTAATAAACTCAGTACACCAGACAATGAACAGACTTGGAACGACCTTTGCCAGCGCATGTTCGGTTGGTGACCGTCTAAGAATACGTCGGCATTTGACACTAATTATAGAAGCACTTGCATACTACAGTGATATAGTCATTCACATTTCCTTCATTCTCTTAGAGCAATTACAATTAGATAAGATTACTGATGGAATATCATGGAATAGTCCATGATTATCATGGAATAGTCCATGACATTCCATCAGTTTACTACAGCTTACCTACTACAGTTTAGCACTATGATTTGAAGAATATGAAAGAAAATATCCATGTTTAAGAATACAAAACTTATATTATGATTTCATGGATTTGTGAAGCCCAGCTCGCAATCGTAGACAAGACATCAAGAGAAATTAGACAGAATTCAGGCTACGGCAAAAACAGAGAGTATGAAACAAAAACTGTGGAATAATTCATGTTTATCCATAACTTACGATAATACTCCCTTTCTTATAGTAATACGCGACCAAACAAGATTGTAGCAAGTTTTTATGCTACATAATTTGATGTGTTTTCACCAGCTTCCCTTCATTTTCCGTTCTTTGACCCCGCCAGAATCAAGGTCGGTTTTGATCAAAGGAATTGCCTCTGGTGTATCCCCCTAGAGACCAAATCATACAAGCTTGCAATGTTGGTTTCATAATTATCGGAAGCTTTTGCCTTTGTCATAATTTTCACGTAATTTTAACATAAATAACCCTTAAAAACTGGAAGTATAGTAGTAGATTTTTATTATTTGTGTACGAGAACCATTATATTCTACTTCTTTTGGATACACTCTTTATAAAGCCTAAAACTTTATTTTAGTTACAAGAGTTTAAAGACCTTGCTGATAATTTTGGACGTCAAAGAATGACTCATAGTTTTCTATACATATCACCTAACAAAAAGGTTTTTGATGTTTCTGTAACAATTTAAGCATATTGTTAGAAAATCCTAATCATCTTCTATCTATACTTATAATAAATCTGTAGAGAGGTCAATTCTGTACAAGGAATATATTTTCAAAATAACTATCAGGGGGTGATTAGTGATCGATACTGGTGCCAAAAATGCAATCATTAAAAATTTTGTCTGTCTGTCTGTCTTTCTGTCTGTCTGTCTGTCTGTCTGTATGTTCTTTATAGAAACAAAAACTACTCGACCGATTTTAACGAAACTTGGTGCAATTATTCTTCATACTCCTGGGCAGGTTATAGTATACTTTTCATCACGCTACAATCAATAGGAGCAGAGCAGTGAAGGAAAATGTTGGGAAAACGGAAGAAGTTACTCCATTTTTTAAGCTTCCGTCGCGTGTGTAGCCTTAATGGTTAAAGTTACATAGAAATCATGTATTACGGAAATGTTCTACATAAAATTATCTAAAAAATATCCCGAAACAGCATGTCTATCTTTTGTCAATTTTAAACCGATCGGGCTGAGAGTTTCAAAATCGGGGGTAAAGTAACTATTCCACGCGGACGGAGTCGCTGGCAGAAGCTAGTCTGTAATAATTATAGTATTCATGTTAACATCAGCTCTTTTCTATTCCCTCTTATTTGTGTTAGTTTTTGCTTTCTCCATTTACAAGCACTACCCTTAAAATAAACATTTCCGATTGTTCCTGTCCATCCACATAAAACTTCCGATTCTTCCTGAATCTACTGTCTAAAGAGCAATCAATCAATTTCACTCACTTCTCGACTATACAGCAAATCTTTTGGCATCAGTACAAGAGAATTTTTTTTTTTTTTTAATTCATTGTACTTTTCGCTATCTACATGTTTCTCAAAAGGATTTGCCAGTTCTTCGTAAAGGTTTTCACAGTTATCTATAACAATATTGGTCAGTTAGCGTTCATTGAACTCGGCCTTGAATTTAAGATTTTCCCGTAAAACGTTATTTACTGTAACGTTTTGCTGTCCTCGGGGGATTTTGTCAAACAATTCACGGTTGGCAGGTGGATCAGCGAAAACGTTATGATATAATCGCTGTTGTCTCTGACCTCTTACTCTTTCTTTTATAGCCCACAGTGTATTTGAGCACACCAGAAAAGCTTTTTAACTAGCTAAATCTTTGATTTAATGAGTGAAGCGAGACAAGAAAAACGAGTACACAGTAGGTATAAAGGCCAGTTTAAAAGCAAATATTAAAAAAAACATACAATCGGGCCACGCACTAATTTCGAAGTCGCTAATAAATGTGAATTTTAATCTTTTTTGACCGCAATAATGCAAAATTAGGTTGATATAAAGGCGAAGTATGCTTCTCATACGCAAGGCAGACGATGTAGCGGGTATGGAAACGGACCAACCCAACTACATATTATAGATAGTAGGTACGAGTTATCCCCCCACCGAATGTGTCTCCACGTTGTCGTCGTGGTGGGGCTTGAGCGTCCCAATGATCTTGCGAGCTTTCCCGGTAGAGCCACTCATGCCGGAAGGTCGCAAGTGAGGGATCAGACCAAGAGAGACACACACGCGAGGAATCCCGTTCACTGCCTTCTGGTACGCGTCTGCTCATCAGACGTGGCTGTGAAGGCAGTGAGCGGGTGGGAGGAGAGGCCCTGTGATGGAGAAAGGGCGGAGGAGTAAGGGACCGCACCCTCAAAAAGGAACAAGATGAAAAAAGGTTTTTGCAAAATGAGTCCCCAGGTGGGTCCCGACTGCTCAGCAGTCGGGGAATCCCACCCCGCTTCGGCGGGCTGCCCTCCGTACTCTGGGGTGGGCAACAAACACCTTCCACTTGCCAGTGGCAACAGGAGCCGAGGAGGCTCAGAATCGTCGTCATCCGGATCCGCTTCCTATAAGGAGCTGATGGCGTACGATTTCGTAGAGGAGGGTTCGCCTGAGCGCCGGGGTGGTGCGGAGTCGGATTCCGGCTCCGCGCCAGACCTAGTAACGGTCAGCTCGGCGGGCTCTGGAAACGGAGGAGAGGGGGCTGCTGCGGAGAACGTCAAGTTCTTCCGCAAGCGGCCCAGACGAGAGGATACCGGGGGGTCGTCCTCCGAGGGCGAATTTGCCTCCGCCCGCAAAATCCCCACCGCTAGGCGGGGCAGGGGCAGTGAGGCAGGGAGGGGGCTGGCTCCCTCTACCCGGGAGGCGGGCCGTCGGGCCGAGAGGTCGGTGGAGGAGGGGCGTCGCCCTGGAGGGAGCGGTCGTGGGGCTTCCTCTACTCTTCCGCCCCCTCTCGACTCTGACGACGAAGAGTCCCCGAGAGAGGAACCGCCCGCTGCCGAGGAGCAGAGGGCCCGGTTCGAAGAGGTAGTGGAGGCCGCGATCCGCGCTGTGGCCTTTAAGAGGAAGCAGTCCTCTAAGCGGGAGGCCAGCGCCTGTGGCGCCGACGCCTGCGACGCCGGCGACGACCAAGTCGGCCCCGGCGAAGAGGGGAAGGAGGAAGGCTGGAGGGGGAGCGGCTAAAGCTGCTGCGTCAGTGGCGCCGCAGCCGCCCCCACCCCCAACCTCGGACCCTCCTGCGACCGGGGCCGGGTGGCAGGTTGCTGGAGAAAAGCGGCAGGCCAAAAAGGCGGCCAGGAGCAAGGCCAAGAGGCAGCGGCGGAAGGCCAACGCCATCGCGGCGAGGCTTCGCGCCCCGAAGTCCGCGGCTGTGGTTTTAACACTGCAGCCGGAAGCGGAACAGAGGGGTGTGACGTACCTCGCCCTGATGAAGCGGGCGAAGGAGGCGGTGAACCTCCGGGAGCTGGGCATCACTGGGGGCCTCGGGATCAGGAGAACCCTGACCGGTGCCCGGAAGCTCGAGCTCGCCGGAGCGGAGAGTGGCCCGTTCGCGGACGCCCTGGCCGAAAGGCTGAAGGAGGTCCTCCCCGCGGACGAGGTTCGAGTGTCCAGGCCGACTAAGTGCATTGACATGCGCGTGGTGGGCCTGGACGACTCCGTGACGGAGGAGGAGGTTGTGGCCGCCGTCGCCAGGACTGGGGGGTGCTCTGCCGAGCTCGTCAAGGCGGGCACCCTCCGGCCTGACAACACGGGCATGCAAACCCTTGTGGTGAGCTGCCCCGTGACGGCGGCCAGAACAGTGTCGGAGGGTCGAAGGCTCTTGGTGGGGTGGGTTTCTGCGCGGGTAAAACTGCTGGAACCCAGACCTCTGAGGTGCTACCGCTGCCATGTGGGCAACCACACGGGAGCTATGTGCCCCTCGGAGGTGGACCGCAGTGGACTTTGTTTCCGCTGTGGTCAGCCCGGTCATCGGGCCGGCTCGTGCGAGGCCACGCCGCACTGCAGTGCATGTGCGGCTGTTGGCAAGCCGGCCGAGCACTGGGCTGGGGGAAGGGCCTGCGCGCCATCCGCCCCGACCAAGGGCAAGAGGTCCGCCGCCGCCGCCGCCTCTGCCGCCGCCGCGGCTTCCGTCGCCGCTTCTGCCGCTTCTGCTGCGGGTGCTGCGACTCCCAACGCTCAGGAGGGTGCTGAGATGGAGTGCCAGTAATGGTCCCATTTCGGCCTCCTCCAGAGACAAGTCGGCCGCTGTGCTATTGCGCAGTGGCTGATGCCTGGGGACGGTGAGCGTGGGTGGCTCGCCGTCCGATACCAGGCTGAGTCGACGACGCGTTGTGCTTCACGCGCGCCTCAAGGAGCCGTCAGCACCAGAGACGGGGCCCCATAGGGTCGGTTGCGGAATTTGTTCGAGAGAGTTGCCGCGGCCCTGGAACGCAAAGGGCACATGGAGGAGCACGGGTGGGTTTTAGTCAGTAAAAGTCTGACACTCCCTACCGCTCCACCCAGGGCGGGAGGGGTCATTTGATGATTTCCCATCCAAAAAAAAAAAAAAAGGTACGAGTTATCCTATATGATTACTGACGAAAATTTGAACAAAGAACCGAACTTATTAGACTGACCTGTGCAAAGTCATAAAAAAATACTAAAGGTAAAGGTAAGGTAAGGCAAGAAACATGACATAAGGCAAAACTATCGAAACTAGATATAGAAGAAGAAAAAAATTCAAAACCTTTTATGCGTTTTTTTTCTACAAACTGCTTGTATATGTAGTACATTCAACCACAAGGCAGACATACAATAGAAGGTTACGGTGAGTTTTTTAAGGAATTTCGTATGTACTAAAATAAACGTAAGCGTCCTAATCACTTCGCTGGTTCTTTCTTATTTCAAGACTGTGCTATCGTAGTAAAGTCTTGTCATTATCTGTATTAACTAGAAAAATGTCGCTGAAAATAACTTTCATTGTTCGAATTTCGAACACAATTAGATTACCTACCTAATAGTCTATAGACTGTTCTTATTTCAAGTTTCGTATTGTTCTATTTTTATAAAATAAATCGACAAGTGACATTTTTATTTTTTTATCGGCTGCCAGACATTACTTTTTTTTTTCTTGTTTTTTACTTAGGGACGGAAATAGGCGCTGAGCCGCGGTGACATACACAAAGCTTACAGTATCGTTTATGGAATACAAATTATCAATAATTGTTGGTACAGTTACGTTCGCCTACACGCCATGTCAACTGGTCATATCAAATGTGTGCCATTGAATATCAAATGGCATTTAGATAATATAATTCATTAGTTTCGACATCTCCGTTGGCAGAAACTTCTGTCTGCGCATTATCTTTGTGGACCAATAAGAAAATATGAGTACTAACTGTTTTGGTGATGTAATAAATGGGTTTTTGAGACTAGACAGACTCGACTTACAAAGAAATGTGAATTAAGAAGCCAATATACAGATGTTCTTTGTCTTGTCTTTGAACAGAACTATCTTATCACATTACATTATAGTCACACAAAACGGTAAAAAAATGTTTCTCTTCATTTTGGTTCCGTTTGAAAGCCATATTATTAAATACAAGCCAAATTCTTTTAATGCAGTTATCTAAATACCGCAAGTTTGAAAAGCCCATCTCTTTCAGTAAACTCGTTAACATTGACACTTACAAGTTACAACAACTTCACGAACTTCACTAGACAGCTGACACCTCGGGACACGCTTGCTTTCCACAGATAAACTAACAAATGATCATTGTTTTAACAAAGTACCACCATTAAATTAAAATGTTTAGCCTTTTTTAATAAAAAAAGACGTTTGCATGCTTTTTACGACGCAAATACGATACGAATCGAAACGTTTTCCGTATAAAAGTTGACCCACATAATTTACCAACATTATTGTTATTACAAAGCATTGCCTCAACTAACAGGATCAGATAAACCGCTACACATTGTAGTGTTGGGGAAAAAAACGGTGCAGCTTCTAGACGACATCTCGAAAACTAGGCGCGACATCTGGCGGCCCGCGAAACATACACATGTCTTTTTGTCCAGATGACTTAGCAAGGAACGCACTGTGCATACTTGCGCTTACACCGACGAAAATAAAGTCTAAATTCCGTTAGCAATGTATTTAATATAAATTTCGTAAAATAAATAAATATTGGGCTTTACTAGTGTGCAATAAAGTCGGTTTTACTGTGTTGGCAGCTTTTTTTGTGATTTTTTTTCGGAAGTAGCATAATTCATATGGTAAGGAGCGTGTCGGGTGTCGCGGCAGATGCGAGCGCGTTTTAATTTCTGCGCACGCGCACGCGTCTCTCAGTTAGTGACGACACAATTTTATGCTCCGTTTAGTTTTCCAGTTGTTGGGATTTTTTTCGAAGAAACCCTTGACTTCTACTCATAAGTTGTTGTCTGGCCAGCGTGCGGGTTCTGTTCAACTTGCTTGTTTACACATCTTGAAGCTTGCACTGTAAGACAAAGTTTGTCTTTCGCTGATGTTGATGCTTTCTGTTGCAAAGCATTGTCATGTTTTGTAATTCAAATTTTGTCACCTCTTGCGCCACAAATACAAATCTGCGAAATCTAATTTTCTTCAGAACGGAAATGAATACGACGTATACCAAATAAACCTTAAAATTTCATATTATAACTTGGAATTTTAAAAACATTCAAGTACAATCAGCCAAGCGTTTGTCACTGTTGTACAAGTTGGTCCTAAGGTGTAGATAATGAATTACTCAAAGAAATGACAAGCTTGAAGACTGGAGAAAAGCCAACAAAATCCCTATACTTAGGTACGGAACAAGTAACGGTACCTTCAGTACTCCCAAAAATAAAGAACCGATCACTTTAGCCTAGCCTTATAAAGTTTATATTAGCTTTATCTATAGGTACTTAGGGTCGTGTTCCTCTGGAGCGCACAGCCTGCCGCTGGTCGCTAGCCGGCACTTTCGCCGACACATGCAAATCGCATGAACTTGTCGGCACGTGTCCTATACCTGCGCGCGCGCACAAAAACCGCGTCAGCTGCGCGCGCAGCTGCCTCTAAATGCGCCTGCGTCTGCGCAGCCACCAGCTGGACCAAACATGTCGCAAATATTTATAGATCCTAGATGTGGAGCCTCCACATATAGGATCTATAAATATTTGCGTCAGATTATAAGGACTGGATCGAAACTGCGATCGACTGGATTAAATACTGGTATTCAGTTAAATCCGGTATGACTGGAAGCCGACCCCAATATAGTTGGGAAAAGGCTAGGCAGATGATGATTAAGGACTGGATCGAGGTGTTTGGGATGCTATACTAGACTATTGTGTATTGGTGCGCCACAGCAAGTTACGAGGGCTTAAAATAATAGGGTGTGTAGTGTGTATGTTTATGAATGATAGAACTGTTGTTTGAAGAAGGGTGTCTCGAGTTAATGATCTCTTGTAGGTTGTAGCACTTACTGGGTTTATTGGAGTTTTGGACTAGCAAGGCCTTTCAGATAGCACAGTGGTTAGATTGCATACTTTTGGTTGATTCTAGAGTAGAGATTCAGTTTGGGTAAATATTCTACAAGAGAAATGGATAGCAGTCAGAATGATTTGGGATTTTGGGATTCATGCAAATAAATAATGGATCAGGCCGCGATGCTAAATGTTTTGAAACTATCATAACAACATAAAAACGCCTCATTTTAAATCCGTAACAATTTCCTACAATATTTTGATTTCTTCCTCATTCGCGTGCTGACACGAAATCTATCTCTTCTTATTACGTAAAGCTTATTCATTATAATGAATAATTCAGTATAAACACGGAAAATGCCGAACTGTTCCGATCATCCCCGAGGAGGCTGCCTAACGACATGATTGCCGCCAAACACGATATCTTCTGATTAGTTTGTAGAAAATTCGCAACAATTTGCCTCGGGATATCGTTTGGATGCTTAGAATTTGATAATCGACGTGTTTTTTTAATAATTATTTAGATTATTGGAATTTCCATCACGATAGGTTTTGGTTGGAATGTAGAATTCTTCCTTTTTTATAATGAGGATCAAAACAAACCTTGAAATGATGACTATAAGCTGGAGGTCATATTCACTATTCCTTTGATTTGTCTTTTGATGTAAAATATATAAAAAATTTGAAATTGTAAATAATATATCTAGTTTTCCGCCCGCTATGTAATGCACATGCAAGATTAATCTTGCATGTGCATAATATAGCGGGCGGGAGGGAGGTGCATACCTGCAACCCACTAATATTCGCGGAAATTAAAACTAGATATATTATTTACAATTTCAAATTTAAAATGGATTTCCGCAAAGTAACGCCTGACTCAATATTTTTTTTTTTTTTTTTGTAAAATATATAGTCCATCCTTAAGCCTCTGTTATGTGAATACACTCACTGTGCTTGCAGCTGACGAGACCAGCCACAGATTTTTTTTTGCACAGATTAAAAAAAAACATAAGATTATTAATTTTCCCAATATTTAGAAAATTTCCTGCAATTTTAATGTTGATATATAGTTTTAGACGGTCTGTCCTTTGCTGCTAACCTTAAAAGCACGTCAGACGCGTTTATCTTCTTCGCTAATTATAAATTTTACAAGTTAACTTGCAAAAAGATGATGTTTCGCGTGTTAGTAAGCACCGCAGCCGCAGGTGAGCTGCCATTACTCCACCGTGCAATTACACTCAGACGCGTATCCGAACGCACGCGCGCGTTCTATTTTTGAAATTTGAACTTTTCGCTCCATAATCATTGCTTGATTTTTGTTTTTATCATTGTATTCTCACCATCGCAGGCATCGCATTGATAATGGAACAAGAAAAAAACATACAATTCGCAGGGTGTATAATTCTTCTTTTGCTCGTCACGATTAAAAACATGATATTATGAAAGATGTGGAAAACACCAATAGTTTGTTCACATTTAAGTTATTTATTTATTTAACAATTTATGTACACACATTTAATAAAAAGATAAGAAGAAGGAAACAGAAAAATAAGTACAAAGGTTATATCAAGTTTTTATATTTATCTCAACACAGAAAAAACATGCATAACTGAACTGTGAACGAATTGACAATGTAAGCATATAGTAACGACTATTTTGTCCTAATTTAAAACGAGCTTTTGTTAGTACCATCCACACAAACGCTACAAACTAACTATTATATCTATGAAACTACCTAAGCCGTAAAATTACGTACCACACTGTAATTTAAAGAACGTGCAAATATTTAAACCACATTGGCATGCATTTTTATTTTTATATTTCACAAAAACGAAAGCCCAATCATTCTTAATACTCTAAACGAAAATAATGGGACCACAACGCCGCTACTTAGGCCAAATGAAACGTGGTAGTTCTTATAATTTCCTAACCGCATTTAGGGGTCGCGATTTCTGAACGAAAAAATCATATTTAAGAAGTCAATGCCCCCGCAGCGGCATCTGGCGTGCGCTCGCGCCGAGCAAGGGTTGCTACGCACTGAACTGTAACACTGAACACTTGAACAGTGTTGAATTTTATATGATGCCCGATATTTGAACAAGTGCTCAAATTACAGCAGGATGATTGGGTATATTAGCAATATTGAACACAAAAATACTTAAATTAAGGAATTGTATTGGAATGCTACAGCTATGTAGGGTAGTGCTGGCTAAATACACCTCACCCATCCTTTTTTTCACAATAAAAAGTGCAAAATAACTTTAATTGCGGAACTCGGTGTTTGTGGTTGCTTTTTCGTTTTTTGAACACCAACTTCCGAAATTAAAGTTATTTTGCACTTTTTTGATTTTTTGTGTAAAAGTCGGTTGTATTTTTTTGTAAAAAGTTTTTTATTTTTCACTTTTTAGTGGTACCTACACCCCCTCCCCTTCCCCACCTAAACGAACCAATCACATTGGTGTAAAAAAAAACGTACAGCTCCTTTGCAGAGTAAACTAAGAGGTCGTCAAAGTAGGCAAAGTACATATTTTTTTAGATTTTTCGAAAACCGCTTGGTTGATTTCGATAAAATTTTCATGGGACCATTTGGGAAGTATACCCTTTCCAACAAAAGAATTTTTCAAATCGGTTGACAAGCGACGGAGTTATGCGCGAACAAACATAAAAAAAAAAAAAAATACAAACATCCGAATTGAGAACCTCCTCCTTTTTTAGAAGTCGGTTAAAAAAAAGTAGGTTGAATGTTGCTAAAGAATCTTTGAAAAGGTTTGTTCCAATAAATTTCAGAAGATATACTCATTTTACCACTCAGTAATATTATTTTGTCCGGACAACCACTCAATAGCGAGGCCTGTGAAGGGATTGTCGGGTTATGTATACTGATATTATAAAGAGCTAACATTACATAGCCTTGAAAAGTAACTGAAACTGCTACTCGAAATTCATCGTAATGTGTAACGAAAAATGTTCAGAAAATATATCTAGTGAACGAGAACCCTTATATCTTGAAACCACTTTTAACAAAATACACCCCTTAATTGCTATACAAACTTAATTTTACGTTTCTTAATCATTTCTCAATCTACTTTGAGCTTTATATCTTGTAACATAAGCTTGATTTATTATTAACACTAAACAAATTAAGGGGTGGTTAAAGCACATGATGATTTCTTTATTGCAAAGAAATAGAGTTTGAAATAAAATGAACAGTTTGGACAACATTAAAGTGTTTTTATAGAGAGATTATAAAAGATAATTACTGTCATTAAATTAACGTTTAGTTAGCATTAAATTGTGATCTGTATCGCTTGATAGTTTGATACCCCTACAGGGGGTGAATGGGGTTCATGAAAACGTAGAAGGGGTCAATGTATCTTTACTCCACTTTTAAGTCCTCAATAACTATGAGCTCGCCTGTTCTAAATGATTACATTGACATAGGAATTTCTTACTTGTGATGACACTTTGACTATTCAAAAAGTCCATTTAATGTTTGTATTAAAATATCTACTGTATTATTCGTATTAAGCTGTACTAACCACATCTATGATCATAGTATGCAACTCGGGAAGTAGGTAAAATTAGATAAAAGGTAACCAGGGGTTCTTTAAGGTAAGAGCGAACGAGTTATTTCTAGAAATCGCCTACCATCACGTAAGATTGTGGTAAGACGGGACCCCATAGGGTCAGTGCCTGCTAGGGTTGCGGAATTTGTTCGAAAGAGTCACCCGCGGCCCTGGAACGCGGCGGGCACTAGGAGGAACACGGTTGGGTTTTAGTCAGTAAGAGTCTGACACTCCCTTCCGCTCCGCCCAGAGCGGGAGATATCATTTGATGATTTCCGATCCAGAAAAAAAAAGGTAAGATTGTATTCAAACGCGTGCGTATCGTAAAGAAAAAAATGCCAAAAGGCCTTCAATATATTTTCCATTCCCGTTCGTTCAAAGGAAATTCAATGTCAAACGTATTCTTTGTATTCTATAGTAATGATTGCAATAATTCAAAGCAACTGGTCTTTACCTCGACATTGCGTTGCTTGCCTTCAGTAAATACCTTTGACTTTGACCTTATTTCCTTTAGTACTCGTATAACTAGAATCATTTTGTAATTTCTTTGTTCCTATGACATGCAGAAGCTTAGTTTATATTTTACTTGCTGAAGCTGAACTTGGTTTGCCTCACAAAAGAGAGACCAAATAAATTGTTTTTGCACCTCCCTCCCGCCCGCTTTATTATGCACATGCAAGATTAAAACAAATACAAACAAAAACAAAAGAAAAAAAAAACTAGATATTATATTATTTTCATTTTCAAACGCTCTAACTGCAAATCGAATTTCCCATATAATTTCCCATAAAGTTTCCCAATTTCCAATAGCCGTTCGTTCGGTGGTCTCGTATGAAAAACGCTGAGTTTCCCGTGAGCTCAGCCGGCACGCTGCCCCCACGCCGCTGGGGGAGGCAGCACGGCATGTAGCGTGAGGACTCCGGCCATTTGTCAACCCGCTCGATTTAATCTGACATAGAATTTGGCCGACGTATTGTTGATGTGTAGAGAATTGGCGTCGAAACGATGTTTTGGGCTTTCGGATAAAAAAAAAAAAACAGAAATTAAAGGAAAGTATAGCCTTCTTAAATGACTTAAAAAGAAGGTCCTTTATTCGACTGAAGATTTCGTTTTGTATGTTCAGCGATAACTTACCGAATTGTCAACCATTAACAGCGATTCTTTTATTATTTGGAAGAATATTGTTGTATTTGGACGATAATGTTGACGTATCATCCTCTTCTTTCTTTATTACTTATTCGTAACCAATGACTTATTTCAATTGCTGGGTAACTTATGCTGTTTTGTGGTGTGCGGCATGTTAAAAGGCACGATAAGAGTTGATTATTTATAAAAAAACTATAACTTCTTTGAACACAGTATTTCATATTTTCCAGAAACAAATAGCGTGTGACCAAGACTATTACTAAATACAAAACTTTCAACACATTTCTACAAAGTAACAAACACTTTGCGTTCAATTAAGTTTTTGCTAACAAAAAGCCAATAAGTGCATTGCATGCTATAAAACAGTTATAGCCAGGCACGTGTAACTATGTCGCGGAAATTACAATATTCACAGTGATTTTTTTTTAATGTCAATTAGTAGCTAATTAATAGCTAAATTTCTCCGAAAAAACAACAATATTAATCTAGGAAGACTTTTCACCGACAGCGATTGTAAATAAACATACAGAAATGTTTAAACACAAGAGATTTGCAAAGCTGTAGACCTGTATATTAACTATTAGCACCTACTGAGCAATTTTTAAAACACTCCCACGCCAACCCTCGTCAACCCCACTTTAAAGACTGTAGCCATCAAAAATCAGACTAGGTGAATCATAAATCCGTACGAGGTATACTTTCATAAGTTGTATAAACCATAGCCCCCATCATATCCTCACGCGACCAAGACTTCCATTAAACGATGGAATTTGGAGATCACAATCTTGGCTCTGGTTTTTAGTACAATATTAAAAAAGCCTGCCGCCCTAGAGTTTAACGTGCGTGCCATAAATAACTTTGTTTAATTTCCAGCATTTTTATGGTAATTATCTTAAACAATCTTTATGTTGAAAATTGGCATAATTTTGAATGTGTTTTCGTTTGGAAGGTGTTTCTCTTTCTTTAATAGTTGATTTTATTTGGATGTTGTGAAACGCACACTTTTTTCGGCAATTTTTTTTCGCTGTCGTAAAACACATATTTTTTTCGCCAATTGTAACTGTAATGCAGATGTCTCAATATCAGTAAGAAACACATTATGTATAACGATCCATTTCATCGGCTGGTTTTAGCAAACCGATACTTAGGCACTTTATTTTTATTCAAGTGACAACCGTTAGCTGTAAAACCTGGAACCGGTGTCGAAGACAGCTGCTTAGATATACTAACCTACTTACCCTTACAGGGATAAGTAATATTAACAAAGTTGTTAATGTACTCCTCGAAGGAACTGATCCTATCGAGATAACAACATGTTCAGACTAAACCGTTAACGATAGTTTGTTTACGTTGTAGGTTTTTGATTGAATCCCTATTTTCATAATCTTTTTCACCGTTTTCATTTCAAGTGTTCATAGGAATGTTAAAAGCTTCTTCTACTAATAAGGTGTATAACCTGAGAAGTACTTAGACTACAAATCTGTAAATGAGTAGTGACATAATAACTTCACATAAATATCAGCCACCCACGCTGTCTAATACCAGCCATTATTCACTCGAATTAGCCTCTTACTGACCCCAGCCGTCCCACAGTGACCCACTCGACGCCCAAATACCACTCGAAAACTACCAAATCGGCAAACACTTACAAACACCGGAAAAACATCATAGACATTATTTGTGTTCGCTACTTACGGAAGTTAAAGATGTGATGGTTTTTCTGCGAGCTACGCCCCTCGCCACGTGGCAAAAGATGCTGAATATCTTCTAAAAGCGGGCCTAGTATAGACCCTTGTGGCACACCTGCCTGTACGTACGAACTTACCGACATAATATTCAAGCTAAAATGAGCTTTAGTTCTCTCTGATAAGTGTTAGTTGAACTGCATGGTAAAGTGGTAAGTGACAAGCGTATATTTGGCAGGAAGAGGGTGTACATTGAATTATATTTAGTCGTAAGCTCCCTACGGTTATGATTGAACAAACGATACGTCCACAAGGTGTGCGAGACACGCTCCGTTTTGATAATATTTTCATTACGAACTTCTTATTTACGTACTCACAAATATTAGGTACAAAACGAGATTTTTCTTTATCGGTGAAAGTATACAATCGAGTGGAAGCTATTATTCTGAATTATGAGCCAAACCGTGTTATTTGGGGCAATATTTTTATTGATATTACAGTGTTGTTAGTTTTCGATGAGATCTTAGCACGCGAAAACACGAATTAGGATTTATAGCTTCCCCGAGCTTATGTATCAACTTTACACTTTCGTATTTTCGGATGCTATTGTCCGTGAGCTACCTTTTTTTTTTTGTCTTGAACTGTTATTCAGATACCACCAGGTTTATTTTAAATGCCGACACGTGTACAACCTTTATTCATTTAACATTGTGTATCACTATTATTACCGTTACCTGCAGTGTTATCTTACCACTATGCTACATCTACGTTTGTACGTATTCCTTTACCAACAAGGCTGAAATTCCTTTATCATTTGCGTTTATCATCTGTAAGTGTATATCTGTAATCGAGTTACACAGTTGCCGTTTCCCTTTCTGCTGATTTTTGCACCTTTCGTCGATTTATATCGGAAACCAATTTTATTGATCCACCATCTGTTGTGAGGTGGGCGACCTTTTCTAAAGACCCTATACAATTTATATCTAATGTGTTTTTTTTTCTTTCCAGGTAAGTGTTTGCAAGTTTGACAAAAAATGGTGGCATTTGGTGCAGCACGTGAGTAGTGCGGTATTGTTGTGGATTAAGGTGCTGAATTTGAGGAATATTTGCCAGGAATTTTATTTAATGGCTATGATAGAACATAGGGCTATATACATAAGCTTAGATATAACTTTGATTAATATCAATAATATCAGTACCTAACTACTACTACTGTACTATGTATTAATACAACGTAGTTCCTCATTATTATTATGACATACCTACCTATATACATCTTTCACAATAAGGTCTCCAAATAAATGTACATATTATGTAGTTAATCATATGATTCGGCAGCCATTTCTAGTCTTAAGCAGCTTAAAGCTGAATCTTAGAGAGCTTCCTATTCTGTCTTCGTTTCCAGTTAGAATCTCATTTACTCTATTGAATTCGTCTAACGTTAGTACAATTTTTACTTCATAAGGAAGTATTTAACATCAAAGTATTTTACTTACCCATTGGTACCACTTCACCAGTCGGCTTTATTTCAATGAAAGCAGTAAATAATCAGTGACTGGCATCTCGTCGGTGTCTGTCCGACCGCGGATGGGACAGGTGTGATAATACCGTGGACGACTGGGGATGAGGTAATCACGGGGATGAACTCAACTGTGAAATAACAGGGATGGACAGAGGGCAAGGAACTCGCAGTGATTGGATGAAAGTACATGCGTTGAGTAGTAGATGTTTTGGAGAAATACGAGAGAGCTTTAACAATGTTTATTACAATACTAGCAGCGCCCAGCGGTTACACCCGCGTAGTTCCCGTTGCCTGAGAATGTAGCTTTCCTCTGATAAAAAAATGGTTAAAATTGTTCCAGTAGTTTGAGCTTATTCGGAACAAACCAAAAATATTCCTCTTTATAATATAAACTAGCAGCGCCCCGTGGTTTTCCCACTCCGTAGTTCCCGTTCCCGTGGGAATATGGGGATAAAATATAGCCTATGTTACTCAGGGTTAATGTAGCTTTCTAATGGCGAAAGAATTTTTGAAATCGGTCGAGTAGTTTTTGAGTTTATTTTACATACAAAAATACAAATCTTTCCTCTTTAAAATATTAGTATAGATATAGATTAATTATAACGCTAGACACACTGGGCTAATAGGTTGTCAAATTACAAGGAGACAGATTGCTCTGAGTAGCAATTCTGCTTTCTGTCGGAATTTTAATTTGAATAATTCACTTTTTTAAACCCACTATCTACTCGAATACTATTACCTTCTTCAATAAAGATTTTAGCTGCAACATTTATGTAGGCATATCAATCATGGTACCAATACAATAATATATTACCAGAAACATATTCCTCATTTGATTTCTTTACATAGGTATATCTTTTTATTGTATATATTGTATGATGTATTATTCATCTCAATATGTATTGAATTAGGTGACCCAATTACCTGTTTGTGATTGCAGACATATAAAACTGGGTCAATGACTTTAATATAATTTGTTGACATCCCTAAGTGGATAATCAGTAATTTCATTCTGATATTAAAATTAATACGATAAATGCGAGGGTAAGTTCATTTGTTTTTACGCTTCTATGCCTATTGCGATTTTGATGATTTTTGGTACTGGAATAAATGATACCCTAGAGACGGTAATAGGTTACTTTAACGCAAGCGAAGCCGCGGGAATTAGCTATACGAGTTTCATAGTAATTTGGAAGTGTCGTTATTACGAAGCGGAACTTTGATAAATTTTAACTGTTTTCACCTGTAACGCCATTCATAAAGAAATTAACTATAACACAAACTGTATTCTTAATTGATATTAATCAAACAATAAAAGCGATGACATTTCCCGTCCGCTTGTCTATGGTGGCGTGCCGCTAAAGCGTTGAGACACCATGAAATTAACCTTCATTTTCATGGAAATATAAATAATTCGCTCACTTACACTTATAGTGCACATTGTCCACATTTTTAGACGAATGTTTTGTCGGGAATTCTGTAGGTATTTGCAATGAAATGTGACATCTGTACTGTTTAATTTGATACCTGACATAAATAGTTGTGTTTAATCCTAGTTGCCTAGTGATGTGCAACCTTGCAGTCTTTGCGTTGATAATTGGTTTTAGTCATTTAATTGGATTTTGATTGTCTACATTCCATTATTTGGTTGCTCTTCCTAAAGTAACAACAGCAAAAACAATGAGTGAATCCATAACATATAGAACTCATATAATAAATCCGTAACATTCGGTGCGTTTGTGTGCGCTATTCTTTAAAACGGCTGAACAGATTTAAATGAAATTTGGTGCACAGGTAGTTCATAACTTAGATTAACACATAGTCTACCTATGGTTTTATCCTGATAATTGCTTAGCACATACTGATGAGGAAGTAGAAATTCAGGTATAGACTGGTATAGACTCACAAGGAGACCAGAATCATGACGACGTATTTCTGGGGCTGGAATTAATTGTGAGCGGCCAAAATTCACAAGTACTAGGAGATCAGAACTATGTTGATGTATTTTCGGAAATAAAATCATGGGCGATATAGACGAACCACCGAAAGCCTGAGCCCACTACTGTTACAGTAAACAATTTAATTACATTGCAATTATTTTTCGTTTCTCTGTTTATAAGTTTACACAGACGCAGATACGAGCAGAACCTAGTATATAATATCAGCGACCTTTATTCCTTTTTATAATTTGCAAGAGAGATACGTTTACGAATAGGTATGTGGAGGAGGTGGTATAGGTAAACTTAATGTTGATAAAAGCACCTCAGTATTTAAGCGATTTTCAACTAACTAGAACGCTTTTAAACCTTAGCCAATCCGAGAGGGCACATAATTTTTCTTTAAATAATTTGTAGGACCCAAAAATTATAACCAGCACTTTTGGCACAACACCGCTAACACGTTCCAAAGGGCAACCTAAGGTCAGCCGCACAAACCAGCCTATAATAACGTAATATAAAAACTGCTACTTATCTAAAACAAAATGTATGAGTGGACATAATTCAGGGCGAATTGGGCGAAACGCGAAGGTCGCCCAGTCTGGCGGTAATTACTGGTGGCCTAGGAGCTAGGCACGCCATCGTGCCGCGCCTAGCGAAAATTAGATGGAATGAAATTAGGCAACGTCCATATATGCGATTACTAGCTTCTGCCCGCGACTTTGTCCGCGTGGAATAGTTACTTTACCTCCGATTTTGAAACTCTCAGCCCGATCGGTTTAAAATTGATCAAGTTTCATACAAACTTTCATCCCCTATTTTATCCCCTTGGCGATAGAATTAATCAAAATCCTTTCTTACCGGATGCCTACTTCATATCATCTACCTGCATGCCAAATTTCAGCCCGATCCGTTCAGTGGTTTGGGCTGTGCGTTGATAGATCACTATGTCAGTCAGTCAGTCACTTTTGAGTTATATACATATTTTAGATGCGACAGAATCGTGACAAATTCAGACAGATTTCTTGTTATTCTAGATTTTTTGTTCAAAATATTTTTGCAAAGCTTTAAGCTTTTATTGTAATTTTTTATTTTATTATTTACAAAATACAACTAAATAAGCTATAATATAGAAAATATATATACATATATGTACAAGCGGAGTAAAAAGGGGAACGACTCATAGGGCATCGAAAATTTCGTCCACATTGCTGTCAACGGGAAAAGTGCCCAGAACACTGGCCGCATTGCCACGTTGAATGGCAATGCTGATTCGTTGACCAAAGAAAAGGCCAGCCCTCTGGTCACGTGAAGAGTCGACAAACTGCTTGCTGATTTCACGCAGTATTGTAATTGTTTCTAAAGACATAACGGCTGTTTAGTTTTCCTCGTGAATTTATATGAATTAATGTTTTAGCACAATATATTACTTCTGAGCAAGCGTGATAGCTATCAAAATTAAGGAAACAAAAAAAAAAACTTAATTACTGTCCAAAACATGACTTTAAACTCGAGAAACAAAACCTATTCGACGCAAGTACCACACTCAAAGGACCAGTCCTATGAATGATTTAAACATTGCCCATGGCACAGATAATATAATACTACAGTACATGGTCCCATTGTTGACCCAATGTCCGCGGGACCCGTACGTGACACTCCGGTGAGAATGTCTCCCTTGGCGCTAAGACGGCTGAGGAACACGCTTCTTCAAACATAGGAGAATAAACAGCTCATTGAGTGAACATGAGTGAATGAATGAAGGGACTATGATTGATCACGTCTTTGTTTACACTTGAAATGTTCGATGTTGTTCTGTGTTAGAATGTTGGGCCTGAAAGGAAAGTTTTATTTGGAAAGGCGTATTAATTATAGGGTGAAGGTTATTATTTAACGGAAACTACAATAAAAATTTCAATTAACTTAAACTTATTAATGTTAGTTAAATACTCTGTAACTTATTTATTAGACATGTATGACTAGCGAATAGACATTTAATTTTTAATCGGTACAAAGTTTGTGTCAAAATTATTGTTTGTTTTCATTAAACTTAACCCATGATTTCGCATTTACAATTAAAACACAGATACGAGCTACACATAAAAACGTGGTCGTGTAAGACGTGCACGATTATTATTATATTAAATATTTAATCAACGTAAATAATCATTACAGTCGCACGACTTGTCGCAAGTTAGAACGAAGCCTTAGACGTGTCACGCTGAACATTTTATGATGCTCAATTGTTTTGTGGTTTTATTAAAGCCTAGGCTATAATGTCGTCCTTTTAGGTTTGACATAATTTATTATCATGTCTGGGTGTCTGTCCTTATATTCTTTTTTCACTGTTTACTGTTTATTACAAGTCAAGTCTGTTCGTACATCGCCCTTATTTTTTCGGATGGGAAATCATCAAATGACTTTTCCCGCTCTGGGAGAGGTGGAAGCGAGTGTCAGATTCTTACTTACCTACCCGTGTTCCTCTTAGTGCCCTTTGCGTTCCAGGGCCGCGGTGACTCTTTCGAACAAATTTCTGCACCCTAGCAAGCACTGACCCTATGGGCCTCGTCTTCTCTGCTGATATCTCTTTGAAGCGCGCGTGGTCTGGACGGCGAGCCACCCATAGCTCGCTATCCGCAGGTCCACTTCTTTCATCGCCCTACTGATTACTCGTGCAGCATTCTCAGTTCTCTTCTCAGCATCTAAAGATCTAGATCTGGGAACGTTTGAGGATGACTTCTAATATAAACGGTTACAGCTGAATACCAGTATTTCACATAAAGTCAATGAGTGAGTGAGTTCTACTAGATAACACGGAACTCCTTGACAAGACTGATTCAACTTTCATATAGTTACAAAAAATACGAATGTAAGTTATTCAGGATATTGGAACATTATCCTGTTAATATTATTGACCTGACATCGCGTGAAGTCTAGATTCTTAGTAGCACTATAAAATTGCCCGGTGCCATAATAATTGCCTCCACTTTTTATCTACAATCTGTTGATGTAATCAAAGCCTCCAACCATATATATTAACCTTTCAGCCTTCACTGAAGTGTGTGTTGAAAATTGCGTTCCAAACATAATCACACAGGTTCGGTTAGTTGGTACCTAAGTTGTCGAAAATAGATGAATGATGTAGGTAAAACTTAAATGTTGGTTCACTAAAATAAAAGGGCTTTTTGTTGAACCTTGATTTTAATCAGAAATTCCTGTAGTCCACTTAGAATTCCTTAATTCTATCTCGATTCTGATAAACCCGATTAGTAAAACTTTATCTTAAAAAGATCACAACAGATTTCCCTAAACAAACATATCTGAATCATTTAAAAGGGTTTCTGGTTGGCCACATTTTTCATTCATTTCCTTTTTGGTGAGACAGCTTTTAAGCAAAAATCTGTTTCTTTTTTACAACAAAACATCTCAATTCCGAAAATGTTCGTTATTGAAAAGTGTTGTATCTGACGCCCAGCCACAATTTAGAGAACACTCGTCCAATATAAATATATCAAACAACTTAAACTGCCAATATACAAGAATATCGTTAATTTATTATTATTGCCGATCATTTACGTCATATTATCAAAACAAACACTCCGAACTCAGAGTTAAAATCGAGAATCCGATGACAAATTTAATTTTGCGGTCGTTACGACTAAAATCTCCTTCGAAAACATCAGGGCAGCGAGTTTTTGGGTGGCAAAATATAAGTTGGTTGGGTTCCACTGAATGATTCACATACTAAATGGGTCAATTCATTATCTGTGTCCTGATCTGATAAAGGATCGTTATATATTTATTTCGTTTTTTTTTTTATTTTGTGTCGTGGACGGCGCATTCCAAGCGCTCTTGCTCGGAACTGTGAAGTGAGCTCAGTCGCGCGTGGATACGGCAAACTTTTACTACGATTGAATTAATGATAAAATGTATCAATAAGTTAGGATTGCTTGGCGCATATGTCATGCACTGCAGACTTTGCAGTCGAGACGAAAGCCCAAAGATAAATTTTCATTCTGTTGTTTCATTCCAAATGAAGCTGACGAAACATCTTTGAAAGGAAATTCTTAAAAGAGTTGTAACAAGACAAAGAGTTGTTATAACATATAAGACTACAAAACAACGAACTCCACCAAATGAACTCGTCAGTTGTCATGTCACCCAATCTGCGGATGGCGAGCTATGGGTGGCTAGCCGTCCCATAGCAACCAGGCCCGGGGCGACGCGACGGCGCGTCGTATGCCACGCGCGCCTCATACAGCTGTCAGCTACGAAGACGGGGCGCCATAGGGCCAGTGCCTGCTAGGGTAGCGGAATTAGTTCGAAAGAGTCACCCAGGCTTTGGAACGTTAAGGGCACAAAAAGGATCACGGGTGGGTTTTAGTCGGTGAGAGTCGGACACTCCCTTCCGCCCCACCCAGAGTAGGAGAAGTCATTTGATGATTTCCCATCCAGAAAAAAAAGTCGTCACCAACACAGCATTTAAGTTTGGTATCTCAAACATCTTGATCAATAAATCTGCCTCATCCAAATCTTTAGGGCTCCCCAGCGATTCTGTTCCAGGAACACAATACATTGATTCTCGCTTAGCGCCGCACCGCACTGCGCCGCACCGCGCCGCACAGTACCGCTCCGTGTCGCGCCGCACACTGCCCAGTGTCCACTGTCCGCCGAAAACGATAAAAACCCTCGTGAACCATCGCACCTATAATGCGCAGGCGCCGATGGCACATGGCATAGGATGCTAGATGTGGCAGTGCAGGTCGAGTGCGCTCTGGATTTGACATACGAGTAGAGTGGGACGAAGTGCGTCACGTTAGTATACGGTATACAAGTTCCACCATGTTCTGGGAAAATAAGCAGGATATTTACTAGTTCCACAGTGACCTTCTTGTTTTTACGATTTTAGCCGTTTAGTTTTTAGCAACACCTGTTTATGAAATAAACTCTGCATTACCGTTATAAAATTCATGTCCATAGGTTACCAGAAAAAAAAATCAAAACCGTTTGAATTCAACCTAAAACTCAACTGGAAATGATTTTTTTTTTAATATCTATTGGTTTGATGCTACAATAATCTCTTGCTGACCACTCTGAGAATATTTTTAAACATCACTCTGTTCACTCTGATCACTGATAATTTCAATATTGGCGTACAACAACTCCAAAAACCAACAGAAGCCCGTTCCATACAGTTTCTACATCCGCGTTAGATTCCATAGGGCGCCAGGACCTTTATCTGTGACACGATTGGGTCGGTGGTCACCCCGATACCTCCCAGATATAACCGGCAGATAAAGCTAAACGATCGCGATCGCCCGATATCCCCCGCCCGGCCGCCGCCCCATTAATGATTTCATTAGGTTGCGCCGGCGCACACACGATAGCTAAGTGCTGTCGGATTTAAGGAGGTCTAGATATTCGATGTGGGTTAAGGATTCTCGGTAATATTGGCCTTCTTATAACCTATGGTAGTTAAAATCTCTCACTATTTTTGCTTTACCTTTAATAGCGACCCGCCCCGGCTTCGCTCGGGTGCAATGTAGATACTAATGTTTTCTCTACTATAATATGCATGTATTATACATATAAACCTTCCTCTTCAATCACTCTATCTATTAAAAAAAACGCATCAAAATCCGTTGCGGAGTTTTAAAGATTGAAGCATCCATAGGGATATAGGTACAGAGAAAGTGACTTTGTTTTATACTATGTAGTGATCATGAGGCATAAGGAAAACAGAATCCTTAAAAATCGTATGTTTCTAAGCCATTTTTCATCATTGCATGGCATTTGCATTATGAATCAATTCCGAATTATTGAATCTAAAGATAAAATTGATTGAGTCAGGCGTTACTTTGCGGAAATCCATTTTAAATTTGAAAATGAAAACAATATATCTAGTTTTAATTTCCGCGAATATTAGTGGGTTGCAGGTATGCACCTCCCTCCCGCCCGCTATATTATGCACATGCAAGATTACTGGGCAAATGCAAGGATTTTAAGCACATGCAGGAAGGCAATGCAAAACCCAACACCATTACCGACACGTGTTTCGCCTCTCCACGAGGCATCCTCAGGGGACGTGTTGACTCGCTGACCGTTGAGTTGCGACTGAGCATTTAGTACAAGGCACCCCCCTTTTATACACTGCCACCGTTGGTTATTTGTGTACAACTACCCACAAACATTCGCAGTAAAGGGGAAGAAACCAAATTCGTCTGGTCATTCAACAGTGCAAAATTATTATTATTACTATGTTTAAAAATCTCTAATTGTTCTAAAACACACAGCCGGAAACCCTTATCACAAATATGTAGTATATTAAAACTATTGTTGTCGCGCAAAGAATGGCCGGTATCAATTAGATGTTTCGCGAAATTCGATTTGTCCGAATGGCCATTTCTATACGCGGCAACATGTTCCCCAAACCTTATGTCAAAGTTTCGGCCCGTCTGACCCACATACACCCCGTTGCATTCATCACAGACCAGCCTATACACCCCAGACTTTTTACTATTTTCTAAAATATCTTTTCCGTTACAAATACGGCGTATATTAGAATTAGAGTCCCAAAACTCCCTTAACTTTTTGGATTTAACTATCACAAAACACAATAGTGACTTAGATTTCCAAATTTATCGAAAGCCGACACACACTGACACGACAATACCAGCCTCTTCTTGTCACCCTCTTCAACATAAATTAGCCGCCTTCCGCAGCTATATTCATAGATTATTTGCCCTCCCCCTTTCAGCAGAAAATTATGTAAAAGAACTTAATATTATTTACCAGATCGCAATTTCTAACGGTTACTCAAAGTCAATGGTAGACAGTTTAATTAGTAAAAAGCAGAAAGAAAGGGTTCGTTCACTATTATATGCATGTCCGCGTACTAATATTAATAGATATGTGGCCAGTCTGACCTATATGGGCCCCATTTCAGATAGAATTAGTAATTTACTTAGAAAAAACAACGTTTATGTAGCGTTCAGAACGGACCAGAATATACGCCGTATTTGTAACGGAAAAGATATTTTAGAAAATAGTAAAAAGTCTGGGGTGTATAGGCTGGTCTGTGATGAATGCAACGGGGTGTATGTGGGTCAGACGGGCCGAAACTTTGACATAAGGTATGGGGAACATGTTGCCGCGTATAGAAATGGCCATTCGGACAAATCGAATTTCGCGAAACATCTAATTGATACCGGCCATTCTTTGCGCGACAACAATAGTTTTAATATACTACATATTTGTGATAAGGGTTTCCGGCTGTGTGTTTTAGAACAATTAGAGATTTTTAAACATAGTAATAATAATAATTTTGCACTGTTGAATGACCAGACGAATTTGGTTTCTTCCCCTTTACTGCGAATGTTTGTGGGTAGTTGTACACAAATAACCAACGGTGGCAGTGTATAAAAGGGGGGTGCCTTGTACTAAATGCTCAGTCGCAACTCAACGGTCAGCGAGTCAACACGTCCCCTGAGGATGCCTCGTGGAGAGGCGAAACACGTGTCGGTAATGGTGTTGGGTTTTGCATTGCCTTCCTGCATGTGCTTAAAATCCTTGCATTTGCCCAGTAATCTTGCATGTGCATAATATAGCGGGCGGGAGGGAGGTGCATACCTGCAACCCACTAATATTCGCGGAAATTAAAACTAGATATATTGTTTTCATTTTCGAATCTAAAGATCTTTTTCTGACTGAGAATATTTATTCTAAAGTGTTAAACGGTCGCTTTTAATAGGTATTCCTTACGTCTTATTTTACGATATTGTTAGACGATTCTTATACATTAGTTAAGCCTTTGCCGCCTGTGATACAGGATCCTCCTAGTACAGATCTAACATTGTTCTACCTACGTTTTTATCTAAGATTACCACACCAATATGAATGTTGAATAACGATTGCTTATCAGCCTTTTAATGTTCCCACTGCTGGGACACAAGCCTCCTCTCTAGGAGAGGGAATGGGCCGTAATCCACCACGCGGGCCCAGTGCGGGTTGGTGAATGTCACATGTTTTTGGAATTTTGGATCTAGGACATGCCGGTTTCCTCACGATGTTTTCCATCACCGTTTTGAGAGCAGTGGTGATTAAATTAATAACACAAAGTAGTGCACCTTGCTGGGTTTGAACCCGCGACTTACAATTCGTAAGTCGGGGCCGTTACCACTCCTTGGCCACCACAGCTCTCTTTATTATCTTATCTTTATTCAATTTATAATTCAGCTACCATCCTATACAATCGAAACACAATAGGTACAGCATAAATTATTAAAGAGAAAGAAGTGAAGATCGTCTAAACAATGTATTTACAACACACAATTACAATACGTCCAATAATCGACCATTGTTTGGTCGTGTGTGGACAGGATAAATCAAATCTGTGGCGTTCTGTCTGCATTTCCATCGCCCCCAAATAAGAATTACAACTCATTATAACACTCCTGTTAGAATGTATAATCATGGTTCTAAGGTTATTGTCAAATCTAAGAAGCATGCAGATCAAGAATGTGGATTTTTTACCTACTAGCAGCGCCCCGCGGTTTCACCCGCGTTGTTCCCTTTCCCGTGGCAATACGGGGATAAAATATAGCTTATGTTATTCAAGGTGAATGTAGCTTTCTAATGGTGGAAGAATTTTTGAAATCGGTCCAGTAGTTTTTGACTTTATTCGTTACATACAAAAATACAAATCTTTCCTCTTTATAATATTAGTATAGATTTGTATTAAATCCGCCACAGGCAAGCCTGGCGAGCAGTCAAGCAGTCAACAACCTCAGGTTGAACTGCGAGATGCCACCAATAAGAATCCCTTTAAGTTCCAGGGCCGCAGTGACTTTCTAACAATTCCACAAACCTAGCAGGCATTGAAACTAAAGTGACTGACGTCATCACCGCGGGCCCTAACCCCCTTATTCTGAGTTCCTAGTCCTCGCTCCTACGTCACCACGCGCTCGGCATGCGCCGCGCACGCTTGCGACGTGCCTCGGCTGCGCCCGCGATGGGCATTTGCATGGGTTTCCGCCACCAACAAACACACCGACACACGCATGGATTATAACGATATAGGATATGGAGCTATTAAACTTATGGGAATGGGACTTGCAAGACAATCGTGAACTTTGCCCTATTACTGGGATGACTCATCGCTCAGACGTGAAAATAGAACCTTTATATAAGAACTAGCTTCTGCCCGCGACTTCGTCCGCGTGGAATAGTTACTTTACACCCGATTTTGAAACTCTCAGCGCGATCAGTTTAAAATTGACAAAGTTTCATACAAACTTTCATCCCCTATTTTATCCCCTTGGAGGTAGAATTAATCAAAATCCTTTCTTAGCGGATACCTATGTCATAACATATACCTGCATGCCAAATTTCAGCCTGATCCGTTCAGTGGTTTGGGCTGTGCGTTGATAGATCACTATATCAGTCAGTCAGTCACTTTTGAGTTATATATATTTAGATTTGTTATGCGCTTTCGTGGCTATTGCTGAAATTAAGATACAGGACAGTCTATTCCCGTTTTTGGTTGAGCAAAAGCGGTTGTTTTCCTATCTCGTCTTCTATCTTCTTGAACTTTACTAGATTTACTATTATTCCTGTTTTCATTCAAACCAAATCATCAACCACTTACTGTCTGTGACCTCTACCTCTAAATTATATTACCATTTTAATTATGATAACTTTTAATGATGACGTTCAAAAGTGCCGTTCAATGGCCTAATTGAAATAAACGTTTTGACTTTGACTATAGTCATTGTTAAGAGTTAAGAGTTAAGAACATATATCTTAGTTGCACAAAAGCCCTTTGCATACACCACATGCTGGATCACCGCCGAAGAGAACCAATACGACGTAATCAGAATTCATTCGGTATCGTCCATACCGAAACTAATAAATAGTTTCCGTCAAGTTCTTATCCATGGCCATCGGAACTGCATAAGTTATCATGAGTTGGTCACATCCGATCTCCACTGAATCATCCTGGCCTGCGGGCGTACCATGAGGTGTTAAAACGTGAGTCTTCCGAGCGAGAAAGAGGGATAGAGTTATACACCCTATATAGCTCCATCCCTTTTTCTCGCTCGGAAGACTCACGTTTGAAGACATCATGGTACGCCCGCTGACTCGATACTGTGAGGAACAGCATGCCTCTTCATTTTACTGCCACTACTATATACTAGTTATGGGATATTAGAATGGGCACACAAGGCATTATAGGCAGTTTGTCGTTTCCGTGTTCATGTAAAATTATGAATTCATAGGGCTCTGCAGGTAAGATTGTCTACTGGTGTTTGGCATATAGTTTAATTCGTGTAGACGATATTGTTTTAATCATACATAACATGCATGTGTCTGTTGATAAGGGATTTTTCCTGAGGAATAAAAATATGATTCTATTTAGTCCGTCAGTTAGATTATCGAAAAATATTGAACACGTATTTTTTGCTTTATCAAATCTATAAAAAATGGCGAAGATACAAAGTTTCAAATATCATGAGTGGGGGCTTGTGACATCACGGCGTGGTAAAAACCGTCGCACGAAGTGACGTCACACGAAGTGACGTCACACGAGTTTTCAACGCACTATATCGTCTTCGTTTTTTGTATACGTCAAAAAATAAAAATATGTGGCCAATATTTTTGGGAAGTCTATCTTACGGGCTAATTAGATTTTTTTAAGCAACTACCCTATCACACTGGCTATCTAACCTAAAACTAGAATTTGATAGAAAGGTTGAAGAATGTAGTTCATTAGTTAGACCAAAGAACATTTCCTACAATATCCTTAAGACATTAGATATATCAAAATCATCATGTTCGAGTCAGGCAACAACCCCTTTAGTTGCAGAAAATCTCCCGGTAATCTTTACTCTGTATATCATCTACTGTAAGGCTTCTACATCCCTTCAACCCAACAAGATGATGACACACTACACGATTTCCTAACAATGAACTGAATTTACTCCACTATTTAATATTTCAACAGTCTCAAGTGATAGATCACGTGCACAATGGTCCATCACACCGAAAATCGTGGACAAAAAGAAGTACTATTTTTGAAAATAAAAATGTTTCAATACCATAAGGTGCTTACAACACAATTGTACAAAAAAACAAGTAAAATGGCGCTCAAAAATAAAATTAAGATATTCAAAAGTAATCCTTTGCCCGACAGCGCGTCATAATCAGCTTTATCAAGATCATCTTAAAAATACCTCCAAAGGAGAATGAACTGTACACCTTAAACATAAAGTTTTTATTTATTTGTTTATGATATTGATATAAAATAAACAATCATTGAAATGCGCTCACAAAGTGGTCTCAGCAATTTTCATCAAAAATAAATGAGATCAGAGGTGTTAGCTTATTAGTATTTTATTATAATGTTGTTTTAAAAAAATACAGCATGAATTTTATTTTGAAATTAAATTTTGTATACAATTATCTCTCAAACTGTATGTATATAAATAAAACTACAGTATTTCTGCACTTATTACTTGCAAAAAGGAACAAATTGTGAAAATATATGCCTATCTGAAAATAAGGCAATCTAACGTTTCATTAGGACACTCATAGTTATTCAAATTCCCCGGTGTTAAACACCATAACTTTTTCTGGACAAAAAAACAGTCATTAATTCGCTACCAATCCACCTTTTATTGACATGTTTTACTACAAAAAAAGACTCCCGGTTGATAATGCAAGAGCGTATTTGTTAAATAATTGATA
Source organism: Hecatera dysodea (assembly GCA_905332915.2). Taxonomy (NCBI): domain Eukaryota; kingdom Metazoa; phylum Arthropoda; class Insecta; order Lepidoptera; family Noctuidae; genus Hecatera; species Hecatera dysodea. Next base: position 827,790 of record HG995303.1, read on the forward strand.
AGATTGCCCACGTGCCGCGGCCACCCCATGTTTATTGTGATTAGATTAACAAATATTGGCTTCTCAATAATAAACTGTTTTTTTTTATAACCGACTTAAAAAATGAGGTTATGTGTTTGATAAGGGCAGGTGCTTGGCTTTCATAGTAGTCCTTTTGTAGCTTTATCTTATGTTACTTCCTTTGATTGCCCCCCTGATTATTAACGGCTGAAACCAATAACCTATCTATCACATACTGGAGATAGAAAAACAAATGAAACAACAGAAAACCTATATATTTTTTCTTCATTTTTCTGTTGTTTCATTTGTTTTTCTATCTCCAGTATGTGATAGATCGGTTATTGGGTTCGGCCGTAAGTCATGGCACTTGTGGTAGTGTTTATTATTAAATATTTTGGTTAATAATAATAGGTTCTGCCGCTGGAGAAATTATTTTTGTATAAAGCCATGAAAGGCTGGCTTTTGGAAACCAAACAATCGCCTGAAGTTTCTATAGCTAACGAGGTCTTATAAAACTACGAAGGGATAACTTATTCAAGTGTTTATAACACTACATGGACACGGAAAAGCCATTGACGCTACTTAAAAACATATTGCACTTAAGTCTCAACAACTCAACGACAGCTAATTAACACCAGCGTAGCTATCAAAAATATAAACCGCAGCGCAGTAAAAGAGAAACTGCAAAATTTCTCAGAAATCAATTCAAATGTAAGATATTTTTTATGACAACTTCCTTCCCACATCCATTCGCAACAATACTTACAATTTCACCTAAACAAACAGACAGACATGATCTTACGAAGCCGTGGCAAATATTTAACGGTATATGAATTAGTAGGCTCGCTGGGCTCCCAGACGCCCCGGTGGGCCGAGCGCGCACTACCCAGCACAAAAACCTATTGTATTTTACCTTATTATTGAATTTACACCTCGGCTGTGGGACAACAGTGCCGATTCTAACTGCCGTGTCCAAAATCGCGAAAAAAACCTTTGAAGAGATAATCTAAAACTGTCACAAGGAGTTTTATTGTCACCATCCGGTGTTTAGGAGATACACGAGTGTTTAGAAATCTGTAGTTTGGGTGGCTAACTGTGGATTCGGAAACACGCATGTTCTATGTATTTACTATTACAAAAAACAGAATACAAGGCAATAATTATTATTATATTAAAAGCTCAAACATGTGCAGTCTAAAAAACTAAAGCTGTCCATTTTTAACTCTGATAATCAATTTAATTGCCAAACAATACAATGGTCATTTATTGTCATTTTACAACATCTTTACTCGAACGTTTTGCTGCACAATGGGCGAATCGTTGGCAAGTATAATGTCATTATAACGCTTCACCTCAAACCTGACATAATTACATATAATGTTGCTTTCCTCTTTTGTGAGCCATCGACGGAATTTTATGCCCATTTCACTATAATGGCTGTCCCTAAGCCCGTACAAACAAGCATGATGGATGCGCGGCGGCACTCACAAAAGAACCATTGACAGCATTCACGTACCCTACGTCCAATTATAACGAAAAAGTATAGATTTTGTCCACCCGCACCTATATCGACCCACTGCGCCACACAAAAAATATTTACAGATCTGGCTTGTTTGTCAAATAAGGTTTATCGAAAAAACAAAATTATATGGCATATTTACAAAACACCTAATTGATTTGCGAATCTTCTTGAAAGTTTCAGATTAGTTCAAAAATGTCGGCCATAAAAATTAAAAAAACCTTTTTTAAATGTATTTATTGATCAATAAACCACTGCTATATACTGACAATACTTTTTGAATTTGAAAGATCACTGTGATTAAAACTTATAACGAGAACGGTTGACTAAAATAAGACCTGCCAGTCCCAAAAATTGGCGGATGGCTGATGAAGCTGCCTGGCCTAATGCAGCAGCACGTGGCTGGAGGTAACATCATGAGCCCTGCCCAGCTGGCGGGCACAAGACTGCTGGTGCAGCTCGCAGCAGTACGCCCGTGTGAACCTCTGCCCACAGTGGCGACACCTGAACAGAGCTGCGCGCGCGCACTTCACGTCAAGCGCGTGGCGGCACACACAGCAGTCCCTGAAACCAACACATTTTTTTTTTATTATTGTGAAATGGATTTGCTCTTGACTCTAGTCTAGTCTACGATGGAATGAGCCTACCCAAAAGAAGCCTGTTCACTCTAACTTTGAAGAGATTAGGGTTGAATGCGTTCGGAAACACAGACGCAGGCAGAGAGTTCCACTCTGCTGTGCGCATTAAAAAAGATGATTGAAAACGCTTGGTGCGAATTGACTAAATAACTGGGTTTGGGTCGGATTGGCAGTGATTCCATATGAAATTCCATTCGAGGACTGGAAGCCGAACCAAACATGCTTGTGGAACGTCTCGGCACATGATAATGATGATGATATGGTTGTCTTATAAACAGTTACATACATATTAGAAAAAAAAAGAAGATGCATTTACCTCGTCTTTCCCAAATTGTGTTGTTTAACGTGGGCGCTGAGCTGTGACGGCTGACCGAACGAAGCGCCGCAGATGTTGCAGGTGAAGTGTTGCACACACCGCCGCACCGGTAACAGCAGAGGCAGCAGCGACAGGTAGGACTGGCAGTTCAGGTTTGGCACGTACGACAATATCTGCTTCACCGTCTCCGTAGACACCCGCAGCAGAGCAAACAAACCCAACGGATCAGTGTTCACAGCTATAGTCATCCCTCTCTGATCCGAAGGCGGTATCTTCTCAGATAAAAGCTTCTCATCAGACTTGTATCTAGCTTTAGACAGAGAATCGGTCACTTCTGTCGATCTCTCTTTCGTCGGAATTTCAAATGTTATCTGCAATGAACAACTCTTGTCGTTACGCCGGTTCAATATATCTTCGATATCGCTTTTAGCTTTGTCGCTCTTTTCCATTTCTTCTATTAATATCTTTTCCATTTTTAAAATGCTACTGTCTGTGTTTCTCCTCAGCTCATTGGAGGTCATTTCAGAAATTGTTAAACTTCTGGAGCTGTCTTGCACAATATAATCAACAGTTTTGTAGTTGTAGGGATCGCTACTATGTCTATTCAGTACAGTTCGGCTGGAAGTGACAATTTTGCAAGCCGATACTGCTGCACTCCTCTTAGGTAAAATAGTGTTTCTCTTTGCTTGAATGTCTGACATGATTGAATTCATAGATTTCATTAAACAGTCTATCTTCTCTTCAATATTGGCTAATGATTTTATTTTTGCGTCTTCTTCGGATTGGCGTATTTTCGCTTTTAATTTACTAATGTTTTCACTGACTTTCTTAAAGTTTTCTGTAAAACTTTCATTCTTTTGACGATTAAAATCATTTACCTCATCATTTTTTATAAGCCTTTGTACATTGCAAGCTTTTTCAACCATTTTGTTTTTGAATGCTGTTAATTTATTGGGACTATTTGAATCCATGTTATTTCTCAGGGATGCATGTTTAGAAGGTACATTTACATACTTATCAAGTTTGGAAGGTTCTTGTGTCAAGCGATCACTAGCATGCATATAGCGTCTTACAGATGTATGTTTAAGGGGTACTAAAATATATTGGTCTTGTTCCAAGGTTTCTTCTTGGGCAGGTGGTATTTCTTCCGTGTAATAAGGAAAATATATATCATCACCATCTTGGCATGTTTCGGCTTTAGAATTATTTAGCTCCTTATAGTCTTCTTCGTTAACTAGAGGTAAGTTCGCTGTCAAAACAGATGCAGAAGCGCCCCGTGTTTTTTTCGCATAAGTAGGTACAGGGTAATACGTCCTAGCATTGCTATCAAATCCATGCGCATGATTGTTATCCACCATTACGCTGTTGCCATGGAAATACCTACCTGATGGCCGAGGACGCAAATTATATGCATAACATTGTCGTTCCTTATTCAATCTTATCATACTAGCTTGTGAACAAGAGGGATAGTAACAGCGATCACTATCGAAAAGAAACGATCCGACATCTGGCGGTATACTGCTATCATAGTTATGTGGATACTTGGTGTTCGTGTTCGATGACGTGTAATCATGAGCTGCATTAATGTCTTCCAGCAAGTGCTGACACGGGTTTGACTGGCGCCAGTTGAGTCTTATGTTGTAGAAGTCATCGATCATCTCTGGCGTGTTGTGGTCGCCCGGCACGTACTGCGGCGCGATCCTGCTCGGTTCGTTACTATAATACCTGTGCTTATTCTTCAAATCGTTGATGTAATTATTCCACGCTTCTCTTTGTTTTTCTCTTTCCCGCTCAATCACTAGTTTCCTCACTATCTTCTGTAACCTAGCATTTCTTTGCATAGTTTTGTACACAAAATCCTGGTTATACATGTTCGCCGAAGGGTGGCAGTAAGTGTTGTTCTCACATTGTTCATTTCCATCTGTTACGATGTGATCGTTCATCTCCTCGTTAGTTGAGGATGCTCCATATCTGTTATTATCTTGATCATAATCGTCGAATTTCATCTGATAACCATAACGTGAAGCTTTAAACATATCATTTGAACAAAACGAATACTGAGTATTAAACGTGTTCGCGGACATACTCATCATGGATTGTGCATGTGGTCTGCGCTGTCCTCCACCATACTTTTCTTTCAAGGGCATATGCTCTTTGTAGTTGTTATTCAACGTGTACATTTCATTTACGAGATCTTTGGATGACATTTTGTTCGGTTCTTTATCCGGCTTGTTATCAAAAATATGAATAAATTCTTCATTGATTCGTTTGTTTGTCAGATTTCCCCTGACGTCGCCTGCATTACCTCCGACGGTATCAAAAGGGTTTATGTTATTAACAAATAGTTGACCTGCGTTGGTTTCATAATAACGACTGTTGTGTGGATGTTCACACCATTTTCTTGATTTCTCGTCATCTTTCAAATCCATTATTCATGTCACGGAAAATTTATAATGGCCGAATTGTGGCTGATTATGGCATTTTTATATTTTGACAGATGAAAGAAGAAAAATTATATCTGCCACATATTTGTTCGTCGCAAAAGTTTTGCACAACAAACCTCTTTGAATACCACAGAGCCACAAGCACAACATACAAAGTACAGTCAGGCAGAAAAATATATACTTACAGATCTTGATAAAAGAGCTTACTTCAAAAGCGATTTATGTATTTCAAAAAATAAACCTGATTAAATAATTTTAAAATAATCCTTACAATCATAAGTTTTTCGTAGATGCTGTATCTACATTAGATATATAATATCTAATCAGTTCAATAAATAGCTAAGCCGAATAAAGAGTTTAAATTTGATTTCCGAAAAAAAATTGCTCTTGATTGTCTCTGTTTCAGATAATAAAACAAAAACATTTAAGATGAGGTAACAACGTGAGAAATCAGCAATAAACTTAAAAGTTAAAAGTCTGAAAGATTCGAATAAAGAGGTTTTAGTGCAAGTTAGTACTGCGGTGATACAGAACATAAGGTGACGAGCCGGAGGTGTGTGGCCTCTGGCTCTGGCCGACAACCCGTAATCACGACCACCCAAATCTTAGTGGAATATTCCTTGAGCCGATCCAATGTACGAATGTATGAATTTATTAAATTAGTTTAGTAACTAAGAAGGTGGTTGGCGGTATCAGCTTTCCGATATCATGTATAATATCTGAAAATTCTAAGTAGAGCCATTCGATTGTAGTCTTGGAAAGCTATAAAATTCCACTCTTCTGTCGCAGGTCTGCTGGAAGAAATTTCTATTGAAATAAGCAGTAACTTTGTGCTCTCGATTTTGTACAAAATTTTCTTTTTTTAAGTATCTTGTGTGCACATAAATAAATAACATTTACAAAACATTTATATGTACAATATATCGACATTATAGCTCTTAATTATTATAACATATAAATTTTGTAATATCTATAAGCTCAATCTAAAATTACTGTAAAACAAACATGAACAGTGGATAAACCAACAGAGACGCATTAAAAACGACCAAAAAGCAATAAAGAATCAATTACTATGTATCCAAATACTTTGAGGGGAGAAACGTAACAAAAACGAAGATTATCGAAAGCACTACAGGCATTATACAATCTATTTAGATAACCCATCGCCACGAGCCCATGAGACAGTTTTTTTTAATAATCTTTTTTTTTTATAAACGATCAAAGTTATAGCCGCAATTTTAGGGTTGCGCATAATTTTCCAGGTCGTTTTAAAACTGTAACCTGAAAACTTGTAACGAAGTATAGAAAGCTATTGTTTCAAAAAATTTTATTTTAAATGAACACTTCAAGCACACAAATGGCAGTCTTAATACCTTGGTGATCCCGGACCCTACTCCTACTAGAAACTTTTTTTTTAAATATCGCAGCATATGCTGAGATAGGAACCTTTTTATCCTCGCACATTTACATTTAGGTAGAAATTGATAGAAAATTCTATAATTCTATCTACAGCTTTTGTTAATTTATTTTTCTAGTAGTTTTATTTTATTTTTATTGTTTGTTTTGCAAATAAACATGATTCTTTCTTTACTACCAATTCATATGAATTAATTAGAAACCGCAATTAGAAGTTTTAATTTAAATAAGTACCTTATTTAAAATTAAACATGAATGTACAGAACACTCATAGCATTTAACGCTCGCTCTCGACAACTTTTTATCAATTTCCAAAACTGATGTTTGCATTTTGATTAGTTTCTTTAGGCGCGTGACACGCCCGCGCTGGTTCGCAGCTTGTCGCGATTATGTTAATCATCCTATACAATATTCATCGAAAAAAACACACCCTTATACTTTATCTTATATTGTTGCTTTTACTGTTCTATTTGACGTGTCCGAGCCTTCGTGTTTGCCTGTCATCTGTCGCTGACTCGGTTTTTTATCCTACGATTGTTATTGTGTAATGAATATTTAAATTGGGGCGCGTTTCGTCTGGCTGCGAGTGTACCTTAAGTATGTTATCCCTACTACGCATAAGCCATCAAACGTCCCATTGATTCCATTGCCTTTTCAATCGAATAAATATGCCCTTTATATTTTATTGTAGGTACGTCGGGAAATTCAGGAGTAAAATGGATGGCCTTCATTCTGCATAAAAAATGTCGTACCTACCTGTAGTACCTCGAACAAATTAAACAACTCCCCTAAACTAAATTCCAATAGTAGTAATTCAATTGCCCAATTTACTGCGAATACCGCTGAGTAAACAACTTAATAACATAAAGGGCGACCTTCAAAGGGGTCACCTTAGAGCAGCGGTCCTAATAGCCCACCCTGGGGTACTCCACTCCGGTAACGCTTAGGAAAAGCTTCCTTGACTACAAGTATTCACTTATTTGTACATTATACATTGATTTTTGGCGTCTGTGGGGAGATGACTGATCTCGAACGAGAACAGCGATGTAGTTGATGTGTAGTAGCTGTGTGGCTCCATCGAAAGCTTGTGGTAGGAAATATCCGAGTCTAGACGACAGCATTAAAAGCAAGGTGAAGGTCGCAGCCTGCTGCGCCGTCACTATGGGGATGAATACAAAGTGAGATGATTGTAAATTAACCTCGTATTGAAACGCGTAATTACGATTTCATTAGAAACAATTTGTCTTGTAGGAATCTTACAATATGTGTATGTCACCTATAACTCGCGATGATAAGTGTTCTTATTAGTAAGGAAGTTATGATGTTTGAATAGTAATTTGACGAGAATTTTCCTGTTTCTTCGATTCTCAGGGGTTTTCCACTCTTATTAGACTTTAAGAAATTTGAAAGAAGACTCGAAACAACATCAAAACATAAGCCAAAGGCCTCATTACGTTCAGAAAAAATCTCAACTTCATACAAAACATTTAACAAGTTGCATTCGAACATAAAAAATAAGCAATAAAAATGCCAAAACATGCAGGTTGACCAATTAAGCCATCAAGTGGGCAAGTGGGCATGGTATCGCTCGACAAAGCCGAGCCAAACGGAGCTATCGCTGATAAGATAGCAGTAACGGGCCGCAGTTCCCACGGTGACAGACAATGTGTTTAGATAAATAAAGAATTACCTAAGGAAAATAAAGGAGTTGTTTTTGCTTGTGTCATAAATGGCGATTTGTGTTGAAAGGTGTTTGTTTCTCAGTTTTCGCTGGCAATGGTAGTTGATAATTATACTATAAAGTCAAAATATAATTCAAAAGCTTTAGCTGTAGATACGTTTGATTCCTCTGTATCTACATTTAGTTCACCAGCTTCAGTCATATCAGTGCTGTCAGCTGCTATTGCTTTTACTTCCAACCCGATATTGTGTTCATTATATTTTATTTTTTAAACCTTATTATATTTTATTTGTATACAAAGCTAGTTTGTATCAATAATAACATCCTTACATTTGTTAGTTCTCTCTGTATCGATATATCGTCTAAATATTGACTTAGTTTCCGTGCTTGTGGCGGAAAGTTCCATGCATTGATGGTGACGGGCCAACAATGGAGCGCCTCTGTACGCCGACTTTGTACCGCCGACGAGCATAATCTCCTAAACTTCACATTCCTCACATAAAATCGTGGCGCGAACAAAAAATCTTTGTGATTCCGATTTTACTGGGAAGGGATCTGTAGTTCTGTAGTTCTGTACGGCTTTTTATTGATAAATTGCTTCGGACTTTGTTACTCTGTTAAATATGATTGAAATGTTGAATATCTGAAGAATTTTAATTGCTAATATCGAGGAAATTGTTGTCCTAGACTTGGTATTGATTTGGTATTTTGGTCTTGGCCTGTTTTCATACTTTTGTATAATTATCATATATGTTAAGCTCGCATTTGATGATATGGTCAACGATGATGCAGACTTGCCCGAAAATTGCATTTCAATCTTATTTCGCAAGGTGGACAAGAACTTAACCATAGCTTTTTCACTGAAATTTTACAGAGTCACAATCGTTTCTCACATCAGTGATCTAAAGGTAAGCAACTTAACAAGTATGATTCAACCGCCATCCAAAGAACCCTAATACCAGCACACCGGTGCCAGAATCTCGGTCGCGACACAATAATGCTTACCTATGAATAATAAGATCAAATAAAATGAAAAAAAAAACACTTGGGACTGAAGCACAATCGTACACGCTTGTAGACAAACCATTATATAAATACAATGACATATTGGCGTCCCGCTCTGGCGCCGGTCTTAAAGGAGAACTTTTTATTTTCTGTCTCATTCATCTGAATTAGCTTTATAGTTTATAATGTTAAAGAGGTTGTTGATTTTGTTTATTTGGTCTGGATTTGCTTCAAGCCTCTGTTGAGAAAGTTAATCGATACTCTCGTGTTGGTAAATGACACCATCACTGTCTTTATTAGACAGTGATGACTACAAGATGATGATGATATTGTTAGAAACTGCCTTCCTGTCTCCATCTGCCTTAATCTATCTAGTTTAAAATAGATCTCCTTTGATAGGATCACCGATCACGCAATTTCGATTTGAAAGCGTAGTGAACTTAATTTTACAACCTGCATAATGAATTTCAAAACTAATTAATTTAAAATTCTTGACTCCAAAATTCACATCGAAAAACAATTAAAATTCCTTTAAGAACTGTGCAAGGTCACATGCGTGGCATATCCTTTCGAACGGGTCCTGGTTCGAACGGAGCAGCTTCAGTGTGGCTGGCGAAGTGCCGACACAAAACATTTATTTCAATATAATTTAAATGGGGTTCTGGGTTGCCACGCCCACCGTGATTAGAACACCGCTGTTAAAGACCAAGCTTGATGTAATTTTATTGAATAATTTGAAATAAAAGTGCTGATGGATATAAAGACTAGTCAGTACTTGATGATGGCCGAAGAATAGGTGAAAATATATGAAGGCTCCACTGCAATAACGATAAATGTCCTTGTTACCTCGTTACGAGATAATTGCGTTTCAATTGTATTAATGGGAAAAGGAAATTCGTGTTTAAAGGTATGAATATAATACATTATTGGTTACAGCACATTTTGATTACTGATAATTATTATGTTGTTTCTTTATTCAAGCTTTATTTAAAAACTAAATAAAAAAAAAATATTATTTAAAGTTTATAAAAAGTAGAACTTTATTGATTACCGTCCTTTTATCTAATATAAGCGTGAACTGTCTAAAATATCGGGATTATAAGGGATATTGCCAAGTTTGTTAACGAGATTACCAACTACAGATATCCAGTGGCTGAAAAACGTGCTTACCTACTTACTTAAAATTTTCACAAAAATGAACTTTCATCATTATAACAGTGGACCCTTCATATGGAATCTTGGATGACTTGTACGAGCCATATTTACGTTTCATTTAACCTAAACTTGTCCAGTTCTTCAAGATTAACTACGAGAACGGAAGGACCAGAATGGTAGTTAATAGTGAATGAAGGAATGTATTATAAGCCTATACTAATAAACTTACCCTTAACCAGTAATGCAGCAGGTTCATTTAATTCCGATTGCGTATTTTATGAACGAGCTTACCCTTAAGCGGAGTGCAAAAATTCCAAGCACGTTAATTGAGAGTCAGCGGTTAGTTCTCTTGAAATTCCATTATTATTCTAATTATTTGTTTGCTCGTAAAATAATATTTTTATGGGAATGTTTCATGTATAAGTTGTAACGATTAATGTGGCACCTACCGCGCCCAGTACGTTTAACACAATTTTGTATTTCATCGAATTGAAAAATAATTTAATATTTGCTTTTTGACATATTATCTTTTGCATTGTAAACCAGACAAAAATCCTAAACAACAGCTTCCTATGTATATCTATGCGGTCAAAAGGACCACGCACAATTCAACCGAACCAAAAAGACTCAAAATAAATCAACACTATCTTCCCCACAGATAACAAAAATAAACACCAAACCAATCAATTAGTCCGTCCGTAAAGCCAATTGGATTAGATTCCACAGACAGAGTGAAAAAAATCAAAAAAGATAGAAAAGGCGCTATAGCCTCCACTTTTAATTATCGTTTACCGACGCATTGTTTAGCGTGAAAAAAGATAAAGAAAGAAAAAGGTTAAAAGAATATAAAGTTGTCGAAGATAGGAGTGATCCATTTGGTGTCAGAAACGAAAATCCACCCCGAGAGGTATCTGTTACAGCGACAACCGACAGCCGGAGATAAAGATAATTACTGATCATCTCTGTTTTTTGATAATTTTAAATTATCTACTAATTGCGTTTTATTGATATTTTTATTAGTAATAAACTTAGATTATAATTGATAAAAATAACTGTGCGTTCTAAAACAGCTGATGCCGTTGTAAATCCATAAAAATCGTATCGTAGCCGTGTCGTAATAATTTAAATGGCTTGTCTAATAAGTTGTGAAGAGAAATTCAAAGAAATGAATTGAAAATTATAAATAAACTGCTGTTAGTTTGGCGCAAATATAAAGCCGTGACGAGATCGCTATTTACCGTAATGAGGTAACCGAATACATAGACCGACAAACGGCGCCAGACGTACGCCAACCAGCTTCTTGATATCAGATAAACGAAATATTATACAAGATTCTTAAATTCAATTGCACCACAACCACTTAGAGTTAATTGGTTCTTCAGTGATTATGTTCGATACTTCAATAACTGTATAACATTTGTTAGACTTCAAGTGATAGTGTTGCTGATTTTACCAAGCTTTCACAGTTTTAACCTTGCCAGAAGAATCATTATCAGTCGACCTGTCACCACCAACATCCCTAGAATCCCTGCATCTGGCTAGAAATTTGACATCATCAGTATCTACATCATCGTTATCATTTTCATCTTGTATGATTTCACCAACATCTCTAAACCCGTAATGATTCCTCGCAGCGTCTCCGTCCCGTGTCCTCTAAACCCGTGGTTTTAACAGTTTTTTAGTGGGGCCATCGCGTAGTGGCGGCGATTTCATGGCCGAACCGTTTCTCACACGCGCGCCAGACCGCCCGCGCCGACGACCCGTTTTTTTACTACTACGCTGGATTGTGATGTCTGTTTTACGATGATAGAACTCGCAGCTTTGATAAAGCTCTTAGCTTCATCGTATTTCTAGTGAGTTTGTTTTATATGTATTCGAAATTGTTTCATCAATTGCTTCCATTCCGTAGTGCGTGCCCTTCATATTAAATAAGCACACTATCGAAAACTCACGGATTCTAATAAGCCTCCCAAAAAACGATTCCCCTGTAACAACCTACCAGAAGCTTGAAATTGTACCCTTATTATACTGTGATTCGTCGAGTTGGCTCATCCATGTTTTCTTAGACCCAGAAAAACTGTATTATCAAAAGAAATGACATCACACATCAATATACTGAAACGACTTCGCATAAGCACTAAAGCTTTGCTCAGAATAAGCATTCAGAGGCGTCACAGAGCCTGGGAGATGGCTTATAGCATTATAAGGAACGTCGAGGAACGATGCCACAAACAAAGTGAGAGCAAACTACACAGCTAACCTCTCGAGACTCCCACACTCCACACGTCTGCAGTACAAACACAAACACACACTCGGCCCAACTGTGGCAGCGTTAGGAAAACAATCTATGAAGTGACGAGCTTTTATATTCGTTTTACAAACGCTCCTTAGTAAGACCATTTATGTACATTTAAAGGATTAAGAATTTACTATGCATTATATTATGAACCACTGGTAAATGAGTCGTATAGAATCAAAAACAGCAATCTGACTTTTGACTTATTAATTAACGGTAATTAGGAAAAGCAATTTCATTAATACAAACAGCTATTTTTTTATGTGTATTTATAATTACGTATGTTTAAGAATTTTGAATTCGTTATCCTGAGATTTAAATAGATTTAATTTGAATTAAATTAATAGTTAATAAATAAATTCATCAGATTGCTGTTTTTTTATTCTGTACGACTCAAATGTAAGTATCAAATACTAACATTTACCAGTGGCTGTGCCTGCGAGAATGTTCAATCAATCAATTTATTTGTCAAATAAGTGTTTTCGTAAATCGGGTGCGCTAAGTTTTGTCATAATTATGACATAAAATTCAAATTTAATTTTCGTTGAAAATGTACTTGTCATCAAAATCCAAATCCAGAAGTTTAACCATTGAAACTGATTGTTTCACGAACATCCAAACTTCTCTTTACACTATTTGTGATGTAAAACTTTAAGACATATTTTTGTATTTTCGTTCCGCGCAACACTTAAATAACGTTATGCCTGCACGAGGCTCAAAATTGCTCAATTTGACGGCAACTTGGCGTTCTACTGACCCCATGGCTTGTGGCGTGAAAATACATTTCGTTACTTTATAATAGTTTATAATACCGCATAACATGGTATTGGTGTCGCATCGCAGTTGTAATATAGCTGCCTAGTGAAAAAAATTTAAAGAGGTTTTATTGACATATTTATTACGAACAGCGCCCCGCGGTTTTACCCGCGTAGTTCCCGTTGCCGTGGGAATAAGGGAATAAAATATAGCCTATGTTACTCAGGGTGAATGTAGCTTTCTAATGCTGAAAGAATTTTTGAAATAGGTCCAGTGTTTTTAAGTTTATTCGTTACATACAAAAATACAAATCTTTCCTCTTTATAATTAGTATAGATATAGAATCATATACGGCCCTGAAAAGGACCTTTTTTTATGTGCGCAGATCTACGTACAGACGTGTGGTCGAACGGTGGTATGATAGAACAAATTGTTTACGTTTACGTCCTTCCTATGTAACAATCAATAATTTTTCAATCTTTACATGTTTTTCGACGCTATTATTTTCAGCAAAAATATAGAAAATAAAGACAGAGATATATAAAACTCTTCCTTTACTGAGTGACTGACAGACAACGCACAACAGAATTAGTCGTACAAAGTTTAATTTTGGCATGTAGGTAGGAGGAATAAGGAGCTCTAACAGAGGATTATCCGAAATTCCCACGGGAACGGGAGAAATCGGATCATGCGCGTATGAAGTCGCGGGCAAAAGCTAGTATTACATAATACTCAAGCAAGTAAAATCTATGAAACTGCAGTTATTACCGTTGGCTACAAAAACGACTACTATTCTAGAAATACGTCTTCTGCTTACTGAACAAGGGCTTCGAATGCCTCGTCCGTACATGAACAACGTGGCACCGCATTGTTTGTCAATTTGTTTGTCGAACAATACCGTCGTTTCGCCAGCGCTTTCCCGGAACGCGAGCTATACGTGATCTCAGTTCGATCCGCCCGATATTACGCGACCACCACGCATTTCCTTAAAAAACTTTACAACTCAAACACCACAACAAGACATCCATTGCCGCTTCAAAAATACACGAAGAAGTAATGCTCTGTACCAAACCAGCATTGGTATCAAAGCAAGCGATGTTAAAGTTTTCGTTTGTTACGCCGTCAAAGCGTTAAAAGTGTCTGGGGGCACGCTGCAGGTAACTTCGGCGGCTAAAAAAAGAAAATTAAAAAATAAGACAAGTGTAGGCCTTCGCGTGGCGCACTCCAGGCCCATGGGAATTGTGGGAAATAAGGAGTGGTGGATGGGAAGCCGTGGGAGAGAATATGTTGGTCTTTATAAGGAGGAAGCTTATAAAGACCAACGATGGAGCAGGAATATATGGAGCAGTCCCATAAGAGCCGGAATAATGTTTCAACTGGACCTCATTATGATCAATATTCATGAAGACAAACTCAGTCTGTTTTTCTGTTGTTTGTTACAATTTCACACACAGACCGCTGAACAAATTCAGATGGATTTTGGTATGATATAGATAATAATAATCTTTACTGTCGCAAAATTATACAGTTCACAAAGTGACTTATAGCTAAATATTAGTAAAAGTATTGTGCTTATAGAAATGTTTATTATATCTATGATTGTGCTATAGGTACTGATACTGTCTCCCAAACTAAGCGAAAGTTTGTATTTTGGGTGGCAGTGTTCAGTCGTTTGTAGTGGTCTAAGATTACATTTTACAATTATTGTGCGTGCGAGATTGGAGCTTGGAAGGGCTTGGAAGATGGAGGGTTTATCCCGGATCTCTTTGTGATAATTTCTTCGATAATTGCGAAAAGGGTAAGAGGATTAAGAAAAAGAGCTAGGTTCAAGTATAAGTGCAAGCTTGTGATACTTAAGCTCAGATTCAGTAATTAAAGAAAATGGCATCCGAAACCAATCAATCAACAAACAATTCAGAGCACATTAGAACAAACAATCAAATAATATTTGATTGTTTTATTTGAATTTCAAGTCAAATAAAAGCATAACTGCTTATAAGGATTGTAAGACATCATTATAACACTTCTTGCCTCGTGCTGGACATGACTTGGAAAAGCAACAGTTAATGCTGTCACAGTCTAGAGCTATCTCCAATATGATTGCTAAAAGAATTACGATAATTAGAGCTGCTCTATTAACAAATCCGCTTTGCTATAAACGACTACTATTTTATTTTTATATCTGCTCGATGTTTGTAAATCCTACAACTTTGTCACAATCCATCTGTTTGTCAATCGTTTCTAATATTGCATTATGTGGCAAAATTTTACCTAATGATAGAAAATGAGCGCTATCAAAAAGATCCCGACACGAATCATCGACCACTTAATCTTTCTACACCCTGAAAATTATAAAAGCATTATACAAACACGGTATTTCGACTAATATCTTCCCAATATATCTACAAACAAAGTATCTTCAACAGAACATCACTTTTTTCCTCGCCAATTAACGTCCAAGTAGGTGGTCCGTCAGTCCAACACCAATATTTGCGATATATTTTACAAATCGTCAGTACATCGCACCTTGTAATTAGCGTGCCGAAACTTAGGCCAAGTTTTTGCTAGAGTATGGCCAATTTGGTTTGCTGTCCCATAAAAACTGGAACTCCTTTAAAGGAGAAGCAGTAAGGTTGATTTTTGGATAGAAAGGTGCTTCCATGAATGTATAATTCGTATTTATAATTAGGAATGATCCGAGTCGGCGTCTTTTCAAGTCCAAATCGTTCTTGACGGTCCTCGGGGCGGGTCCTATGGTCCTCTGTTTGATTTGGTCCTCGCCGCTTGTTTTTTAACAAATTAGCGCCGATTTGTTCCCGACGGGGGTCTATTTCGCCCGTGATGACTTTTTTGATGATGATTGGCCGTTTTTCATATCATTTGTGTGGTCCTCCCGTATTTGTTTGTTTTTGTTTCGGAGATTCCGAATTCCGATCTTTATTAAAGAGGAAAGTTACAAATACATAGTCTGAAGTACCTACAATAGGGTAGTTGACTAAAAAAATCTAATTAGTCCGTCAGGTAAATTTCCAAAAAATATTGGACACGTATTTTTTCTTTTTTCACGTAAACAAAAAATGAAGCCGATACAGAGCGTTGAAAACTCGTGTGACGTCACTACTCGCTACAATTTTTACCGAGCCGTAACGTCACAAGCCCCCACTCCTGATCTTTGATGCTTTGTATCTTCGTCAGTTTTTATACATTTGATAAAGGAAAAAATACGTGTCCAATATTTTTATATAATCTAACTGACGGACTAAACATAATCATATATTTTTTACTCAGGAAACATCCCTATTCACTTCAAACTGTCCTACACAAGTCAATTAGTATAATTGGATTACTAAAACAAAAGCAGTAGTAAAACTCAAACACTTCCCCAAATAACTTCAAAATCAATTAACTTCCAATCCGCAATGCGGTCTAAATGCACACCGCAGCCGCCACGCGCGCCGACTGCATCATGAGCCCAACACCTGACGTGTACACCATCGCTTAGCATTCACAGCATCAGATGCCTGCGCAGGGAAGTCGCAATTTCCTCAGGCCGACATCTAAATCACTACCGGCCTCATCACCGGGCCCTCGGAACTCCAAGAATCGTAGGTGAACAATGGCCGAGTGTGACGTCATCTCCGTTTCCGCTCAGCTGACCGTCCGTCTGTCTGTCACGTAGGAGTGAAAGTCAAAGTATTACTCATGGCGATACATGTTGGAGCGGTGTTCGGGACTATGAATGGCATCGTATGCCGGTGCTGGGACGCTGCTTAATATGCATTGTCGTTTGGTTGTTACATGCGATTGATTTGTTCGAGTAACTGTGTACCTGCACGGTGCCTGCCTATTAACTTACGAACGACTGCTGTGGCTCTGCGACTGCTCAGGAATGGATCTGAATTATCTTATAAGTAAAAATTGCCTTTGCTGAAGTCATAATCTGCAAATCTGTGTGTTAATGTACCATAAAACCACTTAATAAAGAGGGATTCTGTTCCAAATTACGCGTCAGTTTTAGTGCAAAAAAAAAACTAAATATATCGGAAAATAAAGTTCGAGGACTAAAATCTAAATAGATATATGTAGGTATGATGAAAAAGATGATGATAAAAATGTGCCAGGTCATGTGAAAAAATAGCTCCAGAACCTTGAAATAAAAATGGCTCAGCACAAAACTGCCGAGAGCCAAACCATATGTTACCGCAATTCAAAGAAACTAATTGATTAGACAGAAATAGAACGAATCAATCATAGACTAGAGTGCAAGGTTGAGACGCGGAATTTCGCCACATTGCGGCGTTTTGAAGCAGCTCGACCGACGCTGATGTGAAAGGTCAACTAGTTAGAATTAACTTCATAGTATGTACTACTGCAATGCATAAAACAATCGAGGTTGCATCATGTTTAGGAGAAATAATGCCTACAGACTTTTGTGTTTGACGTGGTTGGCAGTTTGGATTAATAATAATAAGAAATATTTTATCAAAAAAGAATTTTTCGTTGATAATTATGTAGGTAAAACAATTTTAGATGCCTGTACTAGGAGGATCTTGTATATCACAGGTGGCAAGGGCTTAACCAATGTATTTAGAATCGTCTAAGAAATTTTAACAATATTTACTAAATATCAGAATAGTAACAGTTATAAAGGAAAACTTGGTTAAGTGGGACCTGGATAAGTGAGAATTCTCCATAACATGAACTCATGCTTTGATCCCGACACTAGCACTGAATTAACTCTGTTAGTGGAACAAAACAAACCTCTATATCTGGGATTGATTCTTTCCATTTTATCATCATAATTACCTGTATAATTGAGACAGCGAGTGGCTTTTACCTCTTTTACTGAGACTATATTTTGTGTATGTGGATGGAACCCTCTGTAAATGAGACAGATATTTATTTATACCTGGATATCTGAGACACTGGGTAAGTGGAGCACCTCTTTAAGTGAGACAAATTTTGCAGAACCCTTAAGGTCCCAGTTATCCAGGTTTCACTGTGTTAATTCATTTGACTAGCCTAATATACTAACGGCCGAACTCAATAACCGATCTATCACATACTGGAGATAGAAAAACAAATGTTTCATTTTTATTTTTCTATCTCCAGTATGCGATAGATCGGTTATTGGTTTCGGCCGTTAATGAAACAGATGCCTCATAAAGTTAATAATAAAGATCATAAATAGAAATCCTAGCTATGTTTAGTTCACTTAAATTGTTTCTAACACTAAATTATTTACTCGTACTCAACATTCATTAAAACATTGTTCCTCGCCTTTTCCCAACTATCTCTAATTGGTTTGCATTCTACCTGGATGTAGCTGAGTACCAGATTTTTTAAGGAGCGACTGCCTATCTGACTCCTTGACAAGACTGTGTCAGATTTCTTGGCTTCTTCTCGTAACGATTGTAGAAAAAAACTATAGGTAAATGACAGCCGGTACCGATGGCTTAACGTCCTTTCAGTTTCGCCGCGGGAAGCACCAAATATCCAGGTTTTCAAGAAATAGTACCTATACAATTATGATATCACTATTCAAAGAACCTGGCGAAATAAAGATCGCAGGATCAGGTTTGTTAAGTTAGGTCCTTACATCCGGGAAGAATTACTAATAGTAGAACGTGCATAACAGTATTATTATAATTTTTCTAATGATTACAAACGCATGATTCAACATATTTTCTTCTATGAAATCTGACTTGAAGATAAGACTTTCTACAAGATTACCCCAACATTCATATAGGTTTAGCAAACGGGAATTAGGCCAACGTGCGTGGGACTGCAATACACTCAAACATGGACTTATAATTAAGTAAACTTCGCACAACTTCAGTGCATACAGATATTGCTATGTGTAATAGTGGCTAACTTCAGGACGCTCCAAAGAAGGAGAAAATTACCAGCTCGGGTTAGAGTGGTCCCAAGGGAAACGGCTTTGTGAGACATTGAAGATCTTATCCATATCCCGTAATATCGTACTAGGGGCTTCAAAGTCTACCATTATTCGTTCTGGCACCATTTCAAGCTCTGGTTTCCATATAAGGTCAGCGAGCGGCATATACTTATAGTTAAGTAGCGTTCATTGTTGGCAGTGAAGATGGTTCCCGCTTTCGGCTGTAACTTGCATAGATATGGTTAGTTAGGCTTCGACCGCCATGGGAAGTTACCTTTTTAACTCGTTGTTCTGAAAAGCGAGTAAAAGAAGCGTATTAGTGAATTAGTTAAGTAAAACAAAAACCTTAGATTTGAGATTCTTATTTTTCTACTTAGTCGTGTCGATGATTCCACAGTGCCTAGTTTTGCCAAGGCATCTGCCGCGTCGGAGGAAGGTCCTCATTAATTTAAAATTGAAAACAATATATCTAGTTTTAATTTCCGCGAATATTAGTGAGTTGCAGGTATGCACCTCCCTCCCGCCCGCTATATTATGCACATGCAAGATTACAAGGCAAATGCAAGGATTTTATGCACATGCAGGAAGGCAAAGCAATACCCAACACCATTACCGACACGTGTTTCGCCTCTCCACGAGGCATCCTCAGGGGACGTGTTGACTCGCTGACCGTTGAGTTGCGACTGAACGCAACAGTCGTGGAGAGGCGAAACACGTGTCGGTAATGGTGTTGGGTATTGCTTTGCCTTCCTGCATGTGCATAAAATCCTTGCATTTGCCTTGTAATCTTGCATGTGCATAATATAGCGGGCGGGAGGGAGGTGCATACCTGCAACCCACTAATATTCGCGGAAATTAAAACTAGATATATTGTTTTCAATTTTAAATTAAAATGGATTTCCGCAAAGTAACGCCTGACTCAATCAATTTTATTGGTCCTCATTAAGTCTAATTATAAAAGTATATACTTTTTGCGCATAGTTTAGCCAGAAGTTCTTCATAATTAAAACACTACTAAAATACACAAAAATACGGTAAATATCGCTAAATTTAAATTTGGTGATGTCCTTTTCGCAATACTATTATTTTGTTTTTCTTTATTGAATTTGAACTACTAACACTAGTATTAAGTTTTACTACTGTTTACTAACACGCTGGTTCCTTGTTGTCTGAAAATAAAAAATATTATTATTAAAATATTATTCAGACTAATCATAATATTTATTCCTGAAAGTTTGTTCCCCCGCTACCGCTCATGCCTTGCTCCGCGCAACCGTGGCGGAACAGTGAGTCATGCGCGAGAGCGTCTGGCGGCGCAGACGCAGCGCGCGCCAGCACTCGCCACTCCGTAGTAATCGTGCCTTGAATCCGACGCAAGCGCAACACATTCCGACAGAGATGTAGCCGACTAGCCAGCCTGCTCAATGGACGGAGAAACGTTGAACTCTGTGTCTACGCATTTTTATCATTCTGACTGAAGCGATGATACAGACTTTAGTGCTAGATCTTTTTTATTAAATTCAAGGAGTACTTACTGTACATGGAAGCACAAGTTGGGTTGAAAGCAATAACGCGTTTATATCATTGGCCAAAATGTAGCTGGGTATATCCACTATAGGCACTACACTCCTACTAGGCACAAACGTGATGTTATGTAAGGAAGTTAAAAGTTTAAAAGGACTGGATTTTTTGTCTATACGCAATTCACTATAGAACCAACAGCTAATTTCAAAGCATAAACCAATGACTAGCCGACTATTTACCTCATATTTGAATGTCAATTCGCAAGAACCTTCCATATACTTTGACAACAACCGCATCAACCAAACAGTCAAATAAAGCATCCCTATGGATCACAGAGGCCGACAGTCCGACACAATGATATTATATGATTCTGGGAAGGTATACCCGTACGTGCGCACACCTCTGTCTCTGCTTACCTCACGCGAATTTGTGCACTTGTGCGACAATATGCCAGGAATGTGGCAAATGGTTCTTTGTTTATTCAAACTAGGCTGATAGACAGCACTTTTTGAACGTCAAATTTTACATAAAGACAGTCCCCCAAAACACCCACCCGTCACCACTTCCTAGTGTTTTAGCTGGGAAGAAGAAGTGGCGCAACAAACTCCCCAGCAACACATCTGTCTATTGCGTTTTAAGAACTTGAATTTATACAATAGTATGCAAAGTCATTAATACATGACAAAGGTAGAAAAAAAATAATTATCCAACATGGAAATCATAAATCAATTCACTATAAAACATTGTAAAGAATAGATTGAGTCAATAAAGTAAAAACAGATTGACCTATATAGTCATAAAAAAAAACAATATTAACCCGTCGTAGTAGTATTTATAATAGTAGTAGCACTTAAAAAATGCGCGGTCAGAATTATTAATTATTTAATAATTCTAACCGCGCATTTTTTAAGTGTACTTAATAATATCCCTCTATAAAAGGTTACCAAATTTATATTTGAAGGTGAACTGAGACATCAAATATCATACAGTAAACCCTGACAGGACGTGTATCTTGAAAATTAAATAGGAGACCTCAGATAATTTTAAGTAACACTTTGATCTTTTGCTGGTATTGCGTAGTACACCGTTTCAATAGAACATGATGCCAGCTTATGCAGGTTTTGTCGGTTGTAGATGCTTCTTCTGCTTCATGTCTTAATAACATAAAAACAATCCGGCCCTGATCTGATTACAATTAACGTGTTAATCAAATAACATATCTCCACATCAGTAGGTAGGTATTATGTACCAAAACGGTAGCAAAATTAACAATCATCACCTGTACCACTGCGCTGTTGACGCGTGGATCAACTCGATAAATAACCGCGGTTATAGGGATGCCGCGGCCGTGCCAATGAAAGACTGGCCACTATTGTTGGCGGCGCCATTTTGGGAGCGCTCGCGATCTGCGTATAGGTACTTCCTACACTAGACGTTCATTCACTATGACAGGCAGAATTTGAATATCGAATGACGAAGTTTTAAAAGCCAGCCAGCGTCATCAGTTTTCTTAAAAAGTATCTTTTGTAAGGCCAGCAATAGAATAATTTTATTGTGAGAGAGAAATTGACTTTTAATCATCAGTTATTAGTGAAACGGTGAAGGAAAACCGGTCCTAGAACCAAAAATTCGAAGACATGTGACATTCACCAACCCGCACTGGGCCCGCGTGGTGGATTACGTCCCATTCCCTCTCCTAGGGAGGAGGCCTGTGTCCCAGCAGTGGGAACGTTAAAAGGCTGATTATGCTTATGCATCAGTTATTTCGAAAGAGATTGCCGTGTTTGGCACAACCTTGATGAGTTTCAAGTTTGAGTTACTGGACAGGGGTCACCTTAAGTGTGCCTTACGCTACAGAACCCAACTCTTCTTACTGACCCCATACTCTGTTACAGTTGCATCATTTATAACACTGTTCGGGATCAATTTAGGAATATTTTGGTCCTTATACGCTTAGCCGTTGGTCTTTCCATACGGAGAACAATGGTCGTCCTTCTGCCGCGGGCGCGAGGTGGCCACAAGGTCGCCACTTATGGACAATCATAATAAGTGGAATACATTACTGGTCGGAAGTTAGGCCGTTTTCTAATCTGCGCGAATTAGTATGCAGAGGCAATGGCCAACGCGTGCCGATATTGTAACAGTAGATATTTCGTTAGTCATACCTGCTTAAATAGATGCTCGCAGCTCCTAAGCGGTTTCTGTCAAATATTTTTTCGGGTGCCTCATAAAAATGATAGTTTATGATCTCTGTGTCTGCCATATTCTTTTGGGTGTATGTGTCTTCATTGAAACTGATATTAACGTCAAGGCACGTTCAACAAACTTTACTTCACTTTAACTACAAAAGTGACAATAGGTGACAAATGCAGCCTATGGAATTTCCAGCCGGATTTTGCCAATCAGATTTAATACTCTTTAGTTGGACAATGGAACAGTATAAGGAGTCCCCTACAATAGCCAATGCTACGTTTACCTCTGAGTTTGTTTCGGTGTTTCTTCTCAGGGTAAACGGCAAGGAAACACCGGCTTCATCTAGCTTAAAATGACCAGTAATATTTGACGTGTAAAAGTGTTATGTTTAACCTACTTACAAAATAAATATCATTTATCATTTACGTCTTACTACAGGGCAAAGATTTTCCCCGTAGTTCACAACACTTCTGTATTTGCTGCCTTTTGTAACATAATGCTCACCTGCCAGGGACCCTGGAACGTAAAGGGCATTTGGAGGAACATAGGTCACTCTTACTGACCAAAACCCTGGTCAGTACGGGTCTGACACTCCTTTCCACTCTGCCCAGAGCAGTAGGAGTCATTAGATGATTACCCATCCTATAAAAAACAGTGCTAATGTTAACTAATCCCCCCTTTTCTTCCGTAGTGTGAGGAGTCGATGTCAGCGGGCGACATGTGCGTTTCGGCGGCACGTGCCGGGCCTTCGGCGCGCTGGCACCCCGGCTGCTTCGTCTGCTCTTCCTGCCAGGAGCTGCTGGTGGACCTGGTGTACTTCTGGAAGGATGGACGGCTGTACTGTGGACGACATCACGCGGAGACTCTGAAGCCTCGGTGTTCGGCTTGTGATGAGGTGAGGATATTTTGGAATTATTTTAAGAATCAGTAGGGCTGGAAGCAGACCCCAAAATAGATTGGAAAAGACAAAGTTTTATTGCTAGAATATCCACAATTTAAAAGGAACATCGCATAGTTATGTGGTCGGGTTATTTCAGTCATGGACATTTTACACCAATTATCTTGCATCACTGACCCCTATAATAACTAAACTCACTTTAACTTCCAAATCAGAATAATTACAACACATTAATATTCCGAACAAATTGCTGTTATCTGTAATTTACCACAAAACGGCCATTACTTGCTCCTCGACCTGCAACATTATCATAAAATCGCGACGCGGCCGGCGCGTGCGCTGCTCTGACGCAATTGCGCGTGCAGTTGGCAATATCCGGCCAACGGACCGGAAGCAGATAGCATCGGGGTGGGGGGTGCACATCCCCTCTATGTATTATTCAGATAGTTTACGGTGGACGCGCCCAGTGCGGAATTTATGCTGATCGGCCATATGGTCGTGTCGAACTGTGTGTTGGATTATGTCATGTAACTATGTTTGTGTGGTTGTTGTGCTGTAAGACACAATATCACCTTATCTAGGAACTTAAGAGACTCTGAATTATTTATTTTTTAAAGATTTCAGCAAATGCAAACTACTTCCTTAGCTAGCTGAAAAGCCTGGGCGCTGAAACTTTCGGATAGATCAGTAACTTTAGAAACCCAAAACTATTTACCAAAACTGTCTGAAGTGTCTTACTTCCACTAATTTAAGTACCCACCGTGTAAGTCAAGTAAACTGAAAATCATAAAAATAATGCGTTTGAACTTCAAAATTGCAAGTGGCAAGATTTATTTTAACAACGTGCTTGATAACTCAACAAAGACAACTTATCCGAAATTCCCTGTCCCGTTACGCTAATTTCCTTTACTTTGGCACATGCTGAAAAGCCCGCCCCTCACACCACACGTTCCGCAAACCTCCGCAGGCAATCACATTGCCAACTGATTAAGATAGCAAACACTGTAACAAGGCATACTTATAGCGCTCGTGCGGAACTCCGGAAAGACTCTATATATTTTGTTTTTCTTTGAAATACGTTGCCCCACACTAGGATTTACTCCTGTATCGTGGGTGCGTTCACAAACATGTAAACTCACATACACAAGACCCGGAACAATTATCTGTAGGCCATACAAACATTTGTTCCGTGTGGGGATCGAACCCGCGTCACGTAGCGCAGCAGCTGAACACTCAACCACTGCGCCAACCGTGTCGTCAAATAGTTGTTTGTCGTTTGACGTCCTAAAAACATTGCGGCCGCCACTCTGAAGGGTGCGACGACCCCTCCAGTCAGTAGATCTAGGATCTGAGAATTTTTCGTATTTTGCCAACCTGCTTATAAGGACCTACTCGTAAATGCCCAACTACCAGCACCCTGGTCCCTGGACGTCACTGAAGCAAATGATAGAACTGTCGGTGTCTCAACATTTTTGTTTCTAAGATAAGGTAAAACTGGAAAGCATTTCATAGAATAGAATAGAAGACTTTATTTGTATCGAATGTAGGTAATACATTTGAGGTTTTACGAAGTCTAGGAATCCTCGTACATTCTGCCTTTCGGCATGCAAAATTAATTGGTATGAAAACAATCACATATGCTACACAAATAAATTCGTCATGAATAATATTTGGATTGCATCCTCAAGGCTCAAAAATAATAAAATATCACAAATTATTGTCGTTTAAAAAAACATTTACCGAAAAATAACACTTGAACCAATAATTCAGTGAACCGTTTTTTAAATAGCAAAAAAGCATGCCCTGAAAATAATAGCATTGAAATAGCACAATCATCTCCTTTGACAAGCAAATAGTGCAATATAAGCAACCTTAATGAGCTAATAAGTACGGCACTTTACCGACCGCTGGCAGACCGGTACCGGCACGTTACCGGCACGTCGTCCGTGCCGGCAGCGACCGGACCTCCGCGACCGCACAATACCGTATCTAGGTCGACGGGAAACATTACGGGTAAGATTAGGGTAAACGGGGGTAATCTCGTGATCTGGCGCCGATAACGTTGACGTTGAGTCCGCTAAGTAAACCGTGATTGGGGTGGATTGGGGTCAAGCGCCTTTTACTCATAAAATGTAAAAATGGGTCATTTTTAGGGTTAGGCCGTACCTCAAAGGGAAAATACAGAAACCTTATAGGATGTCTTCGTTATCCGTCTGTCACGTCTCAGGAACACGTGGAGGTATCATGTTGAAAATTATATCAAATACGTAGGTCTACGGCCCCTTAGAGAACCAATAGTCGACACAATAAAAAATATGACTAATTATGCATAATTTTTTTATTAATAGCTTAAATTGTGGAGGTCTGGTAGGCAACCGCTTCACGCAAAATACAAATAGTATTCAGCTGAATGCGGGTTAACTGGGAGCCGATCCCAATATAGTTGGGGAAAAAGGCTAAGCAGATGTTGCATCATTTTTGCAAAATATTTTGATAATCAAAACCTATAGGGTACTTGCGTACTTCCCGTTGACCTAGACTCATAAAACACACATTAAAAAAAGAGCATGAAAATTACAATTTCGTATATTAATCAAGAAAAAAAAACTTATTGATTAACAATTATATTTTCAGTATGTAAGTACGGGAAAACAATTGTTTCAACTGAAAAGCTTATCCTTCAATCCTACTTTCTTATCTTTTTGTCAGAGTATTGAGAGTGTTTTCATAGTTTTACACTTCAAAAGGTAATGCAAAAGCACTCGAAAACAATCGAGACTGGACTTTACTTGTAAGAGTTTGTACGGAACCTCCGCCCTCAGACTCGCACTTGGCCAGATTTTATTGTTGATAGGCTCGAGTTTGACCACTATCTCACCTGATGGTAAGCGATGACGTGGTCGAAGATGAAGCACGCTTGTCTAGAAGTAACCTATTCACTGTTGACTTAAAGACTCGCAGCTTGTAGTTATCAGGAAACACAGACTCTGGCAGGGAACTCCACTCCTTAGCTGAACGAAAAATAAAAGTATAAAACTTTTTTTAAGTAACCATCATAGTATAGATTGCAAAAGCCCGTGAAGAAATGCTAAAAGTTGCATGTTTGATAATAGCCTGCGGAAGGCCATGGGAGACTGCTCGGTGTCTTCATTAGTTTGTATCTGCAATTAGTGCTAATTACTCGATTACAATAATTACCGCCTGTGGCACATTGGCTCTTAAAACTCTTCGGAAGATCAGACTAGGCGATACATTGTGGAAAAAGAGCTATTTAGATAAAAAATATAATGTATTAATATGTACATAAAATACTAGCCCCCGCCGCGGCTTCGCACGGGTGCAATTGATTGAATTGTTCCCTTCCATCTCCTCGTTAAAGATAAAAATTTCCAATAATTCTTCGTTCGTTCGTTCTTCATTGCTCGCCTCTTGGTTTCTGTACAAAATATTCTATTTTAAGTATATTGTGTGTACATAAATAAATAAATAGACAAACAATTTTATACATACACATTTGAACTCCTGTACTTACACAAGAGGGTAGTTGGATAAGATTGGATGGGTCCGTCAAGGAATAACCTATCCTCATTCCTTCCCACTGGTGTTTAGTGGAGCGCCAGTAGTCCTCCCGTCTGCAAAAACAGTAAACAGTGCTTTGTTCGTTCTTCCGAAGATTTAGATTATATAACTTGAGCATCAGTAGCTAATTAGACCCACTTCCAACCAAAATGAAGTAAAATCCGTGACATGTCATTCCAAAATCAAATCAAAAGTCATTTATTCAAACTAGGCTGAGAGACAGCACTTTTTAAACGTCAAATTTTACAAAAAGACAGTCCCCCAAAACGGCCACCCGTCACCACTTCTTAGTGTTTTAGCTGGGAAGAAGAAGTTGGTGAAGGAACTGCCCACGATGGTGTGCAAACTCGCTAATGAGTCTTAAATACCATGACAACTAATAAGCCACATAAAATACCATTGATTAATGGCCGGTGACGTCGCACCATGGGGCCACAGAGAGAACTCATAATTACAGATCAAACACCGAGATAGCTAATAATCTAGAAATATTTTATGGTTCTTAATATTTCTCGTGTTAGTTCGCCCCGCTGATGGCTATAATTTTTTAAATAAAAATGCCTGCGTGTTCCCTTATCTTAATCACTTAAAAAACTTTATTTATTTTACTGATATACTGAAAAATTCGTGACGGTTCTCTGTTAAAATCGGAGTTTTTTTTTCAAATGGTAACATTATTAGGGCACCGTTTTATCGCCCCCAACCATTAAAATGTTAAATTTATTTCTTTTATTCCACGTACAAGTATAAAAATAATTTTTCGTCACGAATTGTTGAACAAACGGGTAAAATTAAAATTTGTGAACCTGATTGTACTTTATTTTCGTAATTTTATAAATAATAACATTTTGTAAACTGTGTTAACTCATGTTTTAGGTACCAAAGCATTTTAGGTAAAATTGTAACAGGTCAATGTCTGTACATTAAAGATACTGAAAAAAAAAATATGGGGTGTGTTTATTACAGCAGCTGAAGCCAACAAAATAGTTTTTAGAATTTTTGTCCGTCTTTCTGTCTGTATGTTTGTACGCGTATCACGCCAAAACTACTGCATGGATTTGAACGCAGTTTTCACCGCTCTACTGCTAGGTGCCTAACCTAAAATATAGTCTACATTTTACCACATATACAGATTCTAAGTACCACACGTACAAAGTCGCGGGGAAAAGCTAGTCAATAATAAATAGGTAAAATTCTATTGTAAATATTTTATTCGTATAATGTTTATATTTATTTGTCACGAAATATTATTAGCATGTACCTAGATATTTTACGCCTATAAGCTTTATATCAATGTACAAAATTGTAGTAGGTAAGCTAATCAGGGCTTACATATTTTTAATTAGGTACCTACCGAATAAAAATCGACCACAAATCCAACCCTAGATTAAGAATTTAGAAACCACCAAACCTAGATTAAGATTAAAACATTGTAGAATTGGCCCTCTGCCAAATAATAATTATAATAATTCCTGTTCCCGATACCGGTGGGCTACTATTTTTTATATTTTTATATCATTGTATTTTAATATTTAAAAATGTAATTTATATGTATTTATGTAATGAATAAAGGAAATAATAATAATTATATTTAACTCAGCAAACCAAGGTAAAATAGGGCATTTTTGTCAGGTTGCGACTGATAATGCAAACGTAGACGTCTTTTCAAACTTAGTATAATTTGGTCTTAGGTTATAGTTATTACAATAATTTCGTTGTTCAAGCGAAACACCGCGATCAAATCGAACTCTTTAAGACTCTTAAGCAAGTGGTTCTTCTAATTCGGCTTGCAAAATTTTACCTAAACGAACTAAAAAAAAATTACAAAAATAACTAAGGACTCGAAAAACCTATGAAAAAAACACTAGATAACCATAGATATCTGAAAAAAATACCACTTTAACGACACTGAGTAATTTGCTATATATAGAAAAAAGAAAAGAAAAACCTTCCTAGCACTTCTTACCAATCAGCACCCAACTAATTACAAAATAAATCCATCATAGGCCACTTAGTGCCAACAACATGGCATGTATCGCATTAAATCATGAACCATGCAAATCTGATGCACTCAATAACGATGGGCTCCTAGGCATGCAAGCATGGTCCCATGGCACACCACGCTGGGCCATAGTTTATGTGCTGGCAACACGCGAGGGTCGCACGACCGACGCTGATAGGACTGAGTTACTAATTGAGTTGTCTTGTCTGTGGTTTAGTAGTTGCAAGATTACCTGACACACATGAATGGTCAAGCTGGATTTTTGTAGCAAGGAATTATTTTTCATTTCTGATATTCGGAAAGTAGTGTTTGTTTCCCCATCTTTTAGAGGGAAAAACTCATATTAATAGGGAACATGCATAAAGAAAAATATATCTAAACAGTTTATCTAGAAACATTCAAAATATAATGCTAACAGTGAAAATAGAATCAAATTTGACCGAAAAACCTTTGATTATATAATGTCCGAAAAACATATGAATATATCTATATCTCTCACTATCGCGAAAACGCGTGTTTCTATGACAACTGTATAGGCGTCATGGAATTTGGCATCAGAGTTCGTGTCGGACAAAAATTGTTTCATATATTATTTACTACAGCTAGTAAGTATTTTATTTTGCAAATAAAAAAGCATGCATATTATTCCCTGTTGCATCCCTCTCAAGGTGGGAATGTATTTTAAAAATAGAACAATTTGGTTAGGGAGTCGGCATAGAGAGTGTAACAATTTTTTTTGGATAATTATGAAAAATATCGAATAAATTAAAATAAAATGCTGTGGTCTTATGAGTTAAAAAAAACTATTAAGCCCGCGGTGGTGACGCGGTGTGTTCCATATTTAAAATGTAAAAAAGACAATTTAATTTGGCGGGATACTGACATAGTAAGCTGAACTTGGAAATATAAAATCACGCTTTTATAGAAATGTTTCATCAAAACCAGCCAAGTGCGAGTCGGACTTGCACACGAAGGGTTCCGTATCCTAAACTGAAAAAATCAAGTTTCTTGTATAATAGACCCAGTATAATTGATTCATTTTACAGCTACAACATAGAAAAACACACTTTGTCAACCTGTTACGGTTCTTGAGTTACAGCCCACTGACTGATAGACGAACTCTCGGACAGCAGAGGCTTAGTAATAGGGTTCCGTTCGTTACTCTTTGGGTACGGAACTCTAAAAAATAGTTCAAGCGATGAAAGGTTGCTTGCGAATGGAATTACATAACTTAATCACAATTCAAACCGAAAGTTTTCTTGCCTACCTAAAATATTCAGCCATTCTTTCAATATTTCAACTTGAAAAATTGTACTACCCCACTTGTGTCTCCACAAATCCACATTTCTCGTGACAACAGTATATTTGCAGCCGACTGCGCCCAACTTTCAGTTACATCATGCCCGCTGCAGTAAGGCTGAATGAAGGCCCTGAAATGTTGCCAGGTAATAAATTAAACTGCAATGTCAAGAGTACGGCAATGCAGATCAGCTGGTATTTATGGTCAGTTCACTCGCGAAGTAGTAACTAATTTGACTATAGTGTTGGCCCAGACTTTGGTTGCCTTTTAAATATTTATAAGGAAGGGATTGTTTCAAATCTTAGCACCTGCTTTTTAATGATAACTCAAGTTTATCAACAGCGCGTCTCTTTGGCTCTTTTATTCTATCCTTGTTTTTTGCTTTAGTACTTCTAGAAAAACGAATATTATCTTTATTATTCTATAGCTACTCATCACAGAAATGTAGTAAAACAAACATACAAACACCGTAGTCTCCATTCGTAATTAAGTATTAATATTTACTGCACCAATCTCAACCTTGCCAGAATGCGGAATTGGCACAACAAAACATTAATTCACAGTGAGTTTTATTAAGTAAGCTAGCACTCAGCTAATATAGTATCAGTTTGTAGTCAGTTTATTTCAGGCAACTATCTTAGCTAGTAGCTCACCCCGCGTAACAGTCAAATATTATCCCTCAATTTTTTCGAAAGAGTCACCGCGGCCCTGGAACGCAAAGGGCACAAGAAGGAACACGGGTGGGTTTTAGTCAGTAAGAGTCTGACACTCTCTTCCGCTCCGTCCAGAGCGGGAGAAGTCATTTGATGATTTCCCATCCAAAAAAAAAAGGATCGTTAGGTATTCTGGGACAAAGATTTAAACATATAGGCTTTCAAATTTGAAGGGTCCACTGCAAAAACGATAAATGTCCTTGTTACCTCGTCTTGAGATAATTGCGTTTCAATTGTATTAATGGGAACAGGAAAGTCGTGTGTAAAGGTATGAACATATGTAATACATTATAGGTTACACCACATTTTTATTTTTGATACTATATTTTTCCTTTACTAAAGCTTTATTTAAGAACTAAGTAAAAAATATATTATGTAGAGTAATTTTTAACCGACTTCTAAAAAAGGAGGAGGTTCTCAATTCGGATGTTTGTATGTTTTTTTATTTTTAGCAACCAAAAACACCGAGTTCCGAAATTAAAGTTATTTTATACTTTTTGGTTTTTTTGTTTAGAAGTCGGTTTTATTTTTTGTAAAAAGTTTTTTTTTTAAAAACCAGGACTTTGTTGTAGTACCTTTTATCTAATATACCTAAGCGTGCACTGTCTAAAATATCGGGATTTTAAGTAATATCGCTAAGTTTGTTAACGAGAATACCAACTACAGATATTCAGTGGCTGAATGACGTGCTTACTTATTTTTTTTATGAAAATAGACTTTCATCATTATTGCAGAGGACCCTTCATTTTATATTGATAGCAGGTTACCCCACAATCCTGTAGTATCTGTGCCCACAAGACCCATAACCTTGTAAAGACCGCGGGAATCCTCAGGATAAAAGATTCACAGAAGCCATCGTTGTGACGACACTTGGAAGAGGCATGTCCTTTTTTTTTTTCATGGGAAATCATCAAATGACTTCTCCCGGTCTGGGTGGAGCGGAAGGGAGTGTCAAACTCTTACTGAATAAAACCCACCCGTGTTCCTCCTAGTGCCCGCCGCGTTCAAAAGCCGTGATGACTCTTTCGAACAAATTCCTGCACCCTAGCAGGCACTGACCCTCTGGAGCCCCGTCTCCTTTGCTGACATCTCTTTGATGCGCGCGTGGAACACGACGCCGTTACCCCAGCCTGGTTGTTATCGGATGGCGAGTCACCCATAGCTCGCCATCCGCAGGCCCAGCAGTGGACGTCCTTCAGATGAAATTATAATGACGATGATCAGTTGAATACAGAGAAGCTGTTAGATATAATTTATTATTTTCCTTACTATAATTATTATTATGGGTCGTTTATGCAAGAAATACCAGATCCCTTGACACGCTACAAATGTTCTGTGCATACTCAACAAGCTCAGCCTACCATACGCGCTCTCTTGCATAACATTAACTTACAAATGACATAACTTATCACAGATCCTTGTCCATGGACGTACCCAGCTTCTGGCCTAGAGGGAGGCAAGTCAGACTTTTTAAGTTAGATCGTCCGCGGCTGTTTTTAACCGACTTCTAAAAAAGGAGGAGGTTCTCAATTCGGATGTTTGTATTTTTTTTATTTTTTTTTATGTTTGTTCGCGCATAACTCCGTCGCTTGCCAACCGATTTGAAAAATTCTTTTTTTGTTGGAAAGGGTATACTTCCCAAATGGTCCCATGAAAATTTTATCGAAATCGAACAAGCGGTTTTTGAAAAATCAACAAAAATCTAAAAAAAATATCTACATTGCCTACATTGACGACCTTTTAGTTTACTCTGCATTGGAGCAGTTCATTTTTTTTACACCAATGTAATTGGTTCGTTTAGGTGGGGGAGGGGAGGGGCTGTAGGTACCACTAAAAAGTGAAAAATAAAAAACTTTTTACAAAAAAATACAACCGACTTCCACAAAAAATCAAAAAAGTACAAAATAACTTTAATTCGGAAGTCGGTGTTCAAAAAACGAAAAAGGAACCACAAACACCGAGTTCCGAATTAAAGTTATTTTGTACTTTTTTGATTTTTTGTGGAAGTCGGTTGTATTTTTTTGTAAAAAGTTTTTTATATCATACACACTACACAAAGACTCTACATGAAACATTAGGTATCTATATGTAGTGTGTAATACAAACAGCCGCAAATGATCGTGTTTTATAGAAAGAAAGACTTTCTTTCTTTTTTGCTTTATAGGTAGTTAAATAAATAAAAGTAAATTTGATATGTATTTTTATTTTATTTAAGTAAATTATTTATTTTGTATTTTTTATGGCAATTGCACCTTGCATTTTGCCAATGTTTATAACTGCGCGGTTTATTAAAAAGTTAGCACACATGAAATCCCGTTTACACTTCTATTAGTGATTAGGCGAGTTCATACATTTTCTGCGGGAATTCCAGGGGGAGGGGGGGCAGCTGCTCTCTCCTGCAGGGGTACGCCCATGTCCTTGTCAGTTGTGTAACTAAAAGTACAAAGACATGATCAACATGCGCTATCTAGTTAGTATATCGTTCAAGTTATATCGATGATTCACTGCCAGATGTCGATTAACCAGTCACGTGTGTCGATAAACAAAGCACAACACTAGTCATGACATAATAGTGTTTCCCATAACAACGTGGAACATGTGACTACTTGAAAGATCGAGAGAAATTGCGATTCTTTAAACAGTGGCCGTACTACGAAGTGCTCAATGCTATCATGATTCAGTGTGAGGGAAAGGGATAGTGCTATTCGTCTTGTGTAACTGCGTCTCTCTCTGACACAGGAATCGTGATGGATTTAAGACGTTATGGTAGGGCTGCTGGTACTGGAAGAGTACGTAAAAAAACGTATTCTGGATATTATGTGCTTTCAGAATGCCAATTTGGGGAAACTAATTTACACATTGGAAAGTACATTATTTAGCACTAAGCTGGATATATTTTCAAGGAAAGATTCTCACGGGATAAAAGTTCCAAATCATAATATACAATATGTATTTATACCAATTTTCATACAAATCCGTTCAACCGCAAAGATGTGAAGAGGTAACGAACAGGCAGAGTCACTTTCACATTTTATAATATTAGTATGATGTATATTGATTTGCTAGGCCAAAGTTGAATGTTGCAATCCTTCTTCAGTTTATTTATTTGATTACTAGCTGCTGCCCGCGACTTCGTCCCCGTG
Source organism: Hecatera dysodea (assembly GCA_905332915.2). Classification (NCBI taxonomy): domain Eukaryota; kingdom Metazoa; phylum Arthropoda; class Insecta; order Lepidoptera; family Noctuidae; genus Hecatera; species Hecatera dysodea. The sequence continues at coordinate 862,267 of HG995303.1, forward strand.
GAATCCCCGATTTTAAAACATTCTTTATCGCTGCTCCGCTCCTATTGGCTTAAGCGTGATGATATATAGCCTAAAGCCTTCCTCGATAAATGGTCTATTCAACCCAAAAAGAATTTTTCAATTCGAACCAGTAGTTCCTGAGATTAGCGCGTTCAAACAAACAAACAAACAAACAAACAAACAAACAAACAAACAAACAAACAACCAAACAAACTCTTCAGCTTTATAATATTAAGTATAGATTTGCTATACCATAACTTATTCAACTTCATCCGAAAACGTATAAAAGCTTTATATTGAACTACTATACAAAATTGTATATAACAAGCTTCTGCCCGCGACTTCGTCGGCGTGGAATAATTACTTTACCCCCGATTTTGAAACTCTCAGCCCGATCGATTTAAAATGGACAAAGTTTCATACAAACTTTCATCCCCTATTTTATCCCCTAAGGGGTAGAATTAATCAAAATCCTTTCTTAGCGGATGCCTACGTCATAACATCTACCTGCAAGTCAAATTTCAGCCCGATCCGGTCAGTGGTTTGGGCTGTGCGTTGATAGATCATTATGTCAGTCAGTCAGTCACTTTTGAGTTATATATATTTAGATAGATAGATATACTATCCTTAGGCCCTGTTTCTCAATCATCAAATAAGGTTTATCTGACAGATAAAATATAAACTGGCAAAATTAAATAACCAATTTAATATGGCATGCATTTTAAAATAGCTACTATTCAATTTGTTTGGTTCATAGGTTTATCTGTCAGATAAGGTTTACTTGGCAATTGTGAAACAGGGCCTTAGTGTGATAAATTCATGTAGCATAAGTAAGACATAAAAGTACACCAAAATCAGCCATAAAATAAATAAAAATTTGGCACATTTGTTCAGACGCTGATTTAGACTAACATATATACGAAAACTGGGCATTTCTGGAAATATTACATACATACGGGTCGAATTGATAACCTCCTTTTTTGAAGTCGGTTAAAAATAAAAGTTATCTCCCAATTCAAGCCCACAAACGTACCTATCTACTACTGTAATTGCTGGTTTAATTTCGGTTACCGAATAGTAAGTACCACTCGGTACGAGTAAATCTTCTGTAACAATAAAACGGTTGCGACTGATAACATCGCTGATAACGCTCCCAGGCACATGCTGGGAGGCAAGTGACCTGGCTGTGGCGGGGACTGGCTCGCTACGCTGCTGCACTGTCCCACGGGGGTGGCTCTGTCTGCTTCGAATTAGGTTAGGTGTTGCTATGGAGATTAAATCCGCTTACCGAAGGAAATAAGTAAATGTTCTAAAGTAAAGCAAATAAGTAGTTAGTCGAAGAAGGTAACTCACATCGAAGAGCGGAAGGATATAGGTAGATTGATAAAAAAAAACTAAAGTAATATTATAAAGAACAATAATGTTCGTGTGTTTGTTTACGCACAGTAGTTGAGTACCTACCATAGGCTAGATCTTGTTTATCCAGGAAAAGTGCCGAAGAGAAACCGTGTGTAAAAGCTAGTTTTTAGATAAAATGGAATGCCATTTTTTATTGATTTGATATAAAGGTTCATAATTTGATTTAAAAGTTCTCCATACGATTGGTTTCATTTTCTGTGATTATTTGTTGTTTCCCGATTTTGGCTCAGTAGTTTTTTTTTTATATATTATAAGCATTTTTGCTTACTAGGTTGATATAATTTTAGATTTTCGTACAAACGAATGACCAGACACATGAATTCTGATATAAAATCTCGTTAAAATGAAATGTTTAAAGTAATCGTTTCAGCGAAGTGGAATGAACTATTAATTATGTAATTAAGAGCAGAAATCACTTCAAACAAATAACATGTAAATTGTGTAATTATTTTGTTTTGTATTAACAAAATAACAGTATACAAAACGTGTATGTGGAAGCACAGATCGACGTCATTGATAACAATCAACACTTGAACATCATAACTTAAAAAAAAAACTTATGTACAAACAGCATGAAAACGAAGCATGAAGTTTTCGATAGGTACCTTTTTTTTAAGGTAACGCCATCTTCATGAGTAAATATCATTATTATCATTTGAAATGATAATTGCATTTATTTACTGATAAATATTTCACCTCCCCCACTTGCGCTGCTTGTGCAGAATGGTCTAGCACAAATACGAAAACGTAGCTCTCAAAAATACCATTCTGGAAATTTGTAAAGTTAGCTCTGGACTAGGCCATTAGCCCAGTGCTAAACGGAGCAGCGCAAGTGGGCCTAAGACCTTACTACGTAAACATACCAAACAATACATGACTTCCTACATCGGAAATACAACAGTAAACCAATTGACTTCCACTGCAACTAAAAACACACACGCAATAACCGCGAGTCCAGCATGGCGGCGGCGCGCGGCGGCGCGGTCGCATCCACGACACAGAATACCGTTTCTGAAATATTAATAATGAGTGAATAGTCCACTAATGATCATGAACAAAATATAACGCGGACCGTGGGAGCCGCTCCCAGGCCATTGTCGCGATCAACTTTCTTGGGGTCGTCAGCACCGGCTGGCACTATGAATAATAATGCCTAATTAAACCGTGTTTATCCAGATAATTAATTAAATTGAACCGGTTTATGAAAATGTGGTGTAATTGAATATTTGTCTGTGACGATGACATCCGTCGTGCATGTCAAGGAGGTCGAGGATGTGGTGGACATGACACGGACTACTGTGTACTGCGGCTGAGTTTACATTGGTTTCTGTACAGCGGACCTAAATAATAAATACACGTATTTTTCACGCCTTTTAATGCAATTTCTGATTATTACATGCAAGTGAAGTATAATCTCTCTTGAAGAATATAACTATAGCCTACACAGATAGAACGCTACGTATTAATTACATTTATATTGTATAAGAAATGTCATTCCAACGCCCAAAGGCCAAAACCTCTGTGTTCTTCACGGAACAACAACCCATTCCTCATCAGAACTGCTATACTTGCTATAAATACATATTTTTCGTTTGTCCCCAGATAATCCTAGCAGACGAGTGCACGGAGGCGGAGGGCCGCGCGTGGCACATGAAGCACTTCGCGTGCGCCGAGTGCGCGCGCCAGCTGGGCGGCCAGCGCTACATCATGCGCGAGGCGCGCCCCTACTGCCTGCCCTGCTTCGACACCTGCTTCGCCGAGTACTGCGACGCCTGCGGGGAGCCTATCGGCGTCGACCAGGGCCAGATGTCCCACGAGGGCCAGCACTGGCACGCCACCGAGCGCTGCTTCGCTTGCCACACCTGCAGAGCAAGCCTGCTAGGCAGACCATTCCTACCAAGAAAAGGAGCCATATACTGCTCGATAGCTTGTTCCAAAGGCGAGCCGCCCACGCCGTCTGACTCCTCAGGACCGGGACCCAGACCGCAGCGAGTGCCAAAGCCCAGAAGAATGCCATCACCTAAGTCCCCACCGAGATCACCGCATAGAGAACCCTCGCCTCATCATATAGACGCGGACTCAGAGCCGAGCGAGTCGATAATACCCGAGTCACCTCCGCCTCACCCGCCTCCGCCGCCGCACGCTTGCCTCAGCCTCGACAGGGCGCTGGCAGACCTGCGATTAGAACAGTCCATGACGGATCACCAGATACAGCCCACGCCAACGTCTGATGACCATAAAGAAGTGTCGCCCGACGACTGGAAGCCGCCGCACCCGGTGGAGGCGCAGGCAGTCGTCGCTCCAGGGCACTCGTCTTCCATGCCCGAATTAACATTAGTAGATGGTACTAAAAAGTCTCCGAGGAAGCCGCGAGGGGGCCGGACGGTGCGGTTCTGCGGGGACGACAACGAAGCGTTCGAGCCGGACGAGCCGGCCCGCCGCGGTAAGGCGCGTGACGAGGACGCCAGCAGCTACTGCAGCACGTGCTCGTCCTCGTCCTCTTCAGCAGAGTCGTACACGCTGCCCACGCGGCGTGCGTACGGCGGCGTACGCATCTCTTACGTGCCCAACGACGCCGTGGCGTGCGCCAAACGCGAACGCCAGCGCAAGAACGCGCAGCAAGACAAGAACTGCATCATCTCGTGATCCTGGCTTTTCGTGGCGCCTCCCTCCTCCTAGTGAAACGACCTCCGATGTACAAGACTGACTTTTTGATAGATTGTTGTAGCCCCCACGCCATAGTATTGTTAGATAGATTACAAAAAGTCTTCCTTAGCTGCTTTGATATCTTGCCACGGCGGGCCTGCTGCGAAACGCGCATAAGTCGCGGTTAACAGAAACCAGGTGCACAACGCGTGCGCCTGATCATGTTGTGACGTTCACAATATCATAATAGTTATCTATATAAAAGGCTTAAATTGTAAAGGGTCTGGACAAATTTATGTTCGTACGAGAGTAATTTGGGATTAATCGGTTTAAAATGCGACGGTTTCATTCATTTGTAACACCTTTGCTGGTTTTAATTGTAATGGATCTTTATGCCTTGCCATTCACCGCTCGCGAAATCGAATGTTGGTTGTAAATGAAAAAAATATGCGCAAACTTTGTAGTTATTATAAAGGGGCCTAAAGTTAAGTTGATATAACGACATCAGCTTTAAATTATTTCTGATTTAATATATAAATATATGCGTAGACATATCGAATGCTTTCTGTAGTTTATTCTTGTTCATGAAATGATTAATTTAAGACATATCCCACTTTGCCACTTAGCCGTTAGCTCGCTGTAAGTGTACCCTTAGTTAGAAGTAAGAGATTATTGTATAATACAAGTACAAATATACGTGTTATTTTGTATGTCAGTTTTATACTTTTGGAATGTGTTCAAAGTGTAAATAAGAAGCAATGTAGGAATATAAGAGTTGTAAGGATCTTGTGTTGTGCCGATATTCTTGACAAAGTCAATGTAAGCAGTCTGTACCTACCGGTGGCTATGAGAATACCGCAATGTTTCTTCATCATTCTCCTTTTCGAATAACTTGAAATATTGTAAACTTGTATGACTATTATGTATCCTGTAACTTTGGTTGAGTAATCTATGGCACCTAAAATTACTCTGTAAGCCCAGTATCAATGGCTTCAGTGAATGTCATGAATATTATTATTTTATTTTATTCACACTTATCTTAATAAGTTAATAACTATATGATCTTATTTCAATATTCTTTCGTAACGACGTAATACTCAGATTCAAAGAGAATGCTCACAACCTTGCATTTGTTCCAAAAAAATGTGTATTTAATATAAAAGTAGGCTAGTTTTATACGAGAACCACAAATATTGTACAAATATATCGAAATGTAACAATAAATTAATAATGTACGTAATTTTGTAAGTTATTTGTAAGAGAAGATGAAATAAAATGATTTGGAATAACTTGGCTTTTCAATTTAGCAGCCGGTTCCGGAGCATTTCCGATTACTATCGACCACGCTTAGAAGTTTCTTTAGCTGCACAGATATTGGCAATCAGCCAGGAATAACTTAGGAAAATGAGGAAATCTTTTACCATTTTGTGGTATGACTCAATTGTTGAACTGTATCACTAAGGGCGGGTTGTTTCACCGACACTTAACGCACGCGTAATCGTCAAAAATGGCGCTAATCATTGTTAAAGCAAAAAATGGGTTGTTTCACAGAATGTCAGCGTTAACGTACGTAAAAAATTAACGATTACGGTAACAGATGGTGTGAGCACTGGTTAACGTAACTTTAGTTGCGTCAAATAGTAAAACAACATGGATTCTCTTTTGTATTCGCCTGTTTGGTCTTTAATCGACGATAGTTCTTCATCTGATGATGATTCAAATAGTATGGAAAGAAAGAAAAAAGTCTTTAGAACACGTATGAATAACACTGGTCAACAAAATTTAAATTTTGTCGTGCCACATGGACTTTTTTGATATTATTTACTTTAATTGATGGTTGTAAATAAAAAAAATATAGTTAAAAAAATTGATAGCAAAGAGTATTATTTTATTGAGTGTTATAAAATGTGGAAGAAAAACAATGACTTCGTAAATTTCAATCAGCGCTTGAAAGCGAGTCTTTTCGTGTTTGAAAAAGTTTACAGCCCGTTCTCTGGAAATAAAAACCACGTGAAGTCGAACAATTATAACAAACGAGTGTTTGTTAGATTGTAACGTTTCACAAATATTACTTACTTAGGTGAAAAAAATCTTTTTACAAAAAATAAAACCGACTTCTAAACAAAAAAAAAAACAAAAAGTATAAAATAACTTTAATTTCGGAAGTCGGTGTGTTCAACAACAAAAAAGCAACCAAAAACACCGAGTTCCGAAATTAAAGTTATTTTATACTTTTTGTTTTTTTTTTGTTTAGAAGTCGGTTTTATTTTTTGTAAAAAGATTTTTTTCACCTAAGTAAGTAATATTTGTGAAACGTTACAATCTAACAAACACTCGTTTTTCAGTTTTATTTTTTGTAAAAAGATTTTTATTTTTCACTTTTTAGTGGTTCACTCCCAGCTAAACATACCCATCAGAGCGTACGTGGTATAAATTGGTGTAAACAATAAACAAACATGCGATTTCAGCTATCCCGACAGATTTGCTATAATTTATTGAAATTAACAAAAAAGCCGCTTGTTCGATTTCGAAAAAAAAATTATGGGACCATTTGGGAAGTATACCCTTTCTAACAAAAAAAGATTTTTTCAAATCGGTTGGCAAGCGACGGAGTTATGCGCGAACAAACATTTAAAAAAAAATACAAACATCCGAATTGAGAACCTCCTCCTTTTTTAAAAGTCGGTTCAAAAGTATCCATTTTACGTCAGAATATACTAATACTTTTCAGTATTGAAGAGTTCTGTCTCTAAAATCACACGCGATAGAAAAACGTACACAATAACCAAAGAGTACTATAAGTCTACGACAATAACACAACAATTTTACTGACAGGACAGACAAAATTTGACGTGAACGGTCAAATGTTGCCATATTAGATAAATCTCCCATCGATTTTTATTGGGAAAACATGTTGCTTTCTACTGGCAACCCTGTTAACTATAACATCCAGTTTTTTATGCTATGAAACAACGCTTCGTATTTAACGAACGTTAAAGATCTTTCGTAATCGTTACTTTTTGACGTAGGGGAGCCGGGGGGAATGAGAGTCAGTGGGTAATGAGGGTCAGTTCAAAAATAAATGAACCTAAAGCTTTGCAAAATACAGCTATATCGCATGGGGTTTAGCTTTGCACCTCTCCCACATTCCCCAATACGCCGACCCGCTAGTCACGCTCGCGTCACTTGGAGCGACACATGTTTCACAGGGGAGTGGCCGTTGTAAAATTTCCGAAATTTGTATATAAAACGTGAGTATCTATATTTGTTAATTTTGCGTACAGAATAATCTTAAAATATAGTACTAGCACTAAACTTATGTTTATTAATTCAAGGTATTAGATTTTGTGATGTTTTTGTGTAATAATTAAAATCTAGCAAATAAACCACCATTGGGGTAATGAGAATCAATTGAACCCCTTATCCCGCGTCGTTTTTTATTATGATAAAACCTTTTTGTTCATTTTAGATACCAAGGAACTCGACCAGAAATACCTCTAAAGCGTGTTGGACTACAGATGATTTGCAGGCAGCTGCTGTACGCATAAGAGAAGGCGTGTGAATACGCAAAGACTGGAGATAGTGACTTAGCAAATATTGAAATCCCACTAAACATCCAGCAAAACTACCAGAAAGAGCGTGAACAGTCTATGTGCAAAATATGCCTTGAAGAGAGAAAACCAAGCGCAATCTGGTACCGTTGCCGTCTCTGTGCTGAATGGGCCCATGAGGCATGTACAGGATGTGATGATCCAAGTCGCTATCGCTGTGATATTTGCATTAAATCGATTTATAATATTATTTGTTGTGTTTCCATTTGGTTATCATTTCTAATTTTTAATTTTGTTGATTTCTATTTGTTTTATAATTTTGACTCTTATTCCCCCATGAGCTGACTTTCATTTCCCTTACATATGGGTAATTAGAGTCAAAACTACTTTTTTGTTTCTTAATTATAATTATGTTTATGTAAATGATAGCCAAAAAAAACTTATGTATCTCGATACCTGATTAGTTTTTAAAGATGAGTAAATATGAAAGAAATATGAGACTGATCATTTGTGATTACAATAACGAGTTTTCCTTAAGTGACTCCCAATTCCCCCATCTCCCCTACGTATGTTACGTTAACCAACTGTTTGATACAACCGGCCCTTAGTATCTCAATAGTCCTTCCTATGGATTGTGATTATTAGCAGAGGTTTCTATGCCGTTCAAGTATTACGTAAGCAACATTTAAATATTTTTTCCCTCCCCCTCGCGTGCACGTAAGCATGGAAACCATGTTGGTCCATGAGCATCATTTAAGAGCGTATACGCCGAACGGCATTTCATACAAATCAAGTCCTTATTTTTCGAAAACACTAAACCGATTTTAATGAAACGTTACACACATAAGCAGGATACATAGGTCCAAAAAGTCAGTTGAAAACATTTTCGATAAATAGTTACAGTTAAATTAGACCCATTTTAAATTTTCCATACAAACATAAATTTCCAGTTATCTTTTTTTAAATATGACATTTCGAAAATGTTTTAACCAACTTTTTAGACCTATGTATCCTGCTTATATGTGTGAAGTTTCATTAAAACCGGTTCAATCATTTCGCAAAATAGTGACTTGAAAGTTTGTATGAAATGCCATACGGCGTACACGCTCTTAACAAGTCTAGAAATAAGGAATTTACAGTGTAGATACCTATAGAGAAATTAACATAGTGGGTTGCTAATAGGACGATGGTAACCCAGTGGATAACACCAGAATACTTAAGTAAATAAAATATTGTTAACGTAATCACCATCCAGATTCCCCATGACATAAAAAACCCCAAATGCACTCACTCATCTTAATAACTAAACTACCCACGTATATATGTTTGCAGTTTATCTCGCACTCTTCAAGCTTCTGACCAAAACCCTCGTGAACCAACTACGAACTCAACCTATCACAGTTCACTGCTGGATATACACATCTATACCGAACGCCAGATAAATATGCAATAACGGTCATTGACCCACCTACATTTATTGACAACCTTAATTCTTAAAACAGAAATAATGAATTAATGCTATATTGAATCGACATCCATCGTGATCCTTTATATTTACTAGTAATAGAAAACGATTCATTTTTCTTGTCCATGTACCTACGAAGAGATATCAAGGAAAGGGCAATGACCTTTATTGCACATTTATCTGGCGTTCGGTACAGTTCGGCTACACCAAACCGAAACTTGATAGAAAAACCATTAAATTACTTAAAAAGTTGACAAGAGCACAGGTTATATTACCCAATATGTCACCGACATACCCCAATACGTTCTGGTTACCTATCGCCCCTATGTTAATGTTCGATTTAATAACCATTCGATATTTTGAACGTACGAGTATTTAGACGTTCGATTTATAGTGGCCGGTCAATTGATATTCGATTATTTGTTATTCGATTTGGCATAGTACACCCATGTCCGCATACCGTATTTTATATTTCTATGCCGCATACACAGTGCCCATTGCCCATCCAGGAGCGATCAGTGAAAGTGTGGCCAACAGTATCGACACAGTGAGCTATGTGGGAACACGCCACCACACACAGCACACAACACAATGCACGTGTCGCCGGGAAACACATTGTCTTAGAAAAAGTTATCGCGCTATCCGACGATGAAGTATTTAGATTTGATGTCTGATTGAGTATCTTGTATTTCTGTTATTGCATTGCTGGATTAGAAACTATGAAAAGAAATTATTTGCCGACTTTCTTCAAGAAAAACGAAAAAATTGTATTGTAGTCAAATATTAATTGTTAAACACTCTTACAAAAACTGTCAGATATTAGCTATATGTGGAAACGTAGTGGATTGTACATTCACCTATAACATAATGTGGAGGAGCAGTGGTGGCCGAGTGGTGACGGCCCCGACTAATGCGCATTACATTGTGTATCTAATTAATTTCATCACCACTGCTCTCAAAACGGTGAAGGAAAACATCGTGAGGAAACCGGCATGTCTTAGAACCAAAAATGCGAAGACATGTGATATTCACCAACCCGCACTGGGCTTGCGTGGTGGATTACGGCCCATTCCCTCTCCTAGAGAGGAGGCCTTTTTTTTTTTGGATGGGAAATCATCAAATAACCCCTCCCGCCCTGGGTGGAGCGGTAGGGAGTGTCAGACTTTTACTGACTAAAACCCACCCGTGATCCTTCTTGTGCCCTATGCGTTCCAGGGCCGCGGTAACTCTTTCGAACAAATTCCGCAATCCTAGCAGGCATAGAGAGGAGGCCTGAGTTCCAGCAGTGGGAACATTAAAAGGCTGATTATTATTATGCTAACGTGTATCTATATGTAGTATACAATTTACGATTGTTTGTTTTCCAAATAAATTAAAACAGCGTTCACGGCATAAGTCTCTATAACTCCCTATCATTAGTATGTGCTAGCCTACAGTTGATTGCGTTATTTCGAAAACAGCTGAAGACCACTAAATAAAACTATACAGCAGCCCTATCTTGACGTCTTAAATCCATCATGGTTCCTGTGTCAGAGAGAGACGGAGTTACACAAGACGAATAGCAGTATCCCTTTCCCTCACACTGAATCATGATAGCATTGGCACTTTGTAGTACGGCCACAGGTTTAACAAAATGTACTTTCCTGCTGCTTTCTAAAAAATATTAGTGTGTTGTACATACTTTTGTGTGCCCTTTTCACCGGGAATAAGTCAACCTCAAAAAAAAAACTGACGCGTTCTCTTTTCGAATTAAGGTGTGGTGAAATGATTTCCCTACATGCGAAGGAAGATTTTAGTGTCGACATTTAGTGTAGAAACCAGTACCTAATTAGCACTATGTTTGGAAACTTTTTTTTTAAATTTGATTTGTTCCCAAGTTAGTCGTAGAGCGAAAAAAGGTTCACGTACATACATATAACCAGAAATTAAACCCACGGCCTTCGAGCACAGTATGTGGTTGTCTGTGGTTAATTCGTGTCGTCATTTCCTCAACTTTCCCAGCAATGAAAGAAAGAAATGTAGGTACTGATATCAGATTGAAATGAGTTTCTATGGTGCTTACAGATGAAGAGATAGAAACTTGTCATGTGTGTGATTTATATAATGAGCTTCTTAAATAACTTGCGAGTGAATGCATTACATAGGTTGCGCTTGAGCATGTTGGGAATCTTTGGATTCATTCACGCAATATTTAAATATGCACATGGTAAAAAGCGACTATTTAATGGATAAAAATCATATCTAATGAAATCATAATCTATCAATGATTAGATGACCTTTAAAAAATATAAAGGGCCTTATAAATATCTAAAAGGTCGGATAAAACCTTCTTAGACCAGATAAAAAGATGAGTACTTGGGTAAGGCCGTCTACTCCGGCCGTATATATTATAGTTGTTATGAAATCTTCCTGCGTTTTCTTAAGGACTATAAAAGCCCTGTCTAAGCGTCTACCTAAAGAAGAATCTTCAAGCATAACAAACGTAATTATTTCCTCCAAACTACTCGAAACAGATAAAGAACTCTGTCGAGAGAACTATAAAAGTTGTCAACTAAACACGACGCAGTCACATAAAACAACGACAATCAAACTCTACAACTTCGCTAACAGCCGCTGTACAGCACTTTGCCGAAACTTTGGCCGACACCGTCGCCGACACGACGCGCTTGGCAGACAAACATGGCCGACAGTTTTTGCTACTATGTTTTCATGCGTACGTAAGGCTGTATACATACAGGCTGAATTTATTCATTTTTACGTTCTTACGGTTTTCTTACGAACAGGAGCAGAGCAGGAAGACTGGTGACCAGAGATGAGAGTAAATTGTAAGAAGAATATCGAATGGTACTAGATAATAGCTTAGAAAATTAGCAGAAGCTTCTTGTAAGTCTGAATTATTGTCCAAAACAGAAATTAATGCCACCTAGAATTTTTTTTTGAATGTCGAATTAGGATTTTCCAGCAGAAACCATATTATCATTGAATACAAAGAACTTGTACCTCTGTACGATAAAATAAACGATGACCGAGACACATTGTGGAGTCTATACAACACGTAAATTGGCAAACCATAAAAAGAATAAAATGTGTAATGAATGCGTCATAAAATATCTACAAGCATCCACCCTGTATCCCTGTATAGCCAGCCTGCTCATTACGCCCAGACTTCACAACAAGATATAGGCTCAGTCGCCAAACGATACAAGCTAGCAGCGTCCACGCCGCCGGGCCCCTTGCCAAGGCTATGAAACTATTAGCTCGGCTAGACAGACTAAACGAGCCATCGTTCCAGTTCCTCATAGACTGTAACATTACGCTGGAAGATTTCGGGACGTTTTGATGTCATTTTATGACTACTACTAAAGTTAACCATTTTAAGAGTGAATCTTATGATTGAAGTAAGCTGTAGACTATGATGGAGGTACTCGTACTCTTAAAGTGCTATAAGTACTGTGCTGCTATTAAATTCAGTATGTAGCGTTAAGAGGAGCTCGTGGCTAAATTATAACAGCCGCACGGGTCGATCTTCGAGGTTAAGCAACGCTTGCCGAGGTTGGTCTGTGGATGGGTGACCATCTGAACATAACGAGACTTCTCCGAGCCTCGGAAAGCACGTTAAGCCGTTGGTCCCGGCTGTCATTTGAAAATCTTTAGCAGTCGTTACGATTGTCAGAAGTCAGAAAATCTGACACCAGTCTTGCCAAGAAGTACCGTGTTACCCATTCAATGGGTTTTTAGAGGTCTGGTAGGCCGCCGCTCCACGTAAAATACTGGTATTCAGCTGAATCCGACTTCTCTGGGAGCCGACCCCAATATAGTTGGGAAAAGGCTAGGCATATGATGATGTAGCGTTAAGTATTTTTAAAAGGGGATGATACTAGTGCACCTTAGATTGAAAATGAAATCATGACAGACACATTAATAAAAAATCCCTTGTTAGTGCTGCATATCCTACTATGTGCAATGAAAACCAAATTATTGTGAAAATTCTTTAAGTAAGTTAAGTATGAAGATCTCGAAATATGGTCTCTCTCTACGCAACCGAGAAAATCGTCCCCCTTAGCAACGGCTAGGCTTGGAAAATTAAAACTCTCACGTGTTTTTTTACATGCTTTTATTAGACTCGGTTTACCAATTTTTCTTTTATTGTGATTGCTCTTGACTCTAGTCTAGATCGCAGGTGAAAGAGACAAAGTCGACGGTGGAATGAGCTTACCCAGAAGAAGCCTGTTCACTCTAACTTTGAAGAGATCAGGGTTGAATGCGTTCGGAAACACAGACGCAGGTAGAGAGTTCCACTCCTTTGCTGTGCGCATTATAAAAGACAATTGGAAACGCTTGGTGCGAATTGATGGAATAGCAACAAGGAAGGGATGGTAACTTACAGAGCGTCTAGATGTCCTATGGTAGAAGGGGACCGGTGGGATGAGGACCTGGAGTTCATGGGCACACTCAACGAAGTACAATCTGTAGAAGACTGACAAGCAGGCGACCTTGCGTCGACGACCCAGGCTGTGAAGCTTGGCATGATTCCCATAAAGATACGCATATCAAAAAACCATCAATACATTCCCAATAACCTGTCTATTTAGCAACGCTTTACCCGATAACCCTTGCGCTGACAACCTTAAAACTGTGACCTCAAGCGAAAATATCAATTAAACAAATATAACCCTGCGCGCGCTCGACACAGTCGTTACCATAAGTTGTGTGTCTCGGTCATTATGACCATTAGAGGTGTATCAACAGCCTGATTAATGAACTTCACAGCGGCAGGGAAGGGTTGACAAAGCATAAAAAGTTGTCCGTTTTTTCCTAGTAATTTTGTTGTCAAGGGGAGGTAAGTAATGTGATGACAAATTGCTTTCTGTTATCCGGGAATTTCTTACCCTTTCGAAGTAATTTTTGTAAGTGTGTTTGACATGACTTGTTTAATGTTTGAGGGTTAAAAGGATTGCTTGGTTTTTAGGTGAAGAAAGCTTTAAGCTTTTATGATAAAGTTACTGAAACACCACGCTGCGTAACACTCATCGCTCCTCATGTCAAATTAGAAAATCTTTTGACTCGGATTGCGAACTGAATTAAATGGGACTGTTTGTTTGTTTGCAAGAAATTACTGCTCCGATTACGAAATTCTTTCACTCATAGAAAGCCACATTATAGCCGAGTGTCTCATACTACCTTCTATCAGCTACCATAAAAAGCTAATAACCCTGAACCACGGGAATGAAGCCTAGAGCAAAACGCACCCTTAGTATGAAAGGGACTTAACTCAAAAAATGCCATTTCTGGCAAATAAGCAAAGATTTAAATCTTTAATAAAGAGTGTTGGGTAGACAAAACAAATATCTTCCGAGACCTATGTATAAGCTGTTCCTTCCCAATTATACATTGGAACTTTTTAATCACTGGGTTTGTTTGTTTTTTACGTTCATTTTTATAGCAAATTTATAAGTAACAGGAATTTTAAGTTTAGCCCCTTTCATTCTGAGAGTGCGAAAAACTAGATAGTTCAAATTACATGTCATCAACGGTGTTACTTAACTAACAATTATGGTATACATTGTTTCTTTTTTTGTACAACGTAGTGGAGTAATGGGCTTTATACTTGGACCATAGATTAGCTAAGTAGAACCTGCCAGGTGATACCGCTGACCACTGTGTATTCTGATAGCGACACACATTTACAATTAAGATGACGTTAATTTCCATTGAAGCTGTGAACAGTAGGCTTCTGTTCACAGCTACTGGTTTGTAAATGAATATTAATTACTACCTACGTGAGTTAATTTATAAACTGTTGAGAATCACGTATTGTATCTACATATAGTTTAATTAGGTACAAGCAATCGACATACTGACACATCTGTCACTTTGAGAACGATTGCCAGTGCAAAAAAACCACTGCCCACAGCATTCAATAATCTTATCTATACTAATATTATAAAGCTGAAGAGTTTGTTTGTTTGTTTGAACGCGCTAATCTCAAGAACTACTGGTTCGAATTGAAAAATTATTTTTGGGTTGAATAGACTATTTATCGAGGAAGGCTTTAGGCTATATATCATCACGCTTAAGCCAATAGGAGCGGAGCAGCGATAAAGAATGTTTTAAAATCGGGGATTCCACGGGGACGAAGTCGCGGAAATTCTCGTGTCACAATGTTAGTTACCATACTCCTCCGAAACGGCTTGACCGATTTTTATAAAATTTTATATGCATATTCAGTAGGCCTGAGAATCGGCCAACATCTATTTTTCATCCCCCTAAATGTTAAGGGTGGTCCATCTCTATTTTTTATTTTTAGACAAAAATTTTTTATTTATTTTTTTTATGATACAACATAATAAAATACATAAAAACCTAAATTTTCACCCCTCCACGATCTACCCCTATTTTTTAATAGTCATTTTAGTAATTTAGTCATTTTCCATCCCGCTCGATAACTGATCTATGATCACTTGGTAAGTTCCCCGCCAGTTGAGCCTAACATTCAACTGAAATTTTTTGCATGGTAACATTCTATCAATGTCATTTTGTGACCCGTCATAACAAATTGTAAACAATTACGAATTGTTTACAATTTGTACTCTTATAACGGAGTTTTATACAATTTTCTATGCATATCGGGTAGGTCTGAGAATCAGCCAACATCTATTTAAATATTGTTTTTTATTTTATATGACAAAACAACGTTTGCTGGGTCAGCTAGTTATATGTATAATTTATCAATAAAATAATAATGTTAATTTAATTAAAAGGATAATGTTCGTAATTAAGTTAATCGCAATTGTATTTTCCGATGAAATAAAATGTATGAATGTTTAATACATTCATACATTTTATTTTCTAAGTTACCATAGGTAGGTATCCAAATCAACGCATAGACAAATAGGTATTATCTATACTATAATTATAAAGCTGAAGAGTTTGTTTGTTTGTTTGTTTATTTGAACGCGCTAATCTCAGGAACTACTGGTTCGAATTGAAAAATTATTTTTGGGTTGAATAGACCATTTATCGAGGAAGGATTTAGGCTATATATCATCACGCTTAAGCCAATAGGAACGGAGCAGCGATAAAGAATGTTTTAACATCGGGGATTCCACGGGGACGAAGTCGCGGGCAGCAGCTAGTTTTAAATAAGATTGTGAGAAATTGGTGCGAAATAAAATAACGTAAACCCCTTTTTACGGTACCCTATATAAATTAAATTTATTGCTCAAAAACAGCAAGTACTCGCCCAGAAAAAATCACATTCACGTCGACAATTAATTTAACACCGCTCTTATTAATGTTTGTCCTCAACACAGGGTAGTTACAACCCCTCAGTAATCAGTCTGTCGCCAGTGCTCAGTATTTATAAAACATATTTCGCTCAAGTCAGAAAGGTTAATTTTATTATCTTGATAAGTGTCGTTTTCTTCAACAAATATAATTTTTATAAGTCAGCTTAATTGGCCAAGGCATGAACATTCAGGCTGTTTGTTTTAAATCTATTTATTTAAACGGCTCTGCTGGGACACAACTGCCATTAATTTATTTAAAAACCAGCGACCCGCCCCGGCTTCGCACTGGTGCAATGTAGATACTAATGTTTCCTCTACTATAATATGCATGTATTATACATACAAACCTTACTCTTCAATCACTCTATCTTTTAAAAAAACCGCATCAAAATCCGTTGCGTAGTTTTAAAGATTTAAGCATACATAGGGACAGAGAAAGCGACTCTGCTTTAGACCTCACTCACTCACCATCGGTCCACCTTGTGGGAAGCAGTTCAACGCTTCGTCTTCCAGTGCGCGATCGTCACTCCAGAATCTTTTGACCTACTTTTTTTTTAAGGATGGGTAACCATCAAATGACTTCTCCCGCTCCGGGCGGATCGGAAGGGAGTGTCAGACTCTGACTGACTAAAACCCATCCGTATTCCTCCAAATGCCCTTTGCGTTCCAGGGCCGCGGTGAGTCGGTGACTCTTTCCAACAAATTCCGCAACAATACACGTAGTTTGTTAGTACTATAAGTTGGAGAACGTACCTCGTAATATACCTACTAGCAGCAGACCTGCCAACCCCCCTCAATCAGTCATTAGACTCGCGGTGGAAATCAATAAACAGTTCGATCAGGTGCGCGCGCGCCGCGTGACGCCACCTGTGCTTCACGCTCGGCGCGCGGGGGACTGCCAGGCTGCTGGTAAATTGTGCTATAATGATACAGCCGCGGTTTAGGGGTCCGTGGAGAAATTAGATGTGGAAAAACCTTCGAAAAGCTCTAAGGATATCTATTCAGAAGAATATAAATGTTCTGGTTAGTAAGTTTTGTGTATGTGTGTATCTATTGCTGCTTACTGAAAAATATTGAAATTTATTGTTGTGTTTTTTTTTAACTTACAAACCCTTATTAGGAAATTAATGCTTAAGTACCTACATAGCAAAAAAGACTGAGATAACTAAAGATCGAGATAAAGAAAATAATGCCAAAAAACATGATGACTACAAGCAAATTACTATAACCTTGATTGTTATATGGCAAAACGATGACCACTCAAGTTAAAAATCTTGAAAGCTGAAATCCCTGAAAACTTTTCTTTAGGTAAAACATACTCATCGAGTACATAGATATACGATACAGAACACATGGCAATAGTTTTCCGTTTTGGCAATCCCAAAGTAGAATAATAAATTAATTCATAGCAGACATTGCCAATTGGATTACTGCCCTGTGCCCAGTGCAAGTTATAATATGAAATAATTGTAGTGTAAGAAATAACATGCACATTAAAATTACCTTTAATAGCTTTCTTACTTTTTTATTGTAAAAATAGCAATATAATAACCACACCGCGGTACAGAACCATGCTAACGCTCAAATTTTTCAATAACCACTTGATCAGCTTACCCGTAATGAATTACGGGCGTGAAATTAATATTTGGCCGACATTTTAATGAACGTGAACTAATCGATTAAGTTCACATTAAGTTATTAGGTATTGCTTTTATTTGTTTTTAATCTAGTTTGTTAGAAGTAGCTGAGGAATAAGTTTACTTTTAACTCTTATGAAAAATATATTTTGATTCGCATACTTAACGGAAAAAACGTACTCTCACATTTTACACGAGTTCTTTTATCAATTTTTCGTTCTAATAGCTTCACATGGATACTATCTGTTAACAGAGGCGTCAATACCAATCAGCTTCTAAACAACAAAGCTAGTGATAATTGCACTATTATCGTGCAACTGTCGAATGTGAAACATTTTACACAACAACTCTCTAATTTTTCAAATACTACGCACACCTCTACTCGCTTTTGTATGCAGAAATGGAATTTGAGTCAAGTCAGTTTGAAAAAGGTTTTATCCCAGAAGAGATTATGCAGTGGTAGACCTTCCTATATTGAAACCACGCCTTGCCAGTTATTTTTCAGTCCCATGTAATAAAGGCGAACCAAAGCTCCGAACTGACGACAAACCCAATGACACTGCCCATTCAAAGAATCTATGCCCAGCAGTAGCCCTCAATATACCAACGAGTTAATTTTAATTTCTCTTCAATTGTGCCAAAAGACCATTAGTGGATCCCTCTTATAAAAACTTCCCTCCTCATATTGCCTGCATGACCTGCATCACGTATCTCACAGAAGAGATATTCAACCCGCTAAATCTGAACTCACTCTCAAAGCTTGCTCCACTTCCACCAATGAGCCTTAAGCTCTAGACAAGCACGGTCCCGTCCCCGGTCGATAATCGTCATTGGCAATAAAGATGTAACGACGGTCGCTATAAAGCAACTGCTTTACGACTGCGATACAGTTACATGATAAGGCCACATGTCACCAACTCTCGGTTATGGATTTTTTATTTTATGGCTGTTAGCTTTGGTTCGGTCACGGCAGGGAACATGTTCATCCATTAATATGATTATGATGTAGGATTGATTAATATTTGAAATAATGCGTGATAAGCCTTTTCATACAGTTTAGGTCAGCTCTCAGTCTTACCGAATGCAACTGACTACCAGTATTTTACATGGAGGGAGTACCTATCTCGACTTCAAAACCCAGTAGCTGGGTATCACAATATCACTTGGCAAGACTGGTCAATGAATAAAACTATGGGTCAAATAAAAAAAAAAATTGTTGCTCTAATATTCGAAATTCGAAAGCTCTACTGATGAGCTGGAGATCTTGGGAGATTTGTGCCTAGTTCAGGTTGTGGCAATATTAAGCTTGTCCCCTATTTCATGGTACTTAAACAAAACTGGTGTAATATGGTTGTACCATAAGGACACCTCTGCTTACCCTCTCAGGAAAACAAGAATGATGTTATGTTATGTTAGACCAATATAATTGATACATATGATGAAGAGGCAGGCCATTGTTTCAGGAATTTGAACCTTAAACATACCTTGTTATTATAAGGACTAGAACTTTGCTTATCTCATTTTCGACCAAATTATCAAAAGATAATGAGTATTTTGGACCCAGAAATTTTACATATCATTAGGAAGGCCATATTAAAAGTTTCATTTTCAATATCGGCAAATTGCCATCATTAGCATAATCAGCCTTTTAACGTTCCCACTACTGGGACACAGGCCTCCTCTCTAGGAGACGGTATGGGCCGTAAATCCGTAATCCACCACGCGAGCCCAGTTGTTGGCGGATTGGGGAATGTCATATGTCTTCGAATTTCTGGTTTTAGGAAATGTTGGTTTCCTTACGATGTTTTCCTTCGCCGTTTTGAGAGCAGTGGTGATGAAATAAATTACACAAAGTAATGCGCCTGGCTGGGTTTGAACCAGCGACCTACAATTCGTAGGTACATAAGTCATAAGTCATTGCCAACATTAGCAACAATCTCAATTAAAGTAATAGCTTACTTAACTTGATAATGACCGTATAATCGTAAAACAACACTCGCATCGAGCGAGCTTTGTTTACAATCGATACGAGGCGTTACCCTTGCGCAACCCGACACCCTGTGGTCACCATCACGCCTGTAACGGGTTTTAGGAACCGTTTCCAACTTCTGCTTAGCATAAGGGATAAGAAAAACTTTTTTTTACAAACATCGGTGGTTCTGATGTGGTTCCTTCGTTTTTTTTATCACCGAATTCCAAATTCAAAACTTATTTTTATTATTTAGAAGACGGTTTAAAAAAATAAAACATTTTAGTGCTCGTTCCACCTGAAAATTTCAATCAGTCATATCCTAAATTCTGCAAAGATCTTTTCGAAATTTAAATGGGATTTTTAAATTTGGAAGAAGTCTTTTTCGAACAAAAAAATAATTTTGCAAATCCATACATATGTATAATATGGCGGAGTTATGCAAGAACGTAAATAAAAGAAGCATAAACATCCGAATCGATAACCTCCTTCTTTTTGAAGTCGGTTAAAAGATGATTTACGGTACCACGGTTTACCAAAGCAGTTTTGCTATCTAATTCTTTAAGGAACCTGAAGCTAATAGTATTGTTTTTGATTTTTATCTATCACTTGCAAAGAAAGTCGTCCGACCTGTGTCCTTGACAGGTACAACTTACGTGCAACAGTCTGTGAACTATTATAAAATCCTTTTGATTACAATAACAATTAATCGCAAGTCAAATGACAATGTGAACTTTTCTGAACTATATCTTATTATTTATCCATGCATGGAATTACTATGTCCTATACCTAAGTGAGCAAACTTATCTGCTGCTATTGTACATAGACAATGACGTCACAAGGGAACTTCACGTAAGATTCCAAAACAATCTGCATCTTATGCAAGTATCGCGAATGCCTCCGCCGTGAATCATAATACTTAGATAATAAAACAAAGTTCCTGCTGCGTGTGATTGTAAACAGTGTGGAGCCCTGACACAGTCCGCAAGGACGCGTGCTAGTGACTCAACGGAGTAAACATTCAATCACTTGTAGAACCTTACTTTATCAAGTGTTTTTTTCTTGCGGTGCTAGTTGCTACTGGCAAGCTACAATTATTGCTTGAGTGTAGAGTAGACCTCACATGCTCTACCACATAAAGTAGGCACATAAGGCGCAGTACCTACAGTTCCTTCTCAACAAATCGGTGTGGAATTAAAGAAAAGGTTTAGGGGTTAATAGGAAAACGAATCTACCTAATGATGGTTTTTTGAAATGACGAGCACAAGGCAGCACTGATGCGCCAGGTCCAGACACCTGTCAAAACGGTAATGTTTTCTGACATTTATAAAATTGAAATCAACGTCATGTTTAACTCAAAGTCACTTTTTCAAGGAAGAAAACCTCTCGCCTATGTGGCGCCAACTAGTTGCGTAAATTTTCCTGAAAGCCTTCATTGTGTGAACACACATTATCCAAAAGAACCATTCGCTGAATAATTGGAAAATAAAAGAAATTCAGCTAGAATTGTCTTTTAAGAAATTGACAAAAATCCTGCATCCCCGTTTAGTCTACGTAAAAATAGCTCAAAATTTCGTATAACAGATAAACCAAGCAACACTCATTCATCAAAAATTGACCTTTGACATTTGAACGAGTAAAACCAACAGGCCCACACGTAGTCTATCTATGGTGCGTCAGTTCGCGGGAAAGGCCGCAGATTACCGCGAAAACTGCGACATTGAGTGCTGTGAATCATTTCATTCAACAAATGAACGAACCAAAGTCGGTATGCGGAATGCGTTTTTAATCAGTGCTTTAATAGTTTTTTTTTTTTTTTACTTTTTGGAACGAAAGCGAACTCTGTGATTCACTGTCTGACTATTTTATAAGAAAACCGGTGTGAGTTTCTCAGACTTATAGCAGGCAAGTAACTAACTATCTAAACATGTACCTTGTCATCACAATAGAAAGGGCCTCTAGCTTTTCTATATAACGGCCTCTATTTTGAATCATCTTATTTCTAGGATTTTCTCAGGGATATCATTGGGAGTTTCGATGTGTCAATATGCTTTCGAATACAGCTGATTACGTTACTGTATACTGACAGCTTGCTCCTATTTTGTTTTTTGTGACGGAATATCCTGAAATGACTCCCAGAGCGGAATGTCCGACTCTTACTGGCTAACCACTCCACCCGGGTTGCTTCAAATATATCTTCACCTACACTAATATCATAAAGAGGAAAGATTTGTATTTTTGTGTGTGTGTGTGTATGTTTGTAATGAATAAACTCAAAAACTACTGTGCTGATTTCAAAAATTCTTTCACCATTAGAATGCTACATTCACCCTGAGTAACAAATGCTATATTTTATCCCCGTATTGCCCGGGAACGGCAACAACGCGGGTGAAACCGCGGGGCGCTGCTATACTGTTGAATAATTGTCTTATATTGGTAGTAATACCTAGGGTACATAAGATAATTATTGAATATGCTCTTAAATAGTCCTTCGTTAGGTCACAGATTTTCCACACAAATAAATGATGTAATATGCAACTTTGTTGACAAATGAATAGGTATGTAGCAGCTAGAATTGCTTGCTCTATAAATAATGTTAAGAACCGTTATATATTACCTTGTGTGGGTAACGCGTATCAGGTAAACACAGACTAGACCGCACGGCGAGGGATACATTGCAAATTGCAACTTGAAGTTTTCGTTTATTTTAGTTGAAGCAATCATTTTTTTACGACAAGAAACAATAATGTCTTAATAAGAATCATTTAATTTTGTCAGTTTATATCTTACTAGCTGCTGCCCGCGACTTCGTTCCCGTGGAATCCCCGATTTTAAAACATTCTTTATCGCTGCTCCGCTCCTGTTGGTCTCAGCGTGATGATATATAGTCTATAGCCTTCCTCGATAAATGGGCTATCTGCCACTGAAAGATTTTTTCAAATCTTACCAGTAGTTCCTGAGATAAGCGCGTTCAAACAAACAAACAAACAAACTCTTCAGCTTTATAATATTAGTATAGATAACTAGATAATAAAAACTACATTCTTTTAACGATTTTTAAAGAACATTCAAGCACCTTCTAATTTACAGGCGGATCGAGAAGAGCATCGTATCGTACAACCACGCATGCGGGTGAAATCGTCTTTGAGAAAAACTGTATGCAGTTCGCATAATACGACCAAATTAAGCAACCAACTTCGCAATATTACGTAATATTAACGTACAGTTGTATGGAAAGTAAGTATTTCCACAGATACCTAATTACTGAAATGGCAAATATAATGACGGCTCGCGGCGCAGCGCGACACAGCACGCGTCCGACATCTGTAGACAGCCTAATTTTCGGGTACAACACTAGGAATGAACGGAATGAAGCAATGAGCTGGTGAACAGACCCCTCTGTCTTTGTCGATGGTATGACAAAAATAGAAGAATACGGGAATAAATGTATAACATGTAATCAGTTATGCAAATTAGACTTGATCTGAGGCTGGTAATATGTTTGTTAGGTACAAACACATTACCAGCCTCAGATCAGAGACCTCAGAGATTAGTTGAGGAGATCCGTAGTTTGTATGGAGTTCTGTTAAGTTCATACTTCTGCGTATAAAGCGTACTGAAGAAAGGAGGTTTGGCGGGAATGACGAAAGAGGACAATAAATTTAGAAACTAGGTACCTATCATTACCAAGCCTGAAATGAGAGCCGATCTATGTACGGTTGAGCCAGTCTTATCAAGAAGTATCGTGTTAACCAGAATCTGGTTGTGATATAGGTGGTCGCTGCTCGTTCCATATAAAATCCTAAGACCTATTCAGATAGATTTGGAAGCTGATTTCACTCGCATATCTGAGAAAATAATAATAAAATAAAAAATAAAATAATGAATGAATGAATGAATGAAAAAGGGACTCAGGTTGATTTAAGAGAGGCGTACCTAGGTATATCCTACGGGTTACCGACGATGACTATTTTGATTACCATGCGACGTCAAGTGTCTCGGCGTCTTTGACTAAAACAACACAAAAGTACCGCAAATCCGCCATTCCTGCGTGATATTAAGTGCTCCCTTCTGCGTTACATTTGTGATGCATCTTATACAAGTCAGTAGGTACCTACTAAGTACCTTTGTAATTCCTTGAGGTGTGGGTTTTTTACTTACGTAAAACACCTCAGTGTGGCCATGACTAATAAGTTTTCAGAAACTGAGTAAATCTTTGAATTGAAATAAGAGCAGAGCAATAAGCCACAAGGCCAAAGGCCGTTTAGCTAGTTCTAGTTGCTCATAAGCGAAGGCCACAGTTTACGGGGCCATTTTCTGGAGGTATATACTATATATATATTTTTTACTCATGTCAACCAACAATTGTTCAATTCAATTGTGAACATCAGTACCTACATAAGTACATTGTTATTTAAAATAGAATTCAATAGGGTATTTTACTGTAAAAATCTAATTAGTCCGTCTGATAGATTTACAAAAAATATTGAACACGTATTTTTTCTTTTTTCACGTAAACAAAAAATGAAGACGATACAGTGCGTTGAAAACTCACGTGACGTCACGTCGCTGGTAAAAATTGTAGCAACGTAGTGACGTCACGTCAGTTTTCAACGCACTGTATGATACAGTGCGTTGAAAATGAAGACGATACAGTCTGTATCGTCTTCATTTTTTGTTTACGTGAAAAACAAAAAATGAAACGCGTTTTTGGTACTCAACTGCCAAATAACAAGAGTTATTCAACTATGAGTATAGCAAGAAATTTGTAATCAGCGAAAAAAACGGTAAGTACGGGAAAATTCGTGAAACCAGACCACAACTTATGTCTGAATATATAGACCCGTTAAGTTGTACTATGATTTCACCAACCATGTCAATACATAATGCCTTATCTAACTAAATACATATTATCATTCTTCATCTGTCTCTCCCCCACACATTAGCCAATACCACCTCCCAAGTTCCCCACCACTCTACGCGGAAAATGGAAAATTCCCGGTGAGTCACACGGCGCACGCCGCACAGCGCACACGTCTGATAAGGATGTCAGGGCACGGGCCACCAATCATGCAATCATGCGCAATCATCCAATAACAGGTAAGTACGTGCGCGTGCGACGCCGCCGCGACCGCTGCGAGGCGCCAATTCACGCTAATTCGCTTTTTGTTCAGGATATAGCTCGTTTTGCAAGTCATAAAACGCTTCAACTACCTAACATACTATAATCATAAAGTCTAAATGCCAAAGTGGACAGAAATATAATAGATACATATTTTACATTAGGTATGGCTCTCGGATGTCGGTGGAATACCTAATGGCTACTGTTTGTAATGATAGGTGCCAAACATGGATGGACATTTACTTAGTTTATAAAAGGTTTAGAGTTGTGCTAAACTTGAGAGATTTGAAAAGTTTAATTGGCTACCTAGCCATAACATTGAAAAACCCCGATTAATAAGTGGCCTCCTCTCCCGCTCTGGGCGGAGCGGAAGGGAGTGTCAGACTCTTACTGACTAAAACCCACCCGTGATCCTTCTTGTGCCCTTTGCGTTCCAGGGCCGCGGTGACTCTTCCGAACAAATTCCGCAACCATTAATCAGTGGCCTAAGTGGCATCCCAGCATTTAATTGAACATCTAGACAAATGATAAATGATTTATTTTTGTAAGTAGGTTGTAAAAAACACTTTTACACGTCAATATATTTTTTTGGCCGTTATAAAACTAGATGAGGCCGGTGTTTCCTAGCTGACTACCCTGAGAAGAAACACCGAAACAAACTCAGAGGTCAAGGTCTCTTTTGAAGTCCATACAATTGTACTGGTCAAATCATATGAGAACCATGTAGGTTGGTGTCTGAAGTGGTCTTTTGAGGAAAGTACCACACAGATTTGAGTGGACCTGTCCAAACAGTGCAAGCATTTGTCAGTTATCGTATAGCTCAAACTTAGAACTTTAAGGAGCTCAACGATTTGACGAACAATACCAAAGTAAGGACATTTGGGTAGGCCACCTAAAGAACTCAAACCGCCAGACTAACATGAATGAACCCCTGACGTAGCGATCTAAATGGTCCCCATATTCACAATACGTTATATGAGGACCATGCAGATCAGTGTCTGAAGTGGTCTTTTTAAGAAGGAACCACACCGTTTTGAAATGACTTGGTTCTATATCGTTTAATGACTTATCTTACAAATTAGCGGAACATAGGGCACAAGGTTTGCTGGGAGAAAACTCAACTTTGAGTTAAGCTCGCCTTTGTACAGTCGGTGATAGCAATTAACTGACCCCCCTAAAAATTACTCGATTTTACACCCTATGCTCATAACATTAAACGTTATTCAATATGTATGAGTTAATCAGACTAACACTACTCGTTGAACAGAAACAATAAATAATTTTGATACGCAAACTTGAGCTTTAAGAGGTTGGTATTAGGTCATTTATTTATAACTTTTCACCTTTTTTAATAAGTGGGTAGTTAGACGCCAATATGCGTATTCAACAAAAACTGCTATAGATATGACATTAGGAATATGGGGTAGAAGAATAAATTGAACAAGATATTCTATGCACAAATAGCAGTGAATACGCGCGAACATTTTTACCTTGCCTTACTAAATAGCGAAAATCCACGCTTTTTTCCTTTTTATTAATTGTTATCAGTTTTGATAGTTTAATCATCATGTCTCAGTTGAGTGATTATTTAAAATACAAAATAATCTATTTGCATGAGGAGAATGTTGGTATTAAAGCGATTGCTAGGAAACTTAATATAGCGGTAAGTGTATTATTTTTTATGCTTAATTTATAATAATTATAGTTATTCCTTAATTCGTTAGTTTGCTTAAAAGCCGGTGAATGTAGAATAATAGACAATTAACTGTGTTTCATTATGAGTCTAATTTGAGATCATTTAAAGGTCTAATTTGATTTATATAATCTAATTTGATAAACGTATTTTTTCAAACTTAATCGATAAATTATGTTAACCTATTCGTTACTAAAATTATGCTTATTGTGTTGTTTCAGAGAAATACAGTCAGATTGTGGCTAAGACGTTTTAAAGAGACAGGGAATATTCAAATAGATCGTCCTGGACCAAAACCTACTATACTCCTGTGTCAGAACGTCATCAAGCAATTGTTAGAAGGCATACTGAACACCCATTTTTGCCTACTCATTCAACTGCAAGTGGAAGTGATTGTTGTTGGAATATGGTGCGCGGTATGCGGGACCGCATGCAATAAGTAATAGAAAAAATGGTGCTCCACTTCGCTGTTAAAAGCATGAATGACTTGAGTAACCAGTGTTCTGAATGAATGACTTGTGTCAGTGTGTGTGTTAAATTAACTATTGTTATCATTTCTAACGAAGTATTTCGAATACCTAGTTTTTTGTCAAAACCTTATTTATAACTAAAATAACTATTCACAAAACAAATTGATATATAGTAGGTAGAACTTCAACGTATAATGCCGTTTTATTTAGTTAAATTATATTTAATGTGGTGATGTTATTGTTATGAAATAGAAATACATACCTATATTTCTAAATATTATAACATGCTGATTCACTACATTAAACTCAGTGCAGTTAACAACGTTATTAGTAAGCAGGTAAATATTATCATCTTCGTGTCGTCATCAATATCATTTATGTTATTCTTATAATATTTTTTTTATAAAATAAAATCGTTTTTAACATCATTTTGGTTTTTTATTTCTGTTTGTTTTTCTTTTTTGTTGTTGCTAAAGTTATAATTTATTATTTATAACTTAAAACAAATATACAAAACAGAAAAAAACGCGTCATTTACGTTGGTTACGAACTTACAACCACGAATTGTCAGCTCACTACAGTCACCACTAGACCACCCGAAACACATTTAACGTGGTCGAAATTACGTATTATATTACAAGTTAAAATAATATTCAAGATCATACCTACCTTAACACTGCGTATTAAAGATCAAATTCGAATAACTATTTTATTGATCGTAGACGTTGAACTAGTGGTTCTAGTTCGACAAGCTTACTGCTAATAAGCAAAAGGTTCAAATTCGTTTAATTTTTAGGGGGGTCAGTTAATTGCTATCACCGACTGTACATGCCCTTTATTATGCCTTGTATAATATAAGTTGTTTTTGTGTACAATAAAGAATTAAGAATTAAGAAGGAGCATAGGGCACCCTGACACGGATAGGTTCCTTTAAACCCTTTTTTTTTCGGTTAGGGAAATGATCAAAAGAATGATGATTTCGCGATGAATGGAAGAAGTCTTCCGCTCTTAGCGGAGCGGATCGGAATCAGACCCTTACAGACTAAAACCTATCCCTGTTCCTCCTAGTGCCCTTTGCATTCCAGGACCGTGGTGCAATTGCCGACGTTCTGAGCGTCTTCTTCCGTTGGGGCGGCTGGGGCGTGAGGTATCCCCATATCTCGCGCGGTCTGCCTCCTCCTTCGCTAGAATTACTGCTTCGGAGAAGAAGGTAACTCGAACGTATGCTCCCTCGTGTTCTCCGGGCGATCCACACAGTTTCGACATCCGGACGTGTCTTCCCGCCGAATCAGGTAAATACCTCCCGAAACATCCGTGTCAGATGAGTACCGCGTCAGGTGGAAGGTGAGGTAGCCGTGACGCGCCTCCATCCACTCCTCAAAGAGCGGACTTATCGCAACAATGGTGGCGTGCCCAAGGGTCTTTAAACCCTGCAGACAGAAATAGCTTCGGTGGAATGTTGAAATTGATTTTTCTTTGAATTTAGAGTTCTCAAAATTAAATATTTCATAATAACTTATACATTTTCGTCACACGGATACCCTATTCTATAAACTGCGTAATCATCTGCTAGCATGTAATTGTTGTATTAGACGCATTGGCTGGACGTCATTTAGGCCGTCGATTAAACGGCGCCATTCAATGAAAAGGCAAGGCAGCCAGTTAAATGGCCGAAAAATCCAGTTGGCTGCGACAGAGACATGATCTATGACAAAGACAACGGATACTTAAAAGGTGTAAATACTTTCTATATTGCATGACAAGATACTAAAAACTGTTCAAAACTTTACGGTTTTTAGCAAGAACTTCAAATAAACCGCAATTGCAATCGATTAATCTATAGTGAGATTTTGATTCGCTCACGTCTGGGTAATACCTCCAACTGTTGATTTAGTGACGTCTTGTTAGCCACACTTGAAGATATCTAGGATAAGAATTACTGATTGAATTTTTGCTAAACTAGTCAGTCTAAATCGTGAGACACATAAAGCATAGCATAGTCAGCCTTTTAATGTTCCCACTGCTGGGACACAGACCTCTCTAGGAGAGGGAATGGGCCGTAATCCACCACGCGGGTCCAGTGCGGGTTCGTCGTCGTGAGACACGATCGATTTAAATTAAGATGGTTTTCCCAATGTGTCGTAGCAAACCACACCAGTACTTTTGAGGATGTTCAATCGGTAGCTTTACGCCTATTCTGCATATCGTATAGAAATTCAAATTAACGAAAGACGGGGTTCGGAAGGCCTGTATTACTGGTCCTACTCATCATCTGCCTAGCCTTTTCATTGGAGTCAACTTCCAGTCAAACCGGTTTAAATATCAGTATTTTACGTGAAACGGCTGCCACCACCCTTAAACTGGGTAACACGGTACTTCTTGGCAAGACTGGAGTCAGATTTTCGGGCTTCTGACAATCCGTAATGACTTCCAAAGATCTGCAAAGACAGCCGGGACCATTGGCTGGAGTCTTGGTATGTCAAGATGGTCATCCATCCACAGACCGACCTCGACAAGCGTGGCTTAACCTTGCAGATACCTTGAGGAAACTAAAGTCTCGTATCGCATACGCTTGTGGTCCTGAGCAAGACTCGGTAGGATTTTCCCCAATCTCATGACAAAAAGCTTGAATATCTACATTTTATGGCCACATTGTGGTTCTTTAAAAACTTATTCGCAACGGATGAAACCAGCCGATTAGCATAATAAGCATAATCAGCCTTTTTTAACGTTCCCACTGCTGGGACACGGGCCTCCTCTCTAGGAGAGGGAATGGGCCGTAATCCACCACGCGGGCCCAGTGCGGGTTGGTGAATATCAGCCGATTATCATTCTGAAAATGATTACAGATTTCAACAACGTAACATTCCTTCTTACGGAACTTCGGAACACACTTCCCACACCTCTCCATCAATACCTAACATACAGGTCATAAAAATCCAAAAAAAAAAAAGTTGACATACGCCCTAAGATTATCTGTGGCACCAATAAAAGTTATCGGCCAGTAACTATGACGTAAACATGGCGGTCACTTCCTCTACCGTGACGTAAATGGTTCTTACGACAACTGAGTTTTTCATTTTGCGACATATGTATTCCCTAACATGGAAATATGTGGATTTTGTGTTATTTATTTGCAAAAATTGCCGGAAAATTTGAGCGATTTTCCGGTTATTAGCTATAGTTAACTCTTTACAGTGTGGTCTTTTCATCACAGAATATAGATAACACAATCATTGGTAATGGGGAACAGTGACACAGGGTGGCTGCCGTTAGTATCATCTTGAATGTTCGTTAAGTTCGTTTTCGGAAACTGTTGAAGTGTTGACTGCATCTCTAAAAGTAAAAAAAAAAAACTTTTTACAAAAAAAAATAGAACCGACTTCTAAACAAAAAAAAAAGCAAAAAGTACAAACTCGAGTTTGTACTTTTTGGTTATTTTTTTAGAAGTCGGTTGTATTTTTTTTGTAAAAAGTTATTTTTATTTTCATATTTTAGTGGTTCACTCCCAGCTAAACATACTTTTATATCTAATCGCATGTTTTTTTATTGGTGTAAACAATAAAAAAAAACTTGCGATTTCAGCTATCCCGACATATACTAACAAAAATGCTCATAAAATACAAACGATTCGACGAAACTGACGTAAATTCTTATGGGACCAAATGGCAACTATTCTTCATAGAATAAAAAAACAAGCAACTCCTCCTTTTTAAAGTCGATACCACGACTTTACAGTCGTAAGAAGGCTCCTAAATGTAAGGTGCTCAACAACTCTTGAGCTGCCCTGATCTCTCAAAGTCTCAAGGAGCACTGAAAGAGTCTTCTGCCGTTAAACTGAAGATAATCTGGCAGAGAATTTCAATAGCGATTACAGAACGGAACTGTTACGTTACGTATCCGGTATCCATTACCATAACTCCGACTGGAAAATTCATAGAAACCGGACCTGAACATTTCCTAGATGACTTCCGGCACTGGTACCTTTAAATGGGAACAAAAACGGAACCTACTTACCTACGTTCTATATTTTTATTACGTCGTTAGAACGCAGTACACAAGTTCACAATGATAAGTCACAACTGGGTCAATACATAATTACCTATTAAGAGCTGCGTCGTTTCTGCGCTGACACATCACCAGTACGCACCTTATCTATGGTAAGTGACATTTACCACAATTTCACCATACATGGACGCTCCGTAAAATTATTAAGGCGTACGAACAAATAACGTTAACGAACATAAATGATAATATACATATGTAGATAACAGTATTTTACCTTTTTTTCTATTCCATGCTAGGTATTTTTTACTAATACTTTTACAATCGGAAATTGTGGTGTTTACTCGAACACATTCATTATCGTTCAGTAGCCAAATCAAATTGTGTGGTCGGTCGAGAGTGACCGATTCTATGAGCTTTTCCAAATTCAAATTTTTCGTGAATCTATTTTTTTTTTTTTGTTACCATGCGTACTTAACACGTAGCTAAGTGCTAAATAAATGTTCTTTTTTTCAAAATCTTAAGTTTTACGATAATTTATTTCAGAGTCGATCAACCGGTAAGTGACAGTTCTTTTGTCTGATGATGACTGACGGAAAGACCGGAATGAACTATGTTTATTAGATCCGAAGAACAGAGGTTAATTCTAAATCTAATAATATTTAAGGACCTGCATCGCATTCGCTTTTGTATTTCAGTCGCAATTATTTCAATCTTTCAAAAACACCTAATTTTTCATCGATTGGATTAAGAAACCGGAAGATAGACTGAAAATATCGTCAGTTTACACGAACAATATAGAACCAAACAAAATTAGAAAAAAAATTACTAAAAGTATTATTTCATAAAATTATATTATTTTATTATTATGCGGTAATGGGAAATTCAATAAAGTTAACGCATTAATTACGAAAAATAAACTGTGTAGGTAATGTAATGATTCATCATAAAATATAATAAGTATGTACCTACATAATAATTATTGTACCTATCGCATTGCAATTGCACCTATATAAAATCCCATGCATAACAGACCTAGTTTAGGGAACTAGGTCTGTTATGCATGGGATTTTATGTGTGTAAATGGTACTTACAATAATTAATCTGAAGCAACCTTAGTACCTATGGGGAAACAGATCCATTCATAACAACTAAAAGGAAAACAACAAACATTAATTTAGATATCTACAATTATTATTGTCATTCAGCTCAGTACTGTTGACATGTTCTTTTTTGAAGTAAATAATAAAGTAGTACCTAGGTTACTTTTTTTAAACAAAGCTTCAACACGTCACACAATTAATTAAAACCTGTGACATACGAGAAAATCAACAAACTAACCCGAATGTACAAACCGAACATACCTATAATTACATACACTAAAAAGTGTTAAACATCTTAGCCCAAAAAAAAACTATACCATTCCGCGAATGATCTGAAAACAGGTAAACATGGCAAAAATTATAACAACCTTATTCTAATTACATACAGATGTTTTACTTGTTCATCTATGACTAGGCTGAACGGCTTTTGTCCTTTACATTTTAGTAATTGTAGCATAAGACCAAATGCATTCAGCCCATATCCCAAACAGATGGCTGGGAAGGATCTATAACATTGTCTATGGTATTAAGATAAATAGAACAATAAAACTAGTTTAAAGCGAAAACACGTGCAAAGCTACCTGTTATAAAGATTACGGTAACTACAGGCCTACAGGTACCTAATTACTAAATGGTTGTAGATAAGACACAGAAAGGGCGGCAGAATGTTTAAAAGGTCTTTTCTCTTTGGATTAAGGCACAGATGTTTGTTTTTGTTTTGTTACCATTTTTACGAATATCGCCTGATCAAGATTGTGTTGTCTGACCTAATGTTCTTATTGTTCCATAATGAATAATCTGCTTTCTTGCATTTCTCACAAATATCCTATTTTTATTTAGCACGTTTTTATGCATGCATGTCAGTTCTATGACAGTAAATACTTTTTTCTTTCTTTTTAAGTTTCTTATGAATCTTTCAATTATTCAGCCCGAACGCTAGAACTTACACTTAGTTACGTAAACATAAAACTATTTAGGTGTGACGTCTAGATGAGCTGTAAATGTGAGACAATCCTTTTGTTTGAGCGGCGGCGCGCTGGCCCAACCGACCAAGATAACGCGTGCCGACCGTGGGAAACGCGTGACGACTCGGAAAACTGACCAGGAATGTTACTATGTTACCGTACCTTCCTACTTTCATCATATCTATGAATTTTCCACGGTATAAGAGGCCAAGCTATTCTACTTGCTAATGACTAATTTCGCCATCGAAATTGAAGGCGAACGGCCAATCTGATCCGCGTTCAAGAGCTGTCAGTGTCATGGTTCTTGAAATGAGCCCTTACTATTCGAAGCCAGAAATCTGAAATATATATAGGTAAGTATACAATCATTTATTTGTTCAGACTGAGTCCTAATAAATGAGGTCCACTGCGTTAGTTACAATAAATAATATTTGAAATATACTTCAAGTCGATTTAAAACTTCCACATACTAACACGTAATCATTCTACCTATGAAAAAACGGTTAAAAAAAAAAACAAAAAAAAAAAAAAAAAAAAATTGATTGAGTCAGGCGTTACTTTGCGGAAATCCATTTTAAATTTGAAAATGAAAACAGCAGCAGCAGCAGCTCAACGGTCAGCGAGTCAACACGTCCCCTGAGGATGCCTCGTGGAGAGGCGAAACACGTGTCGGTAATGGTGTTGGGTTTTGCTTTGCCTTCCTGCATGTGCTTAAAATCCTTGCATTTGCCTTGTAATCTTGCATGTGCATAATAAAGCGGGCGGGAGGGAGGTGCATACCTGCAACCCACTAATATTCGCGGAAGTTGAAACTAGATATATTGTTTTCATTTTCGGTTTAAAAAACCCGATTGCACGTTTTAATTGTGATAGTAACCTATTACCTACACATGACAAACAAATACATTACGATTACGCAGATTATTATAAGTTCATTTACATTTAATTATGAGCCGTTCAGGCTACAGAGCGTGCCAAATAAGTATATAGTAATACATACATTTTCTCGAAAAACATAACCCTCTTTCTGGCGCAGTCGGGTAAAAAGACAAAGTCGGACGGGTAGGGAAGTCGGATTTTGGAATGAATAACCCTTAAGAATCATATAGCTAACTAGATAATTATTTACTTATTTACACTCTGGCTGGAGTCTAATTGAAGCTATAAATTAGATTGATGAGTATGTAAGAGCTAACCGCCCACAAGCTTAATCACCAAACAAACACATTTTATGTGTAACCGTTCAACTAATATGTATAACCAAATAGACCTTTCCGTCTATTACCAACAGTATATCTTCTATTTTCAGCAGTATTGTAACCCATTGAGCAGTGGTGGCCGAGTTGTAACGGCCCCGACTTACGAATTGTAGGTCGTGGGTTCAAACCCAGACAGGCGCATTACTTTGTGTAATTTCTTTAATCACCACTGCTCTCAAAACGGTGAAGGAAAACATCGTGAGGAAACCGGCATCGTGAGCAAAAATTGGTAAACATGTGACATTCACCAACCCGCACTGGGCGGGCCCGCGTGGTGGATTACGGCCCATTCCCTATCCCATAGAGGAGGCCTGTGTCCCAGCAGTGGGAACATTAAAAGGCTGATTATGCATGACGAATCTACATGTTTAATCTTTCCAAACATCATTTCAAGGCAGGAGCAATAGAGTTACTAAATTCTTAAGTATATTTATATTATTTGTCTGTTTTCTTTTAATTTTTTTTTTTGCCTTTAAGCACAATGTTGTGGGTTACATATGTAGTAACATAAACATGGAATGTATTATGTATAAAATGTATTTTTAAGTAATTTAAGATTCTTTATCTTGGCATATAATTGTTTTTTTGTCCCTAACAAATAAAATAAAATAGAATCTAATACAATATTTGTGATGGCTCATTCACAACCATAGCATAGCTAACGAATTATTTTTGTGAGTGAGTGAGTGAACTGAACGGATCAATCTCGAGCGAAAGCATCATCGCCATTCAGCCTGTAATCTTATTACGACATGTTAGTAATCTGCATGATTCACGAATCTATGTGTATCGAATTATTCACTGAATGAATAAGAAATCAATGAATCGCTAATTAAAAATACTCAAAATCGTCAGTGGAATGAAGTGATGCATGTAAGAACGTTTGCTTGAAAATTTAAATGTATTATTAAACTGGGTCATGTCATGTCACAAATTAAACGCGTTAGGTCGCAATTAATTGCACGGTCCTAATTTTGTGTACACCCAATTTTTCAACTTTGATAAAAAAACCTGTGATAACTGCGTGGTGATCGGATTTTTTTTTTAATTTTGGGTTTTTTTTAGGATTCAGGTTTAATTCTCCTAAACGGTGCTTTCCTCAGAGAAAGATTATCATTACACTTTTAAAGTTGACATACCTAATTTGCTACAACTTGAACGTAATCATAGCCACTGTGTCATAGCTCTGTAGGTCCCGACTTACGAATTGCAGGTCGCGGGTTCAAACCCAGCCAGGCGCATTACTTTGTGTAATTTATTCCAACACCACTGCTCTCAAAACGGTGAAGGAAAACATCGTAAGGAAACCGACATGTCCTAAAACCAAAAAATCGAAGACATGTGACATTCACCAACCCGCACTGGGCCGCGTGGTGGATTACGGCCCATTCCCTCTCCTAGAGAGGAGGCCTGTGTCCCAGCAGTGGGAACATTAAAAGGCTGATTATGCTATGCTATTATGCTAAATATTTACAGGTTGACTTTTTTTACGTAGAATTCACTGTTTAGAAGTTATAAGCCAAAATCTGATAAATGACCGAAAATTTTGAAGTATTCTGAGCACCACGAAGTTGAAGAATTGGGTGTACATTACATAATATAATATTTGCATCTATTCCACCAACGTCCCAAAAAATCAGGACAGTGAAATTTGTTGGGACCTAAGATGTTTTAAATGACCTAATGCAAGTGTAATTTAAAGCCATGAAAACACTGACTACAATTTGCATTCTGCCTTTTCATTATCCGCTCAGTATGACATTGTATTTCAAACAACCACATTTTAGTACACTGCCGTAAAAGGTAAGGCGTGAACATGAATGAATATTGTCTCGCGGATTATAGTAGGAGGATATTCAAAGAGCACAAAATAGTTTCTTGCAAACATTGATTGTTTCATTTATGAATGAACCTTTATACAACTATGAATGAAGGTGCACCGTGCGAACGAACTAGACTATCTTTTTTTTTTTGTCTTTTTAAAAAGGATTTTTATTTACGACAAAGGTATTGACACCTGTAGAGGTATACAGCCTAGTTGGGTAATGCGCATTGTTCATTACGGAATCTGTGAAGATTTTTTTCAACTGTGAAATAGTTTTTGCGAAAAAAAAAATGTTGTCATTCCCGTGAGAAAATTGAGTTTTTGTTCATAATCTTCTTTATTTAATTTCAGAACGTTCATTCAACTTAGTGTTTATTATTTTCCTTAGACTTTAGCTCGACAACAAAGGCTATTAGGAATTTGGAAAAATTGCAAATATTTTGAGTTTAATTAACCTTAATTAATGCATCATTAAAATACCTAACATTCTTGAAAAATGGTCCTTGTTTACGAAAGTTTACAAGAGAGTTGATGACACTAAAATGCTTGAATTTATTTAGGTACACAATAGAAAAAACGCCCTATAACCAAACAAAGATACTTCTTTTCAAAACCATTGAACCCCTAATGCCCTTTCAGCACACTATTTACGTGGTATTAGTCCTATTACGTACGTGGGTACACTGTACCCGCCTGAGCTGGCCACTTGACCCACATCGCTAGGTATGAGCTAGGTCGCCTACAGTCTAGACGCCACTAGGCACGCGCTAAATACGGGACACGAGAGGGATCAAATTTTAATTCCATTAGCTAAGTTCACGCAACTTTATCGCTAAGTACCCTGTTAATTTATTAGCAGCCCGCTTTGAGTCAAAAATATTCTTCTGGGTAAGCTCATTCCATCGTCGACTTTGTCTCTGTCACCTGCGACAGATATATCCATACTAAATTAAAAAAAAAAAAAAACAGGTAATGTTATGCGTTATTTTCCTTCAAAAACTGTAAGTATGAATCAACCTAAGATAGCTGTATTAGGTGATAACTGACGTTCTTGCATGTATTTACTTTCTCAAATCATAACGTTGTTGATAAATGAAGTACGTATATGCATGGTGTGGACGTGAGTGTCAGCATATAGACAATTGAAACAGCTTTAGGGAAATTGTGACCACAAACTGGTGAGGCGTATCTTCGACTTGGTCCTTTTAAGATGTTTCTAGACTTCATCCTGCCAGAGTTGCGGAATTTGTTCGGAAGTCACCGCGGCTCTGGAACGCAAAGGGAATTTGGAGGAACACGGGTTTTTAGTGACTCAGAGTGACCCAGAGTGAAAAAACTGATTTTGAGGATATCCGATCCGTAAAAAACAAAAACGATTTCATCTTCTGTTAACTTCCTCAGTAGGACCAAAAGACCAATGAGGACAAATGTGTCACAGCGATCTCTTAAGCACCTTTCATCAACCGATTGCAACATGATTACAAAAAGTTTTGACAGTTTATACCAATAACCAGGACTACCAGTAACCCCGTATGGAAGAAGCGTGGGAGAGATTTTTTCCCAAAAAATACTAATTTTTCAAATAATTAACCTTAATTAGTCAAGATCGACCCGACTCGGAACGGACATAAGCTTTCCTTGTAGAAGAAAATCCCCTTGTCAGAGTCATAATAATGATATGAATCACTTGGTACCCATATATGTAGGTAATATATATAAGTGGTCATGCATTGACAAGCTAGTTCACTGACTATAGTCAGGCGACAACTTTAACTAAATGATAAGACATTTCCTTCTCTTTGCAAACAGTTCTAGGAATATAGGAAGAAACTACTTGAGGATGAGGACTACTTAAAGTGTCATAACACTTTACTGAACATCCTTGAAAACCTTCCCGACACTGCTAGTCATACTGAGATTAGTGAATTTGTCACTAGTTAATCTAAAAGAGGGATTACGAAAAACCAGCATTAGTCAGCCTAGCATGTAGCAAGACTGTGACTACGTTTTTAGGGCCATCCCAAGCGAATATGTAATACATACTAAGAAACAAACAAGGTACCTTTTCCTGAGCATCACCCGGCAAAAACTAAATGCTTTTAAGAACTGCAAACCCAAAAGTACACTTTTTGAACGACTAAAATTTCCCTGAAACCAGTACCTACCCCAAAACACGCACCCAACATTAGTCACAGTGAATGCAGAAGTAATCATTACTTTTCGAGATAAAAAGGTTTGACTAAATCTAATTTAAATTACATCATCAACCCGGCAACGGTTGAAAGAATTCCTGAGCATCCACAACAGGAGCTAGATAACTGGCTAGTATCCGGAATGCACAACTGCTGGACATCCTAGCGCCATCACCAGGAGAGCGCCCACTCTTTCCGCCGCTGCGCCGGAGTGAAGTCATCCGACCACTTGCGAAACTTAACGCCGAAGACTCATCGCGTCAGTCTGTTATTTGTGTCTAGGAGTAAGATGATGAGTTTTCTGAAAAAAGAGGGTGGCTAAACGATAAATTTGATGATACTACTCACTAACCAATTTATGATTAGTCAGTATTTAATTTAGGCATGATGTTAGCTTATTAAAAATATAACTCCATATCAACTTTCACAGATTCATGTTTAGGGCATTGCTTACAATTAAATTTGTAGAAGTAAAGTGAGAAAAAATGCGACCCTTAATTGTAAAAACCCAAAAAAGAAATGCTAAAACAGCGCAACTACAAGATGAATGAAAGCAATGACAACAGCAACATTATGCCAAGTTTTAGAATACGATAACATTACATCAAACGTCGGCTAACATTACACACCCGCTGTCCCCATCAATTCACGGCTAAATATTTAATGTGGCCACATGACAGCTTTAATTAATCCATCACGTCAGTGGCCGAACGCCGTCGTCGGCGGCCATCACTCACCGCGCGTCACTTTTGCGCGGGAAACGCCGCTATTACCAATTTGCTTTAAGCAGGAAACGACTGATTTGCCTACTACTGCCACTTCTCACTGAATCACGATTAAATTTTTGGCACGAGAAAATTGGGGAAACGGTAATTGGACGATTTAAAATCGCAGCTAAAAGGAACATTTTTTAACAGCTGAGCCTAACCAATCAGATGTCATGTTGATGATGTTATGTGAACTGCGATTGGCGCAATACGTATGGTGAGTTAGTTTTTACAATGTATTTTTAAATGCAGTGTTCCGCCGACAGATCTCACTGAAGGATCAGATGGCCTAGTTTTTATGTATCGCCTATTCTATACTCTGACTATTATTTGTTGCGTTATTTCTAACGCAACAAATAAAACTAGATTGCTGGTTACACCATACTTTATGTTGCCTCGTCTAAATGTATTGGTGACGACCAGATTACAGAAATCTTTACACTGCAAAACCTCTAGCATCTCCCTTATCACAAATCACTTCACAAAAGTCCTGGATTACACACTAGTAATAGTCAGACTAGACAAATATCTTTTTAAGGCAAATAGGCATTAGTAGGTGTGTAAATATTTAAAAATTACTCAATGACGCGGGGAAGAGTTGATTTTTGGGCCATAAAAGCGAAGTACACACGTCACAGACGTCATTCGCGCCAGATATTGCCAAGTGGGCTGCTGGTGACGTCACCACACCTTCTGGGGTCGAGCCCACGCTCCACGCTGCCCGTAGGTATGTTAATAATACAGATTTAATACAACCATTCATGAGATTGAGACATTCACAAATGTCGTCTTACGTACGGTACAGTCAGTGGTTGTAAAAATTCTGGAGATGTTCCAGAAATGCTGGCTACTAGGAAGTTTTGTAATTGTACTGTTCCGTTATATTCTTTCCGTGAGAATTATGCTTCATGCGTAACACTTATGATGAAACTTAATATGATTTCGAGATGATTCTGCTTTATCCTCCTTCGAGGTATGTACATGTACTTATATTATAAGCAGTCGCAGAAGAAAATCCAGTAAGAGGAATAGCCACTGCATTAATTCTTGGCAAATCATCGAACATTTATTTTTCTCATAATTAAATTACCTCTTCTTTATTTGAAAAAAGAAGTTGGTCCTTCAATGAGGGCCAACCGTATCGAAGGACCAAATTCTTTTTTCAAGCTCTTTTACCTAGTATTCTTAGAACATCGCCGAATCAAGTCAGATAAGATGTCATCATCAAAAGAATTCAAAGATTTCAGACAACAATTATAAATGATTCGTTTTAGGTATTAAACCAAGAGCCAGGTGGGCGAAAATTAAAACAATAGAGAAGCAAATCAAGACGAGGTGTCCAAAACGGGAGGACCATATAGATGTGATATTTATATAATATATAGTGTCTATGAGCTAAGCAACTAATTAAGAGCCGGCAGACTGCCTGACCCCAGACCTTATCAGCAGTGAAACTGGAATGTGTGGTCATGTCCTCGAGGTAGAATGTCCCCGAAAATTCTTTAACTGAGGGGGGCTAAGTGGCACTCATGGAAAATGTTATGAAATGCCTCTTGCAGATCATTAGTTATCTTCTGATATTTTTAGGATCTGCTTTTGAATTCATGAGTATGCTAGATTCGCATTTAATGCCATGTCAGTGTCTACTGATTTTTATTTTAGCCTTTAGCATCACATCATCTATCTAATGTAGTTTTCATAGTCTCTGGTAGGTATGGTATGCATGTATACCAGAGACAATGAAAACTACATTTTCATCGACAACTTTTCATGTTTTAGCACTCAAATCAGATGGTGATTTCCAAGATCGTGTATATTTTGGTCACATCATGGCCGCCTCACATTCCAAGC
Organism: Hecatera dysodea; assembly: GCA_905332915.2. Taxonomy (NCBI): domain Eukaryota; kingdom Metazoa; phylum Arthropoda; class Insecta; order Lepidoptera; family Noctuidae; genus Hecatera; species Hecatera dysodea. Next base: position 903,495 of record HG995303.1, read on the forward strand.
CATTGTCCATTCTTCCGAGCATCGGCATGTCATTCATACATTGTCCCAAACATGTTCAAACCTGAACGAACAGTGTAAGCGAGACAACAATATTTGGCAGAATACCTAATTATGTTTTCTACTAATGGGAAATCGAGAAAAAAACATTGTGATCCGGTGATTGGGGCCATCCATCTTGCTAATGCTGGCACGTGTTTTGACTTTTGTCCAAATAATGGTATAATTATACTCTAGTCAATAGACTATTTTTGGATAGCCGAAATAAACATGGTAGTTACAAAAATAGCGCACTTTTATAAAGTTGGCTTACTTCGTAAAATAGTAATTAATTGTATTGCCAAAATATCTTAATCTATATTTTCTGATCTTATTCAGTTTCTAAGTATTCAAAAGCAATTTCCGAATATATGTGAATCTCCCAAAGTTGCGGCAAGTCCCTTGCACTGGCAACGGTGGACCGGAAGGCATTAGTATCTAGATTAGGACAAACCCGTTGGCGGCAGTTAGCATAATAAGCACATTAGGAAAAATGACCGTTCGTACAAAACTATAACGACTTGAGTCTGCGAAACTAATCTAGATTTTCGGTCCTTTGTATAATTTGAAGATGTTTGAAGTCTGCTATTTGAAATAATACACAGGTAGATGTCATAAATTAGGGATTTTGCTAAGAAGATCGATCCATGATAAATTGATAATTCTGTGATGTTTTAAAAAGTGATGATAAATTATATTTATTTTGTAAGTAGGTTAAACATAACACTTTTACACGTCAAATATTTCTGGTCCTTTTAAGCTAGATGAAGCCGGTGTTTCCTAGCCGACTACCCTGAGAAGAAACACCGAAACAAACGATGGTATTAACTATGAAAAACAATGCTACCAGCTTTATCAAAATAGCTTTTTCATAAAATTCGTCCTTCAATACTCAGTTGGACATACAGTTGTTGCTGACTACAAGCAAGCTTCTTCGACTTTCTATATTCCTTGGACATCTTTTTTTAAGAATTAATGTTAAGAAGTCATGAAATTACTTGAAGGGAGAGTCAGATTCTAATTGACTAAAATACACCTGTCTCCTAATACCCTTTGCGTTCCAGGACTGCGGTGATTATTTCGAACAAATCCCACAACCCTGGCTGCCACTGACCCTAGCGGGCCCCAACTACTACTTATTCCTATGTAGGTCCCATAGGAATAAGTAGTAGTTGGGGCCCGCTACTAGGATTGTAGTTAAAAGAGGCAAAAAGTTCTAAAGCAAGTTAGGGCGTGAAGGATAGATCCAAACGGAAACTCCAACGCAACAATCATGTTAGGGACAGTACTAAACAGTGTTAAAATCTACAAATTCCGTAAGTAGCAAGCCATTATGTAGCTTCAACTCGATAGCTAGTTTATCAGCAATGTTCAAAGCAAGGGATGGTGTTCAATACATAAAAGCATAATCAAGACCAGGGGTGACGCAAAATTGAATAAATTATTTTCAAGTGCGTGCGATCATTCCCCCAGACTTATAAATATAATCTTAAAATCGTCTAGCTCAACATGTTTACGTTACGCTAGACAATAGTGAATGATTGTAAACGAACAAACAAACGAGTGATCTCGCGCCTGCGCCTGCGCATTGTGACGCATGGGTCAATTGGCATTGTTCGGACATATGTCAAATATGCTAGCATTTGGACGCAACTATTCACAGGTGAATAGAATTGAAGTGTTTTAGATAGCTAGGTCGATGTGGCTCCATTGTCTTGTGAAAAGTTCGTCGGAATTCGTCAATACGAAAAATTCTTTAAATAGCTTATTGTTTAGTTATAATAATAATTGTTAGCATTTCTTTATGCTAAGATATTCAAAACCAATTGTTTCCACAGCATGTTTGGGTACTCAAAAGAAATAATCGATTGTCAATTTTACCACGAATGTCCATTTGGGCACTAGTTGATACGCTTCGTTATCTAAAAAGTGTTCGCGAGTTTAACCATTGACAGTTCAGAAGACAATTACATAAATGATACCGTCATCCACGTCTCTAAGGTTCCTCGTTCCTCCATAATTACACTATCTACTAAATCTTTCCGTTTTGCGAAAGCCATCAGTATGAAATGATTGTCCATAGATCAGGGTATGAGCGGTGGTGAAAGCAACACGGCCGGCGAGCCATCCGGTCTTATAATTGACACCGTGATGGGTATCGGCAGAGATGCGGCGATACCGGCGGTCACGCGACCGCCACACGAGGCATTGGGTAAGGAGGGCCAGCAGGTTCAAATTGCATTCAATCCCTAAGGAGAAGACTCTAAAAATACTAGTGTTACTTATGGTTATTATACAGATAAGATGACGATACGATCGCTTGATGTTATATGTACAATAAGACCAAGGGGTCCAATCTAGTGCCTAAAGGACCTATTCTCTGCTCCATGTCGATAGGTGATACAGATTAGATTGTTCGCAGTTTGTTTTTCGACATGTTGGTGCTATAGAGGACTCAGGAGCTGGACGCTATAGGGCCTATTCTTGGCCCTAGTCCAACTCCAATTGAATATAGCCTTACACTTGGTAATTGACTATATATACCATGTGTAATTCCATCTTTGTCTCAGAACCGTGCCTAAAGGACCAGTTCTTTGCCCTGCAATAAAAGCATTTATCTACACTAATATTATAAAGAGGTAACGTTTGTGAGGTTGTGAGTTTGTGACGTTGTAAGGGGTAATCTCTGGATCTACTGAACCGATTTTTTAAATTATTTCACCAATAGAAAGCTATGTTATTGTGGAGTGTCATAGGCTATATTTTATCCCCATATTGCCACGGGAACCTGAACAACGCGGGTGAAACCGCGGGGCGCTGCTAGGGTGCAATACAATGTCTGGTCTATGTTATAGATACAACCGCGTTTGCCTATCTCAAAGAATGTAAGGCCACGCTATGGTGGCCGACGAATGCCGTGAAGTTATTTATTCAGTCGTGAATTATAGCTCTCTCTGGTTAAAGCTGGTCTGTTTTAACTATTTAAATCCACATATTGCTAAGTGCACCTTCTTCGTATGTCTTCTGTGTACCCTAGTGTAGCACAGCATGTTCAATTAAACAGATAACGCTTGGATTATATGGGAATTAAGCAAATATGTCGGATAAATACATCCCCGGCGTAACGATCTACTCCATGTTATTACACGATAATTTAGGAATTTCTTAATTAATTTAAACATTCTCGACTGCATGACCCTTGACAGAGAATTACACTTTATTAGTGCCCAATTAGTTGTTAGTAATAACTTATTACGAGGAAATGTTAAAGTAGAAACGTAAGAAAGTTGAATATTTTGAGTTTTTATGTTGTTGGTTAAATTTATAGGATGCACTGCCTGAAAGATGATAACTGTAGATAGGCGGTTACTATTGAGATGACGCTGCGGAGAGGAGGAATGGGAGGTGAAGATATGCTTCACCGCCTCACGCCAAAAAATAGGACAAGGACAGAAGGATGACGGATGAGAAGCGTAAGGATAGACGATAAATTGGCTACCTAATAGTAAAGATGAACAAATACAAGTAACTGCTCATAATTTAAGTATCGTTAGGTTAACGCAGTTCTTTTTTTAGCTAAATGATTTGTTGATTCCGCCAAACGGTGTTAACTAGGTGGAATTACTTGAATATTGTTTTTTTTTTCTACCCACGACGGAACGGAGACAGTATATGCGTTTGGGGTGAGAGGATGTTTGTTTGTTTGTGCAAACCAATGTTCCCATTTATCTCCAGTACTGTACGGGGCGGACGTGATCGACTGGACTGTAGGGTGGCCAGGGTAGGTTATCCTATTCTTCAAAAGTGGACTGTATGGTGACAACCCACCTAGGTATAAATGATCCAGACGCGTTGACGCTCCGTCTATAAGCTACGGGCCATGAGGATGCAACCCTTAGCTGAGTACTTGCTATACTTGCTGTTATTGACACAGTATATAGGGGTAGGTATAGAGGGCTTACCAATAAAGTCACAATAAAACACTATTTAACTTGTTCACTATGCACTTAGCGATTTGAAGGGTGAAATTCGCGACTATATGATTCTACATTTAGTTATAAATCCGAAATATCTTGCAAATGACTACAAATTTCTTAAAGTTTCTATGTTTCTATTGTACGGCGCAACTATACCGTATCGACACCCAAAAAATCACCGTGTGTGATGAAGTTTATTAACAAGATTTTTCACTATGATAATTCTAGATTTTAGGCTATATCTAGGCCTAGGTCTATATAAGTAGGGGTTGTCGTACCTCTACGGATAGCCCTCGGTAAGCTCCATACAGTGGAGACGAATTCACCCCTTCATCCCCCTCCATGTAGGGGTGGGATGCCGAAAACTATACAAAACTATTGTAGGCACGAAGCTATTACCTACTTGGGGTGAATTTACCGTAAAACTATGCTAGGAGGGCTATACAGCTATATGTATCTCTATAGATACGACAACCCTCTACAAAACTACATATGTTTCAACCCTGTCACTTAAGGGGTTGCAACTCTATAAGCGTATATGTTTCAGGGGGATAAAAATAAACAGTTTTATTTAAACCTTAATTACGGCTTTATGCCTGCATACACTATAAACATCTATATATCCCCTGAAAGGATTTTTCAAGGCGGTTCTATTTCAGACATTTAGAAGTCTAGAATCTAGACTTGTTTTTTCGGGAAAGGAAGAGGGTAGATGCAAAGTGTTTTATTTTTGTGCATACCTTCACCAGGGCTATTTATCAAAAACCATTGACCAATCACGTACCAGCACCCTCCTGCTCTGTGATTGGTCAGTGTCGCTTTTAGCTATGCGACTACCTTTGACCTAATATTTCAAGTCTCAAATTACCAAGCCCTTTCTATTTACCTATGTATGTCTGTCTGTGTGTGTATATACCTCGATTACCTTATATACCACCGATCACCTTTATATACCTTTATATACCTTGATTACCTTTATATACCTTCGATTACCAGGGTTACCATGTGTTTACTGTTATGTGTAAGGGATAGGATACCCTACCTAACTGTATTCTATTTACTTGGAAGAAATAAAGGCTCCAAGGGCTTATATACTGCCTCTTGAGAGCAAACGACTGTAACGAATGTGTTTTATTTCAATAACAAACTATGTATCAACTATAGCTACCTATAACTATCTATACTATGCAGCTTTATCTGTTACAGCATTCTATGTGCTAACTAACTACCTATAACTACCTATACTATGTAGTCGCGGTTTTATTTATTTGCAACATTCTATGTACTACTATAGCTACCTATAACTACCTATACTATGTAGCTAAGACGCATCGTCGCGAACATCTCTCCCGCCGTGCAGTGCAGCGATGACTCGGTGCGATGACGTCGCGGCGCTGCAAAAACCCGGTGAGCGACGTCTGTAGCCACGTCGCTCGCTGCGCGGCGCCGGTGCTCGATGCCGGTGCTCGACGCAGCTGTGCAGTCGCCGGTCTGCCGCTTCCCTGCTGTGGGTCGCCTGCAGTCGCAAGGCTGTTGCGTAGGCTCTCGCAAATGAGCGAGCTGTGGGCCGGATGGCCCGCTGTCTGTGCGAGCTGCGAGTGCGCGCAGCGTCGCTTGCTGCGGTGGCAAGCTGTGTAGGCAGCATTGCCTGCTGTATCGCCTGCTCAAAGCAAGGCGGTGGCGGGCCGAATAGGCCCGCAATGGGGGCTGGCTGCGCCCGTGGGCAGCATCGCCCGCTATGTTGGCGAGCTGCGTGAGCAGCATCGCCCGCTACTGCTCGCTTGATGCGAGCCGAATGCGGACCGAATATGTCCGCGGTGGGGCGAGCTGCGCCTTGCGGGCAGCGTCGCCCATCTATGGTTGGCGAGCTATGAGAGCATCGCCGGCTACTGCTCGCTTGATGCGAGCCGAATGCGGACCGAATATGTCCGCGGTGGGGCGAGCTGCGCCTTGCGGGCAGCGTCGCCCATCTATGGTTGGCGAGCTGTGAGAGCATCGCCGGCTACTGCTCGCTTGATGCGAGCCGAATGCGGACCGAATATGTCCGCGGTGGGGTGAGCTGCGCCTTGCGGGCAGCGTCGCCCATCTATGGTTGGCGAGCTGTGAGAGCATCGCCGGCTACTGCTCGCTTGATGCGAGCCGAATGCGGACCGAATATGTCCGCGGTGGGGCGAGCTGCGCCTTGCGGGCAGCGTCGCCCATCTATGGTTGGCGAGCTGTGAGAGCATCGCCGGCTACTGCTCGCTTGATGCGAGCCGAATGCGGACCGAATATGTCCGCGGTGGGGCGAGCTGCGCCTTGCGGGCAGCGTCGCCCATCTATGGTTGGCGAGCTGTGAGAGCATCGCCGGCTACTGCTCGCTTGATGCGAGCCGAATGCGGACCGAATATGTCCGCGGTGGGGTGAGCTGCGCCTTGCGGGCAGCGTCGCCCATCTATGGTTGGCGAGCTGTGAGAGCATCGCCGGCTACTGCTCGCTTGATGCGAGCCGAATGCGGACCGAATATGTCCGCGGTGGGGTGAGCTGTGCCTTGCGGGCAGCGTCACCCATCTGTCGGTTGGCGAGCTGTGAGAGCAGCATCGCCTGCTGTGTCGCCTGCACAAAGCAAGGCGGTGGCGGGCCGAATATGCCCGCAATGGGGGCTAGCTGCGCCCGTGGGCAGCATCGCCCGCTATGTTGGCGAGCTGCGTGAGCAGCATCGCCTGCTACTGCTCGCTTGATGCGAGCCGAATGCGGACCGAGTATGTCCGCGGTGGTGAGCTGCGCCAGTGGGCAGCATCACTCGCTACGTTGGCGAGCTGTGGGAGCATCGCCGGCTACTGCTCGCTTGATGCGAGCCGAATGCGGACCGAATATGTCCGCGGTGGGGCGAGCTGCGCCTTGCGGGCAGCATCGCCCATCTATGGTTGGCGAGCTGTGGGAGCATCGCCTGCTACTGCTCGCTTGATGCGAGCCGAATGCGGACCGAATATGTCCGCGGTGGGGCGAGCTGCGCCTTGCGGGCAGCGTCGCCCATCTATGGGTTGGCGAGCTGTGAGAGCAGCATCGCCTGCTGTGTCGCCTGCACAAAGCAAGGCGGCGGCGGGCCGGATACGCCCGCAGTGGGGCGAGCTGCGCCTTGCGGGCAGCGTCGCCCATCTATCGGTTGGCGAGCTGTGAGAGCAGCATCGCCGGCTATTGCCCGCTGGATGCGAGCCGGTTGCGGACCGAATACGTCCGCGGGGGGCGAGCTGTGAAGCGTCACCCATCTATTTGGCGAGCTGTGTGAGCAGCATCGCCGGCTATTGCCCGCTAGGTGCGAGCCGATTGCGGACCGAATGTGTCCGCGGAGGGGCGAGCTGCGCCTGTGGGCAGCGTCACCCGCTATGTTGGCGAGCTGTGGGAGCAGCGTCGCCGTCTATTGCCCGCAAAATGCGAGCCGATTGCGGACCGAATGTGTCCGCGGGGGGCGAGCTGTGAAGCATCACCCATCTATCTGGTTGGCGAGCTGTGAGAGCAGCATCGCCGGCTATTGCTCGCTTGACGCGAGCCGAATGCGGACCGAATATGTCCGCGGTGGGGTGAGCTGCGCCTTGCGGGCAGCATCACTCTCTCTCTGTCCGCTGAAAGTAAGTTGGTAGCGGGCCGGATATGCCCGCACGGGGGGGCGACCTGCGCGTGTTGGCAGCGTCACCCATCTATCTGTTGGTTGGCGAGCTGTAGGAGCAGCATCGCCTGCTGTTGTCTTACTTGGGTAGTGGGACAAGTTTCTTTACTGGACGCTTTAAGGTGCCGCCGGATGTGCGCACCTCAGCTGTCCGGACCTCTCCATCAGCGCCCGGGAAAACTGCGATTATGCGGCCTCGCGGCCACGTGTTGCGAGGCAGCTGGCCGTCTGCGATGAGTACGGGATCACCCACCTGCAGATTAGGGCCACGACTATGGGGCTCCCGCCGGTGTTGGAGCTCGGGTAGGTACTTGACGTCTTCTATGACTATGTCGATTCTATCTATACGACTTCTGAGGCGTATGACGTCATCCTTCAGTTCTATTTGCAACGGTCGTAGGGCGCTGTCCTTATCTATTTCTTCGTTTCCTCGCAAACTTGTCAACTCGCGGGAAAACATCTGTTGCTGTACAGCTTGCACGAGTAACCTCTCCGCTTGTTGGAGGTATTCGGCTTCTATTAAAAAACTATATTTTGACGTCACTGGGGACGTCACTGATGCTGTAGGAGGGGGCACTGCCGTCTTTGTACGTTTCCTCCAATCCGGATCCGCTTCTATATTTTTCCTCGTTCTTTTATAGAACGTATTTTCTTTGGGCGGCCGACATTTGGCGACGAAGCGTAGTACTGTCGCCGTCGCTCTCAACAGTCGTTCCCATTTTGAAAATCTTGCTGGATCGGGTATGACTTCTGTGAGTCTTCTATCTATATTTTCTATAGCGACTAAGGTTCGCTCCTCACCCGTCTGTTCCTCTAGTGGAGGCTTTTCTATTGGCCATGTTGTCGACTCTTCATACAGGAAGCTGGGGCCACAAAACCACTCGTGTCTCGAATCAAAGTGCTGTGGTACGTCACGAGTGGCTGCGTCTGCTATATTTTTCTTAGTGGGCACCCATCGCCAGTCTTCGACTCTACTATGCTCTTCTATGGCAGCTATGCGGTGCGCGACGAACGGTTTGTAAACTCGAGCTCCTCTTCTGATCCAGGTCAGCACGGTTTTGCTGTCTGACCAGTACGTCACGGAGGCCGGCTTGACTCCGTGTTCTCGGATGACAGCTGCAGCGACGCGGGTCCCCATCACCGCGGCCTGCAGCTCGAGTCGGGGTATCGATTGGAGCTTGAGTGGCGCCACCTTTGCCTTGGCCATGACGAGGCTCACGTGAGTCTTGCCATCTTCTGTAGAGATACGCCAGTACACCGCTGCGGCGTACGAAGTTTCGCTCGCGTCCGTGAAAACGTGGACTTGCGTTTCTATGGCGTCGCTATATCCTGGGTAACATCTTGGTACTGTGACTTGTGCAAGGTTCTGTAGATGTTGAACCCAACTTCTCCATGCTGTGGCCAAGTCTGTGTCGAACGGCTGGTCCCAGTCGACTCCTCTTCTCCATGCTTCTTGGAGTATCTGTTTGGCGCGAATCGTTACGGGTGAGGCTAGGCCGAGTGGGTCGTATAGCGACATCACTATTTTCAGCGCCTCTCTCTTTGTGGGCACTTCCTTCTGTAATACGCCACTCGGTAATCGGGCTAGGCTCAGATTGAAACCCAGCGTATCTGCTCTTGGTCTCCATATTAGGCCAAGAATTTTTTCTGTATGGTCGCCGATGTCGACGACTTCTGTCTCTATAAGCGACGGTTCTATTTTCTGTATGACGTCGATGTCATTCGATACCCATTTCTTTATTTCGAAACGAGCCTGTTGGTGTATCTTCTTCACCGCTGTTGCTATATGTGTTGCTTCTTCTGCTGTTCTATAGCTATCCAGATAATCGTCCATATAATGGTTCTTCACTATTGCTTCTACTGCTTCTGGATGCTGTTCTATGTGCCAGTTCGCGTTCCAATTCTTCGCGAATATGGCCGTGCACGGTGAGCTTGCCGCGCCGAATATGATTGACGTCATTCGATACTCGTCGGGGGCTCCTTCTCTTCTATTGCCTCTCCACAAATATCGGAGGGCGTCTCTATCTTCAGGTCGTACTTTGACCTGCATGAACATTTCGGTAATGTCACCTGAAATGGCTATCGGATATCTACGAAACCTCATCATGACGCCGGGCAGCGACTGTAACAGGTCCGGTCCTGTGAGTAGGAAGTCGTTCAGCGACATTCCATTCGATTTAGCTGCGGCGTCGTGTACTATTCGAAACTTCTCCGGCTTCATGGGATTGAAGACGTCGAAATGAGGCAGATACCAGGTTCTTCCTGGCGTGGTCTGTTTGGGCGCTTTTTCTGCGTACCCTTTCGAAAGGAGCGAGTCCATCTGTTCTATATATTTATTTCGAAGACTCGGATCTTTGTCGAGCTTCTTTTCTATAGAGATCAGCCGCTTGTGTGCTGTCCCATAACTATCGGGCATTTCAAAGTTGTTATTTTTCCATAACATAGCTGTTTCTATATGCCCATCTGTCAACTGTTTGGTATGTCTTTTCAAGATGTCTTCAGCCTGCTTCTCTGGATCAGAATCTGGACGCCGAGGATTAACTATTAGGGACTCGAGTGCGAAAAATTCACGAAGTTGCTCGTTCAGTCTGTCGTCTCTATTTTCTCTATCTTCTCTGCATGCGCTGACGTAATGCACCTGCTGACCGAGTATTCTAGTGTGCGCGCCATGTAGCGTCCATCCAAGCGTTGTAAGTGACGCCATTGGCTGGTGCCTGGGGCCTCTTCTGACTTCACTGGCAAGGAGAAGGTGCCAGTTGTCTTGGCCAATCAAAATCTTGGGCGCGCCTACATCATAGACTAGCTGCTCTTTCAAGTCGATGAGATGTTTGCAATGTGTGACATCTTCTTCACGGACTGTCTGTGACGCGAGATTAAGCTTCGGTATGGTGCGCGCTCTGAACGGCACCCTATTTCTATGCTGACTCGCGAGTGTCACTGTGACTCTTTTCGAACAAGGAGTGTCGATCATGGTGTCACCGATCGCACCAATCTTCAGTGGGTCGATCTTGCCCTCGGCTCCGACTTGGTCGGCGATGTCTTCATCGATCAACGATACGGTCGATCCATCGTCGAGTAGGGCGAACGTAGATGCCTCTCCCGCCGGTCCAATGACCCGGACCGGGATGATCTTTAAATAGGCGTGATTCGACGATGATCTTGAGCTGGCGACTGTCTCCTTGGGCTCCTTTTTGACTTCGGTCTGTCTGGGCTTTTCGGCTGCCACCGCAGCAGGCTTCTTGTCGTAATGAAGTAGCCGACTGTGCGTGGCTGTACACCCCTTGACGTCACACTTCTTCGCGTTGCATTTATGCCGCTCTCTTCTTGGCTTCAGGCAACGGAAGCACAGGTTTAGATTCTTCGCAATTTCCCATCTCTTGTTACTATTGCTATTCTTGAACTTCGAGCAATCGCGTTCTATATGGCCATCCTTCTCACACAGTCGGCACTTGCTTGCTGACTTCTCTGTTGTTGTGTGAGTCCTCTGCTGCGGTGTGCGTCGGTTGGATGAGCCCTCTGTCTTGATGTTTTCAGCAGGAGCGAAAGCGCTGCAGTATCGAGCTTGTTCGGTAATGAATTCGCTAAACAGCGACAAGTCTGGCAAGGACTGGTACTTTTCTGTATATATACGGTACCACTGTACACGTATCGAGTTCGGTAGCTTCTCTGTCAAGGTTCGCATGAGCTCGGCGTTGATCAGGTAATGATCCTTCTTCAATGCTCGCAGCGTTACTATAGCGCACCTCACTTGGCTTGCGAATGAGCAAATATCCTTTGGATTTTCACTGCATCGTGTCAGTCCTCGCAATCTATCTGTTTCGGCCTGTGCTATCGAATCTGGTCGGCCGAATTGCAGCTCGAGTTCCCTCATGATGTCATCTGGTCTTGCATGGCCGATGAGTTCTGAACTAACTGTTTCTAAAGCGCGTCCATGCAGGCTTCTTCTAAGTCTTGCTGTATTCTCGACATCGTTGAAATGGCTCGAAATGGCTCGAGTTGTTTCATAAATGGCTCGAAATGACAACCATTCTGTATGCGCACCACTGAAGTTCGGTAAGGTCATGATGACCTTCGACGCCGAGGAGGAATTCTGTGACTGCTGTTCTGTTTTCTTGTCAACTAAAGATGCTATAGCAGCCGTAAGGTCCGTAACGAATGGACGTAAATTATCCTCGCTCCTATCGTCTTCTATTTTCTTCATAGGTGGTGGCTCTATCTGTTTAGCACTATCTGGATCTATGTGCGTTCGACGAGAGTCCACTATTGGTTCGAAGTCCACAGGGGGGGGCGGTTGCTGTCGACTATCACGGATGTCCCCCTCGGCGGCGTTGGTCTCTCTCTGATCAGGAACAGGTTCAGGCGCCTCTTCCAGCCAGGAACGCACGTACTCTTCATTTGAGTTTCTATCGTCCAAATATTCTTCGTCCGACTCTTGTTCGGCTCTCTGAAGTGCTAACTGGGCAAGCTCCAACTTAATCTTCAATAAGTCTTCGCGAGCCTTCTGTAATTTTCTATATGACCGCGGTGACCTGTCAATGGTCGACGGCGGACGTCTATGTTCTATACGGGCGTCACCCCGGGTAGTCATTGGCAAGACTCGGCTATCTTTTCTATTTGACGGCTTCATTGTACTATCTGAAGTCGTCTCAAAGCGGGTTCCCTTCCTTGAGGTCGATGGCATCTGTTTCTGTACTGTTGTCGGCAATGGTGCAGGTACTCGTTCTATTGCTGAAGCTTCTATCTGTTCTATTCGTTCAGCGGCAGCAGGCGGAGACACGTCTTCACTGCGCTGCTGCATCGATCGCGCCGTCCCAGACGATGAAGGCGAACGCGGCGGCACCTGATGATGGATAGCAGGAACCCTCTCGGCTGGTTCCTGTATCGGAACTGTCCACGCCTCGGATGATTTGCCATGCGACCTCGTGATCGGCATTGTTGAAGTCTTCAATGAATCTTCAAAACTATTCGGTAGTCCACTGGTAAGCCTCAGGTGAAACTTCAATCCAATGTGAAGTCGTTCGAAATTTTCTAAGTTCAGCTTGATTAAATTTCTTCTATGTTGTTGCTTCACTATTTTTCAACATCAATCTGCCTAGGGGTAGTTTTCTTGAAGGGATGATTTCTTCAAGGTCCGACTTCTATTTAGCTTCTAGGGACACCCTTCGTGTCTTGAAATGTTGAAGGGTAATTTTTTCTTCAAGGGGGTGCGACTTCACAATAGGGGTTGCGCCTTCAGGGTAGCTGCGTGGGTCTATAAATCCAACTTCCAAATAGCTAGATCAGGCTATCTTCAAAATATCCGGCTCCGATGGACCAGAAAATGTACGGGGCGGACGTGATCGACTGGACTGTAGGGTGGCCAGGGTAGGTTATCCTATTCTTCAAAAGTGGACTGTATGGTGACAACCCACCTAGGTATAAATGATCCAGACGCGTTGACGCTCCGTCTATAAGCTACGGGCCATGAGGATGCAACCCTTAGCTGAGTACTTGCTATACTTGCTGTTATTGACACAGTATATAGGGGTAGGTATAGAGGGCTTACCAATAAAGTCACAATAAAACACTATTTAACTTGTTCACTATGCACTTAGCGATTTGAAGGGTGAAATTCGCGACTATATGATTCTACATTTAGTTATAAATCCGAAATATCTTGCAAATGACTACAAATTTCTTAAAGTTTCTATGTTTCTATTGTACGGCGCAACTATACCGTATCGACACCCAAAAAATCACCGTGTGTGATGAAGTTTATTAACAAGATTTTTCACTATGATAATTCTAGATTTTAGGCTATATCTAGGCCTAGGTCTATATAAGTAGGGGTTGTCGTACCTCTACGGATAGCCCTCGGTAAGCTCCATACAGTGGAGACGAATTCACCCCTTCATCCCCCTCCATGTAGGGGTGGGATGCCGAAAACTATACAAAACTATTGTAGGCACGAAGCTATTACCTACTTGGGGTGAATTTACCGTAAAACTATGCTAGGAGGGCTATACAGCTATATGTATCTCTATAGATACGACAACCCTCTACAAAACTACATATGTTTCAACCCTGTCACTTAAGGGGTTGCAACTCTATAAGCGTATATGTTTCAGGGGGATAAAAATAAACAGTTTTATTTAAACCTTAATTACGGCTTTATGCCTGCATACACTATAAACATCTATATATCCCCTGAAAGGATTTTTCAAGGCGGTTCTATTTCAGACATTTAGAAGTCTAGAATCTAGACTTGTTTTTTCGGGAAAGGAAGAGGGTAGATGCAAAGTGTTTTATTTTTGTGCATACCTTCACCAGGGCTATTTATCAAAAACCATTGACCAATCACGTACCAGCACCCTCCTGCTCTGTGATTGGTCAGTGTCGCTTTTAGCTATGCGACTACCTTTGACCTAATATTTCAAGTCTCAAATTACCAAGCCCTTTCTATTTACCTATGTATGTCTGTCTGTGTGTGTATATACCTCGATTACCTTATATACCACCGATCACCTTTATATACCTTTATATACCTTGATTACCTTTATATACCTTCGATTACCAGGGTTACCATGTGTTTACTGTTATGTGTAAGGGATAGGATACCCTACCTAACTGTATTCTATTTACTTGGAAGAAATAAAGGCTCCAAGGGCTTATATACTGCCTCTTGAGAGCAAACGACTGTAACGAATGTGTTTTATTTCAATAACAAACTATGTATCAACTATAGCTACCTATAACTATCTATACTATGCAGCTTTATCTGTTACAGCATTCTATGTGCTAACTAACTACCTATAACTACCTATACTATGTAGTCGCGGTTTTATTTATTTGCAACATTCTATGTACTACTATAGCTACCTATAACTACCTATACTATGTAGCTAAGACGCATCGTCGCGAACAAGTACTACTAGTCCGATTTTCATGCGGTTTTCATCGATGGGTTCGGATTTAATAATTACTAGCTCATTTAATGGCAGCCCTGGCCTGGGATATTCTTGGGTTACATTAAATGCCTTCCCTTCTAACTGAGTAAAATGGCGCTTCACGTTTACCGCAGTAACTTTTTCCTGTCCTGTCACAGTAGCAACAATCAAAAACTCAGACCTATTGATAATACAATAGGTTCTTAACAATCAATAGTAGAATACAGCGTCAGTTTCCAGACATAATAAGTCAGTCCTCAAGGTACAAATTGCGGCGGCTCAGGCGCCTTCCTTCCGCCACCGCAATGCTTCCCACGATCCTGCTTACCTAACTACGCAATATAGCGAGATGCAGAAGGCATGCAGTGCTGACAGTGCATTGACAATATCCTTGTAATGAAAACCAGGTTTAGACAAAACGAAACTCTATGAGCAATATCTACTGTCAAATATTCACAATGAGATACCGCAATGTCACGTGGATTGACTTTTATCGACAGTACCTACCTAATCGCTAAAACGATGGAACCAAAATAAATCGCTAAAATGTCACTTTGACAAGAAGGCTCTCTCCAAAAAGTTAAGTGACCAGTGAACGCCGAAAAATGAGATTTAAGAGGAATTTTGATTTTTTTAAGATTAAACAAATGGGAGTTGAATGTCACACAGATTGCTCACACGATTAGCAAATGTTAGATACTGAATACATTTTTTAGTAATAAGTTATTTGTATGAGACAACAACAAAGACACTGTAGTAGCCAAAGACAATATAACCACATTCTCTATGGTAGTAGGCAACGGCCGGGAAGAATATTTAGGTGCAGACTTTTTAAGATCCAACGTTTCAACGTTCAGCGGATCGTGTGGACATTTTAGAGTGGGCCTTCTTTGGTCAAATTGTGATGTGCTAACTGTGCATCACTGTGCACAACTGTTTTGTAAGCGATCAGAAGATAATACTGATTTGATGTAGATTTAAAGAAATATAACTACATACGGAAAGCACTAAGCAGGTAGGAACTCAGTTACATATCATTCGGTAAGGTGAGAGTTCAAGTTAGTTGCCTAATAGATAACCCTTGGACAACTTATAATTTGGTCAGCTCAGCTTGGTATCCTTATTTAAGATCCCTTGTTTAAGATCGCTCTTCGATAAACCAACAAAGACCACCCTCCCTCAACTATCGATAGATACTTTATAAAAGTACTTAACATCGATAATTCACGCTCCTAACAAAAGAGACAAAAACCACTAGATTAAAAAAAAAAACTAAATCCATGGCAACCATTTTGAACTCTAACCTCAAAAAAATTAGGCTCAGGTTTGATTTTTTTAGCGTGACGTTTTCTAAGCACAGATCGATTATTGTACAGCCAATCAAGATGTCGCTGTAAGGGCCTGGAGACAATGGCGTGATAAGAGGCAGGTGACACGTGCATTGTGTTTTTCAGCCCACCCCCAGTGCGCAACTGGTTTTAGGAACTTGATTCGCGATGTACACAGCTCGTTATTTTCGGAGATGCGACAGAATTTGTGTTGAGGAAATTAAGATACGACGTAAAACTAAGATGTTGTTAATTAATATGTAAAAGCTAAAAATTGAAATGGACACACTAGAGAAGTAATTACTTAATTACAAATTATCTAGATCAAGAATAACTTGACTTTGACATCAAACCATCACATTTCAAAACCTCATCGATGCGCTCTCTATAATAATCTGAAAATGAAAGTTATCAATATTTTAATATTTCTTAAACCATTCATTTGGATTTGAATTGAAGTAATTTTACGGTTACATCAACTATTGATGTTTGCGCACGATTACTGGCGGAGAAATTTTTTGGCAAGAGAGAGTGGAGTCTCCTCAGCCTACACGCTGGCCTCACGAGAGACCTGCGACGAATTATGGTTAATACGGACTGTCAGCAGGGCTTTCTGGTTGCTCCACAGTATTAGGTAACTAACTTGTCTAGCTCGAGGGAAAACCTGTAACTTGACATCAAACAACATTGTCGCATAGACTCAAGGCGACAACACGATGGTGTGGCCCGTAAGATGCAGCCTGCACCTCGAACACGCCAGCTCAGATATTATCACAATAGAGTAATTGACTAAAGAAATCTAATTAGTCCGTCAGATTGATTTCCAAAAAATATTGGACACATATTTTTTTCTTCTTTCACGTATACAAAAAAACGAAGACGATACAGTGCACTGAAAACTCGTGTGACGTCACGTGTAGGTACGGGTTACAATTTTGATGAAGTAAAAAATACTTATGTGTCCAATATTTTTCGATAATCTAACCGACGGACTACATAGAATCATATTTTTTGTACTCAGGAAACATCCCTATTGGGAGTTTTACTGTCGACAAGAGCTCTGGAATATACATATGACAGTTCTAGCAGACTAAAAACGGTAGTTATATCAGTAGCAACCACGGTAGCAGAGCATGCAGCTGAACATCAATATCGCTAACACGCCGCATATACCCTACCCACGCCCTAATTACCCGTCATTATAATTAACATTAACTTAATCTATGACGCGACGCGTGCGTTTTTTACGCAAGCCGCGTCGCACGTGCCTCCATCTGGCGCAGGACGAGCGTTCGAGTGGAAGCCGGGCTTCTGCCGTGACGTAGTGACAGCACAGGTGATATTATCTGCGGTCCTTCAAAGTGTTAAAAAAAAAACAGAAAAAAAAAATCGATACTTTTTAAAGTGGCTGACTGGTGAGCACGCACACAGGTGATTAAAAAAATAAATTTGTGTTTTTTTTTTAAACGCCTGCTTTGTGCACTGAGTTTTTGAGGGATGATTTTGAATCGATGAAAGTTTAATTAGGTATTGAATTTCGGAAGACCTGATGGTCTGACGTTAATGTAGGGGGAAAAAATAAGCACGTGTGTCAAGTCGAGCTAGCTGGTGAGGTCTTAGCCCTTTAGATTCTAAGGAGTAAGGAAGGACAACTGTTTTTCACGTTTCGGTTCTTCGGAACTCAGGAGTACAAAGGAACAGGACAGCACACAGTACACAGATACCGAGTACACAGACAGGTACAGCGAAAGAAGGAAAGCAGATCCGACGGTAAAGTAGCAGTTTTAGACTTCGCCGTCTCAGCAAGTAGGTACATAAGTTTCCTACCAGCGATGGTCTCATTTCAGGTCATGATCTCTATTATTTATGAATATTGAAATAGAAACTACTGCAACCTATGTCCTGGGTCCCAAGTCTGCTATTTTTATAAATTTGTCATTCCAACACGATCCCATTGTCATCTTGCTAAAAGTTGGCACAATGGCGTTCTTATGGAAGGTCACTGATCAAAGGAAGTGTCAAAATTTTAGCAGATTACTGCATACGTCTGTCATTCATTTGTCATTATGTACGAGATTACCATTCTATGCCATTTCATTCAATGGAGTGTCAGTGGTTGACCACTGGAAAGTCATAGTGACGCTTTTATATTAGTAGATTACCAAACTTGTAAAAATCAACCATTATGAAATCAATGATAGACCATTCTGACACTATTGTAATAGCAGAAGCCTGAGGCCCAGTAGCCTGTACACCTATCAACAATTCACAGGAGGAAGAAGTTTTCACATAACTCTCAAAATAAACAAATATTCTGTATGTAATAGCAAATCTACTGCATCCAAAAGCTGATCCGCGAGATGACCAGATAAGCTCCACTTAACGACAGCCTGCCTACCTACGAGGTCTCCTCCACTCATCAAATAAGGTGTTAATTACGCACGCACGCCAAATCAATGGACACACATCGCTAATAAAAGCCATCTGTATAAAGTTTATTCAATAAAACGAACGCTAGATCTGGTATTAGGTGACGTACTTCACTAAAACGACGTCAAATACTGACATAAATCATTGTTTTACTGCTTTGATTTATTTAAGAGATTGATTTTAAGGGTTTTTAATTTACTGGTTTTCTGTATCGACTGGACGCGCAAATTATAACTAATAATTCACTTGGCTCTCTTTATTGTCCTCCATTTTCTTCTAAACCGGCTACAAAGGTACTTGAACATAATGTACATATAATTAATCTTATATACACATATATATAAAATTGAAATAAACATATCAAATAAATTGATTAACCTCGAAATCTCAGAAACTATAACACCTACAGGCAGCTGCCCTGGAAATCTTGCAGAAAATGTATAAACTCGCCTAATCACCAATCGAAGTGTAAATGGGGCCTTAATGTGTGCTAGCTTTTGAATAAACCCCGCAGTAAACATTGGCAAAATGCACGGTGCAATTGTCATAAAAAAAACGAATTAAATAATTTAAATAAAATAAATTGCTTATACAAATTTACTTTTATGTATTACCTATAAAGCAGGATCATTTGTGACTGTTTGTACTACACACTACATATAGATACCTAATGTTTCAGGTAGGTAACTTTATAGTGTAAATGTGTAGTGTGGACGAAACAATCGCGGAAGATCTAACTTAAAAAGTCTGACTTGCCTACCCCTAGGCCAGAAGCTGGGAACGCCCGTGCCCCCAAAAAAATCATTAAATAATATAAAAAAGAATTTCTATTATTATTAAGGTATTAAACAGGCCTATTATTAGCTCTTGCTGGGATTTGGGTCTGGATTCGTACCCGGTATATGGTATGGCTTTGTATGGTTTGGCCTCCTGAAAAAATGCCAGCCTAATTCTTTTTAAAATACAAATGTAGTGTTACGTACATAGACAGAACAATCTGAATCAATCGAATCTTTTCACAATCCGGCTCTAATATCAAATTGACAGCTGAAATCTGTATTAACTCAGAGCAAATGCCATTTAACCCTCGCAATTCAATCAATTAATAGCAATCGATCTTTGAACCAATCGGCATGGTTGGCTCAAAGATCAATTGGAGACGAAAACGAGACGACTAACTGCACTGTGAATACTGTGATAGCTACGGAATTGGCAGCTCCTGTGATGTTCAGTAAGTTTTTCAACACACTTGCTGGAAAACTGGCCCTTTAAAACTCAGACTCTAGAAAAGCTTGTCATAATTTATTATATTAACCCCCAAGAAAAACGAAATTAAAATATAAATAGGTATAGGTAAGTATAGCTATTGTGGGTAATTACATCGAGAATGCATTAAAAATCAACCGGAAAACAAACCATATTTTTTTGGAAATCGACTGTGGTTTTTCCTTACAAATTCACCTTTCACACGTAGGTACCTACATACATAGACTGAGGTAAATTGGACCCTGTTAAGCAGAAAAGATCCAACCAGCAATTTGTTGAAAATCGAGTTAATTATATAGCTAGAATCTACACATCGAACTTTATATACGCAAAAAAGATCCAAGCAGTCTGATCACTTTCACTAAACAAACTTCTATGACACTACATGTACCAAAACACATTTAACGTTTTGAAAGAAAAGCAAAAAAGATACATGACTCTTGGATCTCAAAAAAAAAGAAATTTATTATTTTTTGAAATCCAAACGGTTTGGATCCTTTCCGCAAAATATTTTTTCTTTTTTAATAATATGAAGTTTTCAGATTTGTTTTTTATAGATACCTTAACTGTTAAGACCGATTTATTTTTTTATATTTTAACTATTTTTATAAACTATTTTTGTAAATTATCTTAGTAGAAATTACTTTGCAAGGTTTTTTTTTACTTGTGTACTTTAAGTGGAAAATGCGTTGAAGTACCAACAAAGAGTGTATTCGCCTGAGGACAACATAAATATCATGAGAGCCTGTAAGTACAATTGTATGGACTTCAAAAGAGACCGTGACCTCTGAGTTTGTTTCGGTGTTTCTTCTCAGGGTAGTCAGCTAGGAAACACCGGCCTCATCTAGTTTTATAACGGCCAAAAAAAAGATTGACGTGTAAAAGTGTTTTTTACAACCTACTTACAAAAAATAAATCATTTATCAAGAAACATAATTAAGCCTCTTCAAGTTCACCGCATGGAATCAACAGACTTTCTTAGTTCACATGCACTGGAGAACATTATAACTAACAGAAAAGAAACACTTTCTGGAGAAAAAGTATCGTGGCTGAAGACGAAAGAAATTTTGCTAAAAAAGGAGGCTATGTTTTCTTTGTTCATGCGGTACAGCCAAGATGATTCTTTTGTAGAAGTAGATTTGAAAAAAAAAAATCCGCGGAGAACACGCTTGATATCAAAAAATCTTATGCAAATGCTTTGGCCTCATGGTAAGAAGATACCAGAGGCTAAATTAAATGACATCAAAAGCTTAATGCATTTGATCCCGAACGATGCTCAGTTGTTCTACAAAAAAATGACTGGTGACAGCAATATAGAAGATGATGTTTCGGGGGAACCCGATTTTGAGCTTGAAATGGAAGAAGATCGCATTGATATCAGATCGACAGATATCTAGAACTGTTCGTTCGAGAACTATCTCGTTTTATTTGCTTAAATTTTGCCACTTGACACTTGCCCATTGACTAAAAATCGTAAATAGTTTCCGAACTATTTACGATTTTTGGTCAATGGGCAAGTGTTTAAAAAGTTGGACTACATAATAAAGTTAATGTAACTAAAAATATGTGTTTCCCTTAATAAAGATTTTTTAAACCTTCATATATTGTTTGTTTGGAACCACTGTGTAAAAATGTAACCGACAATTTTTTATTTGCATAAAAGATCCATGGGTAGTTTTTTAAGAAAATCAGGAAAACTGTATTCAACTTGCCTGTGGTATTACATTTCAATAAATGCTAATATATTATGTTACCATTAGTAACTTTCCATTTTTGTATTCCTCTGCTTGTTATATTTATATTCACTCTTAAACTTCAAATCGCGTTTACTCAAAAGTAACAAAATGTTAGTTGGATCTTTTCTGTTTAACAGGGTCCAATTAATACTTAGGTACGTTACTTTTATTGGTAATTAACTTTGGAATACCCAATTCCGAAATTGAACATGGATGACAATATGGTCTGATATTATGGTTTTTATTGCACGTCAATGGTAGGTACCTAAGTAGGTGTGTATATATTTCATTTTCCTTCAGTCGAGTTTCAGTCACCATAACAGCTGATACCGTTTTTCCTGTTATTTTCATTCACAATACGGGGTATGAATGAATGCGACTTACGTATGCATGTAGTTGAAACTTGGAGATTTGGAATTCAATACCAACTAAGACCTTTTAACGAATATTCGTAGAACAAACACGCTGCTCTGAACGTTTTACATTAGTACTTAATTAAACCCTAATTTATTGAAGGGCAGATAGGGATGAAACTGAACAAAGTTAAACATTTGATGACACGGTTGGCGCAGTGGTTGAGCGTTCGGCTGCTGCGCTACGTGTCGCGGGTTCGATCCCCGCACGGAACAATTGTTTGTATGGCCTACAGATAATTGTTCCGGGTCTCTTGTATATGTGAGTATTCGTGTTTGTGAACGCACCCACGATACAGGAACACATCCTAGTGTGGGGCAACGTTTAAAAAAATAATTAAATAAAAAACATAATTACGGTGATATCCGAGAAACGTGACAGCTTTTCTAAATTAGTAGTAGAGCCCCGCGGTTTCACCCGCGTTGTTCCCGTTCCCGTGGCAATACGGGGATAAAATATAGCCTATGACACTCCACAATAACGTAGCTTTCTATTAAATCATTTTGAAAATCGGTCCAATAGATCCAGATATTACCCCTTACAACGCCACAAACTCGCAATCTCACAAACGTTACCTCTTTATAATATTAGAATAGATTTGTTGGACAACTCAGGAAACTGCTAATCTTTAGTTAGGCAATGGTAATCTAGCACTAAAACAATGATCATATCATAGTAATGTCTTTCGTAACAGGCGATTAGAATGGTCAGATTCAGTAACCTTAGAAGCCTTAATGTGAGAGGATATCGCAAGCACCAATTCGTTGATTCGTAAAAGTTCAAAAAATCGGGATTCAATCACCAGTCGCTTTAACGAAAGCTTATCAACTGGACCGCTGAAGGTGTTATTACAGCTTAAACACCTATTTCGGTTCTGAAGATGGGAAGGTGGTAACGTCAAGAACCTCGTACTACCTTACTGCTCTACAAAACCTATGTTATGCCTTTCCCACATCTCCGCTTGCATTTTTCGAATCTTAATCCTAAGAATGTTAGAAAACCTAAATAGCAACAGTCAAGATGGATGACTGACTAACACGTACGAAAAACGTGCTTAGGTACTCTTTTCCCTCAACAGACAAGTAGCGTAAATGGATTTTTCCAGCATCACTCGGGCACTAGGTACCTATGCAACCTTTACTAATTCTTTTATTCCCAGAGCACAACGGCCAAAGGAATGTCATTGTTTCCTCCGAAATCACGACGAGTCGTGTGACTGCGGCGAACCGGCAGGCTCCTTACATGTCGCAGGAAGATTTTCGCGAGGCAAGGTAATGACAAGTGGGCCGTAACACGTAGGCACGATAATTGGACGCAATGGCCACCGGCCGACGGCCATAAACGAACCGGGCGTGGGTCGAGCGACGCACCGTCTATAAGAGCGGCCCGGCGGCGGCGCGGCGCGGCGCGGCGGCGTACATGTGTTCGATTGTCTCGCTTTGCCTCGACTTGATGTTTTCATTCACAGTGTTTTGCTGACGTCCGCTGTCTAGCTTTGTCTAATTGTTGTTTTGTATCTACTTTCGTTTAATTTCGACGTTACCATCCGACTATAAAAGATAGAAATTGTTCATAGATTACATACCTACATACATTTCTACTAATCATCCTATTGTTGCTTGGCTATTATAATTAAAATAAAATACCATCGGCTAATTAGTGCAAGAGTTACTACGTAGTCATTTGGCATTAGGCTCATAGACCAAAAAGCTTTGAGGAAGTTATCTTTATGGCTATGCGGTCATGAAGGTACAATAAATTTTCCGTTGTTGAAGAGTTGTTACTTTTTCTGACAAACCATGCACAGAAAAGACCTCGACATTATTTAAATAGGCAGACTTTATAAGAGTTATGATTGAGGGCGTTTCTGAATCTGGATCATTACTCAGGGGAAGTCAAGTGATGATACTCTTATCCAGATAGAATACAGAACTAGGGCAATTCTTCAAAGAACCAAATAATGACACGGAAATATCGGCCGTGATTCTTCGTAACATTGATTCCATTTCGGAACATAATCCAGTTCATGGAAATTCATGTGAAATCATTCAATAATCGAACATTGTGACTAAACCACGCAGAAATGCCTCACAGACAGTTTAAGGTGACACACTTTTAGCCAACTAGACAGTCGTAATCCGTCCACTTCCTGCACAAAAAATACGTAAGCTCTATACGTATTGAACACCAAAAACGGCATTTAATCTAGTCGGGAGCCGAGTCTATTTCGGTCGTTGTCCATCCATCGGGAGCCTGTGATACACAGCTATTCCGGGCGGGGCAGGTTTTCGGGGAATGTCAACAAACGAACGGGCACTCATTCAATGAACTCGGTGCATGCGTCGCCGGTGGCGGACCGGTCCGCGCGGGTATTCATAAAAATTATGCTCCCAGACACGCTCAATGGAGTGCCGTCGTATTGCGCCTTTACATTTACAAAGGTCTTTTATGGCGGACGGATCGGATCACGTAAGTTATTCTTTACGGATTTGAGACGTGATGAAACAGAGCGCTCCGTGCGATTGTTACTGACTGATAGACTTTCGCTTGCGTGCTACAATATACATAACTGAAATCGATGGGCCATTATTCAATTTCACAGTATACAGATATGACTATTATTTCCGAACTGATTTCATTGCGGACAGGTGTTTATTGCACAAGTATACGAACTGCGATTAGCGGCGTGGGCGGCGTGTGACGTATAGGCTGGCGCTGCTGGCGGCCTGGCCTCACTGCTCGGAGTAATTACCAGATCATTGCACAACTAATGAGTACTTATCTAATCAATAATCGTACATGCTCGAGAGCTTCGTTCACAAAGGTTGGCCCAAAACTGTGCCGAATGTTATGAATGTTGCTATTTCACGTTACTGGAAACTAGTTCAAGATTATAATAATTAGCAAAAGGTGCGGCTGTTATTCTCAACACAGCAACATCTCCACAGCTAGGATTATAAACAATGGCTCGGCTAGAGCCGCGGATCGGGCAGCACGTTGAAATGAAAGATATCATTAAGGATTTAGTTTCATATAATTTTCTTTAACAAATGATCAATAGAAAATTGTATAATTAACAAGTAGCGTCTTAACAGATACTTCGAAATTATTAGTGTTGTAGGTAATATTTTACAAATACTTTGGAATGTTCATATAAACATCTCATATGAATCAATACATGGGACTCAACGTTTCACTGCACCGTCACTGTCACCACACGTTCATGAACTAATCACTGCGGTACAATTTATTCGTTTCTGGTGCAGGGCCCGGCGGCCGCGCGAAACACAACATACGTCAAACACATGAAAATGCCATCGAAATGGTTCGCGGGTCTAGGGTAAAACAAGCGCCCGGGCGCCGCGCCCTGCACTGCTCTGTGATCTCACAGCCTATTAACAATTTGCTATTTTTTTGTGTACCCCTCACAGTGCCGCCGTCTCAGTGGCGTAAATAGTTAACAAGACAGAGAGCAACATACAGACTTTTAAAGAATTGCTGTACTTTTGATTGTCACTATTAAATTAGTTTAGTTTTTTTGAATACATAAATGATGTAAAACATTGCAACTATGTTTACAATTAAGGAAACATTTAAACTAGTGGCATGAATTATGAATATAATTATTATTGAATACAAACAATCAAAGATACAGCAGCAACACACAGTGTTGTGGACAGTTGCACTGCTTAGGTACTGTATTTTATACACCATCCAATGTTGTTTCAATTTTTACAAAATACTAGACATAATGGAGATTCATAATGAGATTACAATTGAATATACATTACGCGAGGCCATGCTTAGCAGGGTGAAATGAAAATACAACCGTTAACCGCTTAGTTAGGCGCCTTGGATGCACTGATCATGGAGATTAACTAAATAAAGCAGTCAATAAATAAACGATCATAAATATCTAATAAATACCTACACGGGCTATATTTACAAAAAAAAAGCCTTCCTCATCGACGGCACATACTCAGCCTTTAAACAAATATAATACAGCACTATCCCAGCGGGATAACAGGTATAAATTAAAAAATAAAGCTGCCGGCTTAAGACTTCGTATTACAAAATAATACTGACACCAGTAAAATACTCTATCCGCGAAGATGGAATGTGCGGGCACTCCGCCCGGAACGGCTATAGGAACCAACTGCGCTACTCGCTGCCTCGCACAAGCGTACAATAAATTCATCACAAATTCTATTTGTATAGAATGGAATATTAATAAATACAATTAACATTGATTCACAATTATCTAAGTATAGCGTCGTAGCGTGCGAGGGCGCCAGCGGAGCCCTACGCACGTCACTGGTACTCTTCGCTACCTCAACAAACAATAACATGCAGTGTGTGCAGTCACACACACCTCTCTCCTGCACCAAACAGACCAACTCCCGTATGTACTGTTTTGATTATCAAAAGAGTCAGACAGGGAATTGATCTTTTCAGTCCAGGATAGCAGCTCAGCCTTTTGTATCAGCAGATACAGTGCAAACAACAATATAACATATAACAGCTCTACTTGAAGCGAGTAGCATTAGGTACATGGTCGTTGTTCGATCTCACACATCCGATACACACTGAACGTGAACAGAATAATACAGATTACAATCCACAAAACGAACACCGGGGGAGGAAACTGAAATTTCAACTCCGTGAAATGGAACCCACCACGGAACAGATCCGAGAGGTATATACAAAGAAATTACTTCCGAATAAATTATAAACTTCGTAAAATAATTATCACATAAATTTCTCCTTATATCTTCCGTTCTCTCCACATAACTTAACACATAATCTATCTATAATATGTACACGACATACAATATAAACAAGGGACGCATTGTCCGGCGATTGTCCACGCTCGAAGAGCTAGTGGGGCAGGTCGGGCGGCGGCGGCGCCTTGCACAGCGCGACGCGGCCGCGCGGCGCCGCCACGGCCACCAGCTGCACCTGGCCGCGCTCCTCCGAGAACGGCGGCGTCTTGCCGCGCCGGTGCAGCCGCACCCACGCGCCGAAGCAGACTAGAATGGCCAGGAACACGGCGACAGTCGCGCCGCCCGCGATCGACGCTGTCTCCATCATGAGCTGCCGACTCGTAAACACGTACGAGTCGTCCAGGTCCTTGAACTCGCAGCGCTGCCCTACGAACCCGCTCCGGCATTCGCAGTTGTAGATCGGGCTGTCCGATATCACCACGGTGAAGCACGCGCCGCCGTTAAGGCAGTAGTACTCCGAATAGTCGGGCTCGCACTTGAATATGGGGAAGGTGACGTTGATCCGCGGCTGCGGCTGCGGCTGCGGGTGCGGGCGCTGCGGGCGCGCGGGCCGGGCTGGCCGCTTAGAGATGGAGCTCGAGCAGGCGCCCGCCAGCGCCCAGGCGGCCGACACCACCGCCCACCAAACTACCAACGATTGCATTTTCCGCACGATCCGGAGGGTCGGCGCTCGCGGTACGTGCACGATTTTGACATTGGACGGTGACTTATGAGAAATCCGAGAGGCGATGACATGACCGCATTCGAATTTCGAACTGGAACCCTTCGCTCGCATCCGCGTCGGCGGTCCGCCCAGACATGTTTCCTGTGTTAACTTTTTTTACGTCGACGATCACTCGCTCATGACGGAGGCGCGGTTTCTACGGGCGCCCGAGATATCGCATCGATCCCTCGACGCATGTCGAAAGTGAATCACTGAACACTGTTCTAACTGATAGTCGTGGTTCACGATTATTCACGGAGCACATACACACAATGTCCCGTTCGAAAAGATATACACAAAATGGTGCTGAGAGACTCGCAAGCACACTACGCTCGGTGAGTTGTCTATGCGCGACTGACGGGACGGAGGGCGTCCACTGCATCCGCCATCTGCCGACGAGAATGAAATGCGGGGAACTCGACGCGCGTGCTAGTGTGCGGCGTGTGCGTGCACGGGGAAATTACACTCGTATGCGTCACCCGCCTAGGCGCCTACCTGTGTGTGTGAGTAAACCTTTTTTTTCTTTGTATGGGATTATGAACAAGGTATTCTTTTTCTCAGCGATTCCGATCTTCAAGGAACCATTATTTGTGGATCCTTGAATGAACATTATTTTATCAAGTTTAAATTTTTGTCAAGAATTTATATAAATTCTTACAAAACTTTTAGGAACTAACTTTATGAATGTTGTTGTGTTCAGTAACATAACAATATGTAAATAGGAGGTAGGTAGGTAAGTTTAAAAAAACCTTTAATGGAACATGGTAGGTACATGTCTGAAAGGAAGGCATGTCTGCAATTAGACTAGGTAGACGAAGACCATTATAGAGTAAAGTAGATATGTAGGTACTTACAGCTGCCTTTCTTTCACAACTTTAGCTTATGTTACGTTTTGCGTTTATCAATACTTAGCTACAATAAATCAAGTGAATGAATAAACGTCTACCTCCAGATATGTAAGAAACTAAGCGTTAAAATTCTATCCGCTTTTTTTATGAGTTTTGTGTTTACTGAGGTAGGTATATAAAACTTCAAAAACTGCGTTCATAACTTGGCTCAGTAATTTCTGTTCAATTAATTTTCACGTCGCTGTGAAATTCCAACAGAGACTAAATTCAAATCAGGTTCAACCTGAATATTGTATTAAAACTTTCAATCTATACTAATATTATAAAGCTGAAGAAGAGTTTGTTTGTTTGTTTGAACGCGCTAATCTCAGGAACTACTGGTCCGATTTGAAAAAATCTTTCAGTTTTAGATAGCCCATTTATCGAGGAAGGCTATAGGCTATATATCATCACGCTTAAGCCAATAGGAGCGGAGCAGCGATAAAGAATGTATTAAAATCGGGGATTCCACGGGGATGAAGTCGCGGGCAGCAGCTAGTTTTTGATAAAAAAAGAATGAATTGCATTTAAAAAGAAGCCTCAACGTAGAGAAAAACTGCTACTTTTATGTAGGTGTGTGAAACAGTTTGGCGAGAACTTACATTCTGTAAAAAAAAGAAAGACCAAAACTTTAGTGTCTTTCTTTTCTTTACAGAATTAGGTAAACATTAACGTTTACTCGAAAGACTCGAAACTTCATACCTAACTAAACAAAGTTAAACGAACTTACGTCGCATATCTATGTGGGTAATGTATTACTTATTAATGAAATCGCACCTTTTTTCTTATTCGAAACTGCTTGTTGTACGGCAATTATTGGGACTAATCTCCTAAAGTATTCTTAAATAATCTTACTTGAATTCGAATGAAATTACATTCTTATGAAATATTCTCATTAGAGTTACAGTACCTACTCAGTAAATGGTTTGGTTGCCTTATGTGCAAAGTATTGGTGATGTTGTGAAAAAAAACGTTGTTTTTTTTTTATTTTTACAAAGTAAAGTGAAAGAGAGTAAAACTTTGCGTAAACTTTTCGTCAAATTCAATATTTTTTTCGGGACCTTCATTTTCTTTCGCCTCGTCGTCATCTCGTAAAAAAGTAAACCTTATCCGAATGTATGCTTATTACAATAATTATTGGCTTCGGCCTTCAGTAATTAAGACCAAATAAGACTATGGCTGCATGGCTTTCCCTTTGCCTTTCCCTGTCAAAATGGGAAGAACAAAAAAAAATACAATTATTTTTTATTTTATGACCAGGTTGCAAAGACCTTTTATCCAAACCTATAGCAATAAAAATGAAACGCAACTAGAGCTGTACCTTTTTATTTGTCATATTGAATGAGTGAAATGAACGAATGAGTTTAGAGACTGACTAAAAATACTTGGTTTCAGGTCTAATCACAAGTTTTTAAAAGTTCAGGTTATTGTCAATCAAAATTGTCACTGTCAGTCAGGCAACTAAAGATTCAGTGGACTGTTTGTGTTTGTTTTTATCTTTTCATAAAATAAACTGTAATATACATCCTAGAGCTAATGTGTTTTTAACTGCATAAAGTACAATATCTGGATCAAGATGTCGGAGTCCTCTAAATCAAAGTCTTCCTTAAATTTAAATCCTTCGCCCACTTTACAATGCAAAGATCTTCACGAATATTTAAAAAGTCGTTCGGCTCAGTTTCTAGAGACTTTATATAATTATCCTACAATATGTTTAGCTGTTTACCGGTAAGTTAAACCAAAGTTAAGACAGGTCGAGATATGTTCTATTATGGTGTAGTCAAAACTTGATATTTGAGGTTAGGTTTAGTAAACATCTTTAGAATGCGCAGTGCCGAGTCAAAGTATACCGTATTACAACAAAAAAAAAAAACTTATGCTATCAAAAGGCAACACTTTTGACAAGATTTTTGAATAAAACAACACATTTTCAGAGAATTGCCGGAGTTGGCGCGCCACTTTGTAATCAGACTGCTGTTTGTAGAGCAGCCAGTACCTCAGGCTGTGGTCACGTCCTGGGTCTCACAGACTTTTGCCAAGTGGGTAAATTTTATATTGTTATCACCAAAGATTGAACCTAAGCCTTTTCCCATTGTTTTGCTACTGTGGCCTATTCCACATAAACTGTGTATTTATTAGGAATAAAAAGTAGCCTACAACGTTCAGTGATACATTTGTCTATGAAATACCTTGTTATCAGAACAGTACTGTACTTGCTTACCAGAAATCATTATTGACGTCACAGTTGGTGCAGTGACTGAGCTATTGGCTGGATATTGGATATCAAATATGTAGATGGTTGTTCCGGGTCTGACTGTTTGTGTATGTTTGTAAATGCACCCAGGACACAGAAGAAATTCCTAGTGTGGGGCAATGTTTTAAATTTTTAAAACAACAAAATAGGTATTGACATAAGCCACTAAATAATTTTACCTCTTTGTATGTTTAGTAGGTAATACTCCTACCTAAAGCCACCTGATTTTGTAACTGTTATAACTGTTTTACTAATAACAAGTAATTTCTATTGCAGGGAGCAAGCCAAAGCCTGTGAAGCCCTATCAGAGCTATCAGTATGGCAAGAGGCTCCCATCCCTGGTGGCATGCCCGGCTGGATGCTCGCACTGTCCTTCAAGAAGAATCTCAAAGTAGCATTACTTGGAGGGTAAGGATTATAATTGTGTAATGCTATTTAATCCTGAATATGTATGTGCCAGCAAATATTTCTTTTTTAGTCTTGATGATTAAAATTTAAATGAATGATTTGACTTAGCATAAGCATAGCATAATCAGTGTTTTAACATTCCCACTGCTGGGACACAGGCCTCCTCTCTAGGAGAGGGAATGGGACGTAATCCACCACGCGGGCCCAGTGCGGGTTGGTGAATGTCACACATGAATTTTTGGTTCTAGGACATGCCGGTTTCCTCATGATGTTTTCCTTCATCTTTTTGAGAGCAGTGGTGATGATATTAATTACACAAAGTAATGCGCCTGGCTGGGCTGGAACCTGCAATTTGTAAGTTGGGGCCGTTACCACTCGGCGACCACTGCTCTCTATATAAGACATGACAATGTTTTGACTTAACCATAAATTACCATTCTTTCAGTGGCCGACCCTGGAGCATGTCATCATCACTAGAACCAGATGGCAAAGCCAGGGATGTGGCCTTCCTTGACGCATATGCTCTGGAGCGTTGGGAGTGTGTACTCCACTACATGGTGGGCAGCGCACAGACCGAGGGCATCAGTGCCGATGCTGTGAGGATCCTGCTACATGCTGGGTTGATGACCAGGTTAGATAACTGTTCAGATTAGTTGAATACTATTCATTTATCAAAACATCACATTCATTGTGGTATAATGAAAGAATCTTTGCCACAATGAGCACCAAACAATAATAGAATGATTTATATATATATTTATTATATATATTTATAATAATAGAATGTCTTATATTATGTATTTATCAAAAATGTCTAGTCCTTTTAAGCGTGGTCAAATTAATGACATTGCTACAAAACTTGACCAATAGCTAATAAACAGTTATTATAATTGAGAACAAACAGTTATTATAATTGAGAGTAACCTAACAAACATCTGACATTTTTAATTGTTTTGTAACATAATAAGAATATCCAATTTATTTGGGGTCATGGCAACACGTTTTTTGCTTCCATTCTGTCTAGAATATTTTTATGTGTATATTTTTACATATTATGTGTGATATAAAATAAATTAATGTAATTTCTTCTTTTCACAGAGACGCAGAAGATGGTTCGGCGGTTATCACTCGCGCCGGTTTTCAGTTCCTACTCCTTAGTACAGCAAAACAAGTAATTAATTTGTTTTGCCTTCCTCTATTCTTTATGTATACAATTAACTACTTTAAAAAAGCAGTTATTTAATGCAAACAAGTATCGTAGCAGCTTTCTAGCTAGACTCAGGCGTCGCTCTTATAGAAAGCGATCATCGCTCAAAATACGCGATCGTCGCGGTCACTTATGGCGCCCTCTGACGACGACGCGTACGAGTTTGCCGAACAAAATAATGATCGCGTAGATCGCTTATTTGAAGATCACTTTATATTTAGATGACGCCTCAATGACTTAATTTCGAAATGTGAATGAAATAACACAATGAAACGTTTTTTTTTTAATCTGTATTGTTTCAGGTGTGGTTATTCCTTCAACACTACTTACACACAGCTGAGAAGCGAAGTCTGAGCGCGGCCGAGTGCCTCGCCTTCCTGTACCAGCTCAGCTTCAGTAGCCTGGGCAAGGTGGGCTACTATGTGTCACTAATATGTACCTAATACTACATGAAAAAATGGCTGCACAACTTATGGTAAAATACTATGAAAAACGCAAAATCCTATGAAAAAAAGGTGTTGTAGGCGCCAGATAAATCTATACATATAATAAAATCGTAGACTCGTTTGTAGACGTGTTTGTACATTGAATATTTTAGCATCAAAATTAAAGAGAAACTTTAGGAAAAGACAGTAAAAAAATATTTTTTTGTCTGTTTATCTGTTCTTCTGTATGTTTGTGGAAGCATCATGCAAAAACTACTGATTGGAATAGAAATCTAGGTACTTAAAAATATTCAGTGTTATCTCGAGTTTTATTTCATCAAAATCGACAAACAAAATCAAAAGATATTGAATTTCTAAAGGGAATTGCTCATTCTTGGCTTAACGTGGACAAGTTACTATGTGAAAAGTATTTTTGCGAAAAAATATAATTAAAACTAATATGAATATTTTTTTGATTCTCGTTGCAGGAAGTTTAATATAAAAACAAGTCGTTTAATAAGTATTTAAGGCGATTGAGTTCAAAAAGCGTCGCCATTTTATGGTTGGCGACCGATTCTGTGTTGCCACATTAATAATAATTGTGATTCCAATCGATTATTATAGATAATAATCGATTGCTAAAACTGAGTAAAAAGAATGTATTTTCTTAAAAATCTATTATCAAGCTTTATTTAAAAAGGTTTTATACTTATTTTCCTTTCATTAAATAAAAAACAAACAAAACACTCGTCGTTTTAGGCCATTAAATCATTTTACATCCGATTATAGTATTAGTTTGATTGTTATCAAATCGATTTTTTTTATTACCTGGCAACACTACTAAATGTCAATAATGACAAATCTAGACAACAAAATGAAAATAATGAAAATATTTTATGTAGTGTATTGTGATTGTGAATGTTGTTTCAGTTACTTTTGCGAAGTTTTTGTTTTTTGTTATAATGGACTGTGATACCGATTCAATTGAAGACCCGGCTGTACCCTTGGACACTTAATCTGCTCATGACGATGACCCTGGCACTGTTTTCTTAAACGTGAAACCTTGAAGGTTTACCCTTATCTGGCAATTGCAGTCTAGGTATTACGAGGAAACATTCAAAGCAGGCACATAAGCCGAAAAATATATTTCGTGTATATTATAATTAATAATAATCTGCAAGGCAGAGAAGCAATTACTCAATATTGTTGCAATTGCCTTGTAGGGCGAAGAACGGTGGGTTACTGTGCTCACGTTATGACCACAATATGGTACTTAAGCTGGGCAAGGCATGAAAATAATATTAGGCCACCTGCCCAGTTTTTAGATGGTATTTTATTAATTTACCATTCGGATTAAAAATATTAGTTTTATTTTTTCCATTTAAATGACTTTAGGATATGTTACTACCGGATTTAATTAAGATAATATCATGATTAAAAAGGAAAATGATTTATTTTGGAAAATAAATACTCATAATTGTAACTTTTTCAGCGACAAGTTTTAGCATTAGACATGCTAAATATGAACTATTTTTACACTTTCCTGCAACCTTATTACTATAATTCATTTCTTTTAGGTATAAACTATTAAAAACACTAGTCATTAAATATTATAATTAATGTTCATGTTAAGCCAAATTGCCCTAACAAA
Source organism: Hecatera dysodea (assembly GCA_905332915.2). NCBI lineage: Eukaryota > Metazoa > Arthropoda > Insecta > Lepidoptera > Noctuidae > Hecatera > Hecatera dysodea. The sequence continues at coordinate 937,573 of HG995303.1, forward strand.
CTGAGCAAACCCTTTAGAAACTAAGAAACCCTATAAAGTGCTAAGCATTGCGTTGACCGAGTCCTGCACACATCACGTAAAAAATACAAAAAAAAAAATTAGATTTGTTTAATACGTTAGAAATTTGCGTAACTTTGAGTATAACTTAGTTTTTGTGTCTTCGCAATCGGTTCACTCTTTAAAAAGATATGAATTAAATATTGTTAAAGAAGACATCAGTTTCCTCTATAGGAAGTAGGGCTATCTAATGAGTATAAAATGCATGAAAATAACACCAAAACATATTTTTGGGTTATTTGTGGAAACTTATTATAAGCCAAAATTTTCTATACCTACAAATATTATAAAGCTGATAAGTTTGTTGGTTTGATTGAACTTGCTAATCTTAGGAACTGCTGGTTCGAATTGAACACATATTTTAGTGTTGGATATCCCATTTATTGAAAAAAGCTATAAGCCCTCACAGTACGGACAGTAGGAGGGGGCTCAGCTAGTTTAACACATTGGAAAAAGGTCAATGTACTTTACATTGTGTCTCTTCATAGGTACCCGAACAATAAATTACGAATCGTTTTTAATTGCTAGAAAGTGTAAAGGATCACGATATATGTTGATTCAGGGCAGCTTTACATCAGTTTTTTTTTTTTCAATTAGTCGTCAATAATCTTTAATGGGTCATACCACAGCTTTTTCAGAAAAAAAAAAAGAAAGAAAACTCGTTTTTAGTAGCCGTTGTTTTTAGTTTTAATTGAAACATCTATGAAGATGTTTCAATTAAAACTAAAAACAACGGCTACGATCTTGTGAATAGCCAATAAGATTTGGGCGGTTTTCCGGGATGAAGTAGCCATTAAGTGCTAGACATGCCTGCCACTCAGTGAAAGAATTTTCGTGATTGGAATAGTACTTCCAGACAGAATGTTTTAAAGCACTATTAATCCTCAACAAATATAATGATGTGATGTATTATTTGCAGGATTACAGTACAGAAGGCATGAGCAATAACATGTTAGTGTTCCTACAACACTTGAGAGAGTTTGGACTTGTATACCAGAGAAAGGTAAGTAATTATTACACATAAGGCATTTGTGCAGTACGTCGTATTTGGGAATATTATTATCTGAATTATTTTTTTAAATGGTCTTAAAAAGCAGGAAATCGTGAAATTGCAAATCGAAGGATAAGGTGCACGAATGCAAATTAAATACTATACAAGTTTCTTTTTCTATTGAAGTTTTTATGTTCCTCATGCATTTTCGTTTTATCTACATCTTATGTAGGCTTTTAATAGTGCAAACATTTTTGTAATTAATGATTTTTAGTAGAAAGTAATGTTTTTAGTAACCTCTTGCTATCTGTATTTTTATAACTGTGGGAGAGAAGACTAGATCACTCATTAGAACACCCTACAGTGGGTCTACAGCGCTGTAGCTTCTTATTTAAAGCATGGGACTATGCGCAAGATACTATTCCAGTTTTCTATGATCTCTCCAAAGACTTCAATTGCGTACACCATGACACTCTGTTGCGGTAACTCATTCATCATTTTAGTCACCAAAATGAGACTGTTAACGTAATAGATTCGTATCGACATAAAAGGTTCTAGAGTATAGATGGTAATGGTGCGAACACTTTAGAGTGATCATTTCAGTCAGGTGTACCCCAAGGCTCCATACTGGGTCCTTCCTTGTTCCTCGAAAATGCAGGGTGAATTTATTTTGTGCGCTAAAAATAGTCAAATGAATGTCGGGCTCGATTTTAAATAAACATTTTTTTTTTTGTTAAATGGCGAAAAAGAAGTGGCGCTACAAAAAGGCTGAGGAGTTTGTTGGGCTACTTCTTCCAAGCTAAAAAAACTCCGAAGTGGTGACGTGCGGGGGCGGTTTGGGGTATTGTGTCATGACAATTTTTGACGTACAAAAAGTGATGATTTCTAAGCGAAGTTACAAAGTTTTTTAAAATCACGAAATTATGATTTTGTGTATCTGTGTACAGCGCAAGGCCGGCCGTTTCTACCCGACGCGCCTGGCGCTGAACATCTCGTCCGTGCGCTCCGGCAGTGTGCCCACGCCGCTGTGTGCGCCGGCGCAGCAGCGCGGCTACATCATGGTGGAGACCAACTACCGCGTGTACGCCTACACGCAGACCAACCTGCAGGTCGCGCTGCTGGGGCTGTTCACTGAGCTCATGTACAGGTAGGTGACAGTGTTGTTGTGCAGCAGCGTGCAGCGCGGCTACATCATGGTGGAGACCAACTACCGCGTGTACGCCTACACGCAGACCAACCTGCAGGTCGCGCTGCTGGGGCTGTTCACTGAGCTCATGTACAGGTAGGTGACAGTGTTGTTGTGCAGCAGCGTGCAGCGCGGCTACATCATGGTGGAGACCAACTACCGCGTGTACGCCTACACGCAGACCAACCTGCAGGTCGCGCTGCTGGCGCTGTTCACTGAGCTCATGTACAGGTAGGTGACAGTGTTGTTGTGCAGCAGCGTGCAGCGCGGCTACATCATGGTGGAGACCAACTACCGCGTGTACGCCTACACGCAGACCAACCTGCAGGTCGCGCTGCTGGGGCTGTTCACTGAGCTCATGTACAGGTAGGTGACAGTGTTGTTGTGCAGCAGCGTGCAGCGCGGCTACATCATGGTGGAGACCAACTACCGCGTGTACGCCTACACGCAGACCAACCTGCAGGTCGCGCTGCTGGGGCTGTTCACTGAGCTCATGTACAGGTAGGTGACAGTGTTGTTGTGCAGCAGCGTGCAGCGCGGCTACATCATGGTGGAGACCAACTACCGCGTGTACGCCTACACGCAGACCAACCTGCAGGTCGCGCTGCTGGGGCTGTTCACTGAGCTCATGTACAGGTAGGTGACAGTGTTGTTGTGCAGCAGCGTGCAGCGCGGCTACATCATGGTGGAGACCAACTACCGCGTGTACGCCTACACGCAGACCAACCTGCAGGTCGCGCTGCTGGCGCTGTTCACTGAGCTCATGTACAGGTAGGTGACAGTGTTGTTGTGCAGCAGCGTGCAGCGCGGCTACATCATGGTGGAGACCAACTACCGCGTCTACGCCTACACGCAGACCAACCTGCAGGTCGCGCTGCTGGGGCTGTTCACTGAGCTCATGTACAGGTAGGTTAGGTGGCACTAGCTCCTAACACGACCGACCCCTTACACTTAAAAGCTGAGAAGAAAATAGCTTTATAACTTGATGGATTTGTCCGGATACTTTCCCAGTGAGAAAAAAGAACATAAGTATGACATCAAAATTTCAAGATTAAGAGCTTAAAAGCGTATTTTCTTGCTTTCCAAGACGAAGCCTTGTTTCATTCAATTAGTTTGTTAATGTAATAAACAATGTTCTCTGTTCAGGTTCCCGAACTTAGTGGTAGGAGTGCTAACGCGGGAGTCAGTTCGTCAGGCGCTGCGAGGAGGCATCACCGCGGAACAGATCATACACTATCTGGAACAACATTCGCATCCTCAGGTACTATTCTGAATTTCTTTCCATCGTTCCTAATAGGTAGTATGCAATATTTTTAATTCATTATAAAATGACACCGTGGATAAATTTTGGATTGACGCATGGTGAACAATAAAGACCTATTACAATTCCGTCGACCTTGTTAAAGCTTTTTGCTTACTAAAAACGAAATTTACCCACTGTTAATATTTGCTAATTACTTATTTGAAAAACATTGGTAGGCCAGTGCTATTGGATGCGGTCTACACAGATTTCAAAAAGGCTTTTGACAAAGTCGGCATGCTAGAAATGCTGCTGAATAAAATTACTTTCAATGAAATACGCACAATTGCTTTATTGGTTTGTGTTCTATGTTGAAAACCGGTAGCTAAGGGTCGTACTTAACAGCCACCAGTCTGCCTCTGTAGGCATTACTTCTGGAGTTCCACAGGGCTCTTTTTTGGGACCACTTTTATTTATCATCCATATCAATGATATGAAGAAGTTAAAAAAATGCTAAGATTTTGATGTGCACTGTTAGTCCAAGAGAGAGTTTGGAACCCGAGACGACGTAATAAAACGAACGATTTACTAGTTTTTGGTACAGTGTGAAATACATAGTTACGCTTGTTTAATAACATATACGTACATGTATTCTCTATCTTATGAATAACAAGCATTATTTACACAAACATAAATCACTTGAATAAAATTAAAAGTAATAAAAAAACAATGCAATGTTTCAGATGTTAAAGTCCGAGACGGGCGGTATCAGGACGTCGTCCACTCTGCCGCCCACCGTGGTGGACCAGATCAAGCTGTGGGAGACCGAGCGCAACCGCTTCACCTACACCGAGGGCGTCGTCTACAACCAGTTCTTGTCGCAGGTGCTGATCCATTAAATAAAGGCTCTTAGCGAAAAGTGATAGATAACTTCTAGGAATCGTCGACCAGATAATCGCTTTACCTCAGAAAAAAAAAAAATCATCAAAGAAAGATATTTATTGCAAGATCTTGTCCAGGCATATGTTTATCATGGAGCTCTTCATTTAGCGTTACTAGCTAACTTTGCCTTTCTTTTCTTAAAGACTATAGTTACAAAACATAGCTTTTAAACTTTTGACATGATCATGTAAGTTATCTGATCCCATTGGCAGGCCGACTTTGTGGTGCTGCGCGACTACGCCAAGCAGCAGGGCGTGCTGACGTGGCAGAGCGAGCGCTCGCGCACCATGGTGGTCACGCGCCACGGACACGACGACGTCAAGAAGTTCTGGAAGCGCTACTCCAAGACCTCCTAGTGCTCGCGTGCTGCCCCACACACACAACTCTACCTCGACAGCGTAACACTGACCACCTGACTTCCCCACCACGTATGGCCTTCAAAGCAAGAGCGAATACGTACCAGCGTCTTCTGGTTTACAGCTTGTTCCATCGTAGACCTCAACCATCGCTGTCAGGTGCGAACTAGGTCAAGAGCGGTCTGATTAAAAATTAAAACAATGAAGATTCTAGTCGAAAGGTTGATCTACTCGGCAGTCAATCATCACTCAGCTGTCTTCCCAACCATGTTGGGGTTAGTTTTCAGCAAATAAAGTTGCAGATTAACACCAGTTTTTACACGGAACGCATATCTGGCCTACAGAACCCTAGTTAGTCTACTGAGAAATTTTGTGAAGCTTTTTTTGATGCCTATGATATGGATTATTTCAACTTTTTGTATTATAATAATGAAATTGGCTACCTCAATTTTGTTGTTATAAGAAGAGACTGGTTATTCCCACAATTATGGTGTTTGAGTGATATATATAATGATTAAAACAATTTTGCGAGATAATGCAATAGAAAGTATTCTATCTATTCTATTCTAAGATCAGTGTTGATGAGTTTTTGTTATTAAGTGATGATGTAGATTATAGAGTATGCGCAAAATGTGTCGTTCAGCGCTATGCGCTTTTGTAAATAAACTTATTTTTTATATGAAGCTATTGTTTTAGTACTTGGAAATTGGAGGAGCAAAGAAAAGCCTGTCTACTTAGTATAAAAGTTTATTCTATAAACAGACATTCACAGACATAATACTTCTTTGTCAATATTCATACACTAACTATTCATAACAGTTATTTGTAGGTATAGACATCAATTATATTCATATCTTCAAAGTTGATGTTAAAGTTAGAAGATAAAAACTTCGTAAGGTGAAAAAGAAGTCGAGACCAAAAGTAATACACGACATAATTTTTGGAAAGGGAGTCACCGTATGTATGAATAACAGTACACATTGAAAAATACACAGAATTGTTCAGAAATTCTCTGCAACACGTGGTACATAAATATTCACTAATTGACCAGTAAAAAAACTAGTTCATATTGTCCAGAATGTAGTTTATTTCCACTTATATTTGACAGAAGTCCATCAAACCTAAGTCCCGCACACTGACGTGCACGCTACGTCGCCACTCTGCTGGCTGGCTGGCTCGGGGCGCGGCGTCAGTGCGCGGGCGGCAGGCGCACGGGCGCCAGCGCGCCGTACAGCTTGCTGACCGCCGACTGCACCATGCGCTCCAGGCTCTCGTCTTCTGGGCACTTTACCTCCTGCGGATAGAGGGGTTTTTGTTATTCAACCTAAAATTACAACCCATAAGTCTGGCTCTGATATCAACTATGTTGTGGTCGGCTTCCAATGTAATCGTATACAGCTGATTACCACTTTTTACCATGGAGTGACTGCAAATCTGTCCTCCACAACCCAGTAACTGAGTAACACGGTACTCCTAAAGACAGGCCACGTTTTCTGGCTTGACTTGACTATCTGTAACGGCTGTTACAAACGTATCAATGCTAGCCAGCATAAACTATTTTTCTCAAAAAAAAGTGACGACAGCTCCTAAATTAATTTATTTTTATTACGCACCCGTGATTGGGTCAATTACACACCCGTGATTGGGTCAATTACACACCCGTGATTGGGTCAATTACACACCCGTGATTGGGTCAATTACACACCCGTGATTGGGTCAATTACACACCCGTGATTGGGTCAATTACACACCCGTGATTGGGTCAATTACACACCCGTGATTGGGTCACAGAAGTTTACACGTGTACCAAATTTCAACTTCAGCTGGGTCATACTGATAACCGAGTGGTCCTATAAGGTTTCCGCATTTTCCATATAGAAGTTCTAAAAACATTCAATCTGTATGTACACAGTACAATAGGAACCCTGTGCATACTGACCATGCTGAGCAGGTCGATGTCTGCTCTCTTATCGTCCACAGTGACGTACAACTTCTCTCCTTTGAACATCTTGGGCACCGCGTCTTCGCCGAACATCTCTTGTAGCATTTCTATCACGCACTCCTGGAAATTAACATGAATTTGTGCCCAATGTCTTACTGTTGTGAGTGAAATACTAGAACTAATATTGTCGCAAAGAATTAGTAAATTAATCAATGCCAAATGTAACGTAATCATCAACATGCATCGTAAGGTTTGGTTGTCAACTAAAAAAATAAACTTGGCTGGACCTATTTGTTCAAACTGTGGGCACAAAATTGTAATTTTATTTTTTAATTTTTGACTTCTTAGAGTGTACTACGTGTGCAAAACAAACAAGTGTTCTTTCGTTCAAATATTCTCGCAACGTGCAGTATTTATATACATGTAAAGCACGAGGGCCGATACTTACTATGTAAGAGAACGTGTACGACCCACGCTCGTGTGGTCAGCGGCCACACCACGCATATCACAATCGGAAAGCAGTATTTAATTAATTTTGCTCCATTGTTGCTAGCGAAGAATAAAAAAACATTAAGTGGAATTAAGAACCTCCTCCTTTTTAGAAGTAGTGCCGCCAGGATGGCCGCCACCAGCGCGTCCGCGTACATGTCCGACACGCACACACATTACATGAGCCACTATAGCGAGCGGCCTTACCTTGAAGTGCATGCGGTCGAGCTTGGGCGCGAGCGGCAGGTGGCGCGGCGCGGTCAGCGCGGAGGCCGCCAGGATGGCCGCCACCAGCGCGTCCGCGTACATGTCCGACACGCACACACATTACATGAGCCACTATAGCGAGCGGCCTTACCTTGAAGTGCATGCGGTCGAGCTTGGGCGCGAGCGGCAGGTGGCGCGGCGCGGTCAGCGCGGAGGCCGCCAGGATGGCCGCCACCAGCGCGTCCGCGTACATGTCCGACACGCACACACATTACATGAGCCACTATAGCGAGCGGCCTTACCTTGAAGTGCATGCGGTCGAGCTTGGGCGCGAGCGGCAGGTGGCGCGGCGCGGTCAGCGCGGAGGCCGCCAGGATGGCCGCCACCAGCGCGTCCGCGTACATGTCCGACACGCACACACATTACATGAGCCACTATAGCGAGCGGCCTTACCTTGAAGTGCATGCGGTCGAGCTTGGGCGCGAGCGGCAGGTGGCGCGGCGCGGTCAGCGCGGAGGCCGCCAGGATGGCCGCCACCAGCGCGTCCGCGTACATGTCCGACACCGGCTGCGCCGCCCACTGCCCATGCACACACATTACATTAGCTAATAGAATACGTTTACTCGACAGAAATACAACGCAACACCGACTAAATCTTTTACTTAGTTAAATTCAATAATATTAAGGAACTACCAGTGCACGCGACTGCGTTCGCGAAGCTGTCGGAAAAAAATGTTCGTACGTAATTTATTCTCAATTCTTCATTGCATGCCGTAAGTTAAAAATTTCAAAACCTAACACAACCTAACCCCTCTTAGAATTAAGAAAATAGGAAGAGAGAATTGGAGGAATTAATACTGAATTTACCTATGAAATTAGATTTTTTTTGTGTCTGAATTTGCAATCAGTCAATCGACTCAATCAAACTCAATCAGCGGGTCTGTTGTAATGCGTTTGTCTTTATCGTGTGGGGAATCTCAATTGTTGAACCTGGTGTTTAGCTTCTGGATATCATGGCGTTTCGTTCGGACACTTTTCATATGTTATTTGTGACTGCTAGAGCCACAAATAACCTATGAAAGCATCCTTATAAGCGTCAAAATTTCCATATCAAATTCTCTAATTTGTGATTAGTAATCACAAATTGGAGAATTACATGGAAATTTTAAAATTTCCGTTGTGGTTTTTATTTATATTTCAGCTAACCGAAGTACTGGCCCAAATTATCTATACAATTTTGATGAATTTTGGCATTTTGACAGCAGTTTGTTTATTCTTTTAGTATAGAAATTTCGGCTTCGTAGAGCGTTATCTCTGTCTCACGAAATACAAATAGTCCGGTATCTATTAGAAGCTGTTAAAACAATTATGATTTGCTTCTTTTGATATTTCTTTTTATTCTTTGTATAAAATACACCAATTTTTCTATAAGTGATAGCTTTAGGTTGAGGTAAAATAATATTTAAAAAAAAACATGTTCACATTATGTTTACGTATTTAATTATTTTGGAAAATTACAGCTGTAGTGTACATAATAAACACCATTATACCTATTGTTAAAATGAGACATTGTAATAAAAATAACGATAATTCTAATTCTCAATTACTTCCGTTTCACTGTCTCTCAATTACGTCTGTTTAACCAGTTGATCATTCCCTGTTTAATGGTGTTAGTTGGGGTTGTTTCAACATATTTGTCGTGATAGGGTGCGTTGTCGATAACAAGAACAGAATCACTGGGTATATTTGGGATTAATTGATTAACCAGCCATTTTTCGTAGTTATCGTTATTCATTTCATTGTGATAGTCACCGATAGTGTCCGTGGATTTATACGTTAAAAAGGCACCGGGTACAAAGTCTTGTTCATTTCCCGCATGAAGTATTATCAAACGTTGACCTTATGAAATTGGCTTTTTGACTCCTTTTTTCGTATCATCACTCCAAAATTTCCCTCTAGTGTGGGGTGTATGGATGTAAGACTCATCCATGTATCATACATTTGCGTATTTTATCGAGGTATTTATTTATTTATTTATTATATACTTTATTGTACACCAAAAGTAACACAAAAAGTAGACTTAAAAACTAAAACACATACAATGGGCGGTCTTATCGCATTCCGCGATCTCTTCCAGACAACCTGGCATTCGTTTGAGACTTACATCATGCTTTTCCATTAGAACTTTTCTATTATCTTCCATTTTAGTGAATCGAAATCCCATCTCGTGCCAATCCCAATTAATAGCTTCAGATAATTTAGCTTTTAATGATTTTATTGTTGGGGGTTCATTAAATCATAAGTGAAAATCATACACCATCCTTCAACAACATCATAATCAAAATCGTCCATATCCAAACGAAATTGCTTTTTTGGTCTCCCTTTTTTTTGGAATGCTGAACATAATTTCAGTAGAATGTGTTTCAGTACTGACTTCGTTTAATATATTGTTCAAAGTTCTTCTTGAAATTCCAGTGGAATTAGCAACTCACTCTTGAACCTTCTTAAAATAACAACTTACATTTTCATCTTCATTTTTCTAAATCTGTCAGCTTCGGTTACAAAATATTTATAAACATTGTAGATATTTTCGCGTGATTGACCTCGTAAAGGTTTCCCTCTTTTTCCTAAAGATGCCATAGTACAACTTTAAATTATTTGAATTTGGGGGTGTTAACAACTTCTCTAAATATATATTTGGAACTGGACGCGACCGCACTCTATCGCACTTGAACAACAACTGACATAACGTCACATAGGTAGTGTGCGACAGAGATAACGCTCTACGAAGCCGAAATTAACCGATTGTCTCTTTCCAAAGGTCGATGTGCAATATTTATCGTCGGGTACTGTATTTGATTCGTCGATGTAACTAGCCCTCGCTCATTATTTTCTCATCGCAAATCTTCTTGAACACTTTTCAATTAATATCTTTTTACCCACGACGGAACGGAGACGGTGTATGCGTTTGGGGTAAGAGGATGTTTGTTTGTTTGTTTGTGCAAACCAATGTTCCCATTTATCTCCAGAACTACTACTCCGATTTTCATGCTGTTTTTAGTGATGGATTCGGATTTGATTGGTGCATGTTCTAAGATAGGTGTTACGGTGAACTCAACAGGGGGCGCTGCAGTCAAGGATATTTAGGCAAACCAATGTTGCCATTTATCTTCAAAACTATTAAACTACTATTCCAATTTTGATGCAATTTTCAGTGATGGGTTAAGGTTTGATTGGTGCATGTTCTTGGATGTGTTACGGTGATAACTCACGAGGGGGCGCTGCAGTAAACATATGTTTTTGCAAAAAAACAAAACTACTCAGATTTTGATGTAGTTTTCAGTGATGGGTTCGGGTTTGATTGTTGCATGTTCTTAGATAGATGTTACGGTGACAACTCACCAGGGGGCGCTGCAGTCAAGGATATTTGGGCAAACCAATGTTGCCATTTATCTTCAAAACTCCTATTCCAATTTTAATGCAGTTTTCAGTGATGGGTTAAGGTTTGATTGGTGCATGTTTTTAGATATGGGTTACGGTGACAACTCACGAGGGGGCGCTGCAGTAAACATATGTTTATGCAAAAAAAAACAACTCCGGTTTTGATGTAGTTTTCAGTAATGTGTTCAGGTTTGATCGGTGCATGTCCTTAGATAGGTGTTACGGTGACAACTCACCAGGGGGTGCTGCAGGTTCATAATAAAGTTCTCTCTAAAAAGTTTAAAATAAAATGCAAAATTGAAAATTTTGAAAAAAAACCACGCCGTTAAAAACAAACATCAGATTCTGCAAAACTAGCTCATTTAATGGCAGCCCTGACGGATATTCTTGGGTTACATTCGTTCTGTAAGTCGGGGGTTTTTATTAAATATTTAATTCTTTTTCAATTGTTTTTAACGGCGTGGCTTTTTTTCAAAATTTTCAATTTTGCCTTTTATTAACTGCTACTAAGCTGTACTTAAGAGTTGCGCAAATTGTGACGTTGCAAAACAAGAAATGTAACTCGCAGCGACATCTTTACCGGACAAATGGAATCACATTTAACAGAGCCCACAGTTTAAACAACAGATGGCGCTAGAGATCGAACGTCTTTTTAAAACTTAATATATATATCAAATAAGTAGATGTAAATTAATTAAAACACACAAAAATTGCATAAAAGCATAAAGTTAATAAATTTAAATAATTAGGAACATGTCGGAATCGAGAGTATTTAGTCTGTGGCATGGAAGCTTCTCGCAAAGGACTTTTAAATGACAGAGTGGAGAAATTGTGGGTACCAAGGTTTTTAACCTTGGTGCTATGCCAAGGGATTCTGTTCCACTGATTGAGTAGTCTTGCACTGATTGAGTAGTCTTGCATTGAGTAGTCTTGCACTGATTGAGAGAGACTTGAGCATTAAGTAAGTGCTACTTGAGCACTAATTGAGTAGTAATTGAGCTGCTATTAATTATTATGAGGGAGATGCATTAGACCTGTCTACTGGGTTTATTTTCATACAAAGAGTTAGGCCTTTTGTTAATGTGTTAAGTAACAAGACCAGTAATAACTTCCTTTTGTATTAAGTTGTGTCACGGGTATACTGTACCATAGTGAGTAGGTTTCTTAACGTGCACAGCCCTGGTTGGTCAATACCTTGCGATTGAGCTAGTGGTATTTATGCGTTCACCTCGCGAATCCTTACAAGCGACCTGAGACGTTGTTTTGTAATATCTCATGTGGTGTACCTCTGTTATACCTTGGTACGGAGACAGGGTCTAACAGGGTTACACATCTTAGTGTGTAAGTCTGGGAGGTATTATTTATGATTAGTTGCCTCATTCACTGTATTTCTATGCAAAGTGATACTTCTTTTTATAGTGAATAAACTTTGTATGTGTATTGAGGTATGTCTTTAATTTCAGTCTTTCCAGATATTTATGTATATATACCTTTATAAATTTAATTTCACACGGTTGGAAACTTTAGGTTTCATCTACAATCCATAACCCCTATAGTGGGGAACTGTGACGGATGTCGGGTGTGACAAAATATAATTTGGTTTTGTAGTTTTTAAGTGATGCGTGCAGGACTCAGTCAGCGCGACGCTCAGCGCTTTATGAAAGTCCATCATCGGACCACAAGACGTACAGCAATGCGCCACCACCGGTGCATGGTGGACAGCCCACCCACACGCACTAAACGTTTTGGGAACACATACATCGTGCGTACAGCTAAGGAGTGGAGTTCCCTGCCGCAGTCTGTTTCCTGATAACTACAACGTCTGGGTTTGAACCCGCGTTTCGTAACACAGTTCGTAAGTCGGGGCCGTTACCACTCGGCCACCACTGCTCTTGTGCATTCAATTACATCCGATCCGATCGCACTAGAAGCTGTCCCCAAAATAGTGTTCGGCTTCGGGTTCGGCATGAAATTCCTTCCTTGATCGCTGTGAATCTCCAAGGGTACTCCAAAACGATAGAAGACTTCATGAACTAGTTTATCCGCAACTGTTGAAGCTTCTTGGTTTGGAATGGCGAAGACTTCGGGCCACTTAGTGAAATAATCCATAACCACCATGAAATACTTGTTACCACTTTCACTTTCCGGAAACGGTCCCGCGACGTCTAGCGCTATCCTTTCCCATGGTGCACCAACATTGTACAATTTCAATGCACCTCTGCTACGAGTCTGAGGTCCTTTTACAGCCGCACAACTTGTACACTTGCGACACCAGTCCTCAACATCGTCACGACAGTGGACCCAGTAAAACCGTTCCCGTATCTTCAGTAGAGTCCGTTTAACTCCCATATGGCCTCCTGAACAACCATTATGGTACAGCTGTAGAACATCCGGTATTTTAGCTTTAGGGACAACCATTTGCAAATGACAGTTGTCTCCCCGAGCATTTTCCCATTTACGGCACAGGACTCCATTCTGAATCACTAAGCTGTCCCATTGGGCCCAATAGCTTTTTGTGATTGAACTCATCGCTGAGACATCACTCCACGTAGCCTTCGGAGCACTGGCCTTCATCCACTCCAGGATCGGCTTGATGTCCAAATCATCCTGCTGTGCACGTTCCAAGTTTTCCTTCCACTCGTTACTAAGATCTGTCTTGATCATCCTCACAGGTACGACTTCTTTACCCTCTTGCCGAGTACAATGCTTGCAGTCTTTTGGGCAAGGTCCTCTTGACAATACATCTGCGTTGCCATGAGATCTCCCGCTACGACCTTCGACCACCAAGTCGTACTCTTCCAATCGCTGTCCGCGATTGTCAGCCGCTCTACCTGCTAGAGGTCGGCTATCTGCCCTTTGAGCAGTTCGCTTAGGGCAACTGGGCCTCAAGTGGCCCCTTTCACCACAGCCGTAGCATCTAGGGCTGCGTCCTTCATAATGGTCACGAACTGCAGCTGCTGCAACCTCCCTGCCATAGTGGGAACGATGGTTCTGCCGCACAGCTTCCCCTTCTGAAGTTCACCTAGGGCAACTGGACCGTAGGTGGCCCCTTTCCCCACAACCATAGCATCTAGGGCTGTATCCTTTAAAACGGTCGCGAACAGTAGCCGCTGCAACCTCTCTGACGCGATGGGAACGATAATCCTGCCGCGCAGCTTCCACCTCTAGTACATGTGCCAAGGCGTCTTTAAGCTTCTCATGATGCCCGAGCCTCACGGCAGCTCTAACTTCAAGGTCGCGGATGCCGTCAATGAATGCCTGCACCAGGTTCCCTTGAATGAGCGCAGGTACAGACTGGTATGCTTTTCTAACAAGCTTCTCCACCTCAAGGGCCCACTGCTGCAGGTTTTCACCACTGCGTTGCACGCGATCCTTTAGCTGCGCCCGAAACACGTGTTCCAGATGAGCGTCGCCATACCTAGCTTCCAGTGCCTCAACCAGCTGCTCGTAAGTCACCTCGTTACCGAGGGCTTCTAGGATAGTGAGGGCCTGGTCGCGGAGGCCTAGGGTGAGAGCAGTCATGGCCTGGTCCTTACTCCACCCGTTCGCCTTCATAACAGCGTCAAATTGCTTTTTGTATGCCGACCAGGAAGATGTTCCATCGAACGGCGGCACTTTGAATCCACGTAGAGAAGGTGTAGTAGCTACAGAGGTTGCGATTCCATCTCCTATTTTAAGGTTGTCCAGCGTTTTCCTCACTTCAACTATCACGTTGTCAACCCGATGATTAATTTGGTCGATTCGTGATTCAGCTTCCGTCAGGCGATTCTCGTGCTGAACCACCTTATCTTTAACAACCTTCATTTCTTTGCCGAAAGTGGCATGCAGATCCTTCATGAGGAGCATCTGTTCCTCCTGGCGACGCGCCTGTTCCTCCTTGTCATGCCGTAGCTGCTCTTCCAACCGACGGGCCTGCTCTTCTTGGCGGCGGGCCTGTTCCTGCAGCATCATCATCAGAGCAGCAAAGTCTGGTGCTGATGATGATGCTGGAGCTACTGCTGACGAGCCGGCCTCCAAGGTCGGCAACTGTCCCTCCGTCGTCTGCGGCGTTACACCTCCAGAACGCCTCTGGTCCGTCTCTTGCTGGCGTTGACTACGGGTACGGATACCCTCAGTGTCGTCCTTCGGTAGAATCGGCATCTTTTAAATCCACTCTTCTGACACCAATTGTTACGAGCTTCGGGTTCGTTACAATAAAATCAGCCGATTAAATAAACAAGGATGACACTTTAATTTACACCACACTAATTACACTATAAACGCACTAATCACAAAACACAATCGCACTATTAATCACTTGAGTTCGCAGTCGAAGATCGCTGTCGAAGTTATCACTTGTATCGCAAATCCAATACTGACTCGGTCGGCACATGTGCCGGCCTTATATAGGGTGCCGAGTAGAACTCCAGAAAGTTCGCGTACATATCGGTCGCGACCGACTAAGTCCGAGAATTGTAGCATAGAAAAATCTCGAAGGTCCTTGACTTCACTAGTTCTGCTACTCGATACTAGATGGCGCTAGTGGTACCGAATGCCGCTATCTTCCTTACTTGATTGTGGCGCGCAACAATAGTTAGCAAAAGGCTAGGCTGAAGATGAGATCTTGCGTCAATGAGTGTCCACGGAGTTCCTTCATAGAGAACATGCAACTAGGTGGATCTGTTCATCTGACGGACTCCTGGCCAGTACAACAGCGGCAGCACATGGTCCGAGTGTGAGGACGTGACCTACCTCCAAGGTGATCATGTTGTTCTCGACGACGAGGTCGACGCAGGAGTACACCTTCCAGCGCGTCTCGCTGTGGAAGTCGATGGCGCCCGCCAGCTGCATCACCACGTGGCGCAGCAGCCCCACGGAGCCGCTGTAGTGGATCGACTGCCGCTGCGTCACCTCCGACTGGCTTAGCTCCGTGTATTCTGGAAACAGGGCATTGCTGTTACACGCAGTTACTGTGACACGGCAAATATTCCTGGGAATAGGCACAAGAAATACACGCCATCTAAACAGTAAAAACAGCGGTACAGAACGATGGACAGTAGCTACCATGACGTTCTAAATCCATCATGATTCCTGTGTCAGAGAGACGGAGTTACACAAGACGAATAGCACTATCCCTTTCTCTCACACTGAATCATGATAGCATTTAGCACTTCGTAGTACGGCCACTGTACTCAAAGCAATTCTGTCCATCAAAATAGATGCAAATAAGTAAATGAATAGTGACAAACATGAGACTCAATAGTTGTTTGCTGCAGACTGAATTGTGGCTTTAATGTAGCATTTGAAAATTGCACAAAAATCTTAAATCGTCATCAACACTTCCAATCCTACCATCATATCTCTTCAATAAGGATCGAGTTTTTATGAGGCAGAAATGTCAAAAATTGCAAACTACACAGTACAACTTACTGTTAAGATCTGAAGGCGCCAGTATGTGGTAGTTGAAATTCCTCTTCACTAGGATGCCTTGTAGCTGTGTGCCGGGCTCGGGTGGCACCATCGCTAGTGACCCCATTACCTGTACGAATTAAATCATGTTAGAATTTGACTGTTTTTTTCTCAGGGTTCTGAGAAAGAAGAAAGAAAACACGTTTATTCCGGCAGTAATGACGCACAAAAACACAAACTTAAAATAAAATAACTTATCAACTAAAACTAAAAGCTGTGTCACGACCCGATATCAACCACCACGAGTCTGGCCAAACCACAGACAAAATAGAAAACAGTTTAACTTTTGTCTATGGCGTGGCCGGCACTGCCAGACAGTGACAACATAAAAACAAAATTAAACAATGGAAATAAAAGCAGTTTATAATCACTTAAATGGCGTGAAGAGGCGACACAAGAGGCGTGAAGAGCCGGGGCCCTCCTCGCTAGGAAAGGCCGCGCTTCTCCCTTCCACCACTCCGTCCAATGATCCAGGTTGGACTGAAGTGGTCGGGAAGGGGAAGGGCAAGGGGAAAAAGGCGGCAAAGGCCGTCTCCCCGCGCCTCCCAGTCGCAGGTGACTGAGAAGGGAAAGGGGAAGGGCAAGGCAACGACCGCTCCTGCCGCCCCCGCCAGTACGCCTCCCAGCTAGAGCATTACAACTGGCAGAGGTAAAGGTAAGAGGAAGGGGAGGAGGAAAAATCCTCCACAGTCCGTAGCCGTCGTAGTGACGGTCAGCGCGGAGGGTGCGGAAAGAGGGGAGACGTACGCGTCCATCTTAGTGCGGGCACGTGCCAACGCCGATCTGACCCAACTGGGGATCGGCAAAGTCTCTTGCCGGCGGACCCACACCAGGGCTCAAATTTTCGAGTTCCCGGGGGCGGAGGGCAGCGCCAGCGCCGACCTCTTCCCAGCCAAGCTGCAGGAGGCCGTCGCGGACGTGGCCGAGGTGGCACCGGTGCAGCGGGCCGCCGTGGGCGGGACCCAGCTGGGCCCTGAGTCTGCTATTACAATAGTGTCAGAATGTTCTAACATTGATATCATAATGGTTCACTATGACTTTCCACTAAACTACTAATACTAATAAAAATGCGTCACTATGACTTTCCAGTGGTCAACCACTGACACTCCATTGAAAGAAATGGCATAGAATGGTAATCTCGTACATAATGACAAATGAATTACAGACGTACGCGGTAGTCTGCTAAAATTTTGACAGTTCCTTTAATCAGTGACCTACCATTAGAACGTAATTGGGCAGTCATTGCTTTAAATAGCTCGGTTATCAAAAAGTATTACGAGGCCATTGACCGACCAGTGATCGACCATTATGAATTTAGCAGATTACGAAGTTTTAGCAAAATGACAATTGGATCGTGTTGGAATGACAAATTTATAAAAATAGCAGACTTGGGGCCCTGGACGACCCGCTCACTGAAGAGGTGGCTGCGGTCGCAGCCATTGGCGGCTGTAGCGTCCCAGCAGTGCAAGCCAGGAACATAAGACCTGGCCGTGGTGGCATGGGCACTATTAGTACTCAAACAATAGTATTCCACACCCTACTCACACCTCGGCGCGCGACTTGTGCTCAGTTAATATAGGCAAGTTGCGGTCCGACCATACAAACATCTCTACACATGCGCGTAGATTCACGCATCGAATACGGCAGCGCGGGCTCACTATTCAGTGCAGATGCACTGGGGCGGTAGGACTCACACGACACGACCGCCCCACACACGCCGCACAACGACACACACATAAGACGGCCTCGCAGTCCAAACCGTAACCAGCTCGACCTCTCACTGGCTGCAGGTGAGTCAACAAAGTCGGCGCCTCTGTCGCAGGTCGTTCCGGGGTCTCACCTGGCGGACACTGACCGCCGGGGCGCCGTGAAGAGGCCGCGGCCCACCTGCAGCACTCATGTACAGCTACACCTAGGCGTCAGCTGCGTCGCACTCGCAGGCACACGCCATCATCTGAGCCACAACAGTTGGCAACCCAAATACGGGGGCTTAGCTACGCATACGGGAGTGCACCCGCGGGCAGAGGACGTAAGTCCCGTGACCGCTCGCCGCGCCCCCCGACGGGGAGCGCAGCGACTGCCACAGGCGGATGAGCACTATTCCGCCGTCCTCGACAAGGGACAGCTCTCAGTAGGCTTCAACTCCAGACCAGCCTCTGCGCTGACACGCCGCCTTCAGCCGGGACATCTCGTTACCTTGGCCATCTTGTCGCCGCGGAAGGTGAGGCACAGCTGCTGCGTGTTGCGCGGCGTGTGGATGTGCAGGCGGCCGCGGTGCGCCTTCAGCCGGGACATCTCGTTACCTTGGCCGTCTTGTCGCCGCGGAAGGTGAGGCACAGCTGCTGCGTGTTGCGCGGCGTGTGGATGTGCAGGCGGCCGCGGTGCGCGCGCTGCCGCGCCGCCTTCAGCCGGGACATCTCGTTACCTTGGCCGTCTTGTCGCCGCGGAAGGTGAGGCACAGCTGCTGCGTGTTGCGCGGCGTGTGGATGTGCAGGCGGCCGCGGTGCGCCTTCAGCCGGGACATCTCGTTACCTTGGCCGTCTTGTCGCCGCGGAAGGTGAGGCACAGCTGCTGCGTGTTGCGCGGCGTGTGGATGTGCAGGCGGCCGCGGTGCTCGCGCTGCAGCGCCGCCTTCAGCCGGGACATCTCGTTACCTTGGCCGTCTTGTCGCCGCGGAAGGTGAGGCACAGCTGCTGCGTGTTGCGCGGCGTGTGGATGTGCAGGCGGCCGCGGTGCTCGCGCTGCAGCGCCGCCTTCAGCCGGGACATCTCGTTACCTTGGCCGTCTTGTCGCCGCGGAAGGTGAGGCACAGCTGCTGCGTGTTGCGCGGCGTGTGGATGTGCAGGCGGCCGCGGTGCGCCTTCAGCCGGGACATCTCGTTACCTTGGCCGTCTTGTCGCCGCGGAAGGTGAGGCACAGCTGCTGCGTGTTGCGCGGCGTGTGGATGTGCAGGCGGCCGCGGTGCGCCTTCAGCCGGGACATCTCGTTACCTTGGCCGTCTTGTCGCCGCGGAAGGTGAGGCACAGCTGCTGCGTGTTGCGCGGCGTGTGGATGTGCAGGCGGCCGCGGTGCTCGCGCTGCAGCGCCGCCTTCAGCCGGGACATCTCGTTACCTTGGCCGTCTTGTCGCCGCGGAAGGTGAGGCACAGCTGCTGCGTGTTGCGCGGCGTGTGGATGTGCAGGCGGCCGCGGTGCTCGCGCTGCAGCGCCGCCTTCAGCCGGGACATCTCGTTACCTTGGCCGTCTTGTCGCCGCGGAAGGTGAGGCACAGCTGCTGCGTGTTGCGCGGCGTGTGGATGTGCAGGCGGCCGCGGTGCGCCTTCAGCCGGGACATCTCGTTACCTTGGCCGTCTTGTCGCCGCGGAAGGTGAGGCACAGCTGCTGCGTGTTGCGCGGCGTGTGGATGTGCAGGCGGCCGCGGTGCGCCTTCAGCCGGGACATCTCGTTACCTTGGCCGTCTTGTCGCCGCGGAAGGTGAGGCACAGCTGCTGCGTGTTGCGCGGCGTGTGGATGTGCAGGCGGCCGCGGTGCTCGCGCTGCAGCGCCGCCTTCAGCCGGGACATCTCGTTAACTTGGCCGTCTTGTCGCCGCGGAAGGTGAGGCACAGCTGCTGCGTGTTGCGCGGCGTGTGGATGTGCAGGCGGCCGCGGTGCTCGCGCTGCAGCGCCGCCTTCAGCCGGGACATCTCGTTACCTTGGCCGTCTTGTCGCCGCGGAAGGTGAGGCACAGCTGCTGCGTGTTGCGCGGCGTGTGGATGTGCAGGCGGCCGCGGTGCGCCTTCAGCCGGGACATCTCGTTACCTTGGCCGTCTTGTCGCCGCGGAAGGTGAGGCACAGCTGCTGCGTGTTGCGCGGCGTGTGGATGTGCAGGCGGCCGCGGTGCGCCTTCAGCCGGGACATCTCGTTACCTTGGCCGTCTTGTCGCCGCGGAAGGTGAGGCACAGCTGCTGCGTGTTGCGCGGCGTGTGGATGTGCAGGCGGCCGCGGTGCTCGCGCTGCAGCGCCGCCTTCAGCCGGGACATCTCGTTACCTTGGCCGTCTTGTCGCCGCGGAAGGTGAGGCACAGCTGCTGCGTGTTGCGCGGCGTGTGGATGTGCAGGCGGCCGCGGTGCTCGCGCTGCAGCGCCGCCTTCAGCCGGGACATCTCGTTACCTTGGCCGTCTTGTCGCCGCGGAAGGTGAGGCACAGCTGCTGCGTGTTGCGCGGCGTGTGGATGTGCAGGCGGCCGCGGTGCGCCTTCAGCCGGGACATCTCGTTACCTTGGCCGTCTTGTCGCCGCGGAAGGTGAGGCACAGCTGCTGCGTGTTGCGCGGCGTGTGGATGTGCAGGCGGCCGCGGTGCGCCTTCAGCCGGGACATCTCGTTACCTTGGCCGTCTTGTCGCCGCGGAAGGTGAGGCACAGCTGCTGCGTGTTGCGCGGCGTGTGGATGTGCAGGCGGCCGCGGTGCGCCTTCAGCCGGGACATCTCGTTACCTTGGCCGTCTTGTCGCCGCGGAAGGTGAGGCACAGCTGCTGCGTGTTGCGCGGCGTGTGGATGTGCAGGCGGCCGCGGTGCGCCTTCAGCCGGGACATCTCGTTACCTTGGCCGTCTTGTCGCCGCGGAAGGTGAGGCACAGCTGCTGCGTGTTGCGCGGCGTGTGGATGTGCAGGCGGCCGCGGTGCGCCTTCAGCCGGGACATCTCGTTACCTTGGCCGTCTTGTCGCCGCGGAAGGTGAGGCACAGCTGCTGCGTGTTGCGCGGCGTGTGGATGTGCAGGCGGCCGCGGTGCGCCTTCAGCCGGGACATCTCGTTACCTTGGCCGTCTTGTCGCCGCGGAAGGTGAGGCACAGCTGCTGCGTGTTGCGCGGCGTGTGGATGTGCAGGCGGCCGCGGTGCTCGCGCTGCAGCGCCGCCTTCAGCCGGGACATCTCGTTACCTTGGCCGTCTTGTCGCCGCGGAAGGTGAGGCACAGCTGCTGCGTGTTGCGCGGCGTGTGGATGTGCAGGCGGCCGCGGTGCGCGCGCTGCAGCGCCGCCTTCAGCCGGGACATCTCGTTACCTTGGCCGTCTTGTCGCCGCGGAAGGTGAGGCACAGCTGCTGCGTGTTGCGCGGCGTGTGGATGTGCAGGCGGCCGCGGTGCGCCTTCAGCCGGGACATCTCGTTACCTTGGCCGTCTTGTCGCCGCGGAAGGTGAGGCACAGCTGCTGCGTGTTGCGCGGCGTGTGGATGTGCAGGCGGCCGCGGTGCGCCTTCAGCCGGGACATCTCGTTACCTTGGCCGTCTTGTCGCCGCGGAAGGTGAGGCACAGCTGCTGCGTGTTGCGCGGCGTGTGGATGTGCAGGCGGCCGCGGTGCTCGCGCTGCAGCGCCGCCTTCAGCCGGGACATCTCGTTAACTTGGCCGTCTTGTCGCCGCGGAAGGTGAGGCACAGCTGCTGCGTGTTGCGCGGCGTGTGGATGTGCAGGCGGCCGCGGTGCTCGCGCTGCAGCGCCGCCTTCAGCCGGGACATCTCGTTACCTTGGCCGTCTTGTCGCCGCGGAAGGTGAGGCACAGCTGCTGCGTGTTGCGCGGCGTGTGGATGTGCAGGCGGCCGCGGTGCGCCTTCAGCCGGGACATCTCGTTACCTTGGCCGTCTTGTCGCCGCGGAAGGTGAGGCACAGCTGCTGCGTGTTGCGCGGCGTGTGGATGTGCAGGCGGCCGCGGTGCGCCTTCAGCCGGGACATCTCGTTACCTTGGCCGTCTTGTCGCCGCGGAAGGTGAGGCACAGCTGCTGCGTGTTGCGCGGCGTGTGGATGTGCAGGCGGCCGCGGTGCTCGCGCTGCAGCGCCGCCTTCAGCCGGGACATCTCGTTACCTTGGCCGTCTTGTCGCCGCGGAAGGTGAGGCACAGCTGCTGCGTGTTGCGCGGCGTGTGGATGTGCAGGCGGCCGCGGTGCTCGCGCTGCAGCGCCGCCTTCAGCCGGGACATCTCGTTACCTTGGCCGTCTTGTCGCCGCGGAAGGTGAGGCACAGCTGCTGCGTGTTGCGCGGCGTGTGGATGTGCAGGCGGCCGCGGTGCGCCTTCAGCCGGGACATCTCGTTACCTTGGCCGTCTTGTCGCCGCGGAAGGTGAGGCACAGCTGCTGCGTGTTGCGCGGCGTGTGGATGTGCAGGCGGCCGCGGTGCGCCTTCAGCCGGGACATCTCGTTACCTTGGCCGTCTTGTCGCCGCGGAAGGTGAGGCACAGCTGCTGCGTGTTGCGCGGCGTGTGGATGTGCAGGCGGCCGCGGTGCTCGCGCTGCAGCGCCGCCTTCAGCCGGGACATCTCGTTACCTTGGCCGTCTTGTCGCCGCGGAAGGTGAGGCACAGCTGCTGCGTGTTGCGCGGCGTGTGGATGTGCAGGCGGCCGCGGTGCTCGCGCTGCAGCGCCGCCTTCAGCCGGGACATCTCGTTACCTTGGCCGTCTTGTCGCCGCGGAAGGTGAGGCACAGCTGCTGCGTGTTGCGCGGCGTGTGGATGTGCAGGCGGCCGCGGTGCGCCTTCAGCCGGGACATCTCGTTACCTTGGCCGTCTTGTCGCCGCGGAAGGTGAGGCACAGCTGCTGCGTGTTGCGCGGCGTGTGGATGTGCAGGCGGCCGCGGTGCGCCTTCAGCCGGGACATCTCGTTACCTTGGCCGTCTTGTCGCCGCGGAAGGTGAGGCACAGCTGCTGCGTGTTGCGCGGCGTGTGGATGTGCAGGCGGCCGCGGTGCTCGCGCTGCAGCGCCGCCTTCAGCCGGGACATCTCGTTAACTTGGCCGTCTTGTCGCCGCGGAAGGTGAGGCACAGCTGCTGCGTGTTGCGCGGCGTGTGGATGTGCAGGCGGCCGCGGTGCTCGCGCTGCAGCGCCGCCTTCAGCCGGGACATCTCGTTACCTTGGCCGTCTTGTCGCCGCGGAAGGTGAGGCACAGCTGCTGCGTGTTGCGCGGCGTGTGGATGTGCAGGCGGCCGCGGTGCGCCTTCAGCCGGGACATCTCGTTACCTTGGCCGTCTTGTCGCCGCGGAAGGTGAGGCACAGCTGCTGCGTGTTGCGCGGCGTGTGGATGTGCAGGCGGCCGCGGTGCGCCTTCAGCCGGGACATCTCGTTACCTTGGCCGTCTTGTCGCCGCGGAAGGTGAGGCACAGCTGCTGCGTGTTGCGCGGCGTGTGGATGTGCAGGCGGCCGCGGTGCTCGCGCTGCAGCGCCGCCTTCAGCCGGGACATCTCGTTACCTTGGCCGTCTTGTCGCCGCGGAAGGTGAGGCACAGCTGCTGCGTGTTGCGCGGCGTGTGGATGTGCAGGCGGCCGCGGTGCTCGCGCTGCAGCGCCGCCTTCAGCCGGGACATCTCGTTACCTTGGCCGTCTTGTCGCCGCGGAAGGTGAGGCACAGCTGCTGCGTGTTGCGCGGCGTGTGGATGTGCAGGCGGCCGCGGTGCGCCTTCAGCCGGGACATCTCGTTACCTTGGCCGTCTTGTCGCCGCGGAAGGTGAGGCACAGCTGCTGCGTGTTGCGCGGCGTGTGGATGTGCAGGCGGCCGCGGTGCGCCTTCAGCCGGGACATCTCGTTACCTTGGCCGTCTTGTCGCCGCGGAAGGTGAGGCACAGCTGCTGCGTGTTGCGCGGCGTGTGGATGTGCAGGCGGCCGCGGTGCGCCTTCAGCCGGGACATCTCGTTACCTTGGCCGTCTTGTCGCCGCGGAAGGTGAGGCACAGCTGCTGCGTGTTGCGCGGCGTGTGGATGTGCAGGCGGCCGCGGTGCGCCTTCAGCCGGGACATCTCGTTACCTTGGCCGTCTTGTCGCCGCGGAAGGTGAGGCACAGCTGCTGCGTGTTGCGCGGCGTGTGGATGTGCAGGCGGCCGCGGTGCGCCTTCAGCCGGGACATCTCGTTACCTTGGCCGTCTTGTCGCCGCGGAAGGTGAGGCACAGCTGCTGCGTGTTGCGCGGCGTGTGGATGTGCAGGCGGCCGCGGTGCGCCTTCAGCCGGGACATCTCGTTACCTTGGCCGTCTTGTCGCCGCGGAAGGTGAGGCACAGCTGCTGCGTGTTGCGCGGCGTGTGGATGTGCAGGCGGCCGCGGTGCGCCTTCAGCCGGGACATCTCGTTACCTTGGCCGTCTTGTCGCCGCGGAAGGTGAGGCACAGCTGCTGCGTGTTGCGCGGCGTGTGGATGTGCAGGCGGCCGCGGTGCTCGCGCTGCAGCGCCGCCTTCAGCCGGGACATCTCGTTACCTTGGCCGTCTTGTCGCCGCGGAAGGTGAGGCACAGCTGCTGCGTGTTGCGCGGCGTGTGGATGTGCAGGCGGCCGCGGTGCTCGCGCTGCAGCGCCGCCTTCAGCCGGGACATCTCGTTCTGCTCGCCGTGCACCAGCACCTGCGCCAGGGGACGACGGTTACGTGATGACATCCCGCCACTTCCACAAAATGTTGGATAAGTATTTACATTGTGCGCAAGGCCAACGAGTGAAACTCCCTGCCTGTCTTTCCCGAGAGCGATAGCGTGGGGAGTTGAGAGGGAAGAGTGCATAGCAGTGGCGAAGCGTGGTCATAAGCCGATTCCCGCTGGCTTCCCTTCAGAAGTTTGGAACACAACTACTCTATCGTAATTGAAAAATCGCACAATCAGTACTGTTAAAAGTAGAGAAACCTCACAAAACGCATACATAGATGGATATTCAATTCCGACAAAATTTGCTCTTCACCAACATTATTAAACTCGCAGGCGCTATCGGCTTATTGACAATTGAATTCATAAGGCAAAATAGTGGTCATGACGTCACAATGACCAGCCCGCGATCACCGCGATTCTAGGCCACGAGGTAAGCCGCTATGCGCCGAGTTATCATAGAGACAGTAATACAAAATGCGTGCGCGTGAGCGAGATGGAAGTAAGCATATAATGTTTTTTTTGGATCGAAGTTGTAACGACACTTTTTGTGTCACGATTTGGATGGAAGGGGTTAAGCAGCTGTTAGTGAGGTCACGATTTAGATGGGTGTGTTAAGCAATTGTTGGCAAGGTTGCGAAAAGGATGGGTGGAGTTAAGCAGGTGTTAGTGAGATTACGATTTGGATGGGTGTGTTAAGCAACTGTTGGCAAGGTTGCGAAAAGGATGGGTGGAGTTAAGCAGCTGTTAGGGTGGTCACGATTTGGATGGATAGAGTTAAGCAGCTGTTAGTGAGGTCGCGATTTGGATGGGTGTGTTAAGCAACTGTTGGCAAGGTTGCGAAAAGGATGGAAGGAGTTAAGCAACTAATAGTGAGGTCGCGGTTTGGATGGGTGGGGTTAAGCAGCTGTTAATGAAGTCACGATTTGGATGGGAGATGTTCAGCAACTGTTAGTGAGGTCACGACTTGGATGGGTGTGTTAAGCAATAGGGATGTTTCCTGAGGAATAAAAATATGATCCTATTTAGTCCGTCAGTTAGATTATAAAAAAATATTGGACACGTATTTTTTGCTTTATAATCATATTGTTGCGCGCCAGAATTAAACAACGAAGATAGTTGCATTTGGTACTACTAGCGCCATCTAGTATCGAGTAGCAGAACTAATAAAGCCAGGAACCTTCGGGATTTTTCTATGCTAGAATTCTCGGACCTTAGTCGGTCGCGACCGATATGTACGCGAACTTTCTGGAGTTCTACTCGGCACCCTATATAAGGCCGGCACATGTGCCGACCGAGTCAGTATTGGAATTGCGATACAAGTGATAAATTCGAGAGCGATCTTCGACTGCGAACTCAAGTGATTAATAGTGCGATTGTGTTTTGTTATTAGTGAGTTAATAGTGTAATTAGTGTGGTGTAAATTAAAGTGTCATCTTTGTTTATTTAATCGGCTGATTTTATTGTAACGAACCCGAAGCTCGTAACAATTGGTGTCAGAAGAGTGGATTTAAAAGATGCCGATTCTACCGAAGGACGACACTGAGGGTATTCGTACCCGTAGTCAACGCCAGCAAGAGACGGACCAGAGGCGTTTTGGAAGTGCAACGCGCAGGCTACGGAGAGACAGCTGGCGACCTTAGAGGCCGGCCCGTCCACCGCCGCTCCAGCTTCATCATCAGCACCAGACTTTGCTGCTCTGATGCTGATGCTGGAGGAACAGGCCCGCCGACAAGAGGAACAGGCCCGTCGTTTAGAAGAGCAGCTGCAGCGTGATAAGGAAGAACAGGCTCGCCGCCAGGAAGAACAGGCTCGCCGCCAGGAGGAACAGGCCCGTCGGTTGGAAGAACAGCTCCAACGTGACAAAGAGGAGCAGGCGCGTCGCCAGGAAGAACAGATGTTCCTCATGAAGGATCTGCATGCTACTTTCGGCAAAGAAATAAAGGTTGTAAAAGATAAGGTGGTTCAACACGAAAACCGCCTGATAGAAGCTGAAACCCAGATTGTGGAAATAAAGAAAGCAATGGACAACCTTAAAGTAGGAGAAGGAATTGCAACCTCCGTAGCAACTACTCCTTCGCCACGGGGATTCAAAGTGCCGCCGTTCGATGGGACATCTTCCTGGTCGGCCTACAAAATACAATTTGAGGCCGTTATGCAGGCGAACGGGTGGAATAAAAATCAGGCCATGACTGCCCTCACACTAGGTCTGCGGGACCAGGCCTTAACTGTTCTGGAAGCTCTCGGCAAGGAAGTGACTTACGAGCAGCTCCTTGAGGCGTTAGAATCTAGGTATGGCGACGCTCATCTGGAACATGTGTTTCGTGCGCAGCTAAAGGATCGCGTGCAACGCATCGGTGAAAACCTGCAGCAGTGGGCCCTTGAGGTGGAGAAGCTGGTCCGAAAAGCATACCAGTCTGTACCTGCGCTCATTCAAGGGAACCTGGTGCAGGCATTCATTGACGGCATCCGCGACCTTGAGGTCAGAGCTGCCGTGAGGCTCGGGCACCACGAGAAGCTTAAAGACGCCTTGGCACATGCATTGGAGGTGGAAGCTGCGCGGCAGGATTATCGTTCCCATTGCGTCAGGGAGGTTGCAGCGGCTACAGTTCGCGACCGTTTTAAAGGATACTGCCCTCGATGCTATGGTTGTGGGGAAAGGGGCCACCTACGGTCCAGTTGCCCTAGGCGAACTTCAGAAGGGGAAGCTGTGCAGCAGAACCATCGTTCCCACTATGGCAGGGAGGTTGCAGCAGCTGCAGTTCATGAACATTATAAAGGGCGCAGCCCTAGATGCTACGGCTGTGGTGAAAGGGGCCACTTGAGGCCCAGTTGCCCTAAGCGAACTGCTCAAAGGGCAGATAGCCGACCTCTAGCAGGTAGAGCGGCTGACAATCGCGGACAGCGATTGGGAGAGTATGACTTGGTGGTCGAAGGTCGTAGCGGGAGATCTCATGGCAACGCAGATGTATTGTCAAGAGGACCATGCCCAGAAGTCTGCAAGCATTATACGAGGCAAGAGGGTAAAGAAGTCGTACCTGTGAGGATGATCAAGACAGATCTTAGTAACGAGTGGAAGGAAAACTTGGAACGTGCACAGCAGGATGATCTGGACATCAAGCCGATCCTGGAGTGGATGAAGGCCAGTGCTCCGAAGCCTACGTGGAGTGATGTCTCAGCGATGAGTTCAATCACAAAAAGCTATTGGGCCCAATGGGACAGCTTAGTGATTCAGGATGGAGTCCTGTGCCGTAAATGGGAAAATGCTCGGGGAGACAGCTGTCATTTGCAAATGGTTGTCCCTAAAGCTAAAGTACCGGATGTTCTACAGCTGTACCATAATGGTTGTTCAGGAGGCCATATGGGAGTTAAACGAACTCTACTGAAGATACGGGAACGGTTTTACTGGGTCCACTGTCGTGACGATATCGAGGACTGGTGTCGCAAGTGTACAAGTTGTGCGGCTGTAAAAGGACCTCAGACTCGTAGCAGAGGTGCATTGAAATTGTACAATGTTGGTTGGAAAGGATAGCGCTAGACGTTGCGGGACCGTTTCCGGAAAGTGAAAGTGGTAACAAGTATTTCATGGTGGTTATGGATTATTTCACTAAGTGGCCGGAAGTCTTCGCCATTCCAAACCAAGAAGCTTCAACAGTTGCGGATAAACTAGTTCATGAAGTCTTCTGTCGTTTTGGAGTACCCTTGGAGATTCACAGCGATCAAGGAAGGAATTTTGAGTCTCAAATATTCCAGGAAACTTGCCGAGTTATGGGTACTCATAAAACGAGGACAACTTCTTACCACCCACAATCGGATGGGATGGTAGAACGATTTAATCAGACATTGGAGAGATATCTGGCCAAAGTTGTGGAAAACCGGCAACGAGATTGGGACAAGCACATACAATCGTTTTTGCTGTCATACCGAAGTGCTGTTCATGAAAGCACGTCAGTGACACCAGCTTTCGCAAACTTTGGAAGAGAATTGCGGCTACCTGCAGACCTGATCACCGGAATACCACCTGATGCTCCACGCAGTATAACCGATTATGCGAATGACTTGCGGAACAAAATGAACGATATTCATGAGCACGTCAGACAATCGGGCCAGCAAATGTCTGAAAAGATGAAAACCCGCTATGACCGCAAAATGAACAATAAAGGGTTCGAGGAAGGTTCACTAGTGTGGTTGCACAATCCAGTTCGCAGCAAAGGGAAATCTCCTAAGCTTCAAGCTAAGTGGGACGGACCGTACCGGATTGTGACAAAGATCAATGACGTAACCTACCGTATACAGAAAAGTACAAGAAGCGCTCCTAAGATTGTTCATGTTGATCGTCTGGCGCGTTATTATGGCGCTGATAATGCTCGGGACGAGCATGTCTTAGGAGGGGGCAGTGTTGCGCGCCAGAATTAAGTTAGGATGATAGCGGCATTCGGTACCACTAGCGCCATCTAGTATCGAGTAGCAGAACTAATAAAGCCAGGAACCTTCGGGATTTTTCTATGCTAGAATTCTCGGACCTTAGTCGGTCGCGACCGATATGTACGCGAACTTTCTGGAGTTCTACTCGGCACCCTATATAAGGCCGGCACATGTGCCGACCGAGTCAGTATTGGAATTGCGATACAAGTGATAACTTCGAGAGCGATCTTCGACTGCGAACTCAAGTGATTAATAGTGCGATTGTGTTTTGTTATTAGTGAGTTAATAGTGTAATTAGTGTGGTGTAAATTAAAGTGTCATCTTTGTTTATTTAATCGGCTGATTTTATTGTAACGAACCCGAAGCTCGTAACAATATCTATAAAAATTGACGAAGATAAAAAGCTTCAAAGATCATGAGTCCCGGCTTGTGACATCACGGCGTGGTAAAAATCGTCGCACGAAGTGACGTCACACGAGTTTTCAACGCACTATATCGTCTTCGTTTTTTGTGTACGTGAAAAAATAAAAAATACGTGTCCAATATTTTTGGGAAGTCTATCTTACGGACTAATTAGATTTTTTAGGCAACTACCCTATTGTTGGCATGGTTGCGAAAAGGATGGGTGGAATTAAGCAGCTGCTAGTGGGGTCGCGATTTGGATGGGTGTGTTAAGCAACTGTTGGCAAAAGGATGGGTGGGGTTAAGCAGCTGTTATTGAGGTTGAAATTTGGATCGGAGGAGTTAAGCAGCTGTGAATGGGGTAACGATTTGGATGGGTGGGGTTAAGCAGCTGTTAGTGAGGTCACGATTTGGATGGGTGTGTTAAGCAACTGTTGGCAAGGTTGCGAAAAGGATGGGTGGAGTTAAGCAGCTGTTAGTGAGGTCACGATTTGGATGGGTGTATACTGTGTTAAGCAGTTATATTTGATATATATATATGTGTGTGTATGTACATGTATGTACAATTTTTTGTTTCATACTAAAGCATCGACTACTTAGGTACAAACTATAACATCAAGAAAAGAAGACAAATGCACAAAGATGTAGAGAATATCGTTAGAGAAAGAAATTACAAAATACAATCGTACAAAACATAACTGCAGAGAGATCTAGTGAGACTGATCAATTACCTAAAACTTTAAATCATCATTTCAGATGCTAATTTTTCAAGACAAGACAAGAACTTCGTTCCGTCCGGGTGTCCCTTTACACACCTCAAGTTTTTTTTTTTTTTGCTTCGGCTTACCTCTCTCAACATATCACCCTCCGCCACTGGTGCATAGGTTACTTCTAGGCAGGCGTGTTCTATCGTCGACCACATCATCGCTTCCCATCAGGTGAGACCGACGTCAAACGCCAAAAACCGGCCAAGTGCGTGTCGGGCCACGCGCATAACCTTTTAAACTAATGTCCAAACGCCGAAAAGACCTTATCTGCACAATACCACCGGCACGTACAGCTTTTATTAAAAAATTCGCTTTGTACCTTGGCCCTTCCCTTTATAATAAAATGAATGCAAGAATTCCAATTTACGGTTTAAAATATCTTAATTGTAAAAAAGCTGTTCGCTCCTTCTTACTTAACCTAAACTACAATGAAACGGAGGAATTCCTGAAGAAGTGATAACACACACTCATACATCACACACTACACACAAATAATAAAAACCTAACACACACTACACTATTTTACAGTAACTCTCATAATGACACTGAACATGTTTTATTTTTCATTTAATTTTTTTTTTTTTTTTTGTCTATAACATTGTAATTTTCAATTCAATTCCAGTGGTGTATCAGACAGTGTAATACTGGCACTGATAACGACCACTGGTTTCAGTTTATTGAAAACTATTTTATTTTATTTTTTCTTCAAGTCACCTTTAATACATTCTGCTGCTACACGTACTAGGTATAAGTAAACTCTTATGTCATCACAGGGGATCGGAACTGTTACTTCTAAACACAGGTTACCGCGTAATCTATATAGAAGAACAGTACTGCACCCACTAACTAGATCTAGAATCATTATACCTGTGTAACTCAACCATGCAATGTAATCTAGTCCTAACTTAATGAATAAATTTATTATTATTTATTATTATTATTATAATATAAGGTTCCGTAGTTGCACATCATAATTGCCGACTTAGAATGGTGCTTTTTGTTTGACTAACAACTTTATCTAACTAATTTTCAATGGAATTTGTGCGAAATTTTCCTTCTCCAAGTTCATTTACCTACTTGACTGTGATAGTTTTCCTTTTGATTTCGTTAAATATGCTACTATCATGATTGCTTCACGTCTCCCAAATACAACCGTTTAGCTGGCACTTAAATCTAACAAAAATTAGCACTTTCAAGCTTAGTTGAGTTTTATTAAACACTTACTTTTTTTTTATAAGTCTTAATACAAAAAAATAAAGTTATCGTTACTGAAAGATGTTTACGTTGAAACTAATGTATAGGTGTGCCGAAGCGCGCGAAGTGAAACGCACTTAAGGCGGGTCCCCGTGCAAAACGCAGTGGTAGCCGTTTTTGTGTAGTTTTTAGGAGCCATCTTCTCATTATCCATTAGAAATATCAACAAATAAAAAATACATTAAATTTCTACATAATCTTTACTCCAAAATTGAAGTTTTATTTTTTTATTTTTAAGTCGCAATGTTTAATTATAGAGTCGCAACGAAACGACAGAAATGAGAAATAATTATTTTTAAAATGCATCTCCTCGCAAAATACCAATATTTTGGTTTGCTACTTAAAGTAATGGATAGGTAATTTAATAATAAACATTTTGCTAGTTTTTTTTTATTTAACTCGAAAATTTGATTTTATATAGATTTTACTATAAAATCTGAGCGTAATCGCTACGAATCTTGCGGGTGCGGCGAAGAGGGAACGAATGCTCAAGGTTATTTGGTCCGGGTACCGCCTTAAGCACCCACCTGTCAACCGTGCGTATTTACGTGGGTTACGATGTAGTGATCATTGATTTTATCAAGTTCGACTTAGACTTAAGTTTAGACCCTTCATCTCAAGTTATTTGAAAAGTAATTACAATTTTCCTTTCATAAATTCATGAGCTTAGAACCATCAAAACGTAGAAAATAGAGCATTACATTCAATGAAGTCCCAGGCACTTAAAAACAATCAAATTAAAACTGTCATTACCTACTTAATGCATTATGCATAGGTACTTCTACACTAAGGCCGTGATGAAGCAGCCTTTGAGTGGCTGCTAAAATGGTTCTTTCATTAGGGTAACGGGTATTCGAGGTATGTATACTCTCCGTCGCATACATTCTGCGAGCTGCTCATAATTTTTCACCACTGAATACACCCGCACCATCTCATAAAACTCGCGGTTACTACACGGGGATTGACCGACTAGAAAACCGATGTAACGATAGCGCGTGCGATGAGCTAATAGGGTTGTTTCCTGAGTAAAAAATATATGATTATGTTTAGTCCGTCAGTTAGATTATAGAAAAATATTGGACACGTATTTTTTCCTTTATCAAATCTATAAAAACTGACGAAGTTACAAAGCATCAAAGATCAGGAGTGGGGGCTTGTGACGTTACGGCTCGCTAAAAATTGTAGCGAGTAGTGACGTCACACGAGTTATCAACGCTCTGTATCGGCTTCATTTGTTGTTTACGTGAAAAAAGAAAAAATACGTGTCCAATATTTTTTGGAAATCTATCTGACGGACTAATTAGATTTTTTTAGTCAACTACCCCATTGTCGCTCGACGGCTCTCGGACAGACAGATGTGTTGCTGGGGAGTTTGTTGCGCCACTTCTTCTTCCCAGCTAAAACACTAGGAAGTGGTGACGGGTGCGCGTTTTGGGGGACTGTCTTTATGTAAAGACGTTCAAAAAGTGCTGTCTCTCTGCCTAGTATGAATAAATGACTTTTGAATTAGTTTTTTTTTTTATTATAGACATATAAAGAAAGAAAGAAAGAAAGAAAAACTGTTTATTTGCGCCAAGCATGACGCACACCAAAGAATTTAAAATACAGCTTAAAACTAAAAAAAAATAATAGTTAAAAGTTGGGAAGGTATGCGTCACATTTGCGCAAAACGGCTGAGACTATATTGCTATAAGACGGACATGGCGAAACTATAAGGGGTCCTGGTTAACTACGGAACCATAAAAAGGTTTAAGCTTAAACTAAAGTTAGCATCTCGCTTTATCGGATTTCATAAAAGGTATTCTAATACTCTTCACCACAGTTTGTTCTAATATCATGTAACTCAGAAGCTTCAAAATTATCCTTTTATATATTTGATACCTGGGTCGTTCTTCTTTTTTGCGACAATGGTCAGTCTCTCACCTCATTTTGTGTTACATTTGAGTATGAATTATTATGTTTTTATTGTGTGAATTTACATCCTCATCGCTTTATACCTTTTAATACTAAGTAATCTTTACCTTTCTGTAACCAATTTTTTTTGTATGTGTTAATTTTTCATTAAATACCGTGACAGAGTAGTAATTCACAGTTATGTCCTACCCAAAAAGGACCACTCTGTCACAGTGTTTTCACGACAATCACCATAAAATAAACAACATTATGGGCATGAAAACAAAGATTCAATGATCCAAATGAAAACTATATGCATACGAAAAGAAATATCTAACACTGAAATCAAAATATTATCACTAGAAAAACTCGAAAAACTGAGAAACACCAATTCATTGTCGCAAAATAAGAAGAACGGCCCACCTAAGAAGAAAACATAGTATTTTTGTTCTACATACCACATGCGGCGGCTTGAGAATGTTAATAAACTCGGAGGTCTGCTGGTAGTCGGTGTGCGCGGAGAACGAGATGTAGTCCACGGACATCTTGAGAGGCAGCTTCTGCCCCGACATGGACGTGATCTCCTCGGGCTCCGACAGGATCGTCTTCGCCAGCGTGCCCTCCACGCAGTAACCTGGGGATGGTGGGCACATGTGTTTACCGTCTAGCTAATACATAATCAGCCTTTTAACGTTCCCACTGCTGGGACACAGGCCTCCTCTCCAGGAGAGGGAATGGGCCGTAATCCATCACGCGGGCCCATGCCATGTCTTCGAAGAGCACACAAGAAGAGCACACAAGAAGAGCACACAGGTAGCCGAGTGGTAACGGCTCCGACTTACGAATTGTAGGTCGCGTGTTCAAACCCAGCCAGGAGCATTACTTTGTGTAATTAATTTCATCACCACTACTCTCAAAACGGTGAAGGAACACATCGTGAGGAAACTGGCATGTCCTAGAACCAAAAATTCGAAGACAAATTCGAAGACATGTCTAGCTAATAAAACAAATCATTTGTGATCTCATATGGAGTAGACTTAAAAGAAATAAAAAATGCCACCACTGTGCCGTCACGGCGGGCGCCTCCCACCACTTCTCCCACCAACGAATCAATATCACAAAGAATTGGGGGTTAGTAACTATTCCATGCGGACGAAGTCGCGGGCAGGAGCTAGTATATCCTGTGTCTCGCTGATAATGTAGCTTACCATTGGTGAAAGAATTGTATAAAATCGGTCCATTCGTTTCGGAGTTTATTCGGTACTAATAAACGAAAAAATATTTCCACTTTATAATATTAATGTTACGAGCTTCGGGTTCGTGACAATAAAAACAGGCGATATAATAAAGAAAAATGATACTTTAATTACACAACACTAATTACACTATAAACTCACTAATTACAAAACACAATCGCACTATTAATCACTTGAGTTCGCAGTCGAAGATCACTCTCGAAGTTATCACTTGTATCACAAATCCAATACTGTCTCGGTCGGTACAAATGTACCGACCGAGTCAGTATTAGATTCAGGGCGCCGGATAAATCCAGAACCTTCCATTTTAGAAAGTTCCAGAACATTCGCGTACATATCGGTCGCGACTGACTAGGGTTCGAGAATTCAAGAATGTTCTAGCATAGATAAGTCTCGAAGGTTTTTGACTTTACTAGTTCTACTACTCGATAATAGATGGCGCCAGTGGTACCGAACGCAGCCATCCTCCTTACCTAATTGTGGCGCACAACATAAGTATAGATAAAACATGGGTATGTTGAGTAGAAAAAATAGTAACTCACCAGCAATAATAACGCCATTGTTGGAGTCAGTGCACCACGACTCGAACAGCTCGCGCGACAGCCCCGACTGCATCATGCCCGGGGACGCCATGATCACGCACGGGCCTATGTCCTCGAAGTGGTCGATACCCTGCGGTGTACATCACAACCTTACTGGACGCTTTGACTTTCGTGGATCACATCCAAAGAAAACTTGTATATTTGGGACAAGTACAAGTATGTATGAATGTACGTTTATAAGTTAATTAATAATCAAAATGAACATTTACGAATAAATACAACCGAATTCTAAACATAAAAACCAAAAGTACAACATAACTTTAATTTCAGAAGTCGGTGTTCAAAAAAAGAAAAAGCAATCAATAACACAGAGTTCCGAAAGTAAAGTTTTTTTGTACTTTGGAAAAAGTTTTATTTTTTACTTTTTAGTGGTACAGCCCCCACGTTGGGTACGTTTATGTGGGGGGTGTACCACTAAAAAGTGAACACAGTAAAAATTGGTGTAAACAATAAACAAACATGCGATTTCAGCAATCCCGAAAGATTTGCTATAATTTATTGAAGAGTTCCGTTTCCTATCTCTGTTCTTCAAATTGAAATACTAAGATGCTCTTCCAAGCCATCGTATACAATTTTATTTTTTCATTTTACATCGATAAGAGGGAATGAGGACATCATGAATATAGTCGAAGCCGCGCATTATTAGGGATAACTCAAATACTAGTCGTCAGATCTCAATCAAATTTAAATGTGACCACACGACAAGCACCAGCTTTCTAATATAAAAATAATCATCAAAATTTTTCGCGAACACATAAAAAAATATATGGTCGAATACCGACTTCCAAAAAAGGAGGTTTCTCAAACCTCCTTTTTTTGAAGTCGGTTAAAAATCCTTTCATTCTTAGCTAGCCCATTCATCGAGGTAGACCAGGCTATATCATCACGCTAAGACCAATAAGAGCAGAGCGGAGCAGTCATGAAAAATGTGAGACAAACGAAGTTGGGCGGGTCAGCTAGTCTTTTATAAGAATTTTCATCAGATTTTGGTGTCTGTGAATAAAATATTATCAAGCACGTGTCACACATGCTTGATTATATTGTTTTAATCACAGATTATACTGTTATAGGCACAATCAAGACACCTGCCTTACACATGAGCTATCTTTTTTATCTTAGCCAACCAAACAACATTCTAATTTAACACTTATTCCTAACAGTACATAAGTGAGTTTTAAATCTGTATCAACGAAATACGTACACAACTGATTGATATTAGAGTACAAGGTCAAGATCATTTACTATGCGGCTAGCGGCTATGGCAACAGGGTTGATATTGAATTTTTATTTTCATGACATACATATTTCCAGTTAATGGGTTGTGGAGGTCTGGTAGGCAGCCGCTCCACGCTAAATACTGGTATTCAGCTGAATCCGGTATGACTGGAAGCCGACCCTAATATAGTTGGGAAAAGGCTAGGCACATATTTTTCTGAAACTCGTGGACTCAGGAGCTCGTGGCTAAATTATAACAGCCACACGGGTCGACCTTCTAGGTTAAGCAACGCTTGCAGAGGTTGGTCTGTGGATGGGTGACCTTCTTAATATACCGAGACTTCTCCGTGTCTCGGAAAGCACGTTAAGCCGTTGGTCCCGGCTGTCATTTGGAGATCTTTGGCAGTAAATCTGACACCAGTCTTGCTAAGAAGTACCGTGTTCCCCAGTTAATGGGTTGTGGAGGTCTGGTAGGCAGCCGCTCCACGTAAAATACTGGTATTCAGCTGAATCCGGCTTGACTGGGAGCCGACCCCAATATAGTTGGGAAAAGCCTATGGTTGACACCAGATAAATGTGCAATAAAGGTCATTGCCCTTTCCTTGATATCTCTTCGTAGGTACATGGACAAAAAATATGAATCGTTTTCCATTACTAATAAATATAAAGGATCACGATGGATGTCGATTCAATATAGCATTAATTCATTATTTCTGTTTTAAGAATTAAGGTTGTCAATAAATGCAGGTGGGTCAATCACCCCACCGAATGTGTCTCCACGTTGTCGTCGTGGTGGGGCTTGAGCGTCCCAATGATCTTGCGAGCTTTCCCGGTAGAGCCACTCATGCCGGAAGGTCGCAAGTGAGGGATCAGACCAAGAGAGACACACGCTTGCTCGCTGCTCTCTGGTACGCGTCTGATCATCAGACGTGACTGTGGGAGCAGCGAGCAGGTGGAGAGGTGAGGTTGGGAGAGAGGGCCCTGAGAAGGGGCGGAGCGAAAAGGGACCAAACCCTTAAAAGGAACAAAAATGAAAAAAGACGCTTGCAAAATGAGTCCCCAGGTGGGTCCCGACTGCTCAGCGGTCGGGGAATCCCACCCCGCTTCGGCGGGCTGCCCTCCGTACTCTGGGGTGGGCACCAAACGTCTTCCGCTTGCCAGTGGCAACAAGAGCCGAGGAGGCTCCAATTCGTCGTCGTCATCCGGATCCGCCTCCTTTAAGGAGCTGATGGCGCACGAATTCGCAGAGGAGGGTTCGCCTGAGCGCCGGGGTGGCGTGGAGTTGGATTCCGGCTCCGCGCTAGACCTAGTAACGGTCAGCTCGGCGGGCTCGGGAGATGAAAGAGGGGGGGCTGCTGCGGAGAACGTAAAGTTCTTCCGCAAGCGGCCCAGACGGGAGGATGACAGCGGGTCGTCCTCCGAGGGCGAATTTGCCTCCGCCCGCAAAATCCCCACCGCTAGGCGGGGCAGGGGTTGTGAGGCGGGGAGGGGGCTGGCTGCCTCTACCCGGGAGGTGGAGCGTCGGGCCGAGAGGTTGGCGGGGGAGGGGCATCGCCCTGGGGGGAGCGGTCGCAGGGCTCCCTCTACTCGTCCGCCTCCTCTCGACTCCGATGACTCGGTGTCCCCGGGAGAGGTACCTCCCACTGCCGAGGAGAAGAGGGCCAAGCTGGAGGAGGTCGTGGAGGCCGCGATCCGCGCTGTGGCCTTCA
Source organism: Hecatera dysodea (assembly GCA_905332915.2). NCBI lineage: Eukaryota > Metazoa > Arthropoda > Insecta > Lepidoptera > Noctuidae > Hecatera > Hecatera dysodea. Next base: position 975,745 of record HG995303.1, read on the forward strand.
AGAGGAAGCAGTCCTCTAAGCGGGAGGCCATTAGCGCGGCCAAGGCCTCCATTATGGCGGCGGCGGCGGTCAACGTCGGCGGGTCCGGAGAGGCGACAGAGTTGCGGGCGGAAGTCGCCCGCCTCGCGGCCGTAACGGAGCGACTCATTGCGGAGAATGAGTCGCTCCGGAGGGACCTGGCTGGCATGGCCAGAGCGGCCTCGGAGGAGCCGCGGGGGGGGCCGAGTCCGGCGACGCTGGAGGGGAGCCTAGTGCTGAGCCAGGTGCGGAGCCTGGTGCGGCAGGAGCTGGCTCCCTACCAGAAGCAGTTCTCCGTTTTGGAGGACATGATTCGGCGTCCCCCACTAGCGGCGACACAGAGGCCCCAGGGCCGGCAGAAGGCGGCTTCGTACGCGGCCGCCGTGGCTGCCGGCCCGGGAACGTCTGGCCAGGCGAAGGCAAAGGCCAAGGGCGGAGCCGCGCCGGCGCCAGCGCCAGCGCCTGTGACGCCGGCGACTGCGACGCCGGCGACGACCAAGGCGGCCCCAGCGAAGAGGGGTAGGAGGAAGGCTGGAGGAGCGGCTAAGGCTGCGGCGCCAGTGGTGCCGCAGCCGCCCCCACCCCCACCCTCGGACCCTCCTGCGGCCGAGGCCGAGTGGCAGGTTGCTGGCCAGAAACGGCGGGCCGCGAAAGCGGCCAAAAACAAGGCGAGGAGGCAGCGGCGGAAGGCCAACGCCATTGCGGCGAGGCTTCGCGCCCCGAAATCCGCGGCTGTAGTGCTCACACTGCAGCCAGAAGCGGAACAGAGGGGCGTGACGTATCTCGCCGTACTGAAGCGGGCGAAGGAGGCGGTGAGCCTCCAAGAGCTGGGCATAAGCGGGGGCATCGGGGTCAGGAGGACCTTAACCGGTGCCCGCAAGCTCGAGCTCGCCGGAGCGGAGAGTGGCCCGTTCGCGGACGCCCTGGCCGAAAGGCTGAGGGCGGTCTTACCCGCGGACGAGGTCCGGGTGTCCAGGCCGACTAAGCGCATCGACATGCGCATAGTGGGCCTGGATGACTCCGTGACGGAGGAGGAAGTTGTGGCCGCCGTCGCCAGGACTGGGGGGTGCTCTGCCGAGCTCGTCAAGGCGGGCACCCTCCGGCCTGACAACACGGGCATGCAAACCCTTGTGGTGAGCTGCCCCGTGACGGCGGCCAGAACTGTGTCGGAGGGCCGAAGGCTCTTGGTGGGATGGGTGTCTGCGCGGGTAAAACTGCTGGAACCCAGGCCTCTGAGGTGCTACCGCTGCCATGTGGGCAACCACACGGGAGCTATGTGCCCCTCGGAGGTGGACCGCAGCGGGCTTTGTTTCCGCTGTGGTCAGCCCGGTCATCGGGCCGGCTCGTGTGAGGCCACGCCGCACTGCAGTGCATGTGCGGCTGCTGGCAAGCCGGCCGAGCACTGGGCTGGGGGAAGGGCCTGCGCGCCATCCGCCCCGACCAGGGGCAAGAGGTCCGCCGCCACCGCCGCCTCTGCCGCCGCCGCGGCTTCTGTCGCCGCCACTGCCGCTTCTGCTGCGGGTGCTGCGGCTCCCAACACTCGGGAGGGTGCTGAGATGGAGTGCCAGTAATGGTCCCATTTCGGCCCCCTCCAGAGACAAGTCGGCCGCTGTGCTATCGCGCAGTGGCTGATGCCTGGGGACGGTGAGCGTGGGTGGCTCGCCGTCCGATACCAGGTTGAGTCGACGACGCGTTGTGTTCCACGCGCGCCTCAAGGAGCCGTCAGCACCGAGGACGGGGCCCCATAGGGTCGGTGCCTGCTAGGGTTGCGGAATTTGTTCGAAAGAGTTACCGCGGCCCTGGAACGCATAGGGCACAAGAAGGATCACGGGTGGGTTTTAGTCAGTAAAAGTCTGACACTCCCTACCGCTCCACCCAGGGCGGGAGGGGTCATTTGATGATTTCCTATCCAGAAAAAAAAAAAAAAAAAAAAGGTGGGTCAATCACCGTTATTGCACATTTATTTGGTGTCGACTATAGGCAGATGATGACATATTTTCTGGAAACATCCGACGAGTCGAGTTGACAAAATGCCTATGTATGTAGTACAAGATTTGAAAAAAAAAACGAATAAAAGTAGGTAATTAATTATGCAAATCAATTATGTAATTTGGTATGCCTAGACATTTAAATTGTAAATACTAAGATATTCAGCAGGTGATAATTAAAAAACTTCAAGATTATGGCATTATTGAGATAACAATGATGTTACTATCAGCGGTGTAACGAAACATGTTAATTTTTTATCTGTTGTGTTGTGACGCCCGGCGACAGGAGCGGCCGGCATCGTGGGATCGCATTTACTTATTTAGGGGATTATAAAGGAAAACAGTGAGTAGAAAACTATTTTATTTTTTCCAATTTACATAATACCAAATAAGAGGAATGTGGTATAAAATTTGTCCGTGCAGCATGCATAAAAACCAGCAGGAGAGTGAAGTGTAAAAAATCTGATTTGGGAAGTGGATCCCAGATTGTTGCAGTTAATTGTTAATAGACAGGAGAATCATAAAGTATTATGGAATTTAAATGAAAGAAAGTTTACTTGTATTTTGCAAACAAAAATTCAAAAAGGAGGTTATGTTTATAATTTGAGTCTTGTCCTTGGTGAAGTTTGGCGCCAAATTCAAATATAGATCGCACTACAGAATTACGAGCGAAAAATCCATTTATCTAATTTGTATCAACAAAGTCCATAGACAACTGCAACACAAGAGGGTAGGTCGCTAGTCATAGCCAACCTAAAAGTCAATTTGAAGACATATATCTGTGTATGCGTCTGTGTCGGTCCATCTTCACTACCACCAAAACCTGTGCTACTTTACAGATTAAACAAACATTTGTTGCTTTTTTTCCAGCAATGCTACCGGAGTCTTTCAAGAACCGCATGATCCAGTGGCTGGAAGACCACCGAGAGTTCGTGGTGGCCGTGTTCTGCCTACCTGCCAGCTTCCTGTTCACCGTGCTGCTGAGGGTGCGCGCGTATGCCAGGTGGCTGACCAGCGACCCGCAGCGACACGACAGCGCTGTCAGACTGATACAGAGTCAGGTATGACGGAGGATCCGTTTTAAACATGTTCAAAGGCAATTCATTGATTTCAATTAGAAAATTAAAAGGTTCGTTTGCTTGTCACTATTTACAGTAAAAATTGATAAACTTCCTTACTAATATTATATGTGTTACTCGTTCACGCAAATACTACTGACTCGATCTTAATGAAATATGTCACAGAGGTAGATTATAGCCTGGAATTACACAGGATAAGATTTTTATCCTGGGAGTATGTTCCCATAGGATAATTTTTTACGTTCGCGTGAGCGGGGCAGTGGTGGCCGAATGAAAACGGCCCCGACTTATGAATTGTAGGTGGCGGGTTCAAACCCAGCCAGGCGCATTACTTTGTGTAATTAATTTCATCACCACTGCTTTCAAAAAGGTGAAGAAAAACATCGTGAGGAAACCGGTATGTCGTAGAACCAAAAATTCGAAGACATGTGACATTCACCAACCCGCACTGGGCCCGCGTGGTGGATTACGGCCCATTCCCTCTCCTAGAGAGGAGGCTGTGTCCCAGCAGTGGGAACGTTAAAAGGCTGCTTGCTTATGCTATGCTTATGCTACGTGGGCGGAAGCTCGTTATTTAATAATAAAGTGGCTTTTTTCTGTATGGAAAATCATCAAATGACTTCTCCCACTCTGGGCGGAGCAGAAGGGAGTTTCAGTGGAGAGACTCTTACTGACTAAAACTAAAATCCATCCGTGTTCCTCTTAGTGCCCGCCGCGTTCCAGGGCCGCGGTGACTCAAACGAATTTCGCAACAATAATAAAGTGCCTGTAGTTGTCCATACGCAAAAGGTGTCCCATTTTACTTTTGGAAAGAAGAAAAACGAGTCCATTTCATTTATGTTGACAGAAAATACTTTGCATATGAATTTGATGTTAAATTTTCTACAGAACAAAGCAGAGACTTGTGCTGGTTGAACATGAACATTTTTAAAGAAACAAAAATCAACAAATGAATGTGCCCTTGAAATGACAAAAGCCTGTATTAGCAAATCTGATTCAACATATCGCCAGAAAACAGGATAATTGATGAATTTGAATAAGAACAACTGTTTAGATGACACATATTTACACAAGACATGTTGACTTTACGTAGACATTTTCGACTAGAGTCGCCTTTGATCACCCAAAGTCAACTAGTCGAAAAGTCAGTGTAACGCAGACACAAATAGTAGTAAGTGCAATCAACACAATAAAATACTGTACAATAAAACAATGGTCCCACATCATTTTATGTCGTAGTCAAATCTAAAGTGGCCTAGAATTGCTACAACAATAGCTATAGGCTACCTTCCCATTCTCATAGACCCCCACTCCTGGGAACTACATATGTCCCCTTGTTCAGATGAACAAGGGGAGAAGATCCCAAAACCAAACCCTCTTAATTTCAGGTCCAGCAATGGAACAAGCTGCCCCCCAAGGACCGTCGCCTCCTGTGCACGTCCCGGCCCAACTGGCTGTCCCTCTCCACCACGTTCTTCCAGAAGCACCTGCACCACCAGGTCGCCATACCCTTGTATGATATCCTGGAGCTGGATGAGCAGGCCATGACCGTGAGGGTTGAGCCCATGGTCACCATCGGCGATATCACAGAGTTCTTGATACCGAAGGGGTACTCGTTGGCGGTTACTATTGAGCTGACTGATGCTACTTTGGGAGGTGAGACAAAAAAAATTTTTGCAGTTACTTTTTCTGTCGGAATAGGAAACTTGGCATTATCAAGGGTATTTCTAGCTATGCCTTTTGGTATTGTTCTACCTTACAATCTTTATCGCGAATTTTTAAATTCGTACGTTTGATGCCAAGTAATTTGGAAACTGATCCTGTATAATATTTCTGGAATGTTTCCAAGTACGATAAAGCAAAGATTGCCTTTGTTACAGTGCGAACTGGCGACCTATTATGACGTCTTAAATCCATCATGATTTCTGTGTCAGAGAGAGACGGAGTTACACAAGACGAATAGCACTATCTCTTTCCCTCACACGAATCATGATAGCATTGGCACTTCGTTATACGGCCACAGGTTGAGAAAAAATATTTATGAGCAATTTTTATTTTTTAAATATACAAAACCAAACAAAATCTAACCGCCAAATCATTTCCAGGACTAGCATTCGGCACAGGAATGTCAACACACTCGCACAAAGCAGGCCTGTACCACGAAACCATCACGAGCTACGAAGTAGTGCTAGGCGACGGTTCCCTGGTGACGGCCACGGCGAGCAACGAGCACGCGGCGCTGTACGCGGCGCTGCCCTGGAGCCACGGCAGTCTGGGCTTCCTCGTCGCCCTCACCCTCAGGATCGTCAAGATAAAACCCTACATCAAAATCAAATACATCCCCGTCAGAGGACAGAAGAAGTACTGCGACATGATTCGGGAGTTGTCGGGCACATACGAAGCTGTACCGAAGGAGTTTCCTGATTACATTGAAGGAACTATTTACAGTAAAGACGAGGCTGTAATTATGATTGGGGACTATGCTGATTATGATCCGAAGATACCTGTTAACAGCTGTTCCAAGTGGTATAAACCCTGGTTCTACAAGCATGTAGAAACGTTTTTGCAGAAGGGAGAATCTGAGGAATTGATTCCTCTAAGAGACTACTTGCTAAGACACAACAGAGCTATATTCTGGGTCGTAGAAGACATGTTATCGTTCGGAAACGACACACTATTCCGTTACCTCTTCGGATGGCTCCTACCCCCGAAGCCAGCCTTCCTAAAGTGGACCACCACCCCTGGAGTGAGAGCATACACCTTCACGAAACAAGTCTTCCAAGATATCGTGCTACCGATCATGGAATTGGAAAGGCAGATTGAAATAGCGAGCGTTCTATTCGAGAAGTTCCCCTTGTTAGTCTATCCATGCAAGATTATAGATCACGGTCCATCATCAGGGCAACTGAAGAGACCAGACGCGAAGTACCTAGTCCCTGGTACCAACTACGCTATGTACAACGATTTGGGGGTCTACGGTGTCCCGGGAAAAGTAAAGGAAAAGAAACCTTATAACCCCGTGACAGCTATGCGAAAAATGGAAGAGTTTACTAGAGAAGTTGGCGGATATTCGTTCTTATACGCAGACATCTTTATGACCCGGCAGGAGTTCGAAGTGATGTTCGACTTGTCGCTGTATGAGGAAGTGAGGAACAAGTATAGCGCTGAAGGGGCCTTTCCTCATCTGTATGATAAAGTGAAGCCAGAGATTGATGTGTTCGAAATCGGGGAGAGCAATGCTATTGATTGATTTATGTAAAGGAATAAAATAATCATTTTCATATAAGTATTAAATAAAAATTATAGTATACTTCATTCATATTATCCCTTGTTTTCGTGAAAAACTTCCTATTGGAAAGAGAAGTATGTTCTTGTTTATTTTCAGCGACATACCGATTTGTTAAATGGTCTTAGCATGACAATAACTCTCAGTTACTCTGTTTTGGAATTATTTTACTCTGAGAGTAATTAGATAAATATTTCATGTGAGGAGAAAACTTGATGCGATTTCCCATCGAATATGGTCCTGGCATTCACATATTGCACTCAATTAAATAAGCTTCGAATAACGGTCAAGTCAAATTAATACAATAATATTTATATTGCATTAATTAATTCATATTCATTTATTAATAAGCTAATAAATGAGCCTTCATTCTTATAGAAATACTTGTACGCCATAGTATTGCAGGATATACTGGAACCAAAATTGTAATATCTATTGTACCATATTCTGACGATAAACATTTTTGATTTGATTTGATTTGATATGTAAATATGAATTGTATTGACATATATTTGGTAATGAAGTTTATTGACATTTATTTGATGAGATTTTATTGACATATACATATTTCTTAGAATTGAATTTATTTTTGAATTATATTCAGTTAGATAAATATATTTTTCTTTCCTGTCTTCATAATATAGATTTAAATTGTTGTGACAGTTACTGTTAAACCACTGTTCGACACAAATGAAGATAACATGATAGATGATATGTTGAAGAATGAATAAATAAATATGTCTGGTAGACGACATGAACGTCTCACCATAGACAAGTAATGTACAGTCATAGTATAAACAGGGGAAGTAGTTTATCTTCATACAAACGCACCGCGCGCGGCTTGTATGTGTGCGCCATAGTATCTATGCGTCGACGCACGCACACTTTCCCGTTTCTCAGTGCGCCAGTCGGGGCTAACACTGCACGAGGTTCGCGCGTCACCGCTAAATAAATAAAAAATGTCTGACAGTCGCAGGAGAACGTATTGCTGTGTGTTTGGGTGTCTCAATAATTCATCGATTCCAGAATTATCTCTGTTCAGATTACCTAATGAACAGGAAAGGTAAGCTAGTAACTTATTCTAGCATATAATTTTTACTTGATGATGAGATACCTACTTACTTATTTTTATTAGTTTTCTATCACACAGAGAAAGTAGGTAGGTAGGCCTAATTTCCTACTAGAATATATTAGGTAGGTACTTTTGATCTATCAATTGATTTGCCGCTATTGCTTTGTTTACGTTTAGTTATGCCGATTTCTCAGTATTGTAGGTATAGTAACTAAGTAGGTAAGTACTTACAGTTGTAAAATCAAACCATTGTTGAACTTTATTGACTAATGATCACTGAATTAGTTATACAGAGATGTGTTAAAGTGACAACCCTAAGACAGTAGGCAATTATATCGCGAATTAGGCCGGAGATAACCTACTTCCCCTCTTTATACTATGGTACAGTTGCGGTACCTTCATATAAGCCCAAAAGCCCGGCATGCCTTACTAAAATGCTCGAGATGAATTCATTTTTAATTTATTGTACCTAACCAGCTGTTTATGAGAAAATTGCGATGATACATACGTAGGTACCTATATACTCAGTCGAAAACTGAACTTTCTTTTTTTGAAATCTGTTAAAATTTTATTGGGCTTGCCTTATTTTGAAACCCTAGGCACGCCACTGGTAATGTAGAATGTTCATAGACACACAGACACAGATCATGACGTAGATCATGATCTGGATTAGGGCAAAGGTTACTTACCACTAAAAAGTGAAAATTAAAAAACTTTTTACAAAATAATACAACCGACTTTTACAAAAAATCAAAAAAGTGCAAAATAACTTTAATTTCGGAAGTCGGTGTTATGTCTGGTAGACGGCATGCACTTCTCACCATAGACAAGTAATGTAGAATGTTCATAGACAAACAGACACGTACCTTCAGATTGGAGATGTGTCGGAACACGAAGGGGTTGTTGATGGCGATCTGGCGGCGGATGCGCTCGTTCATGGCGTTGACGTACGTCTGGTACACGGCCATGCACTTCTTGGCCAGCGACGACGCGTAGTAGATGGGGATGTCCTGCAGCTCGGGGTGCAGCGACCAGTATTCATCTGTTCGTTCAAATTACGCTTTAGAAGGAACTCTGCACGAAGTTTTAGCGCTGCCAATGACAAACTGTTACCACTGATCAGTTTGCCTTTGGCATTGGCAGTATCAGAGGTTCAAGTATTACGTAAGCAGAATTTATGACATTTTCGACCACCCCCTCCCCCTCGTCAGCAAAAGTAAGCAAGGCTCTTACCCCTCCCCATGCTTACGTAAACATATTTATAAGTATGTATTATTGAATCTGTTCTGGTTTCCTTATTGGTTCATGAAGCAGCAGTTAATAAGTCTACAAATAAGGAATTTATAGTCTGAAATTAAGCTCGCTATTAGGGCGGTGATAGCCAAGTGTTCAAATTCAAACCGTAATCAACTAAATCGACTAAATCTGATAAATTAATATTGCTGACGTAATCACCTCCCGGATCCCCCCATCCTCCAAGCAAATCAAGAACCCCCCGTCCGCCTTTAGTGCTTACGTAATATTTGAATGGCCCCAGAGACAAAAAGCAGAAATTACTTATTTATGCTGGTATTTAAAATGCATGTATACAGGGTGGAAACTTTCAGTGGGGCAGTAAAGGGAAGTACCTTATCCGTTGCAGCTACACGAAAATGGTCTTACGAGACTATCCATAATTTTTTTATAGCATTTTGATTCCCATCCATAGATTAAAAAAAAAAGTAACGGTTAGCAAGAAAATAGCTATTTTACACCTATTTTTTGGCCAATTGATCCTGTTTTTAATACTGATCAAAAACTCCTATGGGCCCAACCTTCATGGAGTACTTAAAAAGTCACAAATCGCAAAAAAATCCCATAGTAATAATTTATACATTCCAAAAACTTTTCACATTTTTTAGTCATTTTGAAGAACTCAAAATATAAACTTGTAGTTTTTCCAAGTGAGTTTTTTCACATGTAAATCTCCAATCTCCAAAACTCTCTGGTTCTTAAAATTTACATGCTGATTTACATATGTCATCCTCCACTAGCATCCCGCGGTTTCAACCGTGTTATTCCCGTTCCCGCAGGAATATGGGAATAAAATATAGCCTATGTCACTCGCTGGTAATGTAAGCTTTACATTGGTGAAAAAATGGTTAAAATGGGGCCAGTAGTTTCGATGCTTATTTGGTACAAACAAACAAAAAGTCTTTCCTCTTGATAATATTAGTATAGATACATATGTACATATGTACATGGCCACGCTTACGCGAACTATATCCACAGATATATCTACAGATAGTTGTTCCGGATCTGGCTGTTTGTGTATGTGAGTTTGAATGTTTGTAAACGCACCCACGATATAGCAGAAATTCCTAGTGCGGGGCAAATTTAAAAAAAAAAAGGAAATGATGTGAGGTACCCAGGATGAGCAGCAGCTCCTGCGCCCTGCCGAGCGCGAACACGGGGATGAGGCAGCGGCCGCCGCGCGTCACGATGTCGCTCACCAGCGACGTGAAGCGGCTCTCGCGCTCCTCGCGCTTCTCGTGGATGTGCGTGCCGTACGTCGACTCCTGCGCAGCGCCACGCTTACATTACTGCACAGTCTCCAACCAGCGACTACAAACAAACTAGCTAAAATAAATCTTACAGTGATCAGGACATCAGGGTGGACCGTAGGAATCTCAGCTGCCATTAAATGTCTGTCTTCTTGTCGCGAAAAATCTCCAGTGTACAATATCTGGAAATAAAACTAATGTTTTACAAAATATTATTACTACTGCGTGCGTTATTATGTACTGTAAAAATGCAGGCCAGGCACTGCTGACGGCTGTTTGGTTCAATAAAAAAGTTTAGTTTTTTTTCTGGAGATATTGATCGAATTGCGTAATTTTTTTGACTGTTCCGATAATACTACAGTATCAAGGAATGTCAGTGTTTATATGCTGTAAAAATACTTTGCTCCACAACTTCCCAAATTTTTGCCTCACTTTCTGAATAAATAAATAATCCTTAATAATGCTAATAATTAAAATTGGGGCGAATGTGGAAGAAATCTGAACAACGCATGATTAGTGCAGTTCTATAGAGTGTAATTACTGAAATAAAAAAGCCAGTATTCGTAATGAGCTAAAAGTCTCGTGATATGCAATAGGCATGTATGTCTACCTTAACTCCAGCAATCTCGATCATGAACATGGCGGCCCCGAGCACGTGGCCGGCGTTGTAAGCCCAGAACCTGATCCCTCGCACGTCCTTCTCCTCGTGGAAGTTGATGGTCTCGATGCGGTCCATGGAGTTTTCCAGGTCTGACTCTGTGTACAGCATCTGCTCTGTTGATATGTTGCTGTGGAAAAAAATATCATTAGGGCCCTGTTTTTTGAGCTAGTATTAGGTACGAAGCAGAAGTTTTATTTCTATAGTATTTGCTCTGGTCAACACGAACGGAGGTTAAATTGTTAAGAAACAATATAATCGGCCTTTAATGTTCCCACTGCTGGGTGACAGGCCTCCTCTCTAGGAGAGGGAATGGGCCGTAATCCACCACGCGGGCCCAGTGCGGGTTGCTGAATGTCACATGTCTTCGAATTTTTGGTTCTAGGACATGCCGGTTTCGTCACGATGTTTTCCTTCACGGTGTTGAGAGCAGTGGTGATGAAATTAAATATATATATATATATATATATATATACAACGTGTTGTTTTGCATCCTCGTCAAATTCACGGACGTAATTATGCTAATGATTCTCGACCCAAATCAACAATAAAATGAGTAGGTATTTTTTTAATTTATTTTTGCTATTTACGGAAATCCGTGTGAACAAGACGTATTTAAATGCGGCCCGTCTGTTCCTAGCCTTATAACTGCGCTTTCACACACACAAACAAACGCAAACAATACATCGATCACTCGACAAATTCGTAGGTACCTAATCCCCCGCGCACGGCCGCACGCGCCTACCGCGTAGCCGCGCCTCCCCCCGCCCCGCGGCGCGGCCCCTGATCTAACAGCAACAGTTTATTATTTGATGTCGCCGCCCGCGCCGCGCCGTGTGCGCGCGTTTTGCGAATTCCTTTCTCGGTACATCGTTGAGACGTAGGTACAAAGTGCAAGATGACGGACAATTATTCCAATGTCGAGTTGGTAAAGATCGTCCGCCTTTATGCCATCAGTGGAGACAGCCTACGTTGAGCCATCCGGATGTTCACGGAAATGTTTCCCGATCGGGAACCCCCATCACAGAGCGTCATGCTGGCTGCTACGCAGAGACTACGGGATCATCAGCAGTTTGACGTACCCCGGCATGCTCAAGCACGCGGCAGCGTAGGCCTGCCTGTCGCCTTGCAGGAAGACATCCTGGATTACTTCCAGCGAGAACCACGGGCAAGCACGCGGGAGGCTGGTGACCGCTTTGGAGTGCACCACACCACAGGGTGGCGCCTACTGAAGCGTGAAAGGTTTCTTGACTACTGAATCGGCCTCTTAACTATTATTTTGTGAGGAGAAGTTAAAAAGTTAGTTTAGACGTAAAAAGTGACAAGTGTAACAAAATTACGTGCAAGGATAATTAGTGCTTTCGACTCTTTAAAAACGAAGGTGTTAGTTTTACGTAGGCTGAAAGAAAACCAGCTACATTGTGGTCGACTGTGCCAAGAGTGTGGTGATGGAAACTGAACAATACCTCCGGGTAACATAAGTAGGTAGGTAATTCATTTAATTGTTCATTTTGTAAATACGTTGTTAGCTTAATCAATTTTATTACCTACTGTAAATAAGTCGATTTCAGATTTTTAAGTGAATCAATAATACCTAAGATTAGAAAGTATCACCACATACTTACACTTAACTAGCATATCTTTCCATTTCCATCAAACGTAGAAAACATTTTTTGACTTAGTAGGTACCTAGATCGGTATACCAACTAAGGTAGGTATTATTGCCGGTCCTAAGCGCGTTAAGTAAGAAGGAAAATTTCAAATCAACCAATTTAATCCACAAATAAAAACAAAATCATTACGAAAATTTTAAGTTGACGGATAGCAATAAAGCAAAACTAACATTTTATTAATCATCTGATAACAGGTCATTGAACTTTTCTTTGGCGCACTAAGTAGTATTACTGTCATTAGTAAGATTTCCGTATTCCAATGATGCTTAAAAATGAGTTAATTATCAAGCGAAATTTATAACAATAAAGTAGATGATTTCCGAAATAAAATTAGGTAAAATTATTGCTACTCGTCGCCGTAGGTCATCGCACGATCGCACGCGTAGGTACGCGCTAGCATTTCGTAGGTAAGACGTCGACACTCACGCACACAGCTGCATTGTCGCTGTGTGCGTAGGCGCCTGATTCTGTGGTATTCGGGATTTTATTCTGAAATACTGTTAAATTTCAATAACAAAAAAAAGCAGCGCTTATTGGTTATTGACCGGTACCGTACTTTCAATTGATTATTTATGTATTTTATGACAACCTCCTGAAATTTGACGAGGATGCAAAACAACACGTTGTATACATGTAATGCGCCTGTCTGGCTTTGAACGCGCGACCGACAATTCGTAAATCGGGGCCGTTACCACTCGGGCACCACTGCTCAAGAAACAATATCAGGTAATATGCTGAAGAGGTTTAGTCAGCAACTATGTAGCTACTGCAATAAAACATTCAAATGTGTATTATATTGGTGTAGATTATCTCCATTTCTATAGACTGCAAATACCCTAATAATTCTTACATTCTATTCTTAAAGCGAATCTGGAAGTACCCTTATGACAGGACAATCTAGATTGATTCTGCCAGAACTGGAAGAAGAACGCGTGAGCTCGCGAAACGTGCGGCCCAAGAGCAGGACAGTACAGGATATCAAAAAAAATACCCAAAAGTAAGAGGTCCAAGAGATCAATAAAGAACAAAATAACAATAAAAGAGAGTTCATTTACCTGACTTTAATATAATCGGAGACCAGCCACCTGTAGATGGCTTTAGTGGCGTGCGTCATGAACACGCGGCCTTTGAACGACGTCTTCGTGAGGAACCACGGCAAGGCGCCGCTGTGGTCCAGGTGGAAACTATGGGAGACAGTAACAAAGACTAGTTAGTTGCATTTATTTATTTATATGACATGCATAACATATAGGATATACATCAACTAAGACATCATACAGTCCAATTAAAAAGAAAATATATATGTATATATTTTTTTTTCTCATAATGTGACTATTGCAATTTTCTCTATATTATAATTATTTTTCAATTTATCATTTTTTGCTTATTCAGTCCCTACTTATTTCTTTTTAACACAAGTTGTCCCCACTCCCCAGTTAGGGACAATCAGCTGTATTACTACACAACAAATTTTAGAATAAAAATGTATCACAAAGACTTTTAGATAAAACCTTCAATGAAATGGGAACATCCAGTGATTAGGCATTAGAGCCATTTTTTTAACTTAGTGTATCTTCTTCTGTACCTCAAACTGGTCCAAATAATTTGAGTATTATATTCAAAGGCTCTAATATTGTTCTGGTAACTTGTGAATTTATGTATGTATATGTAAATCCGGCTGGTTTTTGCAACTCCATGACTAAGTGCTACTTGTGAATTTATGTAAAAAAGGACATTGTTTCAGAACAACACCAAACTATTTCATTGTAATAATTCTGGTATACTTACTGTGATATTAGAAGGAGATCCACCTCATCAGCCTCAATGAGATCCACAAAAGGAAGGGCATCCATCCCGGACAAGCCTGGGTGTATGCCACAGTCCAGCTACAAATGATAATTCAACTTATTTTGATAATATCAGTAAATCAGCTTGCAGGTAGGCTTGCAAGGGTCAATGATGTTTATTATAACCTGATGGCTGACACTTTTGAAGTATGTTTTTTAGTAAGTATGACACAATTTTATTTGATACTAGCAACTACCCTCATAGTTCCCATCCCGTGGGAACACCAGGCCTATGTCACCCTCGGATAGTGTAGATTCACAACAGTGAAAGAATTTTTCAAATCGGTTCAGTAGTTTCGGAGCCTATTCAATGCAAACAAACAAACAATCAAATCTTTCCTCTTTATAATATTAGTTTATAGTATTTAAGAATATATGAATTAAGCTTTTATTTAGCTACTGAAACCTGCATACCTCATATTATTGTGTACAATATACCAATATCCGCATACAGTCGGTATTTTACTATGCGTAATCAACCAATATGAAAATAAATGGACAAACCATAATTATCTTTCCTTTGAACTCCAGCATAATACAGGACCTGCCTACTTCTTGACCTGCACCCCTATAGTGAAAAACAAAACAGGATCGTTAGTTTCTTTACGGATTAGCTTCTGGAAAACATTTGTTAAGCCTGTCTTTTCAGTAAATCATGAATACCTAACCGGGAAAATATTTTAGGGAAGGCAAACAACTCCTGCCATCATTTCGACGGCGTACACCTAAATACAAAATGATACACATGAAAACAAAATAATATTTACAAAGGCCTTATCGTCAGCTGGTCGCTCTCTTCCATAGGCACCGGATCGGTGCCTTTCCTCGGGTTTGTAGTCATGATTAATAGTTGAATATGACAATGCAATGCTAAATAATCATTGGATCACTTTTATTTTAGGCTAAAATACAAATTTATTTCAGCAAAACAATCGTGATAACCGGTAACACACAGGTTATAAAAGTGTTGCCATATTTAGAAGTGCTTTTTTTTAACTATCCACCTTCTTATTGACTGTGAAATTCAATTGATAATTTGGTACAAGATAAAAGTGGTGAAACTTAAAAATTTCCTCTGAATCAGTCTAACCAATTTGATTCGTTTGACTTTTTATTTATGCACAAACAATCACCAAAACTACCAAACCACCTATAGTTTTATCTTATGACCACGCTGATGAAAAAAAACCGTTCTATCTCTCATTCCATTTGTTTACAACTGTTCTAAAGCTGAAAAGATGTAGTAGGTACCTATCTAGATAAAATTGTATCCATAAAATTAAATATTCTCATGATTAGCTACTACAGTTTTTTTTTTTTTTTTTTTTGTGGCTCCATCGTTTAACTAACGATGATTTTGCCAATGTCAGGGTTTGGAGAGGAACTAATGATCGGTTCTCATTAACACTAATTAAATTGAATCAGTTTCTGTTGTGAATCCAGGTACTACAGTTTTTACACTTTGAATCTATGAACGAAATGTCTCAGGAATTTTGGAATATGTCAATTTTTCTTTGACTTTGACATTGACAGATCTCCCAAACACGAAAGCGTGCGAGTGATGCGTTTTGGTTAGATGATAAAATTAATTAGTTTATGAGTCAAAATGCCTAAACCAACACTCTTCGACGAAGAATCAGACGAAGAGGTTGCACTTAAAACTGAAAATGAGTACGCCAAGAAGTACGACAAGTGGCGGGAAAAGGAAGAACTTCATAAACGTAAGCACCTCTACCTTTTACTTTATTTTAGCGAAGGCATCACTTACACCGGTTTAAATAAACCTTTAAAAACTCATTTAAATTACACGTTGCAGTGGAACAGAAGTATGGCTCCAAACCAAACGCGGACGGTTCAGAATCAACTGATAGTGAGGATGAGAGTGATGCTCCCCCGGAGGTCAATGAGGAGATGGAGACGCAGTTCCTCAAGACCTTGGCGCTGCTGAAGACCAAGGACCCCAGGATCTATGACCCTGAGTTCAAGTTTTTTGATGGTACTGACAAAAAGGAGCCAGGTAAATAAACAGTGTTTTGATGAACTTAGATACTCAAGAAAACATAATTATGGCGCATATGGAAGCACCTTTCTATATTATGAAAGCTTGATATGATATAGCTTGATATGATATAGCTCCATATGATATTAAATTCGTTTTTGTTTTGCTTACTGTGTTTTTTTATGGACTAAAATATTTCAAGTAGAAATACTAATAACACTCTCTATGAAATAAAGAAACATGTACACAAATATATAGACACTCTAAAATTAAATTATTCCAGAGAAAGAGACAAAGACAAAGCAGCTGACATTTGCTGACAGTGATGAAGAGGATGATGGTGACGGCAACATCTTTAGCATTGAGAAGAAAGCTGAGATTGTGGAAGACGCCAAGAAGGAGAGGAGGACATCTGAGACAAAGGTATCATCAGTGGGGTGCAGTGGTTCGAGTTAGGGAAGGCAAGAGAAAATGTCCAAAAAAAAAATGCACCACATTATTCAGGGTTGAAATGTGGTGTTATTTTTTTTGTATTTTTTTTTTTTAATAGGCTATTTAAAAAAAAAAACAAAAAAAAACTTATTTCAATAAAAATCAACCCTGAATAATGTGGTTATTTTTTAAAATTTATTTGGACATTTTCTCTGGCCTACCCTAACACGAACCACTGCACGCCACTGGGTATCATGGATGCTTATCAAAGAAAAAGCTTGTTTTTGACCACTATCTATCCTGCAAGCAAGCAATGTTAAGTTTCTCTCAGAGTTCTTTTCAAAGAGATCTATTTAAAACTGAAAACACAGGTTTCCTAGATAATATAAGACAAGTACCTTTCATCATATAAAAAAAATTTGGTGTAAAAGAAGCTCCTGTATTGTAAGTACATTGACAAACATTTAAACTCATGAGAACAAACAGCCAGACCTAGAACAACTGTGTGATGTGTAAGCCATACAAATATTTGTCCTTTGTGGGAATTGATCCAGGAAGAGCTGAGCAGCTGATTAATCAGCCACTGCACCAACTATGGTTGTTTGTTGTACATTGAACCAAACACAACTTAAAACTTGGGTTATATTAGATTTATCATTTTAGTCCCATTTTTTTTTTTGGATGGGAAATCATCAAATGACCCCTCCCGCCCTGGGTGGAGCGGTAGGGAGTGTCAGACTTTTACTGACTAAAACCCACCCGTGATCCTTCTTGTGCCCTATGCGTTCCAGGACCGCGGTAACTCTTTCGAACAAATTCCGCAACCCTAGCAGGCACCGACCCTATGGGGCCCCGTCCCTGGTGCTGACGGCTCCTTGAGGCGCGCGTGGAACACAACGCGTCGTCGACTCAACCTGGTATCGGACGGCGAGCCACCCACGCTCACCGTCCACAGGCATCAGCCACTGCGCAGTAGCACAGCGGCATTTTAGTCCCAGTAACCGCTTGATGCTTACTAAATATGAAACCTTTAAATTTCTGAACTGGCTGCCTTGCCATTGGGTCCCAGTGAAGTAGCCCAATATTATATTTAGTTTCTTGTTTAATAGAGTGCTTTTATTCCAGGAAGCCAAACTAAAAGAGTACCTCATTGGCCAAGCTGAACACATAGACGATGAGGTGGAGAAGGACCTGGCGCCTCTGAAGGCACTCTGGTCAGACCCCAAGTTGAATGAGGGAGAAGCCTTCCTCAGAGACTATATCTTGAATAAGCCGTAAGTAATAAAACAATAATAATCAAAACAATTAATTTGTTATATTTATCCCAGTGTTTAATATTCAAAAATTGTTTCATCCATGAATTTATGAGCTGCTTGTAAACTTGCATTTTGACGAATAAGATTAATCATTTATTTATCAAGCACCATACCTCTAAATTAATTTTTTCACTTCAAAGTAAAACACTTCAATTCAATCATCAATTCTTTTGATGATTGAATTGAAGTTCAAAAGAATTGCTGATTGTTATTTCTGCCATATCTTATAAAAATTTATTAGTAGATCCAACTGAAATCTCCCTATTTTCTCCATATTATTCCATTTGACACATCAAATCAGATCTTGAATAAACCCTCCAAGAGAAATAAAAATGTCTAGAAGTTTAAAAATATTTGAAACTCAATTAAAATCTTACATTATTGACAAAATTTAACTCTGGCCCTGGTTTTATGTTTTTAATTTACCTTCTTTTACCTTCAATGCTTTGTTCCATATGTTTATTATTATTATTGTCTTCATTTAATATTATTCATGCATTGCTCACGAATGTATTATTATGTAGTTAAAATATTTCTCACTTAGCAAAATTTATTGTGAATATCTTTTGAGAAAATTATGATTCTTTTACCACAAATGTATCTTAAAACAATTCCTGGTCCACAGATACCTTCAGGATGGTGACATAGGTGAAGCGGAGGACAAGATCAGGGATGACGAGGAGTTGGAAGCTGATGAGGAACGAGTGGAGGAGCAGGGCAAGTTCGAGAGGGCGTACAACTTCCGCTTTGAAGAGCCCGACCAGGAGTATGTGAGTAGCTACGTAGGTTATTAAATGTCAGGTAAAATGGCGGCTCGGAACACTCCGCGAGTTGATGCACGTGATAGCGGGAAAGTTTCTTACGAATATCAACCTTAATGGTTGAAGAATATGGACCACAATTCACTGACTTACTCTATTGTTTTGTTTCACTGTATGTCAGATACACAATATCATCCTTAATTTTTTTATTAAACGTTGCCCTACGCTAGGATTTACTCCTGTATTGTGAGTGCGTTCTCTAACATGTAAACTCACATACACAAGACACCCAGACCCGGAACAATTATCTGTAGGCCATACAAACATTTGTTACGTGCGGGGATCGAACCCACGACACGTAGCACAGCAGCCGAACGCTCAACCACTGCGCCAACCGTATCATCATATGATTTCGCAATTTTCATCATCATAATATGATTTCAGATTTTACGTATCAAGATCTAATCTAAGACCCTTATATCTAGATTGCAAATTAATACGAAAAATTTATAATTCCAGCTAAAAAGGTTTCCCCGCACAATGAACTACATCCGTCCCAAAGACGACCGGCGCTCCAAGAAGCGGCAGGAGGTGCGCACGCGCAAGGAAGAGGAGAAGAAGAAGAAGATGGAGGAGATCGCGCGCATGAAGGCGCTCAAGCTGAAGGAGATCCAAGAGAAGATCGCCAAGATCAAGGAAGTCACGGGCAATGACGAGCTGGCTTTCAAGGTATGTTTGTAATATCTCCAAGGTTGGTTTTGACTGTGGGAATTATGATATGCCTAGAAAGGAATGATGGCAAATATACAGGCGCGTGCAGTGGATCGAGTTATTGATTTTTAATGAAATGAGTTTTTTTTTTGTTTTTTTAAATAGCCTATTAAAAAAAAAACAAAAAAGAAATAACACCACATTTCAACCCTGAATAATGTAGTGTGTTTTTTTTTTTGGTCTTTTTCTCTGGCCTACCCTAACTCGAACCACTGCACGCCACTGGTAAGATGGTACATGTAGAATGGGATGATGACCAAAAGTGAAGCTTGGAAGGAGCAGAGGTTGATAGAGATCGCTCATCCTGAAGGAGATCCAGAAAAATATAGCCAAGATCAATAAGGTCACTAGCGATTACCTATTAGTTGGTGTTCAAATATGATTTTTGAGGAAATTTTGCAAAACAGAGTCATCTATAAATGCATCAGTGGTTAATTGACTTCCCATACACAACATTAATAAAATTTAAGTAAATAACAATCTTGTATCACAGACAAAGTCAATTAACTGGTTATAAACTACTGTTACACTGTGTAATTATCAGAATAATGAAAATTACAATTTATTATACGTCCCAGTGACACATAGGCTTTTCCAACGTCCTAGTCTGTGTGGGGCTGTGTCTGCAGTGGCGTGCAGTGGTTCGAGTTAGGGTAAGTTAGGGAAAATGTCCAAATATTTTTTTAAAATAACCACATTATTCAGGGTTGATTTTTAATGAAATGAGTTTTTTTTAAATAGCCTATTTAAAAAAAAAAGAAAACACCACACATACAACCCTGAATAATGTGGTGTTTTTTTTTTTGGACATTTTCTCTAGCCTACCCTAACTCGAACCACTGCACGCCACTGTCTGCAGGCTGTACATAGTTTGCATCTTTAAAACACTCGACAGCATCATAAAGATTCGCTGTCGATGATACTGACGTGACTATCTCCTCTAAAGACCTGAATCGTCACTTGGCAGGAGTCGGACCTGGAGAGCGAGTTCGACCCCGCGGAGCACGACAAGCGCATGAAGCAGATATTTGATGAGCAATACTACGGCGACGCGGACGAACAGAAGCCGGTGTTCCCCGAGCTGGACGACGAGCTGGAGATAGGTGAGTGTGTAGTATAACACACGACAAGCGCATGAAGCAGATATTTGACGAACAATACTACGGCGACGCGGACGAACAGAAGCCGGTGTTCCCCGAGCTGGACGACGAGCTGGAGATAGGTGAGTGTGTAGTATAACACACGACAAGCGCATGAAGCAGATATTTGACGAACAATACTACGGCGACGCGGACGAACAGAAGCCGGTGTTCCCCGAGCTGGACGACGAGCTGGAGATAGGTGAGTGTGTAGTATAACACACGACAAGCGCATGAAGCAGATATTTGACGAACAATACTACGGCGACGCGGACGAACAGAAGCCGGTGTTCCCCGAGCTGGACGACGAGCTGGAGATAGGTGAGTGTGTAGTATAACACACGACAAGCGCATGAAGGAGATATTTGATGAACAATACTACGGCGACGCGGACGAACAGAAGCCGGTGTTCCCCGAGCTGGACGACGAGCTGGAGATAGGTGAGTGTGTAGTATAACACACGACAAGCGCATGAAGGAGATATTTGACGAACAATACTACGGCGACGCGGACGAACAGAAGCCGGTGTTCCCCGAGCTGGACGACGAGCTGGAGATAGGTGAGTGTGTAGTATAACACACGACAAGCGCATGAAGCAGATATTTGACGAACAATACTACGGCGACGCGGACGAACAGAAGCCGGTGTTCCCCGAGCTGGACGACGAGCTGGAGATAGGTGAGTGTGTAGTATAACACACGACAAGCGCATGAAGCAGATATTTGACGAACAATACTACGGCGACGCGGACGAACAGAAGCCGGTGTTCCCCGAGCTGGACGACGAGCTGGAGATAGGTGAGTGCTTAGAAGAAATAAACATATAACATATTTTTAAATGCAATTGAGATCCGCTTATTGAGGTTTTAACAAAGAGCAATAGAGTACTTCATTCTGGGTAAGCTGACAGACTCAAAAGCAAATCCATTCCACAGTAAAAAAAGGCTAAGAAAAAAAAATAAAAGGTACTTCTCATCATCGTCGGTTCCGCCGAGTTCCGGTGCCCCTTTTGTGTCTAGTAATAGGGTTGTTTCCTGAGGAATAAAAATATGATTCTATTTAGTCCGTCAGTTAGATAATCGAAAAATATTGAACCCGTATTTTTTGCTTTATGAAATCTCTAAAAATTGACGAAGATAAAAAGCTTCAAAGATCATGAGTGGGGGCTTGTGACATCAGGGCGTGGTAAAAATCGTCGCACGGAGTGACGTCACACGAGTTTTCAATTAACTGTATCGTCTTCGTTTTTTGTTTACGTGAAAAAATAAAAAAATACGTGTCCAATATTTTTGGGAAGTCTATCTTACGGTCTAATTAGATTTTTTAGGCAACTACCCTATTCCTGGTAATTTTTCACATAGCAGCAAATACCGCCACACACCAAACACAAAATAAATTAGTGCCATAACAGTTGAATATCTTTATGTTGGTAATGTTCCAGAGAACTGGGAGAAGTATCAGCTGGCGCAGGAACACGATGATGACGAAGCTGACCAGCAGGACGGTGACGAGGGACCGCACTGTGAAGATGAGGACTTCAATGTAAGTAAACATTTAACATTCTGGGAAATTAAAGCAATTGTACTAAAGTATTGCGTGTACGGGGATTAAATATAGCCTTTGTTACTCACTGATAATTTAGCTTTCCATTGGTGAAAAAATGGTTAAAATCGGTCCAGTAGTTTCGGATTTTATTCAATACAAACAAACAAAAAATCTTTCCTCTTTATGAAATTAGTATACACAAACATTCTTTTAAATATACTCAAAAATCTTTTCCTACCAAGATGGACGCCGACTACGACCCAAAGAAGGCTCGCGTGAACCTCCTAGAAGAAGTAAAGAAGACTTTAGGCAAGAAGAGAAGGAACAGAAAGAAGAAATCCAAGCTAGCCGAGCTGCTGGCCTCTGAGAAGCCCAAGTTCGTGCCCACAGTGGCCGACAAGAGCTACGACCAGTACATGGAGGAGTACTACAAGATGGACTGCGAGGATGTCATTGCTGGAGAGCTTCCCACTCGCTTCAAGTACCGGCAGGTCGTGCCGTGCGATTATGGACTTACTGTTGAGGAGGTATGTTTGATTTTGTATTGCATTTTTTATCAGCCTGTTTTGTCCCGCTGTTGGGCAAAGGGCTCCCCCATATTCTTATTCCCCCAGCTTATTCTACCCATTGTCCTCTCCGGCCAGTCTGTAAAATAAATGAATGATGCTATTTGGCTGGCAGATCCTGCTGGCAGACGACAAGGAGCTGACGCAGTGGGTGCCTCTGAAGAGGATCCTCAAGCACCGGCCGGACGCCGCGGAGCACAGCGACGCGCGCAACTTCGCGCAGAAGGCCGCCGACACGCGCCTCAAGAAGAAGATACTGCCCAGTCTGTTCAAGGATCTACCCGAGTGAGTATTAAGTCACCTATGACCCGTCTGGTAGAGAGCACAGGCATCTGCTGGGCTTACTTGCTAACTGTAGTAGACCTCATCCATCGTTTACCGTCAGGCAAGATCGAGGCCAAAACGAAATATATATATATATATCAAATAAACTAAAATACATTGGTATCAAAGGAATGTGAGACTACTGCAATGATGCCAATAGAGAAGTATGGAAGTAGATATTATATTGCGCCAAATAAATTGGGAAAAGTAGACAACAGAGAATTCAGAGAATTGCATTCAGAGTTTGTGGTTGTATGAATTGTGAATGAGGTGTAATACAAGGTTGGAAGACACTAAAACTAAACTTAAGAGGATAGATTTGGAGCAGCATTCAAATATTGTGAATTTTTTATTCATTTGTTTGCCATATACATGCTAAGAAAAATATCCAAATAATAGTTACAACCAGTATTTCTACAATGATAATATTTATTTATTTTCAGAGACCCAGATATAGTCGTGCCAATAGAAGCGACGAAAAAGAAAAAGAAGAAGAAGAAAAAGAACAAACAGAAGAGCACAGAAGATACCGGCGCAGAGAAAACAGAGCAGGAAGTAGGAACAGCTGAAGCAGACGCAGAAGCTCAAGACACAAACGGCGATGGCGTTGAAACTCCCAAAAAGAAAAAGAAAGATAAACATAAAACTAAGAAAAATGAAGAAGTAAAAGCCACACAGAATGAAGAAGTAGCAACCACAGAGGAGAACGGAGAAGTAAAACAGAAGAAGAAAAAGAAAAAAAAACACAAATCAGACGATTTTGTCGTTGAAGCTGTGGAGCATGCGCTACCAAGCCAACTGGGCACTGAAGCTAATAGAGTACCCCACAGTACAGCTGGAACTCCTAAAAAGAACAAACAAAGACTAGATAACAATTCAACATCAGAAAATAATTCCGACAGTTCCGTAGCAAATCAAAGTCATAATAAAAACTTAAAACGCAAAGCTGACTCAACTACTAGAGATCAGCCAAATCAGAAGAAGAAAAAAGGTAATAAGAAGGATTTCAAAAAGAATTTCAAGCAACAAGATAAGTTTAAAAACAAGAGCAAAGTAACCCAACCAATGAATCCCATGCTCAACCTATCAGATGAAAGGTTAAAGGCGTACGGTTTGAACCCTAAGAAGTACAAGAATTTCATGAAATTCAAGAAGTTTTAATCAATCTTTACTTTACTGTAGATTTGTATATTATGTCTCATAATTCCAGTGTAAATAAATATATTTTATTTTATACAAGGTGCTGCTTTTTATTATATAACTAGCTTCTGCACGCTGCTTCGCCCGCGTGAAATATAATATCGAAAATATATGGTGTATCCTTGTGCCAAGTTTTATCCAAATCTGCTCAGTCGTAATAAAGATGTGAAGAGAAAATTCCTACTTCATGTTTTTTAAAACGCCTCAAACGATAAACGAATTTGGAGCAAGAAGATAAGATAAAAACCAGGATTAGAACCTAGGATTTTTATACCAGTGGCAGATTTTTTACTTCCAACTTTTAAAGCATGCGAATTCGCTGGCAACAGCTTATCACTTATCAGTAACAAATAATTTTAATTAAAGACTTGTTTGCTGTTGAGCAATCATTGAACGAACCCTATTAATTTGAGAAAGTCAGCAAAATACAACTTCATCCATTGCTCAAGACAGTTATTGCTATACTCTTTGTACAGTTCTATCTTCATGGTTCAATGCGAACATCAAGTTACCGAATAATAAGCATAATATTACTTTATGATGATAAGCTTTTATTTTGAGTTTTCCGCCACAATGGAAACAATGTTACCAGTTTATACCTATTAACAATTTAAAAAAGGGATATCCAAATATAGATGCCGTCTTTAAGAAAAAGTAAAAGACTCGCACTCACAAATGCTGCGACTGCGAGTAGACTTGTCTGATTTATTAAAAGGTGACGGGTTCTTTTCCATGTATACTCTCTGGACTTATATCCAAAGTCCGGGCACCTTTTGAAGGGTATATCTTCAAAAGATTCAAGAACAAATGCATAACAAAGGTAACTGATGATGATTTGATAAATTGATTTGTTTGAGTTGACAAATCAAGAAGACAGTTATCGTTTTCGTCTATGATTACATTTCATTTGTACTGGCAACATTACAAAAAAAACATCAATTGAAGTCTATTCGCTCTTTTTGACAACTCTCTTTTTCGGCGAGCCGTGTTATCGGAACAAGGTGATTATTTTTAAGTTGTGTTTTATTTGTGAATTTTGTGAAATAAGTGGCAAAATATTTGTGTTCCAAAATTTTATTACTTACAGTGTAGCAATAGTCGGTAAATATTGTACGATTTTAAAGATTGAAGAGGATTTTGTGAACATAACCTACAAATGCCTAGAAGTAGATCGTGTCGATTCCTTCATAATCGTCATCGAGTGGACACCTAAGGCTAAAGAATTGCCCCGAGCATTGATTCCCAAGTGCATTAAAATCTAAATAACGTCCATTTAGTTAGGTGTTTGGCACTTGCAACGGTTTGTGGCGACAAACTCTCTAAACACATGTACACGACGTGTTTATGGTGGCAGTATGAGGCTTAAAACGAGTGGTTTTATCTAGAAGATGTAGAATTGCCGCTAAGACATGTTTTACCATATGAGTTCCACCTCGTGGTAGTGGTATTTTTGCTTCCGGTATTTTGAGACCTTAACAGATCATAAATTATTTCTGCCACCGTTTGCATCTTGTCATGTGCTCCAAGCGAGTTACAAAAAAAAGGAATTTGTATCGAAATAGGCAGAACATAAAGTCTAAAATTTTCATGTAAACCTTCCAGCTCGCCAAGATGGTGAACAACAGAGTACCGTCGGTATTCTCCAAGACCTATGTCACGCCGCGTCGTCCCTTCGAGAAGGCGCGTCTCGACCAGGAGTTGAAGATCATTGGCGAGTATGGTCTGCGCAACAAGCGTGAAGTGTGGCGCGTCAAGTACACGCTCGCCCGCATCCGTAAGGCTGCCCGTGAGCTGCTGACCCTGGAGGAGAAAGACCCCAAGAGGCTGTTCGAAGGTAAGAAAGAAACTTTAGAGCCCAGTGACCAATCAGTGGGAGCAGTTGTGGCCGAGTGGTAACGGCCACGACTTACGAGTTGTCGTTCGCTGGTTCAATCCCAGCCAGGTGTGCATTACTTTGTGAAATTAATTTCATTACCACTGCTCTCATTCCGGTGAAGGAAAACATCATGAGGAAACCGGCATGTCCTAGAACCAAAAATTCGAAGACATGTGACATTCACCAACCCGCACTGGGCCCATTCCCTCTCCTAGAGAGGAGGCCTGTGTCCCAGCGGTGGGAACATTAAAAGGCTGATTATGACCAATCACCCCATTGATCAAAAACTAATTGAAAATGACAGTGAAAAATATTTGTAACATGTGACAACAGAAAAGTCTTAGTTGTGTCAAATCATTATGCCCTTGATTATGCTCATTAATAAGAATAGATACCTAAGGACTGTTTGAAAATTTGATTGAGTTTATTTATTTTTCAAAATACATGTGGTAATTAACCTAGAATTCTATATTGAAGGTTATGTCTGGTCATTAACATTAAGCAACATGTTATTGACCTGGTGAGCATAACTGTTATAATGATGAAAAAATCTGGCAACCTCTTATCTGAAGATAAATTGATGATTTTGTAAATTCTGAGTATTGAAAAAGTATCATTAACTGTAACCCATTTTGTAACTCAAATTCTTACGAAGCTTGCTTCCATGTTTCCAGGTAACGCACTCTTGCGTCGTCTTGTCAGGATTGGAGTGTTGGATGAGAAACAGATGAAGCTCGATTATGTGCTCGGTCTTAAGATTGAGGACTTCTTGGAGCGCCGTCTGCAGACCCAGGTCTTCAAGGCTGGTCTCGCCAAGTCTATCCATCATGCCCGTATTCTAATCAGGCAGAGGCATATCCGGTAAGAATTATCTTAAGACATGTTAATAAGTATCGTAAAATAATAATGTTTCAGTAGTGATTGAATTTGCCTATAAATCAAATTAAAACAGCATAATATAATGTCAACTCTCAAACACAGGTGAACTCGAGCTATTGGTGGGCACAGCTGCCTGCCTGGCTTTGAATCTTGTTCTAAAAGACCACTTGGCTCCCAACTCTGTTGGGGCTAATGTCTTGAAATGCTTTGTATGCTCTATTTGAGCTTGAAACAGGTAAGGTATTAGTAGTAGTCACTTTTATCTAGTATTACAAAGAAGTATGATTTCAGTTACTGCAAACTTGCTTCATTGTAAATTGTTGAATATCCTAACTTACAAAGAGAAAAATAAACTCAACATTTAGAACAGTCTATTTAGAGCTCTTAAAAATGTCACATCACCATTATGCTAAAAACTAATTATCTATATAACTTGTCCTCAGCGTGCGCAAGCAAGTGGTGAACATCCCATCCTTCATTGTGCGCCTGGACAGCGGCAAACACATCGACTTCTCCCTGAAGTCGCCCTTCGGCGGCGGCCGGCCTGGCCGCGTCAAGAGGAAGAACCTGCGCAAGGGACAGGGCGGCGGCGCTGCTGCTGATGAGGAGGAAGATTAGACCAATAAATGACGTGTTTATTATCTACAATTATGTGTTCTAATTTTGTTTTAACTAATTCATTCACCCTGGCTGTGCTATGATTCAGATAAGACCGGGCTATTGTATCCTCCGACGGCCCTCTTGTAATTTTAGGGACATTTCATAGAACTAGCTGTGTGGCAAATTCAAGATTTTTTACACCAAAAGTTCATAGCTGGATCACATGTAGGTTTTTGCCTTACAGGAAGACTGTTAGTCCAAGGGTGACTTAGACCTTTACAAACCTACCTCCCAATTATTATCATTATACTCTGATACCTACTCTTTTTGCCTTTATCGATAATTTCTTTAAATGACAATCCGCCGCGCGAGACGAGTAACTGAAATAATTCCCGCAGAAAGTACTAGCCGCCGAACACCAGAATCAAAGAATCTAAAATGGTAAAAAGTTCAGATTGAGTAGACGTTCAAGATCTCTGGCGCACACCCTCCCATGAGCGAGTGAATGGCCACGAGTCCGCCCTGCTACCGCCGGGTTATCTCTACGAGACTATTATATTTCTACCAGCATATCGTGCACGTGCAGCTTGTAACGGATCGCCTCGTGACCGCCAACCTAATTGCCGTATTTCCACAAGGCCAAGTTTTGTTGAAAAGGTTATACGAGTGGGAGTACTTCGCGGCGAGAGAAAACGGCCTCATACGTTTTCATACGGAAAATCATAATACATATCTACTGCCATTCCGAAAAACATACCTAAAATTTATTCTATTGATCATATCACAAAAACTCGTATAGTTACAATTATCTTGTAGCTTATGCTTCTGTAGTGTCTACAAAGGGTATGTTTATGCCGTGGTGTAAACATTAGCTAGCCAACAAACGTATTAAGACTCGACTGCTCCAGCACTCGATAAAAGGACAATCTGTGATTTCATTCTGTGAGTGCCTACTCCAATAAAGCTATGAATTGTTCTGAATTCCTGTGCAGTAAGTTGCATATTTTATTAAAAATAGTTTTACAGATTCCAAAAGAAAAAACAAAATTATAAGGTAATTGGTAAAAGTAACGGAATATTATTTAATCTCCCTAATATTAAGTAGTTTTATTGCTAAAAATATAGCAACACTGATTTTCCGTAATGCCAACATTACGGCGAAGGGAATTCTTTCATGAAACGCACTTTAGTTATGAAGCCCCTAACAATAAAGTAACGGACAAGATTCTAAGGCCACTATCACAATGGCATTTTACGAGCGTCGGCGTCTGCGCAACGTCAACGTCACGTCGTCGCGTGACAAGCGTTGCGCATTGCTTAATGAAAACTTGTAATTCCTTCTAGATTTTATCAACGGTCACTGATTTTTGCAGGATGCTTCCACAAACTCGCCGCGAGGCACTCGCTCGTGGAGGTGGCGCCCTCTAGTATTTACTTAGCTATGTTACCTGTTCAAACTGAAATTAGCTTTATTTACGTCCGGGTTTCCACCTCGTCGTCCCCTCACCTGTTTGGAATGAGGGAAAAGATAATTGATCATAAATATGCGTTGTACACTTGTACGAAGCTAGCTAGCTAGCAGTGACACAGATTACTAAATAGTTACTACGCAGTGGGGCAGTTTCCGTTCCGCCTGGAATATCATTTATGGCATGTTCTGTTAGTAAACCTTTTTTGTAACAATTTATACTACATACTATGCAAGGGATTGATAGGTACCTATTTAAGGATTTCATTTAGATATGAATAATAATAAAACACTTTGTAACATTGTATAATTTATGTATATTATTTAACTTACAATTATTCAACAAATACAGTATTATAGTTCTGATTGTCTAGTCATTATTATGGAATTTAATGCGCTTTGTTTTAAATACACGATACTTTAAAAGTAGGTAGGTACCTACCTACATACATACAAAAGATAAATTAAAATTAATTAATATTTCTAGTTACCACAAATGATTAATTTTATTTACCCATTTAATACTGCTCAATATTTCATTAGCCTTTTGAACGCCAGATGGTAAACGCATCAGTGTGGCGAAGTTCGTCACACCAAGACACAAAATACTGTTTGATATTTTTTAGGGTTCCGTAGCCAAAAGGTATGGAAAATTACTAAAACTCCGCTGTCCGTCCGTCTGTCACCAGGCTGTATCTCATGAACCGTGATAAAGATAGTTGATATTTTCAAAAATGATGTATTTATGTTGCTGCTATAACAACAAATAAAACAGAATAAAATTAATATTAAAGGGGGTCCTTTACAACAAACGTGACTTTTTGCTCGATATTGATAAATGTTTACGGAATATTTAGTTATTTATTCACTAAAAATAAATAATCAAATTAAAATAAAACAAACATCGAAGGGGAGGTCCCCATACTGCAAAGGTGATTTCTTTTCGTTTTTATAGATAATGATACGGAACCCTTCGTGCATAAGCCCGACTCGCACTTGGCCGACTTTTGTCACATATTTGTGACGTTCGCGCACGACGTTCAAAAGGATAGTATTGTACTCAAATGTTTTAAATATTTTACAGAGTGTTTAATGAATAAAATGATGATAGGTGTATAATTGTCTATGCCTATAGGTATGTGTAAATATGTACATAAAAATCTTATGACTAGCAAAAACTACGTACTACTCAATATTTTTACAAACGATAAAAATTGGAATCGTGTATTTCCTTTACCAGGCTTGTGTAAACAGTAAAATACGTTTTATAAAACGTGCTTTACTGCTTTGCCGAATCTGTAGGTACCTAAGTACCTACTTACTGTCATAAAGTCTATGACACACTCAATTACTGATTGAAAATGTGACACCTATTAAATAAAACAGATTTGATATTTCGTGATATTGCCAATCCATAAAAAATTAAGTATGGATTTGTTCTGCTTTCATCCCATTTTCGGAAAAATATAGAATTCCATAAATATTAAAGTTAGGACGAACGCGGAACAAATTAAGTTTTTAATCAAAAGTTAATGAGACAAGACAATAATGAAAGCTTTAGCCATGCTATTTTGAGCTTTGTTTTCGAGTGACTAGGTAGTACTCGAGGCTTGGTCAAGGAAATAATTTGTAAACTGACGAAGGAATTTAAAAGTCTTGACTGTACAGTAGGAGCTCCATTAGTTAGGTAAATATGTGTTAGGTATTCAAAGAACACAGAATTTGCTATATTTGCTGCATTTCACGAACGCGCGTCATTTATTAAAAACAGTTTAAATCCACTTGCACTAATCAAGCTTTTTGAGAGCAGTGGTGGCCGAGCGGTAACGGCCCCGACTTACGAATTGTAGGTCGCGGGTTCAAACCCAGCCAGGCGCATTACTTTGTGTAATTACTTTCATCACCACTGCTCTCAAAACGGTGAAGGAAAACATCGTGAGGAAACCGGCATGTCCTAGAACCAAACATTCGAAGACATGTGACATTCACCAACCCGCACTGGGCCCGCGTGCTGGATTACGGCCCATTCCCTCTCCGAGAGAGGAGGCCTGTGTCCCAGCAGTGAGAACATTAAATGGCTGATTATGCTTATGCACTAATCAAGCCTGGTTCATCATTTAAACCCGAGTTACTTATAAACCAAACACTATACCTATATGAAAGATTTTGTTACTTCGTGTTAGCAACTATAAGTTAAACAGATTTTCTCTTGGCTTCGCTGCATTGGTTACAAAAACCCTGCACTCCTGTATAAAAAGTAGCCATATTGACTATAGTACCTATGTATGACTCTCAGTAACAGTGTCAATCAGCTCTCCCAGAGATCGGTAAACAAACAAAATACTAGATTAGATAACAATATTTATCGTTCATAACACGCGCTCGTGAAGCATCACCTGTACCAACTGGAACACAACACTTATACATCATTAGCATTTTTGTCACCACTGTCATCTACCTTAGCCTTCTTCAGCTCCTCGGCGATCTGCTCGGTGCCGTCTCCCTTCTCGTTGATCTGAGCGAGACAGAGAGATAGGATGCGCTCCAGTCCTCGGGCCGTCTCCTCTGAAGAGTAGATGTCCATGACTGGGACGTGGACGAACAGAGTGCGTGTGTTGTCTATGCTTAGGGACGTGTAGTAGATGTACTCGCATAGGTATCTGAAATTGATGGTGAGTAAGCGTTAAACTTTTTGGCGGCTGTGAAGTGAGATTATGAACTCGACACGTAGTTCCTCTCGCAACTCGCCTTGTGCTGCCATTAAGTTGAAATAATTATAACATATCACACTCTCAGAATGAAAGAATTCCTGTTACTTATTATTTTGAACTGAACACGACGTAAAATACATACTCTAAAACCCATCGATGAAAAAGATTCGGAAATATAATTGAGAAAAAGACGTAAGTCACGGGAGATATTTTGTTTTTCACTATTTTAAAAACTTTCTCATTTGCCAAAAATTGCAATTTTCGAGTTAGACCCCTTTCATTCCAAGGGTGCGATATAGAAAAGGAGTGGAATTTTTTGCTGTGATCTGATTCCTGATATCTACTACCTGGTCGTCTTTGAGTCAAGAGTAAATAGATTACTTTTGGGCAAGCGTGCTCCATCGCCGCTTTTATCCGAGATAGTCGTTAACCACGAACCTATCAATGATGGGATAATATTACCATGTTTGGAACTAAAGTAAAATACATATATTACAGTCGTGCAGCAACAAAGGTAATGCGTGTTTACAATAAGCTATGCAAACAAAAAAAAAAATAGACTTATGTTAGCTTTCCAGCGCAAGTATCGAGTTTTTGTAAACCGATCAGCTTCTAAGAGCGAATTATTTGGCACCTAATACCTATGGGGCAGTCTCTAAAGTTCGATGGCCTCTGCAGCGGTGTAGTATGATAAGATGGTGGGTGCTGATGAGGTGCTCCTACGTTGGTGCCGAAGAAGATTAAATAAAACGGCAGACAAGTTAAATTCACATCTGTATTGGAGCAGGCTGATGTTGTTTTTTTTTGGAATGGACCACTTGCAGTTCAGTACACTAAGGCTGGTTACTGCCCAACTGCGCAATCCTGTGGAGGCCACAAATGAATTTAAGGCCCCCAGCCTGGGCTAAAAACTACTATAAAGCTAAATGACCGCTACGCTAAGGGCATCCCCTGTGGGATACGGGCCTCGGCTTGACGGGGTCATTGAGGGATTATTATTATTAAGAGGATTTAACGCTAATGGCTCAGCGGCGCGGGCTGGCTCGTTAGGCAAAATCCGGGGCGGTAATGTGCTGCCACAGTTTATAATATATAATGATTTACATTTTAATCTTGGTGTTGCAATACTGTGAATTAAAATATCTTCATGGCCTTAACGCCCAACCACCAGACGTCACACGACACGTCACGTCAACGTCAGGCACGTACAATCGTACATGACATTCCCCCGCAGTTAAAATCCTTTATAAATTTATTAATATTAATAAAATCCAGTTATAATTTATATTATTTGTTACTTTTTTTTTTTTTTGCTTACTTACCTTCGTGTCTTAACACTAATAAGTGCTGTTATCTTTATAATCCTAAAACTTTTTGTTCTTTTGAACCTCGATTCACAACAAAAACTGACTCAAATTCACTATCGTTAATGAGAACCGATCATTAGTTCCTCTCCAAACCTTGACATTGGCAAAATCATCGTTAGTTAAACGATGGAGCCACAACACAAAAAAAAAAAAAAAAAAAAAAAAACGGCAACGGAAACCTGTACCTTGTAATGTTGGGCTATTTACCGCATAACAGTTAGGTTGGCAACCCCTACCAGTTATACGTCATTACGATGGAAAGCCACCGACATCCTCAAATAAGCGGAAAGGAAAAATAAAAAGTCCATAATAATTAGGACATTACCTAGATGTGGCAGTGGGCAGTTTAGTCATCAATGAGGAATGTGACGTTACAAATTGTTTTCTTTTTTTTTTCTATTAGAAACTCGTTTCATTGTCGCCTAGTAGAAGTACTTGGCTTCAATTCTAGCTTCGAAAACTAGCCTCGTGTGTCATCTGGATACAATATGAGAGAGATTGTACAATATGACATCCTGAAGAAACTGTAACTTAATTAATAGTAATAAGCTCGCCCACTATGACACGGGGCTCGGAAGTTTAAACAAAGGTACACACCTTTTTAGAGCATATAGACAAGGGTCAACACATATAGAGACACGACGCTGCGCTCATTTAAGATTCCGGTACAATATAGAACTTTCCGAGGCAACGAGAAGTCTCGTTATTTTAAGATGGTCACCCATCCACAGACCAACCTCGGCAAGCGTTACTTAAGAAGATCGACCCGTGCGGCTGTCATAATTTAGCCACGAACAAAAAATAGTCAAAAGATGGCTGGTAATGTACCCAAAAGGCTGGCAGCTTCAATCAATAGTTAGTTAGACAACTGTGAGATGCTGCACAATGTTGTATAGTATCTGACATCTCTAAGATAATATGATAAATAAGTAAATAACATCTGCTATCTAATCAGTATAATGTACTATTGTTAGAACAAAGAAGAATTATAATAATAAAATGTTTACAGTTGCATAAAATGGCCCTTGTTGCATTATTTTTATTCTTCGACAGGTATGCAACAATAAAAACAATGTATGTACTTACTATAATATTACAAAGATTTACAGCAATTAAGCAGTCCACAGGAAGACCGATCAGGTTCTTTAGAATGAACATCTGACCGGTCTGTCAGTAGTTTTACTGCATTTTGATATAATTTTGTAACAAGTGTTGTGAGTTCATCACATGTTTTTGATTTAGGAAAGTCGATTGTGAGATGACATTTTGGTTCTAGTTTTTTTTTTTTTTTTGTGTTGTGGCTCCATCGTTTAACTAACTATGATTTTGCCAATGTCAAGGTTTGGAGAGGAACTAATGATCGGTTCTCATTAACGATAGTGAATTTGAGTCAGTTTTTGTTGTGAATCGAGGTTCAAAAGAACAAAAAGTTTTAGGATTATAAAGATAACAGCACTTATTAGTGTTAAGACACGAAGGTAAGTAGGCAAAAAAAAAAAAAGTAACAAATAATATTAGTTATAACTGGATTTTATTAATATTAATAAATTTATAAAGGATTTTAACTGCGGGGGAATAGGCTAAAGATAAAAGGAAAGGAATGTTATCTGGGCGAGGAGTATCAGAAGGTAGTAAATCATAAAGGGGAATTATTAAACGTGGGCAAGAAAAAAACATATGCTCCAGAGTACCTTCCTCTAGACCACATTCACATAAAGAATTGTCTCTCACGTGGATTTTCTTCAAAAAAACTGGAGTGCAAACAAACCCAAGGCGAAGTCTAATTATAACTGAGGTAGCCAGTTTATTTGAAAATTTAAATTTACTGAACCAGCATTTAGTAGGGATAAATGGTTGAATGGAGCCATAAAATTTTCCCTTCAATAA
The DNA here is from genome assembly GCA_905332915.2 of Hecatera dysodea. Taxonomy (NCBI): domain Eukaryota; kingdom Metazoa; phylum Arthropoda; class Insecta; order Lepidoptera; family Noctuidae; genus Hecatera; species Hecatera dysodea. The sequence goes on from HG995303.1 coordinate 1,010,749, forward strand.
ACGGGTCTTTTGCCAATGTGAATTCCAGCAGTTCATCATCTCGGGTTTAACAAGATAGCGCAAATCTCGGGGATAGCAGGATGTATGTGATTCGGTACCAATCCGAGTAGCCGACTTGGCGATCGAATCTGCACTCCTGTTACCAACAATACCAGAGTGGCTAGGGATGCAAGCCAAAACAACGTCTATGGCTATGCCTAAACAGTGACATCTAAAGAGGATTTGTTTGATCTGTAAAATAAGGGGACAATTGTGACGAGATCGAAAAGGCGATTTAACTAGGTCTTGTAGGCAGCTAAGGGAATCCGAGAAAATTATGGATTTGTTTAGACCATGCGATTCAATATAAGATACCGCTTCCAAAAGGGCTATTCCTTCCCCAGTATAAATGGAGCCATATGGAGAACTGCGAAAATTCAGGATTATTTGGAATTTTGGGATCCACACAGCAGATCCGACATTGCTATTAACTGACAGCTTCGAGGCATCTGTATATATTGTGAGCCAGTCCTGCCAGTCCTCAGATAAAATCTTTTTGAAGCTATCATTAGCAGCAGGGTCATGTTTCGAGATACCAAAATTAAATATAATTTTAGGTTGGAAGAGTAAGGACTTAAAATTTACTTCAAATAAGGTGTTCAAATTTGACTGGACTAAAGAAATGTGCATATTATTAAATTTACTGAAGCTATTAACGAGGAGGGGAGGATTTTTGTGTGTCCAATAGCTGGACGATGGTATTAACTGATGAAGAGAACGAAGAAGAGGAAGAAGGGGATGAGATTTAATCTGAATGACTTTATAAAAAAATCTATCACAGAGATACTGTCTACGTAAGTGAAGGGGGGGCTCCAGACATTAGAATGTCTACAAACTAGAACCATTAATGCTCTTCAGGTAGACCTGAAGAGCATTAATGGTTCTAGTTTGTCTGGTAGAAGTGGTAGAAGCTTTCACTTTTGACAGCTCTCACTTTGCGACCTTTATTTACTTCAACTTGAATTGACTGTTTTTCCAAATTTTATTAAATCCGTAGAACTTATCAAGGATATTTTTGGCTCAATTATGTCGTAATGTTATTTATACTAAACTAAGGGTTCATACGCACTATGCGGGTAGCCGCATTGCGGCTAGCCGTCCGGCTGACCGCAAGCACAATTATGTACCCCGCGGTTTCACCGGCGTAATTCCCACCCCCGTGGGTTACGGGGATATTCCAATAGGGTATTTTACTGTAAAAATCTAATTAGTCCGTCTGATAGATTTACAAAAAATATTAGACACGTATTTTTTCTTTTTTCACGTAAGCAAAAAATGAAGACGATACAGTGCGTTGAAAACTCACGTGACGTCACGTCGCTGGTAAAAATTGTAGCAACGTAGTGACGTCACGTGAGTTTTCAACGCACTGTATCGTCTTCATTTTTTGCTTACGTGAAAAAAGAAAAAATACGTGTCTAATATTTTTTGTAAATCTATCAGACGGACTAATTAGATTTTTACAGTAAAATACCCTATTGGTCCAGATTCGGAGCTAACAAAATGCCACGCGTCCAAGAACATAATTATTGAGACTTCCGTTTTCCTTTACATTTAACCTATTACATTTTTTTACAGCAAATGTGGTTTTTTCTCGGATTTTTCTTTTGCGGTCACTTTGACTTTATTTAATTTAATTTTATCTCTCACCTGCCAGCATCCATTGACACTTCAGCTCTATATCTCTCATCAGGAGGGTTGTCACCGTTGAACTCCTTGCAGATTCGTTCCACGTTCAGCTTCGTTTGTAACCGAATAGCTCCCTCAGCTAAGCATGCGCAGTTTGCAGGTATTTTGTTAAAATAGTCCTTCTTCTGGTAGCCTTTCCTGTGGGCCTGGGACTCCAGCTGCAGACATTCACCCTTGCTTGACACTCCCACGTGGATCATCAGCTGGGGAATGTTAGTAATGTACGTTTTTATTTGTATTTTGCTACATAGATATGTCAGGCCAAAGAGGCACTTCCCTCTATTGACGGCTGCTTCACGAAACAAGCCCTAAGACTGACCAAACAACAGTTACGTACAGTCACAGCTGTCATGACTGGCCACGGGTCTTTTAATAAACACCTCTATGTCATAGGAGTCACTGACAGCCCGCTCTGCAGAGCCTGCATGGAGGAGGATGAGACAGCAGCACATCTGCTTCTGAGCTGCCCGGTAGTCGTGGATTACAGGGCTAAGTACTTCGGAAACCCATGTACCCTCTTTGAGATAGCAACACCAAGGCTTTGCTGGCCTTCCTTGGGGAGCTGGGGTGGATCGAATGACACATTTGTCCCACCTGCTCTCAAAATACGCGCTTAGTCGTGGAGTTGTGGATACCAGACCGTTTTACATACATACATAGACCATAGATATGTGTAGGAAGCAGTGGGAAGAAATTTTCCCAGGAATGAGATAAAACTTAAGTTGACCCATTAGGGTTCTGTGTATTCCTTGTGAAGTATGGAAAAAAAATGGTTAGTTTTTAAATAACTTTGGCAGTAAAATGTAAGGACATTTCAAAGCATTTTACCTCCTGTTTTATGTTTATTTCAATAAACACAACACACATACATTCAACATTGCAAGAAATAATTGTGGTTGCGGTTGTGGTAAGGAGGAAAATGTTATCAAAGGATCTGCTGACGTTTGGGTAATGTAGTCGTTGGCTAGTTAATATTTACCTTGGGACAACAATTCATTGACAAACCCATATTAGGAGTTATTACAGCCAATAATTTGTGGTTAACTATTTAGATACAGAAATGAACTGCTTACACATAATTTATGTATTAGATGCTTATGTATTACATACAGGGCCGGCCCGCCCATACGGCGAACGGAGCAGTCGCTCCAGGCGCCAAATCCTAGGGGGCGCTCTACACTCACAATTGGTATAGGTAAGGTAGGTATATATTATTGGGAGTAAACGGGAAAGGCGCCATAATTGGATCTCGCTCCATTCTAAAATTTACTTTGGGCCGGCGCTGCTAACATATTAAAGCTAAAGATATTATTTTGTTTGAAAATGCTAGTCTCTAGCAATCCTAGTAAAGCCATTTTCATTTGATAAGCCAATTCATGGGATGGTCATAAACTACTTAACATCACAATATAATTTAGCATTAGGAGCCAAATAAAACTAGAAATTCAAGAACAACACTATGTGAACTAAAAGTGGTGTGTGATGTGTGTGTGTGTAATCAATCATGGGCACAGCTAGTCTACACTAATATTATAGAGAGGAGGGATTTGTTTTTTTGTATTTTTGTAACAAATAAGCTCAAAAAACTACTAGACTGAAAAAAAACTTTTACAATTAGAATGCTATATTATCCCTGAGTGAAATAGCCTATAACCAAATAAATAAATACATTTTTACCTGTTTGAAGCCGGGACGGGCCGCTAGTTTATAATAAAGTAAATTACTAAGTACCTACCACAAAGGTATGAAGCAAGCACCAAAGGTTTCCAATCATCTTCATGTAGGAGCCGTTTAGAAGGAAAATAATTACAGAGATGAAAACAAATTAAATGTTTCAACTAATTTTTGTATCTTACGATAGATTCCAGCTCAATGAATATTTTTTGTATTATATAAAATACTCAATGAGAGATTGAGAGAATTGCAGCAGTACCTGGCTAATCTCCTATTTGCAAGTTAGTTTATGAAAGTTGTAAGCGGTTTCAGCAAATAGCTACAGTTTGCTTGAATCTCACCTTAGGGGTATGTGTCTCCCACAGTGCCGGCACGAACTCGTCCACGTTCTCATACGTGACCGGCAGCTCTATCAGAACCAGCTCCACATTATGTTTCTTCTCGATTTCTTCTTTATTCATTATCTTCACAGCCTCCCAGCTAGCGTTCACCGGGTGGTTGATATAAGGACCGAAGCCCGTAACAAGGACAATAGGTTTGAACCAATAATCAAGCCCGTTGATCATAATTAAATTTTACTAATTATTTTAGAAACAAAATAATCCTTTTTGTAGCCAGACGTTCAAATCCGCGATCTCGACTGGTTTAGGTTTCTGTTTGACACAACTTTGTCAGATGTTTGATTGACGACTGACAGCTGATCTGATAACACTCCAGTCCAGTCAGATGACTTTTAGTGCGTTATGTTGGTATTCCTGAAGTGATATCCTGTACCATAGAGTAAAGTAATATATCGGTCCTGTACCTTGGACTAGATTTGAACCATTTGAACATTATTATGGCTGGCAGCTGGTACACAAACATCGTAGAAGGTAATAGGAAGCGTGCATGCAGGAGCTATCGACAAGTATTTATAGGTAACATAAAAGTGGCGACTTTATAGCATTAGATGTTTATTTGCGTTCACTGATTAGATGGTATGGTTTATGCCGTGCATATTCACTACATATAGACAAGATAAAAGACCTCCGTGCCAAACATCGTCACAGGTATATATTGTAGTCATTGCTGTCCGTTCATGACTATTGTCCGGTTAAGCAGTAACCGTGCTGAGCTGAACTGCGAGTGGTCCATTCCAAAAAAAAAAAATCCGTTCATGACTGAGCATCAAAGAGTACTATAAGTCTACGGGTACTGAGCATTGTTCTGACGGTACACAGGAGAGGATGTTGAAAGTGATTTATTTGTTGTTTTATTGTAATTTATTGATTATAATTTAATTAATTTGTTTTAATAGGATTAATGGGATTTTTTTTTAATTCAATCGTTTTACTGTAATTACTACAGTATTATGAAAACAAACAAACAAATCAGTGTCGGTTCAGGAGTTTATCACTTTGTATATTTTTAGGTCGTCAGTAAACAGGGAAATTCTATTATGTCGTATGTGATTGATTATATCTATACTAATATATAAAGCAGAAGAATTTGTTTGCTCGAACGCGCTAATCTCAGGAACTACTGGTCCGATTTGAAAAATTATTTCCGTATTATATAGCCCATTTATTGAGGAAGGCAATAGGCTATAATGTAATATAATAAAATTATAAAAATAATATTGACGACATGGTTGGCGCACAGGTTGAGCGTTCGGCTGTTGCGCTACGTGCTGCGGGTTCGATTCCCGCACGGAACAAATGTTTGTATGGCCTACAGATAATTGTTCCGGGTCTGGGTGTTTTGTGTATGTGAGTTTACATGTTTGTAAACGCACCCACGATACAGGAGTAAACCCTAGTGTGGGGCAACGTTTAAAAAAAATAATGTATATATATATAATCAAGCTAAGACCAATAGGAGCGGAGCACCAATGAAGATAATTTCAAAATCGGGAGGATAGTTAGTAACTATTCCAGAAGCTATATTCTATACTCATATTATAATTATAATAATAAAATAAAGCTAATCTCAGGAAGTACCCGTTAAAATAGAAACATTATTTAAGTGTTCGACAGCCCATTTGTTAAGGAAGGCTAAGGGCTATAATATAACATCACGTTAAGTACCTATGACCCAATAGGAGCATCAATGAAACATGATGATTTTTAACCGACTTCTAAAAAAGGAGGAGGTTCTCAATTCGGATGTTTGTATTTTCTTTTTATGTTTGTTCGCGCATAACTCCGTCGCTTGCCATCCGATTTTTTTTGGAAAGGGTATACTTTCCAAATGGTCCCATAAAAAAAATTATCGAAATCGAACAAGTGGTTTTGTGTTAATTTCAATAAATGATAGCAAATCTGTCGGGATCGCTGTTGTTACGGGTTCTTTACTCGCAATTTATACCACGTACGCAGTGATGGGTATGTTTAACTGGGAGTGAACAACTAAAAAGTGAAAAATAAAAAAAACTATTTACAAAAAATACAACCGACTTCTAAACAAAAACACCAAAAAGTACAAAATAACTTACTTTCGGAACTCAGTGTTTGTGGTTGCTTTTTTGTTTTTGAACACACCGACTTCCGAAAGTAAGTTATTTTGTACTTTTTGGTTTTTTTTTAAAGTTTTTACGTTGTAAATATTGGACCTGTGCTGCCACCTATAGTTTCTGCACGTTTCCTATAGGAAACTCTTTTTTTAATAAATTCGCTTTGGTTTGGAGTTGGAGTGGTGAGTAATAAGGAAAGAAGAAAATACAAAACACTATTGAAATTATTTATTTGCGACTTAAAAATAACGTTAATTACAATTAGTGTAGTCAGTGGCGTAGTTATCATGGGTGACACCACATTTTCCGGGGGCCCGAGGAAATGACACTGCCGCCGCCACCAGAACGGAACTTGCAACCCATTTTTACCGGGTACCGGTGCAGACGGGTGCTCCATTTGTTACCTCAGATTTTTTTAAGAACGTGTTTACATCTCTGTTTTGACATCTCATCATTGTATGTACCTACAATACGAGCTTTTCGCCTACACATAATTATGTACTTACATACATATAGCCTGATATTTTTTCATCAACCAAAAGAAAAATAAAACTGCTTGAGTAGGTAAGTACATAATAATTGTTCGTATAACTCGGCAAAATGTAGAGAACTGCTGATATTTTTTAAGAGATACCTATTTACTAGAAATCGTGTCTTTGATTGATACTAAATAGTTTATTTATTTTCAGCCTGTTCGGACCCATTGTATGGCAAAGACCTCTCTTTCTTTCTTCCATTTCAATATTCATTGGATGGTGACAAAAATCAGGTTTTTTAGTATTAAGTATTTACTTAATTATTACTTTGCTTCGTTTAAGTTTACTGTCGATTCCTTCAACAATCTCTCATCTGTTCAAGGCAGATTTCCAAGATGCGTTCCAGTCCTAGAGCAATGTGGTCGATGGGGAGTGTATGGAATGGAACGTGGACGAACAAAGTCTTCGAGCAGCCAGCAGAACAGGCCAGCGAAGTGTAGTATGTGTACTCGCACAGATACCTGCAACAAGAACTTGGGGTTAATTAAATGTTTTACTTTTTTATTTTTGTCTATACTAAATATACAATATTAAAACGCCAAAGAGTTTGTTTGGTTGAACGCGCTAATGTCAGGAACTACTGATCCGATTTGAAAAGTCTTTCAGTGTTAGACAGCCAATTTATCGAGGAAGGTTAGCTGCACGCTAAGATAAGCGGAGCAGTCAGAACAACTGCGGGCGTACCATGACGTCTTAAAACGTGAGTCTTCCGAGCGAGAAAAAGGGATGCAGCTATATAGGGTTTATAACTCTATCCCTCTTACTCGCTCGTAAGACTCACGTTTTAACACCTCATGGTACGCCCGCTGGTTCGAAATGAAAAAATATTTTAATGTAAACCCGCGCGGTAACAGCGGGTTCCTTTTTTTCCTTTTTACATATAATTATCACGCAGACGATGTTGCGCGGTTCAGCTAGTACTTAAATAAGTCTGTTTATCACAATTTGTTTAACCAGTTTAACTAGGTACCACCAATCGATATCAATCAATATTGTAGATCTATTCATTTGATTCCACCTTTGTTCAATTCTGGTTTCAGTTTACATGTGTACAGTGACGGATTAAGACTACTTGATGCCCTAAGCAATCCACGCCTGTGGGCCCCCTATCCGTATGTCAACTAGAATGGTCTTTAAACCTTGACCGCCTAAAAACATGACTTACTAATTAATTATCAAATTAATTGTATGTATGTATGTAAAAGCGGGCTTTAAGTATACATAGAAGCCGGCCGGCACAATTACACAAAAAAAAAAAACAAAACAAACATTTGATTGATACAGATTTGCGGGGGCGCCACGTGGAGATCAGCGGGAAAGGGGTGGTTTGTAATTGGCTGATCACGATTCTGGTGCATTCGACTTGCCGAATGTACTAGCAGGCAGCGAGTGGGCAAACGGGAGCGGGGTTTTGAACTTTTGACTCTAGGTCGGACTCTATATCAACTAAAACTTGTCCTAGAATTCTTTTTTTCCGCTGGTGTTTGGTAACATGAGAGTGAGACGTGATGCCTTAAGGACGGATTTTTTTTGTGCTTCTTCTGGTGCGCCCCAGACGTGATGCCCTAGGCAACTGCTTAATTTGATTAAGGGTTAATCCGTCACTGCATGTGTAAGAGTTAAGGTCCTTATATTTCAACCATTAGCGAATAATATTGTAGGTAGGAAACAGTCCTGATTCACATACACATAGATACCTATTATGTGTAGTACAACCAACAAAGTTGAATATCGGAGAGGAAACAAATTATGAATTACTACGTAGGTAGGTATTTATATAAACTGTCTAGGTAGGTATCTACTGGTTAAATCTATACTAATATTATAAAGCTGAAGAGTTTGTTTGTTTGTTTGTTTGAACGCGCTAATCTCAGGAACTACTGGTCCAATTTGAAAAAATCTTTCAGTGTTAGATAGCCCATTTATCGAGGAAGGCTATAGGCTATATATCATCACGCTAAGACCAATAGGAGCGGAGCAGTCATGAAAAATGTTTTGAAATCGGGGATTCCACGGGGACGAAGTCGCGGGCAGCAGCTAGTTATAAAATAATCAGCTCACTGGGCTGTAGCGATACGCCGAATGCGCGTTTAGTTACACTAAGTATACTTACCTATAGGTACTTATCGCGATTCGCGGGAACAGCTCAGTGACACAGGCCACTTTTTTGTTGTTAATACATGAAATATGAAAAATTCACGGTTTTTGTGGGAGCAAAGAGTGAAGCAGCGGTAAAAAGCTTGTATGTATTACTATTAAGTCGGTAGGTACCTGTACTTTTCTTTTTTTTATGATCAAATGACTTTTTCCGCTCTGGGCGGAGCGGAAGGGAGCGTCAAACTCTGACTAAAACCCAAGCGTGTTTCTCCTAATGCATTTTTGCGTTCCAGGGCCTCGGTGACTCTTTCGAACAAATTCCGCAACCCTAGCAGGCATTAACCCTACGGGGCCCAGTCTTCTATGCTGATAACTCTTTGAGGTGCGCGTGGAACACGAAGCGCCGTCGCCCTTGGCCTGGCCGGTACCGATCGACGTATGCGGCTGTGAGACCGCAGCCGTCGCCAGCAACGCTGCCTCCCTGCACAGCATTCCCGAGCAGTGACCAGTGGCAGTGTGCTGTCAGCGTAACATGTCAGGTCCACTTACGGAGTTCGTCCCTCAACATCCAGTCGTACCCGATGTTCCACAGAAGCGGGCCCAAGACTGAACCCTGTGGAACACCGCACGACATGGCAAGCCATCACGGCCCAGATGGGTGACACACCTCTCCTCCACGTTCAACGACGCGGCAGAGGTAAGGAGACACTCGATGATAATGCTGTGCCTCCCGAATACAACTCCAGGGCAGCTGTTGAACGTGCGGTCCATGGCCCTTTACGGGGCCCCAGTGTGGGCGCTGTCGCTAAGGCGACTGCCAGCGCGCCACCTGGTCTCGGCCCAGAGGGTCATGGCCATTCGGCTAGTCCGGGGATACCGCACGGTCTCTGGCGAGGCGGCGAATCTCCTTGCCGGATTGCTGCCGTGGGATCTGGAGGCGAGAGCCCTCGCGCACGTTTACGCGTTGCGCGTGGAGGCGCTAAGCCGGGGTGAAACTCTGCTGCCACGGCAAATTGCTGCGCAGCGGACGGAGCTCCGGCGGGATCTCACGGAGGTTTGGAGACAGCGACTATCGCAACCCAGTGCTGGGCACGCCACTATTTTGGCGATAAGTCCCCTCTTTGAGGCGTGGCTGGAGAGACGTCACGGCGTCCTCACCTTCCGCCTGACGCAGGTGCTCACCGGACACGGCTGTTTCGGGAGGTACCTGTGTCGGATCCAGCGGGAGGACACGTCCGGGTGTCATCACTGTGTGGATCGCCCGGAGGACACGGTGGAGCATACGGTGGAGGTCTTCCCTGCTTGGGCGGAGCACCGCCGTGTCCTCGTCGAGGCGATCGGCGGCGGCGACCTCTCGCGTCCGGCCCTGGTTCAAGCCATGGTCCGGAGCGAGGAGGCATGGGAAGCGGTCGCCTCCTTCTGCGAAGCAGTAATGCTAGCGAAGGAGGAGGCGGAACGCGTGCGTGAGAGGGAAACCTCACGCCCCAGCCGCCGCAACAGAAGAAGACGCCCCGGGCGTCGGGAAACGCAGGGCGATTCCCGGCCACCGTAGGCGCGGGCCTGCGGATGGCGAGCTATGGGTGGCTCACCGTCCGATAGCAACCAGGCCCGAGTCGACGGCGCGCCGTGTTCCACGCGCGCCTCAAAGAGCCGTCAGCAACGTAGACGGGGCCCCATAGGGTCAGTGCCTGCTAGGGTTGCGGATTTTGTTCGAAAGAGTCACCGCAGCCCTGGAACGCAAAGGGCACAAGAAGGATCACGGGTGGGTTTTAGTCAGTAAGAGTCTGATACTCCCTTCCGCTCCGCGGGAGAAGTCATTTGATGATTTCCCATCCAGAAAAAAAAAAAAAAGGGCAGCTGTTGAAGGCGTTGGATACGTCCAAGGACACTGCCAACATCACACCACCCCGGGACACCGCTTCTTCCGCCAGGAGGCTCACTCGCGATAACGCTGTGATAGTGGAACCGGAGTGCCTCCTGGAATGCATGCCTCATGCATTCCAGGGCAGGGTGTTGAAGACATTGGCAAAGTCAAGAGACACCGCCAATACGACCCTTCCCCGGGAAACCATCCCCCGTCGTGACGCGCATGATAGTGTCAAACGAACTGGTTCTTCGCCAGATCCTGCCCGACTCTCACCAGCTACTTGACGAGGCGGTTTGAAATTAGGTACTCTTTCAAAAAGCTTGCCCAGCTCGTCGAGCAGCTTGATGGGCCGTATTGTGGACGGAGAGTCCGCAGGGCACCCCTTCTTCCCAATGGGGACCAATTTCCAACGTAGTGGGAACTGGCCCCTTTCAAAGTATACGCTTAAGAACCCCCGTAGTCGAGGCTTGAGAGCCTCAGAGGCCAGGAACCAAGCTTTCCCAGATAAGCCGTCGGGGTGGTGTTTAGGTCCTTAGCCTGTTTACCGTCGCTTTCAGGTCTACCTCGGTCTACTTCCGGAGTATCCTCGTCGTCGTTGCGTCGTCGGTGTGGTCCGCATGTTCTCTCGCAGAGGGACAGAGCGCTCACCACGTCCTCCACCAGCTGTGGCCTGCGTCAACGGGGGGGTCCAGGAGCGGAGTTTGTTCCGCACCACTTTGTAGGGACGTTCCCACGGGTAGGGAAGGTAACAAGGAAATTTTATTTCATGATGTCAGTACATTAATAAATAAAGTAAATTTAAAAGGAAGCATCAGGTAGATCAATTGGTTATAAAGCACTATCGTGAATTACTTATGTAATTCCCACATTATGCTAAAAACAGGAAAAATCTGAGATTTGTTCAAAACAGGATAGAAACAGACCGGAAACTGAAATACTTTTGAGGTCTGTTTTGCTAATTGTTCCATCAGCAAAAACCAAACCGCCAGGAAAAAGATTTAGTGCGCAATTTAAAAACATGATTCAGGCTTCTATTTGGGTCGCATTGTGTAAAAAGATTTTAATAAAGATTATTTATTTACATTGTCACAAGGCATACTTCTGTGATGTTTTTGTAATATTTGACACGGAAACGTGGTACCTACCTGTATTACTACCTATCTACCATTAATATAGGTATGTACCACGCAGATAAGTAGGAAGATACGAAACATTTCATGAATGTTAGAAAAAAATGGGAAACCTTATCAGGAAAAGAAAGAAGAAGCTCGTCCAAAACTTTAGAAGACTGCTCGAATGTCAGCAGGGTACAGCGTCAAGTGGCCGCACGTGCTCATCCGGGACAACTGCCTGTCTAGGTAACCACTTAGATACTACTCTAAGCGTTTGACTAGACATAGAGCAGCTATCTTGTATCATTTCTGGTCTGCAAGGCAGTATGAAATGGTGCTGACAACCTTGTTTTATGGATGGGAAATCATCAAATGACTTCTATCGCTCTGGGAGTAGCAGAAGGGAATGTCTCTTACTGACTTAAACCCATCCGTGTACCTCCTAATGCCCTTGAAAGTGCACGGTTGTCAAACGAAAACATTTTCGAAAATCATCCGCTTATAGGGTTAAGTATATTTATCGTATCGTAATCTTTAAATGATAGAGGTGTTGTTTGAGAGTTTGTTGTGCCACTTGTTCTTCCCAACTTAAACACTAAGAAGTGGTGACGGGGACTGTCCTTATGTAAACTTTGACGTTCAATAAGTGCACGGCACTCAGCTTAATTTAAACAAATGACGTTTGAATTTTTTGACATATGATTGACATAGACATGCATGCAGCTTAACTTACTTGCCGGCATCACAAGACTTCTCAGCAGTGAGCCCTTCCACGGGTGGGTTTCTGTTGAACTCCTGGCACACGTGGTCCACGTCCAGGTCCGTGACGATGGTGTCCGGCCCGTCCATACAGTGCCTGAAGTCCACCGGACACGTGCCATTAATGTCCGGGACATCGTAACATTCTTTATCGGCCTGGGTTTCGAGCTGGAAGCCTGAGATGTCATCCTTCACTCCAACGTGAATGGTCAACTGAAAACAAAACAGAGTCTGTGCTAAAACCCACCCGTGATCCTTCTTGTGCCCGCCGCGTTCCAGGGCCGCGGTGACTCTTTCGAACAAATTCCGCAACCATAATACTACAGCCTAAATGTACTTATTTGAAAGATTGCGCTCTTGCCGATATCAGAATATCATTCGTGTTACCTCTCATAAAAGTGTGCCAGGTACGGCTCCAAAAATATGTAACAGTGAACCAGTGCATCTGTTAAAAAAAGATAAAGAGTGTCTGGGATCTTTTAAGGGGTCTTTGTTTAAATTCCTTGTTACGACTCCGTCACTGAGTTTATGAAATGTAATTATTTATTAATCTTTATTTATTAATATATAATTGTAATGACCTGTTTAACTAACTGACTTATTATAAATTGAATTGATTTTTAATGTAAGAGGAGGTTTGTTTGTTTGTGCAAACGAATGTTACCCTTAGAGTATAGAAATATATAGAGACGCCGTAATGTTCTATATCTTACTTGCTTATACAAATATCTATTAAATCGATACAGAAATAAGAAACTACACTTGTCTCTTTTTAACCAATGAGTTATCACATTTGAAGAAAGAGACGTCATGCTATTTGTTTTATCTCTTCCTGACAACATTTTCACATATCCGTCACTGTACGTACCTCGCGTGCCATCCGCCATCTTTTGGACCCGTGGTTTTGAAGTACGTCAGCTGTCAAGTGAACAACAACATTAGGTTTAGATTACGATTTTTAGGGATAAAAACGCTCCAAACTAAATTGTATGTAATTGTTGTGTGTCCAAAGTATTGTGCTGGGTGTGTCTAGTGGAGCAAATTGAATAGGCCTACGTGTGCAATAATTCAGTGTGGTGCAAGGAAAAACCCTAATCGAGCCTAATTAACATGCACAGGTTAGTAGCCGTATTTTAAGAAAAACTTTATCATACTGCTATTTTTTTGTATAACTATCCTTGTTTTATTTATAGAATCAAAGTTCCCAAATGTACATACAAATTATTTCTGATATTTACCTCTATTTGCTAAATTTATATCATGTTTTGTTTACAATACAAATGACAATTCAAAATAGTGATGTCTTTTATTTAATAAGCTATCGATAAGAAAGTCACATTTTTTTAGTTTGTATTATACATTGTAGGTAGGGTATCAAAATGAGAGCTTGAAGAGACGATTTTGAAAATAAAACTAACAGAATAAAATAAAAATAGTGATAGTACTAAAACGACAATATTAATTCGTCATGCAGTAGGTGGTGGTTATTTAGTTCACTCTGATTTGTTCCACTAACTGCATCAAACTGTAATAAATTTGCATGTTTTTTATTTACACAGGTTCCCTAAAAATGAATTACTACGTCAAAAGTGGCCTGCAGACATTGGGATGGAACATATCAAACCTGTAAGTGTAAGTACCACGTGTCTGGAAGAAAATCATGTGAAAAGCTATCCTTGAGAGACTATTTTAATAAATTAACATTGAATAAGGGCAAGTGTTTTTTTTTTTAACGGTTATATAGAATAACGCTGAAATAAACGAAGGGGTACGTTTTCGGATATAATAACAGTTACATTACATTTATTTAAATAAATGTGTTTTTTCGGTCAGAATTATGGTTTTTCTTCTCCTACTTGAAGGAATTAACGGTAATTATAGGTCACAAGTTGCCAGAAGTTATTTTAAAAAGTAGTTATATGTTAATTGTTATACATGATTTAGTTCGTAATGTGATTTAGAAGGCCACTTTTAGTTTCTATAAAATTAAACTCAGATTTCAATGGATAGTTCACAATTATTGGTAATGGTTGGGACTTTCAAAAGTGCCTAATAAATATCTAACTAATATTAGGCATTTACTTTGACCTGGTCATATATTATAGTGAATAAAGGTACATTTTCAAATTACTATGTTCTTTTAATACCTCAGTTTTAGTATCTTTCTACAATATTTATTATTGTTGTAAATAAACATCTCTATGGGCCGAGCCTACGTAAAGCGGTCGCCCGCGCGGTCCCTTACAAAAGTGCTCCGTTGCGGCCCCTTTTTGCTACGTAACAAATATTAAGTTTTCCATCGACTCTACTACATGCACACCTTTAAGTTGAAATAGCGATACTGAGGGTCAGAGTAATCTTTATGAACAACTTTAAATGTAGAACAAAACCTGAATTCGCAAAAAAACCTCAGTTGTCCTTAAAGTCACTCGCAAAAACAAAATTCGAAGTCAGTCAGTCGCTCATAAAATGTAGCTTCTCACCCCTTGTATGTTAATATGAATGTTATGCACTATAAGTTTAAAAGTATAGGAAAAGAACTAAAAGACTTGTTACAGTTACATATGCCAAAAGTATAATCTAATCATCCAAAGTTTAATAGTATTGATAAGTAACAAAATTAAATGTACCAGAAGAAATGTTAGTAACTCTGGTACCTATCGGTATCGATACTTTTTGGTTTTGATTACTTATGTGCTTCCCTAGCAATGGCCGCCATCTTTTGGACCAGGTTTATAGTAGGTATGCACGCGTATTTTGTAGGTATTTCTGGTCCATATTATTGTAAGGTCTTTGATGTTACCATTTATCTCCAGTGTTACGGTGACAACTCAACAGGGGGCGCTGCAGTCAAGGATATTTGGGCAAACCAATGTTGCCATTTATCTTCAAAAGTACTATTTCTTTACTTTACTAGCTTGGGGCTGCCATCACTATCTGCAAAACCAGCTCATTTAACCGCCGTGGGTTTTTTCAAAATTTTAAATTTTTTTCGCCATATATTAGCAAAACTAATATTCACATACCATGAGTGTCTCAAGACGGAAGTCTACCACCCAGTGCGTGTGATGACAGTGAAGTGCTGATGCTGATGACTTACGGACTCAAAACGTGGTCCTCATCAAATGGCTTAAAGTCATCCAAAGGGCAATGGAGAGCACAATGTTCAGAGTTTCCTTGCGTGATCGAACCAGGAATGTTGATATCCACAAGAGAACCAAGGTAATTGATAGCCTGATGTGGCCGCAATGTGCCCGCAGTGGGCAGGGCACATTGCTCGCAGAACAGATGTTCGATGGGGCCGAACAGTTGAAAGACGCAGCTTTGGAAGGCCTGCCGCAAGGTGGACCGATGACCTGGGCCCCAAGTCTGCTATTTTTATAAATTCGTCATTCCAAAACGATGCCATTGTCATTTTGCTAAAAGTTCGTAATCTGCTAAACTCATAATGGTCGATCATTGGTCTGTCAATGGTCTCGTAATAATTTTTGATAACCGAGCTATTAAAAGAAATGACTGCTCAATGACGTTCTAATGGTAGGTTACTGATCAAAGGAACTGTTAAAATTTTAGCGGATTACCGCATACGTCCGCCATTCATTTGTCATTATGTACGAGATTACAATTTCTTTCAATGGAGTGTCAGTGGTTGTCGTGGTTGACCATTGGAAAGTCATAATGACGCTTTTATATTAGTAGATTACCAAACGTCGCAAAATCAACCATTATGAAATCAATGATACACCACTCTGACACTATTGTAATAGCAGACTTGAGGCCCTGGTGAGGTCGCGGGTAGCGAGACCGGTACGAGACGCATAGGATCGGTCGCTGTTGCCACACTGGGAGGAGGCCTATGTCCAGTTGTAGACGTCTTTCGGCTGATAACATGATGAAAACACGTGACGATTGAAACATAGTGCACATATTTTTAACATAATATACTATCTCTTGAATTCATTGGATGAAAGACCGCCTTTCGAAAACGCGCAAGAGACCTGCGGAGTTATTGCAACCCAACACACGCATTCATTTTATCAATTGAAAAGTATTAATTGCTTCGATTTTAAACATAATAATGATCCAACTGATTAGGAATATAATAAAATTCATGTAAATGAGAAGTTCACAAAATTTGTCATTGAAATTGAAACTGATCAACTAGTGTGCAGGAAACTATACATATAATCAAAAATATATAAGCTGAAATAAACATAAAAATTACATATAACAAAAACAACCGAATTCTAAACAAAAGAAAAATATAAAACAACTTTAAATTCGAAAGTCAGTGTTCAAAAAACAAAGAAACAACCAAAAACAGTAAGTCGGTTGCCGGTTGTTTATTTTTTGTGACAAGTTTTTTTTTTCACTTTTTAGTGGTACACCTACCTAAAGGTACCCATCACAGCGAATACGGTATAAATTGGTGTAATCAATAAACAAACAAGCGATTTCAGCAACCCCGAAAGATTTGCTATCATTTATTGAAGAGTTCCATTTCCTATATCTGTTCTTCATCAGATCTTCACGAAACTAGAAAGGGACCACCTTGAAATACTAAGATGGAATAACTCCAATACTAGTAGGCAGATCTCAATATAATTTAAATGGGACCACAAGACAAGCACCAGCTTCGAATACAAAAAGAATCATCAAAATCGGGATCACCCAGTACAAAGTTATGAGGTACTTAAATCAGAAAAAAAAGACAAATGCAGTCGACTTGAGAACCTCCTCCTTTTTTGGAAGTCAACCGACATCCACAACATTAATCAGCAAACTACTTATGAGGCAACAATAAAAACGTTTGTATGTTAGTAGGAAAAGAAGATATAGGTATTTGAAGGTAAGTAAGAAGACCGTATACTCACGTTTGGTTGGAGCTTGGCCCAAAGCCTAGGTACACTCCCGTCGACAGTTTCGTACGCCACGTCTATCTGTTCTCGATAGAAGCGTATGTTGTACTTGCTCTCAATGTCGTCCCGGCTCATAGCGTTCACGCTTTCCCAACTTGGATTTTTATCAACGTTTGGGAAAGGACCAAATCCCGTTATTAAAACTTTTTTTGTAGACATCATGAGGAGTTCTGCTGTGCTCATAGAGCAATATACAATGCTGTGCTGCTATTCCTTCGTGCTTCGAGTAGCGACTGTGCTGGACCGGGTCGGGAGACGTCTGCCCCAGTTCATGAATAACGCAGGTTTATAAATCAATGAAAATTGACGTAATACAATGTTGTTTAATTGATAAAAGCTTCATCGGTACACATGTATATTTTTTTTTTTTTTTTTTTTTTCCTTTGGCAACTGAGCCGATGACGACTATTCTGCCAGTGTCATGTGGTGACGGCAGCGCTGTGCGATGAGCCGTCGAACTTTGCACTTTGTGGTAGATCTAAAATGTTAGTAGCTGAAAGGACAAAACAATATTTTGTTAGTTGACACAGAATACTTTTTTTTTTTATACATATATATATACTTAAAAAAAAACGGGAAAGAACAAAGAAAAAAAAAATAATACTACATACTATATTTTAATCTCATTGTCGTTTAAAAATTTGGATAGGAATTGGATAAGTTTAGGAGAGAAATTTGTCAGGAGAGAATGGAAGTTAATAGGAAGAGGGATTTTAATTTTGGGGAGCATTTGGTACAAGTCGAAGGAATGGGAATTTGAAGGACATGAAAAAAAGATATGGTCTAAGGTACCATCATCAAGGCCACATTCGCATAAGGAGCTATCGCGGATACGAATTTTATGTAGAAATACTGGACTACAGCAATGGCCAAGCCTCAGTCTACACAAGGACGAGACAGTTCTTTTTGAAAGTTTGGCACATTTAAAAAACCAAGGTTTCCGCTGGATGTCAGGTTGGATGCTGGCATAATACGCTCCCTTTAGTTTTGAACTTACCTGCCACTCAGCAGACCACGAGTTGTGCAGCTTCAGTTTGGTATCAGAGCGTAAGTCGTAGCTATGGATCATATAATGCTTTCGATCAACAGGGTTGGAAGTCGCAAACTTAGCTAATGAGTCGGCACACTCGTTGCCACCTATACCGGTATGGCTGGGTACCCAAACTATTTCAATGTTTAAACCGTTTTGAAGACAAGTGTACAGTAAATTTCTTATATCTATAATAATTTTACTATGAGTTTTAGATTTTAATTGATTTTGCACTATTGCCTGGATGCTACTTAAGGAGTCAGAAAAGATTACTGAATTATGAATTTTGTGGGATGAAATAAAATTGATGGCTTCAAGAATACCGATACATTCACCGGTAAACACTGAAGCTTCTGGGGGACATTGGAATAAAAGGGCTATTTTCGAGTTTTGGAAGTATGTGGAGACACCGGTGCATCCTGTTGTCGATAGTTTAGACGCGTCCGTATAAAAAAGGTTCCAACCCTCCCAGTATCTCTTAATAGCCCGATCGAAGTCGCCTTTTACGACCTTACAAGTTTTAGATAAACCAAGTCCCAGAACGACCTTTGGTCTGAAATGGATCACCTCATATGCGGAAGAAAAGACCGGAAGAATAGGATATTGACAGACAGGTGAGGACAGCTGTTTAAGCTCTCTGTACCTGTTCATCAGTGGAAATCGTTTATTATTCCAATAGGAAGAGACATTTAGAGAGAGATAGATTTGCTCCAAGATGGGAAGTAAAGGATGGGATGAGAGGGAAAAGACTTTTGACAAGAAACGATCTGCTAAGTATTGTCTACGAAGGTAAAGCGGAGGCTCTGCACATTCTACCTGGAGGGCATTTATGGGAGAGGATTTCATGGCACCAATCACGATTCTAAGACATTTGGCCTGGATCGCATCTAGTTTCCGTAGGGCTTCTTTGTTGCATGGCTCGATTAAGTAGCTACAGTAATCTAGTACGCTTCTGACCAGCGCGTTGTACACCAATTTTAAGGTATAAGGGTGAGCACCCCACCAAACGCCTGCCAATGCCTTTAGAACCGAGATTGAGCGCTCACATTTTTCAACAGTGTTATTAAAATGCTCAACTCCCGATAATTTGGAATCTAGGGTCACCCCCAGAAACCTGGCTTTCTCCTTAATTGGGATAGTTTGGCCATCAATACTGATATCCACCCGAGGGATGAGACGTCTGCGAGTAAAAATAACTGCGGCACTTTTTGGAGCACTCAGAGATAACCCATGATCTAGCAGCCATTGGTTTAATGAAGACAAAGACGTGTTCATAGATTGAGCGGCACTCTCAATGGATTTGCTACAGACTAGTAACGCAATATCGTCGGCATACTGAAAACTTTTACAGTCATAATTTAAACAAGAAGGGAGATCGTAAGTGTAAATATTATATAGAGGTGGACTGAGTACAGAACCTTGGGGAAGACCCCTCCAGGCTGACCTTGGATCAAAGTCCACCCCCGGAACCCTAAGTTTGATGCTACGGTCTAAAAAGATACTGGATATGATCTGGCACATCCTAGCCGGGATTCTCAGCTGTTGCATCTTTTGCCTGAGAACGTGGAGGACGACAGAATCATAGGCGGCTGAGATATCTAGGAAAACGGTTACCACTGACTCATTCCTACTTAGGGCCAGTCGGATCTCTGAAGTGAGGGTACCCACACTATCAGCTGTACCCAGACTTTTCCTAAAGCCAAATTGAGTCGTTGGTAGCAGTTGCCTGCTCTCCACAAACCATTCCATACGGTTCTTAACTAAATGTTCCAGGAGTTTAATAAGAATGGACGATAAGGCAATCGGTCTGTAGGAAAAATGATCACTAGGGTCTTTGCCTGGCTTCAATATTGGAACTATCAGTTGGACTTTCCACTCAGGGGGAACATAACCAGAACGAAAGCAATAATTGGCCAAGTCCAAGTAATACTGGTGGGTCTTATCCCCAGCTTTGACTATGAAGGAGTACGGGAATCCATCCACCCCAGGGGCAGAATCTCTTACATGGGCGAGTACAGTTTTAAATTCTGTTGGACTAAAAGGACCATCCAGAGGGTCATCTGATTCCAGCTGGTAGATTGGTGAGACACATTCATCTACACTGGGAACATAAGCCGGGGCCAGCTTAGAAAAAAATTGGTGGCCCAACTCTTCTGACAGTATGTTCCCGGTTGGTGGTTTCAGGCTATTCCTGTAGGACCTCAATCTACGCCACACAACTGAAACTGGAGTGGATGGACTCAATGAGCTACAAAACTTCCGCCAACCTTCTCTTTTCTTACTCTTCAGTAATTTCTTGGAATTAGCCAACTCATGCTGGTAGTTAATTAAATTCTCCAGGCTCATGTCTGAGTTAAATTTCTTTTCGGCCTCATTCCTGGCTCTGATCACTGCAGAGCAATCCCTATCCCACCATGGCGGAGAGGGAATTTTGCCGGATGACGGTTTTTTGGTCGGGAAGCAATCGTCTGCTGTAGCGGATATGGTATTGGAGAATGACGAAAAACACTCGTGTGCAGTTTCGTCATTGATGGAGGGAAGGGAGGAGACGCGTAAATCTAAGATTTTGGAGTAGAGGTCCCAATCTACTGAGTTGAGTTGGTATTTTAACAGGGGGGGAGAGCTTATGTTATGAGTAGTTTTGGAAGGGATTTCAACCATGATAGGATAGTGATCACTCCCATAGGTCATATCCAAACGACTCCAGTTTAAAAGGCTGGCTATATTGGATGAACAAAAAGTCAGGTCAACACAGCTGTTGCTCTGTCCTGGTACAGCCCGACGTGTGGCACAGCCATCATTAAGGACACATAGATTAAGTTCATCCAATATTTCCACCAAACCAATGCCAAAGTTATCACAGGTTTTTGACCCCCATCTATAGTGATGGCCATTAAAATCACCCATAACAAGTAATGGGCCCTGTACACTACTCAGCAAACTTTTTATTGTACCAAGGTCTTCAATTTGTGGGTGAGCAATATAAAAACTAAAAAAAATTATATCCTCAGCCTTCACAGCAACAACATTAATATTGTCACCTACAAAGGGTAGAGGAATTGGGGAGAATGATACTTTGTTATTGATGAACAAAGCACATCCCCCATATCCATCTGGTCTGTCATGACGAACATCACTAAAACATGGGATCCTGAAATTGCTTCCAGGACGAAGCCATGTCTCAGCAATGCTACAGACCGATGGTTTGAATTTGTTAATTAAATAGAGTAAGTCAGGTTTCCTAGGAGTAATACTCCTGACGTTCCACTGGAGAAAAGTCAGGGGGCGGAACATTGTGAATATAGTTCACTATGGAGGACAATTTATTGGCAACGTGGTCTGGTAGTGATTGGGCAGGGTTAGCTAAAACAGCCATGAGCATATTTGATATTATGTTAAGGATGTTTTCTGAGGAAATAGGACTGGGACAAGGAGTGGTTGTACTTTCCCGAGGGTAAGCACACCCATTTTGGACTGGGGAAAAAGAGTAGTTTTGAGTGAGGGCTTGATGAGCCTGTTTGTCATAACTAGGGGAGAGAGGAGCATGGGATTTAGGTTTAAGGAAGACTGTTTTACGGTATGATTTTTGGGTCTGGGAAGTGGGAGATGGTCTGGGAGAATGAGTTGGACTGGCTAAGGGTTTACTTGTATTCAGGGATATTTTGGACACTTCAGCATATGATCTTGAAACTGGAGGGAGAACCTGGCTTGCTTCCACATAAGAAACTGATTTCTCAGCCATAAGAGCCTTTATGCTCTTCTGCCTACCCAATTCAGGACACGCTTTATCAGTGGCATAATGGTTCCCAGAACAAGACACGCAAAGTGCACAGTCTGTGGGAACTTGGCATCCATCCCCTGGATGGTCTTCAGCACATTTATAACAGCGGGGTTTTGATCTGCATACTGTACGTGTGTGACCATAACGACAACAATTAAAGCATTGGATAGTTGGGTACATATACCTCTCAACAGGAAGGGCAGAATAAAAACAATACACTCGTTTTGGTAAAATTTGGCCATCGAATGTCAGAATGACTGTCTGAGTTGGTTTCCATTCTGTTATGCCTAAAGAACTCACCTTTCGGTTCATTCTCCTAGCTTTGATCACGGGGCCACATCCAGCGGGGACCTTGATGTTTTCAATGGTTTCTTCCTCTGTCCATTCAACAGGTACATCCCTAACGAGACCAATACGAGTAACATTGTATTGTGGAACAGATGCAATGAAACCATGTTGGACTAAAATTGGACTAATCAAAAAGCTATTCGCGTCCTGGTGAGATTTAAAATCGACTGAAAGCTTGTTTCTTCCCATACGTTTCAGGCTTCCTAGTACCACGTTGTTAAATGATAAATGATAAATGATATTTATTTTGTAAGTAGGTTGTAAATAACACTTTTACACGTCAATATTTTTGGTCGTTATAAACTAGATGAGGCCGGTGTTTCCTAGCTGACTACCCTGAGAAGAAACACCGAAACAAACTCAGAGGTCAAGGTCTCTTTTAAAGTCCATACAATTGTACTGGTCAAATCATATGAGAACCATGTAGGTTGGTGTCTGAAGTGGTCTTTTGAGGAAAGTACCACACAGATTTGAGTTGACCTGTCCAGACAGTGCAAGCATTTGTCAGTTACCGAGTAGCTCAAACTTAGAACTTTAAGGAGCTCGTCGATTTGACGATCAATACTAAAGTAAGGACATTTGGGTAGGCCACATAAAGAACTCAAACCGCCAGACTAACAAGAAATGAACCCCTAACATAGCGATCTACATGGTCCTCACATTCACAATACGTTATATGAGGACCATGTCAGTGTCTGAAGTGGTCTTTTGAGGAAAGAACCACGCAGATTTGAGTGGACCTGTCCATTCATTGCAAGCCTTGGTCAGTAGTCGAGA
This sequence comes from Hecatera dysodea, assembly GCA_905332915.2. NCBI lineage: Eukaryota > Metazoa > Arthropoda > Insecta > Lepidoptera > Noctuidae > Hecatera > Hecatera dysodea. The sequence goes on from HG995303.1 coordinate 1,033,868, forward strand.
AGCTCAACTTAGAACCAATAAGGAGCTCAACGACTCGACGAACAATGCCAATGAAAGGACATTTGGGTAGGCCACAAAAAAACTCAAACAGCCAGACAACGCTAAAAAAAAAAAAAAAGGAAAAAAAATAGTTGAAGAGGAAAAAGCAATAATAACCCATATAGTCCTCATATTCACAATAGTAAATAAATTAAAAAATATAATACTTTACAAAGTAAGCATTCATGTCAAAATAAGAAATTGTAATAAAATAAAAAGAATACTTTAAAAAGTAAACATTCATGTCAAAAGTAAACTAAACGAAAATTAAAACATGTCAAAGTGTAAAAATATAAAAGAAAAACACAGAAACAAAACAACAACATAAAACATAGGGCCATGTACACAACTGAAGCAGCTCAATCCCAAGCCTTCTTGTCCTCCAGATAGTCTTTAACTGTGTAAAAAGCTTTCTGGCATAGCTTACGTTTTATAAATACTTTGAATTTATTTATGCTTAGTTCTTGAAATTGTTCTTCTGTAAAAACATCCCGAACTTGACAGGGTGAAGAACGGTGCCAGAGGTCTGGCCATCTTTAAGAGACACGTGCACAACATATGGCGGGTTATCCCTCAAGGTGTAGGAGTGTCTCCCAATTATGTTCTTGGGTTGCTTAGGGGGATTTATTGGGGAAGTCGGGGGAGAAGCTGCAGGTCTTTTTCTGTGTGAAGATTCAGAGTCCATTGTAATTTCTTGCGGTTTGTCATCGGGGAGGGTAATTGTTAAAACCGGAGTAAAATCAAAGGGATCGGGAGGGTCTGGAGGTTTTTTGTTATCCATGATGGATAACGGCTAAAATACTACAAATAAATAAAATATATTCTAAAACCAACCTTACGATACAAAACAAACACAAGGAATATTCTCGACTGAAGATCACACACTCAAGGTTCACTTAAAATCGAAAAAATTCACAACAAAAACACAAGCACGTGATTAACCTTCACCGCTACCAACGAAAGGATCCTATGTATATTATACAAAGTGGAGCAGGACGATTGACATTCCTTAACCACATTGCTCAACAAGATTTTGACATTGACACCAGTGTTGCCAACTCCAAAAATACCGAGTCCCTAGATTTTTAATCAAAAGTCGTTAGAAAGTCGCTAAAACTAACTCCACCAGGAGCGGATCCACGATTTTGTCTGGAAGAATACCTTTTATTTTGTCGGGGACGGAAAAGGCGATTCGAAATATTAGGATAAGTGAAAAAAAAATTGTTCAAAAGAAATATTATTCCATGATTTAAGCTATTGCGACACACGTTTAAGCACTTTAAAGTTCCTTAAAATTAAAGCAAGCGAGCAGTCGACTGTTCAATATTCAAACATATTCAACTTCGGGGATTTCTCCTGTGTTCCCCTATCTATACAGAGCATACCAACCAACCAACGAAAAAATCGAGCTCAGTGTTGCCAACTTAGCTACATGCGACATTAATTAGTAGAATTTATCGGAGAACTGGCCGTATTCAATAGCAAAACTTATATTTGAAAGAAAATTGGATGTGTTGCTTTAAATATTTTTTGAAATATCTAAAGCTAGGACTGTTTTAATTTGTACTCCAAAAATCGCCAGATATGTCGCTAAACAATTTTTGTCGTTAAAACTTTATTTTAGTCGCTAAGACTTGAGCAAAAGTCGTCAGTTCTAGCGACTAAGTCGCTAAATTGGCAACACTGACAGTATATTCATCTATGCTGACTGGTCGCTCTAAATCGGAGGGAAGCGATTACACTATCCTAAATCGGAAACAATTTAGGAAGGCGGGCGATCGGGACCTTCCAATCTCTATAAATCGGTCACTAACCGTCCTAACTGCAATTACACTATCCTGTTTCCTAGATTGGCTTCCTAAAAATTGTGTAGTGTAATAAGCCCTTTAATGTTCTATATCTTATTAGCTTAGACAAATATCTATTATATCGATACAGAAAAAAGAAACTACACTTTGTCTCTTTTTAACCAATGAATTATCACATTTGAAGAAAGAGACGTCATGCTATTTGTTTTATCTCTTCCTGACAACATTTTCACATATACGTCAATGTACGTACCATAGATTATACAGTATATTAATGTACGTACCATAGATTATACAGTATATTAATGTACGTACCTCGCGTGCCATCCGCCATCTTTTGGACCCGTGGTTTTGAAGTACGTCAGCTGTCAAGTGAACAACAACATTGGGTTTAGATTACGATTTTTAGAAATAAAAACGCTCCAAACTAAATTGTATTGTGCTGTGAGTGTCTATTGGAGCAAATTTAATATGCCTACGTGTGCAATAAGTCAGTGTGGTGCAAGGAAAAACCCAAATCGAGCCTAATTAAACATGCACAGGTTAGTAGCCGTATTTTAAGAAATTTTTTATGATACTGCTATTTTTTTTGTATAACTATCCTTGTTTTATTTATAGAATCAAAGTTCCCACATGTACATACAAATTATTTCTGATATTTACCTCTATTTGCTAAATTTATATTATGTTTTGTTTACAATGGAAATGACAATTCAAAATAGTGATGTTTTTTATTAAATAAGCTATCGATAAGAAAGTCACATTTTTTTAGTTTGTATTATACATTGTATAGTAGGGTATCAAAATGAAGGGCTTGAAGAGACGATTTTGAAAATGAAACTAACAGAATAAAAATAAAAATAGTGATAGTATTAAAACGACAATATCAATTCGTCATGCAGTAGGTGGTGGTTATTTAGTTCACTCTGATTTGTTCCACTGCATCAAACTGAAATAAATTTGCATGTTTTTTATTTACCTACACAGGTTCCCTAAAAATGAAGTACTACGCCAAAAGTGGCTTGCAGACATTGGGATGGAACATATCAAACCTGGACCTGTCTGGAAGAAAATCATGTGAAAAAAATTCATAAGAAACTATTTTAATAAATTAACATTGAATAATATCGATGGTCAAGTGTTTTTTTTTTAACCAGAAAGTAAGTCAGTATCCAAGATTCTTAAAAATGGTTATATAGAATAACGCTGAAACAAACGAAGGGGTAAGTTTTCGGATATAATAACATTTACATTACATTTATTTAAATAAATGTGTCTTTTCGGTCAGAATTATGGTTTTTCTTCTCCTATTTGAACGAATTAACGGTAATTATAGGTCACAAGTTGCCAGAAGTTATTTAAGAAGTAGTTAATTGTTATACATGATTTAGTTCGTAATGTGATTTAGAAGGCCACTTTTAGTTTCTATAAAATTAAACTCAGATTTCAATGGATAGTTCACAATTATTGGTAATGGTTGGGACTTTCAAAAGTGCCTAATAAATATCTAACTAATATTAGGCATTTACTTTGACCTGGTGATATATTATAGTGAATAAACGTACATTTTTCAAATTACTTTGTTGTTTTAATCCTTTTACCTCAGTTTTAGTATATTTCTACAATATTTATTATTGTTGAAAATAAACATCTCTATGGGCCGAGCCTACGCCCGTGCGGTCCCTTACAAAAGTCCTCCGTTGCGGCCCCTTTTTGCTACGTAACAAATATTAAGTTTCCCATCGACTCTACTACATGCACACCTTTAAAGTTGAAATAGCGATACTGAGGGTCAGAGTAATCTTTATGAACAACTTTAAATATAGAACAAAACCTGAAATCGCAAAATACCTCAGTAGTCCTTAAAGTCACTCGCAAAAACAAAATTCGAAGTCAGTCAGTCGCTCATAAAATGTAGCTTCTCACCCCTTGTATGTTAATATGAATGTAATGCACTATAAGTTTAAAAGTATAGGAAAAGAACTAAAAGACTTGTTACAGTTATGCCAAAAGTATAATCTAATCATCCAAAGTTTAATAGTATTGATAAGTAACAAAATTAAATGTACCAGAAGAAATGTTAGTAACTCTGGTATCGATATCGATACTTTTTGGTTTTGATTACTTATGTGCTTCCCTAGCAATGGCCACCATCTTTTGGACCAGGTATGCACGCGTATTTTGTAGGTATTTCTGGTCGATATTATCATAGTATAAAGAGGGGAAGTAGGTTATCTCCGGCCTAATTCGCGATATAATTGCCTACTGTCTTAGGGTTGTCACTTTAACACATCTCTGTATAACTAATTCAGTGATCATTAGTCAATAAAATTCAACAATGGTTTGATTTTACAACTGTAAGTACTTACGTACTTAGTTACTATACCTACAATACTGAGAAATCGGCATAACTAAACGTAAACAAAGCAATAACGGCAAATTAATTGATAGATCAAAAGTACCTACCTAATATATTCTAGTAGGAAATTAGGCCTTCCTACCTACTTTCTCTGTGTGATAGAAAGCTAATAAAAATAAGTAAGTAGGTATCTCATCATCAAGTAAAATGATATGCTAGAATAAGTGACTAGCTTACCTTTCCTGTTCATTAGGTAATCTGAACAGAGATAATTCTGGAATCGATGAATTATTGAGACACCCAAACACACAGCAATACGTTCTCCTGCGACTGTCAGACATTTTTTATTTATTTAGCGGTGACGCGCGAACCTCGTGCAGTGTTAGCCCCGACTGGCGCACTGAGAAACGGGTCGAGACTTGTTAAAGTGTGCGTGCGTCGACGCATAGATACTATGGCGCACACATACAAGCCGCGCGCGGTGCGTTTGTATGAAGATAACCTACTTCCCCTGTTTATACTATGCTATGACAGTTCGGCATTTATGACTAATCGAATGATACCTGACTTGAAAAACCTATGCAGCCGTTTAGGTCCTTCGATCACTTATCTTATAAATACCTCACTAGTTATGTCTCTCTAGTCTCATTTTGATGCTTTTTATCTTCGTCAGTTTTTAACCGACTTCTAAAAAAGGAGGAGGTTCTCAATTCGGATGTTTGTATGTTTTTTTCTATGTTGGGTTCGGCATTTTACATAGAGCGATTGCTTATAAGACCTCCACAATCTAGTAACTGAGTAGAACATACCTCTTGGCAATGTTGGGCGTTACATTAGTTTGTGGCCTATCGACTGTCTAAGATGTTCGAATGACAGCCGGCATCAACGACATGCTTTCCAAGTTGTTTCCAAGCCATGGTGGAAACTCAATTTCTATTAAATGGTCACCCATCCACTAGCCGATCTCGGCAAGCGTAGCTTAACTTCGAAGTTCGATTTGTGCGGACATTATTATTTATTTATTAAATATGTGCATTAAAAAAGCTCTATAAAGCAAAGTCATGTCACGCATACTCACGCATTTGAAACAATTCAGATGAAATTCGGTGGGTACCTAATAATTATGAATTCACGCAACCCAAACAAGATTCCGGCTCGCACTTTACCCAATTTTTTTTTTCATGGAATTTGATCGCAGATTCGTGATTAGGAACCCTATAAACCATGAAAATAACAAAATAATTCCAAAAATTGTGTGAATTTTATGTGCGCAGGATACGGGCGGCAAAGAGGGAACGAATGCTCAAGGTTATTTGGTCAGGGAAACGCCTTAAGTATGACCAATAGGAGCATCAATGAAAGATGATGATTTTACGTTGTAAATATTTGACCTGTGCTGCCACTTATAGTTTCTGCACGTTCCCTATAGGTTACTCTTTTTAATTCGCCTTAGTTTGGAGTTGGAGTGGTGAGTAATTAGGAAGGAAGAAAATACAAAACACTATTGTAATTATTTATTTGCAATTTTTGCGTGAGTTAAAAATAACGTTGTACAATAACTGTAGTCAGTGGCGTAGTTAGCGTGGGTGACAACTCATTTTCCGGGGGGCCGAAAAAATGACGCTACCGCCACAGAACGAAACTTGCAACCCATTTTTACCGGGTACCGGTGCAGATGGGTGCTCCATTTGTTACCTCAGATTTTTTCAAGAACGTTTTTACATCACTGTTTTGACATCTCATCATTTTATGTACCTACAATACGAGCTTATTTTCGCCTACACATATATACTTACATACCTACATATATAGCCTGATATTTTATCATCATCCAAAAGAAAAAGAACACTGCCTGAGCAGGTACATAATAATATTGTTCGTATAACTCGGCAAAATGTAGAGAATTGCTGATATTTTTTTAAGAGATACCTATTTACTAGAAATCGCATCTTTGATTGATACTAAATAATTTATTTATTTTCAGCCTGTTCGGACCCATTGTATGGCAAAGACCTCTTTTTCTTTCTTCCAATTCATTATTCATTGGATGGTGATAAAAATCAGGTTTTTAGTATTTATGTATTTTACTTAATTATTACTTTGCTTCGTTTAAGTTTACTGTCGATTCCTTCAACAATCTCTCATCTGTTCAAGGCAGATTTCCAAGATGCGTTCCAGTCCTAGAGCAATGTGGTCGATGGAGAGTCTATGGAATGGAACGTGGACGAATAAAGTCTTCGAGCAGCCAGCAGAACAGGCCAGCGAAGTGTAGTATGTGTACTCGCAGAGATACCTGTAACAACAACTTGGGGTTAATGAGTTGTTTTATTTTTTATTGTTGTCTATACTAAATATACTATATTAAAAAGCCGAAGAGTTTGTTTGGTTAAACGCGCTAATTTCTAGAACAACTGGTTGGACCTGAAAAAATATTTTAATGTTGGATAGCCCATTTATCGAGGAAGGCTGCCCGCGCGGAAACACCAATAGAAGTGGAGCATCAAATGGAAAAAGCTCCAAAAACAGGGGTATTTTTTTCTCTTATAGGTCAGCTAGTAATTGAATAAGTCTGTTTATCACTTTGTTTAACAAGTTTAACTAGGTACATATACCTAGTCCTTGTAGAACTTTGAACTTTTAAATTCAATTAATGTACCTGAATGAGGACCTACAAACCAATCGATCGCCCGTAGACCGAAGTTGATCGATGTTAGAAGAATCAGTCTTCGATTCGTCGTCGATCGACAGCGACAGTGCCTACTAAATAGGAACTGAAGTCTATCACACCAATGGATATCAAACAATATTGTAGATATCTATTCATTTGGTGGAACACGAAGCGCCGTTGCCCTGGGCCTGGTCGGTACCGATCGACCTATGTGGCTGTGAGACCGCAGCCGTCGCCAGCAACGCTGCCTCCCTGAGCGAGCACAGCATTCCCGAGCAGTGACCAGTGTGCTGTCAGCGTAACATGTCAGGTCCATTTACGGAGTTCGTCCCTCAACATCCAGTCGTACCCGATGTTCCACAGAAGCGGGCCCAAGACTGAACCCTGTGGAACACCGCACGACATGGCAAGCCATCACGGCCCAGATGGGTGACACACCTCTCCTTCACGTTCAACGACGCTGCAGAGGTAGGGAGGCACTCGATGATAGCGCTGTGCCTCCCGAATACAACTCCAGGGCAGCTGTTGAAGGCGTTGGATACGTCCAAAGACACTGCCAACATCATACCGCCCCGGGACACCGCTTCCTCCGCCAGGAGACTCACTTGCGATATCGCTGTGATAGTGGAACCGGAGTGCCTCCCTCATGCAACTCCAGGGCAAGTTATTGAAAACGTTGGCAAAGTCAAGAGACGCCACCAATACGACTCTTCGCCGGGAAACCGCATCCCCCGTCGTAAGGGCTCTCACGCGCATGGTGGCGTCAAACGAACTGTTTTTTCGCCAGATCCTGCCCCACTCTCACCAGCTCTACACTTTGTACAGCACTTTGTAGGGACGTTCCCACGAGTAGGTAGGGTAACAAGGAAATTTTATTTCATGGTGTCACTACATTAGTAAATAAAGTAAATTTAAAAGGAAGCATCAGGTAGATCAATTCGTTATGAAGCACTATCGTGAATTACTTATGAAATTCGCACATTATGCTACAAACAGGAAAAATCTGAGATTTGTTCAAAACAGGATAGAAATAGACCGGAAACTGAAATACTTTTGAGGTTTTACTAATTATTCCAATTGCGCACTAAATCCTTTTCCTTGCGGTTTGGTGCACCAAACCGCAAGGAAAAGGATTTAGTGCGCAATTTAAAAACATGATGAGAACAGACAGATATCTTGCTCGAGAGTTTGTTGCGCCACTTCTTCTTCGCAACTTAAACACTAAGAAGAGGTGACGGGCGAGCATTTTCGGAGACTGTCCTATTGTAAACTTTGACGTTCAATAAGTGGACAGCACTCAGCTTAATTTAAACAAATGACGTTTGCCTTTTTTGACACATGATTGACATAGACATGCATGCAGGTTAACTTACTTGCCGGCATCACAAGACTTCTCAGCAGTGAGTCCCTCCGCCGGTGGGTTTCTGTTGAACTCCTGGCACACGTGGTCCACGTCCAGGTCCGTGACGATGGTGTCCGGCCCGGCCATACAGTGCCTGAAGTCCACTGGACACGTGCCATTAATGTCCGGGACATCGTAACATTCTTTATCGGCCTGGGTTTCGAGCTGGAAGCCTGAGATGTCACCCTTCACTCCAACGTGAATGGTCAACTGAAAAGTAGAGTAAAATCAAATGTCACATTGTTTTTTTTTGTGTATTATGGCTCCATCGTTTAACTATCGATGATTTTGCCAATGTCAAGATTCGGAGAGGATCGGTACTCATTTAAGATGAAAAAACTGGCTCAACTTTACAAGTTGAGCCAGTTTTTGTTGTGAAGCGAGGTTCAAAAGAAATTTGGATTATACAATTATTAGAACAGCACATAGTAAAGCATAAGTAAAGTAAGTAAACAAAATAAAGTAACAGAAAATATTAGTTATAACTGGATTTTATAATATTAATAAATAAAGGATTTTCTTATAAAGGATGATCACCGCTCTCAAAACGGTGAAGGAAAACATCGTGAGGAAACCGGCATGTCCTAGAACCAAAAATTCGAAGACATGTGACATTCACCAACCCGCACTTGGCCCGCGTGGTGGATTACGGCCCATTCCCTCTCCTAGAGAGGAGGCCTGTGTCCCAGCAGTGGAAACGTTAAAAGGCTGATAATGCTATGTTTATGCTAAGATAGATGTTACGACGCCGTCACTGAGTTTATGTACATACTACTGATAAAAAAGAGTTGTGAAGATTCTGACTTGCTAATTAATATAATTATTTATTAATCTTTATTTATTAATATAAAACTGTTATGACCTATTTAACTAATTGGCTTATTATAAATTGAATTGATTTTTAATGTAAGCTATTGACGTGATGCCTGTAATTGTTATTGCTTGTTTATGATGATTTTGTTCGTCATGTATTAGCAAAACTCATATTCACATATCATGAGTGTCTCAAGACGGAAGTCTACCACCCAGTGCGTTATCAGTGATGCTGATGAATTACGGACTCGAAATGTACTCGCTCATAATGGGCCTTATCAAATGGCTTAAGTCACTACAAAGGCAATGCTGCAATGCAATGCTCAAAGGGCAGTTTCCTTGAGTGATCGAATCAGGAATGATGATATCCACAAGAGAACCAAGGTAACTGACAGCCTGATGTGGCCGCAATGTGCCCGCAGTGGGCAGGGCACATTGCTCGCAGAAAAGATGGTCTATGGGGCCGAAAAGTTGCGTTTTTCAACTTTTTGGCCCCATCGACCATCTTTCACCACCACCTCCATCGCCACCACCACCACCTTGCGCTTGCGGGAGGCTTCTGCGGGTCTCGGGTAGCCGATGGATTCGAGACGCATAGGATTGATCGCTGTTACCACACTGGGAGGAGTGGGAGGAAACCTATGTCCAGTTGTAGACGTCTTTCGGCTGATAACATGATGAAAACACGTGACGATTGAAACATAGTGCACATATTTTTAACATAATATACTATCTCTTGAATTCATTGGATGAAAGACCGCCTTTCGAAATCGGCCAAAAGATCTGCGGAGTTATTGCGACCCACCACACGAATTCATTTTATCAATTGAAAAGTATTCATTGCTCGAATTTTTAATAATGAACCAACTGATTAGGAATATAATTCATATAGATGAAAAAAAAAAATTGATTTTGATTTTTGATTTTGAAGAAACAACCAAAAACAACGAGTCGGATTGGCGGTTCTTTTTAATTTTGTGACAAGTTTTTTTATTTTTCACTTTTTAGTGGTAGGTACACCCCCGACCTAAACGTATCCATCACAGCGAACGTTACAAATTGGTGTAAACAATAAACAAACACGCGATTTCAGCAATCCAGAAAGATTTGCTATCACTTATTGAAGAGTTCCGTTTCCTATAATCTGTTCTTCATCAGATCTTCACCAAACTAGAAAGGGACCCCCTTGAAATACCAAGATGGGATAACTCAAATACTAGTAGACAGTTCTCAATCAAATTAAAATGGGACCACACGATAAGCACCAGCTTTTGAATACAAAAAGAATCATCAAAATCGGGATCACCCAGTACAAAGTAATGAGGTAAAGCAGAAAAAAAAGACTAATACAGTCGACTTAAGAACCTCCTTCTTTTCTGGAAGTCAACCGCACAACATTAATCAGCAAACTACTTATGAGGCAACAATAAAAACGTTTGTACGTTAGTAGGAAAAGAAGATATATTTGAAGGTAAGTAAGTAGACCGTATACTCACGTTTGGTTGGAGCTCGGTCCAAAGCCGAGGAACACTGCCGTCGACAGTTTTGTACACCACGTCTATCTGTTCTCGATAGAAGCGTATGTTGTACTTGCTCTCAATGTCGTCCCGGCTCATAGAGTTCACGCTTTCCCAACTTGGATTTTTATCAACGTTTGGGAAAGGCCCAAATCCCGTTATTAAAACTTTTTTTGTAGACATCATGAGGAGTTCTGCTGTTCTGCTATTCCTTCGCGCTTCGTGTAGCGACTGTGCGGGACCGGGTCGGGAGTCGTCTGCCCCAGTTCATGAATAACACAGGTTTATAAATCAATGAAAATTGACGTAATACGTTGTTTAATTGATAAAAGCTTCATCGGTACATATGTACTTACATATTATAATAAAATCGTAAACTCACCGTGTCAGTACGTTGATTATTTTTGCATAAAAATAACTGAGAAACGTAAGAAGAAATATAGAACAAAAAAAAGCAATTTTTGAAATGTTTGTTTAACTAAATGTTAGTGGAAGCATCACGCTAGAAACACTGATTGGATTTAAAGCTACATATTTTTGATTTCATTTTTACTCACAAAATCAAAAGATATGCATTTTTAGAGTGAGAGTCTTGCACGCATCACGTAATAAAAGTACAAAATACGAGGGCTGCCTACTAAGTTGTGTCGTTTTCGTTTGAAATAAGTATAGACGATCTAATAGATTTTACCATTTATTGTTTTTCAAAGAATCCTCCGCGATATTTATAATACACTTTTGCATGCGTTCGAACCAGTTTCTAAAACATTTATTCCACTCCAAAGTGGGGGTAGTCAAAATGGACATTCAGGTAATCCTCGACCACGCGACGGAGGTAGGTGATACCGGAGTGCCTTTTTTTTTTAGGGGGGAATCCTCATGGATGTCCTCCACCCTGGGGCGGGCGGAGGGGTTTGTCAGACTCTTACTGACTAAAACCACCCCGCTGTTCCATCTCTCACCTACGCCGTGGATCGCGGCGACCTCCGTAATCCCCGGCTGGTGCCAGTCCGCCACTGCGGGCCACCTCGTGTCTGCGGAGGGAGTGAGGTGTTTGACTCCCTCCGCGACGTCAGAGAGGGGCGCACGGGAACACCAAGCGCCGCCACTTCGGTTCCGGATGAATGGGGGGCGACAGACGTCCCCAAGTCCGCCGCCTCTGGACCCAGTAAGGGGGGCTGGAAGAGGGCAGCGTATGCCCTCCTCCGACGCCCGGTGCGCCTGCTGCGGATGGGGAGAGAGGTCGAGATCTCCCTTTCCCGTTCCGCAGCGTCCTTCTGCGAGATAACTGTTTCGCAGAAGGAGACCACCGCGTCCCGTGACTCCTCGCCGCCGACCATAGATTACACTACGGCCGGTAGCGAGAGGTCACTGCCTACCACAGAGATGAGGGCACGGCGCGGCTCCTCCCAAGCGGCACACTCTGCAAGCGTATGCCGCGTCTTGTCCTCCCGACAGTCGACGCTTTGGTGACAGAGAGCGTCCGGCTCCCTGCCTATGCGACACAGGAACCTCTCAAAGCAGCCGTGTCCCGAGAGGACCAGCGTCGCACGATACGTCAAGGAGCCGTGCCTTCTCCCGAGCCAAATGTCGAGCACTGGCCGGATAGCCTCGACAGTGACGAGGCCGGCGGAAGGGCGTGATAGCCTGTCCCGCCATTCCGCCACTAGGACCTCGCGCAGCTGCGACCGACGCAGCTCAATGTGTCGCTGTATCGTTGTACCAGTCGTTGTATCAGTCGCTCGCCGCGCGCCCGCGCGTTCTCGCGCCACCGATAAAGTGACGCGAAGACTTTTGTCTCCATTTGGTCCCACGGCGGAGATCCGGCCAGTGCGCAAGCCGCCTCGTAGGAGATCGTGCGATAACCCCTGATGACTCTGACGGCCATCACCCTCTGCGGCCTCCGCAGAACTGTGATGGTGCTGGGCGTCAGGTCAGTCGCCCAGATCGGGGCCTCGTAAAGGGCCATCGATCGCACGATCTCCACGTACAAACCCCTGCAGGCGGTGCTCGGGTCCCTCAGATTGGGAAGCAGCGTTTACAGCGCCCCAGCCGCGCCCAACAACTTGGGCGCCAGCCGCCGGAAGTGGGGGCCGAAATCCCACCGGCTGTCGAGCACCAATCCTAGGTACTTCATGGTGGACTCGACAGCGATACGGACCCCCCCCGACCACGATGTGTGATCCCGGCGGCGGTGCCCGCCGGGGGATACCGGAGTGCCTGATGCAACTCCAGGGCAGGGTGTTGAAGGCATTGGCGATCTCAACAGTCAGTGCCCTTTTTTTTTTTGGATGAGAAATCATCAAATGTCCCCTCCCGCCCTGGGCGGAGCGGAAGGAAGTGTCAGACTTTTACTGAAAGAAAGAGGCGCGTGTGGAACACGACGCGCCGTCGACTCGGGCCTGGTTGCTATCGGACGGCGAGCCACCCATAGCTCGCTATCCGTAAACCCACGCCTACGGTGGCCGGGAATCGCCCTGCGTTTCCTGACGCCCGGGGCGTCTTCTTCTGTTGCGGCGGCTGGGGCGTGAGGTTTCCCTCTCACGCACGCGTTCCGCCTCCTCTTCGCTAGCATTACTGCTTCGCAGAAGGAGGCGACCGCTTCCCATGCCTCCTCGCTCCGGACCATGACTTGAACCATGGCCGGACGCGAGAGTTCGCCGCCGCCGAACAGTCAGTGCCCTGCATTGTACTATTTGTATTATATTCCTATTTCTAAGCGGGGTCAGGTTTTGCCAGGCATTCCCTATACGTACATTTAATCCATGTGATAGGTATTATTGTTTTAATTCCAACATCCACGCGAACGAAGTCGTGAGCAAAGCTAGTTAATGAATAAGTTTCCTTAACTTGTTTATGAAATTATGTTGTTTGTACCTATGCCAATATTATTCTTACGTGCGTAGATAATTCAATATACCTACCTATTTTTTCATTAATTAATTTGTTATTAAAAATTTGAACTACCTAGGATGGTAGGGTTGTTACCTCATGTAACAAAAAATCCAATCAACAAACGACATTTCCACAAAGACATGCGTTTAGTTGAACACATTAGGAATACATTTCTTTTTTTTATTTAAAGATGCGAAATCATCAAATGACTTGTGCATGTAATTACGCTCCGCCCAGGGCGGAAGAGTGTCACATTCTTATTGACCCATCCAAGTTTTTCCAAATGTCCTCTGCGGTCCAGGAGCGTGGTGACCATAGAAATATAAAACTTTTTACAAAAAATACAACCGACTTCTACGCATAAAAACCAAAAAGTACAAAATAACTTTAATTTCGGAACTCGGTGTTTGTGGTTGCTTTTTCGTTTTTTGAACACCAACTTTAGTGGTAAACAATAAACAAACATGCAATTTCAGCAATCCCGAACGATTTGCTATCATTTATTTAAGAGTTCCGTTTCCTATCATCTCTGTTCTTCATCAGATCTTCACCAAACTAGAAAGGGACCACGTTGAAATACTAAGATGCTCTTCCAAACCATCGTACACAATTTTATTTTTTTATTTTACATCGACAAGAGGGAATGAGAACTTCGTAAACTAAGCCACGCATTATTAGGGATAACTCAAATACTCGTCATCAGATCTCAATCAACCACAAGGGCCACACGACAAGCACCAGCTTTCGAATATAAAAAGAATCATTAAAATCGGTACACCCATTACCCAGTACAAAGTTATGAGGTAACAAACATAAAAAAAATAAAGTCAAATTGAGAACTTCAAGTCCTCTTTTGGAAGTCTGTTGAAAATACAGGTGGTGACTTTTCGAACAAATTCCGCAACCCTATAGTAATACATGCCCTACTGTTCAATGAATGTCTACATGACATACTTCATGTAATTCCTTATAGTTGGTATATTGATATAATGTAGGTAAATTACCTGGTCGAACAAGTACTTATTATGATTTATTTTTCTAGAGCCCAATGGAGGGGCACGTTACCACAGTATTACAGGAAATATTGTTATACTGTGACGTTACGGTGCTAGAGACCAGACGGTAGATCATAATACCTTGGAAGTTCGGTAGGCATTGGTGTGGGATGCAACGTTTTGTATCGATGGCCGGTAAGCTTAAGCCCAGCAAAAACATAACAACATTACTGGGGATACGCTAATCGAAAAATTCGAATGCAGGATGACAACAACATCACAGATAGAGTCCACTTTAAGAAGACAGGCATCGCACAGTGGGTATGTGTACCTACTGCGTGTGTTTAACTGGAACCTGGGCCTCAAGTCTGCTATTATATTACAATAGTGTCAGAATGGTCTCATTGATTTCATAATGGTTGATTGTGACAAGTTTGGTAATCAACTAATATAAAAGCGTCATTATGACTTTCCAATGGAAAACCACTGACACTCATTGAAAGAAATGGCATAGAATGGTAATCTCGTACATAATGACAAATTAATGACAGACGTATGCGGTAATCTGCTAAAATTTTCACAGGTCGTGTGATCAGTGACCTACCATTAGAACGTCATTGTGCAGTCATTTCTTGTTTATCAAAAAGTATTACGTCGACAGACCAATGATCGGCTATTATGAATTTAGCAGATTACGAACTTTTAGCAAAATGACAATGGGATGGTATTGGAATGACGATTTTATAAAAATAATAGACGACTTGGGACTCTGGTCCTAGCTAAGAGGTCTCAACAGCTAATTCCCAGGTTTTACCACCCGAAATATTAGAAGCGCTAGGTGATTCAATAGGAAAAGAAGAGGTCTTAGGCCCGACTATAAATGAAGAGATTTCTTTGGGGTATGATCCTAGTGAAGGGCTGGCCAAAGAGCTGAAAGAAGCCACATTAAAGAAAAGTTTAACGCCCGAGAACTTCATTTTATCGAAAGCGCCAGAGCTTAATCTAGAAATTTCTGACATCGTAAGTGACAACATTAAGCAGCGGGTTAAACTCCTCGAAAGACCTCAGAAAAAGCAGGTCTTCAAATAAAGCGCAGCAATGTTAGCGTACCTTCCATATCTAGACAACAGGGAAACTGGAGAGGCCCACCCAGGTTTCAGTCAACCAGGGGTACCAAACCGGGTGGGCAGAAGCCGAGGTGCACATCCAATCAAGGACATTTGACACAGCAAGGTCGGTGGCAGCCAGCTGCGAATCGAGCCCCTCCTGCCCGGAAGATGGACTACAGAACTCGCAGGAACCAGTAGAGGTGATAGTTCATGCTGGTAGGTTACGCCACTATGTTAGCCACTAGCAAGCAATCACCAAAAAACTAACGTCTTAAGTTATGTCAAAGGCTTTAAAATTACTTTAATAAGCTTCCATTTTTGAAAAGGAAGATTTAGTACCAAGGTTTAGTAAAAAAAAAAAAACTTTTTACAAAAAAAAAACAACCGATTTCTAAACAAAAAACGTATAAAATAACTTTAATTTCGGAACTCGGTGTTTCTTCGTTTTTTCAACACCGACTTCCGATATTAAAGTTATCATAGCGTACCCAATAAAAATAAACAAACAAGCGATTTCAGCAATCCCGAAAGATTTGTTATCATTTATTGAAGAGTTCCGTTTCCTATCTCTATTCTTCATCAAATCTTCACCAAACTAAAAAGGGACCATCTTTTTTTTTTTTTTTTTTTGGATGGGAAATCATCAAATGACTTCTCCCGCTCTGGGTGGAGCGGAAGGGAGTGTCAGACTCTTACTGACTAAAACCCACCCGTGTTCCTGCTTGTGCCCTTTGCGTTCCAGGGCCGCGGTGACTCTTTCGAACAAATTCCGCAACCCTAGCAGGCACTGACCCTATGGGGCCCCGTCTTCTTTGCTGACGGCTCTTTGAGGCGCGCGTGGAACACGACGCGCCGTCGACTCGGGCCTGGTTGCTATCGGACGGCGAGCCACGCATAGGGACCACCTTGAAATACTAAGATGCTCTTCCAAACCATCGTATACAATTTAATTTTTTCATTTTACATCGACAAGAGTGAATGAGAACATCATCAATGTAGTTGAAGCCACGCATTATCATCCAGTACAAAGTTATGAGATAACACACACAAAAAAAAATACAGTCCGGAAGCTTGAGAACCTCCTCTTTTTTGGATGTCGGTTAAAAGAGCTATCGATTTCAAAACAATCGTCTTCAGAAATGCTGTGATGTAGGTACCTGGTCAGTTCATCTATCTATACTAATATTATAAAGCTGAAGAGTTTGTTTGTTTGTTTGAACGCGCTAATCTCAGGAACCACTGGTCCGATTTGAAAAAATCTTTCAGTATTAGATAGCCCATTTATCGACGAAGGCTATAGGCTATATATCATCACGCTAAGATCAATAGGAGCGGAGCAGTCATGAAAAATGTGACACAAAGGAAGTTGTGCGGACAGCTAGTATCTAATACTAGCTGCTGCCGGCGACTTCGTCCCCGTGGAATCCCCGATTTTAAAACATTCTTAATCGCTGCTTCGCTCCTATTGGCTTAAGCGTGATGATATATAGCCTAAAGCCTTCCTCGATAAATGGTCTATTCAACCCAAAAAGAATTTTTCAATTCGAACCAGTAGTTCCTGAGATTAGCGCGTTCAAACAAACAAACTCTTCAGCTTTATAATATTAGTATAGATTTTTTTAATTCATGAAAGAGAAGGGTCGTTTAGATTCATTTTAAAATTAAAATATTTAAATAAATTGATCAGTCCGGAGTCCAGAGCACTTTAAAAATAGAAGACATTCGTAGCGCTACCTACTAAACTAATCAGTAAAGATTGTTTCATTACAACTATGCATAATTATGAGCATATTTTTTAGTGCCCATTCACAATTCTAGTCAGAAATATCTGCGGTTTACAATTAGATTTCAAACGTTCTGTTTTTTAATTTCAGTGTTTCCTTTTTGGCTTGTCTATAGCACCTTTCGATTTTACGAAATTAATGAAGCCAGTAGTAGCTCATCTTAGAAACCAGGGGTTAATCCTAGTTTTACTTAATTAATTGTTATGTATAAATAACAGCTTTAATAGTTGCCTAGAAACTACAACAGCAGTAGTAGGTACACGTTCTTGAGATATTAGGCTTTATCTATACTAATATTATAAAGCTGAAGAGTTTGTTTGTTTGTTTGTTTGTTTGAACGCGCTAATCTCAGGAATTACTGGTTCGAATTGAAAAATTCTTTTTGGGTTGAATAGACCATTTATCGAGGAAGGCTTTAGGCTATATATCATCACGCTTAAGCCAATAGGAGCGGAGCAGCGATAAAGAATGTTTTAAAATCGGGGATTCAACGGGGACGAAGTTGCGGGCAGCAGCTAGTCATCAATAAAGGAAAAAGTAGGTTTAATGCCAAAAAAAAAAAACAAAAGTTTCTAGGTTTCGACATAATTCCCAAGAAATGTGTCTAATAAAAAGATATCAGTGCTGGTCGGCATTTTAAACAGAAGACGTGACACAGTTAGTGCACTGTGTAACCTTCTTTTTATTTTCTTAATTTTTACGAGGGATCAGATAATGCAGGGTTTAAATGTGTATACCTACATCTTATCTATGCGACACATTTTTTCCGACATCCTGGGTGAACAGCTAGTCTTTCATATAAGTCTGCAATAATATTATTGCAGACTAGCGGAAACTGTCTCGTCGATTTAAAATTGGAATGATAATAAATCAAGCGTAAATACAAGTACTTATTTACAAGGCAAAAGATATGTTTACATACATGCGATAAATATTTGTTGGGATGGTTTTCCCGCCACTAGGCTCGATAGCTAGGCCCGCTGCTGTGGCCGCGATGAGCGGATAGGATAGGACCATAGAGAATAAAACGGAGCCAGCAAGAACTATACATAGGTGACAGGAGAGAAGTGTCAATGTCAAATATTTATGACTAGCTTCTGCCCGCGACTTAGTCCCATATATATATTGTAGTCTTTGACTTAGTCCGCGACTCCGCGTGGAATAGTTACTAACCCCCCTGATTCTTTTTGATATTGATTCGTTGGTGGGAGAAGTGGTGGGAGGCGCCCGACGTGACGGCACAGTGATGGCATGCGCGTGAGCTGAGCGCAGTGCTGGACAGTACCTACTTGGCCATTGTAACATCAATTTATTTTTCTAAAATAAAATATTTTTTCTAAATAAAAGTAGCATAAGTTACCTACTCCTTAATACATCAGCCAATAAAAGTCCGGTCAAAATCCAGCCACACAGATGGTACACTCTTCGCCGAGCTCGGTATCTATGAGAACGTTTAAAATTCCCGCTAAACTTACGCATGGTGCTGTCGGCACCAAGCTGCGTGCACCAGGTCGCTGTCACTATGGCCACAAGCAGCGGTTTCTTTTGTTTGATCTTTCGCGTCCGCTGTCACACCCGCGCTAGCCTCTCACTCTGCTGGCCGCCTTAAAGATCGAACTTGCATACCCACGTACAGGGTCGCACTGGTCATACATTCGAGGTGGGGCAAAATGAAACAAGATTGTTTGCTGTGCCTTCGTGTCGCACCGTTGCGCGTGTTAAGACTCCAATACCTCGTATTCTGGCTGCACTTAATGATCTCTTGAATTCCAATTCCAACAAAAGATCTGTTTGCGTAACGAAGATTTTAGTGGCATGTCAGAAACTGTGGGAGGGCTTCACGATAGAGCTGCAGCGCGTTTTGAGACCTTTTTTTTTTGTAAATAACCGTTATAATAATTAAATAAATAGTAGCTTGCGGGACTTGTTACAAGACACTCGACCGTTCTTAGACTGGTTTTGTGGCACGACCCACGAAACCCGGACAGGTTAGGGTTGACACCCAACCTGTCCGAGGTGGGTTTAAAAAATTTCGAGCTCGCCTCGCTCGCTCTTACATTCTGCACTCTCTTAGTTTTTTAACATTCAGCTAATCAAAACGACTTCTTTAGCGTAAGGATATTCAGCCTCTTAACGTTCCCACTGCTGGGACACAGGCCTCCTCTCTAGGAGAAGGAATGGGCCGTAATCTACGAGCAGTGGTGGCCGAGTAGAACAGTGGCGGCTGAGTGGTAACGGCCCCGACTTACGAATTGTAGGTCGCGGGGTCAAACCCAGCCCGGCGCATTACTTTGTGTAATTAATTTCATCACCACTGCTCTCAAAACGGTGAAGGAAAACATCGTGAGGAAACCGGCATGTCCTAGAACCAAAAATTCGAAGACATGTGACATTCACCAACCCGCACTGGGCCCGCGTGGTGGATTACGGCCCATTCCCTCTCCTAGAGAGGAGGGCTGTGTCCCAGCAGTGGGAACGTTAAGAGGCTGAATATCCTTATGCTAAAAAAGTCGTTTTGATGAGCTGAATGTTCATTTTATTAATACGCCTGGCTGGGGTTGAACCCGCGACCTTACGACCGTAAGTCGTTATCACTTGGCCACCACTGCACCTCTTTAAACTGTATGAATTATAAATAAAATAAAATACTTTAATTTCGGAACTCGGTGTTTGTGGTTGCGTTTTCGTTTTTCGAACACCGATTTCCGAAATTAAAGTTATTTTGTACTTTTTAGATTTTTTGTGTAGAAGTCGGTTGTATTTTTTTTATTTCTCACTGTTAGTGGTACAGCCCCCCCCCCCCCCCCCTAAACGTTCCAATCATTTTGGTGTAAACAATAAACAAACATGCGATTTCAGCAATCACGAACGACTTGCTATCATTTATTGAAGAGTTCCGTTTCCTATCATCTCTGTTCTTCATCAGATCTTCACCAAACTAGAAAGGGACCACGTTGAAATACTAAGATGCTCTTCCAAACCATCGTACACAATTTTCATTTTACTTCGACAAGAGGGAATGAGAACGTCGTCAATGTAAACTAAGTCACGCGTTATTAGTGATAACTCAAATACTAGTCGTCAGATCTCAATCAAATTTAAATGGGATTACCCGACAAGCACCAGTTTTCGAATATAAAAAGAATCATCAAAATCGGTACACACAATACAAAGATAACTAAGAGGTAACAAACAAAACAGTCGAATTGAGAACCTCCTCCTTTATTGAAGGAAGTTGGTTCAAAAGAACAGAAAATATGGCGCAGTGAGGACGCAAAGATTTTAGAGCTATCTTCACTCGCTCTTACATATCTATCTTAGATATGGAGCTTATCCGCACCGGTCAACAAAGTTACTTCCAATTCAGTATGGATGATTAAAAGAAAATCAAAACTATCTGAAACTGGGTGCAACATCTTTCGAGCTGGCATTGCCTGCCCTTAGCGCACAAGTTCTGATGCCCTCATCAACCAGTACTAGTAAAAAAGTGTACATTACAATTCTGCGTTCCTCAAATTCCAGGTTCCGAGCACATTTTACCAGGTAACCGCCGTCGCGACATCTGGCGATCCGCATCACAAGACCTTCCGACACTTCGACCATCTGAACCCTGCGGGTCATCCACTGCCCGGGGTCAACACCTTGGCTGCGGCATCATCACCAGCTACGCATTAAGCTAGGGCAATATTTACCGCGTCTACCTCCATGGGACAAACATTATTTATGGCGGGATTAATGTTAGTGAGTTGTTTTATCTACACTAATAGTATAAAGAGGAAAGATTTGTATTTTTGTATGTGTGTATGTTTGTAATGAATAAACTCAAAAACTACTGTGCCGATTTCAAAAATTCTTTCACCATTCGAAGGCTACATTCACCCTGAGTAAGATAGGCATAGTAATATATTTTTCATCCCCCCATCTCGGAAAGACTATTTTTTCTCTTCGATATCTGAGCGTAAAAGCCGTTTTTATCCTCTAGTGGATAAAGTAAATTGAATTTAGAACATCGTGTGCACGAAGTTTGTGATTCGAAACATTATTAAACCTTTTTAGTTCTACCTCTATGGTGCTCTATTGTTCGGAATTTGATTCGGAAATTAAAAAAGTATCTTGTGATTGTAAATGTGTTTTTTTATTTGCATTTAATGATTTCCTCGCTGAGGTGGGATGAAAAGTTACGTGTTGCACTCGAGTGCAAAGATTTTTCACCTTGTGCTCTTTTGATTCCGTCGCTAACGCTCAGGATTCTAATTTTTGAATCACTAGTTGCACTCGTGATTCAATTCTAGAATCATTCGCTTGCTCGGTCATCAAAATTGAGCACGCGGTTAAAAAGCAACTTTGCACTCTTGTATAACAAATAACTATTATCCCCGTATGCCCACGGGAACGGAAACTACGAGGGTGAAACCGTGGGCGCTGCTAGTAAGCTATATAAAATATACTAATCATCACTCACACGCTTTATTGGCAGTCCATTTTTGTGATGACACCACATTATCAACACCTGGGTATCACCCATTAACTACACCAGTGGGTGATCCAGGATACAAAAAAGTAAGAGCTCGCGTTGGTTGCTCTTGCATTGTTCACTGTCTCAGTTATGAGTGAAAAATCACTTCTATTTATATATGAATGTCTAAAAGATGATGGGGTGCAAAAATTTGCGAACTTATTTCGTTCTCTCTAGCATTCTACACTGAGTTCTTGAGCTTTCCTGCATCAGTCTAGGAAGTTGCTTCTAGAGTATTTATGGTTAATAGAAAATGAGACCTATCCGATATGTCGTGCAAACATTTAGGAGAGCTCGCTTCGCTTTCTCTTGTAATCTATCTCTAAGTTCTTGAGCTTTCTTGCATCAGATAACAAAGTCACTTCCATGAACAATAAAAAAACAACTTGAGGTGGGACGCAAACATTTTTTACTTCCTAAAACAGTGACAACTCTACTAACAAAACCAAAGAGTATGTAATAGCTAACCAAAACAATTAATCAATTTTGTGATGTTTATTGCGTTATTTTCCGATATTATTGCGTTATTTTCCGATATTATTCCACTATATTATCCCGTGCTTCGGGCTTGTGGTCAACATTCGGGATCGGATTGGGCTGGGAGACAGCCCAGTCCGACCCTGCATACGTATGAATTGATAACTTGGTTGCGTAGAGATAATTGAAGCTTTCATATAACTCATCCTTATCTTTTTTGATTTCGTACGGGGAAACTTAATATCTCTGTGACTTTATTACGAGTTAATCATCGGTATGAAATATTATCTGTCCGTCATTCCGAGAACTGCTTGTGATTGTATAATTCAAGGCTAAGCAACGCCTGGTCGTCTGTGGACGCGGAACCATCTTTAACTTATCGAGAATCCTCCGTACCTCGGAAAGCACGTTAAGCCATGACGGTGGTCCGGGCTGTCATTTGTAGATATTTGGCAGTCGTTACGGATGATCAGAGGGCAGTATTGACACCAGTCTTACCAGGAATTACCGTGTTACCCAGTTACTGGGTTAAAGATGTCAGATAGGCAGCCGGTCCACATAAAATGCCAGTTTGACTGGAAGCTGAATCAGATGATGATTATGATGGATGATTGACTGTCTTTACGTTATTTATCTTTCCATACAAACAGAAAGTTTACGTGTATCCCCATTAGTAAAGGGCGCAAAGACGATACATGTCTTAGTCAAATGGGGCCTGATCTGCCTTTGTCGATGAATGGTGGCCTCTCCTTTTTTTCTGGATGGGAAATCATCAAATGGCTTCTCCCTTTCTAGGCGGAGCGGAAGGGAGTGTCAAACTCGTGCTGACTAAAACCCACCAGGGCCGCGGTGACCGTGCGAGAGAGGGAAACCTAACGCCCCAGCCGCCGCAACAAAAGAAACCCTGCTCGGCCGGCTAGGGCAATGTAGGCGTCACTGGGGTTATAGTATCTGTACTTTAAATACTGCAGATACTATCATATTGTACTATTTAACACTTACGTTTTAGGCATTTTATGCTTTTATCCATTGTAACATCTCATTATGTTCACGGTTTGACTTTTTAGATTATCTTCAGTTACATATACTGAAATTAATGAAGTGCTTGTATTAGTAGTGGAATTCGTTATTGAATGCTTTAAGCGTTGATTCTAAACGATTTCACTGAATATAAAATCACCTTTTTAATATTTTTAATATTTATTTTCATGTTGTGACATTTTATGTCAGAGTTGTCAAACTGTAATATTTTTCTTTATGTAATTGCTCTATAGCTTTACTAAAAAGGTTTAACTGTTTGTAAATACTAAAATTCACTTTATATTTGTGTTTAATAGATTAATATAAGATGTAAGCTATATTCTGTTTTCCTTCTGTATAGCTATGTTATAAACTGTATTTCTAAATATTCTTATGAACGCTCTCAGACTTAGATTATTTGTAAACGGAATACTGGCTATAAACCTCACTGGCACTCTAACTGAATTGAATTTTGAATTGTTCCGGAAGAAACATACGTTTTGAATTTTGAATTATAGAACGTGAGTCTTGGCTATATAAAGGGCTGAGGAGCCAGGATTCGGCAGTGTGACGACAGGGTTCAACTGAGATCCATCTACAAGTATTACGCCGGAGTTCCATGGTGAACCATCTCCGAGGATAACGACGGGGTTCAACTGAGAACCGTCTCCGAAGTTGTCTCCGCGGGAGCGCTGGAGCCCGCGTGCAGGCCTTACTGCAATGGGGGGCCACGCGCTGTGCGGCAACCGAGGTTGCGAGCCGGCGCTGCACCAGCATCAGCTTCGGACCTACTGCCTGGCTTCTCTGGCATGAGCCCAGAGGCCTAACCAAATAACTTTTCAGTGTATTGACCCTTACTGAGAGCGTTAGATAGGTGAACGAGTTTCAAGTTTTTAGTGCTAAGACATTTTTATTATAATAATATAATTGTACGTCATATTTCCTCTTTTATTTAACTGTGAGGGAAAAAACGTTACAGGGTACGGCCCGTACGGGAGGGGAGTTAATGTCAAGAAATTTAAGACATTTTAGTTAACTACCTGCGCGAAGCCGGGTCGGGCCGCTAGGAATCTATAAATGTGTTCATAAAACGATTTCAGTGAAGCATTCTGTTATTTATAGCAAAAATCTAAATAGGTCAACTGTAACCTTTATTTCAATTGATGCAAGTAATGCAGCTTTGTATCTCTTCCCACACCTAACTTTTGAAGATTTTGTAGGTACTATTTACGTTGGGCACCTATCATTTAAGGATCGCTAGATAATAATTACGTTCACGACATTGCAACCAAATGTTCTGTACATTGTTAAACTATAACAGCACGATGAATTGGTCAACAACAAAATATTATAATACGAAGAAAACTGCATTCGTGACATGTCAGCAGCAAAAATGCAATATTTACATATTGGTGAACCCAAAAAGACAGGGTAGAGGTAGTATATCGAATATTTACTATTGCTCTTGTATCCGCGGCCGCCACTACAGCGCGTATTTAGCCAGCCTAGCATATTTTTGTCTCGGGCCAGACGTCACAGAGCAAAAAGATGCGCATGCGTTTTTAGACGATACAATTATTCCTGTAGACATTGATCATATCGAATAAAACGTAAAATCTTTTCTGTAAGTACTTGTTTAATTTTTTCAATAATGTTTTCTTTCAAGAAACCAATAAAAGTTTGATATTCCATTAGATAAATAACTTGAATATTTCATTTTAGGGTATTTTGGGATTTTCCCAGCGTCTGTTTTAAGGCGACACATAAGTATATAATTCGTAAACTAGAGACGTTTATCAAAATATCCCAGCCTATTTTATTTTCTATATGCCGTGTATATAGGGGTGTGACGTACGGAAACGTTATATAACAGAATGAAGATAAAAAAGATGATAACGGAACGTGAACTTTGCTATTTATATACTTCTCAAGCATCTTCACGCAGTCTGCCGGTTTTTTTTTTTCAAATGTATCGTAAAGCGCTTATCTATTTTAATTACACTATCCAATTTTTAGGAAGCCAATTTAGAAAACAGGATAGTGTAATTGAAGTTAGAGGCCGATTTAGTTCGAATTCCTAAATTGTATCAGATTTAGGTTTCCTAAAAATTGGATAGTGTAATAAGCGCTTAAGCCTTCAAGGAATTTAAGCTTTTTTCAATTAGAAACACATGCTTCGGTTATGAAGTCGCACGACTTTTGTTGGTATGTAAAAGTATTACTAACTTATACCACAAAAATGATTAGGTAATGTTTGACTGATTACCTTATGACCTTATATGTATGTACTCGTATGTAATAGATATGTATTGAATTATTTCGATACTTCGATGACAATTGAATTTTTTACTGTGTACGGCTATTACGAGTTGCTTTTCCCTGTATGTAAGCATGTTTTGGTAGGTAAGTATTTAAGTAAGTAAATCATTTCCTTCACGTCATTGTGGGCATAGATTAATATACTATTGTGGGACCGGGATATAAGCTCGAAGGTGGGTGGCCAGTGCTCACTCGGCATCAGAGCGCGAGAGCAACCGACCGTATTTACTTCCACTTAATAAAAAAAATATAATAATCACTTAAAAAATTGTTTCATACTAAAAATTTGCAAAATGTTTTCACTAAATATAATCAACGATTTACAAAATTTACTCAGAGCAAGAAAACGTTACAAAAGAGTTTTAGTCACAGGATTTGGCCCTTTCAAAGAAATCACAGAGAATCCAAGTTGGATAGCAGTGAAAGCTATGGAGACAAAACTAATGCATAAGAACCACGTCATCGTCGTGTCCAAGGAACCGATTCCTGTGCGGTATGTGGATGTGGACCTGATATTCCCGCAACTGCTGGACAGAGAGCGACCTCACGTGAGTAGAACCGCGGCACCATTACTTAGAACACCCACATTCACCGAACTATATCCCCAGCAAACCTAAGCGTGGGACTTAGCTGTCTGGCATAAAAAGGTCCTACTTTTCAGGAATTCACGGTATTTTTAACAGGCCCAAGGTTCTAATCATAAGACCAAGCCATACTAAGCTTTCCAATACCGCTGTTTTCTATTAGTTCTAAGAAGAGAAAATATTAATTGTTCTCTGGTAGGTAACGCTGTCCCATCCTTTCTGGTACCTACAGGTTTGTTTACTTAAAATATTTTTATATTATTTGCAGTTGACCATCCACGTTGGCGTTGGTGTCAGTAAAGAAAAACATTCGTGCTTTGTGTTAGAGAAACAAGCTAAAAAACATGGTTACGAATATATTGATGCTGCATGCCGTTACGCCGCGCTTCATCGGAACCCATCGCCTGGAATGGACCCGATCGTCACAAAACTGGACGTGGCAGCTATCCAGGAGGAGTTCAACTCACTAGAAGTCGACCTCTATGCTGAAATATCAGATGATGCAGGCGGGTTAGTTCCTAGTGTATAAGTAGATCAGAAAATGAACTCTTTTCGGAATATTGTAGCGCTTATCTTGGAATCCTAGATGCCATAGCCTTGCACCAAGCTGGAGGAGCGCTTTGTGGGCTGGCAGGACAGTAGGAATCTGAGATCATACCCTGAAAGAACTAGTGCAAACACATTGTGCTTACTAGGCTGCACTATCATACAATGCCAATTTAAAAGGAAAATGAGGTTCTTTTTAACCGACTTCTAAAAAAGGAGGAGGTTCTCAATTCGGATGTTTGTATGTTTTTTTTTATTGTTTGTTCGCGCATAACTCCGTCGCTTGCCAACCGATTTGAAAAATTATTTTTTTGTTGGAAAGGGTATACTTCCCAAATGGTCCCATGAAAATTTTATCGAAATCGAACAAACGGTTTTTGAAAAATCAACAAAAATCTAAAAAAATATCTACATTGTCTACATTGACGACCTTTTAGTTTACTCTGCATTGGAGCAGTGCGTTTTTTTACACTAATGTAATTGGTTCGTTTAGGTGGGGGGAGGGGAGGGGGCTTAGGTACCACTAAAAAGTGAAAAATAAAAAACTTTTTACAAAAAAATACAACCGACTTTTCCCCAAAAAATCAAAAAAGTACAAAATAACTTTAATTTCGGAAGTCGGTGTTCAAAAAATTAAAAAGGAAGCACAAACACCGAGTTCCGAAATTAAAGTTATTTTGTACTTTTTTGATTTTTTGGGGAAAAGTCGGTTGTATTTTTTTGTAAAAAGTTTTTTTTACGGGAATATTTAATCCTGATCTAGACATTATACTGATCTTTATTGTTCCAGGTATCTCTGCGAATACATTTACTACACATCCCTGAGCCTGGACCGATGCCCTACTCTATTCGTCCATGTTCCCCCTGAGAAATACACAGCCAAGCAGCTTGCACGAGGACTTGAACGCATTACACAACTGTTCTGTGTATTAAGCAGCTGGACACGCCAACTGACATGAGACCTGTCGTAGCATAGTTTCTATTATTTAAAAGTTGTCCTCTTTAAACTTGTAACACTCGAATTAGATTTTAAATAAAAAAAACTTAAATTTATGGATACATTAAATTATATTTACCACCTAAAATGTCTCTTAATTTGTCTTGTAATATTTATTCCCAGCTTCATTCGCGCGATATTTTTTATCGATATACATAGCTTGTACTAGTATAATTACAAAGTTGTTTTCTTTAGTATGCCCGCATATTTCCTGAATGTTCGTTGTATTACCGCGGACTGAGTATACTGCCTTGACGTGCTCCAAATTTCTGGGCATGCCACCACGCCACAGGAGAAACGCCACGGCGTCCTCACCTTCCGCCTGACGCAGGTGCTCACCGGACACGGCTGTTTCGAGAGGTACCTGTGTCGGATCCAGCGGGAGGACTCGTCCGCGTGTCATCACTGTGTGGATCGCCCGGAGGACACGGTGGAGCATACGGTGGAGGTCTGCCCTGCTTCGGCGGAGCAACGTCGTGTCCTCCTCGAGTTGATCGGTGGCGGCGACCTATCGCGTCGGGTCCTGGTTCAATCCATGGCCCGGAGCGAGGAGGCATGGGAAGCAGACACCTCCTTCTGCAAAGCAGTAATGCTAGGGAAGTAGGAGGCAGACCGCGTGCGGGAGAGGGAAATCTCACGCCCCAACCGCCGCAACATAAGAAGACGCCCCGGTTCTCAGGAGTCGCAGGGCTATTCTTGGACACCGTAGGCGCGGGCTGCGGATGGTGAGCGATGTGCAGCTCACTGCCCGATACCAACCAGGCCCGAGACAACGGCGCTTCGTATTCCTCGCGCGCCTCAAAGAGTTATCAGCAAAGAAGACGGGGCCCCGTAGAGTTAATGCCTGCTAGGGTTGCGGAATTTGTTCGAACGAGTCATCACGGATGGGTTTTAGCCAGTGAGAGTCTGACACTCCCTTCCGCTCCGCACAGAGCGGGAGAAGTCATTCTATCTTTTTTTTTTTAAATCCTAATTGTATTATATTTCAATTTTAAAAGTGTCGGTTTAGCAACACTCTACTATATTTCAGTAGTGTTACTAAACCGACACTTAAAAACCACGGGGTGCCAGAGTAATCCGGCATTAAAGGAAATCATTTGTGAATGTAGGTACCTACTAATTGAATAATTTGAGGGTTTAATTCAATTCAAATCATTTATTTCAATTAAACCCTTTACAGGCACTTTTGATTTGTCAAGTCGAAAGAGGTGAAGCTATCTGCACGTTCCAAAGCGTAGATCTCTATGGAGAAGAACGTGCAAGAAACGTAGGTACTAGACTAACGTAATAGAGTATTTGAATGAAATAATCTAATAAACCATCTGATTGATTATCAAATAATATTGGAAACGTATTTTTTCTTTTTTCACGTAAACTAAAAATCTTTTTGCAAAAAAATACAACTGACTTCTATACAAAAAAAAAAAAACAAAAACTACAAAATAACTTTAATTTCTCACTCGGTGTTAGTGGTTTGCTTTTTCGTTTTTTGAACACCGACTTCCGAAATTCACTTCACTTTTTAGTGGTACACCTCCCCCCCCCACCTAAATGTACCAATCACTTTGGTGTAAACAATAAACAAACATGCGATTTCAGCAATCCCGA
Source organism: Hecatera dysodea (assembly GCA_905332915.2). NCBI lineage: Eukaryota > Metazoa > Arthropoda > Insecta > Lepidoptera > Noctuidae > Hecatera > Hecatera dysodea. The sequence continues at coordinate 1,063,324 of HG995303.1, forward strand.
ACGATTTGCTTGCATCTCTGTTCTTCATCAGATCTTCACCAAACTAGAAAGGGACCACGTTGAAATACTAAGATGCTCTTCCAAACCATCGTACACAATTTTATTTTAGGGATAACTAAAATACTAGTTATCAGATCTAAATCAAATTTAAATGGGACCACACGACAAGCATCAGCTTTCGAATAAAGAATCATCAAAATCGGTACACCCAAAACAAGGTTATGAGGTAACAAACCATAGATATAAAAAAACAGTCGAATTGAAAACCTCCTCCTTTTTTAGAGTCGGTTTAAAATGAAAACGCAGTTTTTAAAACATTTATTCCACTCTGAAGTGGAAATGGCCGATGACTTATCATTATAGGGGTTTTTCAAGTAATTTTACTGATTATAAGGGTGTTTGACTTAGCTTCAGGGCCCAATATTTTTGAGAGTTGGTAACACTGCGTGTCGGTTGTGTTTCTGTCTACCAACTATTTTGATGTTGAGTTGTTTGTCGATCATGAGTCGATGTTAGTGCACCGTTCGTTAGGGTCTAGATTCTAGACCCTAATGAACGGTGCACTAACATCTAGACCCTAACGAACGGTGCACTAACATCGACATTAAAAAGTACTCAAACATAGATTATCTAGACTCTAGATAATCTATGTTTGAGTACTTTTTAATGGTATATCATCAAATGACTTCCCGCACTCCGGCCGAAGACTTCTACTGTCTACAACCCACCCTCTGTCTTTCGAACAATTCCTCAGCTCTGGTTGCATGTTTGAGTACTCAGCATTTATTTTACAGCGGAATAATGCTCTACTGCTAAATGTTCAAAAGATGTAGGGCAGTGTCTCATCAGCATCTTGTCGTGGGTGATGCTGGAGCGAGCAACATGTACTTAACTACAAGTGCAGTAAATAAAAACTTTTGAATAAATTTATTTAAAAAAAAAGCATTACAGAATCGATCTTTGAAGGAAGCTCACAAGATTTCCTATCGGATCAGAAATTATAAACAAGCGCAGCATCACTTTATTATATAAATAAAATACAACTACATGTTACAACAAATAATACAAAAATTACAATTTTATTAATTTTATCAAGCCAAGTACAAGGGATTGTATACAACATTAGAACTTTCTAATACTCCACTTTTGTTAAAGCAAAGTTTATATAATATAAGGTTAAATGGATAGAATTTGAATCAGCAAATACCAACAGTTCTTCAGAGACATTATGAATCTGTGTTGTTTTGTTACATCGGAATATGTTATACAATGTTGTAAATTTAATAATCGGTATTATACTTAGGTAACTGTTTGAGACATAATTCTAAGATGCGTTCCAGGCCTTGTGCAAGCTGTTGCTGTGAATACGTCTTCAGAGGCACATGCACAAATAGGGTCGGGCTCTGTCGTTGGCAGACAGAAGTATAATAAATGTATTCGCAGAGAATTCTGAAACAGAAATTACTCAAAAATATAAGTTTGGTAAACGAAGGTAATCTCATTGACCACATACAGAATCAATAATTAGTCCGTCAGATAGATTTTCAAAAAATATTAGATACGTATTTTTTCTTTTTTCACGTAAACAAAAAACAAATAAGATACAGTGCGTTGCATACTCGTGTGACGTCACTACGTGCTACAATTTTAACCACGGCGTGACGCCACAAGCCCCCACTCCTGATCTTTGATGCTTTTTATATATTTGCTAAAGCAAAAAATATGTGTCCAATATTTTTCTATAATCTAACTGACGGACTAAACATAATCATATATTTTTTACTCAGGCAACATCCCTATTCTCTCAAATTCTGCCGATGCATTAGACCATCAGGTCCATCTACCTCTTCCCAACGGGCAGGATCATTACAGTAGCATTGTTACAACAGAGGTAGCCAGAAGAAAGACTCATTCTGGTGTGGTGAAACTATTAGCTGAATTCTGATGAGCGATGCGCTGGGACAAGGTCTCAGACACTTGTAGATTTAGCCTAGAATATTAGTATGTATTAGGTAACTAAATATACCAGTTTCTGTTTGGAAAAAGAACAGTTGATTGTCCATGTGGTCTGGTCTTAATTTTAAAATATGATTAGCCATATTACTAACGGTTCGTACAAGCCACACTCTTACCGGCCAGCGTCGTGTGATGATGACGTAGCGTATAGCGCGGGGTCCGGGAGCTTTCGTCTGCAACCATTGAACTTTCTGCAGATTTTCTCAACGTCCAGGTCCGTTTGGAGGATACTATCACCCAAACATGGGTTTTCAATGTCCTCGCTAATACAGTACTGCGTCTCTGTGTTAGCAATGTAATGTCGTTTTCTAGCATTTTTTTCTAACACAAAGCTCTGTATTTCCTCATTTACACCAACGTGGATGGTCAACTGAAAATAATGGAAGAAGGTATCAATAATGAAATGGAAGAAGAGAGAGAGAGAGATGAGAGGGGGAGATGGGAGGGGATGGAGATGGATGGTGGATGGTTATGGGGTAATGGAAGGTAGGTGGGAAGGTATTGGTGTTGAGTTTTGCTTTGCCTTCCTGCATGTGCATAAAATCCTTGCATTTGCCCTGTAATCTTGCATGTGCATAATAGAGCGGGCGGGAGGGAGGTGCATGCCTGCAACCCACTAATATTCGCGGAAATTAAAACTAGATATATTATTTTCATTTTCAAATTTAAAATGGATTTCCGCAAAGTAACGCCTGACCCAATCAATTTTTTTTTTAGAAGGTATCATAACTTATGTGAATGTAATTTACATAGAAGGTAATTATAAACTGCTATGTTGTACTCACATGAGGTTGATACCAGTACCACATCTGTGGAACCTTCTCATCCACCGTTTCGTAGTCCACTGGTATTTCTATTCGGAACAGAGTTATATAAATCTTTTTTCAAGCTCTTCAGCGTTCATGAACTGCACTCCTTTCCAACTTGGGTTCTTTTCATATGTGTCGAAAGGACTAAATCCTGTCATTACAACTCTTTTGCGGTCAGTCGAAAACAAGGGCATTGCGGAACACACCTTTTTTTAAAATTTACGAATTAAAAACAGTTCCCGCTATGACACTTCGATGGCAAGTGCATGCTGCACGAACACACGCCCATCCTTAAATACCGTTACTCTAAAGTCGATTTTTCCCCAATGGATAGTCACAGTAGGAAAATCGTTAAGGAAATCTGGATAATCATTGCCCCAAATATCGATATTTACAGGTCCCTGTATTGATGGTTTTATTGCGCATTTAAAGCATTTCCTGGATTTAGAATAATTTGTTTATTGATTCGTTGACCAAAGAAAAGGCCAGCCCTCTGGTCATGTGAAGCGTTGACTAAGTGCTTGCTGATTTCACGGAAAAGTCGATGAGCACTCGGACCCCACGGCCCTAGTGTTTCATTCAACGTGGCAATGCGGCCAGTGTTCTGGGCACTTTTCCCGTTGACAGCGATGTGGACGAATTTTCGATGCCCTATGAGTCTTTTCTCCTTTTACTCCGCTTGTACTTATGTATATATATTCTATATTAGTATATTAGTATACTAGCTGCTGCCCGCGACTTCGTCCCCGTGGAATCCCCGATTTTAAAACATTCTTTATCGCTGCTCCGCTCCTATTGGTCTTAGCGTGATGATATATAGCCTATAGCCCTCCTCGATAAATGGGCTATCTAACACTGAAAGATTTTTTCAAATCGGACCAGTAGTTCCTGAGCTTAGCGCGTTCAAACAAACAAACTCTTCAGCTTTATAATATTAGTGTAGATTATATATTCTTTAGTTGTATTTTGTAAATATATAGTTTTTAATAATAAATTTGTTTATTTAAACTTCATGAAACACAAACTTGCAAAGGCGGACTTATGCCAAATGACGTCCACAATGAGAGTACACGCAGTGCCGTCTTTGCCATAAGGGCACAGGGGGCAGCTTCTGTCAAACCAATTCCAGGGAGGATGTAAACATTTTCGAACTCGGTCTCAAGATAAAGAAAGATTTCCTTTTCCATGGTTCAACAAAGTAACTTAAAGAAAAGTTAACTTATCATAAATTGGCTGCAACTTTTCCGAACTCTTGGATCTATCGATCTATAGTTCAAAATGAAATGTTTTCTTTTCAAGTTTTTCTGCATAATTAAACTTTTTTTTTGTTTGGCAAATAGGCAATCTACCTATCCGAGATTCAGATCCAAAATTAGCATTTTTTAAAATTAAAATTTTCTTTAATTAATTAAAGTTTTCACAATTCTTTGCTTAGCTTAAGCTAAGGATTAAAAAATTTCAAGCTCGCTTCGCTCGCTCTATCATACAGTTTTCTCTTTTTGAAATAATGCTATTACATAACAATTTTTTTATTGATTTTAAAGAGATCAATATTATAAATACTCCACTGGGTAGTACGGTTACGTGTTCATACCTGCGGAAATCAGCCACCTGCACTCCGACACGTTCTTGGCCGGTTTTCAGTTATCCAAAAGAGCCCCGGACTCAGGTGTGCCCAGGCCAGAGCCCTGTATGAGTTAAAACAGCCCTGTCTACAAGCAGACCTCAAATTGCCTACAATCGGTTCACCAGCAGTTCTTAAAAACCTTTCCAAGCGCTTTTTAGATATTGCCGTGAAGCAGAACAAGCTCCTAATTGAGTGCTAATCGATCAATGTGATCCCCTCTGCATCCGCAAGATTCGCCAACCGACGTACAGTTTCATCACACCCAATAACGCTATTACCCCGTTCCAAGAGAGCCGTAAGGAAGCTAGCACCCTCCGCAAACCCCGACCCCAGTAGCGCTGCAATTATCTGCATCCCCTAGTGAAAAACTATTTTTTTTCTTGAACACTATTTTATAACGGTATAGTATCTATCCGAGGCGGAGTGCTGAAAAGTTTCGAGCTCGCTTTGCCTGCTCTTAAGACATAAATTCTCGTTTAGCCATCAACCCAACCAGCTTGTGAAGAAATAGTATATCTGCGGCACTAGTGGAGCAATTATTGATAAAACTGTTGTCACCAGAACGAAAGTCGCAACCAATAATTTCGTGGAGGCCCTCGCTCCATTTCTGGGATACACCACATTATCCGCACCGGGTGTCACCCATGCTACGCTACTGGGACCGACATTATTTCTAGAATCACACCTTTACAATTAAAGGGGCTTTTTAACTCAAAATTCCTGTTACTTATAATTTAGCTACAATGAACGTAAAAAACAGGTACTCCCTTTCTTCACATAAAATTGTTTGTTCGAAAATCATTATCCATAACACGTTTGCTATAAACTGCAGTAACCATAATGTTCAAAACCCCGAAATTTTGTTCAGCATAATTATCTTTAGTTCTAAAAGTATTCTGTCATAATATCGAGTACCATAATAATTGAATCTCCTAATTTTACATGCCCTAAAGTCATATGTCCTAAGTATTGTGTTGAATAATGTGTATTATTCCGAATGTTCATTTATAATAAATATTTTAGTCCTAAAACATTTGCTAAAAATAGGTTTTAGTGACAGAAACGAATCGCTGTAAATCCGAATCCACGCAGTCTTGTCTGCCCTACCCCTAGAGTGTAATTTAAAATCGCGTAGGCGCGGAGGGGCGAGGCGGCCCGCGAGTTGAGGAGCAGGTGGTTGTAACACTCGCCGCCGCGGCTGAGGCTGGCCGGCTACGCCGGCCAGCAAGCCGAAGCTGCGGTGGAGAGCGTTAAACCCATCTGCGACGATAAACTCGCGTGGGACCGACGGAGCCCCGCAGCGCCGGAGCCGTGACAGAAACCATGCATGCTGCATGTCGCATGCTTGCTTGCATGCTGCGTGCTTGCTTGCATGCTGCATGCTTGCTTACATGCTGTATGCTTGCTTGCCTGCTGCATGCTTGCTTGCCTGCTGCATGCTTGCTTGCATGCTGCATGCCTGCTTGCATGCTGCATGCTTGCTTGCTTGCATGCTGCATGCTTGCTTGCTTACAAAAACCACATGTTCACAATCAACTGCTTTATTGAGTACATGTATGATATATTTATTCTTTATATTTATTTACGTATAATAAAATATTATAGAATAGAATACTCTTTATTATGTACACCATATAAGTTACAGAAAATATAGATGAAGATTATAATGCATGATAAGATATTTTTAATTATAACAAATGAGAGAGATCTAAGAATATTATTATTATTAAGATCTAAGAATATTATTATTATAAACTAGCAGCGCGCCGCGGTTTTACCCGCTAGTTCCCGTTCCCGTGTAAATATGGGGATAAAATATAGCCTATGTCACCCGGGGATAGGGTAGCTTCCAAACAGTGAAAGAATTTTTCAAATCGGTTCAGTAGTTTCGGAGCCTATTAAATACAAACAAACAAACAAATCTTTCCTCTTTATAATAGTAGTATAGATAAACATTAAGTAACTTGAATTTAGGACTTATAACTTTTATTGAAAACGATTTTATAAATTACTAGCTGACCCAGCAAACGTTGTTTTGCCATACTTATATAAAAAAATGAAAAAATATTTTCCCGCTTTTCTGTTGAAATTTTTCCTGAATTTTCTTTGTTATAAACCTCACGGAGCCCGAGACCTTTCCAACGAATGCAAAACCGTGGAAATCGGTTCGTGCGTTCTGGAGTTATAGCGTCAGGAAGGAAAACCCGACTTATTTTTATATAGTAGAAATTTATCGCTGATAATATGATTTAATCAAACCACGTCCAAAATGAATTGACGGCATGAATGACATAACAACGTGCTTGTCCTGTCAACAAAACTTCAAAAAAGTTTCTGTGAAAAAAGTTTCTATTGAATTCATTTATTACAAAAAATGTGACAAATGAGGAACCGCTCGACCGATTTTGTGCAAACTTCACATAAACCATCTACTAAATATGCCGACCAAATCCTAAGCATTTGGTTTGGATAGGTGAGCCCGTTCTTGAGTTATGGAATTACAACGAAAAGTGGCATTGATTTTTATATATATAGATGTATATTATTGATTGTAATATTTATGACAAACGGATTTAGGACATATTATATTTAGGGATTTCAATTTTATGGAATCAGATATTAGGTGATATTAAGTTCGGGTAAGTTATCATTCGGACAAATGATGATTAGGACAAAAAAAGTTATGGCTCTTTAAATTATGGATAAAAAAGTTAGGTGACACAATAGAGAACCTAAAAAACATAGGTACTCTAAAAGCCAGTCGTGAAGAAGATTCCGCAATATGACTGGGAAAGAGGCAGTTTATACATAGGTCTCGGCAGATATTTGTTTTTTACCCCATAATGTGCGGAATGCAGTATGTAACCGTTCTACGAAAGTTTGCGCAGTGCATCGGTGCATACGACCGAATCCGAGTTATTTTCGACCCGTAACTACCTGTAGAACTAAATAATAAAATTATATCCGTCCAAGTCTGAAGAAGAATAAGAATGAACGGTCTATTCATTGTTCTTTGATATGGATCATACCATTATTGTAATAAAAATTGAGTTTTTGTTATTTATTCGAAATTATTAGTACTTAAGATCTACTCAAAAGTCTCTGTTAACTTGAAATAAATGCGTCAGTTTGTGTTGGAGCACATAACAACCCCTTGACCGCGGTACCGCTTTTTTTTTTTTTGGATGGGAAATCGTCAAATGACCCCTCCCGCCCTGGGTGGAGCGGTAGGGAGTGTCAGACTTTTACTGACTAAAACCCACCCGTGATCCTTCTTGTGCCCTATGCGTTCCAGGGCCGCGGTAACTCTTTCGAACAAATTCCGCAACCCTAGCAGGCACCGACCCTATGGGGCCCCGTCCTCGGTGCTGACGGCTCCTTGTGACGCGCGTGGAACACAACGCGTCGTCGACTCAACCTGGTATCGGACGGCGAGCCACCCACGCTCACCGTCCCCAGGCATCAGCCACTGCGCGATAGCACAGCGGCCGACTTGTCTCTGGAGGGGGCTGAAATGGGACCATTACTGGCACTCCATCTCAGCACCCTCCCGAGTGTTGGGAGTCGCAGCACCCGCAGCAAAAGCGGCAGTGGCGGCGACAGAAGCCGCGGCGGCGGCGGCGGTGGCGGCGGACCTCTTGCCCCTGGTCGGGGCGGATGGCGCGCAGGCACCGCGGTACCCCTGCTGTCCTCAGCTGTGCTGTGTGGGCACATCTCTACACAGCAGACAGACTACACCCGAGAGCTATCGTTATAGTAATGTTACAAACCTAGTCAAGAGATACCATGAAAATGATTTCACGGCATTATAATCTCTTGACTACGTGTGTTGAATTTGTTTATTTGTCTTCGGAAGTAATGATCCAATTAGGTACAATTTTTTATTTTTTCACACATATTATTCGAACAGGGGCTTTTAGCACGAAAAAAATATATTAAACTAGCAGCGCCCCGCGGTTTTACCCGCGTAGTTTCCGTTCCCGTGGGAATATGGGGATAAAATGTAGCCTATGTTACTCTGGGTGAATGCAGCTTTCTAATGGTGAAAGAATTTTTGAAATCGGTCCAGTAGTTTTTGAGTTTATTCGTTACATACAAAAATACAAATATTTCCTCTTTATAATATTAGTATAGATTTAATTGTAGGTATTTCAATTACTTACATTTAATTGTATTTCAATTGATTGTAAGTATTTATCACAGCAGGCTGGTGACCCAGCAATATGTGCCCGTCAACCACCCCGAAAATCGACGTCGACGAACGAAAAACATCCGCGAGCGCGATTTATGATAATAATTTATTACTAAACATTGTTATTGTAGTCTTTTGTGATAAAAAAATGTCGTTTGGAGCAAATGACGATACATAGCATCAGGCTTGGGTGTCTATTTTGCCTTGACTCACTTGAACAAGTTATTTCCCCTCTCGCATCAAAACATACTATTGTCGATAAATGCAACACAATGGCTTAAAAGTATATAAACCATACGCTACTTTAGGTTCGCCCCATAGGGTCAGTGCCTGCTAGGGTTGCGGAATTTGTTCGAAAGAGTCACCGCGGTCCTGGGACGCAAAGGGCACAAGAAGGATCACGGGTGGGTTTTAGTCAGAGTCTGAATTCACAGAGCGGGAGAAGTCATTTGATTTCCCATCCAAAAAAAAGGCTACTTTAGGTTACCTACTTGATTATACCGGAAAACCCACGGTTCCTCGCGGAAGTAGGAAAAGCTGATAATGAGCATATAAAAAATGACGCAAGTTAGGTAGGTACCTATCCATATTATGATAATAATTATTATTGTTGGTAATTCCGACTTAAATTATAATGTCATTTAGGGCAGAATATAATATTTATCAAATTATGCTGTAATTATTCCTTTTGACGTCAATTTAATTAATTTATTTCGACTTCCTAATGAGTTAGCTAATAGATAACTAGGTGCGAGTTTAAGACTGGTACCTAATTAATCCTTAAAACAAATAAACCGCAATTTTTGACGCAGCAAATTCATTAAATTATTATATGTATATTTACCTTATTTGCCCTGAGATAAAACGACGTGGTTTGTAAAATCACGTCACTCAATTACCATACTGATGCCGTGGGAAATAATGCTTTTTGTGCTGATGCTATGCTTATGTTTTCCCCGACTTTCGATACAAAGTTTATTTTTTATTCAGATAAGGTACTTACTAAATGACATTTTTTGTTTAATTGCCTTAGAAATCCCATTTTGTCTGCATTTGAAATAGTGAATAGATTTACATTCCGTGGTTTCTTAGATAACGGATTCATCCCATACCTATGTACAACTGACCCGACCATCGACTTAGATTCAATTCAATCCAATTCAAATCATTTATTTCAATTAAACCCTTTACAGACACTTTTGAATTGTCAAGACGAAAGAGATGAAGCTATCTGAATCGAATCGCAACCCAATCGTATTTAAATACAAACATAATATTCTAAATGTTAGTGGATTATAGAACCAGAACCTCATCCTTTTTTGAATACGCGGATAGAAAATAGAAATGAAGAATTTCGCGGGCTTCACGAGCGCATAGATTATCGCTATAACTTCTACATAATTATATTTGTAGTCTATGGGCTAATGTTTATTTCAGTAGTTTTAACTATAAACTTTATGATGTCTTTAAAAAGGCCATAGTAATTAAAATAAAGTAAAAAATATTTTGTGATCATCGTTTATTACTATATAAAGGTTGTCTGATATACTTGTAATTCTTTTCATTCGAATTTTCACATCACTATTCAATGTTATCACTCATTCATTCATTTCGCTAATTTTCATTCATCAAATGTCGGACGACGTCTTTGGTTTCATGGCGCGTTTTAACATGTAAAATGTACGTTTGGTGTAATAGTTATAAATGTAATTACTTAGCTAAAAGTCTATTGTAGTATATTAGTTATAAAGTAACTACAAAAACTAAGTAACAGAGTCCACAGTTAAGTTCAAGGTGTTTACCTTGTTTTTAGGTTATGTTAGTGCTTGGTCCATATTTTACAAATAAAACGTATTTAAAATGACGGATGGAGATTCCGGTGAGAATGGCAGGGTGGTGGCGATCCCCTGCCCTTTCGTGAAGAGAAGAGTGGAGTGCGCTGGCGCGGCTTTTCTTAGATATTACAATGTAAAGTGCCATGGTGGCGACGCATTGTTCCAAACGCTCAAGTCAAATGAAAAGGCCGAAGAAGTCATCTTCGACGATGACGTCGAGTACCTGCGAAGTTTGGATCCCAAAGATTGGAAGATGCAAGATCACTATGCCGTTCTAGGCATGAAAAACTTGCGTTACAAAGCGACCGATGACGACATAAAACGTGCTTACCGGCAGAAGGTACTGAAGCACCACCCCGACAAGCGCAAGGCTCAGGGCGAGGAGATCCGCAGCGACGACGACTACTTCACGTGCATCACAAAGGCCTACGAGATCCTGGGCACGCCGGTCAAGCGCAGGTCCTACGACTCGATAGACCCCACCATTGACGACAATGTTCCTTCACAGAACGATGTCAAGAAAGATGGCTTCTACAAATCATTTACTAAACACTTTGAGTCTAATGCGCGGTGGTCTGAGAAAAGGAATGTGCCTTTATTAGGTGATGAGAATAGTACCCGGGAACAGGTTGAAAGGTTTTATGCTTTCTGGTACGAGTTTGAGTCGTGGCGCGAGTTCTCCTATCTTGATGAGGAAGAGAAAGAAAGGGGAGCAGACCGAGAGGAGCGACGGTGGATCGAGAAACAGAACAAGGCAGCGAGGGCCAAGCTGAAGAAAGAGGAGATGGCTAGGATACGGAGCTTGGTGGATCTGGCGTATGCTAATGATCCTAGGATCCAGCGGTTCAAGCAGGAGGACAAAGACAAGAAATTAGCTGCCAAACGAGCCCGACAGGTATACAATACTAGAGTGTTTGTCACCCACACACTTGATGTACTTTCACTACCCTCTCTTTAGTCAAGTAGTTTTAGTGCATAATTCTCTTATACTTTGAAACTCTTAAATTATAACAGTCAGGTCTTGCCTTTTCTAACATTGAACTTATAAATAATACTCTGACCGTGATGACCGTTATATGTACAATAGTTCACATACCTGTTGCTCCCTTATGGAATGTATGGTGTGCTTTTGAAATATATCATGATAAAAGAAATATACTCAGAAGCTTGTATAATAAAATATTGAAACAATTTATTTTGCATTTGGTAACACAATTCATCCTCCCTCTAATATGTAGTAAGGTTTGAATAGTTTGATTTCAATAGCTATGGATATTTATTTATTTATTTTGTAAAAATAATGTTGCCCCACACTAGGAATTTCTTCTAAATTGGGTGTGTGACTGTGTGTTTACCTATATATTAATTCACTTACACAAATAGCCAGACCTGGAAAAACTATCTGTAGGCCATACAAATATTTATTCCGTGCGGGAATCGGACCTATGACATGCAGTACAGCAGCCGATTGCTCAACCACTGCACCAATCGTTCAAACCTTGTACACCGCAATTGTTCCTAGCAATATCTCAAATGTGGGATTCTAGATGTCAAGATCACAGCTAAACAGTTTTTAATTAATTTCAGTATTCATTCAGACAATGACCTGGAACTTTTTATCCATTTCTTCCCAATGGGTATATCAAGTGGGCCAAGTCGTGCACATAAGCTTGTCTAAAATTGTTTTTTTTTTCATTTACTTATTTAAAATTACACACTGCATTGCACAAGTTTGGGATGACACTTCATTAATATTTGCTGATCATAAATAAGTTTATTAGTATTTAACTAATTTATAGAAAACGCACAGAATATTATGAATGTCAATTTAAATCCATCTTTGCTCAAAGCACATGCTCAAATCTTCTTTATCAATTTCAGGATGCTGTGCAAGCAAGGAAAGCTGAAGAAGAGCGTCTGATAAAGGAAGCTCAACTTGCCAAGCAGAAGGCAGACGAGGCGGAGCGCGCGCGCATCGAAACGGCGCGCGCCGAGCGCGAGCAGCTCAAGAAGAACCTGCGCAAGGAGAAGAAGGCGCTCAGAGACATCTGCAAAGCCAACAACTACTACGCTAACACTGAAGACGAAACCGTCGCACACATGGCGGCCGTAGAAAAAATATGTGAAATGCTGAAAGTAGTAGAAATACAAGACTTTGTCAAAGAACTAGAAAGCAAAGGTAGAGACGCTTTCATCAGAACCGTCAAAGAAACAGAAGACAAATTAGAAGCAGAGAGGAAAGCTATCTTCGATAACAAAAAGGTAGAGGAACAAAAAGCCAAAAAGGAATCTGCACTCAAACAGCCAATAGAATGGAGCGTGGAGATGACACAACTTCTCATTAAAGCTGTAAACTTATTCCCGGCAGGCACCAATCAGAGGTGGGAAGTGGTCGCTAACTTCCTCAATCAACACGGCACATTTATTGATGAAAGACGGTTTATAGCAAAAGATGTATTGAACAAAGCTAAAGACTTGCAAAGTGCAGATTTCTCAAAGAGTAGCCTCAAGAAAGCAGCCAATGAAGAAGCGTTTGACCAGTTTGAAAAAGAGAAGAAGAAGGGATATAATCACATTGATGAAACTGGAATTTCGAAGAGTGATAATCCAGTGAAAATAGTGAATGGAACAGCTACCCCGAAACCTGAAGAGGTCGCTAAACCAGAAGACAAAGCTTGGACTAAAACTGAACAAGAACTGCTGGAGCAGGCCATCAAGACGTTCCCGGTGAGCACCCCGGAGCGCTGGGAGAAGATCGCCGACTGTATACCGAACCGTACGAAAAAAGACTGTATGAAACGATACAAGGAGTTAGTCGAATTAGTTAAAGCAAAGAAGCAAGCCGCCAACCTCGCGAAATAACATACGACATCACTAGTTCTGTATCCAATTGTTTACCATCTGCCACCAAGTTAATGACCAAAGTAGATAAATATGGGTATTGTAAATTATATTTACATTGGTAAAGTTACACTGTTGGCTCGTGACAAAGACGTTTATTAAGAAAACTATAAAGATTATTGTAATTTTTGCTTCATGAATTAGTAATTATGACGTAATTACTGTTTTCTTTTTAGGTTGGGCCACACTAACGGCTAACGTCAATGCCTACTAGTGCGATATTTACTGCGAAAATTTTAACGCGATAAAGTGGGTGGCTACACTTGAAATGTCGACGTGAATGCCCATCATTGGCTATAAACACGGCGTTAATTTTACTTGAATTGAAGCAAGATGGCAAAGTTCTGAATTTCATGAGTGTAAATTTTTATTGTTTGAATTTACTGAATCGTTACCGAATGAAAAAAAAAGGAAAGAAAAAGAAGGTGGATGATGCACACTGACACTGACGTAGTGTGGACGCTGCATCGCATTAATTCTCGCGTTAGGGAAGGTTCATATCTGACGGAACATGCGTCGCGTATTGTCGGTCGCGTAACGCCAGAACAGCGTTCACACTCGACGCACTAACGTATCATCGGTCGAGTGTGAACGCTCGAGTGTTTTTCTATACATTTGTCTGTTCTGGCGTTACGCGACCGATAATACGCGACGCATGTTCCGTCAGATATGTACCTTCCCTTAATCTCTTGGATGTACCGCCACTTGAGCTATCGCCTAACGCCAAACCGCAATGTTAATGCCGTTGTCAAATTATCGCGTTAAGTCGTGGCTACACCTAAGGTTAACGTCCATTATCGCAATAATTAATGGCATTTCTCGTTAGTGTGGCCCGGGCATTAAAGAAATTGTAATGCATGTTTTGATTACTCAAAGTACCCTGATATTTGGTTTGATCAATCAATCAATAAGTATTTCAATCAGTTCTTTTATCTTTCTACCGCTAGAAATTAACATTCTGTGTTATAAAATACTCAAATTCATATCACTTCTATTGTTTTACTTAGTCGTATGTACCTAGATGGTTTGTGATATTCAATTTAGAAGACAAAATCTATGTATTGGATATTTTAAGACGAAGCTTGGCTTGGCAATTTTATATGAATAATAGTGTTGCGGTTAAAAGGTAGCTCTTTAATATTTATTGTGCAGAATGATCTGTCGGATTCATTGATCGAACTTAATCGAAACGATTGCGAGTAACATTCCTTTCTGCACATACGTATTACCTACAGCTAAATGTTGTAAAATAGCAAATATTCTGTACTGCAATGTTAATGGCTGGGTGGCGGAGGCTCGCGTGTCCGTCGCGGTCACTTGTACTCTGCCCGCCCCACAATCAGCATACCTGCCGCACTACAGTACTACTGCTAATAATCTGGGAATGCGCCATCCTTCACACAACTATTGAAACTGTATATAGAAACGCTTGATAAAATTGTACCTGCCATTGAAATTGTTCAAGCAGTTTTCGTTACGTTTGTAAGTTAGAATCGATTATTATATCAATCGCATCAGTTGACAAAAATATGCTGTTATGTATTTCATTATTAATTTACTTGCTTCGTGTGACAAGTAATGTTTTTGTTGAAAGAACGGCAATTGAATTCGTGGAGATTAAAATCAGATACACGGAGTGAACGATGTTATGAACTAAATTGGCCGTAATAATAATTGTCATCAAAATACTAATGAACATAATATGTGAACTGATGCGAAAAAATAATACACAGTGGCTTAGTTTTCTAAGCAGTTGTATTTTCATATGATTCACAGAAATATGTTAGTAGAGACCTTACAAATTTTAATGAAGTGTAATCTTTATACCTATACCCACGAGCATCCCTTTTCCATGCTTAGAGCACTTTCCCGCCATAAATAATGTTTGTATGGCAACATGTCCGTTCAAAGACACGACAAACGATCATCTTGTGTCATATTTTTATATTTATTTGTTTATTGTGATGATGAATATAGTCAATTTAAAATTTTTATATGATTTTTATTTTGTGTAATTAGCGTGTCGATGAAAAAAATACATACTTCTTAATAAAAAACCCGCAATAATTTGGTGCTTCCAAGGACCTTCCAAGAACCCCCACCTGTGGTGATTTTGATTTCTGCGAGTTCAACATAATTCAGTTCCTTGGCAAGTTGGAATACATCCAGTCTAAAGACCGGTTATGGTCTTGAGCACCACCCTCATAGTGCAGGGTTCTGTGGAGTTGATAAGAGCGCGCGCTCAGCCGGAAAACTGCCGGTCAACGGAAAAAACAAAACAGTTGATCTCGTGGCTTTTGTGGAACTTGATCAAATTGTTTTTGTGTATCGTAATTATGATAATAATATACAAAAACAATGTACGTACCTACCTACTTTATTAGATCTTTTCATCATATTTTTCTTCGTCTTTAATTGTTTTCATGCCGAATTGCTAATCGATTATAACGAACTGCTAATCGACTTTCGTTGCTGACCGTATACAACGTGGAACCACCTCCTCTGAAACTACAGAGCTAAAAAGGACTATAGCCGACGACACAGAACGGTAGAACCTTAGCTGAGAATAGGTTGGTAGGTACCTAACTAGGTACCTGCTATCAAGATTGCCAAGTGCTTGTTCGAGCCTGATGACCCCTCGGGAACATGACCATAATTAAGAGACGGTGATTGCAGTAGCCCAGTAGGTCCACGTAAAGCTAAAACTTAAAAAAAATTACGATTCAACTTATCTACTCTCCCTTCCTTTTTGAACGCCCTAAATCTTGTTTGAGCGCTTAGGTACACCAGCGACATCTATCACATCTGACATCTACGAGAATAAGCGGGAATAAAATAAATCACCTACATAAATAAACACTAGATAATTATGTATTTACCGTTGTGCACCATTCTGCCTTCAATAATATTTTAATTAAGCAAGCTATAAGTAGGTCGGAAAAATAATCCAAGTAGGTAAAGTCAAGGGCCCGTTAACGAGTCGTCATTACAAGAATTACTGGCTGTTGTGCATTTCCGAAGCGGAGAGGCCGGCCCAAGGTCATCGGCCGGCAGGTGCTCTTACAATGTACTTGTTATGTATTTATTCCATACACGGTGTATTCTGTTATAGCGTACGCCAAGGCCGATCGACACATTGTTTGGCTATGAGAAATTAATACTTATTATTTTATAGATTTTACAAGAATATGAATACATATGTAGGTAGTTTAAAGTTGCGAGCTGTTTTAAGTTTGTAGCACGTCTCTGCATGGAAGATTTTCAGGCATAGACATAAATGCGGACTACGATAAGCAAAAAATATTTTCCTAGAAGGTACTCTTCATTCCTATACACATACCTACGCGTTGACTAAGCTATCTGATCAATACCTACGGTACCTACCTACCTATATATAAAACTAGCGTTACTGGTAACTGAGTGCTTGACAAGAGTGACAAACAACACAGGTACATCCGAGACTACTGGAAGTACCTACACGGTTTAGTCGGCAGTTATTTTTAGCTAAGTCAGAAAAATACTTTCTCCGGTCGATGTAATGTGACATAACAGCTAATGAAATAAGATTTTTTTCGCAGGTGGCTGTTACGAAATAGACCGTTGATCTCGAGTGTATAAATTTAACTGTGAAAAGGACCAGCGCCGCAGCTCTTGCCTGTTTTATAGATCCAAGTGGGTGGATTCTCTCAGACCCAGGATCAAGGATCCCAGCGATTGTGTCCAAATTTGGTCCACGTGTAGAGGTATTATGTGTTTCCAAGGGATCAAGATATCTAGGTTACGCTACCGCGTTCCTCGGTTTCACCCGCATAGTTCCCGTTTCCGTGGGAATAAGGGGATAAGAATTTGCCTACCTTACTCGCCGATAATGTAGCTTCCCATTGGTGAAAAACTGGTTAAATTCTGTCCAGCAGTTTCGGAGCTTATTCTGTACAAACAAACATTTTTTTTTCCTTTTATAATATTTGTATAATGTAGCTAGCGACGGACACCTGTGGTTATCGCTAAGGCCTTTACGTCGTCAGTGAACTGGAACGGACCCATGACA
Source organism: Hecatera dysodea (assembly GCA_905332915.2). Classification (NCBI taxonomy): domain Eukaryota; kingdom Metazoa; phylum Arthropoda; class Insecta; order Lepidoptera; family Noctuidae; genus Hecatera; species Hecatera dysodea. The sequence continues at coordinate 1,080,752 of HG995303.1, forward strand.
TGCACTTGTGAACCCCAAACAGGAATACAGCTACCTATTCTGTTTAGCGTTTACGTTTTTACAAACAGTTTGATAAAGCAGTGCTAACAGGTAAAGTTATAAACTAAATGGTAAAAATATGATGCAAGACTTTGAACAAGCCGGAACTTCAGAAGCCATCTTCGTTGCACTAGTGCTGCTATTTTTTAATGTTTACTAGGTATTTAAAAATTCGAATGGAGTTAATGGAGCGATCCATTTGTCAATAGATCGATAAAATAAGCGATGTGTATGCATTTGTGTCAAGACTGCATTTAAATGTTCTTTGTGTAGTTCGTTTTGGGCATACGCAGTGTGCAGTGCATGCATCAGAGTGACCACACTCAGAATAGAAACGACATGAAATGGAAAACATTATTTTTCCGAGGATGTTCTATTATGAATAATTATTGTGGAATTATCTTATTATGGAACTGGAAGGTGTTAGTTAAACAGCAGTGGAATAATGATTGTTTAGTTTTATTGGTAGGTTATTAACCTGCCCCGAACTAAAACCTGATATTTCTTCTATAAAAAGGTAAACTGACAGACGTATAAACTCACAGCCGATACCACTGGGATAAGGAACATGAAATTTGTAGGTACCACTCAAGGATCCCTCGATTCCTATGATTTCGGTAAGAGCTAAGAAGGGATTTTCGAAAATTCAAACTTGAAGAAAGGTGGTAACATCGTTTATACTAATGTATACTAAGTATAGTAAAACTTTCAAGGAAATAAAATATATGTCCTACACGGGCTGCTACGATCAATTTCATGATAAAAACGCGATTTGAAAGAAACAGGAAGTCTGTGGTCCTTTCACTTGAGGGGTTTCATAAAAACATGTAGGTTAAAGTAAGTAGGTAGACGAAACAGCCATGGGATGCGATCGACAGATAAGCACATAAACTTCGTTGGCAACGACCATCATTTTTATTACCATCCGCCTCCCGCCATCCATCACGAGCCGATTAGCCATGAAATAACACCACATATCCTGTTACGAAACAGAGGACGAGTTTATTCAGATAAAATAATCATAAACATACATTGACTGAAATCCAAATAAGTGCCACTAAAATATAAAATGTATGCTGATTTACAAAACACAGTTCCGATGTTTCTACATCATGGGTAATTAGTTCAAATAAGATATAGGTACCTAAATAATTACCTGCCGTTTGTTATTTCTAGTGAAAGAGGAGATTGAAATAGATGAAGCTTTTAGGCCAAAGTTGATTTCGATGTTTTTTTAGTACATACTATAAAGACCACAGATATAGAAAATCGCTGTGTAATATAAATTAGCTAACATTTTCGTGTCTATAGACCTAGTTACATAATATATTATTCGCTTACACTCAAGATACTGCTTTGCGTATCCGCAGTTGAAGGCATTCAGTCGTTGATACTTCGAAACGTTCGTGAAAATAATTGTAGTGTAGGATTTCTATCTATCGTAATCCACTCGTACTGTGGTATACTTATATCGTATCTGTTGGTAATATCTTTCGAGAGAAATCGCGTCGTTATCCACAAGTGTATAGTTTCAATGTATAGTAAATGGTGCAGACTAGTAATCTTGTATATGTACAAATACTAGCTGACCCGGCAAACGTCGTATTGCCACATAAAAAAAATAGTTTGGGGGATGAAAAATAGATGTTGTCCGATTCATATATGGGCTGGTGCTGCGAAATGCCACCTAGCGGCTTTGGACTCGGTGGAAAGGCGAGCGAAGAGGCTAATTGGTGATCCAGATTTGGTTAAATCCAATCTTCAAAGCCTTGAGCACAGGCGTAAAGTAGCCAGCCTTTCGGTGTTTTACAGGTTGCATTTTGGAGAGTGTGCGCAGGAACTGCATAACTTGATCCCGCCATCCCTTTTTTACCATCGGACGACCCGACGTACGGCGAGTATCCATCCATACGTTGTTGAAACTTCTACGGTCCGGACTAAGCGTTTTGCCTCGTCGTTTATACCGCGAACATCGAAGGATTGGAACAATTTGCCTGCGGCGGTCTTCCCGTCCGATTATAATCTGAATGTCTTCAAGGCAAGAGTGAATAGGCTCATAAACTAGTGCGCCTTACCATCAGAGATTGCATCGCTGCTTACCATCAGGTGGGATCGCAGTCAAGCACTAGTTTATAACAAGTTAAAAAAAAAAAAAAAAAAAAAATTCGCTACCCTAGCCGATATGCACGCTAAGATTCACGAAAATCGGTCAGCCGTTTCGGAGGAGTTCAACCACAAACACCGTGACACAAGAATTTTATAATATAAGAAGCTGAACAGTATGTTTGTTTGCTTGAACGCGCTAATCTCAGGAACTACTGGCCCGATTTGAAAAAATCTTTCAGTGTGAGATAGCCAATTTATCCAGGAAGGCTACACTACACTATCATCACGCTAAGGCCAAGGAGCGGGGCAGACACGAAAAATGTTTGATATAATAAAGCGAGAGCGCTTTGGACGAAGCGAATTTGAAGAATTTTGGGGAAGGTTTATGGCTTATTAAACTCGCGTTACGGCTCTTAAACATCAAGCAAAGATGTCAGAAAGAATGCTAAGTGAAAACGAATTTAGCCTAGGACCTGGCAAAGGACAATGGACGTGTATAACTGTATACATTTTATCAACATACTAAGTCGCGAGGTTATGTACTTATTCATATAAGGTTTGCAGGAATGCAACTTTCAACAAACTAGGCGTTATTTATTAATCAAAGCACCAGTGTCCAGAAATGGGTAGGTGACTAAAAAAATCTAATTAGTCTGTCAGATAGATTTCCTAAAAACATTGGACACGTAATTTTGTTTTTTTAGTAAAAAACGAACACGATACAGTGCTTAAATACTCGTGTGACATCACTACTCGCTACAATTTGTACCACGATATGACGTCACAAGCCCCCACTCTTGATCTTCGTCAATTTTTATAGATTTGATAAAGCAAAAAATACGTGACCAATATTTTTAGATAATTTAACTGACGTACTAATTTATAGAATAATATTTCTTTTATTCAGGAAACATCCCTATTAACGAGAATATTGTATGATTTTGCTTTGAATAAGGTTTTCCAAGTGGATCCAGATAACTTTCGTTGGGGCCTGAATTGCCAATCACGTCAAGAAATCACGGTTTTCAGTAACAACGAATAAATGCCACAACACACTGCGATGAAATTAACTAGTCTTTGCGATTCCTCATTAAAATTAACATTAAAAAGATTATAAATATTTGAGTTTGGTTCAGTTCCACTAAGGCACGATCAAGGCCATACATTGCAATTAAAGCTTACCCTTCTTTAAGTATGTATTACATTTAAATTATTATTTTACTTATAAACGTTATATTTTGTAAATAATTAATACTATTTCTATAAATAGAAATTATATTTTGAGTGTGACAATGTTTTTGAGATTCTTTAGAACAGGTATTATGGAGGTAAATTTTATATGGAATAATTGCCATTGTTTAGCTTGTTTTTAAAACATTTGATGTACGTTCAGTATTTATTATTACAACGCCAGTATTACAAAGTTATGATGAAGTAACGTTTATAAGTTTATTCTTACAAATAAATTAAGTTTAGTACAGCAGTGGACGGACATGCAATGTTGAAAAGCGATTATCTCATTCTTTCAAAGGAAATTTGTCAGCATTTCGCAATTAGTATTTTCATAAACAATATCAAAACTCGAAAACACAATAATCGCTTTTGAATAACGCTGTGTGCACCTGTATCTACATACTTTTATTGCGACTGTACTTATGTAAATATTTCGCAGTATATAATAGCAATAAAAAATTCTAAAACACATAGTTTGAATATTATAAAATAGATAGTCAAGTCCAGTAATACAAACGGATGAAATACCAATGTCATTAATGACTATTATCCATTACCTGTACCATGTGAGTGTGAGTGACCTTTATTATGTGATGTCACTCGCGACGTGCTTTGAATACTCATCTTTACGTTAGAGAAAGTCACTGTGAAAGCAATTAACTATTAGGTATATTTTCTAAATCACTTTTGCATATGCGAATAATCTTTTATCTAAATAACAAAAATATTTATGAGAAATTATAATAATACGTATAATTTATGAAATAAATTCTTTATAAAGCACCAAATGGGCACCGAAACTATTATTGTAATAAATGTTCATTTTAAAATCAGTCTTAAAATTTAGTGGAGATTAAGTACAAAAATGAGGTCATTTTTCGCGAAAATAACGGAAGTTTAAAGATGTTTAAATTTCAGTATGTTCACCACAATACAATACTTTCATTACAAACATAATTAACTTCTAAAGATGTAGGTATGTTACAACATTTAATCAATAATATCATGAATATACATATGTATAATTCTTTTTATATAAAGTGGTCTAGAGAGTAATTCTCTAGTACCTATACAATTCAATCAAACATGATGTCATAACTATGACATTTTGAATGTTCCTTATATAAGTACATAATGTTATTCATCATTTGAAGTATTCTTTTTTCAAATAATTTCTAATAAAATCAACTTCAAGCAGCTGCTGAAATGTACAAAGAATACTCATGTTGCTAATACAACAAATAAAATTAAAATGGAATAATATACAATTAAACATATTAAACTTACATCTAGACAAAGGCACACACTGACCTTAGCTTAAAATGGCTCATTGGTTTCTGCAGGTACTTTCTGCATGTACTCTGCAATATCATCCACATTTAACGGCTTTGATTCATCGCATTGGAATCTGGACACAAATGATTCATGAGCCGGTACTAATGTGTTCTGATTTTGTAACTAAGCAGAATTTCAGCTCATAATTTGCCGTTTTTGAGACACCTGGGCATCCAAAAGTAAGGCTATTTAAGTATATCAATAAATACAATATTACTTGAGATGAAAATTAAAACAGTTTTAAATACATAGCAAATTTTGTCACCTGGATGTTAATCTTTTAGATTGATATTGTTGAATAATGAGTATATGGAGTCATAGAATTTCACTTGAGTATGTAATGAGTCAGTTAAAGTATTTATCAAAACACTTGGATACATAAGTAGGGAGGGCTACCTGAGATTATGTGTAGTAATGGCCAAAGCACTTAAAAGATAGATAATTGTTTCTCCATTTCTGACCGGATTGAAATATGTATTTAGTTTGACTTAAATATGAATAATATTGCAGAGTTTAGAGTAAAAAAATAAATAATCATTAATTCTAAGAAAAAATGTCAAAAATTCTTTATCAAAATTGCCAGCAACATGGCCTTATCACTATAGTACATAAAAATCATTAAAAACCCTTGGAAAAATATCTTGATACTTACTCTATATCATAAGGAAAAACATCACAACAACACAAAACAAAGAAATCAATTTCTGACCATAAGTTATTTTCTTAAAGTTGGAAATTGGTTACATTGTTTTGTGTAGATACACCCTTTTTTCTCATGAAAGCAGTAATGTATTCAATCATTAACTTTAAAATATCTTATAAAACTGTTTTGAGCTGGATTATCCATAATAATCCAATAAAATACGAACACATGGAAGCCAGCTACCAATCAGATCACTTCACAAATCAGCACCACCGTGTAGCTTAACTCAACATTTAAACAGATCAATTAAATCACTAATCTTTGAAAGGCCAACCATTTCCTTCTCACAAGAACACTGGCAAACTATTTCACTGTATTTTGCATCCCCGTCTTTTCTTATTGATGTCAGCTTGCTTGCTCTTCTTCTTAGCAAGACCTTCAGAGGTAATGTCAGATATTACAGACAGCCTCTTACTGGTGTCATGTCTGTCTGCACCCACATGAGGAGGACTGATGTCAGGCGGGTACGTACTGCTATACAGGTTGTTGTTCTCACTGTAGCTGTGAGGCATGTTAGGTGGGGGGATACTCTCAGGCACGGAGTGGTCTGTGGGATAGTGTGATGCTGGCCTTATACTCACAGGGTCCGGGAAACGAGGCTTCTTGCTAGTTGTTGGTGGGGGTGGAGGCTGTCGGTGTTGCATAGAACTGTTATTACTCTGTGCCCTTTTATCATCAAAAGATCTTGAGTGAGCATGAGACAGATTGCTGCCTGAAGTACCAGCTTCAGATTGTTGAGCATAGTACTGGTTTGACATCTCCAAGGACTGCAAGGCACTGGCTTTGGATTGAATGGATTCTTTTTCAAATGGTTCAACATAATGCAAATCAGAGTCAACAGATTTGCACAGTCTGAGTCGATTCTCACGGATCATATCTCGGGGATTGCAGTAGGCATCACATAATGTTGCCTGTGGAGTGGGAGGTTCGCTGTCTAGCTGTGGTGCTTGTTGTTGGGCTGCCATTCTTTGCTGTTTTTTCAGTAGAGCCTTTTGTCTTGCCTTCTCCTTGGCTCTTTGTAGTTTTTTATATTCTCTCTCTTGCAACAATCTGGCCAGTTCACCATCTTGAGCTTCCACAGCACATCTCATATCAGCCAGCAGGGCATCCTGGTTGTTGTCTTCATGACTCAATTCTCTGGCAAGTCTTGCATCTTTCTCTTCTTGTTCTAATCGCCTTCTCATGTCTTCAAGTTCATTGGGAGAAAGACCTAGCTCTTCAGGATTGAGGTCCTCACTTGAAACAGTAGCGACGGGCGGGGGTGCTGGGGGTGCGGCGCGGGAGGAGCTGGGCTGCTGCAGCATGTCAGCACCACGCTGGCGCCGCTGGCGGCGCAGGTTGATCTCGGCCATCTCGCGCGCGATCTCGGCATCGATGTCGGCCTGACGGCGTCGCGTGATCTCGCGTAGCTGCACCTCGTGTTCGATGTCGCGCTGCTCGCTGAGCGCGATGGGGAAATCCTCACGGATCTGCTGGTTCCGGTATCTGTTCTCGCAGAGGTGCGAGGATATCTCGCGGTCCTGCAGGCGGTGCGCCAGCGCTCCGTCGGCGCGCACGAGCCACTGCTCGCGCAGGTCCGTCACGTGCCCGAACTTAGGCATTGTATCGCTCGCCTGGAACCCGGCCATCACTGGTGCGCGACGGTAGAAAGTATCCTCCGGACTTTCCAAATAATGTCACCTAAATACAGCGCACGGAGTTACGTTACCGTAACGTAATACCAGTTTATTGTATGTTAACACGACACAAGTGGCATGATGGCACCAGCCTCAGATCGACACCACCATTCACAACACTGCACAAACCTTTCACGTCGACTTTCTTCGCATTCCGTGAGAATCCGCGATGAACTTTTTACGTTTTCCCTGTGAACTTCGAGTGAACAATGGACGGCAATGTTTGATAATCTACATAATGAATTGCACCGAGCACTCCTCACTCATTTACCCCTCCTCCACAACAAAATAAATAAATTATCCGATCGCAACGAAAAAATTACAATGAATGACAGACACGCATGACATGACAGCGTCACAGCAAGTACTGACTTTAGTTAGTGAGGTGAACACTGAACAATAATTAGAATTCCATTCCATTCCACTCGAATTCCACTGTTGGCAAGTCAAGTAACCATAGATATTTTATATTTATATATTAGAAGCAATCTCAATCATTGGAGATTGAAACTCACTGCAAGTTGATCACTTCAGATGTCGCTACTACCGATTAGCCTATGTATTTTACTGCTTCTTGCCAGTGTCATCCACAGAGTTGTTTTTGCAATTTTTTTACGAATACGAGTAAGTACATAATAATTATTTATCCTGCACCTGTTAACTGCATAGGTAAATATGGAGATCCATTTATTTCAGAATACGTTAGTAAAAAAGTGCAGGATAAAAATCGAAAAACAATAATTTTACACTAAATGTGTTCTACTAAGCTGTTTATCTGAACAACAATTTGAGATTTGATTTTTTTTAACAACGATTGACCCACCCTAGCTTCGCACGGATGCAATGCTGATACTAAATCTCTACTATTATATGCATGCATGTATTATACATTTAAACCTTCCTCTTGAATCACTCTATCTATTAAAAAACTGCATCTAAATCCGTTGCGTATAAGGAACGCAAATCTCGCGAGGTTGGGGCTCAAGCGAGATCTCGCGAGGTTTTGAATAGCAATACTGCGATATCTCGTCAATTCCGAGATCGCGAGATTTAGGTTTCTATGTTGTTTTTGTTGCAAATAATCACAATATTTGAATAAATTAGGAAAAAATATAATAAATTAGGAGTATTACAAGACAAACATTTATTTTTACGATTTTCTTCAGTAGACTTTTATGCATTAAACATTGACGCCGACTCAATTTTCGACCAATCGCACGCACGCAACGAAAGAGACCTCTTCCGCGCTTCACGATCACTACCTCAGGCCGCCGAATAGCGCCTCCCGCGCACCGAAACTGACAAATCGCAGCCTCCGTGTCAGTTCGCGCGCTTCGAATAAAAGTTTTTATTTTCGAGTGAAATCTCGTTAAACTCGCGAGATCTCGCCCCTTTTTCGTCTGAGATCAATCTCGCGAGATCCCGGGAGAACGAGATTGCATTCCCTAGTTGCATAGTTTTAAACATCTAAGCATACCTACATAGGGGCATACAGACATCGAGAAGCGACTTTTTTTAATACTACTTATGTAGAGATACAATGAAAGGCTTTACGGCTTATCAATTGTTTATTTTCAAATAAGCACAATAAAATACACAATGTTCACTATTTTCCTTGGGCTTAGCAAAGGAAGGGTAGCTGGGGAGCCTGCCTCTTTAAAATTATGATTTATGAACAATTTATTATAAAAATATTATGTAGTTGTAATCATGTTTGTGTGACATACAACACATTAGCAAGTAGTTAACAAATAATTTATGCACCATTACAAAATTAGACATAACACTGAAAGTTTAACAAAGTAAAATAATACAGAAAATTAAATCGGCTTTTTTTTGTCTGTAGAAATTTTACCTGTAGGTACTTGTTCAGCGAGTCGTGAGGCAAGCCCCTTACTTTCAGCTCTGTTCGCCCATCGTCAACCCCGGATCAAGGCTTGCATGTTACATCTGAGCTGGCTTCCTTTAGCTGAAGTCCCCGTCTTGATAAAGAACTCCTTGGACACTTGAACTCTGTGTCATCACTGTGAATACAGCTGGAATCTAATGTCGACAAACATTGGTCGTAAAAAATATATACTTGATTAAAAAAAAATTATAACTGTTGTATTAGAGCTAACTCGCCTATTCTTCTCGAGAACTCGCTCAGTCCTTTCCTATTAGCAGTTATGAAATAGAGTTCTTCTGATATACGGTAGAGCCAGCTCGAAAGTCGTGGGTATCTGGAATGACAACCCATCATTTTAATCGAATTTGGTCATTGGATAAAGTGGCGTATTGAGTTATAAGTACCTACCTCTGCAGTGTGTGTGATTTTTCGAAATTATGTAAGGTCTCTATGCTTTACCATAAGGTGTGCAAATAATATAAGGAATTTCCAAATACAAAAAACAGGATCAGGATCTTTTGAGTTTTGAGGTTCTTTTGAGTTTCAAATCGTTGAGCTCCTTAAAGTTCTAAGTTTGAGCTACACGGTAACTGAGAAATGCTTGCACTGTCTGGACATGTCCACTCAAATTGTGGCACTTTCCTCAAAAGGCTACCTCAGACATTAACCTACATGGTTCTCATATGACTTGATCAGTACGGATTGTATGGACTTAGACTTTGACCTCGTGAGTTTTTTTCGGTGTTTCTTCTCAGGGTAGTCGGCTAGGAAACACCGGCTTCATCTAGCTTAAAATGACCAGAAATATTTGACGTGTAAAAGTGTTATGTTGAACCTACATACAAAATAAATACCTACCATTTATCATTTAATTTTCTTTTGATATTTGATACTTACTAAAATCGAAGTAGATTAGTTGTAAAATTCAGGAGCCAGGGGCCGTATTATGACATCTTAAAACCATCATGTTTTCTGTGTGAGAAAAGGATAGTGCTATTCGTCCTCTATAGCTCCGTCTCTTTTTCACACCGAAAACATGATGGTTTTAAGATGTCATAATACGGCCCCTGGCTACTACACTGATATGATTATGTTTTATTACTTGATCCAGCTTTACTGACTTACTTGTTTTTATCAACAGGCACCAGAACGTTGAGTGTGCTGATTGTGGAGGCGAACACGATGTCGCTCAGAGTGGCCCAGCTGCCGCCGAACCAACTTCGCCTCACTAACATACACTCCAGATCACTGTAGATACCTTCAATTTCGGCAATTTGTTGTGGCATTACAAAATTACAGTGCTCATATAGAATTGGATACTGAAAGCAAAAAATGTACCTGTTATTTTATTATACAAGTTCCCGTTCCCGTGGTACTATGGGGATAAAATATAGCCTATGTCACCCGGGGATAGTGTAGCTTCCCAACAGTGAAAGAATTTTTTAAATCTGTTCAGTAGTTTCGGAGCCTATTCAATGCAAACAAAAAAACAACTAAATCTTTCCTCTTTATAATATTAGTATAGACTACTCTTTACCGATTGAAAAATTCTTTTACTGATAGAAAACGACACTATAGCCGAGTGCCAATGGATTTTTATAAGTAGGTAAGTACGTACCTACCGTAGGTACAATTTTAAGGGGTTTCTATGGAAATTAAACGCCTGATGAACACAAAGTACCGAATAGACAGTCAAAAATTGTTATGAGCTTTCCTAAATGGAGGCGCGCGGTACAAACTTAAGAGATCTAAGTCTCTTTGACCATCGAATTAAAAACCATTGTACGGTTATCCATAGATATTATAAACATTTTATGTTTCTATGGTTAGATCATACGAGTACCATGTAGGTTCCTAGGTTAATTCCTTTAGTGGCCTATGTAGGAATACAACACACAGATCTGATTGGGCTTTGGTAGACATGAGTGCACGGAGCTGAACGATCCGACACACAATAACAAAGTAAGAATATTAATGTAGGCATTTTGATATCAACACAATATACAGGGTTATTTGAAAAACACCAACAACCTCTTAAGGGATCATTGTACTCATCATCATGAACAACTTTTACGATGGGACCAAACCTGAAATCACAAAATAAAAATCAGCTGTTCCTTACATTTATGTTCGTATAACTAATCAAAATGTAGGGAACAGCTTTTTTTTCGATTCAGGTTTGGTCCCATCGTAAAAGTTGTTCATAATGACGAGTACAATGATCCCTTAAGAGGTTGTTGGTGTTTTTCAAATAACCCTGTATAAAAAGATCGTTCGCTTGGATTTAATTTAAAAACTTTTACTAACAGCAGCTGCCCGGAACCGTGGATAAATAGTGGAACTGTTGTAATGCAGGTGCTGGTCCACGATAGAACGACCTCCGGGGTCTTTCGGCAACAGGCGTCCGGAGTCGCAGTACCGGCCAGCCAAGTACGTACAAATAGCGTGACTGTAAGAAAAGCATAAAATAAACTAACACCCTATTACTAAACAAACTGAATAAATAGGAAATAAATAACAACATAACAATACGGGATGCGGTCTCCCCTAAATTCCCCTTCTTCTTTTTGTGTCGATGATAAAGCAATCTCAGGAGTTAAACCTTAGTCTGGAGCCACTAGCTAGCTACTTACGTTAATTACAGCATTGATGGCATTCATTAAGTACCCCGAAGTGGGGACACTTAGGAGAGATAGGGTAAGATAAATTTTAGTAGGTGTCTTGCTCAAACGAATGTCTAAATTCAAGTTACAAACTACTTAATAAAAATGCAATGGAACCAACCTATCACTTATCACGAGTTCGCGGTCCTTGAAAATGGGTAATGTTTGTAGCGGATTTAGCTGTAAAAATAAAAATAACTAAATGTCGGATAAAAAACCTTTTTATTGCTATCTTTAACAAATTTAATAGTGTATAATTGTGGGCACCAGCTCCCTAATTGGCTAACTTAAATCAATTCAGCGCTGGCTATAACTGTTCGGGGCACAAGCGACCATTGCAGAGTTTGGGTAGTTCGTAGTACTAGTGTAAAAAAAAGACTTCAACGAAATAAAAACTGCTGAATTGAAAAATGAAAGGCATTGCGAGCAACCCACAGATCGTAAAATAGTTTTTATTTATACTTATTTCAACGGAAGTGAAGCTTGTGAAACCAGCAAGATGCTTACGTTGATCATCTCCTGCGTCCTGTGTTCACCCTTGTCCAAATTGATGTCCACCTCCGTGAGGCTCAGGTTCATGGAGTCCAGTGCCATCATCACCGCTCGGCAGGCGGGGCTCCTGTCCGCTTTCCATAGTGTACAATGCCTGTGTTTTTGTTTGAAGAAGAAAGAGAAGATTGCTGAATAAATTTGTTCTTTATTGGCCACTAGCAGCGCGCTGCAGTTTCACCGGCGTAGTTCCCGTTCCCGTAGGAATACGTTGATAAATTATAGCCTGTGTTACTCAGGATGAATGTAGCTTTTGTGTGGTGAACAAATTTTTGAAATCGGTCCAGTAGTTTTTGAGTTTAGTCGTTACATACAAAAATACAAATCTTTCCTCTTTACAATATTATAGTACAGATTTCCAGTTTTATCATTAGAATACTCTTCTATGACAGAAGTTTTTGACAGTAATTTAAAACAACATAAGCAAGGATGGGGATTTGAGACAGCACCCTTTTCTTTTTTTTTTTGGATGGGAAATCATCAAATGACTTCTCCCGCTCTGGGCGGAGCGGAAGGGAGTGTCAGAGTCTTACTGACTAAAACCCACCGGTGAAAGGGCACAAGAAGGTCACCGGTGGGTTTTAGTCAGTAAGACTCTGACACTCCCGAGTCTTACTGACTAAAATCCACCGGTGATCCTTCTTGTGCCCTTTGCGTTCCAGGGCTCCGGTAACTTTTTCGAACAAATTCCGCAACCCTAGCAGGCACTAGACGGGGGAACAAAGAAGACGGGGCCCCTATGGGGCCCCGTCTTCTTTGCTGACGGCTCTTTGAGGCGCGCGTGGAACACGACGCGCCGTCGACTCGGGCCTGGTTGCTATCGGACGGCGAGCCACCCATAGCTCGCCATCCGGAGGCCCGCGCCTACGGTGGCCGGGAATCGTCCTGCGTTTTCCGACGCCCGGGGCGTCTTCTTCTGTTGCGGCGGCTGGGGCGTGAGGTTTCCCTCTAACGCACGCGTTCCGCCTCCTCCTTCGCTAGCATTACTGCTTCGCAGAAGGAGGCGACCGCTTCCCATGCCTCCTCGCTCCGGATCATGGCTTGAACCAGGGCCGTACGTGAGAGTTCGCCGCCGCCGATCGCCTCAACAAGAACACGGCGGTGCTCCACCCAAGCAGGGCAGACCTCCACCGTATGCTCCACCGTGTCCTCCAGGCGATCCACACAGTGTTGACACCCGGACGAGTCCTCCCGCTGGATCCGACACAGGTACCTCCCGAAACAGCCATGTCCGGTGAGCACCTGCGTCAGGCGGAAGGTGAGGACGCCGTCGCGTCTCTGCAGCTACTCCTCAAAGAGGGGACTTACCGCCGCAATGATGGCGTGCCCATGAGACAGCACCGTGAAGAGACACTTTCGATAAACAGTAGTTAATAACAACTTTCGATCACTGTGAGATTATTTTTCGAACTAATGGAAGCCCAGTATTTCACAGATTAGATATAGGCACACAAAGATGGCTCAGTGGCCATCTCTTCACGCTGAGACTGCTCGGTTCGGAAAAATGACATGGTAGAACTTACTTTAATCCTGTTTCTGATATTCTACTTGCTGAGCTCCCCATAATACAGGTTACTTAAGATTTTGAATAATTCTATTACTTAAAAATACTAAATCATTATTTATTGATTTCACGGCAATAATATGTTTTTCAGGGAACTGTCTCACAGCAAGTGAAAGGAGGACACTGGCAGTTTTTTTTTCCTAAAAATATATTTATTTCTAAGATTGGAAGAAGGTTCGTATGAGTGCATAGTAATACCTAATTATTTACACTTAGGTATTAGGTACATGTACTATGCAATATTACTACTCAAACATTGCATTAAATAATAAATCTATTTCCTACGGAGTCGATTTTTAGTTTTAAAAGAGAAACATCCAAAATACGTACCTACCTACTCCCATATTTACCGTGAATGTGTAATTTTAAGATTTGAACTTGAGACAATAACAAGGGTCTCGCCTCCACATGCATTATGGAAAGGTAACAGGATACTCAATTTGATATGTATGCATTATCAAACCGTATTCGTTTACAAGTTTATTTGCTCGTTTTTTTACATGACTTGTTCTCGCGACTCACGCCACTATAGCTTTGGGTTTCTGTCTGAACGGCCATTTGTATAGTAGGTAGGTTGTAAATAACTGTGAAAAATGTCGTTATTTCGAGGCAAATTTTGTTTTAAGCACTTTCAAAAAGTTTGTCGTCCGGAGAAACGCATCATTAGGTAAAGTAACTTGGTTTTTATTTATGTAGGTACATAAGTAACCTTAATCAAAAGAGATAGGTAATTTTCATGATTAATTCATTAATTACTTACGTTCTTTTTATAGTTAAAATAATATCATATGTTTTTGAACGTTCATTTGCAATCTTTTTTGGAAAGCCTTTTTATGAATGCACCATTCAGATTTGAGTGGGTCAGTGCAGAGTTCTCTCTCTATTCAAGAGCGCTTAGTGCGCTATCCAATTTTTAGGAAATCTATTCAGAACACTGATTAGGAAGTTGGAAGCTAACGTTCACACTTCACTAAATTGAATTCTAAATCCGATAGACGACTCACAATCAAGAAGTAGAATTACATTGGGCGTATCGAAAAACGATTAGGTACACTCACCTATATCGTAAATAATTTAGGAATTGCTGCGGTCGAGACCTTCCAAATAGGTACACTAATCGGATTCAACTTTAATTATATTTTCCGATTTCCTAAAAATTGAATAGGTACCTAGGTAGTGTAATAAGCGAGCGAACGAACTGAACGATCCGACACACAACAACAAAGTAATAATATTTTGTAGGCCACTTTGGTATCAACACAAGATGTAAAAAGTCCTTCGCTAACTGAAATCTTAGTATATTAATCAATTTATTAAGAGAGATTGAGAACGCATATCCAAAGTCCGCCGACCGCGGCACACCCTTGACTCTGAATAATCCTTGTTCGATCCAGCCCCCCCCCCCCCCCCCCTAGAAGCCGAGGTCCGTACCCCACAGGGGGTGCCCTTAGCGCGCAGTCGACAACCCTAGGTTGAACTGCGAGAAGCCACTCATAAAAAAAAGTGATTGAGAAATCAATTTTGTTAGGGACAAACTTTTTTATTCATGTATATTTAGACGATGTGCAGAACATGTTCGTACCTAAGTAAGAGATCAAGGAATAGAGCCTCAGACTTGGAGATACTAAGAGCGTCCGGTAACGATTTTTTTCTTTAGAAACATGGCGACCGTGAGGAAACCAGTCCTCTACGGAGACGAGGCATCACCCCCAGTGAGGTTCGCTATGATGATAGCATCCCTATTGAAAATCGATTTGGAGTACCACAAAATCGATCTATTCAAGGCAGAAAACCGAAGCGAATTTTATAAAAAGGTAAATCAACGAACCAGTTTTTTGTCTTGATTATTCGACGTTTTATATTAGTGTGGAATGGAAGGTTTAAGTCATAAAAGGTCAAATCACAATACGAAAAAAAAAATTTTAAGCGAATTGAATCGAAGGGAATTATAGGAATCGCAGTGCCTTTGCCACGTTACACAATTAGGCCGCTGATGGCCTCTAACCTAATAAACGCCCGGTTAGAGAGACCTTCATAACAGTAATGTTTTGGTCCATGGATAAAAATGGGATAGGAGGGAAGGTCGGTGTTGTGTTAAGTCAAATATAAAGCAATTACTGATTGCTGGTCACATGCATCATTCCACCACTACGCAAAAGCTAGGCCATGCTCAGTACGTCAGCCTCAAAAATTTACTTAACTGAAGCCATTCTTAGGCACTTTTTAGGGTTCCGTAGCCAAATGGCAAAAAACAGAACTCTTATGGATTCGTCATGTCTTTCTGTCAGATAGACACCGAGTAAAACGGCTGTGACATACGGATATATGTCACAGCCGTTTTACTCGGAGACATCAAAGCTACATACATGAAAATAGGTAGGTGCAACCTGTTAACCGCTATTCAATAATGGTATAATATTATGGAAAAAATAATTCTATACATGTAACTGAGGGTTAAAAAAATAAATTTCAAAAAACATCGTGTGGTGGTGTAAAATTGGATAGCTCTTTCAAGATGAAATAGAGCTTTCGAGAACAGTTTTTGAGATATCTGCTTCCGAATTCGTAAAAAATGTGCCCCCTCTAACTTTTAAAGTATGAAGTGGAAAAAAAAATTAGCAAATAGAACTTCACAGACACTTCCAACGAAAATTGCTTTGAACATCACAGCTTACTTATATACTTTTCTTTTAGAGATATGAGATTTTAACAGTGAACTACTACGGAACCCTTCACTATGCGTGGTCCGACACGCACTTGGCCGGTTTTTAAATGTTAAGGGGTCGGACATACAGAAAATTTAAATTCGTTGCACTTAGTACATGGTACAAAATGTACAAATACTTAAAGAATAGAATAGAAAAACTTTTATTCAGGACAGACACAGCACAACGGTTACAACGTATACCTTTAAGCAGTTATTCGACTCTTCATGTGACCTTTTCTTTGGTCAACGAATTAGCATTGTCATTCAACGAGGCAATGCAGCTAGTTTTCTGGGCACTCTTTTATATTATAGTACCTACTCTGTGCTGGGCACTTCTCTGCTTCTCTCAATTTTATTAATAGATACGACCAGCGCCCCGCGGTTTGACCCGCATAGTTCTCGTTCCCGTGGGAATATGGGGATAAAATATAGCCTATGTCACTCGGGGATTGTGTAGCTTCCCAATAGTGAAAGATTTTTTTAAATCAGTCAGTGGTTTCGGAGCCTATTCAATACAAATAAACAATCAAATCTTTTTCCTTTATACTAATACTAGCAGCGCCCCGTGGTTTTTACCCGCGTAGTTCCCATTCCCGTGGGAATATTGGGATAAAATATAGCCTATGTCACCCGGGGATAGTGTAGCTTCCAAACAGTGAAAGAATTTTTCAAATCGGTTTAGTAGTTTCGAAGCCTATTCAATACAAACAAACAAACAAATATTTCCTCTTTATAATAGTAGTATAGATTATATTATTACCTACTATGGATTGATTGATAGGTACCTACATCATGGATGAACGTATACTTTTTGAATTTCAGATAAATCCTCTACAGAAGGTCCCAGCGCTTGCATTTAACGGGGATATCATTAGCGATAGCCACGCCATAGCTTTGTATTTCTGTAGGATAAAGAACAGTCAAGAGTTGTACCCTGAAGAAACTATGCTCCGAACAAAAATAGATGAATTTCTGTACTTTGATGCCGGCGTTCTCTTTCCGGTCGATAGTGCTATATTTGTAAGACATTTTAATTAAATAACTAGGCCTAAAATGACAGCTGGTAGCTTGATACTATAGTAACAGTATCACAATAGTGATAGAAAGGGTTTTTGCATTGCATTGTAACCATTGCATTGTTTTCAGACCGATTTTTTTGCTGGTAAATGGCCAGCCGATGAAGTCAAAGTTATGAAGTGGTATTCTTCTTTGGACTATCTAGAACTGAAATTAAAAGATCAAAAGTGGCTAACAGGTGATGAGGTGAGGAAAACTCATAGGAATGAATTGAATTTCAGCATTTACCTACTAGAATAGGTGCATTTAGTTGATTTTAATATGTTTTTTGCAGATGCGACTATGCGATATTTGCTGTGGAACTACAGTAAGCTCTCTAGAAATATTGGTCCCACTGTTGCTACGGCATGAAAACGTAAAACGGTGGCTAGAGACGTTAAATTCAGTTTCTTGTTTTGAAGTGAATAAGCGTGGCTTAAAACGTTTACAAGATTTTGTAGACATTATAAAGCAGAAGCAGTCATGTTAGGGCTCCTACTTATATAAATACACGATTATAACAAATTAGTGTTTCTTTTATTCAATCGATCAACAGAATCCTTTTTCTCGATTCATTGTTATGGTTAGTCCATAAACAAAAGTTACATTTATAGAACTGTTCAATTATTCCCAGCACTCTCACCGCATATGTCAAAGATTCTTTAGTCTATGGCCGCTTATTGATTGGTCGACGAGGAGATGTAAAAAATGGCTGCCTTGCCTTCTCCTACTCAGGTAGAATTATTTGAGATTTAAATAGTTCTTATAGCTATAACCATGAATATTTGCCGTTTAAAGTTAAATTTATTAATGTATCTACAGTTTGGTGCAGTGCGACATTAGTATTGAACGTGAAAACATTGAATTATTTGACGTTAAAGTTTAGTGTACCGTGAACGGATTACGCTGCTCGAAAATTACTAGAATTTCAATAGTTTAGCTGCCTAGTTAATCAAATGGTTGGGTTCAATTTACAGTGCAGAGTTTGTATTTGGTGTTTCATGTCATTTAATAGCTCTTAACGTGTTATAAGACCACGTAATCGTATCCGTTACACTACGAACGTTGGAAACGTCGTGAAGAGTATTGAAATGTCACACCCATAGCCGTTCAAAATAAGTTCGTAAAGTAATAATTGTAGTGAGATTTACGTTCTGAAAATGGGGATTGAACGGTTGCAGGTGGCAGGGACCCACAGCGCTATATACGAAGCATACTATCACCAGGTAAGCCCTGATACTTCTTTCACTACTTGTTAATTTAAATAATTAACTCAATTACTAAGTTTCCATACAATTGCGGGTTGATTGTGAACATTCACACTTAGCCAACAACATTTGCGTATTCTTTCCAATTAAAACTGCCCAGTAAAGTGAAGTTCTAGGCCAATGTTTAATGGGACAAATAAAAAGTAAGTAATGTAAAGTAACTCTTATTCCATACAGAGTAAAGATCACAATTACATTACAGTTAAGTTTAATTGCAATCAATATTTGAGCTTGTTCTTATACTTTGGGTGATATATTGTTAAAAAATTCTTATTGGAGATGAGGTTGTTTCATAGATTTTAAAACATAATATGACAGGATTTAGAAGAAGGATATGTTAGTAAAATAAACCCTACTTACTTGTCCCTTCTGAAAATGAGTTACTAGTATATTTTCACTCACTGTATCCAACACACACTGATGTAAACTCAGATGTAGGAATACATAAGTGTTTCTTGTAATGTGATGTTAGTTTGTACATCACATGAATATGTAATTTGTTTCACATTGCTCCTAGATTAAAATAACTTGTCATCTGGAAGATCCACATGTTAGTATCTTCCTTCATGGAATAAGAATTCTCAATACAATATCTGAGACATCCTAAGATAAGCCAAAAACATTAGTAGATAGAGAGAGAATAGGAGGAAATGCTGTTTTCTTAAAAAAGTCAGATCATTTCATAGATTTGATATAAAGAAATGAATAGTTTCTCTGAATGAATTTGCTTGGAAATCTAGAGTTCATTAGTTAAGTTATATTCACAAATGAAATTAAAAGTTTCTCGATTTTCCAATCAGAATTATTTAATTGCTGCCTAATTTGCCAAATTGAAAAGTGTTGCCTCCAGTTTCTGGAGCAACAATATTAATGTGGAAAATTGAAATGTGTGAATTGGTTGACTTATAAAGTGTCATATTTTATATCAATTGCTTACCTAGACTTAGTTCATTTTAACAACTTAGAAAAATCAATATTTCTTTAAACACCTTCTAAAGAGATTCTATTTTGTTGTGTGTTATTTTTAGTATTGTTCTCTTGCATTGAGAAAATTAAATCTTTAATCCTACCAGATTCTAATGCCCAGGTAACACAAGGGCAGTTTATATAGGTTGTTCTGAATAGATTTGCCTATTATCTTAGTTTTCTAGTATGAAAGCTAGCGAGCTTGTCACTCTAGCCTTTTGTGCATTTAAATACAGTTGAATCCACTTATAATGACATTGAAGAGAAAAATACATCATAAAAAGCATAATCTTCAGAATTAAACAAATGCCCACCTTTCGTAGGTAATTCGTGTGATATGGAGAAACACAAATAATTGTATATTGATACTCATAGATCAATCAAAACACAATGTGTCAGAAACAAATTAGGAAACATATCCCTCACTATATCCAAACATAATTTAAAAAATAATAGGTCATAATAAGCGGTATGTCAATAAATGCAGTGGTTATATCCATACTTTTTTAATGAATTTAATATGAGAACCAAAATAAACTCTGTTTTACTAATAGGCGGCATCATAATAAACTGATTTCACTGTACTAATTTTTTGTGTACCAAGCCAAGATGACAAACCAGGATTTGGTTTCCTTCTTTGATGAATTTGACTAAATAATTACAGCTGAAAATCATAATCAGCCTTTTAACGTTCCCACTGCTGGGACACAGGCCTCCTCTCTAGGAGAGGGAATGGGCCGTAATCCACCACGCGGGCCCAGTGCGGGTTGGTGGATGTCACATGTCTTCAAATTGTTGGTTCTAGGACATGCCGGTTTCCTCACGATGTTTTCCTTCACCGTTTTGAGAGCAGTGGTGATGAAATAATTTACACAAAGTAATGTGCCTGGCTGGGTTAGAACCCGCGACACACATTTCGTAAGTCGGGGCCGTTACTACTTGGCCACCACTGCTCCTCGAAAATGAACCACTCTATTTAAAATACTGGTACTCAGCTGCATGTATGTATGTAATTGGGAATAATTTATTATCGGGATTTATATTATTTGCTTGCTAAACTATTGTCCAACCCTAGCATTGTGTAATCAGGGCATTATGGATTGCAATCTTGTCAACCAGTTATAAAAGTTAAATGGGAAAGGTTTATGGTCTCACAGTACATCAAGTACATGTAATGCCATCTCTCTGGCATGTTGCCATGTTCTTGTGCAACATTGTTAATTCATACATCTTAGATTTATGCCAAATATGGTTGCTGTTATAAAGTACTGTTACTGTTGTAACTAGCGTACCCTTTAAGTGTTAATGAAGTAATCAGAGTCCCAAAAGTCCATTTAAAAAAAACGAAAGGCAATCGGAGTCCCGAAAGTCCATTAAAAAAAAAAACTAGACCATGCACGACAAACTGTCACTTGTGTGATTGGCTATCTGTCTGTTTGTCACAGTATATTTTTTTGTTTGTGAGTATTGTACAAGCTAAGAAAATTGTTCCTATTTTCAAATCCTTATTTTTGTAAGAATAGTATTAACTATCATTCTACAACAGTATAAGTAAATTTTCAACCTTATTAAAATATCTTTTCGAGAGAGCAGCTGTTCATGGAGTTTTATGCTTAATTATGATACTAATAAAAATTATTTCATTTTGGTTACATCTTTAAAGGACCATATAGATTAGTGTCTTAGATGGTAATTTGAGGAATTGACTGAGATTTGAGTAGTCAGCCCAGTTAGTCCAAGCATTTGTAAGCGTGTAAATGAACACAGAATTATTTCATTAATATACATAGGTACTGCTACAGGCCTCTTTAAAATTGCATCAACCTAAAACTTTTTGATGTTAACTGATCTTCTGTTGAATGCTTGGTAAGTGACACATGTGACATTACAGGTGGATCCTAATGGCGCTGGTACGATCCAAGCCCTGGATGCCGCTCGCTTCCTCAAGAAGTCCCGCCTCAGCGATGTGGTGCTCAGCAAGATATGGGACCTGTCCGACCCCACGGGCAAGGGCTACCTTGACAAAGTGAGTAACCTTAGCGTGGGCGTAGCCAGCCGTGGGCTCAGGGTGGGGCAGCAGTCTAAAATAATATGTAACTAGCAAACTATACCTTTTTTTAACAGCAAACTATACCTGCGGTCTTACCCCGGTTAATTTTTTCATACAAAAAGGTCACACCCAATACTGCTGTCATAAGCAAAAAGGACGTATCTACACAAAACGAAGTAACTAATTTCAGACCTTAAGTTGTTTTCGTAATGTCGGAAATTGGCTACTTGGCTACCCAAGACTGCTGTCATAAGCAAAAAGGACGTATCTACACAAAACGAAGTAAATAATTTCAGACCTTAAGTTGTTTTCGTAATGTCGGAAATTGGCTACTTCGTTTTGTGTTGTTACGCCTTTTTTCATATGATGGCAGTATAGCGCCCTGTATCTGTATATAATTCGAATTATCCAAAACACTTTCTTATTGCTAACCTACCACTACGAAATCTTCCATCCAAAAATCTCTCTTCTGTTAGGTACCTTACAGGTCAGAGCCAGGGTGGGGCAAGTGCCCCACCTTGCCCCACCGTGGCTCTGCCCATGGACCTTAGTTAAACTGTTAATTAAGGGACAGTTCTACAATATCTTTCCATTCGGGCAATAATCAAAGGAAGAAAGCATGCACATATTGCATAGACTTGTGCACTATAACATTTTCTGCCTTGATGGGTGGTCTCTGCTAAAGCTTTTATGTGGTAGCAAGTGTCTACCATAAAATGAAAACATGTAGAAATTGTCTGATAGAAGATAAAAAATCCACAATAACCACTACATAGTATAAAACTAAGTTGCTTAGATCTTTAAAACTACGCAAAGGATTTTGATGCGGGTTTTTTAAATAGATAGAGTCATTCAAGAGGAAGGTTTTTATGTGTAATACATGCATAATATAGTAGAGAAACGCTAATAATTTTAGAGGTTTCTATTGTGATGTAAATAAACACTTTTTTTTTGCGATTACATTGGAAACGCTGGCTGAACCCTACGAGATAGATCAAAATAATGTACTACAGTATTGTACACCTTAAAAAGGTCTACAAAAAAGTCCGCGGTGGTATGTGTCTATCTCTAAGGGATTACCCACAATAACCATTTTTATCTTTTACTTTTTACGACAAATAATAAGACATTCTTCTGTAGTAAATTAAATATACTAAATTTTAGTATCAGCATTGCATCCGTGCGAAGCCGGGGCGGGCCGCTAGTTTCTTTCATAAAATAGGAAGCACCCCTTATAAAGTTGGAAAAGGATAAAAAGGATATTAATGGTAGCATACTTTGCCTCATTCATTTGCCTAATTAACTAATTGAATCACCATAGGGACTAGGGATTCAATTCATAGTAGACTGTTTTAATGGGAGCCGTGGGAATTAAAAACAGCCTAGTTTCATTTGTTACTGGACTAATAATTTATTGATTTATTTTTAAAGAAAGCTTACAGACTAATTACATTTATATATTTTTACATAAGTAAAGAAAATTGCTAATAACAAACTTCCACATTATATATATCTAGCTACAGATTGCGTTGACATCTTTTAGCTTTATAATAAAGTCAAAAATTCAAATATAGGGTTTGACTTGTGGGTGCCGGTGCCATAGCCTAGCCTACATATGTTATTGCCAACGGCTTCGTTCGGTCGGCCAAAATATACTGCTATAAAATTTTAATGTCAAATTTCATCCAAATTCATACTGCGCTTGAGGCATGATTGATATGCAAACGTTTTTTTTTTCACTGGATGCGAAATCATCAAATGACTTCTCCCGCTCTGGGCGCAGCGGAAGTGTCAGGCTCTTACTGACTAAAACCCACCCGTGTCCCTCCTAGTGCCCTTTGCGTTCCAGGGCCGCGGTGACTCTTTCGAACAAATTCCTCAACTGATGTACAGACATGCATATAGAGTTTCACTTAGGATTAAAGTACCAGAAGAAACCTTCCATCAATTAAGGCTTCGAAAGCTGGGACAGGCAATGAACCTACATTCTTACTCATCTAAAACAGAAAACAAAACCTTCAGACACATTATCAAAATAATACACTCTCTCGGAATAGACAGAGCAATCTAAGTGTTTAAAGAATGATATGAATGTACAATGAGACGTGTCAATCATTCTGATAACATTATCTTATCAGTAACAAGATGGCCAGGTTATGAATCTTATTTGGAAGCGAGAATCTGTTAAATACGTAAAAATCAATGACATTTTGGGGAACTATTACACCTTTCTTTGACAAGACGAAGACCTTTTGCGGAATTGGTTTGAAAGAGTCACTGCGGCCCTAGAACGCAAAGGGCACAAGAAGGATCACGGGTGGGTTTAGTCAGTAAGAGTCTGACACTCTCTTCCGCTCCGCCCAGAGCGGGAGAAGTCATTTGATGATTTCCCATCCAAAAAAAAAGGACGAAGACTTTTCATAGAGTAATTTCTCTTGTTTTTCTTGGGAGACCTTTCTTTGAGTAATTTCTGTTGTTTTTTTTTATTAAGATCTAGAGCAGCTCAGGATCGGTCGTTGTGGAAACAAGTTCTGCTGAGTATGTACAGTGAATTCTTTGTATTCCACACGATTCTGTTTTTAATCAGAGTCAGTCTTTTCTGTAGGAGTAGGGGTCGTCTGTGGAGAGAGAGACTTGCAGTGGGACTAGACATATAGACTAGTTAAGAGGGAGACGGAAGCCAAAGATAAGATGCATGGATTGTGTGAGGAGTTATATGGACGGAAAGAGAGTCAGTGTTAGCGTGACGGTTGACAGGAAAAAAGATGTTGTTGTGTAACCTTTTCTTATGGATGGGTAATCATCAAATTACTTCTTCCGCTCTGGGTGGAGCAGAAGGGAGTGTCAAACTCTTACCGACTAAAACCCATCCGTGTTCCTCCTAATGCCTTTGCGTTCCAGGGTCGCCGCAACGCTTTAGTACAATTTCCGCAACTGATCGCTAGTAACATGGTAAAAGGGCAGGAAGATGATGACGATGATGTTAGATAATGTTTTAAGTTCACCCACTTCTTTCCATGATCAGTCTCGTCTTTATTTGAGTCCTCACTCCACAATTCGATCGATGCTAGAATATTTAAAGTGTAAGCAGGTATTGCGTGCAAGGTTCGATAAATCAAACTGTCGTTTAGTTTTACTAACTTCGGGTGGAGTCTGAAGTTACTCTAGTTGTGAGTTTCTAGTTTCGATGTACATATGATTAACTAGCTGCCGCCCGCGGTTCTGCCCGCGTCAATCTCGAAAATTATCCCAAGGCGACATAGGTACTCCCGAGATAAAAAGTATAAAATGTGTTATTTCAGACTATAATTACCTCTGTGCCAAATTTCATCACGATCTATTACATAGTAGTTTTTTCGTGAAAGAGTAACAAACAGTCATACATCAATACATACAAACTTTTGCATTTAAAATATTAGTAAGGCAGGGAAGTAAGGATTTCAGAAAGAAACGCCGTATGTCCAAGTGACCGCTTATTTAATGGTACTGCGCCGCCATTCAGGTGGCTAGGGACAAAAAATGTTGAAGTAACAAGTTCAATACAATTCAAGGACTCTTGTCAGTGAGAAAGATAAAACACGTTCCAAAGCGTCAATCTATATTAAGAAGAACTTTTATGAAACTCTATGGACGCTCTGTCTATGGTATTGGAAAGTTTATTATGGTTAAAAAGATCGAGTCGTGACCGTGTGGTGATGTGACACAGATCGGGGACAGGAACTTAATAATTGGGTCACGTTGGTAGCCTTTGGGTAAAGAACACTTTTTTTTTGGACGGGAAATCATCAAATGACTTCTCCCGCTCTGGGCGGAGCGGAGGGGAGTGTCAGACTCTTACTGACTAAAACCCACCCGAGATCCTTCTTGTGACTTTTGCGTTCCAGGGTCGCGGTGACTCTTTCGAACAAATTCCGCAACCCTAGCAGGCACCGACCCGATAATTCGTAAAAAAAAAAAACAGCTGTCCACTACATTTCGATGAGTTATACGAACATAAATGTAAGGAACAGCTGATTTTAGGTTTGGTCCCATAGTAAAAATTGTTCATAATGATGAGTACAATGACCTCTTAAGAGGTTGTTGGTGTTTTTCAAATAACCCTGTATAAAGCTAAAGTGTTTGCTTTTGAACGCGCTAATATCAGGAAATACTGGTTCGATTTGAAAAATTCGTTCAGTGTTAGATAGTTAAGGCTGTAGACTATATATCATCACGCTAAGACCAAAAGAAGCGGAGCACAGATGAAGAATGTTTCAAAAACGGTTTTTTTTATTCTCTCTCTTATGTAACGCAGACGAAGTTGCGCGGGTCAGCTAGGCTAGTTCTAATATATAAGCTGAAGAGTTTGCTTGAACGCACAAATCTCAGGAACTACTGGTTCGATTTGAATAAATCTTTCAGTGTTAGATGGCCCATTTATCGAGGAAGGCTATAGATTATAATATATCACCTCGCTAGGATTAATAGGAGCGGAGCACTAATGAAGAATGTTTCAAAATCGGGGGTTTAGTAATTATTCCACGCGGACGAAGTCGCGGGCAGAAGCTAGTATTCAGATATAGCCTAACATATTAAAGATTATTCCTTCTATCTAAGGTTAAAATACTCTACCGTATTATCATTATTCTCAGTAATACGAGTACCGAAGCTTTTACAAAGCTTTTCAGAGTAGATACAACTTGACCTTAGGGTGTTAAAAGTTACTAAAATATTCAGTTGATTCCATTTTTGACCAGAACTTGGGCTCTTTCAATATATAGACGTATAGTATCGCACTGCTGGCGCAAGTTTACTGTGTCGCTTGCTACGTCTTAAAGCAGGACCGTAGCAACACGTATTATGTTCACGTTATTCTGTTTTTTTAGTATTTGTTGTTTTAGCGGCATCAGAAATACATCATCTGTGAAAATTTCAACGGTCTTATTATTACAGTTTATGAGATACAGTCTGGTGACAGACGGGCACACGGACGGAGAGCAGGGTCTTAGTAATAGGGTCCCGTTTTACCCTTTCGGTACGAAACCTTAATAAAAATGAAATAAAAGGAACGTTCTAATCGTTCCTTTTATTTCATTTTTATTAAGGTAAAAATGAAATAAAAGGAACGATTAGAAACAATTTTGCATTAAAACAATTGTTGCATTTTATTGAAGCTCCAGATTAATCCGTACTTACGTGTTGCCGACCATTCATTGCTCAAAAAAACTCCCGTGTAAGGTAAAAGCACCTTTAAAGCGCTTTCAAGTTAAAGCGGTGCCTTAAAGATATAGTATGTACATATGTCGTCATTGTCGCATTAAATACTATTATTATAAAGAGGTAACGTTTGTGAGTTTGTGACGTTGTAAGGGGTAATCGCTGGATCTACTGAACACCATTTCACCAATAGAAAGCTACGTTATTGTGGAGTATTATAGGCTATATTTTATCCCTGTATTGCCACGGGATCGGGAACAGGAACAACGCGGGCGAAACTGCGGGGCGCTGCTATGGGTATTAAGTTTATAGGCTATAAGATGACCTCGCAGCACTTGGCGCAGTCTGGGGTTACGCAAGTGTCTAGACGACAGACTAGCCTGTACTAAACACGTAGAAAATGTCCAGATATTTTATTATTATGCAGATGTTATAAAGACAAATGACTTTAAATCGTACGGAGGCAGCGGAACCGCGGTCTATTTTCTGGGCTCAAGCTCGGGCAGATACGATATGAGAAATCCAAGTGTGCATGGTTCGAATTCAGCATAAAATACAGTGCATTTTAACCGACTTTTTTCAAGCCTTATAAATTTCACTGGATGGTCCGATTTCGCTGATTCCTTTTATATTCGAAAGCTGGTGCCATTTAAATTTGAGAGATCTGACGACAAGTATTTGAGTTATCCCTGATAATGCGTACTTAATTCGACTACATTGCTGATTTCATTTTCACTTATCGATGTAAACGAACTTGCTGAGGTCTGGTGCAGCCGCTCCACGTTAAATACTGGTATTCAGCTGAATCCGGTATGACTGGAAGGCTGACCACAATATAGTTGGGAAAAGGCTAGGCAGATAGATAGATATAAGCGAACTGTATACGATGGTTTGGTAGAGCATATTAGTATTTCGAGGTGGTCCCTTTCTAGTTTGGTGAAGATCTGATGAAGAATTTCGGAGATAAGAAACGGAACTCTTCAATAAATAAAAGCAAAACTTCCGGGATTGCTGAAATCGCATGTCTGTTTATTGTTTACACCAGTTCATAACACGCACATACGCTGTGTTGGGTTATGTTTAGCTGTAAATATAACTAATTAATTTCGGAAGTTGATGTCAAAAAACGAGCAAACGACCAAAAACACAGACTTCAGAAATTAAAGTTATCTTATACTTTTGTGTATTTTTATTTAGAAGTCAGTTCTATTTTAGTAACTGGGTATCGATATCGTTTACTTCAACGGAGATTCGCTATTTAAGGCTCGTTTACAAAGCTGTTATCCCGAAAAACATGAACGTGGTCGAAAAGTTTACGACCTCGTAGAGATCAGTTATGTTTTACCATTACTTCGGAAACATGGTTGACTTTATCGACGTATGCAGAAGGGCTGTAGAATAGGGATGTTTCCTGATTAAAAAAATATGATTCTAATTAGTCCGTCAGTTAGATTATAGAAAAATATTGGACACGTATTTTTTCCTTTATCAAATCTATAAAAACTGACGAAGATAAAGAGCATCAAAGATGGGACAGGAGTGGGAGCGTGTGACATCACTGCCCGGTAAAAATTGTAGCGAGTAGTGACGTCACACGAGTTTTCAACGCACCGTATCGTCTTCATTTTTTGTTCATGTGAAAAAAGAAAAAATACGTGTCCAATATTTTTTGGAAATCTATCTGACGGACTAATCAGATTTCTTTAGTTAACTACCCTATTCAGAACGATCATTAAGCGAGCCAACTAGAAAATTTTAGCGCGTCGATCACGTTGATACATTTGAAGTAAGAATGGTCGAAGCTCCTAGAACTTTCTTTTGTTTACTTGGGCCTACGGAAAATTCGAGCGTATCGATTACATTATTCTTACGCCTCGTATCTGTGCGTGCCGTGGGAGGGAGTTGGTAAAATATAAATGTGTTTGAACCTATAATAGAAGACTATCGGGTTTTCCCATTGAGATTTTTTCATTAGAGAAGTTTTCAGCTCGGGAGTCTGAATTATAACAATGGCTCGTCTCCATTACTTGGAAATTACCTACACGTAACTGCTGCAATGTGTTTTGAACCCCATTTTTTTTCCTATGGGAAATCATCAAATGACTTCTCCCGCTCTGGGCGGAGCGGAAGGGAGAGTCAGACTCTTACTGACTAAAACCCACCCGTGATCCTTCTTGTGCCCTTTGCGTTCCAGGGCCGCGGTGACTCTTTCGAAAAAATTCCGCAACCCTAGCAGGCGTGTTTGTAAACCCACCAGGGTAAACAGGCGCCATAACAAATTAAAAATAGCTCACGGCACGCGTTATTTATATTGTATGTTTTGGATTATTAAAGGTATTAATAGCTGCCTTTAGTGGGCGTTTACCTAGTGAATAATGAGCGGTATAGCATCACGCAATCTGATAGCATACATTATTTCGTCTAGAGATGTGACCCAGTCTCGATACAGCGCTCGACCCACAGTTCAGTATTTATGTTCTAAGCTGAAAGATCATGTCATTATTATGATACATTACCTATGTACATGTTTTATTATTATTTCGCTGTTTATGGCATGTTTAACTACTATATCATATATGTTCATAATTGAGTATTTTTTTTATTAAATCCGTTTATATATAACTGCAAATGAGTGTCATAATCTTATCTCTGTTTTAATTAAATGTTAAAGCTTCTTTTATTAGAGTATTCACTAGGTGAGTATTCACTAGGTTTTTCCATGGTTTCGGTCGCTTGTAAGTCAGGAATTATCCCTCGGGAACTTAGCCTACCCGTGTTCGAAGCTGTCTAGCCTTTTTCAAACTTTGTTGTGAACAACAAATACTTGTTAACTTGTTGTTACTTAAATATTAAGGGGGCTCCCAAACAACAAACGTGATTTCTCTGCCGTTTTTATATATAAATGGGACGGAACCCTTCGTGCACCATTCCGACTTGCCCTTGGCCGGTTTTTTAGAAATATATACGGACTGATTGCCAATCTCCGACCCGGTAACTGAGTAATGCGCTACAATTTTGAAAATGAAAATAATATATCTAGTTTTAATTTCCGCGAATATTAGTGGGTTGCAGGTATGCACCTCCCTCCCGCCCGCTTTATTATGCACATGCAAGATTACAAGGCAAATGCAAGGATTTTGAGTTGCAACTCAACGGTCAGTGAGTCAACACGTCCCCTGAGGATGCCTCGTGGAGAGGCGAAACACGTGTCGGTAATGGTGTTGGGTTTTGCTTTGCCTTCCTGCATGTGCTTAAAATCCTTGCATTTGCCTTGTAATCTTGCATGTGCATAATAAAGCGGGCGGGAGGGAGGTGCATACCTGCAACCCACTAATATTCGCGGAAATTAAAACTAGATATATTATTTTCATTTTCAAAATTAAAATGGATTTCCGCAAAGTAACGCCTGACTCAATCAATTTTTTTTTTTTTTTAATGCGTTACACCTTGCCACACTAGTGTCAGATTTTCTGACTTCAAATTGTTCATAACGCCTCTTAAAGATCTTACAAATGACAGCCGAGACCAATGGCTTAGTGTGCTTTTCGAGGCACAGATGAGTTTCGCTATGTAATTATAAACATAAGCATAATCAGCCTTTTAATGTTTCTACTGCTGGAACACAAGCCTCCTTTCTAGGAGAGGGAATGGGCTGTAGCCCACCACGCGGGCCCAGTGCGGGTTGGTGAATGTCACACGTCTTCGAATTTTTGGTTTTAGGACATGCCGGTTTCCTCACGATGTTTTCCTTCACCGTTTTGAGAGCAGTAGTGTTGAAAATAATTGCACAAAGTAATGCGCCTAGCTGGGTTTGAACCGGCGATCTACTTTAGATCTATTAGTAAGTCGGGGCCGGTAACGGCCCCGACTTACGAATAGACCTCCGACCGACTCGGCCACCACTGCTCTTCGCTATGTAATCGATGGTCATATATACAGGAACGCAGCGCTGCTTAACCTAGAAGAACCGTACCGTTGTTATTATCTACATTGAAGATACTAGGAACACACGGTAGGAGATTCGACCTTTTTTCTTCATTGTTGCAATATCCTATTTTATTTCCTTGCACAGCGGATGTAGGTCGCCTCCGGTAGGTAGGATGTTTTCTTTCAAGTGCTCAACATGCTCCCAGCTCGGTGGAGCGTGAAGAAGTCTTTGTAAGCTCGCTATAGTCGCTATCCGCTAAGTAAGGCCGCGGTCATATTAGCGCTAGAATGGCGACCGACGCCATAACTTAAGGTTACTTGCGGATTCTCGCACGTAAAGTACAAGGTTTTATATTTTCGTGGTAATGCGATCGAAGAGTAATCATAATTTGCCTCGCTTTGTCCCAACCATATTGGGGTTGGCTCCCAATCAAACAGGGTTCAGCTGAATACCAGTATTTTACGTGAAGCGGCTGCCTAACAGACCACCACAACCCATTAACTGGGTAACACGGTACTTCTTGGCAAGACTGGTGTCAGATTTTCTGCGTTCTGACAATCCGTAAAGACTGCCATCTCCAAATGGCAGCCGGGATCAACGGCTTAACGTGCTTTTCGAGGCAATCTCGTTATGTTAAGATGGTCACCCGTCCACAGACCAACCTCGGCAAGCGTTGCTTTACCTTGAAGATCGACCTGTGCGGCTCTTATAATTTAGACACGAGCTCCTCAGTCCACCGATGAGTAATCATCAGGTTAATATTTTGTTAAAACTCCTCGCAAATTCATTCTTTGCCAGTTACGGTATATTACATCAAATCTATCATAGTTACTCAATAAACATAGTTCACGACCTCTTTCAGTAACCAAACTCTTGCGTATTCATGCCTTATCCAGACATCAATTCCCAAAGGCTGGTGGATAGGCTTACATAAAATTGCACTCAACGCGCCCCCAGTAAGGCCCGGAGGTAATTAGTGTCGGGAATCACGTAAAACAAGTACACACGCTAGTTATTTGCGTGAATACCTCTTGGGGGACATTCGCCCAGTTCACAACAGATTAAGTCAAGTTGAGAAGGTTTTTACATGGCTGCCCAAAAAAAGGAGTTGTGTATGTGGTTGCGGAATTTGTTCGAAAGAGTTACCGCGGCCCTGGAACGCAAAGGGCAGGATCACGGGTGGGTTTTGATGCTGTTACATTGTTAAAATGACAGGCATTGCTTTTGACTGTGTTTGAATTTGTGTGTTAACTCGCTGAGTTCTGTGATCCGTCATTGCCGTACCTTTATGGAACTTTTATTAATAGCAAGCGTAGAAGAATAATTTTATTATACTTCTTGGTATATATTTAATACTACGGCGTCCTACATTTTCTTTAGTTCAGCAACCTTGTAAAAATTAACTGCAGGCAGTTCGAATGTCTATTTAAATCATAATAGTAAAAGTTTACAGGATAACTTAAAAATATTTAAACTAAGTCAGTCACGTCACGATATCGCGAAAGTCACCCCAGTAACGAAGGTCACTGTAGCCCAGTGAGAACGACTAATGGCGATCGAAAGGTCGCGAGTTCAAACCTCCTACCAGAGTTTTAGTTGTAACATAATCTCTTTGTTTTAAAAACAAAAAAGAAACATCACAAGGGTCATCTTCAAAGTGGTTTCTTAAAAGATGTAAGTTCTTGGTCGGCGAAACGCTTTTATCCCCGCTCTACCTACCCTTATCAAAGGTAACCATCCGTGCTCCTTTGCGGAGACTGTCCTCTTTTTAAGGATGTGCCCCCGGCGAGGCTCTTTGTAACGAAATGTAGCACGAGTGTTCGGGGACACACCCTGTATTACGTCCACCTTTTTAGTTAGGAACATCTTGTCACACTAGTCGGGCTTGAGAGAGAAAATGTGGTTGTTATTTCAGCAGTCTGTGGTGTGTTGTTTACTTGTCATGTTTGAGTAACGATTGAGTCGAGCGGCGCAGACTTTTGTAAATTGCGATTTCTTTTGCGGCCGACCTTCAGTTATTGATTTATTTGAAATCTGTAAAGGGCAATGATTCCGATTTCTAGATGCTTGTGATTTGGTTTCTAATTTTTTATTGGTACTTATACGAATTTATGCTGTTATTCTACTTCCTACTGATATTATAAATGTGAAAGTTCTGTATACGTGTTTGGATGTTTTTAATAAATCTCGCCTTAAGTGCTGAACGGATTTGGATGCAACTTCACATCCGCTTAGACTGTAATCAGATTAGGACTTGGAATTTAATGCTCGATATTTGGGTTCGAGAAAAGTTTGTTCAAGTTATTCTTAGCTGTAGATATTAGACAGCCTGACTTGATTGATTGTGTGTTGACCGATATTTTCTTTACGCAGGTCGATCTAACAAAAAAAACAACCCCACTTTTCGTACAAAAAGAACCTCCCAGTATCTTTCCAAAACTTCCTCCTTCAAAAAACAAGATACACGAATCTTATCACACAAAAAAGGAGTTAAAGCCTCACTGATGAAACATCAAACATTGACTCGTACTGCGGAGGATATATTTAATTACAATAGTGACGATAGTGTGTTATCAGTTGCTGGTGTGTGCGACATATGATGTAGGCCATAGTACGAGTTTTGCTGTGCGACCAATGTACTGCAGTTTGTCTCACAAATGTTACATAAGTCTTAGACACAAGTGATGAGTGAATAAGTTTGCATTAGTGTGTGTACGTCTTTAGGCAAGTGAATTGATTGTTAGTTTTCTGATAGGTAGGTAAATGTATCGTGTGTGTTGTGTTTATGCTTACGTGTCTACGAACTGCCCCTTTGTATACAGTTTGTCTTGTGTTGGCTGCGTTTTGGAGTAAATTATGATTTGATGATCGTAATGTTAAGTCAGTGAGAGGGATTCTGTAGTTTTTATCCGATTCCTGTTTGAGATACATAATGTTTTGCTAAAGAAATTGCTCTTTTGTGGTTCTATGAAAATGGCTGTTGAATTGTTTTAACTCCATTTCTGCTAAATAGTATGTTTGTGCAATTGTTAGAAGTAGTCTTTGGAAGTTTTATTATTGAGAATATTGTTCTGTGTATTCTAGCGACACAGATGAAAATGGTAATCCATAATATCCTTACCAACATTAGAAATGCGAATATGCAAAAAGATTCGCTGAACGGATTTGGATGAAACTTAACTAACGGGTAGACCTTAGTCTTAGAATAGGATATAGGGTACTTTTTATGCCGGGATAATTATTGACTTTCACGCTGTTGAAGTCGCTAGCAAATGCTAGTTATTATTATAAAATATACTAATATTATAAAGCTGAAGTGTTTGTTTGGTTGAACGCGTTATTCTCGGGAACTAGGTACTGATTCTAATTTAGAAGTTATTTTAGTGTTATGGATAGCCCATTTATCGAGGAAGGCTCACAAAATCATGTTACGACCAATAGGAGGTGGTGGAGAAAACTAGCGTTTAATAAAACTAGCTAATTTTTCAATTCGATTCTGTAGTTCCTGAGATTAACGCGTTTAACCAAACGAACTCTCCAGCTTTATAATAAACTAGCACTTCGCCCGCGACTTCGTCTGCGCAGATTTAGCTCAAACAATTTCCACCCCCGTTTTACCCCCTTAAGGGTGAAGTTTCGTAAAATCCGTTCTTATCGGATGTCTACACTCTATAAGGAACCTACCTGCCAATTTTAAGTTTGTAGGTGTTCTAGTTTCTAAGATTTCGTGATTAATCAGTGAGTGGTATTTCGCTTTTATAGCTGTACTAATAGACCCAGCAAACGTTGTTTTGCCATATAAAATAAAATAAAAATTAAGGGTGGGGTTCCGTTTTATAATTTAGGGGTATGAAAAATAGATAGTAGCCGATTCTCAAACATAATGAATATGCATATAAAATTTCATAAAAATCGGTCAAGTCAGAGAAGTATGGTAACTAACATTTATATATTAGTTATAGATATAAAATAATAGATGTGTTACTTCCTCCTATTAATAATGAGTTCAGTTAATAATGACGGTTAACAGCATTTTCCCCCCGTTTATACAAGATTTTTCTCAACGGTTTTAGTACGAATTCTGTGACCATTAATCCCGGAAATTCCTATTCAAGTTCAACTTTTATTATTAAGATAACGCTTTATAGTTTATTCATTGTTTGTTCGTGATAGTGCGGCTAGTTCGGCTGTGTAAGAACAGTGAGGTGTTTGACTCATCATCCTAATATTTTCTAATAAATATTTGTGCTCCAGAATTATTATCACGTATCTTTGTAACAAAAGGCAACCTCTTTGTCTCTTGTTTCCTGGATGGGAAATCATCAAATGACTTCTCCCGCTGTGGGTGGAGCGGAAGGAAGTGTTAGATTCTTACACATACGTGTTCCTCCTAATGCCCTTTGCGTTCAAAGGCCGCGGTGACACTTTCAAACAAATTCCTGTATCCTAGCAGGCACTGACCCCATGGGGCCCGGTCTATCATCTACGTTATAATTATTTTACAGTATTTTTGAAACTCTACTTTAGCCTCAAAAATCTGTAAAAATTAGACATCAAAGCAGGTTTTGACACTTTCTTAACTAAAAACAGAAACTCTTAAGTTCTAGGATGAATTATTGACCCACGAGGGCGGAGTCGTGGTCACAGCGGCTTACCTATCTATACTAATTCTGTATAGTTTTCGATATTGAGATTATGTAGATTCATGATAGCACAAGTTTAAACCTTTGTGGTTTTTGGTTGCTATTTAACCTAGATTTTTTTGTATTCTTTTGTATCAATCTATACTTAATATTATAAAGCTGAAGAGTTTGTTTGTTTGAACGCGCTAATCTCAGGAACTACTGGTTCGAATTGAAAAATTCTTCTTGGGTAGAATAGACCATTTATCGAGGAAGGCTTTAGGCTATATATCATCACGCTTAAGTCAATAGGAGCGGAGCAGCGATAAAGAATGTTTTAAAATCGGGGATTCCACGGGGACGAAGTCGCGGGCAGCAGCTAGTGATAAATAAAAATAAAAAAACCTATCGTGTCTTGTAACTAAATTCGTTGTTTTCCGTGCACAGTCGGGACTGTTCGTGGCACTGAAGCTGGTGGCGCTGGCGCAGGCCGGCAAGGACATCAACATGAGCAACATACATTCCGAGGCGCCGCCACCCAAAGTTGTAAGTGTGATCATTATAATCTTTATATCTATATTTATACTAATATTATAAAGAGGAAAGATTTGTATTTTTGTATGTAACGAATAAACTCAAAAACTACTGAACCGGTTTTAAAAATTCTTTCATCATTAGAAAGCTACATTCACCCTAACATAGGCTATATTTTATCCCCATATTCCCACGGGAACGGGAACTACGCGAGTAAAACCGCGGCGCGCTGATAGTGTACTTAAAAAACGCTTCTTCTGACCGAAATCAACGCACTGCCAAAACTAGAAAACTGACATTTGAAGTATAGGTTTAGTATTCACTAAGAAAACATTTTTTTGAAATTTCAACTAGAACAGCGAGACGAGAATGGTACTTAGTACCGCGATACATATACGCGGACAAAGGCGCGGGCATCAGCCAGTTTATTTTTTGACGTGACAACGTCTAATGTATCAATGATAACGCCGGCTGCCCGCTCGAAAAAGGATGACTCATTGTAACGTTACGCTCTGTCATTGTAACGTTACGATCAGAGCGAGACCGCTGCACGAGCGAGCGAGAGGCACGATCATTTCATCAATGTTTTGTTATGTCGTTGTCACGTTAAACTATGGTCCGTAAACCGACTTTACAGACGACCAATTTCTAGATCTATATAAGTCAGCATTGGCAAGCCTGCCCCGATGTGGATTGATCTCTTGGAAGAGGCATCAGTGGTGCTCGATCGTGTTGGCGTAAATATCAATTGGTCTCTAAACTGAATAAGCACCGTCTGGTGACGAGACGTACGGCAATGCGCCACCACCGGTGCATGGTGGACAGCCCACCCACACGCACAGAACGTTTTGGGAACACATTCATCGTGCGTACAGCTAAGGAGTGGAGTTCCCTGCCGGAGTCTGTGTTTCCTGATAACTACAACCTGCGAGTCTTTAAGTCAACAGTGAATAGGTTACTTCTAGACAAGCGTGCTTCATCTTCGACCACGTCATCGCTTACCATCAGGTGAGATTGTGGTCACCAAGTTTTATATTTTTTTGCTATTTATAGGCACGCGTCTATAAATAGCAAAAAAAAATATAAACTTTTTTCCGAAGACTGACTGGTAGAAAACTCAATTTTGTGTTAAGCTCGCCTTCGTACATGAACTTTTTGAATGACTGTAAATTGATATGAGCTTTTACGGTGTACAATAAAAAATTAAAGGTTTTGACATATTATTATATAAGCGAACGTTTACGTTAACGCGATCGAGCACGTTAGAAAACTGGGATGCGAGACATCGAGTTGTTACTCGTTGTGGCGAAGCTTGCGGAGTCCTACGAGTATACAGTCCAGTAGCGGACGTCTTTCAGCTGAGATAGTGATGATGACCATGGATCATCTGTAGTCAAACGACTCTTGTTGAAACAAAGCGAATGACTGGAACTTGAGGTAGTCAGCTAGGAAACACCGGTCTCATCTAGTTTTTATAACGGCCAAAAAATATTGACGTGTAAAAGTGTTTTTTACAACCTACTTACAAAAATCATTTATCATTTATGAGGAAACCTAGACTGAAGTATCTGAAATCAAATTGCTAATATACTATACTAGCTTCTGGCCGCGACTTACTTTACCCCCAATTTTGAAACTCTCAGCCCGATCGGTTTAGAATTGACACAAGTTTCATACAAACTTTCATCCCCTATTTCATCCTCTTGGGGGTAGAATTAATCAAAATCCTTTCTTAGCGGATGCCTTTTTTTTTTTTTTTTTTTTTTTTGGATGGGAAATCATCAAATGACTTCTCCCGCTCTGGGCGGAGCGGAAGGGAGTGTCAGACTCTTACTGACTAAAACCCACCCGTGTTCCTGCTTGTGCCCTTTGTGTTCCAGGGCCGCGGTGACTCTTTCGAACAAATTCCGCAACCCTAGCAGGCACTGACCCTATGGGGCCCCGTCTTCTTTGCTGACGGCTCTTTGAGGCGCGCGTGGAACACGACGCGCCGTCGACTCGGGCCTGGTTGCTATCGGACGGCGAGCCACCCATAGCTCGCCATCCGCAGGCCCGCGCCTACGGTGGACGGGAATCGCCCTGCGTTTCCCGACGCCCGGGGCGTCTTCTCCTGTTGCGGCGGCTGGATAGAGGGGCTTCCCTCTCTCGCATGCGCTCCGCCTCCTCCTTCGCTAGCATTACTGCTTCGCAGAAGGAGGCGGCCGCCTCCCATGCCTCCTCGCTCCCGACCATGGCTTGAACCAGGGCCGGACGCGAGAGGTCGCCGCCGCCGATCGCCTCGATGAGGACACGGCGGTGCTCCGCCCAGGCAGGGCAGACCTCCACCGTGTGCTCCACCGTGTCCTCCGGGCGATCCACACAGTGATGACACCCGGACGTGTCCTCCCGCTGGATCCGACACAGGTACCTCCCGAAACAGCCGTGTCCGGTGAGCACCTGGGTCAGGCGGAAGGTGAGGACGCCGTGGCGTCTCTCTAACCACTCCTCAAAGAGGGGACTTATCGCCGCAATGGCGGCGTGCCCAGCGCTGGGTTGCAGCAGTCGCTGTCTCCATACCTCCGTGAGATCCCGCCGGAGCTCCGTCCGCTCCGCAGCATTTTGCCGCGGCAGCAGAGTTTCGCCCCGGCGTAGCGCCTCCACGCGCAACGCGTAGACGTGCGCGAGGGCTCTCGCCTCTAGATCCCACGGCAGCAATCCGGCAAGGAGGTTCGCCGCCTCGCCGGAGACCGTGCCGTATCCCCGGATCAACCGGATGGCCATGACCCTCTGGGCCGAGACCAGGTGGCGCGCTGGCAGTCGCCTCAGCGACAGCGCCCACACCGGGGCCCCGTAAAGGGCCATGGACCGCACGATCCCCGCGTACAGCCTCCGGCAGGAGGCGTTTGGTCCCCCTAGGTTGGGCAAGAGCCGCTTGAGCGCAGCCCCGGCCCGCCCCAGTTTGGGAGCCAAACGGCGGAAGTGCTCCGCAAAGTTCCACCGGCTGTCGAGGACGAGACCCAAGTTTCTTAGCGGATGCCTACGTCATAACATCTACCTGCATGCCAAAGGGAATTGCTCATTCTTGGCTTAACGTGGACAAGTTACTATGTGAAAAGTATTTTTGCGAAAAAATATAATTAAAACTAATATGAATATTTTTTTGATTCTCGTTGCAGGAAGTTTAATATAAAAACAAGTCGTTTAATAAGTATTTAAGGCGATTGAGTTCAAAAAGCGTCGCCATTTTATGGTTGGCGACCGATTCTGTGTTGCCACATTAATAATAATTGTGATTTCAATCGATTATTAAAGATAATAATCGATTGCTAAAACTGAGTAAAAAGAATGTATTTTCTTAAAAATCTAGTATCAAGCTTTATTTAAAAAGGTTTTATGCTTATTTTCCTTTCATTAAATAAAAAAACAAACAAAACACTCGTCGTTTTAGGCCATCAAATCATTTTACATCCGATTATAGTATTAGTTTGATTGTTATCCAATCGATTTTTTTTATTACCTGGCAACACTACTAAATGTCAATAATGACAAATCTAGACAACGAAATGAAAATAATGAAAATATTTTATGTAGTGTATTGTGATTGTGAATGTTGTTTCAGTTATTTTTGCGAAGTTTTTGTTTTTTGTTATAATGGACTGTGATACCGATTCAATTGAAGACCCGGCTGTACCCTTGGACACTTAATCTGCTGATGACGATGACCCTGGCACTGTTTTCTTAAACGTGAAACCTTGAAGGTTTACCCTTATCTGGCAATTGCAGTCTATTACGAGGAAACGTTCAAAGCAGGCACATAAGCCGAAAAATATATTTCGTGTATATTATAATTAATATAATCTGCAAGGCAGAGAAGCAATTACTCAATATTGTTGCAATTGCCTTGTAGGGTGAAGAACGGTGGGTTGCTGTGCTCACGTTATGACCACAATATGGTACTTAAGCTGGGCAAGGCATGAAAATAATATTAGGCCACCTGCCCAGTTTTTAGATGGTATTTTATTAATTTACCATTCGGATTAAAAATATTAGTTTTATTTTTTCCATTTAAATGACTTTAGGATATGTTACTACCGGATTTAAAATAAGATAATATCATGATTAAAAAGGAAAATGATTTATTTTGGAAAATAAATACTCATAATTGTAACTTTTTCAGCGACAAGTTTTAGCATTTGACATGCTAAATATGAACTATTTTTACACTTTCCTGCAACCTTATTTCTATAATTCATTTCTTTTAGGTATAAACTATTAAAAACACTAGTCATTAAATATTATAATTAATGTTCATGTTAAGCCAAATTGCCCTAACAAACTGAGCAAACCCTTTCAGCCCGATCCATTCAGTGGTTTGGGCTGTGCGTTGATAGATCTCTATGTCAGTCAGTCAGTCACTTTTGAGTTATATATATTTAGATTAAGTGTTCCATGAATGAACAAAGTATTTTGTTCCTGCTAATATTCAAGTTCATTTAGTTTTGGCAAATGTAGTGCGATATTAATTCAGGCGTTGATATTAATTCATAATGTTAACATGTGTTGTCTTTCCAACATTGTTAGTTGATAGGCGAATTATGTGATATGAATTAATAGTAATATTTCAACTATACATGTAGGTATTTGCTCAGGTTATCTATTTTTCATAATGTGTCTTGTCCATATGTTTGCTACACAACTACATCCATATTAAGTTACTAGCAGCGCCCTGCGGTTTCCCGCGGAGTTCCCGTTCTCGCGGGAATACTGGTATAAAATATATGACACTCACAAATAATGTGACTTTCTATTGCTAAAAGAATTTTCAAAATCGGTTCAGTAGATCCAGAGATACAACTTCACAACTTTACGTCTTTTTAACTTTATTATAGACTAGCAGCGCCCCGCGGTTTTACTCGCGTAGTTCTCGTTCCCGTGGGAATATGGAGATTAAATCTTTCCTCTTTATAATGTTAGTATAGATGTACATATTTGTACGAGTTGTAATAAGATGAATTATTTAGTGTTTTTGTAATTAAGACATGCGTGTCTAAAATAGCGTACAAAGTGTCACGCGTGGTGTACTAGGTGCGAAAACGTTTTAAAACCGACGTGCGTGACTTAAATATCATGAAATGAAATCATCATAAAACGCTACACAGATTTCACTAATTGAGCGTTTCATTTCGGCTTTTGCTAAAATTAAATCGATGTTTAGACTGAGAACATGTTTAGTATTCCAGCGCTTTAATTACCTGAACCATAATAACTGCGAAATAAAGTATTTTCTTACCAAAGACGGCGAAGTGAGGTTCTGTGTCATGCTTCCTAACGGTGTTAGGGGCCATCCATAAATTATGTCACACGAATTTCATGATTTTTGACCCCCCCCCCCCGTTCTTGTCACATTTGTGAGACCCCCCCTCCCTAGTGTAACGTCACATATTTTACAATTTTATTCGTGTTTTACCTAACACTTAGATTAAAATAGATTTTGAAATGTGGCGTCACGAAATTTAGGACCTCTCCCAACCCCTTGTCAGAGAGTATCACACTTCATCGACCCCCTCCCACCCCCTTAATGTGTGGCGTAATTTATGTATGGTAACCAGCCAATCGATCGCTTCTTTGTCGAAGACAGTTCGACGTCGATCGATTCATTGTATCATCGATCGAGTGGTGGCCTTACGAATGTTCTGCGTCCCCAGGGCGAGCTCCCCAAGGTCCCGCCAGTGAGCTCGGCGCCGCCGGGCCGGCCGGCCGCGCCGTCGCCCGCGCCGCTGCTGCCGCTCAGCGACTGGAGCATGAAGCCGGCCGAGCGCGACAAGTACAGCCAGCTGTTCGACTCGCTGCAGCCAAACAACGGCCTCATCGGGGGCAACAAGGTGACGTATACCAACTCATCGTCTGTCCAGCCTCTTCCTAGCTATGTAAGGATGCCTAAGATTTAACCACTCGGTCAATTTAGCAGTTCGACCTCGACCGGACCTCGAGGATCTGGTATCTACCGAACGATAAAAAAGGAAACTAATTTGTTCTTGAGTATTCCTGATAGTATACACACCTGTAGCCCTACCATGATGTCTTAAATCCATCATGCTTCCTGTGTCAGAGAGAGACGGCGTTATACAAGACGAATAGCACTATCCCTTTTTCACACAGATATCATGATAGCATTGGCACTTCGTGGTACGGCCCCAGCAAGTGTCAAGAATATCGTGAGACTGTTTGATTGCGTTTGAAAATCATGGCATTGTTCTGATAGAAAGTGATCATAGCGAAAATTCGCAGTCGTTGCTTTCATTTGTTCAGCAAAACTGGGAGGCTCATAGGGTCAGTGCCAGCTAGGGTGCAGGGATTTGTTCGAAAGAGTCCTGGAATCTGGAACCTGGCCCTTTTTTTTTTTGGTTGGGAAATCATCAAATGACCCCTCCCGCCCTGGGTGGAGCGGTAGGGAGTGTCAGACTCTTACTGACTAAAACCCACCCGTGTTCCTCTTGTGCCCTTTGCGTTCCAGGGCCGCGGTAACTCTTTCGAACAAATTCCGCAACCCTAGCAGGAACCGACCTTATGGGGTCCCGTCCTTGGTGCTGACGGCTCCTTCGGCGCGCGTGGAACACAACGCGTCGTCGACTCAACCTGGTGTCGGACGGCGAGTCACCCACGCTCACCGTCCCCAGGCATCAGCCACTGCGCAATAGCACAGCGGCCGACTTGTCTCTGGAGGAGGCCGAAATGGGACCATTACTGGCACTCCATCTCAGCACCCTCCCGAGCGTTGGGAGTCGCAGCACCCGCAGCAGAAGCGGCAGAAGCGGCGACGGAAGCCGCGGCGGCGGCAGAGGCGGCGGCGGCGGCAGACCTCTTGCCCTTGGTCGGGGCGGATGGCGCGCAGGCCCTTCCCCCAGCCCAGTGCTCGGCCGGCTTGCCAGCAGCCGCACATGCACTGCAGTGCGGCGTGGCCTCACATGAGCCGGCCCGATGACAGGGCTGACCACAGCGGAAACAAAGACCGCTGCGGTCCACCTCGGAGGGGCACATAGCTCCCGTGTGGTTGCCCACATGGCAGCGGTAGCACCTCAGAGGCCTGGGTTCCAGCAGTTTTACCCGCGCAGACACCCATCCCACCAAGAGCCTTCGGCCCTCCGACACAGTTCTGGCCGCCGTCACGGGGCAGCTCACCACAAGGGTTTGCATGCCCGTGTTGTCAGGCCGGAGGGCGCCCGCCTTGACGAGCTCGGCAGAGCACCCCCCAGTCCTGGCGACGGCGGCCACAACTTCCTCCTCCGTAACGGAGTCATCCAGGCCCACTATGCGCATGTCGATGCGCTTAGTCGGCCTGGACACCCGGACCTCGTCCGCGGGTAAGACCGCCCTCAGCTTTTCGGCCAAGGCGTCCGCGAACGGGCCACTCTCCGCTCCGGCGAGCTCGTGCTTGCGGGCACCGGTTAGGGTCCTCCTGACCCCGATGCCCCCGCTGATGCCCAGCTCTTGGAGGCTCACCGCCTCCTTCGCCCGCTTCAGTACGGCGAGATACGTCACGCCCCTCTGTTCCGCTTCCGGCTGCAGTGTGAGCACTACAGCCGCGGATTTCGGGGCGCGAAGCCTCGCCGCAATAGCGTTGGCCTTACGCCGCTGCTTCCGCGCCTTCCTCCTGGCCGCCTCTTTGGCCCTCCGCTTCTGGCCAGCAACCTGCCACTCGGCCCCGGCCGCAGGAGGGTCCGAGGGTGGGGGTGGGGGCGGCTGTGGCACCACTGGCGCCGCAGCCTTAGCCGCTCCTCCTCGAGCCTTCCTCCCACCCCTTTTCGCCGGGGCCGACTTGGTCGTCGCCGGCGTCGCAGCCGCCGGCGCCACAGGCGCTGGCGCTGCTCCGCCCTTGGCCTTTGCCTTCGCCTTGCCGGACGTTCCCGGGCTGGCAGCCGCGGCGGCCGCGTACGAAGCCGCCTTCTGCTGCTGGCCCGGGGCCCTCTGAGTCGCCGCTGTTGCCGCTGTTGGGGGACGCCGGACCATGTCCTCCAGCATGGAGAACTGCCTCCGGAAGGGAGCCAGCTCCTGCCGTACCAGGTCCCGCACCTGGCTCAGCACTTGGCCCCCCTCCGGCGCTGCCGGACTCAGTCCCCCTCGCGGCTCCACGGAGGCCGCTCTGGCCATCCCCGCCAGGTCCCTCCGGAGCGACTCATTCTCCTGAACGAGTCGCTCCGTAAGAACCGCGAGGCGGGCGACCTCCGCCCGCAACTCCGACGCCTCGTCTGAGGCAGTCCCGCCAGCGTTGGCCGCCGCTGCCGCCAGTATGGAGGCTTTGGCCGCACTGATGGCCTCCCGCTTCGAGGACTGCTTCCTCTTGAAGGCCACAGCGCGGATCGCGGCCTCCACGACCTCCGCAAACTGGGCCCTCTGGTCCTCAACAGCGGGAGGTACCTCTCCCGGGGACTCCAAGTCGTCAGAGTCGAGAGGAGGCGGACGAGTAGAGGGAGCCCTGCGACCGCTCCCTCCAGGGCGACGCCCCTCCTCCACCAACCTCTCGGCCCGACGCTCCACCTCCCGGGTAGAGGGTGCAAGTCCCCTCCCTGCCTCACAGCCCCTGCCCCGCCTAGCGGTGGGGATTTTGCGGGCGGAGGCAAATTCGTCCTCGGAGGACGACCCGCTGTCATCCTCCCGTCTGGGCCGCTTGCGGAAGAACTTTATGTTCTCCGCAGCAGCCCCCCCTCCTTCATCTCCAGAGCCCGCCGAGCTGACCGTTACTAGGTCTAGCGCGGAGCCGGAATCCAACTCCACGCCACCCCGGCGCTCAGGCGAACCCTCCTCTGCGAATTCGTGCGCCATCAGCTCCTTAAAGGAGGCGGATCCGGATGACGACGACGAATTGGAGCCTC
Source organism: Hecatera dysodea (assembly GCA_905332915.2). Lineage (NCBI taxonomy): Eukaryota > Metazoa > Arthropoda > Insecta > Lepidoptera > Noctuidae > Hecatera > Hecatera dysodea. The sequence continues at coordinate 1,125,684 of HG995303.1, forward strand.
CTCGGCTCTTGTTGCCACTGGCAAGCGGAAGACGTTTGGTGCCCACCCCAGAGTACGGAGGGCAGCCCGCCGAAGCGGGGTGGGATTCCCCGACCGCTGAGCAGTCGGGACCCACCTGGGGACTCATTTTGCAAGCGTCTTTTTTCATTGGGTTTTCCTTTTAAGGGTGTGGTCCCTTTTCGCTCCGCCCCTTCTCAGGGCCCTCTCTCCCAACCTCACCTCTCCACCTGCTCGCTGCTCTCTCAGTCACGTCTGATGATCAGACGCGTACCAGAGAGCAGCGAGCAAGCGTGTGTCTCTCTTGGTCTGATCCCTCACTTGCGACCTTCCGGCATGAGTGGCTCTACCGGGAAAGCTCGCAAGATCATTGGGACGCTCAAGCCCCACCACGACGACAACTTGGAGACACATTCGGTGGGGAGGAACCCGGCCCTGGAACGCAAAGTGCATTAGGCGGAACACGGATAGGTTTTAGTCGGTTACCAAGTCACTTGATGGATTTCCATTAAAAGAAAAAAGAAGGGATAAACGTGACGAACATTCCCTGTTAGCGGCGCCTATTTGGACTTTTTCTAATTGCAAAATAGTATTTATTGAATTGACTCAATTTCATTTTTCTAAGACATATAATATTACTACTACGCTTAAATGTTTCCAACGGAAAAATCAAAACAAATAAAAACGTAAATATCGAACAATAGACTCGATCTATAGTTGACGCAATGATTCTGTCACTCTTTTACGAGTATTAAATCAGGGCGAATTTCGGTACGATACCTACAATACGTTTTGGGAATGTTTTCATTGTGCGTACAGCTAAATAGTGAGATTATCGGCCAGAGTTTTTGTTTCCTGATAGCAATGACCTGAGGACTTTTAGAGTGAATAGGCTACTTCTAGACAAGCGTACCCTATTTCCGACCCTATCATCGCTTACCAGCAGGTGGGGTGAGATTGGGGCCGAACGTGAGTCTATCAGTCTAGCCTAGCAAAAAAGAAACACATGGCTTTAACTTAGTCTAAATATATATAACTCAAAAGTGACTGACTGACATAGTGATCTATCAACGCACAGCCCAAACCACTGAACGGATCGGGCTGAAATTTGGCATGCAGGTAGATGTTATGATGTAGCTAAGAAAGGATTTTTATAAATTCTACCCCTTAGGGGATAAAATAGGGGATGAAAGTTTGTATGACACTTTGTCAATTTTAAATCGATCGGGCTGAGAGTTTCAAAATCGGGGGTAAAGTAACTATTCCACGCGGACGAAGTCGCGGGCATAAGCTAGTCAGACTATAAATCCCTGGTTGGTGTGTGGAAGCGTCTGTAGTTTTCTCCAATGGTGTTTAATGCTGGTGTTCCAGGTGAAAGGCATGCTGATGGAGTCGAAACTGCCCATAGAGACGCTGGGCAAGATCTGGGACCTCGCGGACCAGGACAAGGATGGCATGCTGGACAGGCACGAGTTCATGGTGGTCAGTATATTGTTGCTACGAATTGTTTGTGTTGAACTTAAAACTGTGTTCATTGTTTCAGTTTTACATTGCATTATAAACTTTTTGAGTGACTTTTGCTAGTAAAATAACCAAAATCAAGTGGATTTTGAGCTTTTTCAGATATAGAAATAAGTTTCTTATTTTATTTAAAATCTAATACTTGCTTTAAATTTTGAATTTACTAATTAAAGTAAAGGTTAATAACCCTTGACTGACAGTAGTCAACATGTGATACATTTTTGCGGGCAAATGTCCAAGATTTCCGTGTGGCTCATTTAGTTTGATTTTGACTACATAACCAACACGTTGTGAGTTCCAAAGTTAATGTGAACGAAGTATCATGGAAGAGTGTATTTAATTTTTTCATCAACGAGTGACACGCCCCTGTTTGCACGGTTTTGACGTACGTTTGAAATTATTGTATTTGAAGTATCTACATAAACCGTCCGAGATAGGTACATTTTGCAAGTGTGCCCCGGCGACGGGAAGGGGGTGGTGTCTATTTTAGTAGTAGTAGCACGTGGCGACATGGATGCGGCTAACCCGTGAGCATTGACTCGGCAGGCCATGCACCTGGTGTACAAAGCGCTGGAGAAGCACGCCGTGCCCACGACGCTGCCGCCCGAGCTGCGCGCGCGGCCGGCCCGCCCGCCCTCGCGCCCGCCCTCGCGCCCGCCCTCGCGGCCCGCGTCCCGCCCGCCCTCGCCGCAGGCGCGCGCGCCGCCGCCGCGCCCGCAGCCGCCGCCGCCGCAGAGTAACGCGTCGCTGCTGGAGGGGCTGCTGGACTTGTCTAGTGTGAGTACCACCTGCTATAAGTTTTCTCCTGCACGAAGCAATAACATGTTAGAAAGTTGATATGAACGTTCGAAGCTTATGTACCTGAAATTTAAGCTTAACTCCGTTGGTTGACATCATCACCGTATCAGCCTGCAGACGTCCACTGCCGGATATAGGGCTCCCCGCGCGTGTCGCCACAGCCACCGGTCCTGTGCGCCTCGCATCCATCAGCTCCCCGCACCCCTCAGTAGGTGCATGCTCCACCTTGTGGTGCGCGGTCGCCACTCCAGAACTTTTCGACCCCAACGAACATCTTTTTTGAGAGCAATGTGCCCCGACGATTCTTTGGGCTATGTATGTAACCTTGGTTTTCTTGCGGATAATCAGTTTGATTGACGTATAGGTACGTGATAACATTATTCTTCTGGGTTGCAATGCTGTAGTAGTCATAAATTTTAGGCTGATTGTATTTCTAGTTTCTCAGGACAGGCAGGTAAGAAACACTGACCTCATCTATTTTAAGTGATCCAAAAAGATAAACGTGAAAAGTGGCATGTTATTATGGCGGGAAATCCTCATGGATGTCCTCCACCCTGGGGCGGTGGAAGGAATCTGTCAAACTCTTATTGACTAAAACCACTCCGGTGTTCCATCTCTCATCTACGCCGAAGATCGCGGGAATGTAGGCTACTCCCATAATCTCCGTCTGGTGCAAGTCAGCCTCTGCGGGCCACGGGGTCCGGGTCAGCGGAGGTAGTTAGGTGTTTGTCTTCCCCCGCAACGTCAAAGAGAGGGCCAACGCCTTCAACACTCTGCCCTGGAGTTGTATTCCGGAGGCACTGCGCTATCATCGAGTGCCTCCCTACCTCCGCGTCGTTGGGGCTTATTTAGCGGAGCGGTGTGTCACCTGGCGGCCGGGAGTGGACCTGACGTGTTGCACTGACGACACGCTGATCACTGCCTGGGGAGCTCTTACAGGGAGGCAGCGTTCCTGGCGACGGCTGCGGTCTCAAAAGTGGTGAGCCGCATACGTCGCCTCGGCCTGAAGGTGGCCCTCAAAATGGCCATAGCTTTTCACGGCCCCCGCGGGCACTGCCGCCGAGATCATATATCGTGGTCGGGGGGGGGGGGGGGAGGGGGGTCCGAATCGCTGTCGAGTTCACCATGAATGAGAGCCGGTGGGGTTTCGGACCTCCACTTCCGCGGCTGGGGTGGTGTCAACGCTGCTTCCCAATCTGGGAGACCCGAACACCGTCTGCAGGCGGTTGTACCTGGGGATCGTGCGATCGATGGCCCTATTCAGGGCCCCGATCTGGGCGGCTGACCTGACGGCCAGTATATCACTGTTCTGCGGAAGCCGCAGAGGGTGATGGCCGTCAGAGTCGATCACCAATCCTAAGTACTTCCTCAAGAGAGGTATAGCCTCAAGGTAGTGCAAGTGTACGCACCGATCTCGACACACTCGGACCACGAAGTGGAGGATATGTTCGATGACATATCGAGAGCCTTCCACTTCACTACAAAGACAGTACACCGTTGTCATGGGGGACTTTAATGCCTAAGTGAGAGTACAGAATTGCTGCGAATCGGTAGTAGGACACCATGGATTTGGAAGCAGAAATCATAGTGGCGAAACGCTCGTCAACTTGCTCGAACGAGAGGGGTTGCTTTTGATGAACTCTTTCAAGAAACAGCCCCAAAGGAAATGGCCGTGGCAAAGCCCCGACACTATGACCAAAAATGAGATCGACTTCATCATGACGGACAAGAGTCATATATTCAGAGACGTCTCCGTGATCAATAGGTTCAATACCGGTAGCTATCACCAACTTGTCCGAGGCTCTCTGAATATCAATTTCAAGGCCGACGTGTCCGTCTAATGAAGTCCAGACTCCGACCAACTCTGCTCCAAACCATGGCAGGACCTGAAACGTTCCAGGCAAACCTGGAAAACCGATTCGCTGCCGTGGAAACCACAACAGACGGTAAACCAGAACTTCGAAAATGTGACTCGGATCCTCAGGCAACAAGTCCAAGCTTTCAGAAGGGACTTTAGGGCTAATGAAGAAACGACGTGAAAACCAACCCGTCACTTCGTCAGCAAAGCGGTCTCTTAACCGAGAGATCAACAAGCACGTACGACGCGACCTCCGGTCCTTCAGAATCGGGGTCAAAAGTGTTCGTACAATCTCTAACCTGGAGATAAACCCGTACTGAGGGAGCTCCAGAAACTGTTTAACGCTGCCTCGTTCGAAGGGAGAACTCCAGACGTGTGGAGTAGGAGTGTGGTCGTCTTGTTCTTCAAAAGGGAGACAAGACCCTGTTGAAGAACTATCGACCCATATCCCTTGTAAGCCAAGTCTATAAGCTGTTTCCAAGAGTGATCACGAACTGTTTTGCTCGAAGACTCAACGAATTCCAACCACCGGAACAGGCTAGGTTTCGGAGCGGATACGACACCATAGACCACATCCACACAGTGCGGCAGATTATACAGAAGACCGAAGAGTATAATCAGCCCCTGTGTCTAGCATTTGTGGACTATGAAAAGGCCTTTGACTCGGTTGAAATTTGGTCTATTCTGGAGTCTCTTCCGCTGTCAAGTAGACTGGCGATACATCCAAGTGATGAGATGTCCAACCACTGTGGAACCACTGCGCGTCTTTGACGTCGACGGGTCCGGCCGTCGCTGACTCCCGGATCCAGGCCTGCAGGCCTCGAGTAGTTTTTTCCTCTCTGCTCCCTCACTGCCCTCACAGCTACGTCTGATTAGCAGACGCGTATCAGAGAGCAGTGAGCAAGATACCATCCAATGAAATGCACACCGTCCGAAAACCTAACACTGTTCAAGTGTCCCTCTTAGTCTGGTCTCTCACTTGAACCTTTACGGCACGAGTAACTCTACCGACAAAGCTCTAATTCATATTTAACCTATTACAACCTAGAGGTTTTTAATTTAAGAGTGAATAGGTTACTTTTAGGCAAGCGTGCTTCATTGTGGTGAAAAGCGAGCCTATCAATATAAATAGTAAAAAAGCATAATTTAATCAAATTTATTAGACATTCTTTTTTAATCCAACTGTACTCCCCCAGCCTCCCACGCAGTCGGCGCCCGCGCTGCCGGCCATGTCGTCGAGCCTGAACTCGTCAGCGCTGAGCAGCTCGGCGGCGGGCGGCGGCTGGGTGGTGTCGGCGGCGGAGAAGGCGGCCTTCGACGTGCAGTTCGCGGCGGCCGACACCGACCGGGACGGCTTCGTGTCCGGCGCTGAGATCAAGCACATGTTCCTGGACTCTGGCCTGCCGCAGCAGACTTTGGCGCACATATGGTGACGATTATTCAGTTCATTGCTCATTAATAAAGTAATTATGATTGTGTATTGACATGGTGTTGATTGTGCAGGGCGCTGTGTGATATGGAGGGCATCGGCAAGCTGTCCAGCGGGCAGTTCGCGCTCGCGATGTGGCTCGTGCAGCGCGCGCTGCGCGGTGTGGCGCCGCCCGCGCGCCTCTCGCACGACATGCTGCCGCCGCCGCCGCCGCCTGACTCGGTCAGTCTGACTGTACTGTTATATGTCGGCCACGTTATTGTTGGTACTATTGTGGCTCGTGCAGCGCGCGCTGCGCGGTGTGGCGCCGCCCGCGCGCCTCTCGCACGACATGCTGCCGCCGCCGCCGCCGCCTGACTCGGTCAGTCTGACTGTACTGTTATATGTCGGCCACGTTATTGTTGGTACTATTGTGGCTCGTGCAGCGTGTGGCGCCGCCCGCGCGCCTCTCGCACGACATGCTGCCGCCGCCGCCGCCGCCTGACTCGGTCAGTCTGACTGTACTGTTGTATGTCGGCCACGTTATTGTTGGTACTATTGTGGCTCGTGCAGCGTGTGGCGCCGCCCGCGCGCCTCTCGCACGACATGCTGCCGCCGCCGCCGCCGCCTGACTCGGTCAGTCTGACTGTACTGTTATATGTCGGCCACGTTATTGTTGGTACTATTGTGGCTCGTGCAGCGTGTGGCGCCGCCCGCGCGCCTCTCGCACGACATGCTGCCGCCGCCGCCGCCGCCTGACTCGGTCAGTCTGACTGTACTGTTATATGTCGGCCACGTTATTGTTGGTACTATTGTGGCTCGTGCAGCGTGTGGCGCCGCCCGCGCGCCTCTCGCACGACATGCTGCCGCCGCCGCCGCCGCCTGACTCGGTCAGTCTGACTGTACTGTTATATGTCGGCCACGTTATTGTTGGTACTATTGTGGCTCGTGCAGCGTGTGGCGCCGCCCGCGCGCCTCTCGCACGACATGCTGCCGCCGCCGCCGCCGCCTGACTCGGTCAGTCTGACTGTACTGTTATATGTCGGCCACGTTATTGTTGGTACTATTGTGGCTCGTGCAGCGTGTGGCGCCGCCCGCGCGCCTCTCGCACGACATGCTGCCGCCGCCGCCGCCTGACTCGGTCAGTCTGACTGTACTGTTATATGTCGGCCACGTTATTGTTGGTACTATTGTGGCTCGTGCAGCGTGTGGCGCCGCCCGCGCGCCTCTCGCACGACATGCTGCCGCCGCCGCCGCCGCCTGACTCGGTCAGTCTGACTGTACTGTTGTTATATGTCGGCCACGTTATTGTTGGTACTATTGTGGCTCGTGCAGCGCGCGCTGCGCGGTGTGGCGCCGCCCGCGCGCCTCTCGCACGACATGCTGCCGCCGCCGCCGCCGCCTGACTCGGTCAGTCTGACTGTACTGTTATATGTCGGCCACGTTATTGTTGGTACTATTGTGGCTCGTGCAGCGTGTGGCGCCGCCCGCGCGCCTCTCGCACGACATGCTGCCGCCGCCGCCGCCGCCTGACTCGGTCAGTCTGACTGTACTGTTATATGTCGGCCACGTTATTGTTGGTACTATTGTGGCTCGTGCAGCGTGTGGCGCCGCCCGCGCGCCTCTCGCACGACATGCTGCCGCCGCCGCCGCCGCCTGACTCGGTCAGTCTGACTGTACTGTTATATGTCGGCCACGTTATTGTTGGTACTATTGTGGCTCGTGCAGCGTGTGGCGCCGCCCGCGCGCCTCTCGCACGACATGCTGCCGCCGCCGCCGCCGCCTGACTCGGTCAGTCTGACTGTACTGTTATATGTCGGCCACGTTATTGTTGGTACTATTGTGGCTCGTGCAGCGTGTGGCGCCGCCCGCGCGCCTCTCGCACGACATGCTGCCGCCGCCGCCGCCGCCTGACTCGGTCAGTCTGACTGTACTGTTATATGTCGGCCACGTTATTGTTGGTACTATTGTGGCTCGTGCAGCGTGTGGCGCCGCCCGCGCGCCTCTCGCACGACATGCTGCCGCCGCCGCCGCCGCCTGACTCGGTCAGTCTGACTGTACTGTTATATGTCGGCCACGTTATTGTTGGTACTATTGCATTTCTGAACAACAGCCATATGGAGCTAACGACTCATATTGTTAAACAAAACAAACTTAGTCACTCACAATTTAGTACTATTATTTCTACAAGAGCTCTATCAACGAATCACTTATATAAATCAAAAATGATATAACACGCTTTGCCGGCGCTGCAGATTGCGCACTGCGTACACTGCTAGCTGCAGCGCTATAGCGAGCAGCGCCACGATCACCGCGAGGGTGAAGCGATGGTCCCACCGCGCATGCGCTCCTTGCCACACTATCAGCTTTACAGTGCCGGCCAGGTTGTCTCTCTGCCAGCAACTGTAAAAAAAGAATTTAAAGATAAGGGGGAGGAAAAATCCGTTATTAAAGTACTCTTGTCCACGTCGCGCGGTACTAAGTGCTCAGTGTGGCACTAGATAGTACCTGTACAAGTTGTCGTCGCTGTAGAGCGCGCGCGTGAACACGAGGTGGTCCCTGCAGTTGAGATACACGCGGCCGCCGCTGCCCTTGTCCACGTCGCGCGGTACTAAGTGCTTCGTGTGGCACTAGATAGTACCTGTACAAGTTGTCGTCGCTGTAGAGCGCGCGCGTGAACACGAGGTGGTCCCTGCAGTTGAGATACACGCGGCCGCCGCTGCCCTTGTCCACGTCGCGCGGTACTAAGTGCTCCGTGTGGCACTAGATAGTACCTGTACAAGTTGTCGTCGCTGTAGAGCGCGCGCGTGAACACGAGGTGGTCCCTGCAGTTGAGATACACGCGGCCGCCGCTGCCCTTGTCCACGTCGCGCGGTACTAAGTGCTCAGTGTGGCACTAGATAGTACCTGTACAAGTTGTCGTCGCTGTAGAGCGCGCGCGTGAACACGAGGTGGTCCCTGCAGTTGAGATACACGCGGCCGCCGCTGCCCTTGTCCACGTCGCGCGGTACTAAGTGCTCAGTGTGGCACTAGATAGTACCTGTACAAGTTGTCGTCGCTGTAGAGCGCGCGCGGGAACACGAGGTGGTCCCTGCAGTTGAGATACACGCGGCCGCCGCTGCCCTTGTCCACGTCGCGCGGTACTAAGTGCTCAGTGTGGCACTAGATAGTACCTGTACAAGTTGTCGTCGCTGTAGAGCGCGCGCGTGAACACGAGGTGGTCCCTGCAGTTGAGATACACGCGGCCGCCGCTGCCCTTGTCCACGTCGCGCGGTACTAAGTGCTCAGTGTGGCACTAGATAGTACCTGTACAAGTTGTCGTCGCTGTAGAGCGCGCGCGTGAACACGAGGTGGTCCCTGCAGTTGAGATACACGCGGCCGCCGCTGCCCTTGTCCACGTCGCGCGGTACTAAGTGCTCCGTGTGGCACTAGATAGTACCTGTACAAGTTGTCGTCGCTGTAGAGCGCGCGCGTGAACACGAGGTGGTCCCTGCAGTTGAGATACACGCGGCCGCCGCTGCCCTTGTCCACGTCGCGCGGTACTAAGTGCTCAGTGTGGCACTAGATAGTACCTGTACAAGTTGTCGTCGCTGTAGAGCGCGCGCGTGAACACGAGGTGGTCCCTGCAGTTGAGATACACGCGGCCGCCGCTGCCCTTGTCCACGTCGCGCGGTACTAAGTGCTTGGTACCGACGCGCCATTGTATCGGAACGTCGCGGAGTGTTGTACTGGCGAATAGATAGCAATAGGTGATATATAGGTAACTTCATTGGAGCTGGCAAAATAAGGGTGTATTATCCACGTCTCTCCTATCTTTGTGAATAACAGGCTTTCTTCCCTATAAATACATTCGCACCATCTCATAAAAGTCGCGGTTACTACAAGTACTAACACCGCCGTGTGTGCCGGCCGGCCGTTGTTATTATGACGAATAGATAGTGTTCATGTTGTGCTGATATAAAGCCGGATAAAAAATTGGATGAGAAAGGATGAAAACAAATAATGGAAATGTTTTCTATTACTGATATGGAACCACCAACATTTTTTGCGCGCTTAAGAGCGTATACGTCGTATGGCATTTCATACAAATTTTCAAGTTCGTATTTCGCGAAATGAATGAACCGATTTTAATGAAACTTCACACATATAAGCAGGATACATAGGTCTAAAAAGTTAGTTAAAAACATTTTAGAAATGCTCTTAAAATATTCCTGTATATCGTATGAAACAGCCTTTTTACTCTGCTACTTATGATTTTTACCCTGGACATCGAAGTACAATCCGTTGCCCAAAATCTGCGAACATGGTATCCCTGACGGGGAGAGGGGGCTGCTTATGTAGCGGCTGTTTGATTGGGTAGATGACTGTTCCATTGTCGTCGTCGCTCCCCTGTGATGCTTCTTCCCTTTTGCGTCTACTGTTTCGGCATGGCACCTGAAAAGTATGATTCAACTCAACTCAACTCAAAACGATTATTTCAATTAGGCCATTAACGGCACTTTTGAACGTCATCAATAAAAAATATCATAAATTAAGTGACTCTAGCGTCCATTCGCAAAGGTAGATTCTTATGGAGAAGAACGGACAAGAAACTCCATAGTTACTCTTTTCAAATCAATGTTTTACAATATTTGGTAATACAATAAATACATATATGTGAGGACGATGCACCAAGTATACTAGTTATAGAACAAAGTATTACCAGCAGAGGTAAACTTCTAAATATCTCATGCCCATGGTACTCACATATTTACAAATATTGAAATAAAAAAAAATAAAAAAATTTCAAGACACAAAAAAAATGCATTCATAAATATAATTCACTCATAAATTATCAACCAGTTTGATTTTGTCTACACCCTTGATTGCCCTATGAAGCAAGACCAGCATGTTTCCAAGCATTCTTATCCTGAATGTAATCTTCTAATTTGTAATATGCTTGTTTACAAAGGGTGGTTTTAATAAAAGTTTTAAATTTTCTTTCATTTAATTCTAATATGTTACAAGGTATTTTGTTGTAACATTTAACACAGTACCCCATAAAAGATGTATGTACTTTAGCTAATCTATAAAATGGTTGGTCTAATTTGTCTTTATTTCTAGTATTAAAATTGTGTCTTATCACTAATTTTACTAAAAAGATGTCGATTTTTCCGTACATACATAATATTTTCATAGATGAATTGGCAAGGGACTGTCATAATATTGATCTTTTTAAAAATTTCTCTAAGAGAATCGCGGAGACGCAAATTATAAAGGGCCCTGACAGCTCTCTTTTGTAAAATAAATATGGATTTAATGTCAGCAGCCCGACCCCACAACAAAATACCGTATGACATAATGCTGTGAAAGTAACTAAAGTAGACCAAACGTGCGGTTTCTACGTCTGTTAACTGTCTTATCTTTCTAACAGCATAAGCGGCTGAGCTTAGACGACCAGCAAGAGATTTTATATGAGGTCCCCATTGTAATTTCTCATCTAAAGTAATTAAGGAAAACCGTCTCATTAATGATCTCCAGTTTTTCTCCATTCAATATAATGTCGCATTTGCTACTTTTAACATTTGGTAAAGTGAATTTAATACATTTGGTTTACTTTTCATTTAGTACTAAGTTGTTTGCCGTAAACCAATTTTGGACCTGACTAACTGCGCTATTGACTTCGTCAAAATTTTGTGACCGTCGGTCTATTTTAAAAATTAGTGAAGTGTCATCCGCAAATAATACCATGTTTGGCTGGTTTGGTATTAAATGGGGCAAATCATTAATATAAACTAAAAAAAGGAATGGACCCAATATTGAGCCTTGCGGAACGCCCATCATCACTTTCGACCCTTGTGAGTTTACACCGTTTACCTGAACTTTAACCTGTCTGTCTGCCAAGTATGAACTAAGTAAATCAAGGGCTCTATTCGATTAAATGTATACAGGGTTATTTGTAAAACACCAACAACCTCTTAAGAGGTCATTGTACTCATCATTATGAACAACTTTTACTATGGGACCAAACCTGAAATCGCAAAAAAAAATCAGCACTCCCCTACATTTTGATGAGTTATACGAACATAAAGGTAAGGAACGGCTGTCTTTTTTTTTGCGATTTCAGGTTACCCTGTATTTAAAAACTATTTTTCAGCTTATTATATCCTTAAAATACTACGCAATATTCTAACAGTCCTTTCCTACATGGCGGGTGCGTGTCACCATTTCGAATCACTTTTAGTGCAATTCAAACTTTGTGATCATAGCCTCCTATGGAATCCAGACACTATATTGGTAATATCGATCATAACATGAGAGAGATTGTCTTTTTTTTTTTGGATGGGAAATCATCAAATTACCCCTCCCGCCCTGGGTGGAGCGGTAGGGAGTGTCAGACTCTTACTGACTAAAACCCATCCGTGTTCCTCTTGTGCCCTTTGCGTTCCAGGGCCGCGGTAACTCTTTCGAACAAATTCCGCAACGAGATTAGTGTCTGAGATGATCTTTTTAGGTGTTAAATATTTTAATTCCTTGTACTGTATAGTATACACACTTACCTTACACATACCAATCATGATTTCGCTGGGCCTTTGCTGGATCATATCTAGGTCACTCATTGTTTTTACCAAGTACTGTGATCTACAGGGCAAGCCGTCGGGAAAAGCTAAAAATATGCAAAAAATAAGTTCACGGAGTCATAATTCCCAACTAATATTACCAACTAGCTGCTTCCCGCGACTTCGTCCCCGTGGAATCCCCGATTTTAAAACATTCTTTATCGCTGCTCCGCTCCTATTGGCTTAAGCGTGATGATATAATTATAGCCTAAAGCCTTCCTCGATAAATGGTCTATTCAACCCAAAAAGAATTTTTCAATTCGAACCAGTAGTTCCTGAGATTAGCGCGTTCAAACAAACAAACAAACTCTTCAGCTTTATAATATTAGTGAATTGAAGTGAATTGACCAAGGTTGGGCCAAAAGAACCAGGGCCGTTCAACCAAGGCCGTCCCGTCCGCGTCGGGAATCGGGATGGCGATACCCAGCGGCGGCCTTTACCGTCGCGAGGCCTGTAGCGGTAGATATTTGCGAGGCCCCGGGCGAAAGACCTCTGTGAGGCCCTTGTTCATTTTGAAATGAATAAATAAGTATTTCTGAATTTTTCGGACTTTTAATATAATTTCACAGTGAGCTAAGAAATGTTCTTCGAGCCCATAACAGCCCGTCTTGTGTGACTTCGCTCTCTTCTCACTCACATCAAATCTAATTTACCATAAAATAAATTAATTTTAATACAAATATCTGAAACGTTTTGTTAAATGTAAGGCACTTTGTTCTCGGGTTACGCGAGGCCCCGGGCGGTTACCCTGATCGCCACCCCCTAAGACCGCCACTGGCGATACCGTTAAATTCGCGGGAAACGCGAAAATTGGAGGCCTATAAACAATAGTCCGTTCAGGTCTAAAATATGCTGATAAACTTATTAGGGCAGGTTATTTTAGGAATGTGTAATATGCGATGTGAATCATCCCTTGTGCATTATATTTAAGATAAAAACGTCCGCTGCTGGACACAGGCCTCTCGTAAGTGTCGCCTAATCCGCCGCGCCCCATGCGCACCGCATCCAGTGAATTCCCGCGGTCTTCACCGGTTCTTTCCCCGTGCTTTATCATATTTTCAAACCAATGTGGTACCTAATATACTTATTTAATAAAATATCGTTAAACAAATTCGGCTAGGAAATTTCACGAAGAATATCCGTATTTACTACAAACTACAATCTATACTAATATTATAAAGCTGAAGAGTTTGTTTGTTTGGTTGTTTGTTTGTTTGTTTGTTTGTTTGAACGCGCTAATCTCAGGAACTACTGGTCAGATTTGAAAAAATCTTTCAGTGTTAGATAGCCCATTTATCGAGGAAGGCTATAGGCTATATTTTATCCCCATATTCCCACGGGAACGGGAACTACGCGGGTGAAACCGCGAGGCGCTGCTAGTAAAATATAAAAACAATGAGCGGTACTAATGACCTGTCGAATCGATTTCCCCTCTGTTTGACTTTAACAAGCAAACAATGTAGATTGCACAAATTAGTTGCCGAGCCGGTTACTTGGTGATGTGTTGTGTTATTTTTGAGTACATTTTTAAAGACACGTATGGAAAATGGTGAGGAAATGTTATTTTTCGAGTACCTATTTTTCTCAATTTTAAGCGATATAATAAATCGATTGTTTTCTTTGTAGAGGCATAAGCTGCGTGTCACCGGAAAATTGCATACTCTGTCAGATTATAATCAACCTTTATCTACACTAATTTTATAAAGAGGAAAGATTTGATTGTTTTTTGTTTGTTTGTTTGTTTGCATATTCGTATCTTATTAAGAAAAAATAGTTTAAAATTTCACGAGATATTTTACAATCTTACGGCGTTTGCAATATAAAGGTAACATGACCATTTAAAAACACAGGTCCCTCTGGTCTTGGTTTCTTTAGTATTTAACGATTGCAAACTTCATTCATCACAGTTGTGTTATGTGGAGGGGTCACTTACTTTGAAACAGTTCGACTAGTTTGTCATCTAACGCGAACAATGTGTAACGTTGTGACGCTTTGACTGGGTCTACTACGAAGCTTGCAATCTGTATGACAAATAGAACAAATTAACATTAAAACTGTTTAAACAATCGTAGCGCTATTGTCGCTAGGTCCTGGGGTAGGTTCTACTCGGTCCTGAGCCGGCTCGTATAAAACGGAGAGCGCAAATCTTCAATTCTAATCTTCTTTAATTTCATCACCACTGCTCTCAAAACGGTGAAGGAAAACATCGTGAGGAAATCGGCATGTCCTAGAACCAAAAATTCGACGACATGTATGACATTCAGCAACCCGCACTGGGCCCGCGTGGTGGATTACGGCCCATTCCCTCTCCTAGAGAGGAGGCCTGTGTCCCGGCAGTGGGAACATTAAAAGGCTGATTATGCTTTATGCTTATGCAAAGTCAAACGTTTATTTCAATTAGGCCATTATAAATGATAAATGATAAATGATAAATGATAAATGATTTATTTTTTGTAAGTAGGTTGTAAAAAACACTTTTACACGTCAATCTTTTTTTTTTTAGCCGTTTTAAAACTAGATGAGGCCGGTGTTTCCTAGCTGACTACCCTGAGAAGAAACACCGAAACAAACTCAGAGGTCAAGGTCTCTTTTGAAGTCCATACAATTGAACTGGTCAAATCATATGAGAACCATGTAGGTTGGTGTCTGAAGTGGTCTTTTGAGGAAAGTACCACACAGATTTGAGTGGACCTGTCCAAACAGTGCAAGCATTTGTCAGTTATCGTGTAGCTCAAACTTAGAACTTTAAGGAGCTCAACGATTTGACGAACAATACCAAAGTAAGGACATTTGGGTAGGCCACCTAAAGAACTCAAACCGCCAGACTAACATGAATGAACCCCTGACGTAGCGATCTAAATGATCCCCATATTCACAATACGTTATATGAGGACCATGCAGATCAGTGTCTGAAGTGGTCTTTTTAAGAAGGAACCACACAGTTTTGAGTGGACCTGTCCAGTCAGTGCAAGCCTTGGTCAGAGTCGATTAGCTCAACTTAGAATCAATAAGGAGCTCAACAACTCGACGAACAATGCCAATGAAAGGACATTTGGGTAGGCCACAAAAATACTCAAACAGCCAGACAATGTTAAAAAAAATATACTTGAAGAGGAAAAAGCTAATAATAACCCACATAGTCCTCACATTCACAATAGGGAATAAAATTAAAATTTAAAAATATAATACTTTACAAAGTAAGTATTCATGTCAAAATGAGATATTGATATAAAATAATAAAAAAAATATGATACTTTACAAAGTAAGTATTCATGTCAAAATAAGAAATTGTAATAAAATAAAAAGAATACTTTAAAAAGTAAACATTCATGTCAAAAGTAAATAAAAATGTCAAACTGTATAAATATAAACAAAAAGCGCACAAAAGAGAACAAAACAAAAACATTAAAACATTGGGCCGTGTACAAAACTGAAGCAGCTCAATCCCAAGCCTTCTTGTCCTCAAGATAATCTTTAACTGTATAAAAAGCTTTCTGGCATAGCTTACGTTTTATAAATGATTTGAATTTATTTCTGCTTAGTTCTTGAATATGGCTAGGAAGTTTATTATAAAAATGTATACATTGACATCGAAACGAACCACCTATTTTTTTGAGCCTGGTTTTAGGAACGACATAATTGTGTTTGTTCCTAGTATTTATGCTATGGATATCACTGTATTTTTTAAACAGATTAATATTTTTATGTGCATACAAGAGGTTTTCATAGATATACTGGGAAGGCACAGTCATAATATTAATCTCTTTAAATTTGTCTCTGAGGGACTGTCTGGGACTTAATTTATAAATTGCACGAATAGCCCTTTTTTGTAAGACAAATATTGTCTGAATATCGGCGGCATTTCCCCACAGCAGAATACCATATGACATCACACTATGAAAGTAGCTAAAGTAAACTAAACGGGCTGTCTCTAAATCAGTTAAGCCACGAATTTTCCTAACAGCATATGCTGCAGAACTGAGCTTTTTTGACAGTTTGTCTATATGGGGGCCCCACTGCAGCTTCGCATCTAAAGTAATGCCTAAGAACACTGTGGTATCTTCGGGTTTCAACTCTTCACCCTTTATCGATACAACAGTGTTCACTTGTCGCACATGAGGTAAGGTAAACTTTATACATTTTGTCTTTTTCTCGTTTAGTAAAAGATTATTAGCATTAAACCAGTTAACTACAGTTGCAAGGGCAGAATTTACATCGTCAGTAACTATCTGCTGGCGTTTTAGTTTAAACAAAAGCGACGTGTCGTCTGCAAATAACACTATATCGTGTTTGTCTTTTATGAGGTACGGCAAGTCATTAATATAAATGAGAAACAAGAAGGGACCTAAAATTGAGCCCTGGGGGACCCCCATCCTGATTACAGATCCAGGAGATCTTTTACCGTTGACATCAACTCTCTGAATCCTATCACTCAAGTATGAAGTAAGAAGATCCAGAGAGGCGTTCCTGATTCCGTAATAGTGTAATTTCCTGATCAATGTCTCATGGAGAACGCAATCAAACGCCTTGGACAAATCGCAAAAAATCCCCAAAGCATCGCATTTGTCCTCCCATGCATTATAAATGTGTCCTAGAAGTTCAACACCGGCATCAGTTGTTGAACGACCCCTTGTAAAACCAAACTGCTTATTATGTAAAAGATTATGTTTATTAAAATATCTTTGCAATTGATTTAAAATCAGTTTCTCAAAAATTTTACTAAAAGTAGGTAGCACTGAGATGGGTCTATAATTGGAAGGGTCTGATGTGCTACCTGATTTAAATAAAGGTATTATTTTACTATATTTCATTAGATCAGGAAACTCACCACTGTCTACACAATTATTAAAAATAACAGCTAAAGTAGGAGCTACAATGTGTATTATAGACTTAGCAAGGTCAACAGAATTACCCCATAGATCTGCAGTTTTTTTAACATTCAGTGAATTAAATGTCTTTACAATATCAGTAGAAGTGACATATTGGAATTTAAATTCAGCATCACAAACTGGAACGTTTTCTTTAAGTAAAGCTTCTGCAGCACTGGGTGATGAATTTAGATACTTCGTTGTCGATACGGGAATCTCTGCAAAGAAATCTTCAAATGCCGCGGCGACTTGCGAATCTGATTCAATAATACTGTCATCAATAGCAAGGCTATAATCACTACTTCGATTGACAGACCTTCCTGTTTCGCTATTAATAATATTCCATGTCGTTTTAATCACATTACTACTATTTTTAATTTTTGAACCCAAGTATCTAGACTTGGCTATATAACAAACCTTTTTAAATAATTTAGTATAATTCTTAACATATAAGTTAAACTCTACTGTATTAATATAAGTTCTTTCTTCATACAACTCATAAAGCCGTTCTCTACTCTTATAAATACCAATGGTGGCCCAGTCACTGAAGGTAGTGTTACAGTTAACTGAAATGGTTTTGGGAACAAATGTTGTATCAAACTCTGCGCAATACATTTTGAAAAAATCATTGTAATATTGATTAGGGTCATCATTCGTTGACAAAGTTGGCATTTTATTTAAAAGTTTAGCCTTAAATGTTTCTAAACGAAACTTTGATTTTGGATTAACAGTGATATCCTTTTTTGTTTTAGTTTTATTTATATTTGGTATAGAGATAAATTGTCCACAGTGATCTGAATCTATTAAATTAATCATTTTTGTATGTGTAGGTACAACATCTGTATAGATATTATCTAGGCAAGTTGCACTAGTGGGGGTTATTCTAGTAGGCTCCATGAAAAGGTTTGCAAGATTGTATGACTGAAACAGACTTATAATTTTCGTACTTAAACTAGAATTTTCTAACAAATTAACATTAAAGTCACCACAGATAATGATAGACTTGCTTGAATTACCAATTTTGTGCAAAACTTCATCCATTACTGTTTCAAAACTATCATACAATCCTGAAGGTGGTCTGTACACACTTAATATAACATACTGCTCCAATTCAATACAGGCTATTTCAATAATCCGCTCAACAGAGAGGCTCACTATATCCTTACGGTCCTTAAATTTAAGATTATTATTTATTAAAATTAATGAGCCACCATGTATAGCATTTTCTCTGCTGAACGAACTACCAACCTGGTGATTACTATAATTGAACATAAACTGATGGCTTTTAAGCCAATGTTCCGTTAAACAGAGTATATCAACATTGTTAAAATTAAGGAAAAATTCAACTTCTAAGTCCTTATTCATAAATCCTTGAATATTTTGATGCACCAGGTTAATAGTATTTATTGATTTTAAAACATTATTTGAATTATTATTGGCATTGGTGCTAGAGATAATCTCTGTTGTCCTACTTTCTAATTTAAATTATAATTTGGGTCAGTATTTGTTGCCAAAATATTGGCAGAATTATTTATAATGTCATGGCATTGCTCAATAGAAGCAAATTGTTTAGCCAAGTTCTTGGCTGTAATATTAAAATAATATGATAGCGACATAGCTATCTGTCTCCTACAAAAGTTTGTCAGATAGTATCTGTCTACAAGATACCTATCTTTTGTCAAATAAAAATTATCACCAATAATATTGTTGGTGTCAATTAAATTAAATAAATTATTATTGAATGTCACATTGTGCAATTTCATATTCAAATTAAATCTAGTGAGATTTTCTTCCTGTGGCAAACTTTGGCTATATGGCAATGTGAACATAACAATTTTTCTTAATTTAAGGTTACTTAACGTCCTATAATATTGGAGTAATTCTCCTTTGTTTAAATTGCCCCTATTACCAACAAAAATCACAAGTATAGTATCTTGGTTAAATTTACTTTTTACAATTTTTTTCATTATGTCAAATAATGAACATCCAGGCATACAATTGTTTATTATGGAGTGGCCCGGGTATTCACTTGTCAAAAAGTGGCCTAAGTCCTTACCTATTTCATCGCAATAAATAACAACTTCTTTATTTAAAATTTGCTGTGATATACAATTAGTAATTTCTATTGGCAAACTGGCACAAGACTGCGGTAAGGCTGTATCATGTATTGACAATGAATGATCCGGCACTGAGGTAATAGATGGTGATTGACACCGCTCACAGTTGTTTTGTTGTGAACTTACTAACTCATTCATTGCCAACACATATTCCCTCATTTGGTTTTCAGAGGCGGTATATTTGATCGTCATTGAATTTAACTTCTGCTGTAGACGGTCAAGTTCACACTGCAAGTCTTCAGTGTCAGTTTGGTATTTTTTTGTACTTTTTTCTAAGTTTAATGAGTAAATATCTAATTGTTTTAATAAATTTAGCCTTTCCCTATTGAGTTTTACATTTTTGATGAAGAACTTTTGTTTTTTAACCATTTTCCTAGTCTTAAGAATATATTTGTTGATTTTTATATATTTTTTAAGTTTATTTTTGCTAGTGATTAATCTCTTAGGTTTAACTGATTTAATTTCATCGTCACTAGTCAAATCTATAATATTGGAAGGGCTAAATTGAGGAACCATTGATGGGGCAATAGGCACCAACTCGCTGAAGAGACTTTGATTTAGCGAGGCAGTGATGTTGTGATTTACCATCTCCAGTTGTGAAATTTGAATTTGAGCCTCTTGCAGCTGTTGTTGCAATAAATATTTGTGGTCCAGAGCTTGTTCATACTCTGTGCTACACTGGCTAAATCCGTCCACAACAAGCTGGAGCCTATCCCGGTCTTCTATGGCCTCAGTGTATTGACTGTATAACTGAGCCATTTCACTTTTTAACTTCCTATTCTTTTCATGGGCTTCAAGGAGAACCCTTTCATTGTCATCCATTTCCTTATTTAGTTTGTCACAGTACTCCTTGGACACCTTTAGTTCGCTCAAAGCCAGATTGAGTTTAGACTCTTCTTGGCGAGCATAGGCGCTACGAGTCATAGGCATGATTAAAAAAGGAAAAGAAAATAAATTAGAAAAGACTAGGCAGTTGTGGCAAAAGTTTAAAAGATATTTAGGCGAGGGAAAAATTAAAAGATACAAAGTTAAGAAGTTCTGTAACCAAACTAACTAAGGTTATGTTTACGATTTAGAGGTCAATGGCATCAATAAGTAGCCGTACAAAAGGTGTACAATGTAAGTTAATAAGCCGTAAACTTTATAAAACCAAGTAAAACAAAGTATTATACCTGATATCAAGATGACAATGCAACAATTCACTTGAGCCGGTAACCTCTCAACTGTCACCGATTCACACTACAATTTTAACACTTTATTGCACAAAGTTATACAAATCTAACACGAAATACACATTAACATTCTATTAACTTGAAAAATAAATGGAAATAGGCCTTACAAATAAAGGAATTAAATATTTTAAATTAAAATTTCAAAGGAGTACTATAAAACAGCTGTTAGCTGTAGTGTTGCCACAGGAAAAAAAAAAAAAATTAAACGGCACTTTTGAGCGGCATAATTTATCAGTCAAATTATAAAGTGACTCTAGTGTCCATTGGCAAAGATATATTCTTATGGAGAAAAACGGACAAGAAACTCCATAGTTACTCTTTACAAATGTTTTTTTTTTAATTATTTGGTATATTATAAAAAATATGTCATATATGTGAGGACGATGCACCAAGACTATACTAGTTATAGAACCAAGTATTATCAATTACTGAGAAACAGGTTTCCAAAGACGAATACTTTATTTTCTATATTAGGTGATAGCATCCAGTTTTAGCGTTATCTTTATAGTCAGTGTAATTGGTTACTGTTTTAAGTAATTAGACCCGGTTTATTGTATGCGGTAGGTTAGCGTTAACAGTCTAAAACATTTCGTAGAACACGACCTTAAGTGTTGCTCTTTTGTACTAGATTGTGATGGCAGGAAAATCTTAGGACTATGAAAAGAAAATACTCATGATTCTGCGAAAACAGCTAAACAACATATTCTGTGAATATTTCAAGAGTCGTATCGAGCAGCTACGAGCAAAAAAATCACGTTTTTGTATAGGAACCCCCTATTTATTTGATTCTGTTTTTTAGTAGGTATTTTTTCTTAAGAGTGGCAACAGAAATACATCATAATTATGTGAAAATTTCAACTGTCTAACTATCACGGTTCACGAGGTACAGCCAGCCGGTGACAGACGGATAGACAGACGGACGGACAGCGGAGTCTTAGTAATAGGGTCCCTTTTCACCCTTTGGGTACGGAACCCTAAAAAGGCCCTACTGAAATCGTATACTTACTAGGTCTTGCTCCAGCTTAACATAACAGATGCCATGCCGATGTCGCCTGCCCACTTTGCCACACACACTGCACTCGCTCCAAGGAGACCACTGAGTGTACAATATCACGCCCTGGTATACTTCTGTGGCGACAGCGTGAGGGCCTCGGGATCCAGGCGGTTTTACCTGACGAGAAGACGATCAACTCACAATAATAGCGTGTGAACATTCTTAAGTATTGTCTCTGTTCTTATTCTAATCGCAATTGTAGAATATTTCCCAATCCTGTTTAAATTACGACGGTGAAACAGAAGAAAGTAACTGCACGGGTAGATAGCACACGTCAAAAACATCTGGTGGTTGGTAAGAACAATAAAAAATGGAATATTTGAAACGTATAGAACTAGGGTTTTCATAATTTGTGGTTGCATAACGACAAAATAATTAAATCCGTCCATCGGTATAGAAAGAGTAAAAATGGAATGTATGAATAACTGAATTACTTCGATGTAAATATGTTGAGAAAATAACTATGTTGGTAAAGAATAAAGATCGCAATGATTAATATTGCAACCCTTTGCTTTTCGAAGGGGGTCAGTGCGGGGTATTGTCGAAGTTTGCGGAGGAAAATACTAAATCTGCGCGGACGAAGTCGCGGGCGTAGCGCTAGATGTAAAACAGCTTACTAACAACAGTGTAGGGTTCCTTGTCGACCACCTCTATAAAGACCAGGCCCCCGAAGCCGGCGCCCTGCCGGCACCAGAAGACGCCCTCGTCGCCCGGCACCACGTTGTAGATCGTCATGACGCCGTCTAGTAGCGTCAACCGGTCGTAGTCTTGGATGACCGCGAACTTGTCGTGTAATGCCGACTAGGGAATAACAAATGATGGCTCTGTTATACTATATTGGGATAAGCAATGTATGTATAGTGGTGATATTGCTTACTAAACTACATTTGTCAAAAATGCCCCACTTGATTCGTAACTCTCTAAATATGTTGAAATCAAAACCGGACCTTGAATTGTAACTTATGAGTCGCAAAGCCATAATAAAGTTGTGGGGTAATATTGTCATTTAGCCGGAAAACGTCCACTTTCAAATGTCATTACAATTTTTCCTGCCTGCACGGCAGCCGCGCGGTGGCTCCCTGGAGCACCATCACGATGACGTTGTTCTGTCTGTGTGTCCTCACCTGTGAGTACAGCCACGTGTGCTGCTCCAGCTGGCCGGGCTCCTGGCACAGCCTGCACGGCAGCCGCGCGGTGGCTCCCTGGAGCACCATCACGATGACGTTGTTCTGTCTGTGTGTCCTCACCTGTGAGTACAGCCACGTGTGCTGCTCCAGCTGGCCGGGCTCCTGGCACAGCCTGCACGGCAGCCGCGCGGTGGCTCCCTGGAGCACCATCACGATGACGTTGTTCTGTCTGTGTGTCCTCACCTGTGAGTACAGCCACGTGTGCTGCTCCAGCTGGCCGGGCTCCTGGCACAGCCTGCACGGCAGCCGCGCGGTGGCTCCCTGGAGCACCATCACGATGACGTTGTTCTGTCTGTGTGTCCTCACCTGTGAGTACAGCCACGTGTGCTGCTCCAGCTGGCCGGGCTCCTGGCACAGCCTGCACGGCAGCCGCGCGGTGGCTCCCTGGAGCACCATCACGATGACGTTGTTCTGTCTGTGTGTCCTCACCTGTGAGTACAGCCACGTGTGCTGCTCCAGCTGGCCGGGCTCCTGGCACAGCCTGCACGGCAGCCGCGCGGTGGCTCCCTGGAGCACCATCACGATGACGTTGTTCTGTCTGTGTGTCCTCACCTGTGAGTACAGCCACGTGTGCTGCTCCAGCTGGCCGGGCTCCTGGCACAGCCTGCACGGCAGCCGCGCGGTGGCTCCCTGGAGCACCATCACGATGACGTTGTTCTGTCTGTGTGTCCTCACCTGTGAGTACAGCCACGTGTGCTGCTCCAGCTGGCCGGGCTCCTGGCACAGCCTGCACGGCAGCCGCGCGGTGGCTCCCTGGAGCACCATCACGATGACGTTGTTCTGTCTGTGTGTCCTCACCTGTGAGTACAGCCACGTGTGCTGCTCCAGCTGGCCGGGCTCCTGGCACAGCCTGCACGGCAGCCGCGCGGTGGCTCCCTGGAGCACCATCACGATGACGTTGTTCTGTCTGTGTGTCCTCACCTGTGAGTACAGCCACGTGTGCTGCTCCAGCTGGCCGGGCTCCTGGCACAGCCTGCACGGCAGCCGCGCGGTGGCTCCCTGGAGCACCATCACGATGACGTTGTTCTGTCTGTGTGTCCTCACCTGTGAGTACAGCCACGTGTGCTGCTCCAGCTGGCCGGGCTCCTGGCACAGCCTGCACGGCAGCCGCGCGGTGGCTCCCTGGAGCACCATCACGATGACGTTGTTCTGTCTGTGTGTCCTCACCTGTGAGTACAGCCACGTGTGCTGCTCCAGCTGGCCGGGCTCCTGGCACAGCCTGCACGGCAGCCGCGCGGTGGCTCCCTGGAGCACCATCACGATGACGTTGTTCTGTCTGTGTGTCCTCACCTGTGAGTACAGCCACGTGTGCTGCTCCACCTGGCCGGGCTCCTGGCACAGCCTGCACGGCAGCCGCGCGGTGGCGCCCTGGAACACCATCACGATGACGTTGTTCTGTCTGTGTGTCCTCACCTGTGAGTACAGCCACGTGTGCTGCTCCACCTGGCCGGGCTCCTGGCACAGCCTGCACGGCAGCCGCGCGGTGGCGCCCTGGAACACCATCACGATGACGTTGTTCTGTCTGTGTGTCCTCACCTGTGAGTACAGCCACGTGTGCTGCTCCACCTGGCCGGGCTCCTGGCACAGCCTGCACGGCAGCCGCGCGGTGGCGCCCTGGAACACCATCACGATGACGTTGTTCTGTCTGTGTGTCCTCACCTGTGAGTACAGCCACGTGTGCTGCTCCACCTGGCCGGGCTCCTGGCACAGCCTGCACGGCAGCCGCGCGGTGGCGCCCTGGAACACCATCACGATGACGTTGTTCTGTGCCATCTGATCTCCGTTCACTGCGTCCATTTGTGCCGCTGAGCAAGCGTAGTAATCACGCCAGGCTTGAGAGAGGGCTGATAGCTTGTGTTTGTTCCCTCCTGAAGATAAGAATTTAATGTGAATTTCTTACTACTTAAGTATATGCCTCACTTCAAGGAAAGACTTTCCTATACTGTTTCAACTCTTTGTGTGTCCCAGGTCTACTTGAAGACCAGCCTTAATCGAGTCAGCCAGGTCGGTTACTTGGTCTTTTAATTTTTATCTTTGAAGAGGAATCTTATTGGGGAAGTTCAACTAATTTTACAGGTAGAAA
This sequence comes from Hecatera dysodea, assembly GCA_905332915.2. Lineage (NCBI taxonomy): Eukaryota > Metazoa > Arthropoda > Insecta > Lepidoptera > Noctuidae > Hecatera > Hecatera dysodea. The sequence continues at coordinate 1,150,406 of HG995303.1, forward strand.
AAAAGAAACGCCTTTATATAAAAAAAAAAAACAAAAACTTAAGCGTCAAAGATGCTGTCAATGTCTTGTTAGTGTCATTATACAAGTCAGCGAAGTGAGTGGGCAGTATCATGACGCTGGCAGAGGAGTCCACATCGGCTCAGTTGTCAAAGTGGAAAAAATACCAGTAATTGCTTATTTAAAACGCTAATTTAATTAGTAACAATATGGAACATGCAATATTTTCATGTTAAAGTATCAAAATAAATAAAAAGAAAAAGGCCTTCAATTGACTAGCGCAGTCACACAACTTCCTCGATCCAAATAGTTCCTACATTCCATTCATTCATTTTTCTTCCTTCCGCATCAATTCAATCCCTTAAAAACTCACTCACAAGAACTCAACATAAAAAATGGCGCGTGCGATCTTCTGCCGGCTATAAATTATAATTGAACAATGCTGTAAGTGTAACCAAAACCCACCTACGAAGACTTTCAACAATTCAGTGAAGTGTTAAGTGACAAAAGAGGGACGTCCGCGGACTGTATTGGAGTGGCGCCACGAAACCCTCGTTTGCGAAGAAGACTCGTGAGTACCTTCCTTTCAATCCCAGTTTTTCCCGTGATTGTGCTCGACTTAAGGTCGCCTATGGCCACAGTTCCATCGAAGGTTTTATTCAACATTTACCTACCATAACATTTTGGTCATTCGAGCCCGATTTATATACGTGTACCTCTAACTTTAGTCGTAACATCACAAGTGCGGCGTCCATATTTGCCATTTCATTTCACAGAAAACACGATATTTGTGTATGTATCATAATATTTTGAGTTATAACACGTAATAACTCATTAAACAAGCATCATATCATCAAAACGAACAGTTTTGTAAAGTTTTCTCAACTTCGATACGAAGTTTGAAATCTTGAACCAGTTTTGACCGGTCGTAGGTAGGTAGGTATTTACAGAAATTTTGAATCTGAACATTACAAGCGTTGTTTTAAAGTGTAACATATAACACTAAAACATCATTCTATAGCATTATCATTCATACGTATTTTTCACGTAATTTTATTCGCATACGTAACATATAACGTTGCAATAAATAGTCTAACATTCTGAGTTCTTTATTCGTGGAATTTATAAATAACATATAATTTATAAATTACAACATTGTATTTTATCATTTTAAGGTCCTTCGAAACATTCATTTTCTTATTATTTATTGGACATAGGTACATTTGTAGTTATTTAGCATACAGCTAATAGCGACATCTAGTTTCCAGTAACGTAACAAAACAATCGATCTTTCACTCACCATTTCTACTCAATCTTCAGTGTTGTCAGCTCTAAAGTGTTGCCAATGGTGTAGTTTTTGGTGAATGTTTGCTATCATTGCTGTCATAATATAACAAAACTGACAGCTGTCATCAAACAACATTTTGAACTAATTCAAAACTTAAGGTTACCTTATTTTGGTTACGAAAATATATTTTTCACTTAACATTAGCATATTTCAACAACATGAGTGAAGCTATGGCAGCTCATCATGAATCAAAGCGCAACATTGCGCACAAGCGATTAACGGATGCTGTTGTCTGCGCTCGCAAATGCATAAATGATGCAAGCCTTCTACCGCGTTTAGAAACATGGGGATCGCGGGTAGAATCTCTTATGGAAGCATTTAATGATGCTCACATAAAACTTTTGTGTGAATATAAAAATCTTGATATCAGTGATGAACAAATGTTAAAACAAACAATGTATCAAGAGCAAGCAGATGATATGTATTTTGAAGTATTAGAAACCATTCGTAAACTCTTACCTGATCATAAAGCAGATATGGTAAAATGTCACACATCCTCAATAGAAAACAGGAAACCTACAAAGTTGCCTGCGATAAAGCTACCTTCTTTCTCAGGTCAGTTTAAAGATTTTCCCGGTTTTATTGATTTGTTTAACACACTAGTCCATAACAGGACAGATATATCAAAAGTAGAAAAATTCCAATATCTTGTCAGTTCCCTTTCAGGAGAACCACTTAATCTTCTTAGAGCTTTTCCAATTTCTGAAGCTAATTATATTAGCGCTTACCAAGCACTTGTTAATAGATATAATAACAAGCGATATTTATCATTTGTATGTTGGGAACAAATATGCAACCTTAAACCAATAACCACACCATGTGCGCAAAGCTTAAGAAAACTTTTGGATACATTTTCTGAAAATCTTTCAATGTTAAACTCATTGGGGTTGCCCACATCCAACTGGGATTTTGTTTTATTTCATTCACTTTTAGTAAAAATAGATAAAAAATCTCGTGAAGCTTTTGAACTTTCATGCAGTGGGTGTGAGTTTCCACGGTTTGACCATTTGCAAACATTTTTATTAGAAAGATGTAATGCATTAGAGCGTTCATCCTTAACAAATATTTCAACAGTGACGTTGCCTAATAATACCAATTTTAACAAAAATATCACAAACTTAAATAATAACTATCAAAACAAAAATAAAAATAATTCTACAAATCAAATATCCACTATGCTTTTGGCTCAAACGCCTCAATTATCTAATTGCATCGAAAAATTTTGCAAAGAAAATCATTCTCTATTTTCATGTGACAAGTTTGTTGCTAAAACACCTCAAGAACGCTTTCAAATTGCAAAGCAACATAAACTTTGTTTAAATTGTCTGCGTTCAAATCACACCACCTCAAAATGTGTATCAAGTCATACTTGTAAAACTTGTAAACAGCATCATAACAGCCTATTACATTTTACAAAGGGTACCACCCATTCAAATCAAAATAATAATTCAAATGAACAAAATTCATCACAAGTTGCTGTAAATCAGGCTAGCTCTTCTAATACCGTTACCCCGGTTACAACATTATCAAATATCACCAGAGCGTCTGCTCCTTCCTTTGTTTTGCTTGCCACAGTACAAGTAGAAATCAAGGATGAGCATAACACTTATCAAAGGGTAAGAGCTTTGTTAGATCCCGGAAGCCAAAGTCATATAATTTCAAATTCTTGTGCACGGAGACTTGGTTTGATTCGAGTTAAATGTAACACTCCAATGTCAGGAATAGGGGATGCTCCTGCTTTATCATGTAGTAAGGTCTTTCTGGATATTCGTCCTTTGGAAAATTCCAATAAAACATTTACAATGGAAGCAGTTGTTTTAGATAAAATTTGCAGTGATATGCCAACACATGCCATATCAATGATTTCAAGCATATATCAAATCTCAAGTTAGCTGATCCTGATTTTCATAAATCTCGCCCTATTGACATCCTAATTGGTGGAGAGATTTTCCCACAGATTTTGTTACCAGGCAAAATTGAGAGCAATAATCATACAGCAACAGCAATTAATACTGTATTTGGGTATGTTCTCATGGGTAGGACACAAGCAGCCAATCCCATTGAGTCTATTCCAGTATCAATCAATCATGTATCAATGGATGCCAATTTAGATATTGCAGTCCAAAAGTTTTGGGATACCGACAACATACCATCGGAAGCAAAACAAGCAACCTCTGCTGACGACATTCGTTGCGAGGACATTTATCAATCAACATGTAAGCGTGATGCTGACGGTCGTTATATCGTGCATTTACCATTTAGAAATTCATCATTACCATCATTCAACGATTCGTATACGGTTGCGCTTCGGCGATTTAATCAACTTGAAAAACGTTTTCATCAGAATCCAATTTTCGGAGAAGAGTACAAATCTCACATACTGGAGTATATATCAAGTGGACAGATGGAACCTGTCTCACCTAATGATTATCAGTCATCTTCAGCATATTATATACCCCACCATGCAGTTTTAAAACCCAATAGCGTTTCTACACGTTTAAGAGTTGTCTATGACGCCTCAGCTAAGGATAGACAGGGTCGATCTCTTAATGACACATTGTTGACCGGCGCTAAATTGCAAGCAGATATTAATAACATCATTTTAAGATTTCGCCTCCATGCAGTCGTATTATCAGCCGACGTACGTCAAATGTATCGTCAAATCATCATTACCCAGGATCATCGGGATTATCAGCGTATCTTATTTCGATTTTCACCTGACGAATCAATTCAAGAATATAGAATCAACCGCGTAACATTTGGAGTGTCGTCCGCGCCATTTCTGGCCATACGTACCATGCATCAGCTGGCTCAAGACGAACAGCACATCTATCCTGTTGCTGCAAAGGTGCTGCGAACAGATCTTTACGTCGATGACGTAGTCACCGGCTGTGATAACATCCAACAAGCAACTCGTTTGCAGCAAGAGTTAGTCAAAATCATGGCTGCCGGTGGTTTTGAGCTTAGGAAGTGGTCCAGCAACCATGCGGCTGTACTGCAAAACATACCTGAAGAACATAAAATGGTACCAGATTTGACGTTTGACAGTGACACCGACTTCGTCAAGGTTCTTGGCCTTGCCTGGAATGCTCATCAAGATGTTTTTAATTATCAAGTGAATCAAATCCCACGCGGCTGTACAAAGCGGACAATGCTCTCTGAGCTTGCTCGTATCTATGACCCTATCGGTCTACTGACACCATTAACATTTTTGGCAAAATTTCTTATTCAACGTCTGTGGTTACTAGGGTCTTCTTGGGATGAACCTGTACCTGATGACATTCATCAAATTTGGACGAAGTATGCGCACCAATTATCAAATCTAAAGTTGAAAGCAATATATCTAGTTTTAATTTCCGCGAATATTAGTGGGTTGCAGGTATGCACCTCCCTCCCGCCCGCTATATTATGCACATGCAAGATTACAAGGCAAATGCAAGGATTTTATGCACATGCAGGAAGGCAATGCAATACCCAACACCATTACCGACACGTGTTTCGCCTCTCCACGAGGCATCCTCAGGGGACGTGTTGACTCGCTGACCGTTGATTTTTTTTTTTTTTTTTTTTTTTTTTTGAGTGGACTACTCGCAGTTCAGCACATTAAGGCTGGTTACTGCTCAACCGGGCAATCCCGTGGTTGCCTTAGATTCTAAGGCCCCCAGCCGGGGCGCTGACCGTTGAGTTGCGACTGAGAAATTAGTACAAGGCACCCCCCTTTTATACACTGCCACCGTTGGTTATTTGTGTACAACTACCCACAAACATTCGCAGTAAAGGGGAAGAAACTAAATTCGTCTGGTCATTCAACAAATCAAATCAAATCAAATCTCTCTCAATTACGTATTCCAAGACGTATTACACATGATCAAGCAGCGTCTTATCAAATTCATGGCTTCTGCGATGCTAGTGAAGCTGGTTATGCGGCCGTAGTCTTTCTTCGTTCCAGTATTTCTCAAGATCAATATCAAGTCCGTCTGGTGAGCGCAAGATCACGTGTTGCTCCCACCAAGCGTAGAACGCTGCCGAGACTCGAGCTCTGCGCCGCATCATTATTAGCAGATCTCATGAGTTATATCATAAACATATATTCTAACATTATCAATATTGAAGGCGTGTTCGCATGGTCTGATGCCATGATAGTGCTAGCATGGATCAAATCAAACTCCACCAATTTTAAAGCATATGTCGGTAATCGTATAGCAAACATTCAAAGAAAACTACCAAATGCTACCTGGAAACATGTGCCAGGCAAGCAGAATCCAGCTGATTGCGCAAGTCGTGGTCTACTACCAGACGAGCTTATCAGCCACGCCCTCTGGTGGACCGGACCGGAGTGGTTATCACTAAATCATAATCAATGGCCCAACGAGCCATTAAATACAGAATCATCTTGCATTACAGATAATGATGTAACCTGTGAACAACGTGTCACAGTGCTCTCAAACAGCTTAAACGATAGCAACCCTTTATAAAATCTCATTAACAAATTTTCGTCGTTACGTAAAATTCAACGTATTTTAGCATATTGTATCAGATTCATTAAAGCTTTACGCAAAAACAAAGTAGTTGACCATTTAACAGAAGATGAGCTACACAATGCCCTCATGGTGCTTGTTAAACACGTACAACATATTGAATTTAAAGATGAAATCAAACAATTATTAGCAAAAAAAGTTTTACCTAAACCTTTTAGGAAACTTAACCCATTTATAGATCACTCTGGTGTTTTGCGAGTGGGGGGAAGGCTCTCTCGTTCTGATTTAGAATTTGAAACAAAACATCCATCTTTGCTTCCTCGCAAACATCTTTTAACTCAGCGCATCATTGAATCGGTGCATAATGAAAACATGCATCCAGGATTACAAACACTTCATTATTTAATTCTTCAAAATTTCTGGATTTTGTCTCCAAGGCGGGCAATTCACCAAGTTTTATCAAATTGTTATAAATGTTTGCGTGTCAAGCCCACGGCATTTGAGCCTAAAATGGCAGATTTACCTAAACTCCGTGTCACTCAATTAAAATCAATTCAAGCAGTTGGTTGCGATTATGCAGGTCCCTTTAATGTAACCCCCGTCAGAAGGCGTGGATCACGTGTTACGAAGGCGTACCTTTGTCTTTTTGTGTGCTTTGCCACAAAAGCACTCCACTTGGAGCTAGCTTCGGATATGTCATCTGCGTCATTCCTAGCGGCATTACGCAGATTCATCGCACGGCGTGGTAGATGTAATGTTATCCACTCAGATTGCGGAACAAATTTTAAAGGCGCTCAATCAGAGTTGTCCAATATCATGAAGTCGGCGTGTGAGACCGAACATATATCATTTCATTTCAACCCTCCTGGGGCCCCTCACTTCGGAGGACTTTGGGAAGCTGGGGTTAAATCTGTTAAGACGCATCTTTATCGTGTGATAGGTACACAGATACTTACATATGAAGAGCTCAATACCTTACTTGTCCAGGTGGAATCCGTTTTAAATTCAAGACCTTTATGCTCCATTAGTTCGGATCCCAATGACATCTCGGCACTCACACCAGGCCATTTTTTAACGTTAGCACCATTAACAACATTACCAGCACCAAATTATACAAACATACCAACTAATCGTCTGACACGTTGGCAACTTTTGCAACGTATGCATCAGGACTTTTGGTCACGATGGCACTCGGAATACTTAACACATTTGACGCAACGTTTGAAATGGAATGAGTCCTCACGTGATGTTCACATCAATCAGTTAGTCATTATCAAAGATGAATGTAATCATCCGTTACAATGGCGGCTTGGTAAGATAATAAAATTATATCCTGGTCGTGATGGGATTCCTCGTTCGGCCACTGTCAAAACTGCTCAAGGTACGCTTGACAGACCTTTAGTAAAATTATGTCCTCTCCCTGATGGGCATAATTAAACTTTCATTACTTTTATATCATAATTTAATACTGTAATAATAACATACACATCATATTTTTTGCATATCCATCAATCACACCATTTATATATATTATCAGTTTTGGTTTATATGGACGTAGCTTTATTGTAGAGTTCAGGCTCCATAATTTCGCCAGCAGGGGGGAAGAATGTTAAAGTATCAAAATAAATAAAAAGAAAAAGGCCTTCAATTGACTAGCGCAGTCACACAACTTCCTCGATCCAAATAGTTCCTACATTCCATTCATTCATTTTTCTTCCTTCCGCATCAATTCAATCCCTTAAAAACTCACTCACAAGAACTCAACATAAAAAATGGCGCGTGCGATCTTCTGCCGGCTATAAATTATAATTGAACAATGCTGTAAGTGTAACCAAAACCCACCTACGAAGACTTTCAACAATTCAGTGAAGTGTTAAGTGACAAAAGAGGGACGTCCGCGGACTGTATTGGAGTGGCGCCACGAAACCCTCGTTTGCGAAGAAGACTCGTGAGTACCTTCCTTTCAATCCCAGTTTTTCCCGTGATTGTGCTCGACTTAAGGTCGCCTATGGCCACAGTTCCATCGAAGGTTTTATTCAACATTTACCTACCATAACATTCATCTTGCTTTCATTTAAAAGTATTCCGTGTAAAATAGACCATACAAAAATTAAAAAATTAATACACTTTAGTCTTTAGTGTATTGCCAAAGTTGCGATTATAAACTGACTGTTTTTCTCTTTCCCGCGAAAACTAATGATAAAGTCACTCCTGTCTGCCAGAGATCATGAACTGTCATGTATTAGAATTTTAGTTCGTCTTTTCATTGTCATAACACCAGTAACATCACTAGACGCTGATTGTTTATGCTCCGTTTCACGTTATATTAATTCGTAATAGTTGTTAAAAATCAATATTAACTACAATAAAAACATTGCAGTGGCCCTTCTTTTATGCTATTTTATCATTTCAATAACAAAATGTTCATGAATTCTGTAATTGCATCTTCCCTATTTAAGTAGTAACAAGCTTATTTGTACTGTTTATTCAGCAATTTAAATAACCTAAAACCACTTACTTGGATACATAAGCTTATCTAGCTCAAAACCTTTCTTAGCGTAACCTCGCCGAACCTCTCCATACATTTCCCTACTTTTATTGTTAATCTCACTTACTCGCTTGTGAATAGAATGGTTTATTTCGCATCTTGTACAATTTATGCTGGTTAAAATCAAAATAAACAAATACTTCAAATCTGCCATCTTTGCTTGTCAGATTTGGCGTTCGTTTTGGGTTTCAATTTGAATTTTGTTCTAGAATTCTATCTTAACCATTGTATTATTTCGAACTATGGTATTCAAGAACAAAACACACACCCTCAGATGTTTTTTCATAGGATCCCTATTATAATGCAGGCCTGCTAGAAAGAAACTCGTTGCAATTTGGTATTTTACTAGATATAAAAATCATAATTCTATTTAGTCTGTACGTTCGATTTTCAAAAAATATTGGCCACGTATTTTTTGTCATTTCAAATCGTAAAAAAAAGATTTTTTTTAGTGTGGGGGCTACTGACATCGTCTACGTCTTGATGCTGGTAAAAATTGTAGCACGTACTGACGTCACGCGAGTTTTCAATGCTCTGTATCGTCTTCATTTCTTGCTTACGTGGAAAAAGAAAAAATACGTCACCAACATTTTTTATAAATCTATCTGACGGAATTATTATATCTTTCAGTAAAATACCCTATTATGTACCTCGTTTTCAAACTGAATCTGCAAGTATTGTTGTAGAAAACGTTTTTTAATCTCGAACAAAATATAAAAACGATTTTTGCAACAATAGTTCGGCAATTTTAGTATCCCATGACAAGAAGAGTTATGACTTTTACATTCAGGTTGAACGTTTTTTCGAGGTTCAGGTTTGGCATGACTTTGCTCCTTATTTATTAACTAGCTTCTGCCAGCGACTTCGTCCGCGTGGAATAGTTACTTTACCCCCGATTTCGAAACTCAGCCCGATCGGTTTAAAATTGACAAAAGATAGACATGCTGTTTCGGGATATTTTTTAGATAATTTTATGTAGAACATTTCCGTAATACATGATTTCTATGTAACTAACCATTAAGGCTACACACGCGACGGAAGCTTAAAAAATGGAGTAACTTCTTCCGTTTTCCCAACATTTTCCTTCACTGCTCTGCTCCTATTGATTGTAGCGTGATGAAAAGTATACTATAACCTGCCCAGGAGTATGAAGAATAATTGCACCAAGTTTCGTTAATATCGGTCAAGTAGTTTTTGTTTCTATAAAGAACATACAGACAGACAGACAGACAGACAGACAGAAAGACAGACAGACAGACAAAAATTTTACTGATTGCATTTTTGGCACCAGTATCGATCACTAATCACCCCCTGATAGTTATTTTGAAAAAATATTCCTTGTACAGAATTGACCTCTCTACAGATTTATTATAAGTATAGATAAGGAGTTAGGAAAATAAAGGAACATTTCGGGTATGTTTACTTATCAAATGGATAAGCATTTTCCACCGTCGAATTTATGCGAAGGTTTTGAAACAAACCATAAAGTTCTCAATGATGTTAACATATTTGTATCTCAATCTTTCCAGAAGACAGAACCAGCGCTCTCCTTAGGCCCGCAACCCACTCCCGAGATGGAAGCGATAGCACGCGAGGTGGACGCGCTGGCTCGCGAGCGACTGGCTTTAGAAGCCGAGCTTGCGGCCAAGCAGAGAGACCTCACCGTGAAGACTGGCGAGGCGGACAGCTTGCAGGTATGTAGCTGTTCATCTTAGAACAGCGTTCACACTCCCGAGTTGAATTCGCATGCTCACGAGCGCACTCGCTTTAGAAATTGAGCTTGCAGCTAAGCAGCGGGCCTTCACTGGAAAACTGGCGAGGCGGCCAGCTTGCAGGTATATTGGAAACTTTGACCTGCGAGCGTACCATGACGTCTTAAAACGTGAGTCTTCCGAGCGAGAAAAAGGGATGGAGCTATATAGGGTGTATAACTCTATCCCTCTTTCTCGCTGGGAAGATTCACGTTTTAACACCTCATGGTACGCCCGCTGACCTACTTAAGATCTCGTCCAAGTCCTCCTAGCTTGGGAGCGTCTCACAGTAGTCTAATATCGCAAGCGGTCTTGTGCTTCTTGCATCACCTCACTCCGAGTTATTCTGATGCTCGTCGCCTCTGCCACGAGGTCCCAACACGAAGAAAAAATAAATAGTTCAAATAAATTTCTAAAGATGGCGTTCTATGTATTTTTATTTTTTTAATTGATCATAATCTCGGTATGTTCTTAATTCCGCTAAGCACAAAATTATGTATATTTTTCCGCTAAGCACATAATTTTGTTTATAATAACTAACTTAAAGGGTATTGCTCATTATTGGCTTAACGTGGACAAGTTGCTATGCGAAAAGTATTTTTACGAAAAAATATAATTAAAACTAAAATGAATATTTTTTTGATTCTCGTTGCAGGAAGTTAAATATAAAGACAAGTCGTTTAATAAGTATTTAAGCCGATTGAGTTTAAAAAGCGTCGCCATTTTATGGTTGGCGACCGATTCCGTGTGGCCACATTAATAATAATTGTGATTTCAATCGATTATTAAAGATAATAATCGATTGCTAAAACTGAGTAAAAAGTATGTATTTTCTTAAAAATCTGTAATCAAGTTTTTTTTCAAAAGGTTTTATACTTATGTTCCATTAATTACATTAAAAACAAACAAAACACTCGTCGTTTTAGGCCATCAAATCATTTTACATCCGATTATAGTATTGGTTTGATCGTTGTCAAATCGATTTTTTTATTACCTGGCAACACTACTAACTGTCAATAATGACAAATATAGACAATGAAATGAAAATATTATCTAGGAAGTGTATTGTGAATGTTGTTTCAGTTATTTTTGCGAAGTTTTTGGTTTTAGTTATAGTTATAATGGACTCTGATACCACTTCAATTGACGACCCGGCTTAACCCTTGAATACTGAATCTGCTCATGACGATGACCCTGGCGCTGTTTTGTTAAACGTGAAACCTTGAAGGTTTACCCTTATCTGGCAATTGCACTCTATTACGAGGAAAAATTCAAAGCAGGCACATAAGCCGAAAATTATATTTCGTATAGGTATATTATAATTAATATAATCTGCAAGGCAGAGAAGCAATTACTCAATATTGTTCCAAATGCCTTGTAGGGCGAAGAACGGTGGGTTGCTGTGCTCACGTTATGACCACAATATGGTACTTAAGCTGGGCAAGGCATGAAAATAATATTAGGCCGCCTGCCCATTTTTTAGATGATATTTTATTAATTTACCATTCGGATTAAAAATATTAGTTTTATTTTTTCCATTTAAATGACCTTAGGATATGTTACTACCGGATTCAAAATAAGATAATATCATGATTAAAAAGGCAAATGATTTATTTTGGAAAATAAACACTCATAATTGTAACTTTTTCAGCGACAAGTTTTAGCAATAGATATGCTAAATATGAACTATTTTTACACTCTCCTGCAACCTTATTACTATAATTCATTTCTTTTAGGTATAAACTATTAAAAACCATAGTCATTAAATATTATACTTAATGTTCATGTTAAGCCAAATTGTCCTAACAAACTGAGCAAGCCCTTTCGTAAATTCTTGTAAAGGCTCATCTAAGACCCATATTGATTGTAGCAATAGATGGAGCTTTTTGCATTTCCTGTACTGTTACATTTGTATTATTTCAAATATTTCAAACAAAAGTAATAATGTGACATTTATTAAGTGCAACGAATGCAACAGTAAATTATAAAACTGAACTTGAACACAGTCCCTCCTGCCATTATGAAAATCAATGCCCAGTGGCGCCATATCATGATACTATTATTGCTTAGATATGGCTCTCTGTCTTAGGAATTAAGTTCAGTGTGGTCGGAATTTATTTTTGTGATATGTTGTTTTCAGAGCGAGCTGGACACATTAACGGCAACCTTAAAACAGTTAGAAAACCAAAAAGGTGAAGCACAAAAGAGGTTAAATGATCTCAAAACACAGGTAAATATTACTTCCGATATTCTCTTTAGGGATCTTATTGACTGTCTCGTTGTTAGCAAGATGGTATTTTTGTGGGAAAACTTGTTTGTATCTTGTGAGTTTGGATACATGGAACGATTTCAAGATACTTTTAAAAAATGATTGCCATAAAAATTCTAGTTTCTGAAACATAAACTTACCCACGTTTATGTTTCAGAAACTAGAATTTGTATGGCAATCATTTTTTTTTTACTTGCAAAATTTACATGTTTTTATGATACTAACAAAGACATCGATGCTGGCAGGTAGAAAAGCTCCGTTCCCAAGTATCGGCACAAGAGGCGGCGGCGGCGGAGACAGAGGCTGAAGTAGCCGCGCGACGAGCTGCTGCCCAAACCCTCAAAGAGAAGGAGCGCGCGCTGCAGGCCGACGTCGCTGATGCAGAGGCTGAAGCCGAGGCTATTACTGCGCAGCTCAGGCGCACCGTGCTTGCTGTCAGCCAGGTAAACGTGATGATGGATCGATGAGATCGTGTTGAATAGCCGAAAACATGTCTTGACTCGGGAATGGTCTGTACAAATACAGATGTCAGTATACAAGATGCTGGCTAACCTGTTTATCAAATTTCCCAGGCCAACATAAAGATCTCCCACTTAGAAGAGCAGCACCGGCTCATCAGCTCGGCCGCCGAAGCGCTCGCCAGCGCGGGCAGCGCCGGGCAGCACTACCTGACGCTGCAGCCGCAGTACTCCGCCGAACATCTCGAGCGCGTCGTCAGGGGAGCTACGCCTAATGACGCACTCGTACGTATGCATACAGCACCGGCTCGTCAGCTCGCTCGTAGTACAAATGTTCCGGCTCGGCAGTAGAAGGGCTCGTTGAATAAATAACAGCCACGCCCAGGTATGCGGATGTGTGAACATTTCATACCGAGATATTTCAGCACGTTGAGTCTGTACAGGTCTCATGTCTATTGGTGAAATTTTGACAGTTCCGGACTGTCAGATCCAGTGAGACTTTGTCAAACCAGGCCATCTAATGGTTACAATCAACAACTTAATTTTTCATGCTCACTAATAAAGTTTGTGTTTCTGTTATCCAGGAAGATGAGCCGTTCGCGAAAAGCAACGGCTTCGCATCAGGCGCAGGCTTCGAGTCCGACCCCTTCACGTCCAGCGCGCTCCCGGCCGCGCTGCCCGCGCACGACCCCTTCGCGCCCGCGCCCTGTCCGCTACCCACACAGGTATCGTGCACATAGAGTCCGACCCCTTCACGTCCAGCGCGCTCCCGGCCGCGCTGCCCGCGCACGACCCCTTCGCGCCCGCGCCCTGTCCGCTACCCACACAGGTATCGTGCACATAGAGTCCGACCCCTTCACGTCCAGCGCGCTCCCGGCCGCGCTGCCCGCGCACGACCCCTTCGCGCCCGCGCCCTGTCCGCTACCCACACAGGTATCGTGCACATAGAGTCCGACCCCTTCACGTCCAGCGCGCTCCCGGCCGCGCTGCCCGCGCACGACCCCTTCGCGCCCGCGCCCTGTCCGCTACCCACACAGGTATCGTGCACATAGAGTCCGACCCCTTCACGTCCAGCGCGCTCCCGGCCGCGCTGCCCGCGCACGACCCCTTCGCGCCCGCGCCCTGTCCGCTACCCACACAGGTATCGTGCACATAGAGTCCGACCCCTTCACGTCCAGCGCGCTCCCGGCCGCGCTGCCCGCGCACGACCCCTTCGCGCCCGCGCCCTGTCCGCTACCCACACAGGTATCGTGCACATAGAGTCCGACCCCTTCACGTCCAGCGCGCTCCCGGCCGCGCTGCCCGCGCACGACCCCTTCGCGCCCGCGCCCTGTCCGCTACCCACACAGGTATCGTGCACATATGTCTAATAAAAATTTATTAAAAAGAACCTAAAAAGCTAAACTTTCAACCCGTTTACGTTGCAGGATGGCTTCGGAACGGACCCGTTCGCATCGAACGCGGACCCGTTCGCGGGCGACGCGTTCTCCTCGCACGACACTACGGCTAAACAGAATGACGACGTGAGTGACGTTTTATCATTCACTCTCCCTACTATCATCCTTTCTTGATATATTTTTTTTTGGTGAAGGGATAATCAATTCTTTTGTATACGTGTATGTATTGTATGTCAATATAATTTTACGCTTTTATATTTAATTATATGTATGTGTATTTTTTATATGTTAAATATTTTAATTTTATTTACAATAAAGGATATTTTCTTTCGTGTGGTTTGTTGTTATATCATCCATGTTAGTAACAACAGAGGTATTCCACTAAAAAAAACGTGCTTCGCGTCGTAATATAAAGAATTAATTGCGTGAATACGCGATCGACGTGATTATTGTTTTCTCTGTCGGCACGATGCGTTCAGTTTTGTCGTACAAAATAAGGCGACGGTCGCGTATGACACGTGCGATGGTCGCTTTGTAACGTGACGATGTTTCATTGTGTTAGTAGTCACGTGATATTGCTTCCGTTGAGGTGGCGTCTTGTGATATAGTACCAATTGTATAGTGTAGCCATAGTGTAGCAAGCTTATTTGGTTGAGGAATGGAGGCGCTATCGGTGAATAAAAATGTTAGATTCTGTTAATTTTCGCAGTGATTTCGGTAGTTTTAAATGAAACTTACAAGGTCAGATATGTTTGCTGCACTATAGTATCGTTCGTATGGTTTTTTTTTGGATTTTGATAACTTGGAGGTAAATTTTGGTACTTACAAAGCGTTCAAATTTAAGTCAGAATTAACTTTAACTACTTAAAAGTATGAGTATTGCTCTTTTGCTTACACATGATGTATGAGAGAACGTTTAGCTAAGCCCCGTACGTGCGCAGGACGCGGCCTCGGACCCGTTCGCGGTGCTGCACGCGCCCAGCCGGCGCACGCCCACGCCCGCGCTGCCGCCCAAGCTGCACAAGCAGCCGCCGCCGCGCCCCGCGCCGCCGCGCCCGCACCCGCCGCACAAGGTACGCACGCACACGGACACGCACACGCACACACACACACCTCATACCTTTACCGTCAGACGAACACTTCTTAAACACAAAGTAATGGAACATATTATTGATCGATTGAGATTTGTCAATTGTCAGTAAGCTTTATAGTGTATGGAACCCTGAACCATACTTATTTTCTGAATAACATGACATGTGGAATTAAAAACGCTAACTAACAAATATGCAAGTTCAAAGTACACACTTTATCTCATACATTTTTGCTCCTCACAAAAATAACATTTAAGAGATTAAAGATCGTCTCAGACTGTAAGACCCACTTATAACTTGAGAAACGAAAACTGATAAATAACATCTTGCATTTATTTTGTTTATTAAAAATGTCACAATTTAATACTGAAATATTCAAAAATAAGTAAAAGGATCTCTTAAAATTAAAAACATTGTACACATACAAACTGATGTTTTAAATTAATTTTGTAATCCTCTTAATAATTTTTAGTTTCGTTTTTTATCTCGATAAATACTCTTTTTAAAAATGATGCTCAGAAATTATAAAATAACATCAATGATTTTATCTAATATCAAAACAAACGATTTTTAGAATAATTTATCATTGATTTTGTTTTATAACAATATGTAAACTTGCCTGAAAAATCAACCTATAAATAACTATACTCCATTCACAATAAGATTAGACATTGGAACAAAATTGTTTACAGTCCGTTCAACCGATTTTTACTTCTATTCGGTAGGCATAAGGATGGCATTAAAAGCAAAAACGTGATTATAATACCAACTGTTTACTGCAGCTACCATGTGTCATGCCACCAACGCAATAGAAGTCAAAATCGGTTGAACGGACTGTAAAAAAGATTTATTTCAATGTCTAATCTTATCGTGAATGGGGTTTAACCCCTTTGATCGTGATCCAAGCCTTTTTGCACGACGAAGCGAAAGGATTAAGATAAACAATTTCAGCCAAGTTCCTCCCAAACTTTTCAATTTTAAATATCTCTCCCATATGTTAAGCTAACGATTTATTTTCAGATTGTGTTATTTTTATGATTATTTGATGTTAATTTACCCCTCGCCCAGTATCTAGACGCATGGACGAAGAATAGCGCCGTCGAAAGCTAAACGTTTTGTTTTATTTTATTAACGCTGCAGAGAAAGTAAAATGTACGTAAAGGAGGTTTTATCGCACGTTAAACACTAGAGGATGGCATTTTATCGATGTTTCCTTTTTTCCTTTTTTTTTTTTATAAAATGTCACTCTCGTTGACAAAGCTTTCTGAGATTTATTGTAAGATAGTTTACGGCTTTTTGCACAACATTTTTTAATTTTGTTTTGCAACGTGTGCTGTTTTATTGTGATAAACTTTAAAAGGAAAATGAGATTCCTCTGTAATGAAAAGTTTTTTTTTTTTTCTATTAATATTTTAAGCTTTGATGCGAAAAATATTCGAACTGAGTGTTTTACTAGATATAAAAACCATAATTATATTTAGTCCGGTCGTTGGATTTGGAAAAAATATTTTAGTCATTTCAAATCGTAAAATATAAAGCACATGAAAGTTCAAGAGGGGGCTGGTGACGTCACGTCGCCAGTAACAATTGTAGCACGTAGTGACGTCACACGAGTTTTCAACGAACTCCATTTTTTGTTGACGTGAAAAAGAAAAATATAGTACGTATCCAATTTTATTGGGAAACGTATCTGACGGACTAATTAGATTATTCCAGTAAATGCCCTATTTTTCAGTAGTGGTAATAAAAACAATTCCATTCTGAATTAATTGGGCATTTTTTTCACATCAAATTATAAATACCAGAAAGTGATATTATGATTTGTGCCAAAGTATGTTTTTTATAATGTTTTACTTTCTCTGGCGCGTGGAATGCCATTCTCGCCCTCTCCACGTCCGTTTGGTTGCCGCTACACGCTTCACGCTTCTCAACTTGGTTGTTGTCCACCCATTCTCCTCATTAACAACTGTAGTCGTTGCAAATCACCACGTTTTCGTTGTAAGCATTAGGTTCAAATTGCAGTGAGTTATATGTAGCGAATAGTCTGTAATTCGTATGATGTATTTGTTTCAAATTATGATTATGTGAAGAGCGTTTATTCCTTACGGCATTTCATACACAATTTTAAGTTCTGTATCTTGGAAATGAATAAACTGATTTTACTGAAACTATACGCACTGCCATGGTTGCGGAATTTGTTTGAAAGAGTCACCGCGGCCCTGGAACGCGGCGGGCACAAGAAGGATCACGGGTGGGTTTTAGTCAGTAAGTCTGACACTCCCTTCCGCTCCGCCCAGAGCGGGAGAAGTCATTTGATGATTTCACACACGCATAATCAGGATACTTAAAAAAGAGGCCGAGAGAGAGCCAATATAGACTATGTTCGTAAGTTTTCCATACAAAGTGAAAAATCATTCTCCCCGTGTCTGTCTCATCTGTAAACTAAATAAGTTCCTAACGAAATGTTAACAAGTTTAATTAATATCGGTTCATTCATTTCGAAGAAGTAAGAGCTTGCTGGTTTTTCTGAAATACCGTGACGAAGTACACTTTCTCATGTATACAGACTATGAACTCGGAATAAAAAAAAATGTATTACGTTGACATTTGTCTGCATTGCTGTTGCACAGTAACAGAGCTCGTGGCTAAATTATAACAGCTGCACGGATCGATCTTCTAGGTTAAGCAACGCTTCCCGAGGTTGGTCTGTGGATGGGTGACCATCTTAACATAACGAGACTTCTCCGTGCCTCGGAAAGCACGTTAAGCCATTGGTCCCGGCTGTCATTTGGAGATCTTTGCCGGTCGTTACGGATTGTCAGAAGCCAGAAAATTTGACACCAGTCTTGCCAAGAAGTACCGTGTTCCCCAGTTAATGGGTTGTGGAGGTCTGGTAGGCAGCCGCTTCACGTAAAATACTGGTATTCAGCTGAATCCGGCTTAACTTAGAGCCGACCCCAATGTAGTTGGGAAAAGGCTAGGCAGATGATGATGCTGTTGCACAGATAAAATTTTATAGAAGTCTGTGTTGTTTGAACCCACCATTAAAGTTTAAATTGCAATGAATGACGTGAGTGAAATGCAACGACTATTCCATGTTTTTATTGCATGTTTTTGCTTATACTTTTATGTAGTTTGTGTTTTTATGTATTTCTGCTTGTTTGGACTATATCAGATTATTAGGTTGTGGGATTAGTTAAACAAATTTAAATAAATATTTGGGTATGGTTTTGTGATATAGCTCCAGCATGATAATTTGAGTAGACTAAAGAAATAAAATTATCAAAAATAATTTGCGTGGTCTTCAAAGTCAAAATCGATTAATTTATTTCAACTAGATTAGACTTAAAAGGCCCTTTTTAATGTCATAACTGTTTTTTTTTTCTCCAAAACTCCTTTGTGTTGATATTATTACATTTTAGTGCAGCTCAGCACTTCTAACTTCATTACAGGAATTACTGAAAAAAAGTAATAAATTCATGGTAAATATTGATGGGGAATTTACAAAGCTGTCATGTTTACTATTGAGCTTTTGGAGTTAACTTTCTACTACTAGCAGCGCCCCGCGGTTTCACCCGTGTAGTTCCCATTCCCCTGGGTATACGGGGATATAATATAGCCTATGTTATTCGTTGATAATGTAGCTTTGGTGTAGCTAGGGTGTAGGTGAAAAAAAAATGGTTAAAATAGGTCCAGTAGCTTCTGAGCTTATTTTGAACAAACAAACAATTAAACTTGTCCTCTTTATAATATTAGCTTATATAGCGGTCCGTCCCAGCTTCGCACGTGTGGACATTTATTTATTTTCATATAGCCTATGTTAAGGGATAATTTAGCATTCTAATGTTGAAAGAATTGTTGAAATTGGTCCTGTAGTTTTTGAGTTTATTCGATTCTAGCAGCACTCCGCGGTTTCACCCGCGTAGTTCCCGTTCCCGTGGGAACAAGGGGATAAAATATAGACTATGTCACCCGGGGATTGTGTAGCTTCCCAACAGTTAAATAAAAAAGACAAACTGCTAAATGGATCTTGATGAAATTTGGCATAGATATAGATCATAGTCTGGAATAACACATAGGATACTTTTTATCCCGGGATTATGTTCCCTTGGGATAATTTCCGACATTCACGCGGGCGAAGCCACGGGCGACAGCTAGTCCTTTATATATTTAAACCAGTATGTAGTATTATTAGACTTCTAGGATATGGGTACTGGTAGCATTTTAGCCTCGTAGTACGCTTGTAGTGTTGCACCTTGTTCACGGTCACATCCACTCCTTTTTATTATTGGTTCACTTATATATTTTGTTTCATTTCTGTTCTATAACCGATGTAACTCTACCTGTATATACCTATAATGATAATATTATATTATGATTACGTGACGTCACCAATTTATAAAAAATAGCATAAAAATGTTTGTTTTAGATCTTTTTTAGTTAACTGGCAGATCTTCACACTAGTGAACGGTATAGATACCTTATAGCAATTAAACAGAATAATGCACGTCACGAGGTTGTTGACCCTGTAATTAGGTAGCTGTTTAAAATAATGATATGAAGGATAATTTTATTTGATTGCTATTTGATATCGATACCTCAATACCTGCGAAGTTATGCTAGTTAATTTAAAAAGTCTTTATATTGTAAAATTATATATAATATATTGAAGAGTATCAGAATGGTGGCGTGACGTAGTCGCTCACTGGTCATGTAACATCCACTAACCGTGCTAACACAGCTCGTGCTTGTTCCCCACTTGCAGCGCTAAGCGGACGCGGCGGCGGCGAGGCTCACGTGCGTACTCTCTCTCTCCCTCCGCCTTGCCACTCGCTCCCTCTCACTCTCGCTCTCTCGTCCAGACCGACCGCCCCGCCATGGACTTCGCCGACGACCCCTTCAAGGACTACCGCTACGAGGACCCCTTCAACATCGAGGACCCCTTCGCCGACGTGCTCGACGCACGCTCCGCGCGCCCCACCTCCGTGGCCGGCTTCGAGACCGACGACTTCTTCTCCGCGTCTAGTACCCTCAATGGAAGCTTCACGTTGCCCGACAAGCGCAGCGGCCGCGTGTCCGCCCCGCCCGTCGCCTACGACCCCTTCTCCGGCCGCTCCGACCCCAAGCCGCCCAAGCCCGCCAACAACAACAGCCCCGGGGACGCCTGGGCCGCCTGGCCCAACGACAACTGGGCGGCCGACGACGCGTGGGCCAAGCCGCCCGCCCCCAAGGCCGACGCCTGGACGTCCGACGACACGGCCAGGCGGAACATCAACACCAGCACCGGCGACTGGAAGACCGACAACTGGGCCAACAAGTCCGACAACTGGGCCGCCGACTGGGGCGCCGACTCCAACAAGAACCTCAACGAGACCTGGCCCACCACGAATACCTTGCCCTCCAAGAAGGAGAAGTCGCCGCGGCCCGTGAAGTATGCCAAGTCGCTGGTGCACACGATAGGGGGCATAGGGCGGACGAAGCAGAAGGATAAGAAGGCGAAGGCGCTGGAGGCTAAGAGCACGGAGGCGTTGCCCACTGAGGAGCAGCAGTGGGCGTGGGCGGCGGCCGAGTCGCGCAGGGTGCAGGCCGAGGCGGAGGCCCGGCGCCGCCAGGAGGACGCCGAGCTGCAGCTGGCGCTCGCCATCTCCCGCCAGGAGAAGTGACCCTGGCTGCTCGGCTAGGCTGGACACCCTGCTCGCGACCTGGACGCTGCAAGGTCGCGCATCTATTGCATTTTCCTAATTCGTCCATGTTTGATTTTCGATATTTTTATGCGAGACGGGCGAGTGTAAATTAAAGGAGTATTTATAAATAAACATTAAACATTATTGCTAGCGGTGGAGTTACGCTAGTGGACGGCAACGTGTTTCGGATATGACGTCACAACTATATGTGAGGCGTACTAGACGCGCTGGGGTATGAAGTAATCTCGGCACGAGCTACTGCGACATTCGAAAACCCGTTTAGTTCCTAACTGTGGCGAGCAAACCGTTTGTTTTTCGTTGTAAATAGTGCATGTCGGTGCGTACAGCGATCACAAAGCATAATAAGTGGCTGTTTATACTTTATAAACATATTTAAGTTGCTGATGCTTTTTTTAAGGGTTGATTCATACCGAAGCGATGAGACATTGTAAAAAAAAACGTTCGGTTGTCGTAATGGCGTCGCGTTAACCGATTTTATAGCTGCGATACCGCTTCGCTTTGATGCGCGTCAGCTCTTCATATGTGTATTTATTAATATCGGTCGCCATCTTGAATTCAACGGAACGGATGGGTATGTATATACATTTGATATTTCGCTCGTTATTTTAAGTTAGATCGTTCAGCATTCCATTCGAGACGCGGAGTTGATTATTATGTAAAATATATTTAAAAATATATATATTGCATATCTATCTCATTGTAAATATGCGGTTTCTGTATATAATGGTTTATGCGATACGTAGTTATGATAATGGTTGTTGGAAATCTCGTCAACGAATCTGCTCCTGTTTGACGTAAATACCTTCTATTCACATTTTCAGAAACCTAAGGTAAGTATCATGGATAAGAGAAGAGTAACGGCAAGCGAAACACACGAACTTCCTTGTCAGTATTGGATAAAAGTTTCTTCTTGGAAAACGTGGTTCATTGTCATTAGAAGGATTCACGTTCTGAAAAAGCGTTCAAATTTGGTAATATCATCTCTGCGCCACAACTTGTGAAGGTAGCAATAGGAATGCTCCTTTAAAAAAAAGAACTGATATTTGCCCTGTTTTTTTGGATGGGAAATCATCAAATGACTTCTCCCGCTGTGGGCGGAGCGGAAGGGAGTGTCAGACTCTTACTGACTAAAACGCACCCGTGATCCTTCTAGTGCCCGTCGCGTTCCAGGGCAAGGTGACTCTTTCGAACTAATTCCGCAACCGGATCGGATACCTTAGGAATCGAATGTGTACGTACTATTTATGAGAGATATTATAATGTGTGTCGCTTGGGCTATCGTGTACAGGAGTTGTCGAAGATATTTTTGGTTTGAAATACAGTCAGCGCAAAAGGCTCAAAATATGGAATATTATTGACCAATTTTTCAATCATCAGAGAACTTTAAAAGTCAGCTTTTTTTTAAGATGTCTGCTTCCTTTTTTTACACAGATGAAAGTTTTTTGAGTTTTGGAAAATGAGCTCTAAAAAGTTAGTTACGGTTTTAATAGTGCACAAATTTTTGAGGGGCTAGTATATTAGTATATGGACATAAATGTTGTATATTTTGTCTGTCTTTGAAAATCACGTGCATTATTAAAACTGTCCTCGAAAAAAGTCGAATTAAGCTTGCCAAACATTTTATTTTATATTTTAAAATTAACTAGTCAACTGAAACAGCAAACTTAATTATTATTAAAGATTTTTAGAAAAAACAAAACCCGTGGTTTGCCCGAAAAGGAATATCAAAGTAACCTTACTAAAATCATCCTTAATTTTTAACCACTGACTGTTCAAATCAGCCGATTAAAAAAATAATGATAAAAACTATTTCACTAGTCAATTTGGAAGTTGCTTGGTGGGGACTCGAACAAAACAGGCGAATGGGCGTGTATATTAATCACAGCTGTCGTTTATGACCGGGTTATTTCGGCAATTGACCGGGTAGAACGCAGAACGCTCAAGTAAAATAGTGAAATATGTACAAGATGAGCATATCACAAAGTTTAAACGTAGCACGTAAAGATGGCTTAGTTTTAAAGATGGCTAAGAAATGCATAATGCTCATACCCGGACTGTTACTGAAATAACCGGTCAAAACATTGAACGGTAGCGAAAATCTTAATTATAACTAATTTAAATGTAAAAGTGTAATATATTGTTGTCTGCAATCGAGGCCTAATAGCTTCCTCACTATATTGTATAGTCTGTTAGTTTATAATGCCGCGCTACGGATAATTCTAAAAATGTTCTCTGACGAGTTTAAATAAATTCACTCGAAAATAATAAAGATTTTAAATAAAAAGAGTGGGTTATTTTCTCGCGGTTGTATCATACATGAGATTTATTATGAGTATAGAAAGTTCAAATGTATTCCCCTGTGCTAGAAAGAGACTACAGTATATCAGTCTCTTTCCCACGTACTGTAAATTAGCTATTAATGGTCCCATCGTAAAATAGAAACGTGCCACCCGAAACTGGTTCTTATAAGCGTTAAAATAAGGTCTGCTGTTTATTTCTACTAAGGCTTGTCTCATTTGATATGTAGAGCAAAAAAAGTCGAAAAGTTAAAGAAAAACTTCAATATTTCGACGAATGATTTGAATTGTTTCGAACGTCAATAAAAGGCTCCAATAAATTGCTTGAATGTGAATTAATAAAAAAATAACTAGCGTCGACCTCGTAATTCGAAAATAATATGTATCCCAGAAATGCGACCTGCAAAATTTCTGTTTTGTACAGTTTAACAGTTAAATCTGTTAGTCGCCATTTTAAATTCAAGTGTTATATACCCTGCCGGTACTTGTATATTAATAATCGCGTTGTAATTTAATTCAGCGTTAATTTTATCGTTTATTTTGTATAAATAGATTATTATTATTACATCTCCATGTCTGTGACATTGATTTTTACTTTCAAATCGATTAATTTAATTTTAAATATTTTATAAAAACGTACCGATAATAATTTTCTGCATGCTTGTTAAGTCTGACTGAATTTAATTTTAAACTAACAAGAATATAAATGTGTAAGTTGTTTAAAAAAAGAAGAGAAAAGAAAATCAATGTCACATATTATGTACATACGTTTGTTTTGTATAAAAGGATGTGAGAGTGTGTTGTGTATAAAAAATTCCAATGTGTGAGATGTGTGTGGTCAAGTACAACAGGTTTGTGCAAGTTCTGAGCGTTTGTTGATATGTTAAGGCCTTAATACACATGCCTGTAACTTGCACGAGTGCATGCCATTGTGATATGCACCAATCAGAAAATGTTATGGCACATTGGCTAGCAAAACATTTTGTATGTATCCTGTGCCAGTCACAGGTTTGTGTATTTGTGGCTTTATGTTAATAATTATATTTTTTAATTATGTTGGCAGTATACACTATGCATGCGGGTATGTACGGTCGCTGCTGCTTCACAAGTTTTCGTCATTTACGATGTTTTTACTTACACGGTTTGTGAAATCGTTTAAAGGAATCGAGTTGTCAAATCGTTGTAAGTCAAAATGAGTATTTGGCTGATGGCCGATGCCGGCAATAAATGTTTGTTTTAAATATTGTAACATTTTAGGAGTTATTATTATATATAATACGAATGTCGCAACATACTCAATGTCGTATATACACGTGAAAATCGAATAATTAATGTTAAAACTATGAATACTCAACAACAATTAATTGTAAAAGTTGGATGTTACACTTCTGAACGAAATCGTGTACAATTTGGTATGATTGGTTAAATACAATAATAAGTTGTCTTACATTTTGTATCCAGCGCGTATTCTCTTCGGTAGTGCCTTTCTCTAACTCTACTTATCGTTGTAGCTTCCTGCGAGTGCAAATGTTAATGAAAATTTCACTGTATTTAAATGTATGGAGTCATCTGTCAAATTATCATGTCCATGTAAAAAACAATTACAATTTAAAAAATACGAAAAAAGTTCTTAAGCTTCAAATTTTACGCGCGCAGTTCATGAGGCGAGATTGTGGGGTTGCAAACAAAAAATATTTCTACCAAAATGGTAGTTTTTAATTAGCTTGTATTACCAATGATTAAGCTGTGTAGTATCGCATCGTCTTCGCTTCAGTGCGCACGCGGGCGCCGCCTCCGGTACAATAACTATGATAGTACACTCGCTTGCCGAGACATTTGTCAAAAAAAGTAAAAAAAAAAGCTAAACCGCGTTCGAACACTTATGACTTCGTTTTAAATGTCTCCGCAAGCAGACGATAGTCTGTAGGATAATTAATTAATGATGTATGTTATTGTAAACTAAACGTGTAACTATTAAATACCGATGTGTTTATGGGTATTATCCTAAAGTTGTTATCTCTTTCTTAGGCGCTGTTGTTTGTGGCTCGGTGGACCGCGCGGACCACTCGCACTTACCTAGATCGATGTACATGTAGATATATTTACGATACATACATAATTATAAACGTATATTTTAAAACTAGATGTGAATATTTATAGCTACAGATGATTTTTGCAACTAACTATTGCTTTGTTGGGTCTTAAAAGAAATATATATTTTGGTCTTAGTCAATTATTTGATGTTATATATTTTTGTATGTTCATGTTACTCGGCGTCCGCGCGGCTCGATCGATCCTTGTCTGTTATCAAGTATACATTGTAATGTATGTACCTTTCAGTGATAGCCGATAAAAAAAAACTAATCTTTAAATCCAAGTATATGTGTATTTAAAGCTAAAATAAAAATGAAGTAAAATTGATAAAAAATACAGGTTAATGTAAGCTTAAGTCGGTAGTGACGCGGTGCGCGGGAAGAAACCCTCGGCGGCTAGAAGTATCCATCACAGACTGTCCCTGTTCAGTTCAGTTTTGCCTGGTTTTGTATACACTTAGTTGGAGGAGACCATTCATTTAGATCTAAATACCAGTTGATTGTAAGAAGGTACTGCTCATTGCTGTAACCGCTCAGTATTACCCGGGACCGCGCGCCTTAGCTTGTTAGTTTAGACAAACATATAATCGTCACGATTTAGGGAAGGTTGCTGACATCAGCCCCCTAGCCAAGTTGATAATCTGCAATCGTTAACGCTAGTCGAAAACGAATCAAATGTATGGGAATGAAATCATCTCAACGATAAGTCACGTGGTTAGAACAAACGATTAGAAAATTCGTAGCCAAGTTCACATCGTCCAAAATGACAGAATGAGTTGTTATCGTTTCTACAATGTTCAACGCTATATCCTTTGTTAAAATGTTTAAACTTTATTGTTAAAGCATTTAAACAAAGTTTACATTTTAGGAAAACATCGTGAGGAAACCGGCATGTCCTAGAACCAAAAATGCGAAGACATGTGACATTCACCAACCCGCACTGGGCCCGCGTGGTGTATTACGCGTCAACATGGCTACCAACTTATCGTTTTCTACAGTTGCTGACACCGAGGCGTTAACGATTGGAGAACAGAATCCGACACGAAACGGTTGTAACTTGGCTAGGGGGGGTTGGTTGTCTCGAGGTTGTTCTGTTGGACGGTAGCGTAGGACGAGGCAGAGTGTTGTTGTAGGACCCTGAACACGTAGAGAACACCCCGAACGTTGAATATCTCCCATCGTTGTTGTAAACTAATATTATGTATATTATCGCGTATATAAAGTTATATCTTTCGTAAACTCGGTGTACGCTGTCGTAATAATTGATTAGCATTTTATTCACAGCTTTTTGTATGTGCAACGAATATATAAGTATGTTTTCTATTGATATTTTTCTGGCTGTTTCTGTGAAACACGTGTTTCTATAATTTCTGGGCTGCAGTGCGATGTTACGTGCTTGGCTAAAAAACGACAAACTGATCATTTTTGAAGACGACGTGGATGTGAACTATCATTGTGTAAAACTCTTGTTATCTGTTACAAATAATTTATACTATAATCTTTATGAACGTTATTTTTTGTTGAATGTTTCTATGAAATGTTTGCGTCGCTCGTCTCGGCAGTCGTCAGTATACTCATATCTCTAAGAACAGAACAGTCGAACGTTGGCAGATACAGGCATCTGTTAACCCGGAGTGTCCTGCGGGCGTACCATGAGGTGTTAAAACGCGAGTCTTCCGAGCGAGAAAGAGGGATAGAGTTATACACCCTATATAGCTCCATCCCTTTTTCTCGCTCGGAAGACTCACGTTTGTCATGGTAAGCCTGCTGTTCGTTATTATTGTGGTATAATGCAGACGAATGCTAAACAAGTTATTATCATAGTACAATGTCTCATATCACGTTTTCTTTATTCGGGGGATGTAAAGAATTGTTCTGACGGTACAATAACTATCTATAATAATCAAGTTCTTGTGATTTAGCGTCGTATTTATATTGTATCTGATATCGAGGCCTTTCACTCGCGTGTCAAACTGATCACCCGTAGTGTAGTGTACTGATTGTTTTGACAAGCATACGAGTAAAGGCTTTTAGATTTGTTCGTATCTCGTAAACTGTTGCGATTTATGCAGTTAGAAGTCGAACGAAACGGCATGTTTAAAGTAAGGTATACTCATACTGCGGGAACATACATACGTACCTACTAGCTGATTGGCTGCTAGCCAGTTTCGAGAGACCTCTAAGGTAATGTTTAGCTAATGTTGTTATACTGGTTGAGCCACATATCGCCTGTAAAATTCTAGATACTCGATGCGTCTTCGCTTTATTTGGCGCTATTGTAAAACGACTGCATTTTTTACTAAAAACATATTTTCATTTTGTACTGAAAACTGATTTAATACTGTTCAACAATAAGCTTATAACATAAATATATAATTGTTTAAAGCACTTTGTTCTAGTAAAATGCAAGAGTAGTAAATTCTACTACATAGGTAACTTATTTTGATTATAATAAAATTAAATAAATGTTTATGTATAAAGGAAAAGTTGTGTACGTTTGTATTATAGCGTGTACGACCAAATAATTGATTCACTGTCAGTACTCCGAGGTTGCGAAGTTGATTGTGAATTAAACGGTAGATGCACTAATAACACGACCTAATGCTACTTTATATGATTTCATTGGCTGTGTTTTGTTGCGACATTTCTGTTTCTACTGCCACGCAATGGAAGTTTTTTAAATGTTTACACTGGTTACACTGGCTGCTTTTCAACGCGCATTGGCTGAATGCCATGTATCCATGGTCATGAATAAAGTTAAAAAAAAAAACAAATATTCAACGCGCATCAGAACTCAATCCCGAGTTCTTATTTTGAAAAAAGAAATGTCTATGAATAAATGGCGCGTAAACGTTGGAAAGTGGCCATTGTGTGTTGATCTTAAAATGATAATAATAATATTGTAAATTTGTTGTGAAATGAGTTGTATGTGTGAGAGGCAGTTGGTTCGGTATCAGGTCGTGCATTCGTCATTACCCGCTGACATGTATTCACTGTATGAAACTATGATATTATATTAATATGAAAACAAACAATTCCTGAGATAATAAAAAAGGAAAATATTACAAAATTCAGTTTTATTTATTTAACCACAACGTCAAACCCTTTGAATTATAGAAATTGCAATGGCATTCGTCGTTACATAACTACGTTTCTAATTCAACAATAAATCAATAAATAAGGATTTACAAAAAAATATATTACTGTTTTGTTGTAAATTTGCGTCTTTCATTTAGGACGATATAACTCATATTATATAGTTACCCAGTAT
Source organism: Hecatera dysodea (assembly GCA_905332915.2). Classification (NCBI taxonomy): domain Eukaryota; kingdom Metazoa; phylum Arthropoda; class Insecta; order Lepidoptera; family Noctuidae; genus Hecatera; species Hecatera dysodea. The sequence continues at coordinate 1,179,109 of HG995303.1, forward strand.
TTAACTGAGTATATAAAAAAATCTTCCTTTAAAAAAGTCTCAATCCTAATAAAAAATATAGCTTGTACAGCAAAATATTATTTTAGGAATAATTTGAGTTCGTGACGGGTCGCTACTAATTGAAAAGCGGAAGTTTTTTTATGAACGCATATCCAATAAAACTAGTGCGCAATAAATTTGACCTTGTCTCAAGCAGGTGGCATTCACCAGTTTCTCGTCACCAATGAGCCTTTTAGCTCTGCTGTCCACCGAGTCAAGTGCAGCAAGTTGGTATTTAGCTGAGCCATCCCAAAGGTGACTGCAATACTCCATGCAGGACCGGACCTGTGCTTTGTAAAGCATTAAAAGCTGTCCGGGTGTGAAGTACCTGTCGCTTCACTCTATTTAGTACCTATGTCCAGCTTTTAGGCCGCAGTTTGGGCTTTGTAACGCGGTTGGCGGTTTGTGGTTTATAATTATGACTGGATGCCAACTCCATGCCTAAGAGCTCAAGCCGATCAGTTACAGGAACAGATGTACCTAGTACCTACCCTGAAAAGTAGGAGTTAGGTTGAAACGACTCCTTTTGGGGGTAAAAAGACACTTGCGTTTTGGAGGCGTTAAAAGAGACCAGCAGTGCTATTCTGTAAGAACTCACGTGCGAATTCGATTCATATCTCATTTTCGATTACACTTCGTAACTCACCTGAAGTGAAAAGTATTTGATATGCTGACTGTCAAGTTAAGTTCGCTTCACCTATGTTCTCACTTAGTGGCGCTAGTGTAATTTTCATCAAGTTACAGAATACCAAATACAGTTTTCACCGCAGAATCAGAAGTGAGAACTGAAGTGAGTTCTTACAGAATAGCATTGCAGATTGTCATCACCCCAGTGGGAGAAAACTAAAGGTCAAAGTCCGCTCTACTATGGAACGAACTTCATCCCCGCTGGTTTTCGTGCTGGGCAACTTTTAACTCTCTGAAACTGCAGCTTTTATATTTGGGATACACGTTGTCACTTTCTTGATAGTCTTTAATCGAATAACGGTTGTGTCTGTTTGAAAATCAATGTTAAACTTCCTCGAAACTAAACGATAGCTCCCTTAGTATCATTCCACCTATGTTTTTTTCACCGAATTATGAGAAGGCTATCTACTCTAATGATCAGAAATCGACCAACAAAATCAAAAGATAGAACTTTTTCAAGTTTAGTAAGATACTTGATAGAGCACTAACCGTCTCGCACTGAGGAATTCCTGCAGGCATCACGTGAAAACAAAAAAATCCAGATAAGTTTTATACATGAGAAATTTGCGTATCTAATGAGTACAACTCCGTTTTTGTTAAAAAGAAATTAGGTACTTAGCTAAAAAGTGTTCAAGAATAAATTGGTTTTTATTACGGGATGCTGATACTTACAGCCATAGACTAATATATATAACTAGCTTCTGTCCGCGACTTCGTCCCCGTGGAATCCCCGATTTTAAAAAATTCTTTATCGCTGCTCCGCTCCTATTGGCTTAAGCGTGATGATATATAGCCTAAAGCCTTCCTCGATAAATGGTCTATTCAACCCAAAAAGAATTTTTCAATTCGAACCAGTAGTTCCTGAGATTAGCGCGTTCAAACAAACAAACAAACTCTTCAGCTTTATAATATTTATATATAATATAGACTGGCAACTGTCAGTTTCATGATTTCTTATAGTCGACACCAAATAATTGTGCAATAACGGTCATTGACCCACCTTATTGACAAGTTGACATCCTTATTTCTTAAAACAGAAATAATGAAAATGCTATATTGAATCGACATCCATCGTGATCCTTTATATTTACTAGTAATGGAAAACGATTCATTGTTTTTTGTCCATGTACCTACGAAGAGATATCAAGGAAAGGGCAATGACCTTTATTGCACATTTATCTGGTGTCAACCCAGACTTATAGTACTCTTTGTGTCAACCATAGCGTTGAGCGACATCTGGACGCCAAGCCGAGAACTAAATGAAATGCATCTATAACTACGTACAAGTTAGGTTCTTATTTCACGAAATGTCAATTTGTCAAATCATCAAATGTACTAATCGACCGTGATAAAGTCATTGAGATGACTTTTATAGGTCAATGGATAAAGTAGGTAATCCTCATACAAATCGGTTAAATCAGTAGGTACATTTTATATTAATTTCTTGAATTAGTGGTCAAAATAGTATTAAGTTAAGAATAGAGATATACAAAATTGTGATGTTTAATGTATTTTATTTTTAAACACTTACTACTCCTGTTTGCATTTCTCGTTTCCTACCCTTTTTATTAAAATGCTCTCGAGCCTGTAGGAGAATGCAGTCCATCTCAATACAATCTGCTTCAATAATATTATAAAAGCTCTTGCCAGTGAGAACATTTCTAACTTCTCTGCACCAATTCATAACGAAGAACATGACACTTTTATATAATAAATACTTATTTAATATATTTTTATGTTCTTTGCATGTTATAAAATTAAAATCAATATGTAGAATCAATATGTAGAGTAGTAAAATTATATATTGTATGATTTGCTTCATATGTGTATCAGTTTTCAATACTTCCAAAGTAATGTGTTCAACTTGGGCGAAGTAGTCAAACAATGCTCAGGAGGGATAGCACAAACATTTTTTGCCACAATAATCATTCTTTTTTTGTTATGTATGTGTGAAAATCTTCAATATTTTCACTAATGCAAGTATTTTTACATATGTTACATTTTTTAAAAACAAATATTTTGCTTTGGTGGCCAACCATCCACTGCAATATATAGCAGCACATTTTTCTACATGGACTCGAGAACAAATTTGTAACATTATATTTGTATTAATCATTTCAATATTTAAATGACAATCATTTATTTGTCTTATCATTACCATCAGTATTGTTGTTGCTGGGCGATTCATTTTCTACAAATGATTTTAACGATTGAAGACAAATACTGTCATCCTCTTCCCTGTAGGGAGTGTGCAGATGTAATATTGTTTATTAATTAAAGTTTTGAATGCATTTTCATATGCTGTAGAGCTGGGCATTAGGTTATTATAGCCATGACTGTAGTATTATATTATCTGTGGCCATGAGCTCTTATGGCTCCAACTCCAAATAATTTCATATTCGTTTGGTTCATATTCATTAATAGAATGGATTTTATTCCTTGTTGTTGCAAGGAATAAAATCCATTTTATTAAATATGTAGATAACAATAGATTTAAAACCTTCAATTGTTTTCACCTAGCTGGTAAGAGACGTCACTGTTGTTTCTTTATCATTATCAATTACATAGATTTTAAAATGGGTAGAGTTCCAAAATTTTACATGGGGCGAGTTTGGTGTTACTGCAGATCTGATATTTTCCCTTCTTCTCTATGGAAGTTTGCATTGACCGAGTCGAAGAGATTATCTAACAGCATTATCAATTCTGCAGTGTCCACACTGTCCTTTGCTAAGCTGCCGTCTTCTGTAAATAAAAGCTTCTGTTAATGTTGTTCTTGTGTAATTTTTCAGCTGCCATACACCCCAGTTTCACACCAACAGACTTGCTGATCACCTTTTTTTTTTTTTTTTTTTTTTTTTTCTGGATGGGAAATCATCAAATGACTTCTCCCGCTCTGGGCGGAGCGGAAGGGAGTGTCAGACTCTTACTGACTAAAACCCACCCGTGATCCATCCTGTGCCCTTTGCGCTCCAGGGCCGCGGTGACTCTTTCGAAAAAATTCCGCAACCCCAGCAGGCACCGACCCAATGGGGCCCCGTCTTCCCCGCTGACGGCTCTTTGAGGCGCGCGTGGAACACGACGCGCCGTCGACTCGGGCCTGGTTGCCATCGGACGGCGAGCCACCCATAGAGTGCAATATTTAACTTTTACTTTGGGTATCATTGATGGTTCAACATGTAGAGCAGTGAACTTGTAGACCAACTTTACACCCCTGATTGTTGGACTTCTCTGGTAAAGGTTTTGTATGTGCGGCCATTTTGCTACTCGTACCTTGCCATCCATCGTACATTTTAAATTTGTATTTAGCAGGTTGTTTCGTACGCCCTTTATAAGATGAGGTGGATCATATATAGGCACAATTTTGCAACCTGCCACTTCAAAAAATCCTCCTCTCAATTCTTCACTTCTTCTCAAATACGTTGCTTTTGTCTCCTGCACCAATTGGTTTATAGCAGCAAGGTTTGTAGAGCCTTGGTCTCATATGGTAGCAACTACTTTTAGCCAGTGGTCTGAACCTTTTTCAATTATTTCTTTCAATTGAAATTTTAAATTGCAGTTTTTTTTTTTACCAGAGCAAAAACTGTAAGCTATTGACTGTTTATATTTTTTCACAATGCCTCTCACCATAAATACAAGCACGTGATCAGAAAATAGCACAAATAGTTATAGCACAAAAACACCAAAAATTACAAGAAAATTGCGAACAAGCATGTACACGCCAGTGGAAAAAATCCTGTGACGTTCAAACTTAGTGTTACTAACGTTTGGTATTAGAAAACTACTTAAGATTCTCTTCTGATGACTAGGCAGCATGGTCTCAGACCTTAGCCTGTTCCGTCTAGAGATGAGACGTATATACTGGTAGAGGTATTTATACCAAGTATGTGCTTCCCAGTACATAGACCGGGTACGGACCGAAATACTGGGTAAATACCTTGAAGGTATGACGTCAGACGCATAGTACGATACGAACCGCTACCACAAGGTAGCGCCCAGTTTGATCGGTAGTTCGGTACGCCGAAGCAACCCGAAGCTACCCGACAGCTTACGAAGGGACCCGAAACGTCATTCGTGCTTTATGAACATTCGGTTGATTTAATTTAGTTAGGCAAAATGGGTACTTATTTTTACGTGCATAAGGAACATAATAGCATAATTACATTTTTTGTCACGACGTGAAAGAGTTCCTTAGTTTGTTTATGTTAGGGAATATTATTACGTGTTTGAATGTTTACGTTGTCTAGTGGTACTTAGGTCGACAATGTTTTGATTTTTTTTGCGTCAGTTGTAAGTTTTGCGACAGTCCTAAGCCTGGTAAAGTAGGAAGGAAAGATTTCATATCTCATAATGCATAATTACGTATAGGTACTTGAAACATCGTACCTTGGAGGCATACCATACTTATCGCATACGTTTACTTATCGAAATCCTACCACACCCAAATACTTAGAAGTATTTTGATACCTGGTATTTGTACCAGGTATTTAGTGATACCCATACCTTAAAGGCCGGGTATGGAGAATGGCAGGTATATCTCATCTCTAGTTCCGTCAGGAACGAAAAAAAAAAAAAAATTAAGATTCTCTCACCGTAAAAATAGCAATTAGAATAAAAAAAAATATTTTATACTTAAATAAATTCTGCTTGGTTATAAAACCTTTTTTCATTTATGAAGCTAGAGTCAATTAAGGAAAAATAGCAAAACTAACAATTGCAATTGAGCAAAAACGTGGTAGCACTGCAGCAAAAAGTTCCTGGCTTGGCGGATAGATGTCCGCATTTTACAATAAAAAAATGTTCTAAGTTACCAGGGCATGCGTCTAGCGCCATCTATTGCGCATAAAGAACGAACATTACTAAGTAGAGACTATCAATAAATGCACAAAAATAACACCAACATATAGTTTTGAGTTATTTGTGGACATTTTAATACGTAGCAAGAGAAATTGAATATTTTAGTAATTGTGAATGTTGTGAATTGTGACTGTTCAATTATATTGTCAATAGATGGCGGTGTCCACAAAAAAGGGCTTTTGATTATTTGCCAAACTTAATTTTGCAGTCACTTTGTTGACATCAATTCATCAATTGTATTAATTACATTTCCTTTAATCTACGAGGTAGAGGTGAAATAAACTAAGCCTAAAGCCATTTCCCGAGTCGCAAGGAATTTGTATACTAGATCATAATTATCAAAACAAAAAAAATATGAATTTGATTTTCTAGATTCACTGGATCGATTTATTCAATACCCAAGCAGCAAAATTATCCTATAGTGCAGATGCTATAGGCCTCCAGCACTTATAATATTCTCTTAACGGTTCTAGTATTTACTACCACGCTTATAATAGCCAGCATGGAGTAAGTTGGGCCTTATAGTATTTCTGATCTTATACATTAACTTATAATCACTTATAGGTAGAAATTAAGGGTGCAATATAAGTTTGGGTGACCTATAAAAGTATCGCGAGGGTGTAAATGCACTCAAGAGTAGATAAACTGGTAAGCTATACTTATAACTGCTAACAAGAAGCTTTATAGAACTACTATAAATAAAGTACGCCAATAAGAGTGACAAATAGAACTAAACAAACCGGAAACTATGTGCATTTATTACCCGGTTTTATAATGGTTTATAAATTCACTTTACGGAACAATTATAGCGGAGCGGTTTTATAGTGGTATAAACCAAAATTGTTATAATCTTAACACGATTATAAAGGTTTAATTTAATATACTTAGTATCCAAAACTATATCCGTGGTGTCCTGTACATGCATACATTGGTTTTTACTATTATTAAGGTTTTTAAAGCTCGGAAATCCCTTTTAGTCAAAAAGCGATTGACATCCAAAACATTACCATTTTCAATGTTGACACCTAAACAAAAGAACTAAAATAAGCCACGTATCTAATAGCAATATAAAAGAACCGTCCTGTTATAAAAATATTTGCGGAACTCTAATTCCAAACAATATGGCCAAGCAATGGTTCTGATATTTACCATTATTAAACAAGGTAAGCCTATAACGGTTTGTTAATGTATTTGGGAAAACCAACTTTGTCAAAATGGCGACTTTTCGTTGTATGTCTTGCTGAAACTAACATTATTTTAAAATTCAACTTAATGAAAACGCAAATTTCAAGGGGCGCGTCAAAATTTTGACTAAAAACTTATTATACTTCACAGAAAATATACGTGCGCCATGCTGTGCACATTCAAACACATTATACATCTTGATTTATTGTTAACTAACACTCTACTCATAATTTATATTCTAGATAATATTTATTAGAAATGGATAATTATGTTTTAATCTTTACAAATATGCGCAGTAACATTTACCAATTCACAACACTTTGTATGAGCTTGTAACAGATTCACTGTGTACATTATTGTCGTATTTGGTTCCATTAAGCGCTGATAGTTAGCTTCGCGGGAGCAAATAGTTCTACGTAGTCCAACTATAAGGTCGTTACTGTCGTGTTTGGTTCCATTACGTGCTGATAGTTAGCTTCGTGGGCGCAAATAGTTTTACGTAGTCCAACTATGAGGTTGTTATTGGTAAAAGTGGTATTCACCAATTCTATTAGAGACATTTAATTAGGTAAAATACGCCTATAAATTGGGCCCTTTTCCGTGGTTATAATTGCTTACTATTCCTTTATAGTCCTATGAAATGGTGGTTCCAGGACAATTACTAGACCACATTTTGCTGCTTGGGTATGATCATAGTCTAACCTTTTCCTAACTTTGTTGGGGTCGGCTTACTGCAAAACCGAATTCAGCTGATACCAGGGTTTTACGTGAAGTGCCTGTCAATTGTCTAATCTATACTAATATTATAAAGCTGAAGAGTTTGTTTGTTTGTTTGTTTGTTTGTTTGAACGCGCTAATCTCAGGAACTACTGGTTCGAATTGAAAAATTCTTTTTGGGTTGAATAGACCATTTATCGAGGAAGGCTTTAGGCTATATAACATCACGCTTAAGCCAATAGAAGCGGAGCAGCGATAAATAATGTTTTAAAAACGGGCATTCCACGGGGACGAAGTCGCGGGCAGCAGCTAGTTTGTTTATAAACCAGTTACCTACTAGGAAAAAAGATAGGTAGGTATATGTTAATGGTCGAGGGTAATCTCCAACACTAAATCGTGTGTGCGTGCGTGTGTGTATGTGAAGAATGTTGAGAGAATTTTTCAAATAGGTAGGTGACAGATACATAATTCTACATGACCATAAGCTATATTTAGTTATCCAATCGGAGGGAAAGTCAGGACTGGCTGGAATGATAAAATTTTCAACAGTCGTGTCTGAAATACAGATCAACTCCAAATATTTTATACTGTAGCGTTGTTTTGTCGCGTGTCGTGGCTATCATCGTGGTTTAAAAATGAGGGGTCGCGGGGGGAGGTAGCATTTTAAATGCTAACACGCCCGAGCAACGCAGCCCAGAGCATCTGGTATTATGGGCCCAGTGGTAATTGCGTCGCCTCTCATGCCCCTACCAGCGAGTTCTAATCTTCAAACTTCCTTTGCAATGAAAAGGTTACCTACGGACTGATATTAAAAGGATTAAGTACCTGTAGATGAATATCTAATTATTCATTACCAGTAGGTACCTATTAATGATTAGATGATCAGTATAGGTTATTGAACTGCGTAATTTGTAGGAGCAAACGTTTCTCGATTGAGCTGCTTGAATGAAGAATGTTACTAGGTATGCCAAATCGCGTGAAATTTTGTCTCAGTAAAGCCTGTATGTATACAAATACACTAGTTTTTGTTGTAGTCAAAAATACCTAGCAGTTTTGATTTTATAGGCATTCAAAGTTTCGAAAAATATCGAGACCCGCTTACAGTCACGTGACGTCTATGACGTCATTTTACAACGCGCCTCGCGGGCCGCGGCCCGCTTCGTATGCAGTGGCCAGCGGTTATAGTGGGTGTAATAGCTTGCGCAGTATTTTGTTGTGTTTTCGTCCGCGTATTACGTTAATAGTCTAATAATAGTAAATATTATTCGATTAATAAATGGATGAAGGATTCGAAAAAGGGCAATCGGATAATAATCTACCTAAAATAGATGGATTAATGGTTGCGCATTATTTATCAACAAATAGTGATTCCGTTGCCGCCGAAATTCGAGGAATAAAAATGAATAAAAATTTATTATTGTTTTATTAAAATGAATAAAATGCAAAAATACCTACCTAAGTAAACTTTCCTTGCTACTACTTAAGCTTAATAGTTCTAAATTGTTTTATCAAAACAAAATACCCAACTAATATCGTACTGGAAGAATGCAACTCAAATAGTAGAAGTACCTACCTACCATTAAATTTTACTTTAGGACAACAAATATGTATTATAGTTTTGTAGCTATAGGTAGGTACGTATGTATATAAAGGTAGGTTCCACTCTTCTTAGTAAATTTAAATGAATACATACATTGATTTATTGCAAACTAGCTTCCGCCAGCAGCTTCGCCCCCGTTTCCCTCGGGAACTGTACATTTTCCCAGGATTAAAAGTAGCCTACGTGTTATTCCAGACTTTGTCCAGATACGTTCAGTTGTTTTTGCGTGAAAGATCACAAACTTTCGCATTTATAATATTAGTAGGAAGTAGGATAGGTACTTAGGATGTAGATGTAGTGGATTGAACGTTACAGATGTACTAAACCTTTTTATTTATTTGTAATTTTTTTACTAACAAAATACGTAAGGCCATTTATTTTTATTTGATACTTATTTCAGATCGGCAAGAGAGCTATGGTGATGATTCTATTGGTTATGTTGAAGTAAAAAGAGTAGGTGATGTATGTATGGTTAAATGTAGAATCACGCCAGAACACCGCGTACGTACCACACCTTATCATTGCAGTTTAGAATGCAATGAAAAGGATCAATAAGTTTTAAATGTAACCTGCGAAGATTGTACTGCCAGCAGAGATGGCTGTAAACATACTATAGCATTTTTAATGTGACTACATCGGCGAAGCGAGGAGAAAAAACAACTTTTCCGGCGAATTGGTAGTACACTATATATAGTATTCTTACAGTTAGGCACAACACATGATTTCCTAGTATTTGGATTGGACATTTTAAAAAGTATTTAGGTATAATTTCGACGGTAAAGGCGCGCTACCGCGAGCGGACTGAGTGAGCCAGACTGAGCGTGTTGTACGATGACGTCACACCGTCACCGGCAGCCCGCGTCGTGGAGTTGCAACTTGTTTTACTTCCAAATCGGAAACTAATTGACGTATCGAAGTAATTCTTTCACTAGTATTTTTTATTTTTGACAGAGAATATGGAGTCCTAATAATCAAAATTAGTTAACATTCTTCATTGTAGATTTACTAAGTAAACCATAATGAGGCAGTAGTGTGGTATAGAACTTAGGTATATGTGATAATAATACAAGAAAAATATTTCAAAATTCAGTTTTATATTTAATTTTCCAAAGTTCAAAGGGAGTCCCCTAACTGTATACCTACTCTATGATCTATGGTACACGCGGCTTTTAAACGCAGGGTTCGAAAATATCCGATATTTATAATAAATATCAAAATATCGGATATTTCTGAAGTATTTCGGAACCTTTAAACTTTGTAAATTGTAATGGCATTCGTCTTATACTAAAAATACATTTCGTTCAATTAAAATCTACAATTAAAATGGAATTATAATGACAGTGAATTAAATAACCATTAACTATGAAATGATTAAGTAAATTGAAAATGAAAAGGATGAGTTATCACATTACATCACATTTTTACTAAAGGTACGTTACAATTAGGAAGGTACTAGGTACTTATTACTATTTTTATAATACCAACGCCACCATTTCATGTCAAATATAGTATTTGGACTCTCACGCGAAATCTGTGAAGGTTTAGGAAGCATTTAGTCTTAACACATAATTAATAAATATCTATTTTTATCCGCAATCACAAATCTTGTACTATGAATGTCATTAGTCTTCCTAATACACACATTTTGAGACTTAATAACTAATAGATACACAAAATAAATATAGAACACATGGAATTAATTTACGGTGGAACTCATAAAATTTAATTTATAAAATATCATTTAAATAAGCATACAGAATGCTGTAGCTTTTCAATATCAAAATATAAATCTATCATTTAAAATTCAACATCAAAATATGAACAAAATTTTTTGGTCAGATTTCTGGCTAAGTCAGACACGAGACCGTCTCGCTTCCTCCATTTGCTCGACGCAATGGTCGAGGATGCCCCACTTGACATAGTCGTTGACGACTCCGTTCAGCCTCTCCGCGTAGAGTTCGCTGGTTTTCTCCACGGCGAAGTTGGAGATCTCCAGGTCCTCGTTGACCTCGGGCGCGTCCTGGCTGTCGACCGTGATGACGGGCAGCGTGAACACTGCTAGCGTCAGCCCGAACGGCAGTTTCTGGAAAAAGAAGTGGAGGTGGTGAGTATTGTGGTCTAACAAATCAACAATGCTTGCACTGTCTGGACAGGTCCACTCAAATCTGTGTGGCACGTTCCTCAAAAGGCCACCTCAGACATTAACTTACATGGTTCTATCATATGATTTGACCAGTAGGGACTGTATGGACTTTAATAGTCGGGACAAAGTTAAGTAATTTGAAAGTAAAGTTTAAGAACCCCTAAGAAAAATGGGAAGCAAGGGCGGTTCGTTAGTAGTCGAATAATATAAGAATAGGTTGTTAGTTTTAAAACATGAGCGACTGAAAACAGACTGCTTTGCTGCTACAGCTGATATTATCTGTAGGTACCTCTTTTTTTGGATGGGAAATCATCAACTGACTTCTTCTGCTGTGGACAGAGCAGAAGGGTGTGGTAGACTCTTACCGACTAAAACTCATCCGTGTTCCTCCAAATTCCCTTCAAAGTCAAAATTAAAGTCAAAACGTTGATTTCAATTAGGCCATTAGACGGCACTTTTGAACGTCATTAAAAGTTACCATAATTAAGTGACTCTGTCGTCGAAGGTAGATTCTTATGGAGAAGAACGGACAAGAAACTCCATAGTTACTCTTTTCAAATCAATGTTTTACAATATTTGGTAAGTATAAGTACAAGAAATACTTCATATACCTATGTGAGGACGATGCACCAAGTATACTGGTTATAGAACAAAGTATTACCAGCAGAGGTAAACCTCTAAATAAGCTCATGGTACTCACATATTTACAAATATTGAAGCAGTAGGCGAACAGAAAAAAAGTATAAGACACAAAAAATATGCATTCATAAATTTAATCCCTACATAAATCAACCAGTTTGATTTTGTCTACACCCTTGATTGCCCTATGGAGCAAGACCAGCATGTTTCCAATCATTCTTATCTTGAATATAATCTTCTCATTTGTAATTTATGCTTATTTACAAAGGGTGCTTTTAATAAAAAAAAATCTTTCATTTAAGTCTAATATGTCACAAGGTACTTATTTTGTTGTAACATTTAACACAGTACCTACACCATGAGAGATGTGTGTAGTTTAGCTAATCTATAAAATGGTTGATCTAATTGTCTTTATTTCTAGTATTAAAATTCTGTCTATCACTAATTTTACTAAAAAGATTTCGATTTTTCCTTTTATACATAATATTTAATAACGATAAAAATTAACGTTCCTGGGCCGCGGTGAATCTTTAGAATAAATTCCGCGGACCCTGGCGGACTATTTATTATGATTGTAGCATAACTTCATTTGTATACGATAACTTGACATGTACCTAATAATGATTTAAATGTTCTGTGTTGTTTCTTATTCTCAATCTGTATTCTCGTCATATCTTCATTATCGCTTCCTTTGAACGTACTCATTAGCAAACCAACCTTTTAATTAGCAATTCCCTAACAGGGTTTATGCGCAAATAGTTCGTGGGTTCATCTAACATTGTTTGCCTTTTCAAGGTACCGAATTTCTTTTTTATTGGATACTAGCGACCCGCCCCGGCTTCGCACGGGTGCAATGTGGATACTAATGTTTCCTCTACCATAATATGCATGTATTATACTACATATAAACCTTCCTCTTCAATCACTCTATCTATTAAAAAAACGCATCAAAATCCGTTGCGCTGTTTTAAAGATTTGAGCATACAATGCATACATAGGGATATAGGGACAGAGAAAGCGACTTTGTTTTTAACCGACTTCTAAAAAAGGAGGAGGTTCTCAATTCGGATGATTGTATGTTTTTTTTTTTATTGTTTGTTCGCGCATAACTCCGTCGCTTGCCAACCGATTTGAAAAATTCTTTTTTTGTTGGAAAGGGTATACTTCCCAAATGGTCCCATCGAAATCGAACAAGCAGTTTTTGAAAAATCAACAAAAATCTAAAAAAAAATATCTACATTGTCTACATTGACGACCTTTTAGTTTACTCTGCATTGGAGCAGTGCGTTTTTTTACACCAATGTAATTGGTTCGTTTAGATGGGGGGGAGGGGAGGGGGTGTAGGTACCACTAAAAAGTGAAAAATAAAAAAAACTTTTTAAAAGGACAAAATAACTTTAATTTCGGAACTCGGTGTTTTTTGGTTCCTTTTTCGTTTTTTGAACACCGACTTCCGAAATTAAAGTTATTTTGTCCTTTTTTGATTTTTTGTGGAGAAGTCGGTTGTATTTTTTTGTAAAAAGTTTTATTTATGTACTATGTAGTGATTATAATGATGTTTATATTTTATGTTTCGTTTTTCAGTTTGAATATTATCATGTAAGTAGCCTCAATACCAACAGTCATATAGGTACAGTGAACGCAAATAAAAGATGGAAGCATTCCTAACTAAAAAAAATGTCCCAAAGCACATTGCGCCGCGGTAGGTGGGGCTTACCGATTGCGTCGGTCACGTGTTTAGTTACACGGCCTATTCGTTACATGGTAATTTAAACCCGAATAAGGTCAATTTTTAACTGTGCATCGTATTAGCAATAATGTTGTTGGTGGGGTTCGGCGAATCAGCGACGAGGTTACGATGTGTGAATTTGTTTGGATTTTTGGGTCACGATTCGCGCTTAGATCCCTTGAAGTAATGCTTCCACGTTTTATTTGCGGTCACTGTATAGGTATTGTAAAATGTGTGTTGTGTAAACAGCATGTTACAAAAGTGTCTGTTCATAAGTGTGGTATAGGGAAGTTGATACATATTAAATAAACAATAGTAAAACAAAAAAATCTTTCAGAAACCTACCAACAAAAAAGTTTCAAACAAATCATTTTCAAGCAGTCATTTTAAAGGCATTTGGCGATATCAAATTTTCATTGAACGGAAGTACCTAATTGCCACAAGTGTAAAAAGCGGCTTAAAATGGTTTTTTCAGAACTCTTTGGTCGTTTCTTTTTTTAAAGTAATTTTTTGTTTTGCTATTTTTACTTAAATGTGTTGATATAGCTACCCAACATCACCCTGTATAAATGAACATACATACCAACTCTTTAAACTAAGAACTGCGTAGATAATGTGCAGATAACATCCCATTCCTTATTTGCATAAGATATACTGGAAACACAATGAGGCTACATTGTAAGTATCATCTACTATGGTCCTGCATTTATACATAGTATAATTACGTTAGTGTAGGTGTAGATATTACTGCGTAGATTAATTAGTATAGGAGCTATAAAATTAAGTATGCGGAGCAGTGGCCATATATATCTATACCTACATTCGTAAGTATTAAAATTTTCAAGTAACTATTTTGTGAAATGACTGAACCGATTTTAATGAAACGTAACACATATAAGCAGGATACATAGGTCTAAAAAGTTAGTTAAAAACATTTACGAATGTCTTATTTCAAAAAGATAACTGTAAATTTATGTTTGTATGGAAAAATCAAAATGGGTCTGTAACACTATTTATCGAAAATGTTTTCAAATAAGTTTTGTTGAACAGTTTGAATAAATTACTTTTTAACCCCCGACGTAAAAAGAGGGGTGTTATAAGTTTGACATATCTGTCTGTCTCTGGCTCCGTAGTTTGTGAACGGATGAAGCGATTTCAATTTAGTTTCTTTTTTGCATGAAAGGTGAGTTACGGGCGAGTGTTCTTAGACACGTTTGATGAAAATCGGTTGAGCCGTTTAAAAGTTGTGGGGGTGAAAGCGGGGAAGAATAACCTGAATGTTTGCAAATATACTCGAGTGGGGTTCTTTAAGATTGAGTTTGTTTTTATTATTTAAAGGGAGCTTAGGTTTTTGTGTTCGGGTTTTATTTTTATATATAGCAAAAATAGCTGTGCCTATTCCGATCATATGCTTTTATCACATATTGTAGAATGCCTTTTATCCTGAACTGAAAGTCCACGAGGACGAAGTCGCTGCCAAAGTATGATATAGTCTTTAGCTGATTTTAACTACGAGTCAGAGTGGTCGAAGAGTGGTAACGGCCCCGACTTACGATTTGCAGGTTCCGGGTTCAAACCCAGCCAGGCGCATTACTTTGTGTAATTAATTTCATAACCAGTGCTCTCAAAACGGTGAAGGAAAACATCGTGAGGAAACCGGCATGTCCTAGAACCAAAAATTCGAAGACATGTGACATTCACCAACTCGCACTGGGCCCGCGTGGTGGATTACGGCCCATTCCCTTTCCTAGAGAGGAGGCCAGTGTCCCAGCAGTGGGAACGTTAAAAGGCTGATTATGCTTATGCAGAGAGGTTTATTGCTTTATTGTAGGCTGGCCTTGAGCGGCAAATCGCGCATTATGGCCTCATATTGATTGTTTTGGTACGCTCATTAAGCCGTAGTATTTGAATTATCTTCGGAAAAATAAATATTGTTTTTAATGGGACGTAATTAACAATGGCTACGTATAAAATTGCTGCCGGTAAGATAAGATGCTGATTTTATTAAATAAAACGTACTTATTGTAGAATGGCATTCCTGTATTTACTATAGATAGTTTCTAGCTTGGAATGAAGGTCGTATTTATTTGATGTTTTTAATATGTTAAGTAGTTAAGATATTTCTATTGTGATAAGGTTTTTTTATTGTAGGTAACTGTTATTTTTTGTTCATAATATTATAACTATAATGTTGCCAGTAATGCTTTGTTTTGTTATTTCTAAATGATAACAAACTGACTAGCTAAAGTGAACAAATGATAAAGATTTTTTGATGTACTTTTTTCCCAACTCTTCTTTCATAGGTACATTCTTCTGACTATAACCCAACCAAGAGACCAAGGGAAAAAGGGATTCATTATTATATGTATATACATATATGAACACGTCACTGAGATTCCGGGATTTTAAATTTTTCTAGATTATTTTTTTTAAAGAGGAGGTTTTTTATAGAAAGAAAAGATATAATAATATTTATTCAGCACATACATTTTACTAAAACCATTTAGTCAGTAAACCTCCTTTATCGTGTATTATGTAGCTTAATTTGAATTTCGAAAAATTCTAAATTGTACATGCCATACTTCGGGATCTAAAATGATCATATCATTGAGTTCTATGTCACTTTAACTAACCTTATCTATGTGAAAAATCGACCCCGCAACACCATCCCGTATCACCCGCAACCTGTTTCACATATGTTTATTTAGGAATTATAATAACCTACATAATTATTTCCATTCGGTCCAATCTAGTTACATCTATGTTCAGATATTTTACAATATGAATTATTAGTATCATTATTTAGTACCTTCAAAAATTCTTGCCAAACTTAACAAGTATATTATTATTAAAACCAAAAGAATCCCAGGATCATGATTCAAAACTAAAAAAAAAATCCCAGGGGGCATGTCCATACTATGAAAACATGTTGCAAAAAAAAAGAAAGTCGATTTGAGAACCTCCTCCTTTTTTGGAAGACCGTTGAAAATAGGTCTGCGCAAACCGATAATTGACTAGAATGTTATGTTAGAACACTACCCGCGCATTTGCTCACAGAAGTTGCTTCTGACTTGCTACGCAGCGAAGCTACGCCGTAGTTGCGCCTACGCAAGCGCTACGAACACTCAGGGTCTCCGTAGCACTTCCAAAGACACTTGATTTTCTGAGGTTTGTATAGGCGTACACCATGACTTACGGTGCTGAGACATGGACGGTCATTCAGGAGGCTGTGCACAGGCTGAGAGTTGCACAGACACCCATGGAGCGTTCCATGCTTGACAAATGGCTCTCTTCGTGACGAAGAGACCCGAAGGCATACGAAGATTTCCGATATCAGAAAACAGATTACGGTAATAGGGAACATGCAATATTTTCATCTTGCTTTCATTTAAAAGAATTCCGTGTAAAATAGACCATACAAAAATTAAAAGATTAATACGCTTAATGTATTGCCAAAATTGCGATTATAAACCGACTGTTTTTCTTTTCCCGCGAAAACGAATGATGAAGTCACTCCTGTCTGCCAGAGATCATGAACTGTCATGTATTAAAATTTAAATTCGTCTTTTCGTTGTCATAACACCAGTGACGTCACTAGACGCTGATTTTTTACGTTACGTTTCACGTTATATTAATTGGTAATAGTTGTTAAAAATCAATATTAACTACAATAAAAACATTGCAGTTGCCCTTCTTTTATGGTATTTTATCATTTTAATAACAAAATGTTCATGAATTCTGTAATTTCAATCTTCCCTATGGCACAAAAAATGGAGGACTATGCTCAGCAGTGGGCGATGTTGAGCTGTAGATAATAAAGATAATAACCGAGTGGTTAAAAACCTTAACGTAGGAAGAAACTGAGCAAGTTTTGGTTAGACTTGGTTAAACAATTTCTTTCTTTTGTGTTTCTTTCTTATTAGTAATGCGCGTAGGTACTCACCGAGTTTAATTGAAAAATTGCGCTGCTAAGCGCAATTTTTCAATTACATCGGTACCTATATTAAAAATACATGCACATTCTCACACATAACATAAACACAACCTCTGTTTAAAACAAGATGCACATACAGCTCACATATGCATACAACTACAGTTATACACAAAGAGCTACTAGCTAGTCCTTATTTTATTATTTTACTGTCATCTGTCTTCCTAAATTAATTTTTTGGTCCACTATCGACTATGTAAACAATAGTCACAATATTGTTAAGTAAGGGAAAGAGCGAGACAGCCCCAACACAAGTATTATCCTATTACTTACTGGGGATGTCTCATTTATATCCATGTTACTGTTTTGTGACAAAATAAACATTTTCATTTTCAGATAATGGTGGATAATGGATGATATTCCTAACTAATATATATATATATATATTTTTTGTGTTGTGGCTCCATCGTTTAACTAACGATGATTTTTATCGTCCGAGCAAAATGACATTTGCCTTCTCTGCACCTGACTCACATACAGCCAATGACCATAGATAATACATTAACATGATAGCTAGCCAATGACATATGTAAAATGAGTTCCATACCTCCTTCAGTTCAAAGTCAAAGTCTTCCCTGGAGAAGGTGTTCTCAGGGTCGAGGTTCAGCCTCCTCATGGCGGCGCTGAGCTGCGTGTAGTAGTGGTCGATCAGCTTGTCGTAGTACTTGGCGCGGAACTGCTCGTCCGAGCCCGTGAAGATGAAATAGATCAGGTCGGTGACGGGGCTGCCGCCCTGCAGGGTCTGCAAGTCCACGATCTTGATGTCTAGTTTGCCGTCCTGGAATAGGGATGTTTCCTGAGTAAAAAATATATGATTATGTTTAGCCCGTCAGTTAGATTATAGAAAAATATTAAACACGTATTTTTTCCTTTATTAAATCTATAAAAACTGACGAAGATACAAAGCATCAAAGATCAGGAGTGGGGGCTTGTGACGTCACGGCTCGGTTAAAATTGTAGCGAGTAGTGACGTCACACGTGTTTTGAACGCAATGTATCGTCTTAATTTTTTGTTTACGTGAAAAAAGAAAAAATACGTGTCCAATATTTTTTGGAAATCTATCCGATGGACTAATTCGATTTTTTTAGTTATAAACCCTATTACAAGAAAACTTTTAAAGACAGTTTCGAGTTAAGTTCTTATTCTTCTTTTTGAGTGAATTGGTGACCCTCAAATATTTTGTACCCAGTGGAAGGTCACATTTACTGCCGGATCGGTATTCATTAAGTTCTCAATGGCAATGTTAGGACACTTTAATACGTGACTATGTTTTCTTCAGTGGCACCGTTCTGACGTATTCTTATTGATTTTAAAAACTGCCTGATATGATTCTAGTATATTAGAATCAGATTATTAGAAGCAGAATCTTGGGCCGTGGCCGCGTGGGAGCAACATTTATAAATAATAGCTCGCAAAATGTTTCAGTGTGGTGAGCAGAGGTGTGATGTAGATTAGGAAAGAATACTTATTTTTATTTTAGTTTATTTATTTGGCTCACCGACAATTGTATCTATACACACGTACAAGATTATCAGAGACAACATATTGACTTATAGACTACTGTACCAATTCTTTACAGGTAACACAACTAGCATTACATTATTGTTGAGTGATTCTAAAAACTAGATGAGTACAGAGCTACTCACCTTACATGAATATGACCAATAACATTAAAAAAAGCAACGAAAAAATACAAATTAAATATAACACGCAACCCTTAAAACTAAAATTATTTTACAAGTTAAAACTGTGAGTCAGAGTGCACATAGGCAGGGGATAGGAGAATTAGCACCCAGGACTGTTCTGTGAAGAGAAAGACGTAACGGACGTACTTATCACATAGATTCTAATATTATAGAGTGGAAAGATTTGATTGTTTTTATTTTTTATTTGTTTGCATTGAATAGGCTCTGAAACTACTGGACCGATTTCAACTATTTTTTCACTAATGGGAAGTTAAATTATCAGCGAATAACATAAACTACATTTTTTATCCCCATATTCTCACGGGATCGGGAACAGTGCAAGTGAAAACGCGGGGCGGTGCAAGTTTTTCGAATTTTTGTAAAAGTGGTATCTATTGGACCTCGTTGACTTATAATTAAATAATAAGTTGCTTCTTTTAAATATACCAAGTTTATTTTTGTATAATTATGAATGAGCTGTTGTTTCTTATATTGCTTATGTTATCATTATTCACTACAGTAACTTTATTATGCCTTCCTTGTGTTCGACGGTGATAAAGTGACAATATACGTAGTCAGTTCTAGACATTTATGAAACAGCTGGTGTTAAAACTATCTTATTACGATATCATTTTTAGGCATGTCTATCTACTCTTCTATTAATACCACATAAATCGCATGTCAGTAATATTTTTCCAGGCATGTATGTCTCTTCAGGTTTGCGGAATTGTTCGAAAGTTCGGAATTCCTTTCTCTCTGAGTGGAGTGGAACGAAGTGTCAGACTCTCACTGATCAAAACCCAGCCGTGTTCCATGACAAGGCCCAAATGCCCTTTGCCTTCCAGGGCCGCGGTAAGTATTTCGACCAAATTCCGCAACATTATTTACCTACTCCTCAGATAGTAAACAGTAGGATAGGAGCTTTGTATTTCATAGTACATCGTGTGATCATACGTGATACAAGTTAGCTAGATTTTAACAGGGCCGTCTTTCACCTATTAGAGGCCCTGGGCACATTAGGATAATGGGGCCCCTATGACCATAGTTATAAAGCATATATGTAAGTATTTTGTTAGAATAGACAAAGAATGTAGATGTGCAAAGTTTTAGCTTTATTTTTCTAACAGTTACATTAGATATAATGAATAGATAATATAATGTACCTAATCCACACTAAATAACCAGCATCCACGATGAGTTCTTATATAAGTATCTATGCTGATTGAAGAGGTACCCTTCTAGATTTGAATTGAGCAAAATCGTTAATTACATCGTCAAAATCTATGTTTTCGAGCAATTCACATTCTATCGACATTAGCGACAAACTGTTCAATCTCTCTTGAAGCATTTTACTTCTTAATTCATTTTTTATTCGTTTTAATTTGGAGAAAGCCCCACTGCAACTTTTCCATTTTTGGTCTGTCAGGCGTGAGCTTCTACGTCTAGTTCTTTTAGATAGGTCTTTATACTCAGATTCCGGGTTTTTTTCTTTGGCGGACGATTCGAAGTAATCAAATGTATCCCTGAGACTAATAATACAATCATCGAGTACAGTAAAAAAATTAGTAGCAACGTCCAGTGTTATTGTTTCTTTCTGAAGATAATTGCTTGTTTTGTCTATTATTTCTAAATAGAGTTCTAAATTTCAGTAAGAAAATAAATTCTAGCTTTTCCATTTTTCTGTACAGGCTAAAGGCTTCTTCTCTAGTTTCTTGTGCCTATTCTGTATCTGTTGCGATGGATATCAAAGCTTCTATAATTTGTTTATGACCTTCATGCAAGAAGCTCACTGCATCAGCTTGGGCTGACCATTTTGTTTATGAAAGGCTTTCAACAACTTTTTTTAAGTGATTACTTTTTTTGAGTTAAAAAGCTATTACACTTTCTGAATCATTTCAAAAAAACTGTGTCATCTCTGATACGTAGAGAGAGAGTAGAGTAGCTATCGGTATCGTTTGGTAATGGAGTAGGGACTAGACTAGGGGGCCCCTACCCATAGCGGGGCCCTGGGCACGTGCCCAGTGTGCCCAGTGGGGAAGAGGGGCCTGGATTTTAATTAACGTGGGAAATCAACAATTGACGTCTCCTGCTCTGGGTAAAGCGGAAGGGAGTGTCAGACTCTTACTGACTAAAACGCAACCGAGTTTTACTAATTAAATACTGGCAGGCAATTGTTAGCTAGGTATGGACTTTGCAGTTTGTCAGAGATGAGCAAATATTGTTAAGGCGTTTCCCTGACCAAATAACCTTGAGCATTCGTTCCCTCTTTGCCACCGCATCCTGCGCACATAAAATTCACACAATTTTTGGAATTATTTTGATAAAAAAAGATAAGCGATTTTTTGAAATGAAATAAAACGTGTAGAATATAGATTTTTAAATTATCTATCCATAAGTATAATCCTAAAATGATTAGAGCGTTGCATTTAGCAACAGATGCATAAAATCAACAGTTTTAGTCATTTTTTAAAAGTAGATATTAAATTTATTTATAACGCATAAAACAAATTAGAACGTGGAATATGATGATAAAACATCGAACATTAATAATATGCTTTTACATGTAGATTATTTCTCATAACTAATGAGTCTCTGAATAGCGAAGAAAAACGCACTATCGCAAGGTTTTGGTCGGGGTATCGCCTTAAGTATACACTTACGATAATATTTTGTTGGTATGAAACAAAGACGTATTTAGCGAATAAATAACCGCTAAATAGTAGCAGTGGTGGCCGAGTGGTAAATGCCCCGACTTACGAATTGTAGGTCGCGGGTTCACACCCAGCCAGGCGCATTATTTTGTGTAATTAATTTTTCATCACCACTGCCACAGTATTACAATATTTCCTACAGTACGGCGACGAATGTACTTGCGCAGAGCAACGGAGGGGAACTCGCGGGGTGTCGGGCGGCGCGGGCCGCGTAAGTACCGCAAACACGCTTAGTTTGCGGTACCGAGCGCGAAGGCACAGTAAAAATATGGAACAGTATGGAAACTAAGCCCATTTGTTGACATAATTACCTACGCTCCAGTAGAGAGCTAGGGTTGTCACTTTTAATGTTTGCAATAAGTGTTTTATTGGAACGAAGTTCTTTAACACGACTTGCGGTAGGAGTTGACTGGGAGAAATAGTCACGCGAAAATGCGTTACCTAGTGCATGTTATTTCCTGCGACTTTCTTCTTTGGTCAAAATGTAAATAATGCCATTGTAAAAAAAAAATACAAACTGAATATTGTTTATCATTTCTATGCCATTTTATTCCATTTCAATTATACCTAATATCTGCCCTAAAATTTTGATGAAGGATTTCTGTATGTTGAATAAAAAAACTTTTTACAAAAAATACAACCGAATTCTAAACAAAAAAAAAAAAAACAAAAAGTACAAAATAACTTTAATTTCGGAACTCGGTTTTTTGATTGCGTTTTTGTTTTGCACACACCGACTTCCGAAATTAAAGTTATTTTGTACTTTTTGTTTTTTTTTTGTTTAGAAGTCGGTAGTATTTTTTAAAACAAAAAAGCAATAAAAAACACCGAGTTCCGAAATTAAAGTTATTTTGTACTTTTTGTTTTTTTTTTTGTTTAGAAGTCGGTTGTATTTTTTGTAAAAAGTTTTTTTATTTTTCACTTTTTAGTGGTTCACTCCCAGCTAAACATACCCATCACAGCGTACGTGGTATAAATTGGTGTAAACAATAAACAAACATGCGATTTCAGCTATCCCGACAGATTTGCTATCATTTATTGAAATTAACAAAAACTCGCTTGTTCGATTTCGATAAAATTTTCATGGGACCATTTGGGAAGTTATACCCTTTCCAACAAAAAAAGAATTTTTCAAATCGGTTGGCAAGCGACGGAGTTATGCCCGAACAAACATTAAAACGACTAGAATATAATGTTGTCGTAAAATTATGGTCATTTATTTTTTCATACTCATAAGGATTAATTTATTCCATATGTTATATAAATTATAATTGGTCTTCGGTATAAGGATTTAATACTAGTATTAAAAATCTGTGCTTGGGTACATATTTTTTGCAAAACGAAAACCTGAGTGGTCCACCTATAGCCATTATAATAGCGTAGGTATTATCTATGAACACGGCACGCGCCACTGAGCGCACCGCGAAAGTCCCTTAGGGGCCTCGTAGATGTGCGCGTCTGTGAGAGTGTGCCGTTTCGACCGTTTGTTCGTAGTTTCTGTACTGTTCCATATTTGTACTGTGGCGAAGGGCAGACGCGGGCGTGTTTTTTTGTGTAATAATTTTATTATACTTACATTCTATAATGGTGCGCACAAACTGTTCTGTTATGTTTTTCATTTGTGTACCATAGACTTATGGCATATTACAGACGCCCCGCCGCCGCCGCTAAGACCAAACTGACTTGTGCACACAATTTTGGCCACTTTTCCTTATAATTTTATGTCTGATAATTATAATTGTAAAGGTATGTGTTTGTTTATTGAATTTATAGGTACCTACTTACTTTCCAGGCGCGAGTTATGGATAGAAGCTTGTCAAAGACGATAATTGAAAAGTAAAACAGTTGTACAATAAGGTAGTTGACTAAAAAAAATCTGATAACTCCGTCGGATAGATTTCCATAAAATATTGGACACGTACTTTTTTCTTTTTTTCATATAATAAATAAAAAAACGAAGACGATACAGTGCATTGAAAACTCGTGTGACGTCACTACTCGCTACAATTTTTATCTAGCCGTGACGTAACAAGCCCCCACTCATGTTCTTTGATGGTTTTTATCTTCGTCAGTTTTTATAGATTCTACTAGCTGACCCGTGCAACTCCGTCTGCGTCACCTAAGAGAGAAAAAAAGCCGTTTTGTAACATTTTTTTGATGCTTAAACACGTAATTGTGGCTAATTTATAAAAGACTAGCTGCTGCCCGCGACTTCGTATCCGTGGAATCCCCGATTTTAAAACATTCTTTATCGCTGCTCCGCTCCTATTGGCTTAAGCGTGATGATATATAGCCTAAAGCCTTCCTCGATAAAAGGTCTATTCAACCCAAAAAGAATTTTTCAATTCGAACCAGTAGTTCCTGAGATTAGCGCGTTCAATCAAACAAACAAACAAAATCTTCAGCTTTATAATATTAGTATAGATAAAGGAAAAACTACGTAAACAATATTTTTCTATAATCTTACCGACGGACTAAACATAATCAGATATTTTTTACTCAGGAAACATCCTTATTACCTACTAGCTCCTGCCCGCGACTTCGTCCCCGTGGAATCCCCGATTTCGATAAATGATAAATGATATTTATTTTGTAAGTAGGTTAAACATAACACTTTTACACGTCAAATATTTCTGGTCATTTTAAGCTAGATGAAGCCGGTGTTTCCTAGCCGACTACCCTGAGAAGAAACACCGAAACAAACTCAGAGGTCAAAGTCTCTTTTAAAGTCCATACAATTCGTACTGGTCAAGTCATATGAGAACCATGTAGGTTAATGTCTGAGGTAGCCTTTTGAGGAAAGTGCCACACAGATTTGAGTAGACCTGTCCAGACAGTGCAAGCATTTGTCAGATACCGTGTAGCTCAAACTTAGAACTTCAAGGAGCTCAACGATTTGACGAACAATACCAAAGTAAGGACATTTGGGTAGGCCGCAAGAATTACTCAAACTGCCAGACAAACTGAAATAAAACCCTAATATGGCGATCTACATGGTCCTCACATTCACAATATGTTATATGAGAACCATGCAGATCGGTGTCTGAAATGGTCTTTTGAAGAAAGAACCACACAGATTTAAGTAGGCCTGTCCATTCAGTGCATGCTTTTGTCAGTAGTCGAGTAGCTCAACTTAGGAAACAATAAGGAGCTCAACGACCCGACGAACAATACCAAAGAAGGGACATTTGGGTAGGCCACAAAAGTACTTAAACTGCCAGACGTCGTCGTTATATATACTTTAAAAAGGAAAGAAAAAAGAAAATAATACCCATATTGTCCTCATATTCACAAAAATAAATTAAGTAAAAATATAATACTCTACAAAGTAAGTATACATGTCAAACATATTAAATAAAAAAAAATAAAAAATATTACTTTAACAAGTAAATATTCATGTCACAATAATAAAATAATACTTCATAAAGTAATCATTTATGTCAAAATTGCACAAACAGGAGAATATAAAATGTCAAATCTAAAATTGAGAAAAGTATCAATAGATAAAAGTAATATTAGGCCATGTACATCGTTGAAGCAGCTCAATCCCAAGCCTTTTGGTCTTCAATATAGTCTTTAACTGTGTAAAAAGCTTTCTGGCATAGCTTACGTTTTACTATCGATTTGAATTTATTAATACTAAGGTCTTGGATGCAGGAAGGGAGTTTATTATAAAAACGTATACATTGACATCTAAATGATTCAAAACATTTTTCATGACTGCTCCGCTCCTATTGGTCTTAGCGTGATGATATATATCGATAAATGGGCTATCTAACACTGAAAGATTTTTTCAAATCGGACCAGTAGTTCCTGAGATTAGCGCGTTCAAACAAACAAACAAACAAACAAACAAACTCTTCAGCTTTATAATATTAGTATAGATATAACATGTAAGTACGTAGGTATGTGGTTTACACTTTTAATAAATAATTATATTAGATTTAATCATCACAATTATTTTGAATGTAAATATGAATAAATGATTACATCATAATAGTAATAATCACAATTGTTTTATTTCCCATTTGGTGACAACCCTTCCATACTTGCATGTGGCAGCGTAAATACCTACACTGGCGGCGGCATCGCGCGACATCAAAGGCGTTTCCCTACTGTAATATTGTAATACTGTGCCACTGCTCTCAAAACGGTGAAGGAAAACATCGTGAGGAAACCGGCATGTCCTAGAACCAAGAATTCGAAGACATGTGACATTTACCATCCCGCACTGGGCCAGCGTGGTGGATTACGGCCCATTCCCTCTCCTAGAGAGGAGGCCTGTGTCCCAGCAGTGGGAACGTTAAAAGGCTGATTATGAAATAACCGCTTATCTTTGTTTTACTCCTGTAATGCTGGCTTGACTTGCCAAGTATTTAAATAATTATCATTTTTTATTATCTAAGCGATTTGATAAACAACCATTTATTTTTAGCTTTTATTAGTCACGAAATTTATCAACATGTGCTTATGTTACTCATTCATTGATTTCTACGTTGTCTAATTGATTGATTGATAACTTACCAAAAATACTAGGTATTTATTTTAGCATCAAAGTTTTGTTATGAATATATTATTGTTATATCAGTTTTTGCCAAAACAATGAAAGTAACATGTCATGATATGCAGCTATAACTTGTTAGATTATTTTATCTTGACTTTTACGGGATTACACATTATTCAGTTTTATATTTTTAGCTTTTGTTTGTTATCAACAGGTGATGTGTGTTATTCATTAATTGATTGTTAGGTATGTTGTCTGACATCTGTCAGTGGATAGATAACATACTAAAAGACGATGTATTCTTCTATAAGTATCAAAACTACGGCCAGCTAACATTAGTCAAGGTGATTGCTGTTCCGGTAGATTCCCCTCGGGTTGAATGACAAACCCACGACCAATTTGTTTCAAGTTCATTGGTCAACTCTAGTGGGCCGTCATAGACCGCGTAACTAACCGTTGTGATAAATGGTTTAAAGAGGAAGGTTAAAAATAACACGTGCATATTTTTCTTGGAAATTTTGAACTAGATATGGCCGGTCTGGTTGAGCTTCAATAAAAAAGAGTTGAGATCATAATAACTTAATTAGGTAATTATTGGAATATTGTGCCGACTACAACATTATAATATCTATCCATTATTTTGATATCAATCATACACAGATACAAAAACGTTATAAAAAAACGTATTTTTTACATTTTCACAGATATTTGTACACCATAAATTATGGTGGAATCTAATGAACTTTAAAAATAAAATCAACAACATACTCTATTTACGACTAAATAAATGAATTCCAAGGAAAGCCAAATTCGTATAGAGCTATCTAAACCTTTTAAATTCTGTTGCATTATCTGTATATCTGCAATAGTATGATATTATATTTGTGGTTTATTTAGATATGCGTGAGTCTGTAAGGTATATAGTTTATAGGTCTTTGTTACCCGAAACAAATGATAAATATTAATGTGTTTGAAAAAGTTTTCTTACACTGGTTTGCTCCCGGTGATTTTTCCTTTGTTCCTAGTTACCTTAAGCAAAATACTGTGTCCCCCAGTACTTTGCTTAAGGTAACTGTATGGATTGCTGCTTGTTTTTGTATAACATGTATGTTTATGCCTTTTTTTTTGGATGGGAAATCATCAAATTACATCTCCCGCTCTGGGCGGAGCGGAAGGGAGTGTCAGACTCTTACTGACTAAAACCCACCCGTGATCCTCTTAGTGCCCGCTGCGTTCCAGGGCCGCGGTGACTGTTTCGAACAAATTCCGCAACCATGTATGTTTATGCCTGCATCTAATTTATCACAATATCTATGTATGCTAGTAGGATATTATTGGGCATCTCACCCCACCTTCCGTTCCTTCGGCTCACTCCGTTCGCCTCCGTCACTCTCGGTGTGGTGAAATGCCCAATAATATCCCACGGAGTGGGCGCCGTTCCACATTTCAATAGTAGTCAATGGAGTGAGCGCCGTTACACATTTCAATAGTAGCCAACGGAGTGGGCGCCGTTCCACATTTCAATAGTAGTCAATGGAGTGAGCGCCGTTACACATTTCAATAGTAGCCAACGGAGTGGGCGCCGTTCCATATTTCAATAATAGTCAACGGAGTGAGCGCCGTTACACATTTCAATAGTAGCCAACGGAGTGGGCGCCGTTACACATTTCTGTTCCTTCGGCTCACTCCGTTTGCCTCCGTCACTTTTACCTTGTTATCTTAAGTCACATCAAGTCGAAGGGATTAGTCAGCCTAGACACTGCTTTTTCGTGTCTAGCTGCTTCCAGGGTGCGCCACGAGGAGGCTCCTTTCATGCACCCCGCTAACCTAAAATTCAGGACAGATTGTCTCATGTCTCTCCACAAAAGTAAATATCACTCTGTTTTGTGACCAGATTGGCTCGAGGACATCTGAACGTTAGGATATCGTATACATTAACCTAAAATTCAGGACAGATTGTCTCATGTCTCTCCACAATATTAGAGATAGCGCTTATACACACATCACTCTGTTTTTTGTGACCAGATTGGCTCGAGGACATCTGAACGTTAGGATATTGTATACATTAAAATTCAGGACAGATTGTCTCATGTCTCTCCACAATATTAGAGATAGCGCTTATACACACATCACTCTGTTTTTTGTGACCAGATTGGCTCGAGGACATCTGAACGTTAGGATATCGTATACAGTAAACTAAAATTCAGGACAGATTGTCTCATGTCTCTCCACAATATTAGAGATAGAGCTTATACACACATCACTCTGTTTTTTGTGACCAGATTGGCTCGAGGACATCTGAACGTTAGGATATCGCATACACTAACCTAAAATTCAGGACAGATTGTCTCATGTCTCTCCACAATATTAGAGATAGCGCTTATACACACATCACTCTGTTTTCTGTGACCAGATTGGCTCGAGGACATCTGAACGTTAGGATATTGTATACATTAAACTAAAATCTGGGACAGATTGTCTCACGTCTCTCCACGAAAGCAAGAAATAGCGCACAGGCACATATGCACATTCTATTTTTAGTGACCAGATTGGTTCGAGGACATCCAAATTTTAATTTAATTTTTTCATATTAACGTGTAATGAAGTGTACATCACACGTTAACAAACAAGGCGCTCGCTGTTTGAACCGCTAGCCTAAAATTCAGGACAGATTGTCTCATGTCTCTCCACAAAGTTAGGGACGGTGCATTGCCGCTTAGGATAACACTCATACCCGTTTTCGTGACCAGATTGGTTCGAGGACATCTGAACTTTAGGATACCGCATACATTAAACTAAAATTTAGGACAGATTGTCTCATGTCTCTCCACAAAAGTAAATAGCGCACACTCTTCGGTCCACACACATTTTTTTTTTCTGTGACCGGATTGGCTCGAGGACATCTAAATTTTAATTTAACATATTACAGACGATACATCCTTTTCACTTTACACGATGACATAATCAGGGTTATATCTGAGCGAGCCAATAACCTAAAATTCAGGACAGATTGTCTCATGTCTCTCCACATACTTAGGGATGGTGCATTCCCGCTTAGAATAACACGCATACCCATTTTCGTGACCAGATTGGCTCGAGGACATCTGAACTTCAGGATACACATACATTAAACTAAAATTTAGGACAGATTGTCTCATGTCTCTCCACAAAAGTAAATAGCGCACACCCTTCGGTCCACACACATTTTTTTTCTGTGACCAGATTGGCTCGAGGACATCTAAATTTTAATTTAACATATTACAGACGATACACCCTCTTACATCAACACGTAGCAGTGAAGTGGTAAAGTGGTAGCACGGAATTTCAATCCTTGCTTTGCATTCAGAAATCTAAGGCGTAGATATACTTGACAACGGCAGCCGGATCAGAAACGTATCTTACATTATACAATGTAGCGTACAAACGTGTGTGAATCCACTTTTGTGGACTGTTCCGTTGACGGTAACCGTACCCGGTGGTTGCTACATAGATGTAAATTACCTTTATGTATGAGTCTGCTTTTTTAGTTTGAATCGGCAAAGTTCATTTTCAATGGAATGCACACTTCCCACGTACACATAAATTGCATTCAATGCATTTATATTGTAATTTAACATAACCATCATGTTGTAAACAGTAAATTAGTCTTTTGTGGAACTACCTATTTGTGTAATTACTTCTAGTTTTAACGTGTTTCATTCTTCTAGGTACTAAGATTATATATTTTTATACTTTCATTTACATAATATTTTTATATCTGACACTTGTTATCGAGTGTGATTTAAACTTAATTTTAGGTAAGATTACAGAATGATGAATGATGGTAGAATAAAGTCATTTGGGATAATAGGAGTAAAGAACAAATTGACAAATACTGGGAACATTGTAGGTAATAGTAAACTGGAGTTATTATTGATAAAGTCGACAACTATAAAATAACAACTCAGACACGTACGTTTGATTCCCACACGTTACATTTTCTTGGATTCTTTCATTGTGGGTTTAGGTGATTATTTAATAATACTAACTTCCTCCACAATAGTATTTATGTGATGGTAAAATAAGTTCCGAGTTTAACTGCAACTTAACATTGTCGGCAACATGGATTGGTTTGTTTCTACGTTTTTCAAAATAGTTATGATTTATTTTCAACTACTTCTGCTTAATTGATTTTAGTGAGACAACTTACTATGCTCAGAAATTACTTTCAACGACGAGACAATTTAAAAAAATATTCTTTAATCTGCATCTTACTGACTTGACTTTTGTTAGTTTCACCTCTCACATAAACGTAATTATTGTGAAGTTAAACATTCTCAACAAACAAACATCAAATATTAAATTAATTATACATATTAGTTTAGTAATGAATCATAAAGCATACCAGGGATCGGGTTCACTTTGTCGGCTTTATTTTTTCAGTTCTCATGAACAAATTGCAATTTAGCAAAATTGATATGCAATCAATTCAGTTCAACATGACGTAAACGTCATATTTTTTTATACAACTGTAAGACGTATACTTTGAGTTTAAAATTGAAATGACCTATTTTTATGCTAACATAATATTAATTGCGAATATAAACGAATTCATTTCAATCAATAAATTTTATTCGCTACAGAATCTTCAAAGTGACAACTAGGTAGTACTAGCGGTGCTTTTAAATACACTTTCTAACATGTAAGTACTTCTCAATTTTAAATTTGGTGTCATAATGCTCAGCTACGGACCTGGTTTTTGCCTGCCGGCTGTTGTAACTATCATATTCTATCTGTCCATCATGACTGTTACCCAGCTACGGACCTGGTTTCTGCCTGCCGGCTGGTGTATCGGTAGTCCTAATTCATTTTACTAAATTTACTAATTTATTTGTCTAATCGCTACCCAGCTACGGACCTGGTTTCTGCCTGCCGGCTGGTGTAAGTCATTTTACTGAATTTACTAATGTATTTGTCTAATCGCTACCCAGCTACGGACCTGGTTTCTGCCTGCCGGCTGGTGTATCGGTAGCCTTAATTAAGTCATAGTTATCGGTTACAAAATTAATCTTTATGTATTTCATTTCAGGTTCGATTCCGATTCAGAATTCCAGACACGGTCCGCAGCTGTAGCCGAGGTTGCGAAGCCGCAACCAAAGAAGAAGGTGTCGAAGCGCAAAGCTTCCGAGGGCACCACACCATCAGAACCGGAATCAAGGTAATTTTGTGTTACTGCTTTTACCTTTAGGTGCTTTTTGTGAATGTTATCAATATGTCAATTAAAATGTTATACACAGATAAACGTTGGTTACTGGATTTAGAATTGTAACGCAGAGAGCACTGAAATCAATTTCCAATTATGTTCCTCGCAGGAATGTTTACAATTAGTTCATGAGGTATTGAAATTATTATATCATAACATTATGCTTTCTATCCCCGTAGGGTTTGGCAGAGAAGTAATACACCATCAATCCATCGATTAAAAAATAAATGTAATGTATTGTGCTGTTTAATAAATAATATGTTCATTTGTTTACAGTAAAAGTCACAGCTCGGACCTCTTTGGCTTAGAGGACTATGTTCCATCGAAGACCTCAGTTGGGGACTTCAGTTCAACCCTCATCAACCGTGTCGCCAATGGTAAAGTGCGGCGAACAGCGGACGTGACCGGGGACTTCTATGTAGAGGTAAAAGTCTACAACAAAGCTGAAGTTGCCTCCACCCCTAAACAGGAGCGATGGAAGAAAGCCTCGGTGGCTCTAAAAGTGCAGCTGAACCGCAACACGCCGCAGTGGAACGGGTTACAAGTTTTTATGAGACGGACTCATGACTTGTTTGATCATTCTGAGCCCGTCTTTTATAGTGATAATATAAATATAAAATAAATATTTAAGTTGTTGGGGCACCAGGTGTTATTGTATTTCTGCGATCATCATCATAATCGTAAAAATAATATATTGCAATATCTAGCAGTAAGTTTATAACTATTTTAATCTAAAATGCTTTCTGTACTGTTTGTAACACATCTGTTGAGCGCAGTCACCGGACAGGTCACCTATGTAGTGCTAATAATAAAAACAAAACTATTTTGCATTTCGTAATCGTGTAGCTTCTTATAGAATTGTTGATTCTTTTTCATTGTTCTCTAGAACCATTTCTTACTAATATTTTGGACAAAATTAAAACGTTAATTAACATATCTCTTAAAGAACATACTTGTTTAAAAATTAATTTCGAATATTTTGCTTTGTTTTTAATGTTTAAAAATGATTCTCAGGAAATGGAATAATTTGCCACAAAAAACTTTACTCTGCATCAGAATTATGAATTTGATTCATTATTAACTCAAGTAAAACATTTTATCAAAGTAAAGATAGAAGAATTTCAGGACCGAGACACTGGATGGACGTTCTTGAGCAGTTCTCATTTGGAAGTCAATGTTAACAAATATCAACCGTTGCACGGTTCAGGCTTTATCGAATTGCCTTCTGCTATAAAATCGATAAGAGCATGTGTTAATATCCACAATAATGTCGAGTATTATTTTTTTGTGGTCTGTTGTTACTGTTTTATATCCAGCTAAGAGTATCTTCATACCCTGATTTTCGTAACGTATTATATATAAAGGACATGTTATTTCCAGTGAATTTCTCAGACATTGCGCAGTACGAAGTGAATAACCCGAAATTTGCATTTATGGTTTAAAAAATAGTACCGTCATAGGACCGCTTTGCAAACCAAAAGCCTTGAACGGAAATGTAATTCATTTACTTTATTTAGAAAGAGATAACTTATCATATTGGTGTCTCATTAAATGCTTGCCGCGACTTGTTGAAAATCAAATAACAAAACACCACAGTAAACTGTACTTTTGTGACGCTTGTTTAATGTTTTTTGATTCATGCGATGATCTTAGTTCATATACCTAGTTGTGGAGGACGAACCACCTTCAAGGGGTTCTTTCATACAGTTTAAAAATTATAATAGAAAGCAAATTGTACCATTTGTTATATAGGTACGCAGATTTTGAAACAATACTAGAACGATATGAATCTTGTGACCCTGACCACACCAACACGACAGCGACACGTGCCTGTAGCTTTCGCTTATCATAACTATTACGTGTACGCTAGACGAAAGCCACAATCGTTACTTTTCTTATCGCGGTTCGGATTGTGCATCAAATTTGTGAAGTCTATCTATAAAGATGCACAAAAAAATTACGATATTTAAAAAAATAATGTTCCTATGATTTATAAAAATGATAATGCTCACGACTTTGAAAACGCGATGATATGTCTTATTGTTCGGCGATAGGATCCGTGATCATTGTCACTTGACTGATACCTAAATATCGCGGCGCAGCTCATAGTTATTGTAACATACAATACAAACTACCAACATTTTTGCCAGTATTTTTTCATAATTTGTCTGGATACGATTGCCACCTATCCATAAAAGAATTAGGTGAAGCTCCTGGATCTATAAAAGTGATACCTAAAACAAAAGAAAACTATATTTCATTCTCTAAGTTTATTCCGATTTCTACCGGGGAAAGCATCCAGGTTCGGTTTTATGATTCTTACAAGTTTTTAGAAACTAGTTTAGAGTTGGTTAGTACAATGAAAAAAACAAATGCTGCTAAAAACAATTTAACCTACTCACCCGTAAAGCAGTGTATCCATACGATTATATGTCCAATGGGAACGTTATGAAGATACGTGTTTACCCTCCAAAAAATTTTTTTTAAACTCCTTAACTAATGAGACAATTACCTACCGATGAAGACTATGAACACGCTCGGTCTGTTTGGCCAGTATTTAATATTCAAAACATGGGTATGTATACAGATTTATATCTCAAAACAAATGTTCTGTTCTAACAGATGTATTTGAAAAATTTCGGAAAACTTGTAAACTACATTACAATCTCGATCCCGCGTTCTATCTTACAGCGTCAAGTATATCTTTTGTTGCAATGCTTTTAAAAACAGGAGTTAAATTAGAATTGATTAGTGAAGTTGAAATTTTTAGAATGATACAAAAAGGTATTCGAGGAACTGTTTGTATATGTTCCAAAAGACATGTCAAAGCCAATCATAAATATTTAGATAGGTACTTACGATCCAACCCGACAAATTCATTTATTATTTATTTAGATTTTATCAATTTATACGGTTACAGCATGTGTTAATCCTTACCCTATTCGGATTTTAGATTCATGAATAGACAAAAAATAGATTTTTTACAATTGAACTTTCTTGAAGTTGATCTAATATATCCGGAGAATCTGCACATGGAACATAATGACTTTCCCTTCTGTCCAGAAAAATGTCTATCACCGGGTGGTAAGAATAAAAAATTAATACCAAATTTGTATGATAAAATATTACTATGATAGTCATTACGTACATTAAAAAAATATGTTTACAGCACGGTTTAGTATTAAGAAGGATCCATCGCACCATTACACCATACAAGCAAAGTAGTTTTTTAAAGCTATAACACCCAGTTACGCCAAAAAGCAGACTTTTTCAAATTATTACACAATAGTATTTTTGGAAAGACCTTGAAAATAATGAACACCGAATAGACGTTAAGTTAGTAAACAAGTGGTGTGACTCGAACAATAAAACAAAAAAGTCTACTTGTGCTGAAAAATTGATAGCCAGCCCATATGTTCATAGCGCCTCTGTATTATCTGATGATCTAGTAGCGATTCAAATGAAATCTGTGCGAATTATACTTGACAAGCCAATTTACAAAGGGTTTGCAATATTAGAATTATCTAAAGCTCACATGTACGACTTTCTCTACTCCATCATAAAACCTTTTTATGGTAACCGAATAGAATTGTGCTATACTGACTCAGATAGTGTAGTATATGATGTGCAGAGTAATGATGTTTTTATAGACTTTAAGCTCCATTTTCTAAAATATTTTGATACCAGTAATTATGACTGTAACAATCACTATAATTTACCAATTATTAATGAGAAGGTTCCAGAACTGTTTAAGGATGAAATGGGTGGTAATATTATCAAAGAATTCGTAGGACTGCACTCAAAAGCTTTATTGTATTAAAACGTTAAACGAAATAATTAAAAAGGCAAAAGGTACCAAAACCATTTATTACCAAAAATTTAAATATGATAGATTATAAAAATGTTTTGTTCAAACAATTGCAAAGTTATTCGCAAAAGAAATGTATTGTTTAGATCAATAAAACATGAAATATATACTCATGACTTATATAAAATAGCACTTTCAAGCAATGATGATAAACGATTGCTATCATTTGATAAAGTTTCTACTGTGTATAACTTGGGGTAACGCAAGTATATTTGTGTAATGTTTATATGTATTTTATTGATTGTAAATGGTGAAACTTATGACGTTCCAAATGGAAAGTTAGATAATCTTTCAACCTACCTATATTGCTTTACTTGCTATTGTAAAAAGTCTGTAAGGGTGGGTGGATTGATGTTTGTTACTCTTTTAAAGTGAAATAAGTAACATTGTCGTGGAATGTAATTTAAGTAGTATCGAAATAAGTTTCTTTTGAACCTGGTTTTATTATGTATGCAATTTTAAATGTGTGTATTCTTGGTGTCCCTTTTACAAGTTAGACTTAAACAGTGTAGGTGTATTTTATCTGAATAAATAATATTTCATATTCATAAATCTGTTTCATTTCTGTTTCTTATGATAAAGCACATAGGTCTCGCAGCTTGTTGATACAGGTTCCAAAGTGATAAAAGATGTAATGTCCAGTTTTGATGACAAATTAGTCATGGTTCGAAGTTCGCACGCGCGGTGTGGAATTTGACACCGATCCAGGTGCGCATTAGATTGAACTTGTTGAGACATGAAATTGATTCATATCGCAAGGTTTTATAGAGTTTTCATTTCATAATAATAGGGGTTAAATTATGAAATTGCTGATTTATTGTAATAGGTTTTTTGAATTGACATAGAATCTTCGTGGTTTGAGGTTTTCGAAAGAAACTTTTTTCACGTGGTTTCTATGATGTTCTTCTTTTAAATAATGTGAAACATTTAAATATCGACTTTCAATTGTTTTTGTTATTCAACATATGCAAGAAAGATGGATACTGCAAAAATTCGAGTGATTTTTGAATACTAGTTTCGACGCGGAAGTAACGCGGTAGAAACAGCCCGCAATATCAATGTTGCGTTTGGAGAGGGGTCTGCTAATGAACGCACCGTACGATTTTGGTTTAAACGCTTTCGTGATGGAAACTTCGACTTGAAGAACGAGCCACGAGGAAAACCGCTCACACAGGTGAATAACGATGAATTAAGAGAGATGGTGGAAGCCGATCCTAGTCAAACTACCCAGGAATTAATGGCATGGTTTAAAGTTACCTTACCCACAATATTGACTCATTTGCGTCAAATCAATAAAATAAAAAATACGAAAAATTGGTGCTTCATGATTTGACTGATCTGCAGAAAGAAACGCGTGTTGAAACTTGTGTTGCCTTGTTGAATCGGTACAGAAATGAAGGAATATTGGATCGAATTGTGACGAAAACGCCACAACAGTGTCCTAAAGTAAAACTTACCAATAAAAAGGTAATGGTAACTGTTTGGTGGTCTCAGCATGGTGTTATTCACTATAGTTTTCTCCGATCTGGTCAAGCAATAACGGCAGATGTCTATTGTACCGAACTCCGAACAATGTTGGCAAAACTAGCAGTATAACAGCCCCGACTCATGAATCGATCTTCACCATTATTGTTCCATAACAACGCGAGACCTCATACAGCAAAGTCAAAGTCTTTTATTTGTGGTCATAGGTTAACAAGGATGGTGCTTAATAACAAATGTATCACTATGTCCTGCTAGTACAGCGTACAAATATTAGGTTTAAAACCTCTATATAAAAACATTAATCTTAAATTATAATTACTTAACTCTATCCTACTCTATCAACTAAATTATCTAATATTATCGTTTAAATATTCTGTAATTGTATAATAAGCCTTATCAAATAAAAATACTTGCAATTTTTTCTTAAAATCTTGTAAATCTATTGTCCTCAAAATTTTTATAGGTAGTTTATTAAATATTCTTGTTGACATACTAAAAAAACTCTTGTCAAAAAGGGCAGTTCTGTGAGGTACGGAAGAAATCTTCAAAGCATTCCTAACGGATTGCGGTTTTGCAAACAGATGTTTATTCGTTTTGACAAAAATCGCTACCTCATAAATATATAAAGATGTAAAAGTCATAATTTTTAACGTCTGAAAGGAAGGCTTACATGAGTCGGGTACATGAATATTTGCAATAGCACGCACACATTTCTTTTGTGCTTTAAATACATACTCTGTATTAGTGGCGTTTCCCCAGAATATTAAACCACGAGAAACCGCTTTGACCCTTCAGGAACTGCAGTTATAAACTATTCGTCATCCTCCGTATTTGCTAGACCTTGCTCCAACGGACTACCATTTTTTCGTAATTTGGACAATTATCTACGTGACAAGAAGTTTTCTCCCCAAGAGGCAGAAGGTACCTACCTACAAAATGCTTTCACACATTTTGTGCAGTCTAGATCCTCAGAGTTCTATCTCAAAGGCATAAATGATCTTCCTATTACTTAGATGGCAGCAATGTATAGATAATAATGGTAACTATTTTGATTAAATACATCTGTTAAAAATTAAAAAATAAACAATTTAGATTTTCAGTAGAAATCGGCCATTTCATACTTTAACCCCTAATAATATGATAAGTACATACATCACAAGGCAGTCAGCCGGACCGGTCACATTACATCACTTGAAAAAAATAAAATAAAACGAAACAAATTGTAAGTATTGCACAAGCGTATAAGTACTTATACAATTATTTCTTTATTTATTTTGTTGAACATGATTATTAATCATGATCAAATTTTTTTGTTTCAGACCATCAATAATGTGTGATTTTCAAGATATTGTTGACTTCTCACAATACGGTCAAGGTTTTCCGACTCCGAGTTTAAGCTGGCATATCACAGATTTCCAAGAACAACAAATACCTGCCAACAAGGAGCCTAGAACAAGACAAGACTGCGGAACTGCTAATAAGAAACCTAGAACAAGCCGTGAGTGTCTAAAACAGAAGTCTCTGCCTAAATGTGAATCATATGTCATAAACAATGAGAAGAAAAAAGGATTACGACTGATCCAGGTAAAAGTGTTGGATATCAGTGAACAACAAGAATCTGCATGTGACGATCAGAACGTGGTGTTAAGTGCGCAGTATGTAGTGACTGAATCGGTGGACTATGTTATGGAGGAGACGCTATCATTAATTAATAAAATTTCAAAAAAACTTTGCGGGGACAGTGGTTATTATTAAGCTGTGTTTTTGTCGAAGATTTATAGTAATAATCAATACAAAATATGTGAGTAATATTATAGTTATTAGGATATTTTGGATGTATAAATTATTAAAATATCATAAATGTAAATTTTATTGTAATAAAGATTTTATTTTGCATACTTAGTCAAAAATTATGATAAAGTTAAAGTAAGAATTAGTGTATATCTAAATAGTTTTTATGTAAGTAGATAATATTAATCTCTTTATGTGTTTAATTTAGTTGGGTTAGTGTGTTCATACATCACAAGTTTATAAGTTAAGTATGTAGGTAGATATAATATTTTTTAGTAATTTTGAATAATTTATTAAAGTAAATAAAAATACATCCATTTATCGAAAATATGTTTTATTTTATATTACTGATTTATACCCGAACTATTAATGATTTCATGGTTGTAGTTATACCTGCATTTTTTTTATTTTATCAATATCCACTCCGTTTAGTTCGTATACCTAATATCTTGGAACAAGAAGAGTAGTCCATTGTTCGTAAAATTGACACTAGTAGTTTTCTCTTTTGAATCTTTTTTGCTAACGATAACGGTTCCTTCCAAATAGAGAGTGCTCGCTGATGGTAATATGTACAGATCCTGTTGGTTGATAGGTATGCGAATTTCATCGTTCCTGTTGAAACTTGTTACATAAGGTTTGTACGAATGAAATTCGATAGAGACATGAGACAATCTGTCCTGAATTTTAGTTTAATGTATACGATAACCTAATGTTCAGATGTCCTCGAGCCAATCTGGTCACAGAAAACAGAGTGATGT
This sequence comes from Hecatera dysodea, assembly GCA_905332915.2. NCBI lineage: Eukaryota > Metazoa > Arthropoda > Insecta > Lepidoptera > Noctuidae > Hecatera > Hecatera dysodea. Next base: position 1,218,738 of record HG995303.1, read on the forward strand.
GTGTATAAGCGCTATCTCTAATATTGTGGAGAGACATGAGACAATCTGTCCTGAATTTTAGTTTACTGTATACGATATCCTAACGTTCAGATGTCCTCGAGTCAATCTGGTCACAAAAAACAGAGTGATGTGTGTATAAGCGCTATCTCTAATATTGTGAAGAGACATGAGACAATCTGTCCTGAATTTTAATGTATACAATATCCTAACGTTCAGATGTCCTCGAGCCAATCTGGTCACAAAAAACAGAGTGATGTGTGAATATGCGCTATCTCTAATATTGTGGAGAGTCATGAGACAATCTGTCCTGAATTTTAGTTTAATGTATACGATAACCTAACGTTCAGATGTCCTCGAGCCAATCTGGTCACAGACACAGAGTGATGTGTGTATAAGCGCTATCTCTAATATTGTGGAGAGACATGAGACAATCTGTCCTGAATTTTAGGTTAGCGGGGTGCATGAAAGGAGCCTCCTCGTGGCGCACCCTGGAAGCAGCTAGACACGATAAAGCAGTGTCTAGGCTGACTGATCCCTTCGACTTGATGTGACTTAAGATAACAAGGTAAAATAGTGACGGAGGCAAACGGAGTGAGCCGAAGGAACGGAAATGTGGAACGGCGCCCATTCCGTTGGCTACTATTGAAATGTGTAACGGCGCTCACTCCGTTGACTATTATTGAAATGTGGAACGGCGCTCACTCCATTGACTACTATTGAAATGTGGAACGGCGCCCACTCCGTTGGCTACTATTGAAATGTGTAACGGCGCTCACTCCATTGACTACTATTGAAATGTGGAACGGCGCCCACTCCGTGGGATATTATTGGGCAATTCACCACACCGAGAGTGACGGAGGCGAACGGAGTGAGCCGAAGGAACGGAAGGTGGGGTGAGATGCCCAATAATATCCTACTTATGCTCTTTGCTACTATTCCGGTCGCTCCTATTACTACCGGTATGACTTCTGTAAGTGTTTTCCATAGTCTTGTTATCTTTGTTTTAAGTAGGTTGTATTTGCTCAATTTTTCTATCTCTTTAGGGCCTATGTTATAATCTGATGGTACCGTAATGTCTATTAAATACGTTTTATTTTCTGTTTTGTTTACATAATTATATCCGGTATATTGTATGTTATTGTGACATCTGTCTGAACTGGAATCCCACATTGTTTTTTGTTGTTTTTTTTTAAAGTCATTTCCCCAAACTAGGATTTACTCCTGTATCGTGGGTGCGTTCACAAACATGAATACTCACATACACAAGATACCCAGACCCGGAACAGTTATCTGTAGGCCATACAAACATTTGTTCAGTGCGGAGATCGAACACGCGACACGTAGCGCAGCAGCTGAACGCTCAACCACTGCGCCAACCGTGTTGACATTCATTTTACAGTGTCATTTTCTTTTATTTGGGGCTGTGTTACTTGCCATCAGATGCAACAGACTTCAAATTTGTGTTTCCTCGCTAGTGCCCGGAATATATATTGAGCGCGATATCGTTGTGTCGTTTACGGCCGAACCCAATAACCGATCTATCACATACTGGAGATAGAAAAACAAATGAAACAACAGAAAACCTATATAATTTTTCTGTTGTTTCATTTGTTTTTAACCGACTCCTAAAAAAGGAGGAGGTTCTCAATTCGGATGTTTGTATGTTTTTTTTATTGTTTGTTCGCGCATAACTCCGTCGCTTGCCAACCGATTTGAAAAATTCTTTTTTTGTTGGTAAGGGTATACTTCCCAAATGGTCCCATGAAAATTTTATCGAAATCGAACAAGCGGTTTTTGAAAAATCAACAGAAATCTAAAAAAATATCTTGAATCTACATTGTCTACATTGACGACCTTTTAGTTTACTCTGCATTGGAGCAGTGCGTTTTTTTTACACTAATGTAATTGGTTCGTTTAGGTGGGGGGAGAGGAGGAGGTTTAGGTACCACTAAAAAGTGAAAAATAAAAAACTTTTTACAAAAAAATACAACCGACTTTTCCACAAAAAATCAAAAAAGTACAAAATAACTTTAATTTCGGAAGTCGGTGTTCAAAAAATGAAAAAGGAACCACAAACACCGAGTTCCGAAATTAAAGTTATTTTGTACTTTTTTGATTTTTTGTGGAAAAGTCGGTTGTATTTTTTTGTAAAAAGTTTTTTTTCTATCTAAGCCACCAACCAGGATAACAACCAACTAGGATAACACCAACTTCATCAACTTGTATCGATAATGTATTCTGCGATTGTGATTATCTAGATAAAGCCATAGTTAATTATCTACCGTCTGACCATAGTGGACAATTGATAACGTTTAAGTTTAAAGCTGTCTTACAAAAAATTCAAATACAATATAGGCCAATTACAACTGGCAAATTAGCGAAATTCAATTGTATTTTACAAAATAAGTTAAATGATCTAGGCCATGACATTAAAGATGCAAATAAATTTTACGACAATTTCTTTTCAGTGGTATTAAAAGAATTCAATACAACATTTGAAAAGAAGTCAAAAGACACTTTCCCTAAGTTTATATTCAGTGACTGGGCGACTAAAGGTATTAGGATAAGCAGGGAAAGACTATACGAACTATATGGCCTTAAGCCTTTCATTAACACGGAATCATTTAATAAGTACGTAAACAAATATTCAAAAGTTTTTAGAAACACTTGCAAGGTAGCTAAAGCCCTGTACATTAGCAACAAGATCAAATGGGCTGATAATAAAATAAAGACAGTTTGGAAAGTTATCAATAATGAAACTAATAGAAATAAAGTACGGAACACTGATTTTGTACTGGAGACTTCACATGGTGCCATAAGCTCAAATTTTGAAGTAGCTCAAGAATTTGTGAATTTCTTTACTAACATACCATGTAAGACTACTGAAGCTTTAGACTCGTCACCCGAGGTCTCAATGGCTTTATTAAGAGCAAACGTTCCAGACTGCCCGGTTGAATTCCAATTCAAACATATCAACCCTATGACAGTTATAAAGGCCTTCCGGCAAATTAAAATCAAATTGACCGAAGACCTATGGGGTATGTCCGTCAAAGTGTGCACATCCATAATTGAGACCACAGCACCATACTTGGCTTTAATATTTAATTTATGTGTGGACCAAGGTGTCTTTCCGGATATAATGAAATACAGTAAGGTTATACCACTTTTTAAGTCCGGCGATAGTAAAGATACCAATAATTATAGACCTGTATCCGTGTTGCCGGTTTTCAGCAAGGTCTTCGAAAAGGTGATGCTCAATCAGATGCTCATTCATTTCAACACCAATAAAATCTTACACGATCAACAGTATGGTTTCACCAGAGGACGTTGTACGACTGACGCTGGTGTCACCTTACTAAAACATATATTTGCAGCGTGGGAAGAGGCCCAAGATGCCATAGGAATCTTTTGTGACCTCTCCAAGGCATTTGATTGTGTTAATCACGAAACCTTGCTCTTAAAACTAGAACATTACGGACTTTGTAAACTTGCACTCAGTTTAGTAAAGTCTTATTTAAATGACAGACAGCAGCAAGTTCAAATAAACGGTGTAAATTCATGTGGTTTAGGAGTCAAAATGGGGGTACCACAAGGCTCAATACTGGGTCCTTTCCTCTTTTTAGTGTACATTAATGATCTACCCTATCTTTTGAAAAAACAATCACAAATGGTGTTATTTGCTGATGATACGTCCTTAATTTTTAAGATAAATAGACGTTCCGCAAATCTTGACGAAGTGAATGACTCCCTACAGCAGGTCCAAAATTGGTTTACTGCTAATAATTTAGTATTAAATGAAAAAAAAACTAAATGTATTAGATTTGTTTTACCGAATGTTAAAAGTAGTATTGAGGAAATAGTATTGAATAAAGAGAAACTAGAATTCGTCGAAAGCACAGTTTTCCTGGGGATAACGCTCGACTCAAGGCTACAATGGGGTCCTCATTTAGCATCACTTGCAGGACGGCTAAGTTCAGCAGCATATGCTGTCAGAAAAATCCGTCAACTTACTAATGTAGATACCGCGAGACTGGTCTATTTTAGTTACTTTCATAGTATCATGTCTTACGGTATTTTGCTATGGGGACGGGCTGCAGATATAGAGTCTATTTTTATTCTGCAGAAAAGAGCAATAAGAGCCATTTACAATCTCCGCCAGCGCGATTCTCTAAGGGAACTGTTTAAGGAAATTAACATCATGACGGTACCTTGTCAATACATATATGAAAACATTATGTATGTTCGGAAAAATCTTCATATGTTTAATAAGGTCAGCGACAGGCATAATTTTAATACCAGAAATAAAAACAAATTAGATCAACCTAGGTTTAGATTGGCTAAAGTACACACTTCTTTTATGGGGTATTGCATAAAATTTTATAACAAAATACCAGTCGATATTCTTCAATTGAATGAGAGAAAATTTAAAACATGCATAAAACGCACACTATGTAGGCAAGCATATTATAAACTGGAAGATTATATCCTTGATAAAAATGCTTGGTTAAATGCCGGTCCTGCTCCACAGCCTCAACCACTTGGGTTAACAAGTTAGGATTATATATTTGGAAGAGATGCTCGCCCTTTTTTTTGTCTCATTTATTTATTCATTTTTATATATCAGAATAAATAATTTATCTTTTTTTTTACTGTATTTGCTTGGTTAATGTAAACCATAGTTTTGTATACTGTAGAAGCATTTTATTTTCAAATATTGTAAATGTGAGTACCATGGAGCCATTTACATGTGATACCTTATAGTTTACTTTGTGACTTGAACTAAAATGGCAGTTGAGAGCATGTCATGCTCGCTCAAATGTCTCGCTGATGGTGGCGTGCGTGTTGGATCGTTCGGTTCCCTTCAAAATGGTTGAGCTAAACGGTGCCGATACACGCGTCATGTTCGTGAACGGGCGCCGTCGGTTGAGACTGGTCACCTCTTAACTGCCACTGATTTGTTTTAATCTTTATACTTTGAATTGTTTTGTGGTTTCCTTTCTTTTTTTTTTCTTTGCATTGTCCTCACATATAGAAGCACCAAAGGATGTATTAAACGTAATGTAATACAGAACATGATTTAAAAGAGTGTCCGTGGAGTTTCTTGCACGTTCTTCTCCATAGAGATCTACGCTTTGGAACGTGCAGATAGCTTCACCTCTTTCGACTTGACAATTCAAAAGTGCCTGTAAAGGGTTTAATTGAAATAAATGCTTTGAGTTTGAGTTTGAGTTTGAGTTTATTATTATGATTATATATTGTATTATATTCTGTTGCACTGATTGGATACGGGGACGCGCTAATTTCAGATAATTTTATAGGGTTGCTGTTGTCGAAAGAAAAGCGTTAAACAAAAGAAGTCTCTTCTTCTTCTCCTGTTCTTACACACTATTGTCTACATTTATTTTCCATTTCGTAAGTCTGTTGGAAGAAATATCGTTTGTAATAAAAAGTTCTTTTGCACTAAATTTGTAATGGTATATTTAACTTATTTTTATGTGTACATAAATACACAAACAAAGCCTCCCAAAGGTTGTCTTGAAAAGATCGCTTTTAGCGATAAGGCCGCCCATTGTGTCACCCTATGTAATGTTTTCTTCATCTATATTTTCTGTAACTTATATGGTGTACATAATAAAGAGTACCTATTCTATTTTATTCTATCGATATTCTATAGCAAAATGTTAGTAGAAAAAGTAGTAGTTATAGGATATCAAAAGAAGTTCAGTATTATCCAGTAAATAGATTGTGGAGGTTTGGTAGTCAGTCGTAAAATAATGGTATTCAGCTGAATCCGGTAGTTGGGATAAAGGCTAAACAGATGATGATGGGATTAAAAAAAACACGTTGTATAAATAGGCAATAAACTCACATCAAGCTGCTTATGCATTAAGTTGCTCGGTCTGTAGTCTCCGTGACCTAGCACTGGCCGCCGGCTTTTCTTGTACTTTTCACTGAAATTTTTCGGTGAATCGAAAACGAACTCGAAAAACTTCGCGAATTTATCTTTGTGATTCTCATCGACGAGTTTACAAGCTCGTGACACCACATTGTCCACATGGAGCTGCATAGCTTCATCAGTCATATTCCAGTCAAAACAGAACTCGTCCATAACTTTCTTAAAGTCTTCAGGGTAGTAAACCCCGTGGGCGAAGGAGATGGCGTGCATCTTGGCCAGCTCCTCCACCGCCGAGCTCGCGTACGGCCAGTCGACCGACTTAAATCTGTCAAAGGCGTCATACCCGGCCCAGACTAGATTCTCAAGCACTATTGTCTCCTCGAATAGTTTGGGGTTGGATCCATAATACTTGCAGAAAGCAAGCCTGTGTTCGTCCGGCACGTGGTGGTCGTTTTGTATCTTGTCGTAGATGTTGATGAGTTTCGTGTAGCAGTACCGCTCCGTGTCGTAAACCTTCGGCGCCTGCGCACGCATCTTCTCTCCTATGGCTGCTATCTTAGCGAACATGTGCAACACGTTCTCGCCTTCGGAGAGTATCACCGTGTACAATTTCGAGGTATAGTTGGCTCCTCCGCTCGAACATGGTTGAACGTTCAAATCGTAGTTGACGAAGTTTTGTTCTTTGGCGATCTTATGAAGTAGACCGTTGAAATGTTGAGGGATGTCTTCCGTGTTTGGTTTTGACATGTTGATTGCCTGACGATGTGGACACGAAACTAGCACGTTATTTGATTCTGAGAGACGCGGGCGCGCTCTCGCAGCTGAGTGCGAACTGAGCCACAGATAATTTAATACACGTTAATATACGATACAAAGCTGCGCCGAGCTGCAGCGCCCAATAATATGTGTGTTATCTAAACCCTTTACGAAAAGTGTTGAGTGTTTTGCGCTTCTCTGTGGAACTTGGGACAGCTTCGTTTAACCTATCTATATATTCGTTTAACTTGAGTAGATTACAAAAAGGAGCACACTCATCGTGGCTTTTTTGTGGTCGTCGAAGTAGATGTTAAAAGTAGGTCAATTGTTTTTATTCTGTTTCTATCTAGCCTCAGTTAAGCAAGATTTTTTGTGATCTCATTTTTTTTTCTGGATCGATAATCATCAAATGAATCCTCACACTTTGGGCGGAGCGGAAGGGAGTATCAGACTCTTACTGACTAAAACCCACCCGTGATCCTTCTTGTGCCCGCCGCGTTCCAGGGCCGCGGTGACACTTTTGAACAATTTCCGCAACCCTAAAAAGCCCTTACACATAAATACAAACATCCCGGTGCTTACCGAACCCCTCGAGCTCTAGTGCCCAGTACCACTTGGCACGACCTTAGTAGTTACGCCACTGAACGGCCAGGATCCTAGATGAAGACGGAAGGAAGAAGGGTAGCCATGCGATTATAATGAAGCGGTTGGAAGTCTCTCACGCCACTTATCACACGAATGTCAATCGTTTCCCAAATTCAGAGTAAGGACGTCTTAGATTTGATAAAATGCTTAGAAAATCCTACCTACTAACGCTTAGATGTGGAAGTTTGTACGTATGTAAGTTTATTTCTGTTGCTTGTTTATCCATTACGCCTTAACAGCTGAGCGGCTTTGGTTATAATGAAGAACACAGAGGCATTGGTAGATCTTGGGATTATTGTGGTAGTTTTTACTATGATAGTGGCTTTGATTATAATCAAAGGATAGCGGGATAGTGACTTTTGACTAGGATAATTCCCACGTGGTCAAAAGCTTGTGCGGAATTATTGAATTGCATTGAAAGGCTTATTATTATAAACTAGGTCGAGAACTAGGTATTTAAAAAAAACTTTTTACAAAAAAATACAACCGACTTTTCCACAAAAAATCAAAAAAGTACAAAATAACTTTAATTTCGGAACTCGGTGTTTGTGGTTCCTTTTTCAATTTTTGAACACCGACTTCCGAAATTAAAGTTATTTTGTACTTTTTTGATTTTTTGTGGAAAAGTCGGTTGTATTTTTTTGTAAAAAGTTTTTTATATTTCACTTTTTAGTGGTACCTAAACCCCCTCCCCTCCCCCCACCTAAACGAACCAATAAAATTAGTGTAAAAAAAAAACGCACTGCTCCAATGCAGAGTAAACTAAAAGGTCGTCAATGTAGACAATGTAGATATTTTTTTAGATTTTTCAAAAACCGCTTGTTCGATTTCGATAAAATTTTCATGGGACCATTTGGGAAGTATACCCTTTCTGTTGGAGATATGTTTTTACTGCGAATCTCCAAGTGGAATAGTTTTCCGGGCCAGTTAACTTTTCGATCATGACAAGAGGATTGCTTGACGACATTTTTTAACAATAATTTGACGAACTGAATGATATTTCACAGTCTGTAAAACCGGCGCACACTTTGAGGTTATATTTATGCCGAAGTTTCAAATCGGTTGGCAAGCGACGGAGTTATGCGCGAACAAAAAAAAAAAAAAAAACATACAAACATCCGAATTGAGAACCTCCTCCTTTTTTAGAAGTCGGTTAAAAAGAAACTAGACTTTTTGAACTTATAGAAATTGTGTGATTTGATGGTTTTGACAATTACGTTCATTGACACACCGTCAATGGTGTACTCCGAGTTGCTACTGAGAATGACATGTAGCCCGACACGGGAATCGAACCTCATACTCGGCAGTAGTGATTACAACCGCTAGACCATCGACGCAGGTAGCTGACCTGTGACGTTATGCCTATAGATATCACTGTTATCATTATGAACAAATGCGGAGCTTCCCTAATGTAATTTATGATAAAATGTTATCTACATGTTAATCTTGTGTTTTTGTTAAACAGCCGCACAGGTCGATGTTTAAGTTTGGTTAAGCAACGCTTGCCAAGGTTGGTCTGTGGATGGGTGACCATCTTAATATACCGAGTTTCCTTCGTGCCTCGGAAAGCACGTTAAGCCATTGGTCCTGGCTGCCATTTGTAGATCTTTGGCAGTCATAACGAATTGTCAGAAGCCAGACAATCTGACACCAGTCTTGCCAAGAAGTACCGTGTTCCTAGTTAATGGGTTGTGGAGGTCTGGTAGGCAGCCGCTTCACGTAAAATACTGGTATTCAGCTGAATCCGGCTTGACTGGGAGCCGACCCCAATATAGTTGGGAAAAGGCTAGGCAGACGATTATGATTCATTAGTCCCAAGGGGCGCACATGTGCAGGAGCCAAAGCTGCTTAATGGATGTATTTTTTCGAAGTGCCAATGAGACACACTACGCTTTAAATGATTCACATCGATCCTTTCGTTTAAAAGTTATGGCGGGTATAATATGCCCTTAGTAAGAAAAATGTTGCGGTTTGTGTGAACTGGCCTACATTTTGTCTATTAATAAGTAATTAACACATTTACGTTTTTGTAAACTCATACATAAGTAATTAACACATTTAAGTTATTGTTAACTAATAAAAAATATTTGAATGAGTGATAGTTTTTAAATTTTAATTTTGATTTATACATATATTATTAGCGAAACCTTCCTCTTCAATCACTCTATCACTATCTATTAAAAATCCGCATCAAAATCCGTTGCGTAGTTTTAAAGATTTAAGCATAAATAGGGATATAGGGACAGAGAAAGCGACTTTGTTTTATACTATGTAGTGACTAGCAGCACGCTACCCTTCCATACTTTTTTAGATATAGTCCATTCCGGACTACATCTAAAAAAGTATGAGAAAAAGAAATTAACAGATTTTTATTTCACAACTTTGTCGGCGCGGCGGCGTGATTTTTATTTGTAATCATGTTAAATTACAGCTTTTTTAGCAGGTTCCTGGTACTACGGAATCCTAAAACGATATATTCTTTTTGAATCGATTTAGAGCTATTTCTCAACTTATTTTGTTCAGCTCAAAGACATTCATAGCCAAACATGTGTGAAGTTCAATCGTACGCCATCTATCGACGCTGAAGTTGAACTGACAATATATTTGCTCAAGAATCCCACATATAGCGATTAATAACGATAAAATTTCAAAATGTTCGTTTTTCTTTGATCGCCTACCTATTAAAATATTAAAAAAAACTCAACTGTATGTGTTGGTGTTATTTTTATTTGTTCGTTAGTACTATTTTTTCCTCAACAGATGGCGATACTTGTATCTACATCCCATAGTGAAATTGATTATTTTTTATATAAAACTATGTTGCAATCAAAGTTACGCAAATTTCATATATATGTATAAAAGTTGTTGCCCCGTTAAGTGCGGGAGAAGTGATTTGATGATTTCCCATCTATATCTAGGTACCTATACTAATACTATAGAGAGGAAATATTTGTATTTTTGTATGTAACGAATAAACTCAAAAACTACTGGACCGATTTCAAAAATTCTTTCACCACTAGAAAGCTACATTCGCCCTGAGTAACATAGGCTATATTTTATCCCCGTATTCCCACGGGAACGGGAACTACGCGAGTAAACCGCGCTGCTAGTCGATAATAAAAACGTCAGAGCGGGAGAAGTCATTTGATAATTTCCCATCCAAAAAAAAGGTAGGACTTATACTTTTGCTTTTCCGTTGGTCACTTCATTATGGAATCATTCCATATAGTGACTATCATCAGTCATTTGGAATCATCGTATTAACGTTATTCCTATTCTACTAAATTAACAATATTGCCAAGATTTGGTCAGTCAAATCGAATGGCAAACTGTGTACCTACCTAACCTATATTTTAGAAGTAGGTAATACATACGCACGAGTATATTGCAACATTAGAGTATTTTCCTGGATACACTAATAATCATTTTTGTTCCGTCAGTTAGATTTTCAAAAACTATTGTACTTCAAGAGTGGGGGCTAGTGACGTCACTTTTTGTAAAATTCTACCAATATGTGACTTCATGAAAATTTTTAACGACTTCATTTTGATTTGTCTACCGACATGAAACATTATTTTTCGGTAATCTTACGATAACGACCAAATGGATATTTGTAGAAAAATACCCTACAATTATTTTTATAAACAAAACATTCGGTCCGTAGTGCTAGCAAACCCGACAAAATGCCACAAACTGCCGATTATGTTTAGTAAATATGAAACTGACCTTTTGCATCCTGTGCAACAAGTTGCTGCCTCTGAAGTCTGCGTGGATGATGACGGTGGCCCGCACGGGGGCGCATAGCTTCACGAAGAAGTCCTTCTGGTACACCTCCTGGGCCAAATACTTCTTCAGCGCTGCCTTGTGCTCGGGGTTGACGTTCTTTAACGCAGTTTGCACCGATACCTTCATCATGTCGTCCATTGATCCTTCCTTCCAATCCATTTTCAAAATAGCCAACGTCTTCTCAAATTCCTCTGGATACGTGTGACTAAATGCAAAGGACAGCGCGTGCATTTTCGCCAGATTTGTGATCGTGGCAGAGGCGTAATCCCAATCGAACGAGTTCAATCTGTCGTTGGGCCTGTAACCCTGCGCAAATAGGTTCTCCATAACTACTGTTTCCTTGTACGGACGTGGGTCAAAACCATAACACTTGGTGAAGTGTAGTCTATGCTCTTTGGGCACGCCGTTTTCTTCCTCTAGAGATTCATATATTTTCGCCAGTTTCGTGTAAGCGAATCTTTCAGTATCGAATACCATGATGCTCCCATCACCGCGGATTTTTTCTCCGAATGTTGCGACTTTAGCGAATAAGTGAAGGTCTTTTTTATTTGCTTCTTTTATGATCACGATAAACAGTTTTGATGTGTAGTTGGCTCCTCCACTTGTTGTTTCTTTAATAATTATTTCGGGATTATCATACTTTTGTTCTGCAGCGATTTTGATTAGTAATTGGCGCAACGTCGTTTCCGCGTGTGCCATGGTTCGCGTCCGAATGCTTACTGACGTAGAACTGACCGTCTAATATTATTTAATGATATATATATAGGTTGTAAATAAAACGTAGTACTAAACATACCAGCTGACATAATTAAAATGCACTACGATGCACTAATAACATAATTTTAATAATTGTTTCTTTCGCATATGAGATTCCGGGTTAAATTCGAAAAAAAAAAATCTTATACCCATGAATTATAAAGTTTACCTCGTTTTCGTTAATGTCTCGCTCATTTGCAGTTTCAAATAAAATATCATCCTACCGCCGCGCAACTACCTCCATGCGATCAAAGCGAAATTGAATAATTTAGTACTTATCCGTAGGAAAACCAAAGACAATACGAGTATATGATCGTTGCTTATTTATACTTCTGTGGTTCGTACTTGCTGGGGCAGTAGACTTTTTTTTTAATGTGGTACTACTTTAGTTGGCAGTAGACTTGCTTAAGCTTTTTTCGCACATTTGCGGGTAGGCAGCTAAGTATTGGCGGGTGGAACTTGGATGAGGGTGGATCAAGGGTTCAAACACCTCACTCCCTCCGCAGACACGAGGTGGCTCGCGGAGGCAGGCCGGCACCAGCCGGGGATTACGGATGTAGCATAAGTTCCCGCGATCCCAGGCGTAGGTGAGAGATGGAACACCGGGGTGGTTTTAGTCAGTAAGAGTCTGACAGACCCCTCCGCCCGCGCCAGGGTGGAAGACATCCATGAGGATTTCCCCCCGTAAAAAAAGGGTGGATCAAGGGTATTGGAACAGGAAAAGCAGGCAGTGGTCGAAGTCAGGCTTCCTATGACAATGATGATGAGGAACTTCTGGTATGTTTCCTGCTGAAAGTATTATCAGAAAACAATCTTTCTTTCTTTTTGTTTTATTCTTTTAGATCGCTATTAGCGATAAGTCCGCCCATTGTGTCACCCTATGTAATGTTTTCTTCATCTATATTTTCTGTAACTTAAATGGTATACATAATAAAGAGTATTCTATTCTATTCTATTCTATTCTTTCAGATGGCGATATTATTCACCGTTAGTATTAAGTAAAAGAAAAAAAAGTATGTAATAATAATAATAACAACTTTATTATCAGACCAGAGATCCATAGTAACTATAAACAAAAAGATACACGAACAACAAAAAGATACACACTAGGCCTACTCCATATACGTGAAAGACGGTCTGTGTACCGCCATCCAGTGAGACACCATTACTCTCCGTAGTGGCTACAGTAGCCACTACGGCTGCGGCTGCGTATTGTAAGGGTAGATATACCTAGCTCTGAGTATTTTATTTCAAAGATAATTTATTAAATAATGCAGGTTATGTTACTGTAAAACTCCGAACTACGGTAAATACGGTACGGTGGGACCTGTCCCTGATGCAGAGGTGGATGCAGCTTCATGTTAGCGCTTCTCCTCGTGTTTGACTTGTTTGCATAATTTTATTGAATATTTAATTGAATATATTATGTTTATGACATTGCTAATTGTAATTGGTAGGGTAAAGTAATTTAATGTATTGCTGAATATTTAATTGTAATGTGTGTGTGTATGTTTAAATTAATTTAATGTTGACAATTTAAATTTAATGTTTTTATAAAATTTCTAATTAATGTATGGACTATGTCTGAATTAAATAAATTATTATTATTATTAAATTATTATTAAATCCTTTTTTTTCTGACTTGATCTAAGTAAGGTACTTAAATAAATAAGTTTTGAATAAATGGAGTTACTTTTGGGGACGAAAACAAAAAGCAGTTGTTCAAACTTTTTGTTTTTTTTTTCGTAACGTCAAATCAATTAGACCATTCGTTAATTTTTATTGAGTAGGTATATTATATTTACAGTTTTTGAAAATTATTTAAGGAAATCCATGAAAATTCACCATTCCCTTCAACTTGATATGAAAATAATACATTATAGTTTTTTTTTTAATAAAAACGATTCCACACACTAGGAACTTCTCCTGTGTCGTAGGTGCTTTTACAAACATACATTCTCACATACACAAACAGCCAGACCCGGAACAACTATCTGTAGGCCATACAAATATTTGTTCCGTGCGGGAATCGAACCCACGACACGTAGCGCAGCAGCCAATGAATCAACCACTGCGCCAACCGTGTCGTTCTTTACATATGTAGGTATGTACGCAGTTTGTACGTTTATTTTTAGTTTAGGAAAATCTGTATTAAAATACTATGGTTTCAGAATCTATATTATAAAAAGGAATCGCCGAATGTGTTAGCGCAAATCTCGAGAACAGCTCGAATCCCCAAATTCATTTTTTGTTGTGTTTGTTATCGTTAGGTTAGGTCAGAAGGTTTTTGAACATACAAAAAAAAAACAACTGAGCGTAGCCGGGGCGGGCCACTAGTAACATATAAAAATAAAATAAAAAAACTTTTTACAAAAAAATACAACCGACTTTTACACAAAAAATCAAAAAAGTGCAAAATAACTTTAATTTCGGAACTCGGTGTTGGTGGTTGCTTTTTCGTTTTTTGAACACCGACTTCCGAAATTAAAGTTATTTTGCACTTTTTTGATTTTTTGTGTAAAAGTCGGTTGTATTTTTTTGTAAAAAGTTTTTTATTTTTCATTTTTTAGTGGTACCTACATCCCCTCCCCTCCCCCCACCTAAACGAACCAATCACATTGGTGTAAAAAAAACGCACTGCTCCTTTGCAGAGTAAACTAAGAGGTCGTCAATGTAGACAATGTAGATATTTTTTTTAGATTTTTCGAAAACCGCTTGGTCGATTTCGATAAAATTTTCATGGGACCATTTGGGAAGTATACCCTTTACAACAAAAAAAGAATTTTTCAAATCGGTTGACAAGCGACGGAGTTATGCGCGAACAAACATAAAAAAAAAAATACAAACATCCGAATTGAGAACCTCCTCCTTTTTTAGAAGTCGGTTAAAAATAAATCGATTATTACACATCGGTTTAGAATTTTAGCGGTAAGAGAAATCTCACCATATTACTGATTAACCATGTCAACCCAAACCTCTCCCGAGTTTGGGTAATTAAGTCTGAGTAAGTAGGTACCTAGCCACCACACGTTCGTGTCGCACGTACTTAGATTACCAGATCCAACCGCTCCTTATCATGGAAATCATAGTTCGTATTTGTAAAATATCGTTCTCGTTCGAATAATTCGCATTATTTAGATTTATTTACTTGTAATTAATTTTGTATATCAACCGTGTCAAGTAAATAAATTAGTGTGATTACATTCGTTATCGTTTCTTTATTCATAAAACAAAATTTGCCTAATATTTAATTGTTGCATTATTTCTAATCGACCCGCGCGTAATTGGGTATTGGTCTAATGGGAGTAGGGTTGCCAGGTCTTAAAAACGAAAAGCCGGACATACCAGCCAGTTTGGCCGGACATTTGGTTAAAATTTATTGTCTTAGTGTAGTAGTAGTGTAGTGTGTTTCCTCCCAGTATTGCAAATGATGCGAATAATTATATAAAAAGTATTTTTTTATTATATATATATATTAAAAAAACAATATATATATATATATATATATATATATATATATATATATATATATATATATATATATATATATATAAACTGTGAATTTCAAATGCACAGTTCAAAAGAAAGTTGGCGCAAGAAAAGAGTGTCTGGAAAGATGTGGCGGGGGTCTTTGCCCAAAACTAAAATGTACAGTTCAAGTTCAGTTCAAGTTCAGTGCATATAAGTATATTATTGTCATTGTTATGGTAAAGTCACCTTTCCTCAGCAGATTTCAGTTGTAAATAAATAAAGTCTGATTAGATTATCTTAATAGTAGTTAGGTAAGTCTATGATTCATCAGTTTCAACAACCATGTTTACATGTAGATTTAAAGATAATTAATTATTATTTTGGCGCACGATACTACTGAAGAAGGCATAATTGTGTTGTAAATTGCCGATATAAAAAGAGATATAGCAAAGGTTATCTCTCTGAAAAACCTAAGCATGTTTTATCTTTGTTTTTATTTTTATCACAATACTTACCTACTTTGTATGCAAATATGAAATCTAATATATAAAATTCTCGTGTCACGGTGTTTGTGGTTGAACTCCTCCGAAACGGCTCGACTGATTTTCGTGAATCTTAGCGTGTATATCGGCTAGGGTGGTGAATCGGACAACATCTAATATTTAGGTATCCCCTAACTAATTTTTATTTTATTTTATGTGGCAAAACGACGTTTGCCGGTTCAGCTAGTTGTATGTAAAAATAATGTATAAGAGATTGACTGATAGAAAATGCTTAAGGCATTAAGTTAACCTCTGTACTTTTGTATATGTCGTGGCCGTATCGTAGAATTGGCAATCTCATGATGTGCAAGGTTTGAAGGAGCTTATGGCAACTTGCGAGGGAGCAACTGTGAGCTAGCAAAGCGATGGAAGTTACCTCCCGTCATACCATTAATCTGATTCTGTCTTTTTATTTATGTCCTTGTGTTTTACTAATATAGTTTTTAAGTACGTTACGTTATTACTAGGAGGACACGGTGGAGCATACGGTGGAGGTCTGCCCTGTTTGGGCGGAGGACCGCCGTGTCCTCGTGGAGGCGATCGGCGGCGGCGACCTCTCGCGTCCGGCCCTGGTTCAAGCCATGGTCCGGGGCGAGGAGGCATGGGAAGTGGTCGCCTCCTTCTGTGAAGCAGTAATGCTAGTGAAGGAGGAGACGGAACGCGTGCGAGAGAGGGAAACCTCACGCCCCAGACGCCGCAACAGAAGAACGCAGGACGATTCCGGTCAACCGTAGGCACGGGCCTGCGGATGGCGACCGTAATCCACCACGCGGGCCCAGTGCGGGTTGGTGAATGTCACATGTCTTCGATTTATTGGTTTTAGGACATTCCTCACGTTGTTTTCCTGTTGTGATGAAATTAATTAAAATATTATTAATTAAGCCACTTTTGTGAATAAATGCTTTCCTTATGATCACTGTAATCAGTTTTGATGTGTAGTTGTCTCCTCCACTTGATATTTCATTAATAATTATTTCGGGATTATCGTACTTTTGTTCTGCAGCGATTTTGATTAGTAATTGGCGCAACGTCGCTTCCGCGTGTGCCATGGTTCGCGTCCGAATGCTTATTATTTTGGGTTTTCCATATTTTTGTTCTGTAGCGATTTTATTCAATAACTGTCTTAGCTTGTCTTCTGAGTGCGGCAATGTTTCTCTCTCAATTTTTTTTATGTAGACTGATGTTTACGAATTTTAAAGTCGTGTGAAGGATAAGATAAGTGAAATACGAATTACAAGTGCTTCTTTGTTTAGTTAATAACCTATTATTTATTAATTGTAACTTAAATTTACAGGTGCCTTAATACTAAAACTCAGGTAGCATTTTAAGTACATTTTTTTTTAGTACATTCTTTGCCAGTATCAAGATTCCTACATAACAATCCTTATTCTACAACTTTTGAGAATCACTTTAAAAAAAAATCTCATTAATAATAATAATAATAGTTGAAAGGGAACCGCTTGTCTTGGTATGGTCATGTAAAAAGGAGGGATGAAACACATGTAACTAAAAGGGTTATGAATATGAATGTGGATGGATGGAAAGGGAGAGGTAGGCCAAAGAAACGATGGATGGATTGTGTGAGGAGTGATATGAAAGAAAAAGGAGTTAGTGATAGCGTGACGGCTGACAGGACAGAATGGAAGAAAAAAACATGTTGCGCCGACCCCAAGTAACATGGGATAAGGGCAGGAAGATGATGATGAATAATAATAATAATAATAATATTTTATTTGCATAAAACATGGTATACAAGATGGTAACATGAATAACATGGTAATGGTAACATGTAGGTCCTACATGTTTTGCTTTATGAACATAAGCGTGCAAATTTACATACATGACAACAACATACAACCACTGTCATCATCCGATTTTATGCTCTAGAAACTCCTTGACACTATAAAAACTATTAACAGATAGCCATTTGTATAATTTATTTTTGAACAATCTTATATTTAATATTTTAAATTCCTCTGGTATCTTATTGTATATCCGGACACACATAAACATGCAGTTTTTGTTATATTTTGCAAGCCTAGGTAAAACATCTAACGCGAGCCTGTGGGGGTCCCGACGGCTTCGAGGATTAAGATCGATTGCTTTAGTGAACAACTCTCTGTGCCTACTCACAAACATACAGATTTCAAATATATAAAGTGATGGCAATGGTAACAAATCAAGTTTTTTAAATATTGGCCTGCAGGATTCATCCGGTTGAAGCCCATATATAGCCCTAATGCATTTTTTTGTGCAACAAACGCTCTACTTTGATCGGTGCTATTACCCCACATAATTAAACCATAGCGCAGCACTGATTCAACATACGCATGATATGTTGTTATTGCTGTCTTAATGTTTGTTATGTTTCTGATCCGTTTCAGTGCATATACGAACTTGTTAATTCGTTTGGAAACTGTGTCAACATGTGCTTTCCAATTAATATCTTGATCCAAAGTTACGCCTAGAAATTTAGTTTGGGACACTTCATGAATTCTATGTATATTCAATTTAATATTATATTTGGCATTTGATTTATTGAATTGTATATAAACGGACTTTTTAAGATTTATAGCTAAGTTATTTTGATTTAGCCATTCAATCAGTCTCTCAATTACATTATTTATTTCAGTCTCATGATCATTAATTGTATTGGTTTTTTTATCAGATGTCACAATAATAGAAATGTCATCAGCGAATAAAATAAATTTATGATTCGTTATATTAGTAATAGAATTGATGTATAATAAGAATAGAATAGGTCCTAATACGCTCCCTTGTGGAACGCCATATTTGATATATTTGATGTCAGAATAATGCGATGTCATATCATTATTTTTATCCACTCTCGTAATAGCAACACGTTGTTGTCTATTACTTAAGTAAGAAGATATCCATAGAAGTGCAATGCCTCTAATTCCAATTGCCTCCAATTTTTGTAATAATAAGTCATGAGAGACTAGATCAAAGGCCTTTGAAAGGTCAAAGAACAGCCCAGTAGTATAATGGTTGTTGTTAATATTCGTTAATACTATCTTAATAAGATTGTAGATAGCTAACGTTGTTGATTTATTTTTCTGAAAACCAAACTGTTCCCTCCGTATGATATTAAATTTATTACAGAATTCAATTAGTCTTTTATTCATGCACTTTTCAAATAATTTTGATATAATAGGTATTAAGGTAATTGGGCGGTAGTTATTAACGTCTGTCTTTTCACCAGTTTTATGAAGGGGCTTAATTATTGACATCTTTAGTGCTTCGGGAAAAGTGCCAGTTGAGAATGATAAGTTAATTAAATACGTTAATATTTCAATTAGTTCATTAGTGCATGCTTTAAAGATTTTTGTATTAATCTCGTCATAACCCTCGGAACTTGTGTTGTTCAATGACATAATCTCTGCTCTAACTTCATTTTCGGACACTGGATTAAGGAACATCGAATGGGCCATTGAACACTCATTACGTGGTTTTTCATATTTACTCAAAGATTGTCCCATATTTATATAATGGTTATTGAATGCTGTTGCTATAGCTACAGGATCTGAGAGTAAGGTATTGTCAATTTGAATATTTTCAATGCTGGGAATATCGGTACTGTCTATGATTTCATTTTTTATAACTCTCCATACCGCTTTGCATTTATTTTCACTGTTATTTATAAATTTTATGTTTGAGTTCTTTTTTGATGTGTAGACACATTTTTGTAAAATCTTTGAGTATTTAATGTATTCTGTTTTATTTTTTATATTTTTAGTTTTATAATATTGATAACGCAAAGATCGTTTGGTTTTGCAGCTTTTTTTTAAACCCTTGGTTATCCAGTTCTGTTTCTTTTTATTGTTGACATTCACTTTTATTTTTATTTTTGCGAAACATAAATTATGGAACAAACATAATGTTTCGTGAAAACAATTGAATGCTTTATTTAAGTCATTTTCTGCGTAAGCCTCTGACCATGACAGATTACCTATACATTCCTTAAATTTTTGGATATTATTCAAGCTGTAATCTCTTTTGTAGAAATGGTATGCCGTCTGATTTTGTATTTTATGTTTCAAGGGAAAACTCAACATTTGCGCTGTGTCGTGGTCGGATAGGTGAAGTGGCAATATTGTGGCATTAGCATTATGAATGTTGCTAAGAATGTGATCGATACAGGAAGACTTACGAGTTGGACGATCTATATGTAATTTTAAGTTATAGTTATATGACAATTCTTGTAATTGGCTACTAATATTATTTTTCTGAAGAGTATTAAAATTTGGTCTTAAAATTGGGTTTTAAAATTTGGTCCATTTCATTCGCTGACATACAAAAATCTCTCCATGGTTAAACAGTCCATGCAATTATGTGAGGATGCCCCACTTGACAAAGTCACTGACGACTCCATTTAGCCTCTCTGAGTAAAGGTTACTGGTCTTCTCCACGGCGAAGTTAGAAACATCGGCATCCTCGCTGACTGCTGGCGCGTTCTCGGGGTCAACTGTGACTAAAGGCAAGAGGAACACTGCTAGCGACAGTCCAAATGGTAGTTTCTGGAAAAAACATATCAGAAGATAAATTTTGTGACCTTTAAGCTGGTGGAGTAGGGTACATAATTATACTTATAAAAACACTCTCGATTAAGTCGTCATCAGTATTGTCTTTCAGTGCGCTTTCATTTGAGACCCCACTCGAGTATATTTGCAGACATTCAGTTATTCTTCCGCGCTTTCACCCCCCACAACTTTTAAATGGCTCAACCGATTTTCATCAAACATGTCTAAGAATACTCGTCCGTTTCTATATTGAAATCGATTCATCCGTTCGCGAGCTACGGAGCTACAGACACACAGACAGACAGACAGACACGTCAAACTTATAACACACCTCTTTTTACGTCGGGGGTTAAAAATAAGGAGCAACAACCAACCAGCAAAATTTTAAAGTAACACGTTTAAACGACATCGTTTGATGTTGGGAAAGGTACACAACACAAGTACACAAGAATAATTGAGTTTTGTCGTGTAGGGCTGCCACAAATGAAGCCGAGAACGTAGGAGTGACAATAGGGATGTTTCCTGAGTAAAAAATATATGATTATGTTTAGTCCGTCAGTTAGATTATAGAAAAATATTGGACACGTATTTTTTCCTTTATCAAATCTATAAAAACTGACGAAGATACAAAGCATCAAAGATCAGGAGTGGGGGCTTGTGACGTTACGGCTCGGTAAAAATTGTAGCGAGTAGTGACGTCACACGAGTTTTTTACGCACTGTATCGTCTGTATCGTCTTCATTTTTTGTTTATGCGAAAAAGAAAAAAATACGTGTCCAATATTTTATGGAAATCTATCAGACGGACTAATTAGATTTTTTTAGTGAACTACCCTATTGAGGTAATGATAGACAGGTACATATTTTCATCAAAATTAAAGCGACCGTTACCTCATACAGTTCGTAGTCAAAATCTTTCCTGGAGAACGTTTCCTCAGGGTCGAGGTTCAGCCTGGTCATGGCGGCGCTCAGCTGCGTGTAGTAGTGGTCGAGCAGTTTGTCAAAGTACTCGGCGCGGAACGCTTCGTCGGAGCCGGAGAAGATGAAGTAGACCAGATCGGCGACCGGGCTACCGCCTTGCAGAGTTTGAAGGTCCAAGATCTTGATGTCCACCTTGCCGTCCTGGCAATAATTTAAGGCTGGTTCAATTGCAAATTCAATTAAGAAATATTTTTATATACTTGGTGAGGAGTTTTTGTTGTACATGTTTATAGATACAGGTAATGAATCATTGGATGAGGTTGGCACAGGAGCAAGGGCCCTTACGTTCCGGCGATCCCCGGCGTAGGTGAGAGACGGAAAACCGGTGTGGTTTTAGTCAGTAAGAGTCTGACAGACCCCTCCGCCCGCCCCAGGGTGGAGGACATCCACGAGGATTTCACCCCGTAAAAAAAAGGAACAAGAGCCCAGCAGTAGGTGAAAAGTGCTATGGATGATGATGATGATGAGTTAATTAACAAAAAAATTGTAAACTATATAAATTATTCTGACTCAGAAATATGTTGTTTCTCATAAAAAACGTCTGAAGTCAAGCCCACTAATTCAGCTGACCAGTGTACGTAATAAGTATTACAATATAATAACACAAATCTTACCTCTCGTACTCTGTGCAGCAAGTTACTTCCTCTAAAGTCTCCATGCACTATGACAGGTTTGCGAATAGCGTCGTACATCGTAAATGGATGCGTTTTACCCACTAGAAACTTTTCTAACGCTCCTCTGTATTGAGCCTGTACATTTTTCAACGCAATGTTTTGCATTTTCACCACCGTAGTGTCTACAGCTTCAGATTCCTTCCAATCCATTTTCAAATTGGACAAAGTCTTCTCAAATTCTACTGGGTATTGTTTACTAAATGCGAAGGACAGTGCGTGCATCTTCGCCAAGTCTGCAACCGCTGACGAAGCGTACTCCCAATCGTAAGAATGTAATCTGTCGTGAGGACCATATCCTTGCGCTACTAAATTCTCAAGGACTAATATTTCCTGGTTTTTGATGGTGTCTACGCCATAACACTTGGTAAAGTATAGTCTGTGTTCCTCAGGTACTTCGTTTTCCGCCTCAAGGGATGAGTAGGTTTTCAAAAGTTTCGTATAAGCGAACTGTTCTGTATCATAAATATCCTTTGGCATTTCTTTGCGAAATTCGTCTCCAAATGCAGCAATTTTTGCGTATAAATGCAGGTCATCTTTGTTTTCTTCTCTTATGATCACTGTAAATAGTTTCGACGTGTAATTTGCTCCTCCGCTTGTTGTTTCTTCAATAATGATTTCAGGTTTTACATATTTTTGCTCGGCTGCGATTTTGTTTATCAACTGCCGGAGTGATTCTTCCCTTTGTGCCATGTTGTCGAATCGCTGACTATCAGTTCAAACTGAGTTAAGCTGTTTGTAAGTAATTTTATTTATAATGAGATAGATGATAAGATAAATTAATTATTTTATAGACAGTCAGATAACTAGTTGATTTGTTGAACAATAATGACAAGCATATTTTTGCTGCTACCATAATAACAATAATTGCATCATTATTTTTGATGAATAAGATGAAACAAATGTAATATGTCTGGTAAGTACGCAGTTGATGTATGAATAAATATATTGACTTGAATTATATTAATTGAGCAAAACGGCAAACGTAGTATAGGACGTCCTCAGGCACGGTGGAGTGACGATTTGCGCAGGACGGCTGGCAGAAACTGGATGCGAGAAGCCGAAAATAGATCTATGTGGCGTGCAATTGGAGAGGCCTATGTCCAGCTGTGGACTGCAACAGGCTGTTGATGATTAATTGAGCAATTTGCCCTGCCTACTGCCAGTTCCACAAACCCGCACTGGGCCCACGTGGTGGATTACGGCCCATTCCCTCTCTTAGAGAGGAGGCCTGTATCCCAGCAGTGGGAACATTAAAAGGCTGATTGTGCTTATGCTATTGCCACTTCAGTTTACCGATTCTTCGGGCTATTGCAGTAACCTTGGTTCTCTTGCAGATATCATCATTCCTGATTCGATCACGCAGGGAAACTCCGAGCGTTGTCCTCTCCATTGCCATTTGGGTGACCTTCTGATGAGGGTCACTGTTAGCGACCACGTTTCAATTCCATAAGTCGTCACTGGCAACATGCACTGGTTATAGACTTTCGTCTTGAGATAGTCATAGTCATAGTCATTTATTCATTAACAATTATTTGCATTTGAATTTACACAATATTAAATGTACGGGTAAGGTACACTTGAAATGATTAACTGATAAAGTTCAATTTGTATATTGAATTAAATGCCCGAAACTCGCGGCGAATGAGTCTTTCAACGATGCTATGCAACTACTAAAACGCTTACTTAAAATAGGTGTTTATATTCATTCGCTGCGCGTCGATGTCAGCATAAAATCGATACAATTGATATGTACGGGTTTGCTCGTACATTAAAATCATCTTATATTAAAACAATGGGTAAGAAGTTAAAAATAATGAAATACAGAATATAAACATTTCGATTTCAATAAGATTCAACTGTATTATAAAGTCATATAAAATAAACAAAGTGTCAATAATTATTTAAAATAACAATTAATCACAATAATAATTATATAAAAACATCATCCATGCATTCAAGGTTTAGTTCCTCAACATCATAGAGACACTTATTAAGTAGAAAAGCTTTCAATTGGCTTTTAAAGGAGCTTGTGTAAACAATGCTTTTTATGTGTAAAGGCAACCTGTTATATAATTTCACAGCTTGATATTGTGGACTGTGTAACAATTCTATAATTAGCATACTGCTATATTTAGTTTCAAGTCTTGTCGACGAGTACCTTCCCTAATGTTTCGTTGTTCAGATGTCTCATACTCTTGCATGTTATTAGCCATGTTAATAAAATGTTGACGATACTTTGGTATGTGAGACGAGATGACCCCGCAACTTTGTATTTATTTTATTAAGAACAGATCGTCGATGGGGCTGAAAAGTTCTGGAGTGGCGACCACGTACCAGAAGACGCAGCGTTGGAAGGCCTCCCACAAGGTGGATCGATGACCTGGTGAGGGTCGCGGGTAGCCGATGGATGCGAGACGCACAGGACCGGTTGTTGTGGCGACACTTGGGGGAGGCCTATGCCCAGCAGTGCACGTCTTTCAGGTGATATGATGATGATGATTATATTGCTTAAATGTCAGAAGACATCGCGACGGCCTAAGGCGAAGATTGCGCTACGAAAGACAATTAGCAGAGAGCAAAGTTTTGTGGAAAAGAGAGAGGGCGGTCTAGCAGCGGTAAGAGTTGTGAAAACTCACGTTTTGATATTTGGCTGTGTTGAGGATTAAAAAACGACGATCTAGTTTTTTCTTCTTTATTTATTGGGGCTTTCTTGCATTGCGTATGTCAGCCCTATCGTATCGTAAACAATTGTATCATCACAAAACGTGGACCATGAATTTGAACAAACCTTTCGCATCGTCGCTGTTTGGTTGGGATAGAATTGTAATTATTTTCATTCCCTGGCTGTTAAAAGACGGACCTCATGTCTCTCTATGGTCAAATTGTCTATACAATAGGGATGTTTCCTGAGTAAAAAATATATGATTCTATTTAGTCCGTCAGTTAGATTATCGGAAAATATTGGACACGTATTTTTTTCTTTTTCAAAACTATAAAAGTTGACAAAGATATAAAGCATCAAAGATAAGGAGTGGGGGCTTGTGACATCACACCGTGGCAAAAATTTTAGCACGTTGTGACGTCACACGAGTTTTCAACGCACTGTATCGTCTTCGTTTTTTGTTTATGTGGAAAAAGAAAAAATACGTGTTCAATATTTTTTGGAAATCTATGTGACGGACTAATTAGATTTTTTTAGGCAACTACCCTATTATTTGAGGATGCCCCACTTGACATAGTCCCTGACGACTCCATTCAGCCTGTCTGCGTAGAGGTCACATGATCTTCTCCACTTCGAATGCGCTGAAGTCCTGTACCTCGTCGACTTTGGGCGTGTCCTTTGTCTCCATCGTGATCATAGGCAACGAGAACACTGCAAGCGAGAGCCCGAACGGAAGCTTCTGGAAACAAAACAGTTCAGAAGATGAGTAAGATCATCTCCTATATAAAAATAAGTCGGGTTTTCCATCCTGACGCTATAACTCCAGAACGCACGAACCGATTTCCACGGTTTTGCATTCGTTGGAAAGGTCTCGGGCTGCGTGAGGTTTATAGCAAAGAAAATTCCGGAAAAATTTCAACAGAAAAGCGGGAAAATCTTTTTTAATTTTTTTTATATATGGCAAAACAACGTTTGCTGGATCAGCTAGTCTATACTAATATAAAGCTGAAGAGTTTGTTTGTTTGTTTGTTTGAACGCGCTAATCTCAGGAACTCCTGGTTCGAATTGAAAAATTCTTTTTGGGTTGAATAGACCAATCATCGAGGAAGGCTTTAGGCTATATATCACCACGCTTAAGCCAATAGGAGCGGAGCAGCGATAAATAATGTTTTAAAATCGGGGATTCCACGGGGACGAAGTCGCGGGCAGCAGCTAGTTTATTTATATAAATAGAACGGCTGAGGCCACTTACACTAATTAAACATATAATTTACTAAACACATCATGCATTCTTATCAAAACAATAGGGATGTTTCCTGATTTAAAACATATGATTCTAATTAGTCCGTCAGTTAGATTATAGAAAAATATTGGACACGTATTTTTTCCTTTATCAAATCTATAAAAACTCACGAAGATGAAAAGCATCAAAGATCAAGAGTGGGAGCGTGTGACGTCACTGCCCGGTAAAAATTGTAGCGAGTAGTGACGTCACACGAGTTTTCAACGCACTGTATCGTCTTCATTTTTTTTTTATGTGAAAAAAAAACTTTTTACAAAAAATAAAACCGACTTCTAAATAAAAAAACCAAAAAGTATAAAATAACTTTAATTTCGGACCTCGGTGTTTTTGGTTGCTTTTTTGTTGTTGAACACACCGACTTCCGAAATTAAAGTTATTTTATACTTTTTGGTTTTTTTGTTTAGAAGTCGGTTTTATTTTTTGTAAAAAGTTTTTTTATTTTTCCCTTTTTGTGGTTCACTCCCAGCTAAACATACCCATCACAGCGTACTTGGTATAAATTGGTGTAAACAATAAACAAACATGTGATTTCAGCTATCCCGAAAGATTTGCTATCGTTTATTGAAATTAACAAAAAGCCGCTTGTTCGATTTGGATAAAATTTTCATGGGACCATTTGGGAAGTATACCCTTTCCAACAAAAAAAGAATTTTTCAAATCGGTTGGCAAGCGAAGGAGTTATGCGCGAAAAAACATTAAAAAAAAAAAAACACAAACATCCGAATTGAGAACCTCCTCCTTTTTTAGAAGTCGATTAAAAATAAAAAAATACGTCTCCAATATTTTTTGGATATCTATCTGACGGACTAATCAGATTTTCACAGTACACTTTCCATTCATTCGCAAACACATCCAAATCTTTGTTTGAGTTCAGGAGAGCGTTGTCCGTGGAATAGGTGACTTGAAGTGTGCAACAGTAAAGCAAGTTGGAACAGCCAGTGAGCGGTGTTTCCTGTTACGACAGTAATAGGGATGTTGCCTGAGTAAAAAATATATGATTATGTTTAGTCCATAAGTTAGATTATAGAAAAATATTGGACACGTATTTTGTCCTTTATCAAATCTATAAAAACTGACGAAGATACAAAGCATCAAAGATCAGGAGTGGGGGTTTGTGACGTCACGGCTCGCTAAAAATTGTAGCGAGTAGTGACGTCACGCGAGTTTTCAACGCACTGTATCGTCTTCATTTTTTGTTTATGTGAAAAAAGAAAAAATACGTGTCCAATATTTTTTGGAAATCTATCAGACGGACTAATCAGATTTTTTTAGTCAACTACCCTATTGTCTGGGACAAATAGCTTGCAGATTTCATTATGCAGAAACTTAAAGATGGCATGAGGAATCAACAAACATCATTTACAGCGTACACCTTCCTTTCAAACTAACATGCTTACGCACAAGTGAGTTGTTTGTTACGCTTTACGTCTAAACCGTATTTGAGGAATTAAATCACTGGCGACGATTATAGTCTACTTTTTTTGTGAAAATCTATGTTACTGCGAGAGAAGCTGTGGTAATATAGATTTTTGGGAATGTGATCTGTTACCTCCTTTATTAAAAACTCAAAGTCTTTTCTGGAGAAGGTCTTCTCAAGGTCGAGGTTCATAGGCGATGGTTATAGTCTACTGTTTTTTTGTGAAAATCTATGTTACTACGAGAGCGGTACTGCGTGCGGTAGTATAGATTTTTGGGAATGTGATCTTTTACCTCCTTCAGTTCAAAGTCAAAGTCTTTCCTGGAGAAGGTCTTCTCAGGGTCGAGGTTCAGCCTCCTCATGGCGGCGCTGAGCTGCGTGTAGTAGTGGTCGATCAGCTCATCGTAGTGCTTGGCGCGGAACTGCTCGTCCGAGCCCGTGAAGATGAAGTAGACCAGGTCGCCGGCTGGACTGCCTCCGTGCAAAGTTTGGAGGTCGACGATTTTGATGTCTACCTTACCATCCTGGATTAAGAATAAACAATATGTCTGTAATTTGTATGAATGAAAAAATTGCGGCCAAGTGCGAGCCGGTCTCGTGTGGAAAGGGTTGCGATCAATACTCGTTATATAAATAAGTATGTATATTACAGTTTTAACATGTTCCTGTAATCTATAGGTAAAGACTTACTATCGATGTTCTTTTTTTAATATTTTCTGGTTCAATAGTTTCGAAGATAAGGTCGGAGGGAATAATTTTCGATTATTTTCTTTAATCAATTCGGCAACTGAGTATGCTATCAGGGTTCAGTTTTTCATAGAGGTTCAAAAATATTTGACGGATGGACTTTGTCCCGGAAGGACAGATGCAAGAAGTTAAGAATACATTTACAAAATTCCCAGTGGATTGAAACTCCACTAAAGTTACTGAGCAACACTTTACCAGTAACACTGACTTTGCCGACAATTCAACAATCAATATCCATAACCAGTGGCGGCCTTAGGGGGTGGCGAGCAGGGCAACCGCCCGGGGCCTCGCTCTGTTAGGGGCCTCGCGCTACCCGATTTTAAAGTACTTAAGATTGAATAAAACTTTTCAGATATTTTTAATAAAATGAAGTTATTTCATAGTAAATTAGATTTGATGTGAGTGAGAAGAGAGACAAGATGGGCCATCTGCTTTGCATTTTTTCATTTGAAAATTTCTTAGCTCACTGTGATTTTTAACCGACTTCTAAAAAAGGAGGAGGTTCTCAATTCGGATATTTGTATTTTTATTTTTTTATGCTTGTTCGCGCATAATTCCGTCGCTTGCCAACCGATTTGAAAAATTATTTTTTTGTTGGAAAGGGTATACTTCCCAAATGGTCCCATGAAAATTTGATCGAAATCGAACAAGCGGTTTTTTGTTAATTTCAATAAATGATAGCAAATCTGTCGGGATAGCTGAAATCGCATGTTTGTTTATCGTTTACACCAATTTATACCACATAGGTACGCTGTGATGGGTATGTTTAGCTGGGAGTGAACCACTAAAAAGTGAAGAAAAACCAAAAAGTACAAAATAACTTTAATTTCGGAACTCGGTGTTTTTGGTTGCTTTTTTGTTTTTGAACACACCGACTTCCGAAATTAAAGTTATTTTGTACTTTTTGGTTTTTTTGTTTAGAAGTCGGTTGTATGTTTTGTAAAAAGTTTTTATTATTTAAAAAAATATAAGTATTAAAAATCCAAAAAAATCAGAAATAATTATTTACTCATTTTAAAAAGAACAAGGGCCTCATAAAATATCTTTCGCCCGGGGCCTCGCGACGGTAAAGGCCGCCGCTGTCCATAACTGTGCGTTAGTGTAGTAGGATCATAGAAAATAGTAAACTTACCTCTCGTTGTCTATTCAACAAGTTATCTCCTCTAAAGTCTCCATGTACGATGACGGTGCTCCGGACGGGTGAATTAAGCGTAAAAAATGGATTCTTCTGACTCGCCATAAATTTCTGTAGTGCTTCTTTGTACTCAGGTTTGACATTTTCCAACGCAACGCTTACCGATCTTTGCATCATACCGTCCATAGTATCAGATTCATTCCATTCTAGATCAGCCAATGCCTTTTCGAATTCTTCTGGGTATCGTTTGCTGTATGCGAAGGATAGTGCGTGCATTTTCGCTAAGTCTGCGACCGCTGAAGACGCGTACTCCCAATTTACGGAATGGAATCTGTCGTGAGGACCATATCCATGCGCCAGTAAGTTCTCAAGAACTAATGTCTCCTGGTAGGTGGTGGGGTCGAAGCCATACAACTTGGTGAAGTATAGTCTGTGCTCCTCAGACACTGCGTTTTCCTCCTCCAAGGATGCGTAGATTTTCGCCAATTTTCCGTAAGGAAACTGTTCCGTTTTGTAGGCATCAATGGGAATTTCATTGCGGAACGCTTCGCCCGCTGCAGCGACTTTTGCGAATAAATTAAGATCTCCTTTATTTGCTTCCCTTATGATCACTGTAAATAGTTTCGACGTGTAGTTGGCTCCTCCGCTGAATATTTGATTTATAATTATTTGTGGTTCTTTGTATTCATGTTGTGTAGCGATTTTCTTTAGTAATTGTCGCAATGTGTCTTCTGTGGTCGCCATAGTTATACTTACAGCGTGTACTGAGATAAACGCTACGAAACATTATAATATAAAGGTCTTGTGAAGATAAGATAAATTTATTGCTATGTGGTTGTTAAAGGAAAATAATCTATATTAATATTATAAAGAGGAAAGTGATCTCATAATGGTCGATTTTGGCAACTTTGGTAATCTACTAACATAAAAGCGTCATTATGACTTTCCAATGATCAACCACTTACACTCCATTGAAAGAAATGGCATAGAATGGTAATCTCGTACATAATGACAAATGAATGACAGACGTATGCAGTAATCTGCTAAAATTTTGACAGTTCCTTTGATCAGTGACCTATCATTAGATCCTCATTGTTCAGTCATTCTTTTTAATAGCTCGGTTATCAATAAGTATTACGAGACCATTGACCGACCAATGACCGACCGTTATGAATTTAGCAGATTACGAACTTTTAGCAAAATGACAACGGGATCGTGTTGGAATGACGAATTTATGAAAAATAGCAGACTTGGGGCCCTGAAGGCTCGACAAAGTGGCAGTGGGCAGGGCAAATTGCTTAGCGTCGGACGGAAGACCTTTTTTTTTTGGTTTTGCTTCTCCTGAATAGTCTCCTTTTTGCTTTTCGCTCTTTGGGCCCAGAGGTATCAATGATTTAAGAATTTATTATTTAATATAAATTATTTGCATCCATTCAATACAAATCTACAAAATGTGATTCTTGTATTCAACAAGAAACACAGTTTGTAGATTTGTTGCTCAGATATTCAAACAAGGCGTTGGCATAATCTTCAATATAAGTTTGTTCAAGTAATGCTCATTATTATAAAGATAAAACAATAAACTGCTTTAATATTATTAAGTACGAGTATTATGTAGGTACTCCGAATATAATTCAAATTTTATATAAAACTAGCTGACCCAGCAAACGTTGTTTTGCCTTATAAAATAAAATGTTAGGGGTGGAGAACCCTTATCACTTAGGGGGATGAAAAATAGATGTTGTCCGATTCGCCACCCTAGCCGATATGCACGTTAAGATTCACGAAAATCGGTCGAGCCGTTCGGAGGAGTTCAACCACAAACGCCGGGACACGAGAATTTTATATATAAGATAATAGAAATTAAAGAGAGTAAGCTGATTCGTTTATCTTCAGCAACTTAGGTTTTTGGAAGCAAAAGTGTTTTACCATTATGTTAGTCAAAACTAAGTAGATAGTAAAATACGAGTATGCAGTACATAAAGCATATCGTTTAACGTTCGTTTTTTTTTTAATGATAATTCAGTTACTGATTAACATAATTTATTATTGTGACCCTCTCACTGTCACTCTTATTTTATTTTTATTTTTATTGCTGTGACCACGCTGACATTTTTTTTAAATTATTTGTAATGCCAAAAATCTGCTTATTTTTATTTGTAATTGTTAAACTTTGTATGCCCATGTGACAGTAAAATATGGAGAACTTTATTATAAAAACACATTTGTACTATACCCATGTTTGCAAATAAAGAAATGATTGTTTGATTGATTCACCTATAAAATAATCACATTACTTTACCCAGTTTGTTGGGTGCAGTCAGTCTGCACGGTTACATAATCTCATAACAAAGATAAATAACTATTACGTCAATTTGGTGAACATTGGGCAAGCTGAACAATTTGTTTGCACGTCCACCGCGGAGACACAGATCATACACAGACTACGGCCGGCCAGTCGTGAGTCAGTCGCTAAGCATGGCAGACGCGGAGAGCATATTGCGCAAAGTTCTCAACAAAATCGTCGAGCAACTACAAATCAAACATGCAAAACTATCGCTGAAGGAACTAACAAGTGGAGGAGCCAACTACACGTCCGCTCTGTTTTCCATAAACATAGCAGCACCGGAACATGACACCTTGAAAATGTTCGCAAAAGTGGCTAATGTCAGTGGGACATTTCGCAAAATCATGAACGTAGATTTCTTGTTCAAAACTGAACAGTTCGTGTACTCTGACCTCGTCAAAGTGTTCGAAAATATTCAAGATGAACACAGTCTCAGTGTTGACCAGCGGTTCGTGTTCCCCAAGTTTTTCGGAGGCGAGTCAGCGGAAGGTGAGGAGACGGTTGTGATGGAGGACCTCACGGCGAAGGGCTTCGTCACTTACAGCAGATTCAAGTCCATAGACTGGGAGCACGCCGCATGTGCTATAGAATACTTAGCTAGATTCCACGCTTTATCATTCGCGTATCAAAAGGCAGATCCTGAAAATTTCTCCAAAGACGCGAAGCTAGTAGAAACTAAGAAAAGGGATGAAGAAGAAAGCGCTTCTATGAAGGAAACTTGGATGAAGATGGTCGGAAATGCTGTGAATGTTGTAAAAGAAGAACATAAGGAGAGATTGGTGAAGTTATTAGAGAATGAAGAGAGTCGCAATCAGTTTCACGAGTTTAAGGTTCCGCTGAGCACGACAGTGTTGTGTCACGGTGACTACAGGGTCAGCAATCTGTTGTTCCGACGACTGGTACGTTGTTTTTTGGTCCTTAGTAATCTATATACGAGTATATAAAAGCGAAATACCACTCACTCATTAAAATCACGAAATCTCAGAAACTACCCAACTAGCAACATTTTAAGTTAAAAATGTCCCAAGAGCTATATTTTTTTTACTCTTTTAGCATACTTACAAACAACTGTAAGTGTCGACTTAGGCGCACTTTATAAGAAAGTTCTCATGTTTGGCTTTCATGAATGGGTCTGACATGTAATTTTTTAACTTCTTTTTTGTATTATTTATTTTTTACCAATTGTTTTATATTTTTTTGTTTATTTGTACCTCTGTGTGTGTGTGTGTGTATGGGGGGAATAAACTATTTTTCTTTCTTTCTTTCACTTAGAGTCAACTTATAACGCTCTTATTGAAGATTAATTTACACTTACAATAATCATTTTACTGCTGTTGTAATACCAAAATAGCTTGCATGTTTTTTTTTCATGTGTAGATCTGCTGTAACACCTTAGTTTTTAGTGAAAATTGCTAGTTTGGTATAACACCTACTAACTTAAAATTTGTCAGGTAGGTGCCTTATAGGGTGTAGACATCCGTTTAGAACGGATTTTACGAAACTCCACCCCTAAGGGTAAAACGGAGGTGAAAATTGTTCGCAGACAAAGTACTAGTAAGAGCGAAATACCACTCAGTGATTATTCACGAAATCTCAAAAACTATCACACTTAAAAACTTAAAATTTGGCAGGTAGGTTCCTTATAGGGTGTAGACATCCGCTAAGAATGGATTTTACGAAACTCCACTCCTAAGGGGGTAATACGGGGGTAGAAATTATTTGTACTAAATCTGATACTATAAACCTAATATTGACCTCAGTATTAATCGGTCAAAGTGAATTACTATACTAGTTGCAGTTAGATTTTAGTAATAACTAGCAGCGCCTCGCGGTTTCACCCGCGTAGTTCCCGTTCCCGTGGGAATATGGGGATAAAATATAGCCTATAGCCTTCCTCGATAAATGGGCTATCTAACACTGAAAGATTTTTTCAAATCGGACCAGTAGTTCCTGAGATTAGCGCGTTCAAACAAACAAACAAACAAACTCTTCAGCTTTATAATATAACTAGCTTCTGCCAGCGACTTCGTCCGCGTGGAATAGTTACTTTACCCCCGATTTTGAAACTCTCAGCCCGATCGGTTTAAAATTGACAAAGTTTCATACAAACGTTCATCCCCTATTTTATCCCCTTGGGGGTAGAATTAATCAAAATCCTTTCTTAGCGGATGCCTACGTCATAACATTTACCTGCATGCCAAATTTCAGCCCGATCCGTTCAGTAGTTTGGGCTGTGCATTGATAGATCACTATGTGTGTGTGAAATAAATGTACAACTTACAACAAAAAAAGAAATGAAAGTAAAGCTGAAATGCCTGTGCAAAATTATAATTATTATAAGAACCTATACCTACTTCACATAAAAATAAATACCTATAACTACGTATAACTAATAAATAAAATAACTACTAATTAATAAAAGTATCTACGCTTTTACCTACTTAATACTAAAAAAACAGAACATAAATTAACCAAAACTAACCTATCGGTATCTAAAAATCTATGCTCCTACTTCTACTACTACTTCACCTAAAAAGAAATAAATATGAAACTATTAATAATTTGTAATTTGAACGAATATTTAAACATTACCAAAATAACAAAAAAGTACCTATTTTATAAAATAGCAACAAAAGTTACACAAAAATAATCACAATAACATCTTACAGCATGATTCAGTATTAAAGCGCGACGGCGCGATGGCTTAATATTGTATTCATGTATAAGTTTGGTGTTTCTATACCGATTTCTATGACTCTTTTTTTATTGAATAGGTAATAATGTTAACTTTTTTTAATTAGGGATAAGTGAGAGTATTATAAACGTAAGAGTAAACAAATATAATCAGAAAGCTCCGAACTGCTAAGCTATCGGGAGTTACACGTGTTATTGTGAGTCAACCATAAAAGATAGACATATGCTGTCGTGGGATATTTTTTAGATAATTTTATGTAGAATATTTCTGTCATACATGATTTCTATGTAACTTTAACCATTAAGGCTACACACGCGACGGAAGCTTAAAAAATGGAGTAAGTTCTCCCGTTTTCCCAACATTTCCCTTCACTGCTCTGCTCCTATTGATTGTAGCGTGATGAAAAGTATACTTTAACCTGCCCAGGGGTATGAAGAATAATTGCACCAAGTTTCGTTAAAATCGGTCAAGTAGTTTTTGTTTCTATAAAGAACATACAGACAGACAGACAGACAGACAGACAGACAAAAATTTTACTGATTGCATTTTTGGCACCAGTATCGATCACTAATCACCCCCTGATAGTTATTTTGTAAATATATTCACTGTACAGAATTGACCTCTCTACAGATTTATTATAAGTATAGATAATAATAATAACTATTTCGTAAAATTTGAGTATCGTTCGTCTTGTGTACATTAATCAAGATAACGACTACGTAGCGACGGCTATTGTTCCCAAAACCTTGACTAGATTTGTCATTGATCTTAATTTAAATTGTCGTTAAATTCGACGTGCCTCACGGAACATATTGTTCTTTAGTTGTTTTTCTAAATGATTATCTGGTATAGTTTATGTTATAAAGCTATCTCGGTCAGCTTTTAAAGATTACAATTACCTACTTAATCGTCTGTTACAGTTTTGGCGTCTTGGGTTCTTGACTTTTTGACCCAAACTGTTCAGATATATGTAGTTTCTGGTATCAAATTTTGGGCCTTAGCCACCACCATTTAATGATAATGATAAATGATATTTATATTGTAAGTAGGTTAAATGTAAAACTTTGACACGTCCAATACATTTTGGTGATTTTAAGCTAGATGAAGCCGGTATTTCCTAGCTGACTACCCTGAGAAGAAACACTGAAACAAACTCAGAGGTCAAAGTCTCTTTTAAAGTCCATACAATCCGTACTGGTCTAATCATATGAGAACCATGTAGGTTAATGACTGAGGTGGCCTTTTGAGGAAAGTGCCACACAGATTTGATTTATAATGGCTTTCTAACTGAACATAAATTACTTTTTCTACGTACGTCATAATTTAATAGTTGTATCACGTTCATGATTTACTTGTATTTGCGAGAGGTGTCGCCCACGTGGTCATCGAAAACTCTCTCAAGGAAATGTTTTACCCGATACAAAAGCATCCAATCTCCAGAGACCAATCTAACTCTATTTCAGAATGTATCTTTGGTTTATTAGTTTAGGTGTGACAATCTAACAAACAAACAAGCAGATAAAGTAGCAACACGAATGGGACTAATCTTGTAATTTATCTGCATGGGCTTCCTTTTTTATGTATGGTACTCGTAAATCATTAAATGACTTCTTCTGCTCTGAGCGGAGTGGAAGGGAATGTCAGACTCTTTCTGATTAAAACCCATCCGTCTTCCTCTTAATGCCCTTTGCGTTCCAGGGCCGCGGTAACTCTTTCCACAACCCTAGTAGGGAACTAGGATACTAGGGGGGACTAGGGTTGTGGAATTTGTAGTTATTATTTAATTTAATTTTTAGTGTACATATTTGTACAGTAGGTACTTACGAATGTCTAGGGTTGCGGAATTTGTTCGAAAGAGTCACCACGGCCCTGGAACGCAAGGGGCACAAGAAGGATCACGGGTGGGTTTT